>LR990369.1:5405402-6756753 GCA_905147345.3 Mythimna impura | reverse complement strand
CATGAGACTAGACAGAGGCGGCCTACGCCTGGTGACGGGGATCATCACCGGACACTGCACAGTGAATAAGCATCTCCACACAATAGGCATCAAAGACAGTCCCCTGTGCAGAGTGCAGATCATGTTTGGAGGGGGAGGTGACAATTGCACATGTGCTCCTAGACTGCACAGGTATCACTGATATATGCACACTCCCTTATTGATGCTCTGAAAAACCTAAGAGGTCTAATCTGTTTTTGGAGAGAGGTGGGCTGGTTGGAATGAGCCCACCTAAGGTTATGGCCGCCTTGGCCCACGTACAATGGTCCACATGGTGGGCTAAGTGCGGAAACCATACCTAAATAGATAGATAGATGGCTTCATGAAGCATACTAAAATTCAGTCATACCACAGTTTAGCTCGGAAGAACAGGTTTCGAAAAAGGGCCCATATAAGTACTGTGAATTGAATCTGTTGCAATTTTCTATTTCCTATGATAATGTAGTTCTATAAATTCGCTTGGCCAGAAGTTGATGCAAGTTATTCAAATCTTCAGATCTAGGAGCAGTGGTAGCCCAATGGCCCCAACTTAGGAGTGGTACCAAAAAAAACAAAATTCAAACCCATTTGACATTCACCAATACGCACTGGGCCGCGTGATGGATCGCGGCCCTTTCCCTCTCCATGAGAGGGGGCCTGCGTCCCAGCAGTGGGAACATTATACGGCTAGTCATCTCATGTTATATTCAAATCTTGTCTGTGTTTTCTTCAGTCCACGGTTGGAGAACCTACCCAATTAAATAGTCCTTAATGCAGAACAGCAACGAGACTGGAACTGATATAAACTTGATAGACGGGTAGACCATGTCTTGGATTAGCATATGATATACCGTGTACCATCATCATCATCATTTCAGCCGAAAGACGTCCACTGTTGGACAAAGGCCTCCCTCAAATATCACCACAACGAACGGTCCTGTGCGTCTCGCATCCATTGCATTGCCGCGACTCTTACCAGGGAATCGGTCTACCTTGTGGAAGGCCTTCCAACGCTGTGTCTTCTGGTACGTGGTCACCACTCCAAAACCTATCAGCCCCATCGACCTTCTGTTCTACGAGCAATATGCACTGCCCACTGCCACTTAAGTTTGGTGATTCTTCTGGCTATGTCAGCGAGCTTTATTCTTGATGCGATCACGCAAGGAAACTTCTAGCATAGTCCTTTTCGTGACTTTAAGCCTTCTGATGAGGCCCATGGCCCGTGTACCAAGTTTAATCGAAATCCGTTCAGCCGTTTGAGCGTGAAGGCATAATGAACATACAGACCAACTTTCGCCTTTAAAATATTGGTCTAAAGTATCGGCAAAAAGCACATCTTCGTACATCTCACAATTATGTATGTCGTGGCCAGATCATAGAAATTGATCACTTCATGATAGATGGCCAGATCATTTAAACACATTTGATGATATATCGATCCTCGTTTGGCCTTATCATTGATGTAGGATTTCTATGATAGTAAAAAGTCTAAAGAAAGTAGGCCAAACGAGGATTGAAATATCGTCAAACTTTAACTTTAAAAATGATCTGGCCGCAGTTTTAGTTTGCCATATCATGAAGTTGTGGTGTGGTTAGGTTTATGTTGTTGTAGTTTAAGTATATTCAGTAATAAACGGGACATTGAATCAAGCACACGTGTAACATTTATCAGAAAGCTTCCCGCACACATCATGGCGACCCTGCCAGGATTCGAACCTGGAATCTTCTGATCAATCTTTCAATTTCTATGATCTGGCCACGACTTGTATATAATCCTCCATTCACACGCACTACAATCTTCATTTAATTAATACATCTCTGAACATATTATTAGCATACTGGTATAATTTTATGAGGCGGACGCTTTTCAAATAGCCATTTAGATGCTTACGTTATGTTTACGATACTACAAATTAATACTACCGTCGCGATGAAGAATGGACAAATACAAATGATAAAAATCCCGATTCGCGTGTTCTATTCTCGCATGGAACAATTATTTGTATGGCCTGCTGATAGCAGAGCAAAAACTCATAAGATTGGACAGAGAGCGAGAGAGAGACACGGAGCCGTTACCACTGAGCCACCACTAGTCTCTCGAAAATAGTACACAACCAGTAAAATGCACGATTTTACGCTAGCCTTGCCAAAGGTTATCGGGATACTCATTTACTGGGTTGAGAAGGTTACATGGTAGTGGCTTCATGAGACTGGACAGAGGCGGCCTGCGCCTGGTGACGGGGACCATCACCGGACACTGCACACTGAATAAGCACCTCCACACAATAGGCATCAAAGACAGTCCCCTGTGCAGAGCATGTTTGGAGGGGGAGGAGACAATTGCACATGTGCTCCTAGACTGCACAGGTGTCACTGAAATATGCACACAAACCTTAGGATCCCCGAACTCCCCTATTGATGTCCTGAAAAACCTAAAAGGCCTTATCTGTTTTTAAGAGAGATGCTTGGAATAAGCCCACCTGAGGTTATGGCCGCCAAGTACAATGGTCCACATAGGACTAAGTGCGGAAACCATACATAAATAGGTAGACAGCAGAGAGCAGTGGTGGCCGAGTGGTAACGGCCCCGACTTGCGAGTTATTTTGACGTTGAGTTTTTAGACGCATTATTTTGAGTAACTTATTTCATCACCACTGCTCTCAAAACGGTGAAGGAAAACATCGTAAGCAAACCGGCATGTCCTATAACCAAAAAATTCGAAGACATGTGACATTCACCAACCCGCTCTGGGCCCGCGTTGTGGATTACGGCCCATTCCCTCTCCTAGAGAGAGGAGGCCTGAGTCCCAGCAGTGAGAACATTAAAAGGCTGAATAAGCTAGGCTAAGCTATAAGCTACAGATAGTCAGTTCAGGGTCTGGATGTGTTGTGAATGTGACTAAACATGTTTGTGAACATACTCACAATACAGGAATAATTCCTAATGTAGAGGCAACATTTTACTAAAAATAACCGGGCAAGTGCGAGTCGGACTCACGCACTGAGGGTTCCGTACAAACTTACCTATGAAAATAGTTCAATTACCGAATTGAGTTACGACGTTTTTTCCGAATCGAAAAAAAAGTTTATTTTTGTGACGTAACTACAAATTTACAGTTTTCAGATTTTTTCCTATTCTTGCGCTATGAGACCTTGCTTCATGCCAAATTTCAGGATTCTAGATCAACGGGAAGTACCCTGTAACATGTACATAGTTTTGTTTCGGTGTTTCTTCTCTGGGTAGTCAGCTAGGTAAAACCGGCTTCATCTAGTTTAAATCGACTGAAATGATGATGATTATGTAAATAGGTGTAATTAGACCTAAATATTTTATTTAGTCCTTATGTACTAAAATAAGTGCGCGCTCAATCTTTGCCTATTTTTAAAAGACTCGTTAGGGAACATTACCTGTCGCAGTGAATATCGATAGTCGTCATTTATATTTCTGTCTATAGTTTTCAATAATTATGTATGTATATGTATCTATTATACAGCATATGTATATATCTGTGTATCTATTATAATATATATGTTTAATACTGGTTTTGTCACACCAATGACAGACCCATTTCTTGTCCAGGCAATTACTATCCATTCCAGATTGCCTGGAAGAGATCACGGAATGCGATAAGGCCGCCCATTATACCTATGTACTTATGTGTTTTAGTTTCCTTTTGTATGTGTAATGGTATACAATAAAGTATATAATAAATAAATAAGTGCAATGATACAATTATTAATACGCAATGAAATCAACAACGACTAAACCAGTTACCAGGAGCACATAACCCGAAAGGACCAGAGTACACTGCCCGCATAGACATTAGATACATTGGCAAATAAAGGCAGAAATACATACATTAAAACAAACCGGTTTTAGCCCAGTATTACAGGATATTAGCCAACCGAGAGAGAGGAACACGATCATAGGTTCGCGCCGTGAACTTTACCTTAAATACATACATAAATGTGTAGTTAGATGTTTCGGTAATTTTCTGTTAGGTTAGTAATTGTTGAGTAGTGATGTTTGTTTCACGAAGCTTTTATTATAGATAAGTTTTAGATATTTTGAGATTGTAACTTTGTCAATTTTGCCAAAATAATATAGTTAATAACAGATTTCGAAAAAGATCTGTTTTTAGAACACGTTTTTGAACTCCTTCATTCATCAAAAACCACTTTCTCCTCAACCCCTCTCCACCTGTTCTAGGTGGAGCGAGAGTGTCAGACTTTTACTGACTAAACGCACCCGTGTTTCTTCTCCGACCCTGACTACCAGCCAAGGTAGACACAGGCTTGCAGACGTCGAGCAATGGGTAGCTCGCCGTCCGGTAATTAACTGGACCGAGCGTCAACAGCGCGTAGTGATCCACGCGCTCCTCAAAGAGATGTCAGCAAACCGTAGGGGCCCAGCGGGGCCGATACCCGCTAGCTAGGACCGCGGGGAATATCTGAAAAGGAAACCCGTAGTCCTAGAATGCAAAGGACAACTGAAGGACAAAGGTGTGGTTTAAGTCAGTAAAATTCTGACACACCCTCACGCTCCGCCCAGTAAATAAATAGTAAATTTGTTGTTACGTCACAAGATTTTTTTTTGCGATTGGTAAAAATCTTCGTAACTCATAAGTAAGTTTGTAAGTACGGAACCCTCAGTGCGAGAGTCCGACTCGCACTTGTTCGGTTTTTTTTTATTCCGACTTACTTTTTGGATTTAATAGTTAATTAACGACAGATTTGAAAACTTACAAATTTTTGGAATCCATAGCTAAAGATGACAGTTTAATACGAACTACTTAATGATAGCTCAATTTGTAACGCTATTTAAACGTTCCAATAGTGCTGACGATTCACGGTCAATTAAGAATAATTTAATTTTCAGTCTGAATTATTTAAAACTCTCTCGACTCGTGCACTGCGGGTTCCATATAAACTTACCTATGAAAACACTTCAATTCCCGAATTAAGTTACGAAGATTTTTCCGAATCGCAAAAAAAATAAGTTTTTGTGACGTAACTACAAATTTACAGTTTTCAGATTTTTTCCTATACTTGTGCTATGAGACCCTGCTTCATGCCAAATTTCAGGATTCTAGGTCAACGGAAAGTACCCTATGAATTTTGATTCCCTTTGAGTGTCAAAATACACGGTTTTTGCGACATAAACGGCCGTATCTTTTTTTCCGTTAACTCATATTTTTGATTTTTTTCACAGCTTCAAGGGACCGCAGACCTGAGTATATGGTTTTAATTTCAACTCGATACCTCCACGCGTTCCCGAGAAAGGGTCTTGAAAAACAGACAGACAGACGGACGAACAACAAAGTGATCCTATAAGGGTACCGTCTATTCCTGTTGAGGTACGGAACCCTAAAAATAAGCTCAGAGCTACGCTCAGAGGCCCAACCACAAGCTCTTAACGCGATCCATTTAACGACCTAAACTGAACTGTTGAAAGGGATGGAGCTATATAGGGTGTATAGCTCCATCCCTCTTTCTCGCTCCCATGCCTGACATTTTAATAAATCATGGTAAGGCCCATAAGGAGCAGTGGTGGCCGAGTGGTAACGGCCCAACTTACGAGTTGTAGGTCGCGGGTTCAAACCCAGCCAGGCGCATTACTATGTGTAATTTATTTCATCACCACTGCTCTCAAAACGGTGAAGGAAAACATCGTGAGGAAACCGACATGTCCTAGAACCAAAAATTCGAAGACATGTGACATGGTCGAAGCCTACTGGGGCCACGAGTAGTGTGAAAGTGAAACTCGGGGCTCTGAGACGAAGGCAGAGAAGGAACAGGAGTGGGTTTTTAATCAGTAAAAGTCTGACACTATCTCCCGCTCCGCCCAAGACCAGGATTTGTCATAAGATGATTTTCCCACAAAAAAAAAATAACATTGACATCCACCAACCCGCAGTGGGCCCGCGTGATGGATTACGGCCCATTCCCTCTCCTAGAGAGGAGGCTTGAGTCCCAGCAGTGGGAACATTATAAGGCCGACTATGATATTATGATAAAGCCGCTGATCTGGATAACTTAAAATTAGAAGAATACAATACAAAATGCTGTTTTTGGGTTACTTTGTTAAGTGGAGAAAATGTGTTAATTGAAGCTCGCGGCATTGAACTAAAAACAAGTAAATATTAAGTGCCTAATTACGTGTACACAGCTATTGGAATAGTGTCTTTGTTTCATACTTAAAATAGCTCTTGTTTGTGATTACGAAGCATTCAAAAATCAACCCAAGAATATGCCTGGATATGTGGCCATCCCGCCCGTACGCACAAAAAGTTTTGGGAACACATTCATTGAGCGTACAGCTTAGGAGTGGAATTCCCTGTCGGAGTCTGTGTTTTCTGGTATCTACAACCTAGGAGTCTTTATGTCAAGAGTGAATAGATTACTTCTAGGCAAGCGTGCCCCATCGTCGACCGCATCATCGCTTACTATCAGATGAGATAGTGGTCTAAGGCGACCTTAAAAAGTTACTCCTGGAATGAAAAGTTTTCTAGGACCTATTCCAGGACATGGTCTATCCAAGTGCCTATTTTCATTCAATTCCTTTCAGCCGTTTGAACGTGAAGGATTAACAAACACACATATACAAACTTTTGCTTTTATAATATTAATTCGTTGTTGCACCCGTGTGAAAGTAAAAAAAACTGGGCATGTGTGAGTCGGACTCGCACCCCAAGGGTTCTGTATAAAATTACCTATTATGTAAATAGTTCAATTTACGAATGGAGTTTCGAAAATTTTTCCAAATTGCAAAAAGTTTTTTTTTTTGTTACGTAACAGTAAATTTACTGTTTCAAATATATTCGTATATAAGGATACGTATACTGTATTATAAGAACTAGCTACATGACAATTTTCAGGATTCTAGACAGATAGACAAACGGACAACAAAGTGATCCTATAAGGGTACCATTTTTTCCTTTTGAGGTACGGAATCCTAAAAATTTCCCCCAAGGAGTATGTTTCTCCCCTGGGATAAAAAGTCTATGTGCTATTCCAGGTCTAACCGAGTTCCAAGTTTCATCGAGATCAGCCGTTCGAGCGTGCTAAAGTAAAATACACACCCACACATACAGACACAAACTTTCGCCTTTATAGTATTAAGTGTGATGTGTGATAATCATGTGGCAGTGAGGTATCTCAAGTGTATGAAAAGAATGTAAACCCAAAAATTCTTGGTGATATGGATATGGCAATATAATAAGAAAATGGTCCTTTCGCTTTAAAAGTATTACGATATATATTTCAAATTTATTTTGAAGTTTCGGAAATAAAACTAAGACCATGACAGTTTAAATATTTCGCAAAAATTATCAAAATGACTTACTTCAAATTAACTATGCATTAATTTATTATATTAATATGTGCGGTCGAAAGGCATAATTTACGATGGCATCATCACATTAAAATGTGTAGTATAATTAGTAAATTAACTTCAATATCAAAACTAAGGCTTGTCCTGTCACTTCAAAAGTTCAGCTAAGTTCAATAACCAATCTAGATTATATTAAATCTATACATATATAAAAGCGAAATACCACTCACTGATTAATCACGAAATCTCAGAAACTATAACACCTACAAAATTAAAATTTGACAGGTAGGTTCCTTATAGGGTGTAGACATCCGTTAAAAACGGATTTTACGAAACTCCACCCCTAAGGGGGTAAAACGGGGGTTGGAAGTTTGTATGGAGAAACCGGCAAAAGCTAGTTTGTAATATAATTAGTAAATTAACTTCGAGATCTTTTTTTTTAATTGATATAAACCAGTGCTTGACTGCGATCCCACCTGATGGTAAGCAGTGATGCAATCATTGATGGTGAGGCTAACTAAAGGCCTGTCCTGTCACTTCAAAAATTCAACTAAGGCCGAAATTCACCAATAAAACTAATCGTGTTGGCTCGCATAATCGCGTTTAGTCGCTGTCACTAGTGTCACTTGTCTGTATTTTTCTTATGTTATGCGAGCCAAACGTTAGAACGCCATGATTAGTTTTATTGGTGAATTCCGCCCTAAGTTCAATAACTAATATAGATTATTGAATATACCTTATATAGTGAAATCAGGACTATTTAGAGCTGCAGCCAGTAACTTTGCATGCGTGAGAATAGAAAATTATCACAAGAGAACATACTTCCAGGAAATTTATATCTCTCCTATTAAGGATAATTATTATTCAGATATTTTAAAGCTTCAGGTTTTTCTTAATGCTTTGCTTTCTACCACCGAACAACCCGATGAACGGCGAGTGTCCACCCTTATATTGTTAACACCTCTACGGTCCCGACTAAGCGTGTTGCCTCGTCGTTTACACTGCGTACTCGTACATCGAAGAACAATTTTTCTTTAGCGGTCTTCCCGTCCGATTATAATTTAGATGTCTTTAAGGCTAGAGTGATCTTAATAAACTAGTGCGATTCACCATCAACGATTGCATCACTGCTTATCATAAGATGGGATCGCAGTCAAGCACTAGTTTATACCATTTAAAAAAAAGTAACGGGATATCATTGTAATTATCAGTAGCAGAGGGTTCTCACAAATTCAGGGCCCACTTAAATAGAATTCATTGTCCTAGCTTTTTTTCACGGTTTTACTACGGAGGCATATCCCTCAGATACTATTGATTAAATATTTTCAAAGACATAATGTCGCACTAAGCATTAATGTCCCTTTCTACCAGCGAAATATTTTTTTGTAATTCATACTTCTCTAAGTTTATTTAGGACATGACACCCCGGGTCTCAGAAAGCACAACAAGTCCCGGTTGTCATTCGTAGATCTTTGATAGTCTTTATAAATAGTCAGACGCCAGGAGGTCTGACCATCAGTCTGTTCGACCGTCCGGTAACCGTCCGGACCGAGCCCAAGTCGTCGAGGACGCGTACTGTTCCACGCGCGCCTCAAGGAGATGTCAGCAAACCGTAGGGGCCAAGCAGGGTCGAAGCATACTGGGGTCAAGGGTCTGCTTCTGAAAGGAAGACTCGGCCCTGGTACGAAAGGCAACAAAGGAACAGGAGTGGGTTTTTAATCAGTAAAAGTCTGACACTATCTCTTGCTCCGCCCAAGAGCGGGATTTGTCATTAGATGATTTTCCCACCGAAAAAAAAAGAAAGAAAACCATCGGTCTGTCCAAGGATAATCGTTTTACCCAGTAACTGGGTTGTGGAAGTCTGATAGACAGTCGCTCCATGTAAAACACAGATGTTCAGCCGTATCCGGGTAGATTAGAAGCCGATTCCAAGCTAGTTGGGAAAAGGTTAGGTTAGCATAACATAGCATAATCAGCCTTTTAATGTTTCCACTGCTGGGACTCAGGCCTCCTCTTTCTAGGAGAGAGAATGGGCCGAAATTCACCACGCGGGCCCAGTGCGGATTGGTGAATGTCACATGTCTTCGAATTTTTGGTTCTAGGACATGCCGGTTTCCTCACGATGTTTTCCTTCACCGTTTTTGAGAGCAGTGGTGATGAAATAAATTACACAAAGTAATGCGCCTGGCTGGGTTTGAACCCGCGACCTACAACTTGTAAATCGGGGCCGTTACCACTGCTCTAAAAGCTCTCTAGGCCCTCTGCTCTAAAGGTTAGGTTAGCTTAGATTATTTCTAGAAACAAACAAGTTTAGATTAGTTAACACACGACAATTTAAACAGAAACAAATTATTCTCGGAACTAAAATACCATCGTTCAATTTCAAAGCAATTTTGAGCAGAATTTGGAGCAGTGGTGGCCGAATGGTAACGGCCCCGACTTACGAGTTGTAGGTCGCGGGTTCAAACCCAGCCAGGCGGCATTACTTTGTGTAATTTATTTCATCACCACTGCTCTCAAAACGGTGAAGGAAAACATCGTGAGAAAACCGGCATGTCCTAGAACCAAAAATTCGAAGACATGTGACATCCATCAACCCGCACTGGGCCCGCGTGGTGGATTAGTATGTATTTTAGTGTTAAGTATGTACTTTGTTTTTCTCTCCAATTGTTTATCTTTTTTTGTAATGCACCAAGTGCAACCCCATTTAATGTCCAGACAATCTCTTTCCATACCAGGTTGCCTGGAAGAGATCGCGGAATGCGATAAGGCCGCCAATTGTATGTTTTTTGATATAAGGCTCATATGTATAATTTATTATCTTGGTGTACAATAAAGTATATATAAATAAATAAATATAAATAAATTACGGCCTATTCCCTCTCTTAGAGAGGAGGCCTGAGTCCCAACAGTGGGAACATTATAAGGTCGACTATGCTATACTAATTTCAAAGCGTAATAAAAAAACTTATTACCAAAATTAAAAATTCAATTCGAACGTTGACTTTAATGAACATGAATGCACCTTCGTTTTAAAAAGTTGCCGACTATTTCCTCGACGTACAAATCTATCAGTCAAAAATGCTCGAGCTTCCTATTCACCCTTCGCGCCCTTGAAAAACAGACCACTTACTTTTTTTACGTACAGAGCTCAAGCAACGTGCAATGGTATAAAAAGTCGCGGCGACCAATCGAGAGCAGTCAGTAGCCTTCGAGCAGTCTAACACAGAAGTGCACGATGAGAGTTCTGGTGGGTTAATTTACTTACTAAACTCTAGTGATTTTAACTAATAATATTCGAAATTTAAAAAATTGTGTTTGCGTGGTTCAGTGCTGTGATTAGTGATGTGATCCCAGTTATCGATATAGGGTTTGCGTTTTGTGATATAATCGATGTTTCTAATCGATTTTTTTTAACAGATTGTCGCCGCCGTCCTCGCCTGCGCCGCAGCCGCACCCTCCGGCTTGCTGGCAGCCCCCTATGGCCATGGCCTCGTCGGTCATGCCGGTCTCGCGGTCGCCCACGCGGCGCCGTACGCCGTGGCCCACGCCCCTGTCGCCGTAGCGCACGCCGCCCCCGCCCTCCCCACCATCTCGCCCGGAGACCTCCAGGGTGCCGCCATCGACGCCCATGTTGAAGCTTCCGACCACGTCCGCGCCGCCTCTGACGCCGCCCGCGAATACCACGACCAGGCCTCCGAGCTCCACGGACGAGCCATCAACGCCGCTGAAGACCACTCTTGGCAAGCTGTTGACGCCGTGAAGACCGCTGAGGCTCAGTTGGACGGTGCCGCCGCTGGTGTAGCCCCCGTGCTCGCTAAGCAGCTGGCCGGTCACGCTCCCCTGGTCGCCGCCGGGCCCGCCGTGTACGGCGCTCACGGTTACGCCGCTCACGGTGTGGCCCCCGCCTTGGCTTACTCCGCCCCTGCCTACGGTTCCAGCCATTCCGTCGTGAGCCAGTCCCTGTCCCAGTCCCATCCCGCCCCCGTGGTGCACGCGCCTCTTGCCGTCGCCCACGCCGCTCCCTACGGCATCTCCCACGCCGCTCCCTACGGCATCGCCCACGCCGCTCCCGTCGCTTACGCACATGGACTCCAAGGTCATGCATGGTAAACTGTGATAAAATTTAGATACCAAAAAAATAATACTCAATGTTTTGGATTTTGTAAATAAATTATATAAAAAAAATACAGGCTAACAGAGGCGAGGATGTGTGAATAAATGAAATAGTAATTTTATACATTTTGTCGTTTCCTTTGATCTGTATCTCGACATTACACACATACACATTTATCACTTCCCACAATCTCACGAGCATTGACTTCACACAGAAACAAATCACGATTTCATTCAAACAATGAAAATCGATCGAATCGAAACGGTAGTTACATCGATTATTTTAAACAAATACGAGATATATAATTGCAAGCTATTATTCGATTCAAAATGTCAAGTTCAATTTTTAAGTTGTCGACCTTAGCACAGTGACATTCAATGACTCAATTTATATATTATTATTTTTTGTAAATAACATCGATATTTTTGATACACTTGTACAACTCAATCTTATAAATAAAAATTCATTTTTCATTAATCATTGGCAGTATAATCTAATACCTTTGCCAATAAAAACATAAAAGGCAAACGTAAGACTTCCTGACAGCCGCTACTGTCAATTATAACTTTTTAATAACACAAAAAGGTTTTTATAGGCACCACGCCTTATTTTCAATGCGTGATTAGCTTTTTTTTATAACTTATGTAAAGGTATTCAAGGTTATATACTTATATTCAACTTCCGCTTCAATATTAGTAAGCGTATAAAATTAATTATTTACGTTCTAACATATATCTGTTAGTTTTTGTTTGATACGATTTTGATTTGCGTAGAGGAATTTTGTAGAAAAAATATCTGAGTAAGGACAAAGGATATAAACAGGGTCAATAATTATTAAAATGTTTAGCAAGGTTATAATTAAACACGTTTATAATCAAGGATTTAGTATTTAGATTGAATTCTAGACAGAATGATAGTTTTTAAACAGAAAATTTACGATAAAAACAATGTGGAATGTGGTCTATGAAGAATTTAAGGTAACAAAGGTTAAATATATGGTGTTTCAAGACCCATCTGAAATATATATCTACACTAACAATATAAAGAGAAAAGTTTTGTACTTTTATGATTACATTTTTGTTAGAATCAACTCAAAAACTAAAGGATCGATTTTAAAAACTCTTTCAGCAGTAGAATGCTACTTTATCACTGAGTGACATAGGCTATATATTTTCTAATTCTAAGGAAACAAGTCATTTATAAAGTTAGAAAACAGCAATAAAAACTGTTTTGTTACAAATTTAATTACGGAACTTATTTGACATAGCTCCATCCTTGTATTAAAAAAAAATCCCTATAGAAGCATCATCATCTTCCTGCCTTTTTCCCATACTACTGAAAGTCGACACAACACTTTTTTTTCTTCCATTCTGTCCTGTAACCCGTCATGCTTCCTCCTCCTCCCTCTCCCTCTCCATCCATCAACATGACTCTTTTAGTAACATACGTTTCATCTCTCCTCTTCACATGACCATACCAAGACAAATGATTTCGGTAATAAGAGAGACATTATAATAATAACAAACTAAATAATTCTACCATGAAATGGAGCAGTCGATACAAAATGGCCCCTTCCCACAACAATTAGACACGTTATGAAATCGGTCCATGTGGCAACTAAATAGATATAAATTAAACTAAATGGCAAATGCTGGGGCATAAAGACGCGTGCACAGTATGGAATAATGTCGTAAATTCTGTTTCCTGTGCTACAACTTAGAAGTCTTTAAGTCAAACTGAACAGCCCCCCTAGCCAAGTTACAATCGTTTCTTTCGCGCCGAACGCCTCGAGTAGGCCACGCCTCCGATTCCTTTGTTCTGACGTCATCTCGACGCTCAGTCACGTGGTCATAACAAAGGAATAGGAGGCGTGGCTGACTCGAGGCGATCACCGAAAAGAGAATCGAAACGAAACCGTTGTAACTTGGCTAGGGGGGCTGTATCGTATTCGATACATAAAGAGCGTGTTGTGTGGTGTAGTAAAAGTTTATATACCGTTAGACTTGTCTTGAGTTAAAAAAAAACTGCTAGTTTTTACACGTCTAATAACAATAGTCATTGCCTGCATAATACAAAGGTGTTAATTTCTTGTCTGCATATGTCTTTGTTGACTATATCTATGAGCTGTATTGTCTTGGGGATACCACTTAAAAGGTTACACAAGTAGCTTTTGCTCGCGGCTTCGCTTCTGTCAACTGACTACCAACCCTACCTACCCTAAGCTACCAACCTACATGCCCTACGCTACCTACCTACCTTACCCTACCCTACCTCTTCATACACGAAAGGCTGGTGAACAATACAAAAAAAGAATGATTAAAATCGGTCCAGCCGTTTTCCAGTTTAAGCGAAACTAACGAACAGCAATTGATTTTTTATTTTTATTATGTTTAGGCTTGCGTTTGACCACTATCTCACCTGATGGTAAGCGATGATGTGGCGAGCACGCTTGCCTAAGGAGTAACTCTTGACTTAAAGACCCTAGGTTGTAGCTATCAGGAAACACAGACAGGCAGGGTATTCAACTGATTTTTATATATTACGATTTGAGCGGTGGGCTCGTAAAATCACAAAATTGGTGCTCTGAATCGCGAAACGGGACCATGTAAGAGATGGCGGGACGACTTAAATGTCTTTCTTAGGAATTAGTAGGAGATGGCCTAGAGTAGACGTAGGAAATCATCCCAAGGGAACTAACCTCTGGGATAAAAAGTATCCTATGTTGTGTTCAGCCGTTTGAGAGTGAAGGAGTAACAAACATACACACATATATGACATATATGAACGTAAAATACAAACTGTCGTTTTCTTATTAGAGTGATAATCCCCTGAAGGAAAAATCAAGATCGTTTGAAAGTATGACCGGTTTGGGGACCATTTTTAAAATAATAATTGTCAAATAATAAGAAAAATAAAAATTGTAGATTAAAATTGCTGTTATATACGGCTTTTTTTTATTGATATAATCTAGTGCTTGACTGCGATTTAACCTGATAGTAAGTAATGATGCAATCGTTGACGGTCGGGGGATAATCGTTGTTGGTCGGGATTTAACCGACTTCCAAAAAAGGAGGTTCTCAAGTCTGGGCCAAGCGTCTGCTGGGTGCATTTGTTGTTAAATATTCACACTCAATACAGTTACTTAGTTAATGTAGGACACATAAAAGACTTTGCTGAATAAAATTAACTATTAAAATAGTCGTTAACTTAGGTTCAAAGCTATATGCCATTCTGCTCACGTCTTTACACACATTCTAGTCTAGTCTGCCTCACTATATCCTAGATATTATAGTGGCCATATTGAATTGTTACGCCAACAATCAAACTGGTATGGGTACTATTTACTCAACCTTTGTAAATTGAGTTTTTGCTAGTATAAGTTCGTTTTGAAACCCTTGGGTAAATCTTAAAAAAAACTTCTCCTGTTCTGGAAGGAGCGAGAGGATATGTCAGACATTTACTGACTAATACTCAACCCTGTTTCTTCCACGGGTAGTGTGAAAGCGAAACCCGGGGCCCTGAGACGAAGGCAAATAAGGAACAGGAGTGGGTTTTTAGTCAGTAAGTCTGACACTATCTCTCGCTCCGCCCAAGAGCGAGATTTGTCATTAGATAATTTTCCCAAATTAAAAAAGCCCTGTTTCTTCAGTTGACAAAGGGCACCTTAAAAAAAACAATACTTTTTTAAGGCCCTGGCGCCTGAGCAGTGCCATAAAACAGTGACTTTCTGAAGCCTAATCCTAGGTAACGGCTAGGTCAATAGGTTTGAAAAAAATATATGTTTATTATAGATTTATGTACAACATTATCAAACTTATGATTTTTTTCGTATAATAAAAATAAAAATTAACAACAAGATATTTTTGCGCTTGTTTTCCCTACTCCTTTCAAACGGCTTAGATCTTTAGAAATATGTTTACACAAAAAAATTGCTGGTTAAGTGTTTTTCAGAATAATAATAATATTCCACAACTATCACACATCGCCGTCTAGTCCCAAGCTAAGCAGAGCTTGTGTTATGAGTACTAGACAACTGATAATCATACTTATATATTTCTAAATACATACATATTATAGATAAATTACACCCAGACACAGAACAAATATCGTGCTCATCACACAAACATTTTTCCTGGGTGGGAATCGTACCCACGACCTCCAGCATAGCAGTCAGGGCCACTAACCACTAGACCAACATGCCAGTCCGAGAATGTACATAGCATATGTAAATCAATCAATATTTCGCAAAGAAAATGGATTTAAAAGTCAGCGGGGTTCTATGTGGGCGGTGGTAAATCATCCTATGACTTTTCCCGCTCTGCGTGAAGCAGAAGAGCGTGTCAGACTTACTGAATAAAACCACACGTGTGTGTTTAATTTGCCCTTTGCGTTCTAAGACCATAGGTTTCCTTTTCAGAAAATCCCCGCGGCCCTAACGGGCATTAGCCCTGCTGGGCGCCTACGGTTTACCGTTATCTTTTTGACGACCGCACGGCGAGCTGCATTTTGCTCGTCGTCCGTAAAATTGCCCTTTGCGTTCCAGGGTCGCGTTGACTAGGCACGCCCCAATTTTTTTCATCTATATATATATATATAAAAGGAGAAACTGACTGACATATCAACGCACAGCCGAAACTACTGGGACTAGGAACGTGAATTTTTTCACAAGACTTCCTATTATATTTGCTTAATATTAATATTGTAGTACGGAACCCTTCATGTGCAAGTCCGACTCTCACTTGAAGGGTTTTTGTACAGTTGTCTCCAGATTATTGCTAAGTTGAAACGAAACGTTGTTGAAACCTCTACAGTCCGGACTAAGCGTTTCGCCTCGTTGTTTATACCGTGTACAACGAAGGACTGGAACAATTTGCCTGCTGAGGTCTTCCCATTCGATTATAATATGGGTGTCTTCAAGGCTAGAGTGAATAGGCTCCTAATAAGTGCGCCTCACCATCAACTATTGCATCATTGCTTACCATCAGGTGGGATCGCAGTCAAGCAATAATATATATCAAATTTTAAAAAAAAGTTACTCCTTGCACCAGTTAAGTGCAGTAGCCTGTAATAAAGTCTTACTGACGCTAAGTGCGTTCGCTTGCAGATTTATAAGTAGGTTAGTAATACTCCGAGATACACACAGCATCCTAATGATAGAACCAGTTTCTTTGTAATCTGGTGTAGAGAAAGTGTGATGAAATCCTTACAATTGGAGGACCGTAACATTACAGTTACAAGGGCCTCGCAAAAGATTAATAGGCGAATAATATATGAAAAGAAAAGTTTGTGTAGTGATGTGATGGCCAAGTTTTTAAGACGCACGCCTTTCATGCATGAGGCTGTGGGTTCGAAACCGGTCAAGTACCTACCAATGTTTATTGTTTAATTTTATGAAATGAAATAATTTATTTGCTATGAATGCAGGTACAAAAATATGGTGTTAAGTAAGAGAAGGATCCAATACATTCTACCGTGAGGCATGCAAAATTTTTATATTAGAATTGAATTAAGAAATAATTTAAAAAAAAAAACAAAAACAAATATTTGACTTATTTTCAAATGATTAAACTAGACAATAAAAATATAAACCATTCAATTTGTAAATTCATTCAGTGGTAAACAATGTCAAAAATAAGTTAATAATTAGTCAATAATAGAATGTCAATATTACGTTAATAATTAGTCAATAGTACAATGTCAGAAATAATTTAATAATTAGTCAAATAATACAATCAAAATCTGAATAAAATATAATAAAATCGTTGTTTATAAATAATCATATGGATTTGTCATTCAAAAATTCATCTATTGTATAATAACATTTTTCAATTAGCAATTTATTTAATTTCTTTTTAAATATTTGTAGTGTGCAATTTTTAATATCATCAGGTATTTTATTGAATACCACTGGTCCCATATGCATAATATATGTATTATGTACTTTTCTAAGTTTATCTAGGACATTACTGACTCCCCGTGCCTCAGGAAGCACGTAAAGTACTTGGTCCCGTTTGTCATACGTAGATTTTTTTTTTAATTCTTGATAGGTTCGCGCTTGACCGCTATCTCACCTGATGGAAAGCGACGATGCGGTCGACGATGGAGCGCGCTTACCTAGAAGCAACCTATTCACAAGATTCCCGGGTTGTAGCCATCAGGAAACACAGATTCCGGCAAGGAATTCCACTCCTTAGCTGTACGCACAATGAATGTGTTCCCAAAACGTTTTGTGCGTATAGGTGGGATGTCCACCATGTACCGGTGGCGTATTGCCGTACGCCTGGTGGTCCGATGATGGAACGGGCTAGGCGGAATTAGGTTATGCAATTCCGACGCACACTCCCCGAAACGCCACCGGTAGAAAACCGACAGGCTAGCAACTCGGCGTCGATGCTCAAGACTTTGAAGCCTCGACTCAACGAGTGCATCATTGCCAATGATCCTATCAATGATCCTTCTATCTTTTGACAGCTGTTATAGATAGTCAGACACCAGAAAGTCTGACCATCAGTCTATCCAAGGAGTATGGTGTTGCCCAGCATGTGGGTTATGGAGGTCTGATAGGCCATCGATCCAAGTAAAACACAGGTATTCAACCGCAGCCGGTTGGACAGGAAGCCGACCCCCAAGCTAATTGGGAAAAGGCTAGTGAGATGATAGTGAATATACGCATTCTTTTCGTATATACAAGGTATCATATTGTATCTTTTAAGAACAGTCACATGTGGGGTAACCGACCTTCATACCTTCATGTAGGCAAATTCAGGAAAAACGAAAATTTTATCAGCCTATAGTCATTTAGGAACAGTCACAATATCATATCATCTCTATATATATAAAAGAAATTCGTGTTAGTTACACTATTTATAACTCAAGAACGGTTGAACCGATTTGGCTGAAAGTTGATGGGGACGTAACTTAGAACCAGGAGACGGACATGGGATACTTTTTTTTTTTTGAGTAGGGTAGAGTAGCGTAGAGTAGGGTAGAGTAGGGTAGAGTAGGATAGAGTTGGGTAGAGTAAGATATAGTAGTCAGTTGACGGGAGCGAAGCCGCGGGCAAAAGCTAGTTATTTAAGTAAAAAAAAACAACAGATGACCCTCCTGTTAGATGAGAGACTCGCAGAAGGGAACGTTGTGAAAATAGTCTCCTTTTGTGGAGGATTAACAAAGACGTCGTTCAACTGAAAGTTGACACACAAGAAAATAATAGACAATTCTATCTTTTGCTACAAAAAAATGAAGACATAAAAACAAACAAACCTGGCCTCTTAATAAAGTAGTGCGCCTCACCATCAACGATTGCATCACTGCTTACCATCAAGTGGGACCGCAGTCATGCACTAGTTCATATCACTTAAAAAAATAAACATAACGCCTACACGAAATACAGCACTAAGATGCTTGAAAGTCAACCAGAACTTATACGCCTAGACGAAAAATTACTGCAATGAGACAAGAAGCACGTTGCATTGATAAAATAGATAGGCGTACTCACGCTCTTATTAACAACAAACGGACGAGTGCGTTTATAGCATATAAGCTGCATAATTAGCCTTTTAATGTTCCCACTGCTGGGACTCAGGCCTCTCTCTAGGAGAGGGATTGGGCCGTAATCCACCACGCGGGCCCAGTGCGGATTGGTGAATGTCACATGTCTTCGAATTTTTGGGTCTACGACATGCCGGTTACCTCACGATGTTTTCCTTCACCGTTTTGAGAGCAGTGGCGATGAAATAAATTACACAAAGTAATGCGCCTGGCTGGGTTTGAACCCGCGATCTACAACTCGTAAGTCGGGGCCGTTACCACTCGGCCACCACTACTCTTAGTGACACAAACATGTAAAAACACACACACAAGTTACCCTCACCCTCAACAACTATCTGAAAGCCATGAAACAATGAAACTGGACCTAGGCTGAAAGACATACGCTGAAATTTTTCATAGAGCTGTTATTAGGTATACAAATCTCCTAAGGGGATGAAACCGGGGTCTAAAGTCTATATTGAGGAACCTACTTTCCCGCGGGCGTAGTCGCTCGCAGAAGGTAATCTTACATAATCTCTACTCATCATAACATAACAGACACAAACCACAAATTACATCATCCAACATGCTATACGTCAAGATCATCAATCACAAACGTCATGAGGCGCATCATAGACACACACACACACATACACATCGGTATATTTACTTAAGCATCTGATTATCTCAGAATTTTCTATGCATGGTTTCTGTGATAGACCACTAGAACGAAGGAAAAAGCACGAAAAAGATGTGGGAAATGTTATAGCTATCCTTACATATTTCTTTTTCTTTTCATTTCTTTTAAAAAAAAAAAGAAAAAAGTTGCCCGACACTAGGAATTAGTCCTTCTGAGTTTCTTTTTTACACCGTTTAGGGTGGGAAAATCATCTAATGACATCCGTTGGGCGGAGCGGGAGATAGTGTCAGACTTTTACTGACTAAAACCTGTTCCTTCTTTGCCATTTTTCACCCTTGGCCCCAGTAGGCTTCGACCCTGCTGGGCCCCTACGGTTGCTGACATCTCATTGAGGCGCGCGTGAAACACTACGCGCCGTCGACGACTTGGGCTCGGTC
The DNA here is from genome assembly GCA_905147345.3 of Mythimna impura. NCBI lineage: Eukaryota > Metazoa > Arthropoda > Insecta > Lepidoptera > Noctuidae > Mythimna > Mythimna impura. The sequence goes on along the minus strand of LR990369.1, from coordinate 6,736,679 downwards.
CGTACGGTTACCGGACGGCCGGATGGCGAGCAACCCATTTCTCGTCGTCCGTCTGCCGCCTACGGTGGCTAGAAATCGGGGTAGGGATTCCGGCGGCTGGGGCGTGAGGAAGCGGCCTCACGCGTGCGGCCGCCTCCTTCGCTAGCACTACTGCTTCGCAGTAAGAGGCGGCCGCCCCGGACGTTGGGAGTCGCAGGGCGATTTTTGGCCAATCGTAAAAACTACTGAACCAATTTTTACGCCGTTTTCATCAATAGACAGGGTGATTCATGAGGAAGATTTAGATGTATAATATATGCGTGTTGTAGTAGAGACTAGCCGAGAATTTTAAAGATTTGTAAAACCCGAAGCTGAGGTAGTGATTACGGTGAAGTATTTTTTTTTTAAATTTTAGTGGGTCAATCAGTAGGAGCAGTGGTAACGGCTTCGACTTACAAGTTGTAGGTCGTGAGTTCCAACCCGGGCAGGCGTTGCTCTCAAAACGGTTAAGGAAAACATCGTGCGGGAACCGACATATCCTAGAATGAAAAATTCGATGACAATTGACATCTACTATTCCGCCCTGGACTCGTATGGTGGCCTATTTCCTTTCCTAGAGAGGAGGCCTAGTAGTAGGAACATTAAAAAGCTGATTATGCTTATGTGGGCAAATCTGCCATAAAAAGCTAGTACATAATACAGCGTCATAAGACGTTTCATCTCAAATACAAACGCACACATCTAAACATAAATAGGATTACGTCACAAGATCATCGCCCGCAGAGGTCGGCGCCCGCGCATCTTCAGAGTTCAAGATCAACGGAAAGTAACAACGGTTTCGTTGCTACGTAAAAAACGTCATGATTTTAAATTGCTGTTGCTTGTGGTTCTGTTACTTAATTGCTATAATCACCATCACACTAATATTTTTCTTTTTTTTTTTAGGCGGGAATCATTCAATGTCTTCTCCCACTCTGGGGCAGAACGCGAGGGCGTGTAAGACTTTTACTGACTAAAACCTACTCCTATGTTCCTTCTTTGCATTACGGTCCAGGACTCCGGGTTTTCATTTCGGAAGCGAACCCATGGAGGGACCCATGGGTTCTCGTAGGCTTCGGCCCTGCTGGGCCCCTACGGTTTTGCTGACATCTCTTTGAGGCGCACGTGCATTACTACGCGCCGTCGATGACTCGGGCACGGTCCGAACGGTTACCGGACAGCCGGACGGCGTCCGCAGGCTCACGCCTACGGTGGTTGGAAATCGGGGTCGGGATCCCTGTGGCTGGGGCGTGAAAAAGTTCGTGTCCTCACGCATGTGACCGCCTCCTTCGCTAGCATTACTGCTTCGCAGAAGGAGGCGTCCGGCTGTCATTCCTCCTCGTTCCATACTATGGCCTGTACCAGAGTCCGGCGCGAGAGGTCGCTGCCGCCGATTGCCCCCACGAGGACACGACGGTGCTTCACCCAAGCGGGGCACACCTCCACCGTATGCTCCAGGCGGTCCACACAATGGTGACACCCGGGCGTTTCTTCCGCACGAATCCGGTGCTGGATCCTCCCGAACTTAACATGTCCAGTGAGGACCTGCGTTATGCGGAAGGAGAGGACGCCGTGACGTCATTCCAGCCGGAGTGGCTAAAAGAGGAGAATCTCGACCCGTGTGTGTAGCTTTTATATCTTTTTTTTGAGGCGAGAAATTACCTAATAAGTCTTCCAGCACTGGGTGGATCGAGAGGAAATGTATCTCGTGTTCGGCGCTCTTAATAACTAAAGTTCACTAAAAGGTCGTCGCCCTTACATAGTAATTTCAAGGTCATCAGAAAGTGAACGTCACTGATGGACAGGTTTTATTGAGTGTCTTCGTGCTCTGTATAAAATGTGGCTTCCGCTTCACGAGCGAAATGTGAACTGGGACCTTATAGATTTAATTTTTATTGTTTTACGGTCTTTCCGAGAAATATGTAGAATTAAAACTTCGCTACTTTAAAAGACGCTAAATGTTGATTGAATTTTTAAATATTATACTTTTGGGTGGTTTAATCTTTTTCACTCATCATCATCATCATTTCAGCCGATAGACGTCCACTGCTGATTGATGATGACGCAGCAATAACCACGCATTTCAACATAACATTAAAAACATTGCGGAAGACAATTTATGTAATTACTGATTTTGAGATCAATATTAAAGGTTGTATTAACAAATTATTAACGACTTAAATACCCTTTGGTATTTGTTATTTTTTTCTGTCCAGAAATAAGACTAGACAATTTACATAATGAGGAAAACATGCTTAGGCGACACATTATAATTTGTCTGAAGGGTTCAGTATACCTACAAAAAAAAAAAACTAATTATATCAATAGGCCTTTTATGTATACTGCTGTAAAATTTTGTGTTTTTTAGTGAAAAAGTCATGAAATTACCTCTCCCGCTCTGGGTAAAGCGAGAGAGTGTCAGACTACAACTGACTAAAACCCACCAGTGTTTCTTCAGTTGCCCTTTGATTTCCAGGGTAACAGTTTCGAACAATCCTGCAACCCTGGTAGACATCATACGATGCGTTCCAAATAAGAATAGGATCGATTGCCATGTTGTGACGTCACGCCATACTGTCAAATCGCTAGAAATTGGGCAAAATTGAAGAACTCAGAGATGAGCAAAATTGAAGAACTGGATTCCGATTAAACGTTTTTCGTTCAGAGTTCGTAAATAAATTAAATTTTAAAGATTTCTTGTTTTGCTCACCCTATTAATCCTTCGATTTGACAGTATGACGTGACGTCACAAAATGGCAATTGATCCTATTCTTATTTGGAACGCATTGTACATGGCGTGCGTTTGAAGAGGCCATGTCCGGTAGTTGACTCCTGTAAGCCGATAATGACAATGCTAGCTTAATTTTTTCCGTCTCCGAATCACGTCAGAGCCGGACTGAGCCCGGAATTCTTGCACTTGATATTATATAGGTACCTATGCGGATAAACCCTTAAATAATACCTACTTGCTATTTCTCACGCAGGTAGGTCAAGTACTTAACACAGACCAAACCCGACAAAAAGATCTCTTGTCGGCGACGCGGTTTTATTTATGCGTTTTTCATTTATTGCATTCGTAAAAAAAAATTGGCCAAGCGCGAAATGTTATTGAAGGGTTCTGTAGTTATAATTTTGTGTGTGTAAAATTTTATGAATGTTCAGATGTTTGTTTACTATAAACAGATTATCTCTATCTTCTATATAAATACAACATTATTTTAGTAAGTATATGCGAAACATGAATATAGTTTGTTCAGCAACTGAATCGATTCCAATCATTTTTACACCATGTTATATTTTTTCCCAAAACATAATTGAAAAAGGTTACAAGTTGGAAACTACCTACAGTATGTAAAACCCAGATCACGGCAGGTCATAGCGGGCATTAGACGCCAGCGCATAGCTGGGTGCGGGAGTAAAATAACCCCTCAGTCAGCCGGATGGCCCGATGACTACGTATTTGTGCGGATAACCAGGTAACATAACAAGCTTATAACTTTGTGATTTATCATGATACAGTTATGAAATTTTGTGTACTTATAAGATTATTTACATAAAAATACTAAACACGTGTTTCGGGTTTCGCATATACTAAAATTAATATTTTATATAAAAGGAGAAACTGACTAACTGACATACCATCGCACAGTCGATAGTCTATACTATCGGGCTAAGATCGTGAAATTTTACACAAGGTTTCTTTTTATGACATAGACGACCACTAAGTGAGGATTTTACAAAATTTATTCCCTAAGGGAATGAAAAATTCGTATGGAGAAACGTACTTTCACGCGGGCGAATCCGCTGTCAGCAGCTGATATACAAATACATATAAAAAAATCGAGCAAGTGCGAGTCGGACTCGCGCACTGAGGGTTCCGTACAAACTTACCTATGAAAACAGTTCAATTCCCGAATTGAGTTACGAAGATTTTTCCGAATCACAAAAAAAGTGTTTTTTGGGTAACGTAACTACAAATTTACAGTTTTCAGATTTTTGCCTATACTTGTACTATGAGATCTTGCTTCATGCCAAATTACAGGAATCTAGGTCAACGAGAAGTACCCTATAAATTTTGATTCCTTTGAGAGTGTCGAAATACATGTTTTTAGCGACATAAACGGCCGTATCTTTTTTTTTTCGTTAACTCAGACATTTTATTTTTTCACAGCTTCAAGGGACCGCAGACCTGAGTGGTTTTAATTTCAACTCGATACCTCCACCCGTCTCCGAGATAAAAGGTCTTGACAGACAGACAGACGACAGATGGACGGACGGACAACAAAGTGATCCTATAACCCGAACCCTAAAAAGAGAAACTGACTGACTGAAATATCAACGCACAGCAGAAACAACTGGGACTAGGGACGTGAAATTTTGCACAAGGTTTCCTTTTATGACGTAGGCGTGTACTAAGAAAGAATTTCTCAAAAATTCGGAATGATACAGGGGTCTAAAATTTGTATGGAGAAACCTGCTTTCTAGCTAGTATTCTATATTATTTACTATTATGATACTTCTCATTTAGTCAAATTAATGTTTTCTTTTTTCATTGCTAGGACGAAAGAAGTGAAACTGCAACAAATGTAGTAATATCTAATTCTCTTGTAGCACAGCCGAGCAAGCAAGTTCTATTGTATGCCTCTACAGAGTACTGCATTACTTACCAGGCACGTGAAGTCCACCTATGCATCGTTGCAATTGCCACCGTAACTCGGAGAGATAAAGTTCAAAAATCCCTGATGGGGGTACATGAGATTTCCCAACTTTATCTCCGAATCACCAGCATACTTCAACCAGCTGCTTGGCGGCAGAGGTAGGTAAGGTAGTTTCTACTAGTATCATAACTATCTGCAATAAGTCCTAGCATGTAAGCTCTGCGTTAAGCTACGAATGGATAAGGCCCTTTTTCTCATTGTCCTGGTAATTAGCACTATTCTAAAACAGTAAACTAGCAGCGAGCATATTAAATAAAATTATAGTATTACTTATAGAACAAGGGGAAAAAAGAAAATTGCCCCAATGGAAAACACTCCGCGGATAAAAAAATATCTAGGACATGATCTATCCGTGTACAAAGTTGCATCGAAAGCCGTTCAGCCGTTTAGTCAACATTCGCATTCGCTAATATTGAATTTGAATATTCGCATTTGCGAATGTAAGAAATCTAACATTCGTTACATCACTATTACATAGCATAATCAGTCTTTTTAATGTTCCCACTACCGTGAGTCAGGCCTCCTCTCAATGAGAGAGGGAATGGGCTTTTTTTTCGGGTGGGAAAATCATCTAATGACATCCCCCGCTCTTGGGCGGAGCGGGAGATAGTGTCAGACTTTTACTGACTAAAAACCCACTCCTGTTCCTTTTTTGCCATTTTTTCCAGGGCCCCGGGGATTTCTTTCGCATCACCCATGGCCCCAGTAGGCTTCGACCCTGCTGAGTCCCTACAGTTGCTGTTATCTCGTTGAGGCGCGCGTGAAACACCCAACGCCGTCGACGACTTGGGCTCGGTCCGGACAGTTACCCGATGATCGGACGGCGAGCTACCCCATTGTTCGCCGTCCGCAAGCCCGCGCCTACGGTGGCCGGAAATCGGGATCGGAATCCGGGCTGGGGCGCGAGAGCCATTGCTTCGCACGTGCACGTGCGGCACCCTCCTTTGCTAGCATTACTGCTTCGCAGAAGGAGGCGACCGCCTGCCACTCCTCCTCGCTCCGGACCATGGCCTGTACCAAAGCCCGGGAAAAGGAATGGGCTTGTAATCCACCACTCGAGTTCAATTCAGATTAGTGGATGTCACATATCTTCGAATTTTAGGTTCTAGGACATGCCAGTTTCCTTCTAAATTACACAAAGATATTACTTTTCCGGTCTCCTCACGATGTTTTCCTTCACCGTTTTGAGAGCAGTGGTGATGAATCTAATTACATAAAAGTAATGCGCCTGGCCGGGTTTGAACCCACAACCTACAATCGTAAGTCGTGGCCGGGGCAATGTTTAAATCCGCATAAAATATATTGTAATAACACAACATTATTTTGATGGTTTATATTATTTAAGTATGCATCACCGATACATATATATATATATTACACTCCAAAACTGTTTTACGTCCGTTGCGTCACAACCACAGGTTCAGTTGAAAACCAGCGTCAGGCACTAGTTGTCTGACATTCATGCTGAACTATTTTGGTGCAGCCGTGAGGCACACAACTACATTTTCTGCTTCTTGCTTTTATTTTTGTTTCGTGTTTACCTATATTGTGTTTGTGCCTTGTGCTGTACCAAATAAATTATTTTTCTTTCTTTCTTTTTCTTTCACAGGTTTCACCTCTGTACGCACGGAACCCTATAATCTTGCACCGTTGACATTTACCTACCAACTCGGACCAGATAAAGCGAGTAATGAGAATTGTATATAAAGAATTTACATAAAGAAAACCAAGCTATATGTCTGTCTGTGCGAATAAATATGACGATATTAATAATTATTAGGCTGTCTTGAAAAGATTTCGTGGAAACCAATTTTAAATGATTATAGATTAACTTTTTACAAAAAAAAAACTTTTTTTATTTTACACTTTTTAGTTATGATACCACCACTAAAAAGTACCCCTCAGCCAAACTTAAATACCTAATAGCTAGAGTGCATCTCATGACAATTCCAATAATCCCAAACACGGTTAGATTACATTAATTTATTACAGAGTTCCGGTGCCTAACTTCAGGCTTCATCATCAGATCAGTTCGATATAGTCGGTTTCTCCATACAAACTTTGGACCCCCGTTTCATCCCCTTAGGGGGTAAATTTCGAAAAATTCTTTCTTAGCGGATGTCTACACCCTATAAGGAACCTACCTGCCAAATTTTAAGTTTGTAGGTGTTATAGTTTCTGAGGTTTCGTGATTAAACAGTGAGATTAAAAACTATTTAACCATAAACTAATTACCTCCCATGCGCCAAAGGCCAAGGCATTCATCACCGCATGATCAGATTCCATTTAAAAAATAAAACCTAAAACTTTTTACCAAACTTCTTTTAAAAAAAGAACTCCAGTTTGCACCAATGGCAGTGCAGAACCGGTTGCTTGCATAGAGCTATAATTGGAGCAAAGATATACGAAGAAATGCCAGGTTGAAATTTAAAATAGGTTTTAATTAAATCCGCCTACAGGATTCGTTGGAATCTGTACTGTTTTACATAAAACAATTTTCAATGTCGTAGAAAAAGATTAAAATGACTATTATAATAGACCGACCGACAACTCGATACCTCCACGCGTTCTCGAGATAAAGGGTCTTGGCAGATAGACAGACATACAGATAGACAGACAGACGGACGGACAACAAAGTGATCCTATAAGGGTTCCGTGTTTTCCTTTTGAGGTACGGAACCCTAAAAACAGAACGGGAATAGAATAAACTTTAGTAGAGTAGTTATTGGGATAAAAAGGAGGATGATGACGCATGAGTCGATTGTGTGAAAGATGATTCGGTTAGAAAGAAGTTTTTTTTTCGGTGTCAAATCATCAAATAACTTCTCACGCACTGGGTGGAGAGAGAGGGTCTGTCAGATTCTTACTGGCTAAAAAACGTGGACGGCAGTATGAGTAAGGGAGGACTAAGTGAACGATGGATAGGGTAGGATGACAACTATATACAGGAATATAAAAAAATACATGTATCATCCCATTAATATCACATAGGCGATATTTTGTGACAGCAGTGATGGTCCAGTGTTAACGATCCCGACTTACGAGTTGTAGGTCGCGGGTTAGAACCCAGCCAGGCGCATTACTTTTATGCAATTATTTCATCAACACTGCTCTCAAAACGGTGAAGGAAAACATCGTGAGGAGACACCATGTCGTAGAACCAAAAATTCGAAGACATATTGTGACATCCGCCAACCCGCACTGGGCCCGCGTGGTGGATTACGGCCCATTCCTTCTCCTAGAGACGAAGCCTAAGTCCCAACAGTGGGAACATTATAAGGCAGACTATGCTATATATACAACATTAGCTTTAGTATATGCGAAACGCGAACGTGTCTAGTATTTTTATGTAAAGAATCTATGTACAAAATATAACTGTATCATGAAAAATCACAAAGTTATAAGCTTGTTATGTCAGCAAAAATACATCGTCACCGGGCCATCCAGGCGACTAAGGGGTTGTTTTGCTCCCGCATCCAACTGTGCGCTGACACCTAATGCCCGCTATGGCCTGCCGTGACCTAAAAATATTTGGTTTAAAAACTATAGAAATCCATTCAGTTACTGATTCTGAACAAACTATATTCAGGTTTCGCATAAACTAAAAATAATGTTTTATATGATATTTTGTATGTTTATTACTCCAGGCTCAAAGAGCTGAATGGATTTGGATGAAATTCCTGGTATACCACTTAAGATACTTTTATCTTGGGATAATTCATTGTGATCATTTTCTACTTTTACACGGGCGACGCCGCTGGCAGAAGCTAGTATTGGAATAAGGGCAAGAAAATAAAGAATTTTGATGTTAAGCCTGCACCAACTAACTTACAGCATGAGAAAGACGGTAAAAAAAATTAAATGTACCAAAAAATAACGCCAAAGGTTTCTCAAAAAAATCTATCAACTGTGAATTAATTACAAATTCAAACAAAACCCAATAACACAACACGTTCATAACTAATGATAATGACGCAATGATAACACGAAATTTATTAACTCAAAATCCAAGATGGCGCCCGCTTGTCAATCGTCGCTTCCTGCATTCTTTGCGCCCTCGCCCGACCGCCCGGTTCGGGGTACCGCGGAGAGAAAACTGGTTGAGGAAAACCCTTAATTTGGAGTAGTTAAATTTTAAAAGTTTTTACTTTAGTAAAAGTTAATTTTCATATACTTGAGCCAAAAAAATTCCAAATTTTGGGACGCTGAAATACCAGGACACCAAATGGACAAAATATCCCATGGTCATAGTTTAAAAAAAAACAAGAATTATAGGACTATCATTTCAGTGTATTTGCAAGCTATAGATGTAATAAATATAGAAGTAGGAGGTACTCGTAACTAAAATATTCTATTTTCTTACTGAATGCTGACGAATCATCAATCAAAGTCTTTAGAAATTGACAAGAAATCATGCAATCAATAATATTTTTTTGTAACGCTCAACTGCATTACTTTATGCATCTTTGCTAATATTGACAATATATGGAAATCAAATTCAACAAAGATGGTTCAGTAAGGACACCAACACTTGTCCTTTAGAAAATCGTGACAAGAACATACATAACTTAATATAAAATATGTAGGTAGACACAACTACACAGTCACTAGAAGAAAGGAAATCGGTAACCACAAAATAATTTTTAAGAAAATTAAATGTTAAGTTACGGAACCCATGTTTCATAGTATAAAAATATACTTCACTTGACATTTTTTTTAATTTTATTTGCTACATTAACCATCGGAGTATCCCAGCTGCTCTATATAGCGGTCGTATAAATAGCCTTGGTAGACAGCAGTGGTCATCAGTAGCCATCCGCAGCTTCCAGGGTCAAGAATAGTCGAGATGAGAGTTCTGGTTAGTGTTTCATTTTTTTTTTTATAGTTTTTTACTGAGTGAAAAGTGATTTCGAGGAGGATTTTAGTGAAAATATTTTTTGTTTTTTTTTTTTGGATTTTTCGTCGATAAATATCAGTTTTTTTACAATTAATTTGTCAACGATCTTAATTCTTTAGTGTATACAAAACTTAATATTGACACAGTGATTTGATAATTCATGTAGAAAGGCGAGTTTAACTCAACAATGAATTTTCTCCCAGCAATCCTTTGAATGACAGCGGGAGATCACATTCGGGGGTAATATCCGACCATTGTTATGATGGATAAATTTAAATTTAAAAAAAAAACAAATATTATATACAGATTTAACATACATTCCTCACGATGTTTTCCTTCACCGTTTTTGAGGAACCGGCATGTCCTAGAACAAAAAAAAAATCGAAGACATGTGACATTCACCAACCCGCACTGGGCCCGCGTGGTGGATTACGGCCCATTCCTTCTCTTAGAGAGGAGGTCTGAGTCTCAGCAGTGGGATCATTAAAAAAAAGGCTGATTATGCTTATGCTAACATACATTAATTAGTATTATGGTATCATTAGATTTATACAAAGGAAAAACATGAAATTTTGTAATTTTGAGGAACAATGCTTTCATATAAATTCATATTCTTTATTGTACTCACAACTTTTATCAAACTAAAAAATAAGACAGTTGATGGACACAGGCGAGGTTTCGTATAAAAAACAAAGGTTTTTTTTTAGGCAGTGGTCCAAATAAAAATAATATTAAAATGTCTACGGAACCATCATTCCGCATGCACATAAATTACTCTCAAACAAGGTTTTTTGTGCATTTTTTTCTCTTCATTTGTTATAAAGGCTTGAAGTCCCGGCTACTCTATATAGCGGTTGTATAAATAACAGTGGTCATCAGTAGCCATCTGCAGCTTCCAGGGTCGAGATGAGAGTTCTGGTCAGTTTTTCTTTTTACAAGTTATAATTTAATTTGTAATTTTCGGTCTAGTGCAAAGTGACTACGTATCTGTTTGAAGAAAGTGCAGTTTATAATTTTGCGGAACCTAAATGACTTTTTTAGTCACACAGCTGTTTTTGACAATAGCTTAGAAGCGTCCAACCCGAGATACCTTCCGAGTGATTTCCATATAACGGTTCTTACGTGATTATGACATCTTTCTCTAGATATTTTACAAACACAGGTACCTTGTGGATATTCTAGGTTTCTATTCAATTCAAAACTTTTTGTGTGTAACTAATATAGTAAAGACTTGCTAAATCTGCTGTTTTGTGTGAACTTTGGCCCTTCATAACGTACTCATGAATTAAATATATATATATATAGAAACCTTGCACATTTAATCAATATTCTAAATGATGAAAATGTTTTCCATAAACTTTTAAGGTTGTTGTAAAAAACACTTATTTCCTGGAACAAGTTTTGTGAAATATAAACTAGTGCGCCTCACCATCAATGATTGCATCACTGCTTACCATCAGGTGGGATCGCAGTCAAGCACTAGTTTATATTAATTAAAAAAAAAAACAAATAAATGATGGAATTACCGAATGCCAACAGAGTGTTCAGGCCTTATCTATATTTTTTTCGCGTTGCATCTTTATCAAATTGTCTCTATATCAAATCATTGCCTTAGATGAACCAACAAAATTCCATGCTCAAGTTGACGATAGACGAGCAGAAGTTTTTTAAATATCCAGGGCTCAATTAATTAGGTAGTCTTTTTTTCTGTATTAGATTTTTCCTACGACATAAAAGCTTCTACTTACATCATACTTAGTTCTTATAAGATCAACATTACAATCTACTCGATATTCATTACATACTAATCAATAACTATTTATTCACTTCAAGTTTTATATATGCGATAAATAATAAGTTCACCTTCAGTATTAAGTGTTGGAATCATAAATTATTTAGAAATACAGTAGCTAAAACATTGAATGATCAATCTTGAGTGAGCCGAGACAGATTTAAAGACGTCTATGATAATAATATTTAATGTACATAATTTTACGGAACCCTATTACTAGTGATGCAACGGAAGGTCTTAACGGAAGCAGAAATGGAAACAGATGTCAAAAGTAAATCAAAGCGGAAGCGGAAACGGAAGTGGAAATGTTAATACAAATCTTAAAAAATAAAATTGTGTTTTTTCTTCATAGAAAAAACACAATTTTATTTTTTAAGATTTGTTTAATTAAATTTGTATTTTGTACTTTACATAATACAGTACTCGAAATTAAACAGAGTCAAATTATATTTAATAAAAGTAATTTGGCCGCTTTTACAGCTTTGAGTCTGTTTCGGAGTTCTTCATGTATTAAACCAGCTCCGCTAAATGATTGCTCACTGGCTACACTTCTGGGGGGAGCTGATAAATATTGGCGAACTATTGGCAACAGAAGAACAAAACAAAAGTCAACAGAAGATTTACGCGCTTACGCTAAACGTCACGAGGCGCGGTAATATTGTGCTGAATGAACTAAAAAAATTAATATATTATCAACAAAGAAAGTCGCTGCGACACGTATGTGTTAATAAGGATTACCGATCAACAACTGCCTTATACACTAAATTATACAAGTAAAATTTTATATGTGTGTGTGTATGTTTTGTTACTATTTCACGCTGAAACGGCTGAACGGACATGCACGAAATTTGGCTCACGGGTAGATAAAATCCTGAAATAGGACATAGGATCATTTTTATCTCGGGTGGAAGTTTGCTTGATTTCATTTCCTCCATTAACGAGCAAAGACGCTGGCAGAAGCTAATGATGCCTAAATTATAGTCAGAACTAGGAAATGCCGGAAACCAAAAACATTAGAGGCATATATATATATATACCTACATACTTTTGAACTGTTATTTTCTAAATATTCTTTTGTATTTTTATGCACCTGCCACATTTTCTCTTCACCACCCTAGGTTGACTGGTAGAGAATGCCTAAGGCATTAAGTCCGCCTTTGTACTTTTGTGTTGCATAAAGTTTTAATAAATAAATAAATAAACTATAGGTACTAAACCAGATATCCTTTGCAAGATTAGATGATTGCGCATTGCGAGAAACAACTTCACAAATATTCCAATTAAAGATTTTAAAGGTTAACTTGCTAATAATATTTTAAGACAAACACAAACGTGGAAGTCTGATAATATGATTAATAAAAAAGAAAAAGTTTATTAGGGTTGTAGCGACATCTATGGCGTCAAATAGGAACTAATCCTGCATGGCGCAATTAAAGTTTTCCGCGCGATTAGAACATAATATGTTATTTCGGGCTGTTCTATATTATAGAACAGCCCGAAATCATCTGCCGGGCAGCTGCCCACCAGACATAACATCCCGTCTGGCCGGAGGATCCTCCCTTATCAAAGGAGGTTTGCGGGACTTTACACTCTGTTCCGCATACCTCCAAAGGGTAAAGTAGATCAACACACCACACTTACACTCGTTTTTAAAGGTATTCCATAATATCAAACACTTTGGTCAAGTCTTAAACATTCTCATGAGGCTAACACTTGATTCTATAACTTTTGAAACCCAGAGTTTGATCATCCCCAGCCGCCGGGATCCCGTAGACGCGGGCTTGCGGACGGCGAGCAATGGGTAGCTCGCCGTCCGACCGTCCGGTAACCGTCCGAACCGCGCCCAAGTCGTCAACGGCGCGTATTGTTCTACGCGCGCCTCAAGGAGATGTCAGCAAACCGTAGGGGCCCAGCAGGGGAAGGAAAGGAAGACTCGGCCCTGGTATGAAAGGCAACAAAGGAACAGGAGTGGGTTTTTAGTCAGTAAAAGTCTGACACACCCTCTTGCTCCCCGCAAGAGCGGGGGATGTCATTGGACGAACATCCCATCGAAAAATAAAAAAACATACTTATGAACTGACATTCACCCAACCTACCCTTTACGAGTCAGTACCAATAAACCTTGCTCACCGACAAACAGTTTCACCACAATATGAGCTAATCCATAACACCATAAGGTACTCAAGCTATATCTCTCTTCCAGATTGTATCCGCCTTCCTCGCCGTCGCGGCCGCGGCTCCCTCCGGCCTCTATGCCCCCGCCATAGTGCCAGTTGTCAGAACTGTGGCAGTACCAGCTGCAATCCCGACCATCTCACCCGGAGACATCCAAGCAGCAGCCATCGACGCCCAAGTACAAGTCCAGGACCAACTACAAGCAGCAGCTGACAAAGCTAGAGAACTTGCTGAACAGGCTACCGAAAATGTCAACGAGAAAGTCATTACTGACTCAACTGTAACCAACGAACAGAATTTGGAAGCCTTCTGGTCAGCTCAGGATAAGCAATGGCAAGCAGTTGACGCTTTAAAGACTGCTGAAGCACAAATCGATGGTGCTGTTGCCAGCAACGCTAATTTGATTGCTAAGTCCGCTGTCAATGGTGTCATTCCTTATGTTGCTGCTGTAGGCCCTGTCTCACCGATAGTAGCGCCAATTCCTCCAGTAGTCTATTCACCATACCTTGCGCCCTCAAGCTACACCACTCAGACCTTGGTCACTGGTCAGGAAATCAAAACTGAGATTAAGGCAGAAAACACAGAAGCAGCAGTAAAAGCCGCTGAGCCAGTACAAGCAGCTGAACCAGTACAGGGAGCCGAACCAGTACAGATAGCTGAGCCTGCGCCTATTGAGAAATCGGCGGAAAAACCCGAAGCCACAGTATCTCCTGCTGTCAAAGCCGCTGAGAATTTAAATGAGAAACCAGCGCTTATCACTGCACCCCTGTTCTCAACAGCGCATCTTGCTCTACCTAATGTCTACAGATATGATGTGGCTGTTCCTCAAGTTGGACACTTGATTAGTCAGCCAATCTTGAAGTACGCTACAGCAGTGCAACAGGTGCATGGAGTGTTGGCTCCTACTTTTGTTAAGGCTTGGTAAGGAGAAGTGAAGGCGGATTAATTAAAATGATAATTTGACGACACGCTTCCTTGTTTTATTTGGTGCTAGACGTCGATACATCCTACACCGCTTTGATACGACCTTTGATCATACATCGATAAAGATGTTTTCATTCGAGTACCTACGTACCTACGTAGGTACATAGTACTCGAAGAGATATAGAAATCTCGTAGAGATGACTACATTATCAGAAATGCTAAATACAGGGTTACTGGTAATTCAACGTATATCCGTCAGGGGCTGATAAGGGGGGCAAAATGCAACAAATTGAACCCCCCATATGTATGGCCGAAATTCAATAGTTTTCGAGATATTTGAATTTTAAGGGTTTTTCGATATTTACCCAAAATTTGACATTTAATTCCAAATAAATAAAAAACTACATATTTTAATGGGTACCATTAAAAATGATGTTGTAGCTGCCACTTCAATTAAGCTATTGACATAATTAAAACTACTTAATTTAACAAAATAATTAAAATAATGAGCGATTTAAGAATAACATCTTACCAATATTTTCATTTTACGCTTCAAAAATGTTCTCTTGTCACAAAAATTTCTATGACATTAATCGTACAAATAACTAAAAAAAACTTGCCTTACAGAATAGGCAAGTTTTTTTAGTTATTTCTTCTCGCTCTTCGCTCGGTCATTGTCTTTCTATTGTGTCTCTAATTACGCTACTCAATAGGTATGTATTTTAAAATTGACTTTTATACCTTTTTGGAAATCTTACAGAATAGGCAAGTTTTTTTAGTTATTTGTACGATTAGTGTCACGTGTTTAACCCTGTAGAGATCAAGTTGCCATGTCTAATGTGTCCGAAACACTAGCACTAAATAATATTTATTTTCAAAATAGCTTTTTTTAAAACACTTTCACACGTAAATTTTTTCGTCAATTTAACCTAGATGAGGCCGGTGTTTCCTAGCTGACTACCCTGAGAAGAAACACCGAAACTAACTCAGGAGTCAAAGTCTCTTTTAAAGTCCATACAGCAAACATGTAATGGTCAATTCATATGAGAACCGTGCAGATTAGTGTCTGAGATGGTCTTTTGATGAAAGAACCACACAGAATGGACCTGCTGTCCAGTCAGTGCAAGCATTTGTCAGTATTCGTATAGCTCAACTTAGGACTACTAAAGTGCTGCTCAACGATTTGACGAACAATATCAAGGAAAAGACATTTGGGTAGGTCGTAGAAAATACTTAAATTGCCAGACATACATAAGTCAAAATAACTGAAAAGATAAATAGGTTATAGGGGTCCAAGCTAAGGTCAGTTTAATTTATAGGGGCAAGTCTATTGTCATTATGTGTCGCCGCATATGGGTCACATGCCACAGCCACAAACGCCGCCACAAGAAGCTAGAAGCGGCAACAGAGAAACTGAAGCGCGCGACAGCCAATTGTGTCCGGTGGCTGCTACTTTTTTAACCCATACGCGCAGTATCATAATGGACTCTGATGAAGAAGGTTTAAATGCGCGAATGGCGTGTCACGGCGTTTTGTATCGGTGTTTAGTGGCCAGTGCGGGCCACAAGAAGCGACGCCCCCGGCGTCAACCGTGTGCGGCGAATCCATATATAATGTATGAGAACTATAGGAAATATGGTTGTGGTATTGGCCGGTTGCCCGTGTACGGCGACCCTATGCAGCCTCAAATCGAGACACCAGGCAGACAGAGAAAAACTAATTAATCAAATTTAAAACCACAATTACTATTCGTGACATTTACAGAGTGACTCGACAGGTTCCGAGCAAGTCCAGGAAAAAATAACTACTTAGTTCTAAAGGTTTTGTCATGCTAACTTGTTTGCGGATTGCTTTTTTGCAGACGAAATGAAACTTAAGATTGTGTTGCAAAACATACAAACAAAAAGACTACAGAGACCCTTACTCAAACTCTAGTTTACGACCTAAACTGAACTGTTAAAGGGATGAAGTTATACAGAGTGTCTTTGACATCGACGCACAAACAAATAGCATGGTACCAGTATATGATTCTGGACCCCCCAGTGGTAGAATTTTTAGTCGGTTTTTTCCTAACTTTAAAAAGCGCGCCTCAGGGTGATGTCAGCAAACCGTAGGGGCCCAGCAGGGTCGAAGCCTACTGGGGCCATGGGTAGTGTGAAAACGAAACCCGGGGCCCTGGGACGAATGCAACGACGGAACAGGAGTGGGTTTTTAGTCAGTAAAAGTCTGACACTATCTCCCGCTCCGCTCAAGAGCGGGTTTTGTCATTAGTTGATTTTCCCACCTTAAAAAAAAAAAAACTTAAATAAAAACATTTTCGGTTTTTTAATTTCAACTGTACAAAATCTTTATTGTAACATGTTTAGTGAAAAAAATGAATGAATTATTTTTAAAATTATAAATGTCATCGGGGTTGATTAGAATAACGATTTTATCAACGCATGACTTTGTGACTGGCCTGTTGGTCTATTGGTTGACTGACTGCTATGCCGGAGGTCGTGGGTTCGATTCCCACCGAAGACAAATGTTTGTGTGATGAGCACGATCATTTGTTCTGTGTCTGGGTGTAATTTATCTATAAATTATGTATATATTTAGAAATATATAAGTATGTTTATCAGTTGTCTAGTACTCATAACACAAGCTTTGCTTAGCTTGGGACTAAACGGCGTTGTTTGATAGTTGTGGATTTTTAGAATAAAAAATTTAAAAAATATATATACAGATTTTTTTATTTAAAAATTGGGAAAAAGCTGACGAAAAATTCCACCACTGGGGGGGGGGGGGGGCCAGAATCATGTACTGGATCCGTAGTATTCGTTTGTACGTAGATTTCAAACACACGGTGTATAGTGTGTACAGCTCTTACTCGGTCCCGCGGCTGCCATTTTAACACGACATGTAAAGCCCCAGATAGTAGTCATTTTGAAGCACGTATTACTAATCTTCAACTATAACATAGTATTTCTTTGACAACTATCAGTCTTCCAGTGCCAAGCATCGCGTTACCGAGTTTAAAGAGGTCATTACTGGTTAAAGAAGTAACTGTTAGGCAGTTTCTCCATGCAAAAAACTTGTATTCGGGACCTCAAGTCTGCTATTACAATAGTGTGAGAATGGTCTAACATTGACTTCGTAATTGTTGATTTTGACAAGTTTACTTAAATAATAATAACATTCCACAACTATCACACAACGCCATCTAGTCCCAAGCTAAGCGGAGCTTGTGTTATGAGTACTAGACAACTGATAAACATACTTATATATTTCTAAATACATATATATTATACATAAATTACACCCAGATACAGAACAAATGATCGTGCTCAAATCAATCGTGGGTGGGAATCGAACCCATGACCTCCGGCATAGCAGTCAGGGCCACTAACCACTAGACCAACCGGCCAGTCTATGAATTCAACAATCGAGCGCCTAGGAAAATATTATTAGTTTATGTCACATGAGGTACAAAGTAATTAATTGCTCAGTAGGCATAAAATACTATCTTTCACGTTTAAGGCTATAAAGTAATCGATAGGCGTTTATATTATAACCAAGATAAAGTTAAAAATGTGTGAGCAGTGGTGGCCGAGTGGTAACGGCCCCGACTTACCGAGTTGTAGGTCGTGGATTCAAACCCAACCAGGCGTATTACTTTGTGTAATTTATTTCATCACCACTGCTCTCAAACGGTGACGGAAAACATCGTGAGGAAACCGGCATGTCCTAGAACCAAAAATTAGAAGACATGTGACATCCACCAATCCGTACTGGGCCTGCGTGGTGGATTACGGCCCATTCCCTCTCCCTGCCTGAGTCCCAACAGTGGGAACATTATAAGGCCGACTATGCTATGCTAAAGTTAAAAATACATTTTTTTTTTAAATCAGCCTTATTAAAGAATCATGCCCATTTGTTACTCACAGAAAAAGTAAAATACCAAACTATACTAAACTTGCTTTTGCCCGTGGCTTCGCCCGCATATATAAAATATAGCCTATGTCACTCAGGAATAAAGCAGCTTTTTTTTCTCTTTATTTTGTATTAGGGACTTTTATACGAATGTACATATTGTACATGCCGTCCCATAGGACATAATACCTCACCTATTTTGCCTTACATAGTAGAACGTAACAGCGCAAACTTAATTAAGCTATGAGCAGCTTCTGAGTTATAAATACCGGCATGGATCTTTAGCGTTGACTTCCACTTGCGCAGAAATGAAATATCGGGTCTCTTTAGTGGTATGAAGTGAGACGCGGGGGCGGGCAATGCAATCCTTGTACAGTGATTGGCTCGCCGATGTTTACGATGCGCAAAGCGATCCCCACTTTTTCGCCGAGCGCTAAAGATTCGTGCCGGTATTTGTAGGTGTCGACAAAATATGTTGAAAAATTCCAACATCGTACATGTTTGTACCTACCTAGCTGTTTGTAAGGCAGCTTTCTTCCTGAGTGATATAGACTTTCAGAGATTACCTCCTACAAACAAAAAACAACAAACTTTACCTCTTTATAATATTAGTGTAGTGTAATTATGATTAGAATTATGATATTAATTTGAAATCTTATAGGGGACTCGATAAAAAAAATGTAAAAACAAGGCTTTTTGTTGTTTATTAAATATTTCAGTTTAAGTTTTATTCATACATTTATTCTTTTTAATTAATGCTTGTTGCTCGGATACAGTCTTTTGTGTCATGTCCTCATAGTATAATTATTTTTACTTATTATTATTCCTTGGCAATATAGATGTTTTACAGTATTTTCTCGGTAGATAATCCTTTTCACTGTAAAGGGAGTTTTTATTTTACGTTTCTTTTCAAGCGCATAATACTGCTGCTGTTTATTGATTAAAATAACAATAAAATTAGACAGCAGTCTGCGATGTACTCTTTTTCAGAAAATAAAAAAACAACAGCCATATCTCAAATCCTGCCTAAACTCCCATTTTCATCCATTCCAATGTGCCATTATTTTTAGATAAAAGTTGATACATAAATCGATCTGATTTGTAATGTTTAGATTTCTTCAATTATTTTTCTTCTTAACGAAAAACCTAGAAATTGCCCTGTGCAATAAGACCGCCTATTGTACACTTATTTATATAAATGTTTGTCCTGTATTATGTTAAGGTGTGCAATAAAGTTATATAATAATAATAATTAAAACCTAAAATATACAAATTACGCATGTATCTATAATCTGTGAATATTTTATAATTATTTTTTACGGCAACATGGCCATAATTATACGGCGCGTACTAACTATTTCCATGCATTAGTTCCATACCCAAGTCTTTCCTTTTGACAGTCATGTTGACGGATCGAGGAGATGCAATGAATTTGGCATTTTCTCAATAATGAAAACAAGCTCCTTTTGAAAAACTAATAGTAAAGTTGCTAATATTTATATCGTCCAATAACTTTTGAACCCGTGCTTTATATGGCGTTAAATCTAGTTATTTTAATAATGTAATTAAAAAGCTATCATATGACATAGATCTGCATTCTGTGTATTGTTTGGGGAAGAGCTCTATACTAATTTGGGCATTATTCTTTATTGTGAAGAAGTTCTTTTTTTGTATTTTTCAACCAATACTTATAATATTGATATTCATAAAATGGGTTGCATAAAAACTAGTCTACCATCTTCAGGAGTCCGCCATATTGGATTTAGAATGACGTCACTGAACTAAGTATGCATTGCCGTCTAACTGAACATGTCTGCAAAAAAGTTCAATCGGTTAGGGGTTTTTTTTTGGTAGGTAGGTATCTAATGACTTATCACGCTCTTGGATAGGGCGAGAGGGTATGTCAGACTTTTAGTGACTAAAACCACATCTGTGTCCTTGAGTTGCCCTTTGGGGTTTCCTTCTCAGGAATCTTCGTGGTCCTAGCGGGCATGGGCCCTTCTGGGCCCCTACAGTTTGCTGACATTTCTTTGAGGCGCGTGTGGAACACTACGCGCCGTCGACGACTCGGGCTCAGTCTATCGGACGGGCGGACGGCGAGCTACCTATTGCTTATCGTACGTAAGCCCGCACCTCCGAAATTAAACATCGGACATTCTCCAAAATGCCATGCTTTCGAAAACTGCCAGCAACATATAATACAGCATGCTACAGTTCCATCGTTAAGCATTTTAATACCCGTTGACCTTTATCGGTATGCGGTACAAAGTAATGATCCTTTATCATACAGAGTGCGCTATATTTTACTTTTTATTGTTTTAATAAAATAGGCTGTTTTTATTGGAGCGGATGTTATGAACGATGGAGATAACAGTTTTATGAGAATTTATTTTAAGTATTGAACGATTCTCTTATTTTTTGCAATAAGGACATTATTATTTCTTCTATTGATTTGGAGTAACAAGTTTTGGAGTATGCGGAACAGAATTCTAGGTCCCACATAGCTCCGTTGAAAAGGAAGGATGTTCTTTTTGTGACATAATCAATTACGGAACATATTATTATCTTGAAATTGCACAGCTCCATCCTTAGATTTAAAAAATTGCCCGATAGACGCATGATTTCGGTAATAGGAGAGATTACAATAATACCAATCTAAATAATTCTACTAAGAAATAGGGCACTCGATACAATCCGATGAAACAATCAGTAGAGTCTTCCCCTAAGTCAGGACTTGTGACACGTTTGTAAGTCTATTTCAATGAGACAGCAAATAGAACAGGGGAGAATAGAAGATGAAAACGTGTTGCGACGGCCCCAAGGGCAGGAAGACAGGAGATGAGATTGGGATTGTTGTTACTTAATCACAAAATGTGACACCAAACTTAAGTGTCCTACAAGGTGGACCTATGACCTGGTGAGAGTTGCGGGAATCCGATGGATATGAGACGCACAGGGCCGGTCATTGTGGCAACTCTTAGGAGAGACCTATGCCCAACAGTGGACGTTCTTCTGCTGAAATGAAGAAAGAAAGAAAGAAAGAAAAACTGTTTATTCGCGCGAAATGAGGCAATCTTAAAACTAGCAAACAAACATTGTAAAATGATAGGGAAGATATGCGTCACATCCGCGCAAAACGGCCTAACGATGATGATGATGATGCCAGGACAAACTTCCGTGCTACGTTCCGATGCAGCATCTGATCAATTATCTCCGTAACGCAGTGAGATGGGAGGCTGGACTTGCGTCAACAGCAACAATACATCTCACTCATGTGGTACCATAACTTCTTTTGATAATACCTCTTTGGGGCGGTTGACCCTACCTTTTTCTGCTAGACTCTTTCACTCCTGGTTTACCCGGGACGAACTTACGTGTCCCACAAAGTCCAAAGAACTTTGTATATCCTAGGAACGAACTTACGTGCTCTACAAAGTCCAAAGAACTTTGTATATCTCAGGGATAAACTTAGGGGCTCTTCAAAGTCCAAGAAACTTTGGCATATCTTCGGGACGAAATGACGTGCTCTACAAAGTCTAAAGAGCTTTGTATATCCAGTGCTCTAAGCCCAAAAAAAATTGTACGAGCGAACCGGTAACCCATTTTTGGATTAACTGGTACACGACCACCTAACCTTGTATATCAATCGATTTATACCGTTATGAACATATCACGTCTACAATAAATGTTCAACGGAACATATGTTTTAGTAAGTATTATTACTGGCAACAAATCAAAAGAAACGGCAAACAAAGCTAATATGGCAGTCATAAATCATTAGTAAGCAATATATTAATGTAATGCGATGTGTTAATGAGAGTTCAGCTTTATATGGCTTGGAAATATTAATAGTTATAACTTTTATGTACTAGGGCTTAATAAAATAGCTACGGACGAACGAACTGCAAAGGACGGATGCAATTAAGGTTATAAGTATTTTTTAGGGTAGGGAATCCTCTACTAACTAAAACTACACCTATGTTCCTTCTTTGCCCTGTGTTCCAGGACGCCCTGGTGGGTTTCAACTCTGTTGAGCCTTACATCTGCTGACATATCTTTGAAGCGTGCGTGCAACACCATGCGCTGTCGACGACTCGGGTTCGGTCCGGACGGTTACCGGATACCATTGCTCGTCATCCGCAAGCCCAAGCCTACGGTGGCTGGAAATCGGGGTCAGGATCCCGGCGGTTGGGACGTGAGGATGTTCGTTCCCTCACACATGCCTCTTTCGCTAGCATTACTGCTTTGCAGAAGTAGGCGACCGCCTGCCATTCCTCCTCGCTCCGGACAATTGCCTGTACCAGTACCTGGCCCGAGAAGTCGACACCGTCGATCGGGGCCCACGAGGACTCGGCGATACTCCGCCCAAGCGTGGCACACCGTTACCGTATGCTCCACCGTGTCCTCCGGGCGGTCCACACAGTGGTGTCGCACCCGGGTGTTTCTTCCGCACATCTTCCTTGGCCTAGTAGTTTCGGCTGTGCGTTAATATATCAGTTAATCAGTTTTTCCTTTTATATTTATAGAAGATAGATATTTAAGGATAATGATTTTATATAATTGATCGATTGACTGACTGATTTTTGTTAATGTTATTCAGTAATTTACAATAATTTTATTAATATTTCAATAATTTATTTAATCCGATGTGTTTAATTTAATTTATTCATTATGCTATAAGTATTTAATTTAATAATGTTACTATGGGTTCCTCACGATGTTTTCCTTCACCGTTTTGAGAGCAGTGGTGATGAAATAAATTACACAAAGTAATGCGCCTGGCTGGGTTTGAACCCGCGACCTACAACTCGTAAGTCGGGGCCGTTACCACTCGGCCACCACTGCTCAGCCAACCGGTATGTCCTAGAACCAAAAAATTCGAAGACGTGACATTCACCAACCCGCACTGGGCCCGCGTGGTGGAATACGACCCATTCCCCCTCCTAGAGAGGAGGCCTGAGTCTCAGCAGTGGGAACATTAAAAGGCTGATTATGCTATGCTAAGGGTTAATTAATGCCTGAAATAAACGATAAATAATAATGATAATAATAAAGTTTAAAATAAAAAAAGTCGGGTACTAAATGCATGGCATGTTTATTCGTTGATGTCTATAGCCTTGAAAGAAATCCATTTTGCCAAGTTCCTGAACCATATGCAAAGCTCATGTCATTGAACAATTACAGCTAATTGCCAGCTTAATCGCTAACGTCTAGGTTATTCAGTGGCTAGCAACCATTTCCTTAAGCCTCGCCCACATCATTTGTCAATTATTAATAATTATTATGTATAATCTATGTATCGATTACGAGAAATTCTTACATTATTTATAGGAATAGGATTACACACCCTGGTACACTATGTGATTTTTTTTTAATATTGATAAGCTCGCGCTTGACCACTATCCCACCAGCCCCCCCTAGCCAAGTTACGACCGTTTCGTTTGTGTCGAACGCTTCGAGTAAGCCACGCCTCCCATTGCTTTGTTCTGACGTCATATCAACGCTCAGTCACGTGGTCAGAACAAAGGAATCGGAGGTGTGGCCTACTTGAGGCGTTTCGTTTGCGTCGAACGCCTCGAGTAGACCACGGGTCTGAGCGTTGAGATGACGTCAGAACAAAGGAATCGGAGGCGTGGCCTACTCGAGGCGTTCGACGCAAACGAAACGCCTCAAGTAGGCCACACCTCCGATTCCTTTGTTCTGACCACGGGTCTGAGCGTTGAGATGACGTCAGAACAAAGGTATCGGAGGTGTGGTCTACTCGAGGCGTTCGACACAAGAGAATCGAAACGAAACGGTCATAACTTGGCTAGGGGGGGGCAGGTGAGATAGTGGTCAAACGCGAGCCTAACCATAAAAAAAATGGCAGCATCACTCGCAAAAAAAAAGACAATTTAACCACTTACTAAGTCAAGGCTAAGTACCTATTAGTCTTTCTAAAGAATTATAAATGTGTTTACGAACTGTGAAAGACATGTCTTGTAGCACTAATTAAAATAAATATGCAGTAATTATGTTTAATAATTTTTAAGGTTCCGTAACTTAGTCGGCAAATCATTATTTCAGCCGAAAGACATCCACTGTTGGACATAGGCCTCTCCCAAGTGTCGCTATAACGAATTGTCCTGTTCATCTCGCATCCATCGAGGTCCCGCGACCCTCATCGGTCCCCCTTGTAGCAGGCCTTCCAACGCTGCGTCTTCAGTACAAGGTCGAATCGCCACTCAAGAATCTTTTGTCCCCATCGACCATCCGTTCTGCGAGCAAAGTGTCCTACTCACTGCCACTTGAGTTTGTCGATTCTTCAGGCTAATACTGAAATACTGAACCCTTATAGGATCACTTTGTTATTTGTATGTATGTCTAAAAAAGCTGAAATTAATATCAAATATACAGATCAGTTACCCCATAGATATGTGAAAAATCTAATTTCTATGTCAACGCAACCTAAAGCAAAGGCCGTTTATGCTCCGTTTAAACGCATATTTCGCCATTCGCTAGGAAATCAAAACCTATAGGGTACTTTTATGAAACCTCTACCCCTGAGGGGATGAAACGGGGGTCCAAAGTTTGTATGAAGAAACCTACATTCACACGGGCAAAACCGCTGGCAGATGCTGGTAAATAAAACAGGTTAATTTGTACGGGACTCTGTGAGTGAGTCCGACTCGCACTTAACCGTTTTTTTTTTGTTTGGACTATGTCATTGGCACTGGTTCTTTTGGTTAGAAATTGTGCAACATTCATTTATTTGCCTTGTCAAAATTAGTTGAATGCCTTCATGTATGTATGTTATATTTGCATTCCAATATAACTTTTTTTTAAAACCAAAATGGTCAGTAAAAAGTAGTTATTTTAAAGGTTAACCTATGTTATTTTTTAGAATAGTTCAAAGTACATTTGGAAGGTGTTTCTTGATATAAAATATCGTTGATTGCAAATTGTGTGGCGGGATTGTTTATAAGTTAGCACGGCCCATGAACGCAAATGGAAACTGAAGGAACACAGGTGGGTTTCAGTCAGAAAAAGTCTGACACTACCACTAGCTCGACTCAGAAAGGGAGAGGATATTTATTTTTTATTTAAAAAATAAATAAAAAGAAAACATGATTGCAAAATACTATTAAAAAATTTCGTTATTTTGGTTACTGGTGTGGGGCGGAAAGGGTCTGGAGTGGCGGCCACAAACTGGAAGATGCATCGTTGGTAGGCCTCACATAACACCTGAACCGAAATCCTGGGCCTCAAGTCTGCTATTACAATAGTGTCAGAATGGTCTATCATTGATTTCATAATTGTTGATTTTGACAAGTTTGGTAACTAATATAATCAACTAATATAATGGCGCCAATGGTCAACCCACTGACACTCCATTGAAAGAAATGGTAATCTCGTACATAATGACAAATGAATATCTGACGTATGCGGTAATCTGCAAAAATTTTGGCAGTTCCTTTAATCAGTGTCCTACCATTAGAACGTCATCATGCAGGCATTGCTTATAATTTGTTACGAGACAGCTCGATATAGTCATTCTACCACAATTCTATTACGAGACCAATGACTGACCAATAATCGACCATTATGAATTTAGCAGACTACGAACTTTTATCAAAATGACAATGGGATCGTGTTGGAATGACGAATTTATAAAAATAACAGACTTGGGCCCCTGATGAGGGTCGCGGGAATCCGATAAATACGAGACGCACAGCAGTAGACGTCTTTCGGCTGAAATGATGATGATGTGGAATTGCAAGGAAATGTATTCATAATTATCAAGCGAAAACTTATACTGTACTAAAACATTGACACCTCTAACACCTCTGCTGACCACCAAACTTCCAAATACGGTAACGTAACCTCAGCACCACGCCCCAGTAAGCCTGGTAGGTTCCATTATGATCATACCGCATACTTCCACTAATGCCGGCGCAAGAGCAATTATTTAGCAGTTAGCTATCAATAAATCGAAGCCTGTCAACTTTTGAATGGATACTACAGATAGATTAATTAAGGGCGGAATTCACAATAAAACTAATCGCGTCTTAACGTTTAGCTCACATAATCGCGTTTAGCCGCTGTCACTAGTGTCACTTGTCTGTATTTTTCTTTTGTTGTATTTTTACGATTATGCGAGCCAAACGTTAAAACGCGATTAGTTTAATTGGTGAATTCCGCCCTTAGAAGTCTGGTTTCGTTGAGGTTTAATTTGGTAGTAGTTTTATATATCTTTATCTTCTATCTATATAATTATATAAAAATTAATAGCTGTTCGTTAGTCTCGCTAAAACTCGAGAACGGCTGGACCGATTTGGCTAATTTTGGTCTTGAAATATTTGTGATAGTCCAGGGAAGGTTTAAACGGTGAGAAAATATGGAAAAACTTACGAAGAAAAAAAATCGAATACAACGCCATCTCTAATTAAAATGTCATTTTAAAATGAATTATGCTGTTATGGTAATACCAGTAGATGGCGTTATCCTTTGACAGTTTAGCTAACACAACAGGCGGTACGAAGTTCGCCGGGTCAGCTAGTCTTTAAATATATAATTTCTTCTGTACGTGTGTCTGTCACCTAAATTCTCCTAAACGGCTAAACCGATTTGGATGAAACTTTGTGTGCATATTTCATTGGGTTCCTGGATGGTTTCAAAATACAATTCAACCCGGTAGGCGGCGCTGCAATCGTGTTTTTTTAACGTCTGTCGAGACCGCTAGGCTACATAAATATATATAAAAGGAGAACTACACTGACTGACATATTAACACGCCCAGCTAAAACTACAAGGACTCATCATCTTCCTGCCCTTGTCCCATCTTATTTGGGGTCGGCACAACATGTTTTTTTCTTCCATCATGAAATTTTGCAGAAGGTTTCCGTTTATGACGTAGACGAGTAATGGGTTAGAAGGGGTTTTTGGAAATTTAACCTTTAAGGAGATGAATAGAGGGTATTTCATTTGTATGCGAATTCTCATTTCGTCTTCTTCTTAGCGTATCGATGGCAAAACTAGTTAAATTCCTTGCCTGGCCCAGTATTCGGCCACGGCAGTGCCGTCCGCTGATGCTGTCATTAGGTCCCTGCGTGAACAGGTAACAGGGCACGTGATGCAGGATCGAAGGTGGGACATGGTCTGCGGAGAGACGCCGCACAAACACTGAAGATCGGAACCGTCCGAGAGGGGGTTCTCGGACGGTTCCGATCTTCAGTGTTTGTGCGGAGTGCTGCGCCCAACTTGGGTGCGGAGTCTGTTTAGAGTTTTCCAGGTGGGCCATGGCAACTCGTGTACTCATTTCCTGTACCAATATACTTGAAAGTCAGCACAAGTAGTAAGCTAAGTAAATAATAAAGGTTGTCATTATTCATTTTCAGAACTTCCCCCAACGGAATAATTCAGGATGTACTGTTATGTTTTAGTTAGCAAAAATTTGACACTCTCTCTCACTCCACCCACAACGGAAATACTCTGTATATATAAAAGCGAAATATCACTCACTGATTAATCACGAAATCTCAGAAAATTTGGCAGGTAGGTCCCTTATAGGGTGTAGGCATCCGCTAAGAACTGATTTTACGAAACTCCACCCCTAAGGGGGTTAAACGAGGATGTAGCTGTCACCTGTAGCCAGGCGTACACGATCGTGCGTGAACGCTGCGCCTGAGTCGTTTTGTGCGTTTGCGTCTTTTAGAGTAAACCCTATTTTTTGGGTGGGAAATTATTAAATACTAGCTTCCGCCAGCGGCATCGCCCGTGTAAAAGTATGTTTCTCCATAAAAACTTTGGACCCCCGTTTCATCCCCTTAGGGGGTGAATTTCGGAAAATTTTGTTCTTAGCGGATGTCTACACCCTATAAGGAACCTACCTGCCAAATTTTAAGTTTGTAGGTTTTATAGTTTCTGAGATTTCGTGATTAATCAGCGAGTGGTATTTCGCTTTTATATACATAATAAAATAATGTATAGATTAAGCAGGGATAAATATAACTGCGGTTAAATGAGAGTATGTCAAGAGCAAAGAATTGATGTTGTTGAGGCAGGTCGTCAGGTAGTACTCACGGGCAATAACTGCTTATTATATCACGCTTAATGAAAATTGGCACTTTAAATATAGACTTTTATGTTCTCTCATATTATAGGAAATTCAAAAATTTTGTAAAAAAAAAATGACGGGTTGCTCTCTGGGAGTGCCGGCAGAAGTGAAAACTTAAGTATTAACGTTGTGCGTTTTGGATATTTTGGAATGGTTATGGAATAATTTTGCACGAATTGCTTTTTTTTGCACACAATTTTGCACGACATCCGTCTTACGAATTTTCGATCAGGTCACATGTCCTGACGCGAGTTTAACATTTTTTACCCATTACAAAAAAAGTGTACAACGCCGCTAAAGAAGTTTTCACTTCAATTGCACACCATTTTGCACGACATCCGTCTTACGAATTTTCGATCAGGTCACGTGTCCTGACGCGAGTTTAACATTTTTTACCCATTACAAAAAAAGTGTACAACGCCGCTAAAGAAGTTTTCACTTCAAAAAACCAATAAGAGTTGCCTTACTGAAATATACGTTGCGTTGTTTAAATACTATTCTATATAAATGAATAGCTGTTCGTTAGTCTCGCTAAAACTCAAAAACGGCTGGACCGATTTGGCTAATTTTGGTCTTTAAATATTCGAGATATTCCAGGGAAGGTTTAAACGGTAAGAAAAAATAGAAAAAATCACGGAAAAAAAAATTCAACGACATCTCTATTTAAAATGTCATTATAAAACGAATTATGTTGTTCTGGTAATGCCAGTAGATGGCGTTATCCTTACTATTAGGCGGTACGAAGGTTGCCGGGTCAGCTAGTCATACTTATAAATAATACATACTCGCTGACCTGGCAAATGTTTTACCATATAAATTATTTCGGACCACCCTTATCACATAGGGGTATAAAATATAGCCTACGACATTTTTTTATTTAGGTCATATGATGTAAATATGTAATCCTTGCTGGCCATTCAAAGTCTCGTCGACGCCGGCTGGCGCTGAAAATCAGCGCTGTGGCTCTGTTAAATACATGAGCCCCAGCATTTCGCTGAGCGCTGGCCGTTTGCGGCCGTTTCGTCGACGGCGCGTACTGTTCCACGCGCGCTTCAAGGAGATGTCAGCAACCGTAGGGGCCCAGCTGGGTCGAAGCCTACTGGGGCCAAGGGTCTGATTCTGAAAGGAAGACTCGGCCCCGGTACGAAAGGCAACGAAGGAACAGGAGTGAGTTTTTAGTTAGTAAAAGTCTGACACTATCTCCCGGTCCGCCCAAGAGCGGGGGACGTCATAAGATGATTTTCCCACCGAAAAAAAAAGGTGCAACTTAATAGAAGACTGACAGAGAGGAAATAAGAACAATAATAAATATATATACTTAGATACATACATACAAATAAAGAACGATATTGAGGAAAAAAACGAATACTTACAACAAATTAAGAGTCTGATGAATATACCAACTTCTTGCGAAAGTGTTCTCGTGCTTTCACTTTAAAGGACAACCGACTGGTTGCCGTCCTGATGTTCAGAGGGAGCGCATTCCAAAGGGAGATCGCCTGGACAAAGAAAGAGGAATGGACAAACCCAGAGCGGTGTGTCGGACATCGTAGAAGACGAAATATGTATCACCTTTGTACCTAATTTTCTTCTTTCCTTTACTTTATGTGTTTACATGAATAGTTAAATAAATGGCTTGTTTATCAAGGCAAAAAGTGTTCTCATTTTCCTGCATCTACTAGCCGGTTAAAATTCTTCTTAAGTGAGTCAGTTCAAACATTTGCATATGGTTGGTATGTGAATAGATTATCAAGTACATACAGCCAGGCTAGGTTGCTGATTGATAGATTAGCTCACCGCAAAACACTGCTGTCTATCGAAAATGTCAATCATGATGACATCTCTTTGAGGCGCGCGTTTAGTATCTAACGGCGATCTATCCATTGCTCGCCGTCGTCGATGGAATAAATGACCACAAAGCCATGAATCAGAAATCGCTACATTTTTTTTTTTTAAATTTAGTGCTTGACTGCGATCCCACCTGATGGTAAGCAGAGATGCAATCATCGATGGTGAGGCGCACTAGTTTATTAAGAGCCTATTCACTCTATCCTTGAAGACACCTAAATTATAGTTGGACGGGAAGACCGCAGCAGGCATATTGTTCCAGTCCTTCGATGTATGCGATATAAACGACGAAGCGAAACGCTTAGTCCGGACCGTTGAAGTTTCAACAACGGTGGGTGGATACTCGTCGTACGTCGGGTTGTCCGATGGTAGAAAGGAGATGGCATTGTCCTTGAAAGCCAGCGTTCTTCCCTACAAAGTTCCGTTTTCAAATTACTCACTGCCCAATTTTGCATATTTACCATCTATATCCAAATCACATACAATTACATAACAAACTGTCCCGGTCACCCGATTTCGTTCAAATCGTGAACGGAATGAACGAGCAAGTGAACCTAAGTAGATCACTTTCGTTCTTGGCTAATGCTGCGGGCATGTTGTGAAATAAGACGTTCTGCGAAACGTCCGGATGCATTTGTTTTGCATGCAAATTGAATTGTTGGTATTTAAATATATAGTCTTGTGTTGTTTTTGCTAGTGTTCATCAGTAGAACTAAAGGGGTGACCAGACGGTTGCAAACCAACGTCCCAACCAAGGTGACCTTGCTAGTTTCAATCCGTGTAGAAAGCAGTCGTAAACCATGACCATCAACGCCCTTGGTTGGGAGGCGCGCTTTCCCAACCACCAAAAGTGTTGGCGCGTGGTTTACATCCATGTAGCCGCAACACAAACCAAACACATAAACCAAGGTCACCTTGGTTGGAACGCTAGTTTGCAACCGTTTGGTCACCCCTTAAGTTAGTGACAACAATATCTTGTAAAGAACAAAAAAGAAATTGGATTTATAAAACATCATTTATTTATTTCTGTAAGTTGAAGGAAAATCGTTTGTCTGTGAAAGACAAAACGCATGTTACCAAACGAGTTATGAGTATACATTTGTGGATGGATGAAGAGGTAGAGGGAGGCTAAAGAAAAGATGGATGGGTTGTGTGAGGTGTGATATGAAAGAAAAGGGAGTTAGTGATAGCGTGACGGGTGACACGACAGAATGGAAGAAAAAGACATGTTGCGCCGTCACCAAATAACACGGGACAAGGGCAGGAAGATAGTGATTAGGATTTATTTGGGTGTAATTTATCTATAATATGTATGTATTTAGAAATATATAAGTATGTTTACCAGTTGTCTAGTACTCGTAACACAAGCTCTGCTTAGCTTGAGACTAGACGGCGTTGTGTGATAGTTGTGGAATATTATTATTATTATATATTATATTTCTGTAAGAGTACATACGAGTATGTTCATAGTGAAACTAGGTACCGAGGTTAAAAGTAGAACTACATTGCGCACACGTGGGCCATGTATGCCAATCTGGGCGCGTCGGTCTCCATACATTTTATATGGCAACTAGACTTGCAGAGCTACATTAGATCCACGCCACGCGACGCGATGCAACGCGCCGCTACGTACAAATCAGGCGTGGTCCACGTGTGCGTCGGTCTAGTGTAGTTCTCGCTTAAATAATTTAATAAGGTTTTTCTTTTTTAATACCGTATTTTTCTAAATACCTATTCTGT
Source organism: Mythimna impura (assembly GCA_905147345.3). NCBI lineage: Eukaryota > Metazoa > Arthropoda > Insecta > Lepidoptera > Noctuidae > Mythimna > Mythimna impura. Next base: position 6,704,559 of record LR990369.1, on the reverse strand, counting down.
CTCAATAAATGAGTTTACTGTCTCCTAAGTAAGCTATTTAAATAAAAATAAAAATATTTAAAGAAAAACAAAAAACCCGACTGCGTCGAAACTAATTTTAAAAAATACGTGAAAAAATTAACTTAAATAAAAACTAAAAAGAAACAAACAAGCCCAGTAGTTTAGAATTCTGTTATGTACTACTAAATAACTACACAATTTAAATAGTTTTATAATCGATACACACATAAAACAAATCATACATTCTAATGCAGAACAGAACGACTCACAGTCGGGGCCCCTTGGGAAGATTTGATTGGTAAAATTTGAATGGGATAGTTTTTATTTAAGTTAATTTTTTCACGTATTTTTTAAAATTAGTTTCGACGCAGTCGGGTTTTTTGTTTTTCTTTAAATATTTTTATTTTATTTTATACTTTTTAGTTACGATTCATTGACTTCGTTATAAGACGGTAAATTTCGCAATCTGCTCATTTCATTGAGGGAGTTAATATCGTGGGGATTATTAAGTAACTTGCGGTGGTCTAAACTACTGATGATTAGTCCCTCTAGAGACCTAACTCGGCTCAAAGCTACATATGCTTGACCTTTAGCAAAAATGCGTGAACTTAAGTCAACCACAGCTCGGTCCAAAAGTCCAAAGTAGTTCCTTGGAGCTTGTGTACAGTTACACCCCAGCACAATATCAATGGCAACATTTTTCGCTCTATTTTACCCTGTCCGCGAAGTGCATCGAATTCTGTCGTCGATGGTTCGATTCAGACTCCTACTCCAGGAACATTGTTTTTAATTGCTTTGTCGTCAAATTCTATATAAACAGCTTGTGGCAATTCTCCGTGTTCCAATTGATCCCTCCAAAGAGCTGGCTACTCAATTGTCCTTATAACACCCATTGCTCTGTTAACAAGACCATGGGTAACATTCAAATTTCTTCGTAACATAACTCGTGATCCTAAACCGATTGTTAATAAATATTTAACAATTCCTCCAGTTTTGTTAGGATCATCAGAAACTTATACATCTTTCGGTTTTTGACCATATGTTTTCGATTCTACTGATATATCAACTGCATGTAATTTATACAACCTAGTAGTTTTTGCCAATATAGTTGTCATCTTTTGATTATGTTCATCGACCTGTCTAGTAGATGGGAAAACTCGAATGATTTGATTTACAAACGTGCATCAAATGAACAACGCCATCTATCGAGTTTGGTGGTAAACTTTTTTTTACCAAAAATATTTGTTCTTCAAGCTTTTTCACTGTTTTTTTTTATTTGTGTATCGTTTATACTTGAAATAAAAACTTAAATCAATAAGTAAGAAACTTAGCGAGAATGATTGTTTTGTTAAACAATTTTAAATCGTTATATATCCTAAAAAATGATAAAAGGAACCGAAAGATGATTTTAAAATACCTATTCAACGACACCCCACTTGACATAGTTCATCGACTTTTTTTTTTTTAATTTTGACAATATGGCGTCTGGTTGTAGCTGTGGTGAATTTTGATTACTGTCATGTCTTTAGTGACACTCGCAAGGTTAAGACGAATCGATTGACGTAAGAATTATCAAAATCGGCCTACGCATTTGGTCTCTAGAACGCCACATAGAAACAAACATACATACATACATACATACATACATACATACATACATACATACATACATACATACATACATACATACATACATACATACATACATACATACATTACCCTCCTTTGCGTCGCGCAGTCGGGTCAAAATGAGTCCCTATTTCATTTAACCACATCATCACGCGTTATGATTTGATTTAAATAAAAACCTAGATAACATATATTTTTACTCTTTATATTTATATATATACTACTACTACTACTACTACTACTTGAAGTCCTCTTTCTCAGTCATCATTATTGTTATTTTAAGTTCTCCTAATAATAATGTATTTAATTTTATTAGTTTATAATATCTATCTATTTTGGTGTACAATAAAGTTTATTCTCTTCTATTCTAATATCCACAAGATATCTTCTTTTCTCTTTATCTGTGTTTCCAAAATATCTAGATAAAGATGTGTAACAAAGTCATAATCACTTAGGAGCGGTTGTATGAAAAATAATAATAATATTCCACAATTCTTATTCAATATCGGGTTGGATGCTCTTAATTTAAACGCGCCCAGACTTAATAAACAACCATGTAGCACCCACTCCTATCAAGATTGAAGACTCTATACTCGAAGTTGTGGACGATTACGTCTACCTTGGACAGACAGTCCAGTTGGGTAGATATAATTTCGAGAAAGAGGTCAACCGTCGAATCTGCGCGGTATCTTCTCGTCCAATATACTACAGTGTCTCAAGACGAAAGTCTATGACCAGTGCGTGTTGCCAGTGATGACATATGGTTCCGAAACATGGTCGCTCACAATGGGCCTCATAAGAAGGCTCAAAGTCACCTAAAGGGCAATGGAAAGGGCTATGCTCGGAGTGTCCTTGTGTGATCGAATCAGAAATGAAGATACAAGCAGGAGAACCAAGGTTGCCGACATAGCACAAAGAATCGCCAAACTTAAGTGGCAATGGGTAGGGCACATTGCTCGCAGAACAGATGGCCGTTGGGGCTGAAAGGTTCTAGAGTGGCGGTCGCGTACCGGAAGACGCAGTGTTGGAAGGCCCCCTACAAGGTGGACCCTCACCAGAGGAAGAATCCGATGGATGCGAGACGCACAGGACCGTTCATTGTGGCGACATTTGGGGGAGGTCTATGTACAACAGTGAACGTCCGTCGGCTGAAATGACGATGATGATGATGAGACTTAATAAAAATGGTGTAGCATACCTACTGCAATTTTTAAATACTGCATTTTAATATTAGGAACGTACTTATGTTATTAGTAATCGATTTTATCAACTTAATTAACATACGCAATTACACAGTATTAGTAATATTTATGAAATTACCTAACTGCTCTATTAAACACAGAAATATAATAAAAATAAAATATAATAATAATAACCACGGAATATAACAAAAACTGCAGACAGGAAGTGCCATAAATGGGCATTTAACAATAAAAGAAACAGCTTATAACTCACATGTATGACAGTTTCTTTGTTACAATTATTGTTGTTTTGTTTTATTAATAAATGATAAATGATATTTATTTTGCAAAAATAGGTTTAAAAAAAAACACTTTTACACGACAATTTTTTTTCTTTTCGTCATTTTAAACTAGATGAGGCCGGTGTTTCCTAGCTGACTACCCTGAGAAGAAACACCGAAACAAACTCAGGGGTAAAAGCCTCTTTTAAAGTCCATACAGTAAATATGTAATGGTCAAATCACATGAGAACCATTCAGATTTGTCTGAGATGGTCTTTTGAAGAAAGAACCATACAGATTTGAGTGACCCTGTCCAGTCAGTGCAAGCATTTGTCAGTATTCGCAAAGCTCAACTTAGGACTACTAAGGAGCTCAACGACTTGACGAACAATACCAAGGAAAGGACATTTGGGTATGCCGCAGAAAATACTCAAATTGCCAGACATACGTTAAAATTACTGAAAAGGAAAAAAAAAGCAATCAACATAGTCCTCACGTTCACAATGAATGAAATATGAGCTGTATGGACATATGTTGTTATATGTTTCTTTTATATGGATATACTGTCTATTCCCCACGACTTCGTCCGTGTGAATGTCGGTTATAGCGGAAGCGAGGGCGAAATCGAAGCCGAATAAAAAGTAGCCTATGACCTTCCTTGGGGTTCAAATTTACTCCGTACCAAATAGTCTGGGTCGGGATCCCGGCGGCTGGAGCATGAGGATGTCCGTTCCCTCACGCGTGCGTTTGCCTCCTTCGCTAGCGTTACTGCTTTATAGAAGGAGGCGACCGCCGCCCTTTCACCCTCGGTCCGGAAATCTATCGGCCCCGTCACTGAAACTGACATCCGAATTCGATCTTTATACGCCCAGGGCATCTCCTGCGTCAGCCGAAGTGTGAGTATTGCCATTCCCTCACATTTTCCGTCAACTCTTTCGCTACTTCGCAGAAGGAGGTGACTGTTTTCGATGCCGTCTCACTCCGAATCATGGCAGACGCAAAAGATCGCCGCCATGGATCACCTCTACGAGGACAAGGCAGTGCTCCGCCCAAGAGGGGCAGACTTCCACCATATGCTCCACCGTGTCCTCCGGATGCACATAGGTAACACCCGAGCGTTTCATCCCGCCGAATCCGATACAGGAACCTCTCGAAACAACGGTGGCCGCTGCATCGGAAAAGGAGGACGCCGTTTTTTTTTTAAAGGTGGTCAATCATCCAATCAATCTCCTCATCAATCATACCTATGTTCCTTTTTTGCCTTGCGTTTCAGGACCCTGGGTTTCTCTTTCGGAAGTCAACCCATGACCTCAGAGAATGCCGTAGCGCCTGTCTAGCCACTCCTTTTAACCCTATAACCGCTACCATTGGATTGTTCCGACGAATGTTTTCGTGTCCTATTCGCCAAGGTCGTGTGTTTGCGACGGGGTACTCCATCTCGTTTAGCTCTTCAATCCCCATAGGCGACAAAAGAGCTGACGAGATGGAATAAGTGGAGCGGTTAAATGAAGGGGACTTATCACCGCAATCGTGGCGTCCCCAATACATCATCATTCACAAACTAATTCCATCTACTTCAGTACCACACACTCAAATAAAATGGGCGCCAATGTCAATCATGTTTTTGTTCACTTTAATGTCAAAGACACGATTGATAGAGAATAAATTAGCTGCATTTTTTGTTGACAGCTTCCATTGTAAATACATTAAAGAGTTTAATGTCAGTAGCAACCGGATGTAGTTTTGTAATGATCTTCAAGGACATGTTGAACTAAGGCAATAGGTATATGACTAGAAGGCTTTAGAGGTCATTTTCAACGTCTCGTCAACACAGGACTCTCTTGTCAATTCGATCTCATTTCAACTACAATTAATGAGCGTTTGGTTAAGGCATATAGTCCCTTGCCCGGAGTTAAATATATATGTTGTGGCCAGATCTTAGAAATTGATCACTTCATGAAATGGCCAAGCAAAACTGGCCAGATCATTTTAAACATTAAAGTTTGATGGTATTTCAATCTTCGTTTGGCCTACTTTCTTTAGACCTTTTATTGTCATAGAAATCCTACATCTATAATATGGCCAAACGAGGATTGACATATCTTAGAATAGAACCAATCTAGGAACCCATGCTCAGTAGCAGACCAACGATGAATTCAGCTTTTTTTTTTGTTCAGGACTGCCAGCATCGGAGATTATTCATCTATACAAAAAAACGCCAAATGATAATTATTTAGAGTAAGTAGATAAACGTATGATATTTATTTAGAGTTGATATTATAATTAATAAAATCATACATCTTTAACATCTCTCAACTCAAACATCTTTTATTATTATAATTGAAATCCTACATCAATGATATGGCCAAACGAGGATTGACATATCATCGTAACTCTGTTGACAGTTCAAATGATGATCACTTGTTAACAATGTGCATCATTGAACTGTCAAACAGCTAGTTTCGTATTGCCTATCTTCAGTGACCAACTGCAGTGACGTCATTAGCCACTGGTGCCTTTGATAGCACCGTAGCACCGTAGCACCGTAACACGTTTTGACAGATGTTATTGTATCGATACTTTTAAAATTGCGATTGTGTAAGCTTTTGAAGCTGTATAATAGTCGATAAAATTTTAGAGTGGTCACAATAGGCACCGTAAATTTTTATAATTCACCACATTTCCACCGTAGTTTGTTAGTCACTTGTGTGATACGTAATACCAATTTTATGAAATTGTCAGTTGACAACTAAGTTTAGTGTGCAACGAATGCTAGTTGTCAACTGTTATTGAAAAAGTTAGCCAATAGCCCCACTGGCCAGTTTTAGTTGGCCATATTATGAAGTGATCAATTCTAAGATCTGACCACGACATATACATACTCACACTACCGCCTGTGCTCGCATAGAACCCCGCTGACCTTTAAAACCATTTTCTTTGCAAAATATTTATTGATTTATATATAATCATCATCATCATTTCAGCCGATAGACGTCCACTGCTGGACATAAGCCTCCCCCAAATGTCGCCACAACGAACGATCCTGTGCATCTCGCATCCATCGGATTCCCGCAACCTTCACCAGGTCATCGGTCCACCTTGTAGGGGGCCTTCCAACACTGCGTCTTCCGGTACGCGGTCGCCACTCCAGAACCTTTCGGCCCCAACGGCCATCCGTTCTGCGAGCAATGTGCCCTGCCCATTGCCACTTTAGTTTGGCGATTCTTCGTGCTATGTCGGCAACCTTGGTTCTCCTGCGGATATCTTCATTTCTGATTCGATCGCGCACGGAAACTCCGAGCATAGCCCTTTCCATTGCCCTTTGGGTGACTTTGAGCCTTTTGATGAGGTCTATTGTGAGCGTCCACGTTTCGGAACCATATGTCATCACTGGCAACACACTGTATTTATTTTGTGGAAACATATTTCTAAAGATCAAAGCCGTTTGAAAGGAGTAGGGAAAATAAGCGAAAAAATATCATGCCTTTAATTTTTTTTTTTTTGGCAAAAGTTTTAGTCATACGAAAAAATCGTATGTTGATAATGTTGTACATGAATCTATAATAAACATATATTTTTTTCAAACGTATTGACCTAGCCGTTACCGAAGAGTAGGCTTCAGAAAGTTACTGTTTTATGACACTGCTCGGGAGCGAGGGCCTTAAGGTCTAATATGCATATATAGGGTGACTGGCAATTAGTGTACGATACTTAAACACGTGATTGTGCTCATGATAACAAACAATTTTTATTATGGGAGCAAAGCCGAAATCGCGAAAAAAATATCAGCTGTTCAGTACATTAGGCAAACATAAATGTACTGAACAACTGATTTTTTTTTCGCGATTTCAGGTTTGTTCCCTTAGTAAAAGTTGTTAGTTATCTTGAACACAATCACGTGTTTAAGTATCGTACACTAATTACCAGTCACCCTATATATTTGAAGGCATGGTTGGCGAGTGACAGGGCAGAATGGAAGAAAAAAACGTGTTGCGCCGACCCCAAATAACACGGGACAAGGGCAGGAAGATGATGATGATGATGGTTGGCGTAGTGGTTGAGTAATGAGGAGTGGCTGGAAAGGCAACACGGCGTCCTTACCATCCGCATGACGCAGGTCCTCATCGGACATGGTAAGTTCGGGAGGTTTTCCCGCCACCGTAGGCGCGGGCTTGCGGAGGGCGAGCAATGGGTAGCTCGCCGTCCGACCGTCCGGTAACCGTCCGGACCGAGCCCAAGTCGTCGACGGCGCGTACTGTTCCACGCGCGCCTCAAGGAGATGTCAGCAACTGTAGGGACCCAGCAGGGTCGAAGCCTACTGGGGCCAAGGGTCTGATTCTGAAAGGAAGACTCGGCCCTGGTACGAAAGGCAACGAAGGAACAGGAGTGGGTTTTTAGTTAGTAAAAGTCTGACACTATCTCCCGCCCCGCCCAAGAGCGAGGGATGTTATGATTTTCCCACCGAAAAACAAAAAAAAGTGGTTGAGTAATTGGCTGCTGCGCTACGTGTCGCAGGTTCAATTCCCGAAAGAAACAAATATTTTATACTAGCTTTTGCCCGCGGCTTCGCTCCCGTCAACTGACTACTCTACCCTACTCTACCCTACTTAAAAACCATCCTTGAACTTCAACGAACATTTTAAAAAAAGAATTGGCCAAATTGGTCCAGGCGTTGTTGAGTTATGCGCTTACCAACACATTTTGCGATTCATTTTTATATTATAGATAATATGGGAGTTTACATGATTGTGATCGCAAACACGACACAGAACTAATTCCTAGCGTGGGGTTTTTTTAAGGTGGGAAATCATCCAATGACATCTCCGGCCCTTGGGCGGGGCGGGAGAGTGTGTCAGACTTTTACTGACTAAAACGCCACTCCTAGTTACTTCGTTGCCTTTCATATCAGGGCCGGGTTCTCCTTTCAGATGCGAACCCACGGCTCCAGTAAAAAGTTAAAAAAAAAAAAACAACTGACCCCTCTAAAGCAGTGTTCCGCAAAATGTGTACCGCGGCACACTAGTGTACCATGGTAAATAGTTGGTGCCTCGGAAAATGTATTGACCAATGTTCTTAGAGACTATAGTATTTCCTAAATGTACCTCGAACACAAAAAAAAATGTGAAACACTGCTCTAAAGCACACCACCAATAAGGTTATAATAATAATAATATAATAATAATATTCCACAACTATCACACAACGCCGTCTAGTCCCAAGCTAAGCTGAGCTTGTGTTATGGGTACTAGACAACTGATAAACATACTTACATATTTCTAAATACATACATGTAAAGATAAATTACACCCAGACACAGAACAAATGATCGTGCTCATCACACAGACATTTGTCCTGGGTGGGAATCGAACCCACGACCTCCGGTATAGCAGTCAGGGCCACTAACCACTAGACCAACAGGCCAGTCAATAGGTTCGCGTATGGGACATACGTCATGGGAGAACATTACCTCATTGAATGCCCTGTGCGCGGATCCACGCGAGACACAATCGCTTTTTAATTGTGTCTCTAATTACGGCATAAGAAAGGTTAACCATCCATCTTATACAACACTTATCGAGAAATAAGGTCACTAGACGTCCTCAAGGAAACACACAGATTGATAATACAACTTTCTTTTATCAAGTCCAACCCAGTTAAAGGTGAACCTCACAATATATGGAATGTCTCAATAAGATACTGCTACAAAAAGAAATTATATTGACGGTCATATGCAAGACTATATTTGGTTACACGTCTGGTCAGAATAAAAGGTCGAGCAAAAATTATATCATTTTTATGATCACAGGGTAGTGACACTTTATTATGGGATGTGAAGGTTGAAATATATAGGTATAAATGCGTGAAATTGTAAATTATTCCAAAATTAAGAGCGTTCACTACTCCCTACACGCTATTTGAAAAGGGAATTTCTGGAAAGGAAACCGTGGTCCTAGAAGACAAAGGGCAACTGAATATCACCAGTGTGGTTTTAGTCAATTAAAATCTGACACGCCCTCTCACTCTACCTGCTCCATCCAAGCGAGACAACTCATTAGATGACATCACACCTCAAAAAAAACAGGAAATAGTGTGTGAGTTCATTTCCTAATCGGAATTTGTGTAATTTCAATGGCAATCTACAATTCTACAGTCACATCACACCAATATTTCCCAGTTGTAGGTCACGGGTTCAAATCCAGCCATGCACATTACTTTGTGTAATTTATTTCATCACCACTGCTCTCAAAACGGTGAAGGAAAACAACGTAAGGAAACCGGCATGTCCTAGAAGCAAAAATTCGCATACATGTGACATTCACCATCCACGCACTGGGCCCGCACTTGACCACTTCGACTAACATATTTTTCAATGTTTTTACCCTTTTTTGCGTATTTTTAGGCGTACTTATGCAAAACACAAATCTCTCTAGGCGAAAATCCGAACTGCTACCAAGCCTTACCCATATCTTAAAAAATTTCATTGGTTGTCCGAAAAGGAACCCCGGGGTCCTGGATGCAAGGCCAAAAAAGTTCATAGGAGTTTATTTTAGTCAGTAAAGGTCTGACACGCCCTCGCGCTTCGTCCTCGAGCGAAAGAAGACATTGGATGATTTCCCACCTAAAAAAAAATATCTCAAAAACATACCTACTTAATTTGCTGTTACCCTAAATACATCCAGGAGTGTAACTAACTACAATATGTCCACAATTCGGAAGGTCGACCAGAACGAAAGCTGATGAAATACCCGCCTCAGATTGCGGGGAGTGGGCGCGTTTAGAGAGGGAGGGGAGGGGACGCTATTGACACCTTTGTGCAGGTCGGTATCGGGTGGAAATGCTAGGGTTTGGATATTTATGTAAATCAAGAATTATGCACTGTTCATAGTTGAGGCAACATGCAACTGTGATCTAAAATGCTGAAAAGAGCAGAGTATTAGTTTCATTGTTATTTTTGACTAACTGTTGCCAGTGACTTCGCTTCTGCATGTACTTTGCAGTTCATCATCTATACTATAATATTATAACTCTGATATAACAGCTAAATAATTTTGAAGAGAACCGAGTGATTCAACACGCGTAGGTACTCATACCACCATCAGTGAGACATCTGAGTGAGCATGACAAACTCTCTACTGCCATGGTGATGATGAGGATGGATTATTTTCACCCACTAAATTAAAAAAAATAGGGCAAGTGCGAGTCGGACTCGCGCACTGAGGGTTACCTATGAAAACAGTTCGATTCCAGAATTTCCGAATAGCAAAAAATATTTTTTTTTTGTGACGTTACTTAACATAAACGGCCGTATCTTTTTTTTCGTTAACTCAGAAATTTGATTTTTTCACAGCTTCAAGGGACTGCAGATTTGAGTATATGGTTTTAATTTTAACTCGATACCTCCACGCGTTCCCGAGATAAAGGGTCTTGACAGACAGACAGACAGACGGACGGACAACAAAGTGATCCTATAAGGGTTCCGTTTTTTCCTATTGAGGTACGGTACACTAAAAAAATCTAACACATTATTATGCCGAGAAAGATAAAAAAAAATACACACAAACAATAAGCTGAATGCCAATTTAAGACCACACACATAGCAACCAGCAACCGATCCCACACTACAACATTTATTTAATTTTTTGACACTCTATTTAATTTTTGACTTACTTTTTCATTTTTGTGACATTTCAATTATTTTGTTTTGACATTCTGTTTCAATTATTATTATTTTTTTTTTTTTAAAGTACTGTTTTTAATTGTTTGGCATTACTTATATTATGATTTTAAATATTTGTTAAGATGCATGCTGACATTTAGGTACTATAAGTTTGTATGCCAATATTTGGCAAAACATAGCGCACTATACATTTATACCACCCTCTGTAATACCTATGTTTTACAAGCAAAATAAATGATTATGATTATTATGATTATGATTATGATTATAACAGCCAATGCATTCCTCTTCAAAACCTACAGAAAAAAATCTTCCATATTAGTTTGAAACGAGCAACTGATACGTACAATCTTCAAAAGGCAAATGACAGCAAATTAAAATTCTTATCACTGTAATGAGACAAGCTTGTTCTTTAACATCCTTATGAGAAAATTCAATACATGTTTGTGATTAAGTTGTTTAATGACCAGTTTATTTTGAGCTCCAATGTAACATGCGTTACACCCAAATCTACATACATTAATAGGTTCACGCTTGACCACTGTCTCAAGTGATGATGTGGACGAAGATGGAGCACGCTTGCCTAGAAGTAACCTATTCACTCTTGACTTAAAGACCCCTAGGTTGACAGGTGTCAGCAAAACCGTAGGGGCCCAAATAGGGACGATGCCCGTTAGGGCTAAGGGAATTTCTAAAAAGGATACCGTGGTCCTGGAAAGCAAAGGGCAACTGTAGGATACAAGCGGGTCTTTGTCAGTAAAAGTCTGACACACCCTCTCGCTTCACCCTAGCGAGATGTTGCCACCACGCTCCCACTCGTCCTCATACTTGAAATAAAATTATTTCTTGATGTTAGTGAAGGAAGTCAGTGATAGCATGACGAGTGACAGGGCAGAATGGAAGAAAAAAACCGACCCCGAATAACACGGGACAAGGGCAGGAAGATGATGATGATGATGGTGTTTTCATAAAAAGATTTATTTTTACTGCTATTTGTGGTTTACTTAAAAATATCTATTAAAGATGAACGCAGTATTATCTCGCATAAATAATATTTAAACACAACTTGCAAACTCAGAACAAGTACAACGTCCCGAAAAGGCGCATAATTATCTATCTTTTTTTTGTTAATGTTTTTGGCTTGGATACTAAATCCTTTGAGCCATTTCTTCGTATGAATAGTTAATTTGTTTACCATTAGAATATGGATGTACACATTCTAATGTTTCTTGCAGTATTTGGCAGCAAATGTATCAATTCAACCTTCTCGGCAAACTTCGCTGAGGTAGTCAACACTACAATAAAATTCTCAGCTCCATTTTACCGAGATCGCGCATGTTTCAATGATTCCATATATTGTCCAGTTGCGCAGACTCTTGAGATACAAAACTACACCAATTTTACATCACAATATCCACAAGGAATCAATTTGCGAATAATTAAAACAGCCACTGAACTTCACTCTCTTCTCTACATTCTTCGTATTTTAATCTAAAAAAACAGGAAATTACCCAATTGGCCATCGGCAGGTTATTATCTTTAATACTATTTTATCCTTGTGAACTGGATTCCGTACTTAGTCCTCGGTGGACTATTGTGCGTAGGCCATGGCGACTTTCATTCCAACCAGCCCACCTCTCCAAAAGCAGACGAGCCCTTTCAGTTTGCTCAAGGCGTCCATGAGTGAATTCGGTGCTCCCAAGGTTCGTGTTCCTATGTCACTGACGGCTGTACTCTCGAGGAGCACGTGCGCGACAGTTTCTTCCAACTCCATGCACCCTCTGCACAGAGGACTATCCGTGACATTCATCGTAAAGAAGTGTCTATTCAGTGAGCAGTGTCCGGTGATGGTCTCCGCCAGGTGCAGGCTGCCCCTGTCTAGTCGCAGAAGATTACTGGCTAGGGTTCTATTTAGATGTGCCATAGCTTCTTTGTGTATGTCCTAGAACCAAAAATTCGAAGACATGTGACATTCACCAACCCGCACTGGGCCCGCGTGGTGGATTACGGCCCTTTCCCTCTCCTGGAGAGAGGAGGCCTGAGTCCCAGCAGTGGGAACATTAAAAGGCTGATTATGCTATATATGCTATAGCTTCTTTAGCCTGCCTGCAGCTCGATGCAGGCATTTTTAACGCTAGTGCCACTACAATAGACCAAGATAAACTGGCCATAAAAGAGTTAAATCAATTAAAAATAAGACGTAACTGTTGCCCTTAAAAACTAATTGAGTTGATTTCCTCATGTCACACCGTCACGAACGAATGGCATTGATCGGTATGTGAATATTATGAGCCTGATTGCTTCTAAATATTTGCGGTCAGATATAGATTGCAAATATTCAAGACCACCTTTCTAAAATTATATCACTGTATCCTTGAAAAAAACTTGTAAATACTGTAAACTGTTTTAATTTTACATGACCTAGCGGCTCAGTCAAGCTTACTTTGTGTAATTTATTTCATTACCACTGTTCTCAAAACGGTGAAGGAAAACATTGTGAGGCAACCGGCTTGTCCTAGAACCAAAAATTTCGAAAATATATGATATCTAGCAACCATCACTGTGCTCGCGCAGTAGATTAGGGCCCTTTCTCTCGCCAAGAGAGGAGGCCGAGTCCCAGCAGTGGAGACATTATATGGCCGATTAGCTTATTATGCTGTGCTTGTTTCTCAAATTGGGCATTAGCCTGTCTTTATTTTTGTACTATTAAAAATCTGGGAGTACACGTTAGTGCGATGGTGAATCACCAATGTAACATGCGTGCCAGTTGTGGCACGCGGCAAAATGATTCGGGCACGCCAATGTAACATTTTAAGCAAGCCAAAATGACATCAACTATTTATTTTCATAAAATTATAAATATTATGATTGCTATATGAATTCCTGACTGCAAAGATCTAAGTTTTTAGCGTCTACTTTTATTTTCTTAAATTATATTCATCAGGACAATTTTGGGGGCACTCCACGCGTCATAGGTACATTTTTTTTCTAACATCTACTTCGAAGTAAAAAGTTCGATGGTAATCTTCACTATGCTGCCGCCTCAACTTGACACTGGCAGAATACTCGCAACCTCAATTGCCATATTTTTTTTTTTTTTTTTCAATTTTCATGACGCCTTCAGATCTTTCATATTATTCGGCATTTCATTACGGTGTGAGTAGCATCCGTGCGTATTCCTCTCGCCGTAAATGCCAGTACATACTGTGACAGTATTTTTTCTCATTTGATATATCAAAATGCTTCCTGCTCCACCCAGGCGATCAGCTGTTGTCATAGAGTTACTGTACTTTAGAGGGGACATGATGTGTAGATAATGAGATGAGACAAAAATTATACATGTAAGTATATATTTTTTAATTGATACAAACTAGTGCTTGACTGCGATCCCATCTGATGGTAAGCAGTGATGCAATCGTTGATGAAGAGGTGAACTAGTTTATTAAGAGCCTATTCACTCTAGCTTTGAAGGCACCGAAATTATAATCGGACTGAAAGACCGCAGCAGGCAAATTGGTCCAGTCTTTCGATGTAAGCGGTATAATCGAAGAGGCGAAACGCTTAGTCCGGACCGTAGAGGATTCAACAACGTAAGTATTCACCACACTCGCCGTACGTCGCGTTGTCCGATGGTAGAAGTGAGATGGCGGAATTAATAATAATAATCATGTTCCATTATAATTATCTAAAGGGCCTCTGCGAGTTGGCTTCGGATCCTCGTACGCCTTCCAAAGGTCAAGGACCTCAGGGTCCTGAGATAAATATTGATAATACATATAATAGTAATATGTTCTTCTTTGCTACCGAGAATCGCTTGTCCACCGAGGGGGAGCGAGTGAGCCGTGTCTATGCCTACCCCAGGATGTTGGGCTACCGATTCAAAATTCTATGATAGAGGGCAAAATACCGACTGAACTTCACACAAAAATCAAGTATGCCCTGGCATACCTGACCCTGGTCCAGACAACCTTGAAAAATAACTCTAAAGTAAAACGTTAAGATTATTCATAAAAAATAACGAAACCTTTAGATATTTTTTATTAAAAAAAAAAAGAAAAGTATCAATGTAAAAATGTCATTTTTGACATCAAATAACTTTTCCAGCTCTGGGTGGAACGAGAGGTAGTGTCAGACTTTTACTGACTAAAACCCCACCTGTGTTTCTTCAGTTGCTCTTTGCGTTCAAGGGCCGTGGTAACTATACCATACAATCCCGTAGCATTTATGACTAATGTGAGATAATTTCATCACGATGACATTGTACACATTACGCCCATTTTTCTGTACCAAATGCAGAATACTAATCAGTTGAAATGACCAAAGTGTTGAATATAGAACAACGCGATATGACGAATGATATGGCGATATATATGTTCGTATGATGGTATTCACTGATTCAGAACTTTAAAACAATGTTGTTTATTCATCACCAACTCGCAAAAATGGAACGGTAACTGTAAAAAATACAACTGTTCCCGACATGTTGTCGAGTTATTATTTTTAGGGTTCCGTACCTCAATAGGAAAAAACGGAACCCTTATAGGATCACTTTGTTGTCCGTCTGTCTGTCTGTCTGTTAACCCTTTATCTCGGAAACGCGTGGAGGTATAGAGTTGAAATTAAAATCATATACTCAGGTCTGCGGTCCCTTGAAGCTGTGAAAAAATCAAACTTCTGAGTAACCGAAAAAAACAATACGGCTATTTATGTCGTAAAAAACGTATATTTCGACAATCTCTAGGGAATCAAAATTCATAGGGTACTTCCCGTTGACCTAGAATCCTGTTATTTGTCATGAAGCAAGGTCTCATAGCACAAGTATAGGAAAAAATCTGAAAACTGTAAATTTGTAGTTACGTCACAAAAAAATAACTTTTTTTGCGATTCATAAAAATCTTCGTAACTAAATTCGAGAATTGAACTGTTTTCATAGGTAAGTTTGTGCGGAACCCTCAGTGCGTGAGTCCAACTCGCACTTGCCCGATTTTTTTAAATTAAACGTTCATGCATCACAAAAGAACAAAGGCGGCCTTAGGTCTTACTCTACCAGTCAACCAAAGGTGGTGAAGAGACAATATGACTTATAATGGTGCATAAAAAAAGTAAATGTTGTTTATAAAAATAAGGAAAGAACTAATCGAGGCATTGAGAGTTTTCCGTGCGATTAGAACATATATAACAGAACGAAATCAATTTACGGGCAGTAGCCCAGACCAGACACAACATCTGTCTGATCGGAGGATCTTCCTTTTTCAACGGAGGAGGTTTGCAGAACTTTAGACTAGGGTCCGCATACCTTTTAAGTACTTACAAAAGCATATTTTACTAGTAAGTATGGTTAAAATAAACGTGAAAAACAATTTCTGCATAAATCGCATTTTTGTTTACTACTCGTACCTATTTAATGTTTAAGGCATTAAGTCCGCCTTTGTACAGTATTTTTATTAGTTTTTATAAACAAATAATGCATAAGGATTCTAGTCCTAGCTTAGTCTTTAATTTTATTAAGAGAGAGGCAAAGTTGTTGGTTTACTTGCGAACTCAGAAAAAAAATATGTTTATCTACTTAAAAAAAAAAACTTTGTTTAGAATTAAAAAATAACGCAGTATTTTTCTGTGTAAATTTTACAATACAAAAGGGAGTGGACTCAAATGATTCTAAACGAAAAATAAAAGCACAAATATCTAACTCGAAATTATTTTTTCAATACACTTAGGGCGGGTTTCTGAATTGAGTATTTTGAATTAAGTATGTCTCAAACCGTACTTAACCTTTTGAGTGCGTAATTATAGACACAATAGTAAGACAATGGCGCGTGAACGCAGGCGTTAATGCGGGGATCAACAGCTTAAGTGCCAAATTTTGACAGGTTTGCAGGCTAAAGTAGAGTTTGAGAAATACTCAACTTCAAATGAATCAGAAATCGGGGGTTACTCGAAAACCCGCTCTTATCCCTACCACTTCTAAACACGCAATTTACTGTTTTTCGCACTAGTAGTTTTAGTGTGGAAAAGTGGCATGTACGCCCCAGCCATCATTTTATTATATTTACTGTATCAGACTGGTTACGCGTCAACACCCATTTATTTATCTTATTAATCCTCGTAAGTATATTAAAAAACATCGATTCATACACGTGGAAATTTATCATTGCAGCCCCCGGCTCCATATTATGAATGAATGCCACCTCGGATGCAACGACAAACTTACTCTACTTGTATTAAAATGTGCTATATAAAAGAAAGAATAAAAATGAATTTATTTATCATCATCATCGTCTTCCCGCCCTTGTCCCGTCTTATTTGGGGTTGGCGCAACATTGTTTTTTTCTTCCATTCTATGCTGTCACCCGTCATGACATCACTAACTAGCTTTCTTTCATATCCCTCACATAATCCATCCATCTTTTCTTAAGCCATAAAATTATATTAGAAATTGTAACGCGCTCATCCCTAACTTAACACACGTAAGGCCAGCGAGGGTGGGAAGCCTGCGGGAAGGGCGGGAACGCCTCCACCCCGCCGACGCGGTGGTGTGATGCGTTCGCGCCGCGCGCCAGTCGGCCATGAAAACACTCAAGGGTAGTACGCATGCACAATTGTGTGCCGCTTGCGTCTTCGCGACCCCTACGATTTCGTTTCTTGTTATGTCTTAGTTACACTTACGTGCCTTGTATCGTGAACTAATAAACTGTGAAATGTTAAAAGTGGTTTTCTTCCAACACCGAACGATATAAAATTCATTAATTCAAATATATTTTGTTCTGACCCTGTCTATACTTTATATAGACCTATACACCTTTTACAAGTATTATAAATAAATTCTTTCCGGTCATGACGTAAATTGCGTCAACTACAGCTCGATAACATAATATTTCTTAAATGGATTACCATTTCATTGTACAATACTTTGTTTGTTACTCTTGCTCACTCAAACGGCTGATCGGATTTCGATGAAATTTGGCACACGGGTTGACCTTGCCCTCTAATACCATAGATATAGGATGTTTTTAACCTGAGAGTATGTTCCCTTGGGATAATTCTCTACTTTAATGTAGACAACGCCGCTAATAAAGGCTAGTGATCTATAATATTTCTACATTTAAAGGTAAATCTCCTAATAATATTATAAAATCTATATGTGTTGGTCTAGTGGTTAGTGGCCCTGATTGCTATGCCGGAGGTCGTGGGTACGATTCCCACCCAAAAACACAAACCAACCAAACCAACAATTTGTGTTGTTTTCCAAATGTTTTGTGATGACCACAATCATTTGTTCTGTGTCTGGGTGAAATTTATCTATAATACGAGTATGTATGTATTTATATTTAAGTATGTTTATCGGTTGTCTAACATAAGCTCTGCTTAGCTTGGGACTGGACGGCGTTGTGTTATAGTTGTGTGAATATTACTATTATATTATTATATATATAAAAGCGAAATACCACTCACTAATTAATCACGAAATCTCAGAAACTATAACACCTACAAACTTAAAATTTGGCAGATAGGTTCCTTATAGGGTATAGACATCCGCTAAGAACGGATTTTACAAAACTCCACCGCTAAGGGGGTAAAACAGGTGTTGGAAGTTTGTATAGAGAAATCAACTTTCGCGCGGGCGAAGCCGATGGGAGAAGCTAGTAATATTATAAAGCTGACGACTGTTTTTTTTTGAACACGCTAATCTGCGGAACTACTAGTTTGTATTGAAAAAATATTAGGTATATTTAAAGAATTTGTGTTGGATAGCCCACTTATCGAGGAACGCTATAGGCACAGTATAGATAAGATATGGAACAGTACGGAAACTACCTACAAATGTTCGAAACGGCTCACTCACACAAACATACGCATCGACGAGACTCCTAAGCAGCATTCGCTACTGACAGCACCGCGAGAAACGCTTAGGAGTCTACCGCCGCCAAAGCGCCGTTTCGAATATTTGTAGGTAGTTTCCGTACTGTTCCATATATCTATACTGTGCTATAGGCTACATAACGTCACGCTACGACCAATAGAAGCGGAGTAGTATCAAACGGCGCGAGTAAAATCACGGGGGATATTTATGATTTAGGATCAAATCCACAATATGTATCACTTTTAGGGCAGAATTCAACAATAAAACTAATCGCGTTTTAACGTTTGGCTCGCATAATCGCGTTTAGCCGCTGTCACTAGTGTCACTTGTCTGTATTTTTCTTTTGTTGTATTTTTACAAGTGACACTAGTGACAGCGGCTAAACGCGATTATGCGAGCCAAACGTTAAAACGCGATTAGTTTTATTGGTGAATTCCGCCCTAAGAATGATACAAAAACGACATACCTACTCCCGGGATAAAAATCATATCCTAATCCGGACCACGATCTACCCATGTGCCAAGGTTCGTCCAAATTCGTTCAGCAGTTATGACGTAAGGAAGTGACAAACAAGTAGGTAGATAGACCTTCGACCCTTGGCAAGCTCATTGACAAGGCATGCCTGGATTGTTCTTCAGAGCTACCGGGATCCTGGAACACAAAGGGCAACTGAAGAAACACAGGTCTTTTTTTGCGGTGGTAAATCATCCAATAACTTCTCTCGCTCTAGGATGGAGCGAGAGGACGTTTCATAGGTGACTAAAACCCACCTGTGTCCTCCACTTGCCCTTTACGTTCTAGAGTTACCGGTTGGACCGGGACCGGGGTCCCAACTTCCACCTACAAATTTATTTATTTTTTGACTAGTACATATTTTGGGACCATAAATAAAATAAATACCGTTTTTTTGGTAACTGTACTTTAATGCCTTTTTCCTTGTGGTTGATGATTTTCCACCTCAAAAAAGGCCCATAATAATAATATTCCACAACTTTAACACAACGCCATCTACTAGATAGTTCCACACTAAGCAGAGCTTGTGCTATGAGTACTAGACAACTGATAAACATACATAAATATTTCTAAATACATACCTATTATAGATAAATTGTAATTTACCAGACACAGAACCCAGACAGAGCTTGTGCTATGAGTACTAGACAACTGATAAACATACATAAATATTTCTAAATACATACATATTATAGATAAATTGTAATTTACCAGACACAGAACCCAGACACAGAACAAATGATCGTGCTCATCACACAAAAATTTGTCCTGGGTGGGAATCGAACCCACGACCTCCAGCATAGCAGTCATGGCCATTAACCACTAGACCAACAAGCCAGTCCAATGAATAATAAAATATAATTAAATTTTTCGAAAAAACGTAAGTCGAGTATTTTGTCGAATATTCTGACTTCTAAACTATAAAACTCGGTGTATGTTCGTGTAGCTTAGAAAGCTGTGAGGCTTATTAGTACCTAACAATGTCTTTAAAGAAGATGATCACAATTTGTTGTTGTTGGACGTTGGGGCCGAAGGTTTTGGAGTGGAGACCGCGTACCGGAAGACGCAGCGTTGGAAGGCCTCCCACAAAGTGGACCGATGGCGGACCCTCACCAGAGGGTCGCGAGGATGCGAGACGAACACGACCGTTCATTGTGGCGACACTTGGGGAGACCTATGTCCAACAGTAGACGTCTTTCAGCTGAAATAACTATGATGGTGATGATAGACGTCAGCATTAATCATCATTATCATTACAGCCAAAAGACGTACACTGCTGAAGATAGACCTTCCCCAAGCGTCGCAAAATGGCCGGTCCTATGCGTCTCGCATCCATCTGTTTGAGTGTACATATACGTGAACGCGTCCACTACACAGGAGTTACTCTATGAAAAAAGTGGTCAAGTGTGAGTCAGACTCAAACGAAGGTTTCCGTAGTACAATATTAAAATCGAAAAAAAAAAACGCCGACAAAATAACGTATCTTGTATGAGAACCCCCTTTAATTTTCAACTGTATTTTAATTTTATTATTTGTTGTGGTAGTGGCAATAGGAAAACTGAAACACATTCTGAAAAATTTCAGCTCTACCTCTTACGGTTTGTGAGATACAACCGGCTGATAGACGGACGGACAGACAAACGGACGAACGTAAGGATAGCGGAGGTTTCGTAATAGGATCCCGTTGACACCCTTCAGAAACGGAACCCTTAAGACAAGAAGTTTGTATAAATTTACGTGACTGACTAAAAATTCTTATAAAAAATAATAATTTGCCAGTATGTAGGTCAAACAAACTAAAGTGGCAGTGGGCAGGGCACATTGCTCGTAGAACGGATGGTCGATGGGGCCGAAAGGTTCTAGAGTGGCGACCGCGCACCGGAAAACGTAGCGTTGGAAGGCCTCCCACGAGGTGGACCGACGACCTGGTGAGAGTCGCGGGAATGCGGTGTATGCGAGACGCACAGGATCGGTCATTGTGGCGACGCTTGGGGGAGGCCTATGTCCAACAGTGGACGTCTTTCGGCTGAAATGATGATGAATGAATTATACTACCATTCGCATAATATTCTCGCTTCAATAACCGTATTGATACGTCTTAGCTTAGCTAGATTGATCATGTATCAAAAATACCGTCATCAAATCAGCCAATGCAATTCCTGTACCAAGCGAATAATTGGTGATTGCTAATTCTGCTTTTTCTAATCTGCGTGAGGTACGAATAAACGTTTTTAGGGTTCCGTAACTTAAAAGGAAAAAACGAACCCCATTAGGATCACTTTGTTGTCCGTCCGTCTGTCTGTCTGTCTGTCAAGACCCTTTATCTCGGGAACGCGTGGAGTTATCTACTTGAAATTAAAACCATATACTCAGGTCTGCTCACTCTTGAAGCTGTAAAAAAATCAAACTTGTAAGTTAACGAGAAAAAAAGATACTTCGGTTTACCATCAGGTGAGATGGTGGTCAAACGCGAGCCTATCAATAATAAAAAAAAAAAAAAAAAAAAAAATGTGGCAAAAAACGTACATTTCGACAGTCTAACCCAGAATACTGAAATTCTGCATAAAGCAAGGTCTTATAACACAAATATAGGAATAAATCTGAAAACTGTAAATTTGTTGTTACGTCACAATTTTTTTTTTGCGTTTCGGAAAAATCTTCCGAGACATTCATTCATTCATCCATTCCGGAATTGAACTATTTAAATAGGTAAGTTTGTACGGAACCCTCAGGGCGCGAGTCCACCTCGCACATTCCCAATTTTTTTTTTCATTCTTTTTTCCTTCTTTTCTTTCTACCTCATCTAATATCCTCTGGATATAGGTAATCCTATGGATGGCCTATTTGATGATATGGTTAGAAAGAGAGTGACTTACTACTGATGTGATCACTGATTGAGAAGCAAAGACATTGTTTTTCTTATGTGGCCTCTCGCTAGTCAACATGTGAGGTGGTCGACTGCTTAACCTTTTGAGTGCGTAATTAGAGACACAATAGTAAGACAATGGCGCCCGAACGCCGGCGTTCGTGCGGGGATCAACAGCTTAATAGGTCTAACCTGTACCTTAACTAGAAAATTAAAGCGTTCAGCTAAGGCTTACTAAACTAAACTCAAAACTAAGCGACTACACGCTAAGGGCACCCCCTGTGGGGGTACGAATCTCGACGTAGAGCGTCGCTGGGCGAGGGCAGCAAGGAACGGGCTGGATCGAGCGAAGAAAGAAAAGACATGGCTCCTACCCCACAAAAATAGGGACAAGGGCAAGGTTATATCTTAATAGCTACCTAAGAGTATGGAAGTCATCTTCATGACAAAAACTACCCAAGTTGCGTCACAACCTACTCATAAACATTGAAAACTGGGCGGACCTTAGCAACAGGCAAAATAATGCGCACCAACTCAAAGATAGCTTCATATCATACGCCATTTTCTTCCTGCATTCCAAAAATTCAAAAACTGTCATCGCCGAAAGAAAAAAGAATAAATGACATAAATAAGCCCGCGAAAAATTAAACAATGACGTATCGGCCATTTGCTTCCTATTCCAAAAATTTTAAAAATGACATCTGAAACGTCAACTACTTTTTTTTTTTTCAATTTCATTTTTGAGACCTTGTCCGTATCACTGGTCCGCCTAGTCTAATCCTTCATAGTAATATAACAGGTACCTCGCTACACTTTCAATATCACTATACGGCGGTTGTACTTGTATAAAAGACCGGCGTAACACCACCAAAGCATTCAGTAGCTATCCTGCAGTCAAACAAGAAGTGCAAGATGAGATTTCTGGTAATATTTCATTTTTTTATTTATTTTGCAAATAGTGATAACAGAACGTTTTGCAAATGGCAACAGTGATAAGCTTGGAATTTGATATTTTATCATCTTACTTTTAATTTTGTTTTTAAAGCAATTAAAATTACAATTAAGTAAAATAAAAGTAAAAAATTGGCGCCAAAATGTAACATCACTTTTCTTTTTTTTACTTGTCAAAGTTTCCCGCCAAAAGCTTTATTTTTACCTGACCAAGGAAGTAAATCAAACAGCCTAAAAAAACGTTCCGTTACAACTATTTATTTATTTATTTTACTTAATTGAACCTTGTCTTATTAATACGAAAAAGCTTAGAATGTAAATTTGTTCCATTAATCTTTTCACATAACTTACACTGGTAAAAAACCCTCCATTTATGGTATTTAAAACCGCATAACTAAATCGTCTTTGCCATCCATATTGATCCAATTAAGAGTAACTAGCAATTTCAATTAGTATGACAAGGTTGAATATCGAATATATTAAAATCTTACACCTCTAAACCTGTTTGCCGTAATGTCACCTGTCTTATGAAGACAAATAATTACTTACTTAATTTTTCATTCCTTTTAAAGCATTTTTAATTTAATCACTTGACCGTCATGAACACAAGTTTAATAATAATATTTGTTGTTCTCTCAAAATCCGAATTAACGCACTTCCTATCTATTTTACTAGTGTTCTATTGTTGGACAAAGGCCTTATTTTTCCAAAAAAAAAAAAAAAGCCTCGCCGCAATCGTAGCGGGCCAGTACATTCCAAACAGTCGTCACTTCGGCAGCATTATGACACTCAAAATGTCCCAAATTCATAGACAAACATCTCACTTCTGCCTACACAAACAAGAAGACAAAATCAACAATTCAATAAGCCTATACTAGTTTCTATTTCTAATCTTATCCCGCGCAGTGACAAGCTATTCAAAATAATGTACCAACATTAAAATTATTATTGCAAAACGAATAATCATTCGGTCACATTATCATAACAGTTGTCTATGACTAAGCATTGTTTATCTGTGGCGCGACAATACGCGTATAAAATGTCAATCATCTGGTTTATAGTTCTGAATGCTGGACTAATTTATCGAGGGATTTAGTTACATGATATTGATATGGCAATTTATGCATCACGTACATGATACGGTGTTTCTGTATAAAAATATTCTATGGGTGAAAAAACCCAAACAGTCACAAACTCAAGCATCAAACAGCAGCGATAAGACCGCCATTGTACCCATAGATTCAAGTTTGTCTGTTACTATTTTTAATCACAAAATTATAGCTATTCACCACGAAATTATAGTAACCAGTACTTCAGCCAAAATATTTACGGAAAACAACATTAGTGGCCATTTTAACTTATAACATGACATGTGTCAAAATTAGAGTCTACTCAAAAATTCAGATAGTACTCCTGTCAATTTCAAAAAAGGAACAGTATGTTTTAAGTAAATTGGTAATTAATAAATTATATCTTATTTTAGCAAACAAAAAACTTCCCACGATTCATAATGAGATCTAACCGATTAAATCAAACCACGATTAGGTCTTCGTATCGATACAGCGATAAACACAATAAACTTGATTGATGTGGGAAAAGTATAAAATTGACGTTTGTTCTACGTATACTCACGTGCTTGAAAACAATTGAAGATTTATTGTTACTAAATGCATGATCGAGTTGGCATTGTTATTATATAAAAAATCTTGAACTTGTTTTTTTTTTCTAAATCTGCAATCCTTTACACGACATTGTATTGATTTTCTTTCTTTTAAAGATAAAATCAATAAAAAACACGTACTAAGCTGGAAATAGCGAACACTAAAGTTTTTTAAAGGCTGTGACAAATACTGTAATTTCCTCTGTTTTCGTCAATCAAATGTCATTAAAATACTAATAGTGAGACGTCTAGATAAATGCTTGTATCCTGTAATTTTGATGTTTGTCCAAGTATTTGTCGTAGTTAAAAAACTAAGACCGCCATTTGATTATACCCATACATTTAAGTTTATGTAGAAGTAATTGTGTTACTTTTTTGGTGTACAATAAATTTTATTCTATTCTATTCTAATTAATTAAAGACAACTTGGGTGACACAGGCAATTTGTGAGTGAAATATACTCATTCTTATTCCTCTAACTTGGTACATAGATAACCACGCCCTCTATAAATAACTTCCGTACTCCATGGCAACAACAAAAAACCCTCCAGAAATAAAAAATCTGATCTCATTCTTGCAAAATCCAATCAAATGATTCAATAACCAATCATCGCGCGCAATAACAAAAAATGTCAATCACATTCCGTTCCACGCAATGTCATTATCAAGGCCACAGATTAAAAAAACGTACCATAAACGATATGTAATTATTTTTACGAGGCGGTAACCGTTTTTTTTTTGTATGTGAACCAATACGGTCGTAATTAGTTCGTGGTGAGCATGCAAAATTGCGATTTAGTCGATGTTTAGTGATGATTGAAATGAAATAGGCGAATGAACTTGAAAAATTGACACTAATGAGTCTAATGTAGCGTTCTGATCAATGCAAGTGTCCAAGCATTTTCCTTAACGTCATATTCAGCACTTATCTACAATTGCTATAGAATGATGCGGGTGACAGCTGTCGGATTCAGAATACAATGTAACTACCTATCCTTTTCTCCCATCATAAAGATGCATATTTTCGTGCTGCTGTCATCCTACCCATGCTCTGTAAATGTCTGACAGTCACTGCACGTCCTCTTTTAAAATTTTATTAATCTGGCTATCTGTATCCATTTATAGCCCATTTGTATCCCATTTATAGCCTTTCTTAGCCTTCATTTTATAGCCCTTCTTTAGACAAACATTTTTTCAAACATTCCATTAGATTGGTCTTCCCATACTTTTACTTACACCACATTTCATACATTTAATCTTTGTTTCTTTAAATATCACTGCTCTAATAGCTATCCACATTTCGCCTGATGTCTTGACTCTTGTCTTTTTCCGACATCTGAGAAGAATTTCCATCCTCACTGCAACTATAACGCAACACCAAGCTACTTTTCACACGTCCAATTTAGCACAGCACTACGGTACACGCACAATATAATTATGTCATAACCATAACGCACACGTGGTGTCAAGGTCTCTAATTGTAATTCAGAATGCAGGCACATCACTATCGTTGTGTTATTGTTGAATCATGCGTTCCGTTGTATTGTTTAATAGTTGCATATTTGGAATTTAGAGGTCGCGATTAAATTAATTTGGTCCATGTATTTTAGATTGTTAGTTAGATCTGTAATTAAACGCTTAGCTATTTAGATTTCAATGTTGAAATGAGTATTTAATTGACATCGATGGATACACACAAAAAAAAATCATTTGTAATAGCGCTCGAAATAAACCCGCCTCTAAAATTACCTTCTCACTCTAAATCAACAAAAACTAAACCAAATTTAGTCATCGTTTCAACAAACCTAAGCAAATCCATTCTTCCGATTCTTTACACGCACAAAAAAATCATGGCGTCCCTTTGTCTTCCAAATTCAAATCCGTTAAAACATTGTATCACGCAAAGAAAAGTTTTAGGCCAATGTCAGAAACCATACAGCCTAAACCGTCAGTGTTCATTCCAAAATGGCGACTTGCGAAATATTTTGGTTAAATTATTTAAGGCGTTGGCCTGTTCTAGAAATGTTAGTAGATAAGGTTTATTACGATATAGTAATTGTAAATGGAGTTCAGGTTAGGTTATTGTATAGATTAGGGATTGGTGGAACCTGTTTTGAAGTTAAGTACCTTATACTATTCAAATGTTTAGGAAATCGGCGACTTTTCAAAGACCTTTGTCTCTCTACTCTTGAGATATATAATTAGATTTTTCTCGTTGTTTCGCTCGCAAATGTTACCTACCACAGTGTTGACTTTTTTAACCCAACAGTTGACTGGTAGAGAATGCCTTGTTGCATTAAGTCCGCCTATGTACCACTACTGTACATGAAGTTTAAATAAATAAAAGTAAAGTAGCATAGACAACTCAGCGACAGTCTAGCATTCCACAGATGACGAATTTTCTTTTTAATTGGATTAGAATGTTTACAGATTTCCTCTTTACAAAAATACAACCAACCCATTTTAGTTTTTAATGCAATTGGTTTCAATAACTATTTATTTTTTAGAGAAATATCTTTTACTAGAGTGAGAAAGTCAAGTCACGTCACATCGCTAGAAACATCACCGACATACGCGAACTAGAACAAGCGATACCACTTTTTACACAATACCAATTGTTGCATGGTTCCTGTTAAGCGATTAACAGAATTAACATCAACTGTTCATTTCACAACATAAACGCTGCACTGTGCAAAAAAATAAATTAAACAGACCAGCAACAAAAAGTTGCTTAGTAAAATATTTATGATGATTAACACTGACATTAAAAGGAGGTCTGTTACACATAAATGACAGGTTTGGAATTGGAATTGACAGTTTAGTATTGAATAATTTATAGATGTACTAGTTTGAGTAATGGGCATATCGTTTACTGAATAAAAAGTGTTGATATGATAAATGATGTACATTTTAGTGGTCTTGTTCTTACGTGATCAGAAGACAACGTAATTCATTCATTTTGGACTTAATTTGTAGAAAAAATGTCAATTGCAACATCACCTAACATTTGAAATCTACTAAAATTCGGCAATAATGATTTTAATTTGACTTTGTCTATTATTCTGATAAACTACAAAAAGTTGCCAATCAGTGGCTCAAGTGTAGCCACTCTGCAAATGCAATGCTAATAGAATTTTATCATATCAACTTTTTTCGGTTAATTTCATTACTACGCTACCAGCAATCATGTTTTTAATTACTTATATGGTAATGAAAAGACCGTTATTATTCGGCCTAACAAAAAACAGGAAATTTGCAATGCCGTATGAAAATTCTTCTGTATGAAATTCATTGAATAATCTATATTTAACCAATACCCTATAACACACTGGGTCACCATGGCCCGACACCGTTGTCCATTACAAAAAAAAACGGACACACACGACCAAACCCGTTATTAACACGTTAACAAGTAATTAACTAGTTACTGTAACGGATAATAACGGAAGTTATAACGTTAATTATTTCCTAATCCGCATACGTTATTTCAAGGCGTTAACGCAATGAAGAAATGTTATAAAACTTAGCGAGAACGAATGCTAATGATTTCACGCTTAGTTTACACAGCTAATTACAAGTTTTCTTCTTTATTAACATAAATTATGTTTATGATCTGATAATAGTTTAAGCAAAGTGGTGTTTTTTGAGCAACTGTGTGATTAATGATTTCATTGCTAAGGGTTTTGTGTAAGTGTGAATTTAAGATTTATGGGTCACTTAAAGTAACAAACTAGATTTGTTATTGTTATCATAGAAACAAAAATAAGAGATGCTTAGTCCATTACTTAGAATTTCCTTGATAGTCGTTTTTTTTTTGGGAGAGAAAATTATCAATACTATACCTACTGTTCCTTCAGTTATCCTTTGCGCTCCAGGGCCACGGTCATTCTTACGAACCTTACCGCATTCCTTGATAGTCTAGACAAAGCCTATCATACTCCTATGTACTAAAAGCCAGTCTTCACCATAACCGCCTCAACTGAAAACCCAAAATCGATTTTCTAAAACTATCCTTTATTCCGCAGATCGCCTTTGTTGCCCTCGTCGGCTATGCCTCCGCCAGCGTCATCAGCCCCCTGGTCTACGGGGTCAACGCCGGTGATGCCCAGGCAGCCCACATCGACGCGGCTGTAGCTGCTCAGGATCACGCCCGCGCCTGGGGCGAAGGCCAGGCCCGTGCCGCTGAAGCCGCCGTCCAGTACAACACTGAGGCAGTACGTCAAGTTGCTGAAACCAACCGAGACCTCCATGAGAACGCATACTGGGGAAGCCTTGCCGCTAACCAGAACGCCGTCGCTGCTGCCCAGTCCCACGCCGCCGCTGCCAGCGGAGTCGTCGCTGCTCGTTCCGGAATCGCCGCTGGTCTTGCCGCCGGTTCTTACGCCGGATACGCCGCTCCCTACGGCATTGCTGCCGCTCCCTACGGCATCGCTGCTCCCTACGGCATCGCTGCTCCCTACGGCGCCCACGGCCTCGCTGCTCCCTACGGCGCCCACGGCCTCGCTTACCGCGGCTGGTAAACTAATAACCGATTCCAATAACCGTTATTTAAAAAATAACAGTTATTTAAAAAAATACTGTTATTTTTTTTATAACTGTCTTTGGTAGTACCTTCGTCGGTTGTATCTGGCAACACTGGTGATGTGTTTTTTATATCGGCAGCGTTGCCAGGTAATAGTTGGCCAGGGTTGTAACTACACCTCTCAAATGGAAAGAAACATGCTCAAACGAACTAAGGTCTCATATAGTAACTCTCTTTGTAAATAAAAGTAAATAAAACATGCCATCACTGCCAAAGTGTAAATAAACACGTTTTTACAAAACAATTTATAGCCATTTCATTTTCGAACACCTTTTCACCTAACCTACACTACAATTTCTATAGAATGGTGCGGGTGACAGCTGTCGCATTCATACAACGTAGCTACCTTAGGATAGGTCCTCTCATCTTAAACATGAATATTTTCGTCCTGCTGTCATCCAACACATGCTACGTAAAAAAGACCTAAAGAGGGTCCTTTTTCACTCGCCTATCGTCAACATCGAACATGGTTTAAAAGCTTGTTACTTCATCTAACGCAATCCAACGCGATGTTTGACGAAAAGGCAACGCTAAAAAAGAGAGATAACGCCTGAAAACTCTGTTAGCATTCGGTAATTCCGTGATTTACTCGAATATTTTACAAAACTTGTTCCAGGAAATACGGATTTTTTTTTATCCCTTTAAAGTTTTTAAAAAAAATTGTCGTC
Source organism: Mythimna impura (assembly GCA_905147345.3). Taxonomy (NCBI): domain Eukaryota; kingdom Metazoa; phylum Arthropoda; class Insecta; order Lepidoptera; family Noctuidae; genus Mythimna; species Mythimna impura. The sequence goes on along the minus strand of LR990369.1, from coordinate 6,674,689 downwards.
ATTCAGAATCTTGATTAAATTGGCAAGGCTTGTATTGATATACTTTTTGACATTTTTAAATTTTTTAGTAAATTCCGACCTCTGACTATTACCAATTGCATCTAATACACTATAATAATAATAATAATAATACTTTATTGACACAAATCCTTACAACATGCTTAATATCAGATAAGTTACAATAATTAAAGGCGCACTAAAGTTGACACCCTGACTCCTAAACTAGGATTTCCTGTGCCTTAAGAGTCAGTGTTCTACTGCTACTTGGACACTATAAACCCATATATAGGAATTTTAAAGCTGGTAAGCTGATATTGCACTAAAGTATATATTATTAGGTAGGTACATAGTAAAAAAAATAATTTAACAAAATAAAAGCAAAAGGTTGAATTCAAAGCTAAATTCATTAACGCTCAGGCGGTAGCCGGCGCCCGCAAGCCATTGTCTTACTATTGTGTCTCTAATTACGCACGTCAAAAGGTTAAATTAAAAGTAAAATGACTGTGTGGTTGATTCTGTGTGTGTGACTGAGAATCGTGTTAATGATGTGTGAGTGTGTGTGGGGTTAGAGTCTGTGTGTGTGTGTGTGTGTGGGTATGAATGATGGTGCCGAAAGACTGAGTCTGTGTGGGTACGATCTAAGTGCTTTCCACCATACTAAAGATATCGGTAACTGTATTTCGCGTTTTGTATGGAATGTTAAGAATTATGAGAAAGTGATTAGTAGTTTCTCAGTTTGAGCGTAGTTCAGGAGATACAACATGTTCTGCACCTTAGCCTTCACTTCATGTTTATTTAACCTTGCTATTTGTGTGGTTGTATTAATATTTTTGTAAACTAGAGAACTCAACACATACAGCTGCCTTCTAGCGAAGGTGGTTCTATGAGTCGGGGTTGGGCAAATTATTCTTTGACCCCGTTTATTTAAGTCTGGGGGTGGTACTTGGTTATAAATTGGTTACACTATATTAATACAATACTATACACATATGATTAAAATCGAAGTGTCTGTTTGTAATGTCAATTATCAAAATATATTCGATGCCTACAACCAAAATGCAATTTTTAACATTTTTCACTGATTGTTTGTTCCGAGTAATCTTCGAAACAGCTGGACTGATTTTGACGGGACTTTAACTGGTAGATAGCTGATGTTATAGGGAGGAACTTAAGCTTATTTTTAACCGACTTCAAAAAAAAGGAGGAGGTTATCAATTCGGTTGTATTTTTTTTTTTTTTTTTATCATCGTTTTTTTTTTTTTTTTATGTGTGTTACCTCAGAACTCCGTCGTTTATGGACCGATTTGCAAAATTTTTTTTTCCCTTTATAGGATATGCTTCCAGATTGGTCCCATTTTTTTCAAAATCCAGTTCTGATGATGGAATCCATGAGGAATCGAGGGAACTCCTCAAAAATTATAGGCAACCCTATGGTAATTTTAGTATTTTCATCAAGAACTTAAGCATTTACAGTCAAAAAGTAACATTTGATGAAGTGGAACTGATGAAGAAGACCAGAAATGGTCAACGGAACTTCATACTCAAATAGATATCACATTGAAGATATAGTTAAGCGACTATGACAATACAAATAAATGAATGATTCTGAATAGTTACGTTGAAAATGGTATCATCGAAGTGATCTGATGATGATGATGGAGCCGGAAGGTAGGCACTGGAACTCCGTAATTAATCAATGTAACCTAGCCGTGTTTGGACTCATTAGAATTGTCATGAGATGCACTTTGGCTATAAGGTACTATCGAACTGATCTGATGATGGAGCCGGAAGGTAGGCACAGGAACTCCGTAATTAATCAATGTATCCTAGCCGTGTTTGGGCTTATTAGAATTGTCGTGAGATGCTCTTTGGCTATAAGGTACTATCGAACTGATCTGATGATGGAGCCGGAAGGAGGAAGGTAGGCACAGCAACTTTATAATAAAACAATGTAACCTAGCAGTATTTGGGTTAATTGGAATTGTCATTAGAAATAGGCACTCTGTTTATAAGTGTATCGCAACTAAAAAGTGTGAAATAAAAACTTTTTAGAAAAAAAAAAAATAACCGACTTCACTAAAAAAAACACTAAAAGGATCAAAATAACTTTAATTTCGGAAGTCGGTGTTAAATAAGAAACAAACAATACCGAGAAACACCGACATCCGAAATTAAAGTTATTTTGATCCTTTTAGTGTTTTTTTTAGTGAAGTCGGTTATTTTTTTTTTTCTAAAAAGTTTTTATTTTATAAAAAGAATTAGAGTTCCACTCAAAAAAAAGTCTTCTTGAAATTGAATCAATAATAAAAAATAAAAATTGTGACCAAATGCCATTGTGCCGTTTTACGAGTATGACGCGGATGAAGTTGCAGGCAATTTCTTCGCTCCATTATACTGAGATCGCGCCTGTTTCAAAGATTATACACAGAACTACATCAATTATATTATACATCACAATATCCACTGGGAATCAATAAATAAACTTAATTTGAAAAAATCTCGCCAAAAACTCTTTGTACCTTTTTTTAACCCAATTATAATTTTTCTTTTATCTGGTCTTAAAGTACATCCAAAGGATGGACCCTAATTTTATTACAATCTAGCCGTATAGGTATACAGACTAATAAGTAATTTAATTATATCCTAAACTAATAAATTGTCTATAAGAATATGTCCAATAGCACTTTTCTTATTATCTCTATTAAGGCGAATACACTTCGTTTTTGTATTTATTATGTAGCAATTATGCTACATTACACTATTCACTATCACTAAACATTAACTCGAACGGTTTTGTTCTTTTTAGTCTTCTCACTATATTCGTATGGTCGAGAAGCTGGATTGCCTCGATGTTCACATGCTGATGACGTCGCTTTTCGTGAACTTCTGCAGATTTTTTTATCACTTTTTCGATGAACTCAACTTTTTAGGTCCCGATGGAAGTCCTCATTTCGTATGTACCAAGGTGCATTTACAATTTCCCTTAGTAACTTGTTGTGTACCTATTATAAATGGGGTAGTTTTTAACTGTTCCTTAATTTATTCCTCTTTCCTACTACAAGATATGCCTTTGTTTTTGTTCCACCAAAAAATCTAATTGTGCACTAAAAATATGCTCTTGTGGGTAGTTACAAAAAAAAAATAACCACGAAAGGGATGGCGGGGTCTGAGTTCGCTCGTTTGCTCGCTCACTAGACCCCGCCATCCCCTTCTAACCTAACCTGTCTGAGTGAAGGTGCCCCAAGTCCCTTAGTAATTGTAAAAAGTTCATTAAAATTTGGTGTACAATTATTATTTTTGGTGAAGAATAAGACACTTGATGCATATTTAAAAATATCCCTTATATTCAACTGAGAACCTACATTCAAAGCGAATAGAACTATGAATTCTTCATCATCTTCCTGCCCTTGTCCCGTTTTACTTGGGGTCGGCGCAGCACGTTTTTTCCTTCCATTCTGTCTTGTCACCCGTCACACTATCACTAACTCCTTTTCTTTCATATCACTCCTCACACAATCCATCCATCCACATGTAAACTCATATTTCTTTTAGTAACATGCGTTTCATCCCTCCTCTTCTCATGGCCATAATAGAACTATGCATTAAATCGAATGAATTCAAACCAGTTTACTAATAGATATTAATCTATTAAGATTTCAACTAATTATGATATATTAAACTGTCAGGTGTAATGGATTTTGATATAAATCGATTAAAACTAAAGCATAAACCTTGAAATAGTTTTCAAGCCTTTTTTGAGATCAGTAATCATCAAAGAAGAAAGAAGTAAAGAAAAATATATAATTTGCCACACGTAGATAGATACATAGTGTAGAAACAACAAAAAAAGAAAGAAAAAAGAAAATTTTTGTATGTCTTACGGCTGCGCCAAATAGATCCAGTTCAATAAAAAAAATGTCAGACAACTATGTGGTAGTTTTCTCACGCCGGTTTTCAACTGAACCTTATTGAGAGTGTACGGTTGAAATATAGTCAAAGAACTCCTCCCGCTATAGCTGTAACGACAGGGATTATCTGACTTTTACTGACTAAATCCCACACGCGATCCTTCAGGTTACCTTGAGCATTCCAGGGCCACGGGCACAAATCTTAGTTTGCCATTAATACTTTGAATGATAAATCGAGCGCCATCTATCGGACTATTTCAATCGGATCGATTTAAACATTTATTTATTTATTTATATATACTTTATTGCATACAAAGATTACAAATTTACAATCTGATATTTTAATACAAAAAACATACAATTGGCGGCCTTATAAACGACGTGACGTTACGTTAACGTTATAGTTTGATCATATTTCAATCCTAGTTTTTTATAGTTAGAAAGTCTGATTTGATAATTTCCCACGTTGTTTTCCCCAGGGCCCTAGCTACGCCAAGGAGAAGACATTTGATGCATTTGTCAACGCAAAAAAAAACCTACTTCAGCTATATTTCTTTGCGAAGTACAAGGCCCTAGAAACCTTGAAAACTATAACCTACAATGCTAAAACAAAAAGGATAAAAACATCAACCACTCCAATCCTCAAAAAACCAGGCAAGTGCGAGTCGGACTCGCGCACTGAGGGTTCCGTACAAACTTAACTATGAAAACAGTGCTATTCCCGAATTAAGTTACAAAGATTTTTCCGAGTCGAAAAAAAATGTTTTTTTTGTGACGTAACTACAAATTTACAGTTATCGAATTTTTTCCTATCCTTGTGCTATGAGACCTTGCTTCATGCAAAATTTTAAGATTCTAGGTCAACGGCAAGTACCCTATGAATTTTGATTCCCTTGAGAGTGTCGAAATACACGTTTTTTGCGACATAAACGGTCGTATCTTTTCGTTTTATTTTTTCGTTAACTCAGAAGTTTGATTTTCTCACAACTTCAAGGGACCGCATACCTGAGTATATGGTTTTAATTTCAACTCGATACCTCCACGCGTTCCCGAGATAAAGGGTCTTGACAGACAGATAGACATACAGACAGACGAACAACGAAGTGATCGTATAAGGGTTCCGTTTTTTTCTTTTGAGGTACGGAACCCTAAAAAACCACTTCCTGAACTAAAATATCGTTCAAAATACCACGAAAAACAAAGACTGCATTCTGGCGTATTCAGCCAAGCCCTGTTAACAAATGACAGGTCATTCTGACCTTTAAGGTAATGATAATAAGAGACAATTAGGTTTGTATGTGTGCGGGGAACAAGTTACTCGATATCTGGACTGCCTTGGTGAGGGCGTAGGCTTTTGTTGGTCGTGACATACCGGTGGGAAGGATGGTGCACTTGTTGGGTTAGTCCAATCATATTTTACAATAGATGGAATAGATTCAAAATAGTCATGCTCCTTTTTTTTGGGGGGTGGGTTTTTTTTTTTTTTTTTTATGTGGGAAAATCATCTAAATGACAAATCTCGCTCTTGGGTGGAGCAGGAGTTAGTGTCAGACTTTTACTGACTAAAAACCCACTCCTGTTCCTTCGTTGCCTTCGTCCCAGGGCCCCGGGTTTCGTTTTCACACTACCCATGGCCCCAGTAGGCTTCGACCCTTCTGGGCCCCTACGATTTGCTGACATCTCCCTGAGGCGCGCGTGGAACAATACGCGCCGTCGACGACTTGGGCTCGGTCCGGACGGTTACCGGACGGTCGGACGGCGGGCTACCCGTTGCTCGCCGTCCGCAAGCCCGCGCCTACGGTGGCCGGAAATCGGGATCGGAATCCCGGCGGCGGTTGGGGCGTGAGGACCGTTGCCTCACGTTGTTGTTGTTGTTGCCCAGGGGGGTGGGTAAGAAACTTCAAACTTCAAATATCTTCTCCCAGCGCAGGTGAAAAGCAAGGGGCTGTCAGATTTCTTTCTTGTATATGATCCGTGTGCAGTGGACAGAGCACATTGTTCGTAGAACAGATGATCGATAGGGCCGAAAAATTCTGGAGTAACGGCCGCGCACCGGAAGACACAGCATTGGAATGCCAACCATAAGGAGGACCGATAATCTGATGAGAGTGCGAGACGCAGAGGACCGTTGTGGCGACACTTGGGGGAGGTCTATGTCCAACAGTGGACGTCTTTCGGCTGAAATAATGATGATGTTTTCCAGAAGTAGGAAAAGACTAATAATCAACATTATTAATGTTCTTAATATTGTTTTGTCTATGTCTATGTCTGAGTATGGTTTCCGCACTTAGTCCTATGCGGACCATTGTACGTGGGCCATGGTGGCCATAACCTTAGGTGGGCTTATTCCAACCAGCCCACCTCTCTCCAAAAACAGATTAGGCCTCTCAGGTTTTTCAGGGCATCAAAAAGGGAATTCGGGGATCCTAAGGTTCTGGTGCGTATTTCAATGACACCAGTGCAGTCTAGGAGTACATGCGCAATTTTCTCCTCCCCCTCCAAGCATGCTCTGCTCATGGGACTGTCTGTGATGCCTATTATGAGGAAGAGCTTATTTAGTGTGCAGAGTTCGGTGATGGTCTCCGTCATCAGGCTCAGGCCGCCTCTATCCAGTCTTATGAGTTTTTTGGTAGTTATTGTTTTTAGGTAGGTAGACACTACACCAAAAATCTAGAAAGTTATCTCTATATAGTCTATTTACTCGTATTAGAAAGTTTGCAGTTCTGTGAGAAGACAGAGGGAAAGGATTAACATATTTTAGTATGAATGGTTACTTTGCTGTACTATAAAAATAAATAAAGAAATTTACGTTAACAACTGCAGCACCCCTAGCCAAGTTGATAATCTGCAATCGTTAACGCTAGTCGAAAACTAATCAAATGTATGGGAATGACATCATTTCAACGTTAAGTCACGTGGTCAGAACAAACGAATAGAAAATTCGTAGCCAAGTATACATCGTTCAAAATGATAGAATTAATTATTATCGTTTCTACAATGTTCAACGCTAGATCCTTTGTTATTGCAGAACGCCATTTTAGAACGAGCGGCCGACACAGGCGCGTCAACATGGCTACCAACTTATCGTTTTCTACAATTGCTGATACTGAGGCGTTACCGATTGGAGAACGGAATTCGACATGAAACGGTTGTAACTTGGCTAGGGCGGCAGGCAAGAAATTACATCACTCAGCAAGACCGGGAACTAAAAGTTGAGTTCATCGACAAAGTGATAAAAAATCTGCAGAAGCTCACGAAAAGCGAATTCATCAGCATGTGAACATCGAGGCAATCCAGCTTCTCGACAAGACGAATATAGTGAGAAGACTAAAAAGAACAAAACCGTTCGAGTTAGTGTTTAGTGATAGTGAATAGTGTAATGTAGCATAATTGCTACATAATAAATACAAGAACGAAGTGTATTCGCCTTAATAGAGACAACAAGAAAAGTGCAATCGGACACATTCTTAAAGAAAATTTATTAGTTTAGGATATAATTAAATTACTTATTAGTCTTACGTCAGATCGCATAAGGAACAGTATTCGTTCCAAAACACAAATCGCAGACGTAGGTAACTCAGCCGCCAAACTAAAATGGAACTGGGCCGGTCACATCTGCCGCATGTCGCAACAAAATTGGGCGAAGGCAACCACTGACTGGATTCCGAACAGCAGGAGCCGGCGACGCGGCAGGCCCAGAAGGAGATGGCGTGACGATTTGGACTCCTACCTTAAGGATTGACCAGAAGTAGCTAAGGACAGGAAGGAATGGAATAACGGAAGGGAGGCCTTTGCCCTGCAGTGGGACACAACGGGCTCAAAATAAATAATTAGTCTTACAGCGTGTTTTTTTTTTATATCCCATAACTCAAGGGTATGAATGAGACCATGACATGTACCATGACGTTAAAAGTAAGATTGTTTAATTCTTATTTCCAGTGTGGGTAAGAGATGGCGCTAGACAACCTGTATAGCTCTGTCTCTTACCCACACTGAAATAAGAATGAAATAATATTACTTTTAACGTCATGGTAACCCCGCAAATCAAAGAATCTACTGGCATATGAATTATTTTTCTATTATCTTTTCTTTGTTTTCATTTTCCATACATAATATATATAAATAATTCGACAAGTTCACGATTATTAATGTAAAACACCCTTGCATGAAATATGACAGCGTAAATAGGTAATGTCATTATTTGCTGTCATATTTTTTATAATTTACTACAAATACTGCTAAGTTTGACAACGTCGCAAAAGTAAAGATTTGTCATACGGGTGACAATTTTTGATCTAAATGAATTATGATTGACGATATCTTCGAATCCATGCATTTTTGGACCACATATTCTAGGACTTTTAGTATTCTTTTTCCTTATAGAATATAAACCTTGAATTATGGGATATCAAAAACAACACATTGTATATAGGGTGACTGGTAATTAGTGTACGATACTTAAACACGTGATTATGCTCATAATAACCAACAATTTTTACTATGGGAACAAACCTGAAATCGCGAAAAAAAATCAGCTGTTCAGTACATTTATGTTTGCCTAATGTACTGAACAGCTGATATTTTTTTCGCGATTTCAGCTTTGCTCCCATAATAAAAATTGTTTGTTATCATGAGCACAATCACGTGTTTAAGTATCGTACACTAATTGCCAGTCACCCTGTATAAGGCTAGAATGTAATAAAAACAAGGGTTCATCCTCAGGATGTACTCAAGAAATAGGAAAAAAAAACCCAACAAGCTAGCCAATCTCGCCATTCTCCACACCCGTATGTCCGCTAGTACATTTGGACGAAGTAATTTATGAATGTAGATCACCTTGAGGACCGTGCAGAATGAATAAAACAAGATCTCATTACGCATATATTATTAACGTACTAAATATTTACAAAGCCCGTATTTATATTCGCACTTCCTCTATTAATATTTAAATATATAAGTAGCAGTGTCAATATAAGTAGGCTGAATGGGTTTACCTTTGCTTTACTGTGACTGACGTGCGCTGGCTGTATGGATTCCGACCTTTGCCTGGTTTAATTCAAATTTTTCGACAACGTTCGAGAAAAGTGACTTAGAGCGGGTTTCTGAATTATTTTGAATTAAGAGGGCCCTTCTCCACTCGCCTATCGTTAGCATCGAGCATGGTTTAAAAGCTTGTTGCTTCATCTAACGCAACCCAACGTGATGTTTGATGAAGAGGCAACGCGAAAAATGAGAGATAACGCCTGAAAACTGCATTCGGTAACTCAGTGATTTACTCGAATATTTCACAAAACTTGTTCCAGGAAATACGTGTTTTTTTAAAACCCTTAAAAGTTTTTGAGAAAAATTATCGTTACAACGTTTACGCGGGCGAAGTCGCTGGCAGATGCTAGTCTATATCTAATATATAAAATTCTCGTGTCACGGTGTTCGAACTTGAACTCCTCCGAAACGGCTCGACCGATTCTCATGAAATTTTGTGAGCATATTGAGTAGGTCTGAGAATCGGCCAACATCTATTTTTTTTTTTTTTATTTATATGGCAGAACAACGTTTGCCGGCTCAGCTAGTATATATATATATATAAAAACTCCTCCGAAACGGCTTGATCGATTTTACCGGCTAGGTCTGAAAATAGGTCGTAGTTTGGTTTTTAGGGTTCCGTACCTCAAAAGGAAAAACGAAACCCTTAACTCCCTTTTGGATCACTTTGTTGTCCGTCTGTCTTTCAAGACCCTTTATCTCGAGAACGCGTGGAGGTATTGAGTTGAAATTTAAAACATACACCTGAGTGTGGACCGCAGACCTGAGTCTGCGGTCCCTTGAAGTTGTGAAAAAATCAAACTTCTAAATACATACTTGTTATAGATAAATTACACCCAGACACACAACAAAGATCATGCTCATCACACAAACATTTGTCCTGGGTGGGAATCGAACCCACGACCTCCGGCATAGCAGTCAGGACCACTAACCACTAGATCAACAGGCTAGTCAAACACACTGGTCAAAATCAATTTCGTGCCTTATGCTGACCCATAGAATCAAATTATCGGCTGTCGAAACATAACTCCAACAGCATTATCTACCTTAAATGCTCCACAATACTGTTCCTTCAATCCAGTTGGCCTGTTTGGTCTAATGGTTAGTCCCTGACTGCTATACCGGAGGTCGTGGGATCAATTCCCACCTAAGACAATATGCATGATGAGCACAATCATTTGTTCTGTGTCTGGGTGTTAAAAATATAATATAGATAGCTGACCCGGCGAACTTCGTACCGCTTAATAGTAAGGATAACGCCATCTACCGGCATTACCAGAACAGCATAATTTATTTTATAATGACATTTAATTTAAAGATGGCGTTGTATTCGGATTTTTTTTACGTGATCTTTTTTTTTCATTTTTTCTCACCGTTTAAACCTTCCCTGGACTATTTCGAATATTTCAAGACCAAAATTTGCCAAATTGGTCCAGCCGTTTTTGAGTTTTAGCGAGACTAACGAACAGCTCATTCATTTATATATATATAGATATAAGTATGATGATCAGTTGTGTGGTACTCATAGCACAAGCTCTGCTTAGTTTGGGACTAGATGGCGTTGTGTGAAAGTTGTAGAATATTATTAGCATTATCTACCTTAAATGCTCCACAATATTGTAATGGACATAATTATCTATGTCCCAATAACTCAAAGATCACAATATTACAAAGATATCTGACCATTGTAGTCTTAAATCAAAATTGTCTTGTTAAACTGCAATGAAAATTCTGCATGCATGCTGCGGTGAAAGCTAAAACAGGTCATACACAAAATTTCTGTTCCCAATAAAAAAAATAATTACATAAACACACTAATATTTTATTATAGTCGAAAGTTAGTGAGTGGCTGTGTGTATTTTTGTTACCTTTTCACGCTTTAACGGCTGTGCAAGTGCAAGTCGCACACTGAGGGTACCGTACAAACTTACCTATGTAAATAGTACAATTCCCGAATGTAGTCTCGAAATTATTCCCGACTCGCAAAAGAAACATTTTTGGTAACTTGCTATAATACCTTGCTTTATACCAAATTTCAGGATTCTGGGTCTACGGGAAGGACCCTATGAATATATAGACATAAACGGCCGTATCTTTTTTGTTTCGTTAACCTAGAAGTTTGATTTTTTTCACAGCTTTAAGGGACCGACAGACCTGAGTAAATAGTTTTAATTTAAACTAGATACCTCCACGCATTCCCGAGATAATGGTCAATAAAGTGATCTTATAAGGCTTATGTTTTTTCCTTTCGAGGTAAAAGCCTTACTCCCACCTTTCAGTCTATATACATTTTCGAGTCTCAGGAATAAAATACCAAGACTCGGACGAGTCTAGCGATTCCCGGGAAAACGAGAGTTTCGAGACTGGTTAAAAAGAAAAAGATTTATATTCAAATGCTCGGCATTTAAACAATTAATACAAGATTATTAATAAAGAACCTTATTAAAAACAGTATTTCAATCTTGTTTTTCTTCTGTCGTGGTTACAGTCGAGTAAAATGACAATGACAAGTTAATTTATTGAAGTGAGCACATAGAAATCATGAAGCATCTTATGTGATTTCAGAACCTTACGATGTTTGTTACGAAATTAACCTGCGTCAGTAAAAGCCCTCTCTGCTTCAGAATTTGAAACTCTATTACAAATTCTGGAAAACGTTTAACGTGGTTTGTACTCGTAAGTCATACATAGAATTAAATGTAGAGGTTTTATAACCTTTTATTATGTCATATTGAGGTCTTTTTTAAACCTAGCTACAATATAGGGGTTTTTAAGTCAAGAGAGAATAGGTTACTTCTAGGCAAGCGTGCTCCATCGTCGACCACATTATTGATTACCATTAGGTGAGATACTGGTCAAACGCGAGCCTATCAATGATAAAAAACAAAACCAGTGAGCTACGCTATTGTCCCATTATGTTTTGGAGTACTTGTATTTGCTGGGCAGCTATCAGATGGCTTTTCAATGAGTGATTTATTTAATCTTTCGTATAATACTTTTGGAAGATAGTAAATTTCGTTATTATTGAGAGTTTGACAGGACCCAACTTCAACCCAACTAAAATTGAGTAACGATTGGGCAAATACAGCAAAGTACTTGCCTTAGTGAGTATATTTTCTTTAATACGGTTAAAGAGCTTTTCTGGAAATCTAATTTTTGAAGAGCAAAATTCAAAATGTGTCCACTGTTAAGTGTTGCGTCGTACCGTACAGTATCTAGTAGATTTTAAAAAATCTACGCAAGTCTCGAAAGTCTCTATATTCCCGAGACTGAAGGTATCAGTCTCGAAAATGCGAAGTATCGTCGATACTCTCGATATTTTCGAGGCCGAGACTCTCGGGATGCAAGCCCTAGCAGGGAGCCCTAAAAAGATACCCGCAAGGGACACAGGGAATTTCTGAAAAGAAAACACAAGTGTGGTTTTAGTCAGTAAAAGTCTGACATGCCTTCCCACTCCACCATAGTGCGCGAGAAGTCATTGAATAATTTCCCACACCAAAAAAAAATCCAAATAGAAAAACTTTAATTAGCGCGCAGTGTAGTTATGTTATAAATAAACAAAACACTTCCGACATTTCTCAATACACTACAAGAAATTGTACCGCAACACTCAATGCATAAAGGTAGGCAAACCGGTTCTAACAATACAAGGCTGTGTACCACGCCTAGACGAGTCTAGACTTGTTATTGTGATGCCTAGGTAGTCTAGGTTACCTGGCCAGCTGGTACGTAGCCTACGTACCAAATTAATTTGAATAAATTGTGTGGAATGCGGAATGATGTTTTTTTTTGTTATTTATAGGCTCGCGTTTGACCACTATCTCACCTGATGGTAAGCGATGATGGAGCACGCACGCTTGCATATAAGTAACCTATTCACTCTTGACTTAAAGACCCCTAGGTTACAGCTATCAGGAAACACAGACCCCGGCAGAGAATTCCTCTCCTTAGCTGTACGCATAATGAATGTGTTCCCAAAACGCTTTGCACGTATAATTTGAGAGAGAAGAGCTGTTAAAAGTTTTTAGCCTATTAATAACGGTAATAGAACAAACGAACCTTTATTTTACTAACTGAAACTCTGTGTTACTTCATTTACCCTTTTTTTGCCAGGATAAGATAAGGAGAAGGTAACTCGTTCGAACAATCAACAGTCCTGGGCCTCAAGTCTGCTATTACAATAGTGTCAGAATGGTCTATCATTGATTTCATAATTGTTGATTTTGACAAATTTGGTAATCTACTAATATAATGGCGTCATTATGACTTTCCAATGGTCAACCATTGACACTCCATTGAAAGAAGTGGCATAGAATGGTAATCTCGAACATATTGACAAATGAAAGTCTTTCGTATGCGGTAATCTGCTAAAATTTTGACAGTTCCTTTGATCAGTGTGAAGTCATTGCTTTTAATTTTTTACGAGACAGCCTGATATTGTCATTCTACCACACCTCTATTACGAGACCATTGACCGATCAATGATCGATCATTATGAATTAACAGGTTACGAACTTTTAGCAAAATGACAATTGGATCGTGTTGGAATGACGAATTTATAAAAATAGCAGACTTGGGCTCCTGATAGACGTCGGCCCTAACTGGCCTCGTCAATTTTGCTGACATTTCTTTCAAGTATCACGTGGAACAACTCGATGGACGGCGGGACGACGAGTTACCCAGGGTTCGCCGTTCACTAAACTATGAGAACCCTGGGTTCGTAAGTGGCGAAATAAATGCCGTGAGTTCAATTAGCAATAGAACCGAATTTGAAAGAGACAAGTAGAGTTGCCGCGGGACAATTCGAAAGAGACATCGCGGCCTTGAACGCAGAGGACCACTGAAGTAACACGGGTAGATTTTAGCCAGTAAAAGCCTGACACACTCTCTCACTCCACACAGAGCATAATAGCATAATCAGCCTTTCAATGTTCCCACTGCTCTGACTCAGACCTGCACTAGGAGAGGGCATGGGCCGTAATCCACCACGCGGGCTCAGTGCGGGTTGTTGAATGTCACATGTCTTCGAATTTTTGGTTCTAGGACATGCCGGTTTTTTCACGATGTTTTCCTTCACCGTTTTGAGTGCAGTGGTGATGAAATAAATTACACAAAGTAATGCGTCTGGCTCGGTTTGAACCCGCGACCTATAAACTCGTAAGTCGGGGCCGTTACCACTCGGCCACCACTGCTCTCCACCCAGAGCGCAAGAATTGGTATTTATGTGCAATCAGGTATTACGAACTACTAAAGCTGACCCCGTACCTAACATTACTGTCTCTGTCTAGGTTCACAATATCTACCAACAAATTAATAATAATATAATAATATTCCACAACTATCACACAACGCCGTCTAGTCTCAAGCTAAGCAGAGCTTGTGTTATGAGTACTAGATAACAGGGCCTCAAGTCTGCTATTACAATAGTGTCAGAATGGTCTATCATTGATTTCATTATTGTTGATTTTGACAAGTTTGGTAATCTACTAATATAATGACGTCATTATGACTTTCCAGTGGTCAACCACTGACCTCCATTGAAAGAAGTGGCATAGAATGGTAATCTCGTAAATATTGTCAAAAGAATGTCTGACGTATGCGGTAATCTGCTAAAATTTTGACAGTTCCTTTGATCAGTTACCTATCATTAGAACGTCATTGTGCATTCATTGCTTTTAATGAGCTCGATATTGTCATTCTACCACAAATCTAATACGAGACCATTGACCGATCAATTATACATCATTATGAATTAGCAGATTACGAACTTTTATCAAAATGACAATGGGATCAAGTTGGAATGACGAATTTATAAAAATAGCAGACTTCGTCCCCTGATAAATATACTTATAATATTTCTAAATACATACATGTTATAGATAAATTACACCCAGACACAGAACAAAATATGATCGTGCTCATCACACAAACATTTGTCTTGCATAGCAGTCAGAGCCACTAACCACTAGACCAACAGGCCAGTCAAATTAACTCGACAAATTAACTCTCTTATCTCTTTCAAAGTTTATGGTAAACGCCCAGTGATTTATGCGCCAATAGTTTGAGCAGTTTAAGAGGGTCCTTTTCCACTCGCCTATCGTCAACATCGAGCATGGTTTAAAAGCTTAAAACTCTGTTGGCATTCGGTAATTCCGATGATTTACTCGAATATTTCACAAAACTTTTTCCAGGAAATACGTGTTTTTTAGTTTTTCAGAAAAAATTTCGTGATTCAGAATCTCGATTAAATGTGCAAGGCTTCTATTGATGTACTTTTTTATATTTTTAATTTATGAGTACATTATGAAGGGCCAAAGTTCACGTAAAATAGCAGATTTTTTAGAGATATTTACTAGATTAGTTTTACACAAAGAAGCCTATATAATATCCACAAGATAGCTGTGTATCCAAAATATCTAGAGAAAGATGGGTAATAACATCTTAATCACGTAAGAGAGATTTTATGAAAATGTACTTCAAAAAGGACGCTCTTAAGTCTCCTACATAAAACGGACCAATATATTTATTAAATAAGACAAGTTAAATTATACCCGGAATTTAAAGCACAAGTATGCCAGTATTGTTAAAGATATAATTGTTGTGCCGACAGTAGTGCCATAGTATAGATATATGGAACAGTACGGAAACTACCTACAAATATTCGAAACGGCACACTCACAAACATACGCACCGACGAGACTCCTAAGCGTTTCTCGCGGTCCTGTCAGTAGCGAATGCCGCTTAGGAGTCTCGTCGATGCGCATGTTTGTGTGAGTGAGCCGTTTCGAACATTTGTAGGTAGTTTCCGTACTGTTCCATATATCTATACTTTGGTAGTGATCAGAATTGATGTTAACGACTTGTCGTGCGTAAATGTCTGTCAGCTTGATTTATAAACGGTAAGTTTTACGAGAAATACCTAAGTTTCTCAAAGTGTGCGACCCCTTGGGGGTCCCTCAATTGAGGGTTCGAGCGGCTGAATCGCTGACAAGCTCGCGCGACCAGCATTGTGACCAAATACAGTAATCTATAATACTTGATATTAATATTGTGCCAATACTAAATGCTGCCAGTGGCTTCGCCCGCGTAATAGTAGAAAATTATTCCGGGAGTATATTTACCGGGATAAAAAGTTCTATGTACTTGTGGCGACCTCTATGACGTCAAAATCAGCGACTCGCACACTTTCGCATGAAGACTCTTGAGAGAAGGAGATGGATTAGTGATTTTAAGAAAGACATCACTCTAATCGAAAATGTTCAGAGAAGGGCAACAAAAATGGTCCGTACCATTCGCAATCTATCTTACGAAGAGCGCCTTAAAGAACTTGACCTTATCACACTGGAACAACGTAGACAAAGGGGCAAGCTTATTGAGACTTATAAAATACTCACAGAATACTACGATGTGCCCAGCCTTCAAGACCTTTACACACTGAATGCCAACAAACATTTACGAGGACATTCCTTTACGTTATGGGGAAATGCATCCAAAAAGAAGCCTTTGAAGCAATTTCTACCTAACCGAGTTGTAACGGCATGGAACAGGCTCCCGGAAAGTGTAGTGAAAGCTCCCACATTGAACTGCTCTAAAAATCGGTTGGACAGACTAAACATCTCCAAACTAAATGAAACACACGCATCAGCTTAATAGCTGCTAGTGTGTCTTACCAAATAATAATAATAAAAGTGTATTGCATAAAATTGCTAATGGCTCCTTCGACATTAAATTACTTGACCAGTTAAACTTTAAAATACCAACTCGATCTGTGCGCACTCCACAATTATTTAGTATTCCCGCTAGTAACAATAATGTTTCTGAGAATAACCCGTTATTTAGAATGTGCAATGAATATAATATAATATGCCCAAAAGGTTCTGGAATGGCGACCACGTACGGAAGACGTAGCGTTGGAAGGCCTCCTACAAGGTGGACCGATGACTTGGTAACGGTTGCGGGAGTCCGATGGATGCGAGACGCACAGGACCGTTCATTGTGGCGACACCTGGGGGAGGCCTATGTCCAGCAGTGGACGTCTTTCGGCTGAAATGATTATGATGATGATGATGATGATGCCCTAAAGTAGACTTGTTCTTGAACAGTTTTAACGAATTTAGTAATTGTTTATATAAAATGTAATTACATTAGTGCACTTTATTAACTTCTCCATAATATTACGATTTGTACCGTGTGGCGGCCACCGGCGTCAACCGTGTGCGGCGAACTCATATAAAATGTATGAAAACTATAGGAAATATGCCGGTGGCGGCGTTTTGTGGTTGTGGCCGACGGCCCGTGTGCGGCGACCCTTAGAATTCGCTGTTATCCGAAACTATCCGAATCTATCCGAAACTATCCGAATCTATACGAAACTATCCGAAACTATCCGAAACTTTTACACTGGTTACGGTTACGGATATTTTATTATTTCGGATATCGTGACAGTTTTGGTTACGTTTACAGTCCCCTACAAGTTCCCTGATAGAGACAAATCAAGAATATTCACGTCGAAAGAGAAAAAAGTAAAGACAGGGTATTTTCCCCACATACAAGCATCGTACGTTCCGTTTACCGTAATGAAATATCGCCTTAAAATCGCGTGTTTGAAGCTAAAACCTCGTGCTGGTGAGATTGACCGCTATGCTGCTCACGGCACCTGTAAAAGCACCTACCTTTCGCGTCGGCATGGCCCTTCAGCTGATCGGCCTTCGCTTGCAGTTTAGTCTGCATGTTTTCAGCACCCTCCTTCATTTTAGCCAGTATACCTGTAGAGAAATTATATGTATTAGTTTTTAAGTCAAACATCAGCAACTACCTAGGGGTCTATAAGTCAAGAGTGAATAGGTTACTTCTAGGCAAGCGTGCTCCATAGTCGACTATATCATAGCTTACCATCAAGTTAGACATTGGTCAAACGCGAGCCTATCAATAATAAAAAAACTGGGCAAGTGCGAGTCGGACTTGCGTACTGAGGGTCCCGTAACAACAAATTTACTGTTTTCAAATTTATTTTATTATCTGTGCTAAAAGATCTTGCTTTGTGGTAAATATCAGGATTCTGAGTCAATGGGAAGTACCCTATGAATTTTAATTCCCCTGGAGTGTCGAAATATACGTTTTTTGCGACATAAACGGCCGTATCTTTTTTATTCGTTAACTCAGAAGTTTGATTTTTTCACAGCTTTAAAGGACCGCAGACCTGGGGGGCTATTGGCTAACTTTTTCAATAACAGTTGACAACTAGCATTCGTTGCACACTAAACTTAGTTGTCAACTGACAATTTCATAAAATTGGTATTACGTATCACACAAGTGACTAACAAACTACGGTGGAAATGTGGTGAATTATAAAAATTTACGGTGCCTATTGTGACCACTCTAAAATTTTATCGACTATTATATAGCTTCAAAAGCTTACACAATCGCAATTTTAAAAGTATCGATACAATAATATCTGTCAAAACGTGTTACGGTGGCTATCAAAGGCACCAGTGGCTAATGACGTCACTGCAGTTGGTCACTGAAGATAGGCAATACGAAACTAGCTGTTTGACAGTTCAATGATGCACATTGATAGCAAGTGATCATCTCTTGAACTGTCAACAGAGTTACGCAATAGCGCAGAGTATATAATTTCAAACGCGTTCCCGAGATAAATGCTCTTGACAGACAGACAGCGGGACAGATAGATAGATAGACAGACAGACAGACAGACGGACAACAAAGTGATCCTATAAGGGTTCCGTTTTTTCCTTTTAAGGTACGGAACCCTAAAAAAGCTTAAAAGTATTTCCAACTCTATCTGTGATGCTATGAAGGCCTTTGCCCACTAGTCGGACAGTATAATAAATGGGGTAGATATAATAATATAACACAAGTAGCTGTGCGCCGCGGTTTTACCCGCATCTTTAGTTAATGCCCTGCTCCGTGGGCATAACGCTTGGCTCGTGGCGCGCGTGCGTGTGCGTTACATAGTCTATACTATTCATCATAAACGTCATACCGAAAGATTATTTTCCAATCTGACTGGGTATAGATTTAATATAGTAAGATTGTAATCTAGATTGTAGTGTTTGTTTCTAGAGTGGCGACCGCGCACCGGAAAATGCAACGTTGGCGCGGCCTCCCACAAGGTGGACGTCCTGGTGCGAGTCGCGGGAATGCGATGGATGCGAGACGCACCGGATCGGTTGTTGTGGCGACACTTGGGGGAGGATGTCCAACAGTGGACGTCTTTCGGCTGAAATGATGATGATGAAATTGTAGTCCAATAGACGGGTTCCGGCCCTTCGCGAGTGCGGGTCGGAATGTGCCACCCAACATTATCTTACTATATCTTTAAAAAAAAGCATTCAACTCTCCTACAAGTACGCATGTTACTAAAGGAATTATGAGTACACAGGTGGATGGATGAAGAGGGATAGGGAGGCCAAAGAAAAGATGGAAAGAAAGAACTTTTTATTTGCCGGAAAAGGCGCAAATTTAAGACTAAAATATTGCAAACAATTTCCACGACGAAAAAATAAAATATACGCGCCACGTCCGAACAAAACGACCGTACGCTCAGCATAATGCCGTGTCCACACGCAAATTGCGATGAGTCCACAGCGCTGGATTTCAGCGTGGGCCTTGTGACGTTATCGACTAACATACGTCGGTAACGATATTGTGTACCAATAGATTTGAGTAAAATAAATAAAAATAAATTTTAGGACAGTCATAAATGGAAATAACAATAATAAATAAATAAAGAGGAAATACAATTATCTACATACGTATAAAGTGGCAACATTACGCCACGTCTTTAACAAGGGCGATGGCTTAAAGAACTTAGTATCCAGGTCAAAACCACTACAAAAAAAATTAACAACGACGCGAGGATGGATGAATTGTGTGGAAGTGATATGAACGAAAATGGAGTTAGTGATTGCGTGACAGGTGACAGGACTTAATGGAAGAAAAAACGTGTTGCGCCGACCCCAAATAAAACGGGACAAGGGCAGGAACATAATATTATTCATGCATGCTGCGACTATCATAATAATATTGTACACTTGGTTTGTATAAGGGCAACTACGTTTCAACGTGTAACAATTGTTGATAGGCCAATAAATAAATAAATAATGACTCTTCTACAAGTACCCACCATGTTTATCTTTTTCTTTCAATAACCTTTCCATATCTCCAGCTTTATCTTTGACACGTCCAAAGAAATCTATCCGTGAATGCAAGCATGCGTGAAAATAAACATTTTAGTTTTTTTTTTTTTAACATTGCTCCAGTTTCGCAGGTGCGTTCACAAAGATATACTCAAGACACCCAGACCCGGATCAACTATCTGTAGGCTATACAAATATTTGCTCCGACCGGGAATTGAACCCGCACCACGCATTGCAGCAGCTAATCGATTAACCACTGCGCCAAATGACAAATAAAAAAGTGTGTCGTAATAATTCGATGTTACGGCCCGTTCACGGTCTTGCCGCTGTGAGCGGTAGCTAAGCGCGGGGCGGCGAGCGGTAAAATCAAAAGTATGAAAATTTTTGAAGCACGCCACGAGACTCCGCTCATAGCGAAAACGCGCGCGGTTACCGAAGCCGCCCCGCTCGCCGCGCCGCGCGCCGCTTGGACCGATGTCGTGAACGGGCCGTTACGCTTTTAACGGCGCAACGTGGGTCCGGAAAGGATATTTTATAATTTGCTAATTTATACTTTTGTTAATTTTTAATTTGTGTTTGTAACAGTTGTTATGTGTCTGTCCCGAATAAAAGTATTTCTATTCTATTCCAATTAACAGTTCAATATCTTGAGTTTTCTTAACAAAGTTTGTCATTCTAAACAGAACCTTATTTCTAAAATCACAAAGTTGATAATAAAATAATCACCTGATATTCTTTTGGTGGCGTCCGGGCTTGCCGACTGCGTCAGGGCTGCTACCTTCATGTACTCGCTCGTTATCAGACCGGCGGCCTACGATAAAAGGTACATAGTTAGTTTTCTTGTGATTTTCATCCTCTTATCTTCTTGTTTCTGTGATATAAGCAGGGGCCCAAGTCTGTTATTTTTATAAATTCCTCATTCCAACACGATCCCATTGTCATTTTGCTAAAAGTTCGTAGTCTGCTAAATTAATAATGGTCGATCATTGGTCAGTCATTGGTCTCGTAATAGAATTGTGGTAGAAGGACAATATCGAGCTGTCTCGTAACAAATTATAAGCAATGCCTGCACAACAACGTTCTAATGGTAGGTCACTGATTAAAGGAACTATCAAAATTTTAGCAGATTACCACATACGTCAGATATTAATTTGTCATTATGTACGAGATTACCATTTCTTTCAATGGAGTGTCAGTGGTTGACCATTGGAAAGTCATAATGACGCCATTATATTAGTTGATTACCAAACTTGTCAAAATCAACAATTATGAAGTCAATGATAGACCATTCTGACACTATTGTAATAGCAGACTTGAGGCCCAGGAGGGTGAAGAAGAGTTTAAATTACTCTAAACATAATCGACTGACTGGCCTGTTGGTACAGTCTGACCACTAGGTCAGACTACTAGACCAACAGGCCAGTATAGCAGTCAGAGCCACTGAACACTGTGGCCAATGGCCCTGAATGCTATGCCGGACGTCGTGGGTTCGATTCCCACCCAGGACAAATGTTTGTGTGATGAGCATGATCATTTGTTGTGTCTGGGTGTAATTTATCTATAATATGTAGGTATTCAAGAGCAGTGGTGGCCGAGTGGTAACGGCCCCGACTTACGAGTTGTAGGTTGCGGGTTCAAACCCAGCCAGGCGCATTACTTTGTGTAATTTATTTCATCACCACTGCTCTCAAAACGGTGAAGGAAAACATCGTGAGGAAACCGGTATGTCCTAGAACCAAAAATTCGAAGACATGTGACATTCACCAACCCGCACTGGGCCCGCGTGGTGGATTACGGCCCTTTCCCTCTCCTAGAGAGGAGGCCTGAGTCCCAACAGTGGGAACATTATAAGGCCGACTATGCTATGTATGTATTTAAAAATATGTAAGTATGCCTATCAGTTATCAAGTACTCATAGCACAAGCTCTGCTTACTAGATGGCATTGTGTGAAGGTTGTGGAATATTATATTATTATTATAATCTTTTTTTTAGGTGTCCATACCCAAGGGGTAAAACGGGACCGTATTAGTAAGACCCCACTGTCCGTCCGTCTGTCAGGTTTCCGTACCTCAAAAGGAAAAAACGAAACCCTTATAGGATCACTTTGTTGTCCGTCTGTCTGTCTATGTGTCCGTCTGTTACCAGGCTGTATCTCATGCACCGTTATAGCAAGACAGTTGCAATTTTCACAGACGATGTATCACTGTTGCCGCTATAACAACAAATACTAAAAACAGAATAAAATAAATATTTAAGTGGTGCTTCCTTACAATAAACGTAATTTTTTTTATCGTTTTTTGCTGCGAACGGTACGGAACCCTACGTGCGAATTAAGTGAGCGACAACAAGAGTATTGTAAAAATACTTTATTTGGGCAGAGTTACAGCTACAGAGTAATCGCCTTCTCTTACAAGATATTGATCTTATATACTAACTTAATTGCTAGCGTGGTACAACGATTGACGTGATCGACTATGACGCACGTCCCAGATAAATCTTAATGCTAATCATTTTACAGAAACTAATTGAGCAAAATGCATCTAATATAAAATAAATACTTATTTGCTGACAAAGCTTATGTTAGTGGATTGGGGTTCCTTAACTTGCGCGAGTCTGACTCGCACATGGCCGGTGTTTTTTGTTACTATTACTAAAATTACCTCCAAACTAGCAGGACTCATGGCAGAATACTCCTCACTGAGAAGTTCCACTATCAGACCCTCGATATCGAAGAACAGAATGTGGCTCTCAGGATCTGGGAAATGAAAACAAATGGATAATAAACCAGGTATCGTCGCTCGGCAATAAAAACCTCGTAAAGCAGATTTTCTTAAAATAAATAATCTTTATACAAGAAGTCTTAGACAACGATGGACAAACAAATACCACGGATCCAGTACATGATTCTGGACAACCCAGTGGTGGAATTTTTCGTCGGCTATTTCCTAATTTTAAAAAAATCTGTAGTCTTTTAAATTTAAACTGTATAAAATCAAATTCATGGGCGCCGGCTTTTAGAGAAACCTCATGGGTGCTCATGCTCATTTGACGACTCGAAAAAGTGGCGAAATGTGAGAAGAGAAATGCACACTGATCGACCGACAAATAAATAAAAATAACTAATAATAAATTGAGACAACATCACATACATTGTCCTGGTCCCAAACTAAGGTTTTCCCTTGGAACAACGGAACAACGAAGGTACCACAAACACCCAGACCCAACCCAAATATCTGTTTCAACAACAAACATAGGTGTTGGTGCGGGAATCGAACCCGTGACTCTTGTGTCTCAACCGGCGCTCTAACCATTTTTCATTACCCGAGGACCCGTTAAGCGCAGTGGGCGCTTAACGGGTCCTCGGGTAATGAAAAAACGCCCATCTCTAACAGGCGATTAATGATCTGTTTCTTGATGTCTATAATTCTCAGGGGTGCTCGGCACCCACTGTTTATTTCTCATGGGTGCTTGAGCCCCCGAGCACCCACGGAGTCGGCGCCCCTGATATCAATATTTTAACATGTTTAGTGAAAAAAAAATGAATTAATTACTTTTAAAATTAAAAATGTCATCGGGGTTGATTAGTAGTCATCGTCTTCCCGTCCGATTATAATTTAGGTGTCTTCAAGGCTAGAGTGAACAGGCTCTTAATAAACTAGTGCGCTTCACTATCACCGATTGCATCACTACTTACCATCATGAGTCAAAAAGGGTTACCAAGTAAGTCACTCACCAGCAGGGTTACTCCGGAAGCCTTGTACAGTGAGCTGTGCTCGCCTGGCGCGCGCGGGCTCGGCGAGGGGCCCCGCGGTGCCGGCGGGGCCGCTGTGCTGCAGCGCCGCCAGGCCCCGCTGGGTCGCGGCCCGCATGGCTGTCAGGTTGCGGTGGCGGAGTCCTCTGTGGGAATGATAATAAAAATGTTACAATAATATGAAACTGTTCCCTTTGACTGGCCTGTTAGTGTAGTGGTTAGTAGCCCTGACTGTGCTATGCTGGAGGTCGTGGGTTCGATTACCCAAGATAAATGTTTGTGTGATGGCATGATCATTTGTTTTGTGTCTAGGTGTAATTTATCTATAATTGTATGTATTTAGAAATATATAAGTACAGAATAGAATAGAATCAACTTTTTGTTGCTATTATGGAGCACTTTAAACAAACTTAAATCTGTGGGTACAATGGCGGTATTATCGCTAACAGCGATATCTACCCAGACAATAAGGTTGTCTGGATGGACTATAAGAATTTAAAATTTTACCTTTAAGTAATTGTTGCACTGTTTAAAGTTTTATAAAGATGTTAATTTTGTTTTAAGTTGTCAAGGTAAACAATTGTCGGTAGTCCAAATAAAGAAATAAAATAAATAAAAAGGGGGTAGTATGTTTATCAGTTGTTTAGTACACATAGCATAGGACTAGATGGCGTTGTATGAAAGTTGTGGAATATTATTATTGCTATTTCTAACTTGGACTAAAGTGACCCGACTTTATTGTACTCATAATTAGTTTACCTGAAGAAATGCACCGCAGGGTTAGCCAGTCCATCACTGGATCCAGTCGACAGCGACCCGCCGAGGTCGTCAGCCAGGGCTTCATCACACGCCGCCAGTACCTCTTCGGCTATCATGCCTGTGAAAAAGATTCAAGTACTCCTAAGAACTTAGAATACGAAGTAAGATGGCTTTTCATTAGGAGACTACCAAACAAATTTATTCGTGACAACGTCTTATAATTCGATGGAGCCGGCTGCACGCACGAAAAAGTATGACGCATGCGGCGTTACCTCGCTCTGAGGCGTTCCATTTAAGGCTTGAAGTGCAAGCGAGAGCGCGTTCGGCCTCCGCGTTCGGCAGTGTTCGACATCTGTGTCTCTCCTACTTGAGTGAGCGATGCGTCTGCGTCGTGACAACTGCTATAGAATAATACATTTACATGTTTTCGTCAAGTATAAAGTGCTGTGAAAAGTGAATGTCGTGTTAATTGTTTATTTGTATTTATGCGTACAAATAAATGTAACACGTTGTCACATTCAACTATCGTCAGTAAACCGACTTTGCAGACAACCGATTTTTTTTTGTCACTTTTTACAGTTGGCTGGTGTAGAAGTTGAGCCATGGGCAGCTGCACTGCGTGATGCGAGTTCGATTCAGGCACGGAACAAATATTAAAAAAGAAAGAAAATCAGGTTTATTTGTCACACAGATCATCATCATCATTTCAGCCAAAAGACGTCGTTGGACATAGGCCTCCCCCAAATGTCGCCATAATGACCGGTCCTGTGCGTCTCGCATCCATCGGATTCCCGCGACCCTCACCAGGTCATCGGTCCACCTTGTAGGAGGCCTTCCAACGCTGCGTCTTCCGGTACGTGGTCGCCATTCCAGAATCTTTCGTCCCCATCGACCATCTGTTCTGCGAGCAATGTGTCCTGCTCATTGCCACTTAAGTTTGGCGATTTTTCGGGCTATATCTGTAACCTTGGTTCTCCTGCGGATATCTTCATTTCTGACGCGATCACGCAAGGAAACTCCGAGCATAGCCCTTTCCATTGCCCTCTGAGTGACTTTAAGCCTTCTGATGAGGCCCATTGTAAGCGACCACGTTTCGGAGCCATATGTCATCACTGGCAACACGCACTGGTCATAGACTTTCGTCTTGAGACACTGTGGTACATTGGACGAGAAGACACCGCGCAGCTTCGCGAACGCTGCCCAGCCGAGTCGAATTCGACGATTGACCTCTTTCTCGAAGTTAGACCTACCCAACTGGACCGTCTGTCCCAGGTAAACGTAGTCGTCCACAACTTCGAGTGTAGAGTCTCCGATCTTGATAGGAGTGGGTGCTACATGGATGATTACCATGACTTTGGTTTTGTCCATGTTCATTTTAAGTCCCACTCTTTCGGAAGCTTTACCGAGGTCAACCAGCATTGTAATCTGTGTGTAACACAGATATACACAATGAAGTAATAATTATATAGATTCTTAAACACATCACGGCTGCGCCAAATAGGTCCAGATCAGCATAAAGCCAGGCCACTACGTAGCAATTGCCTGACACTGATTTTCAACTGAACCTTAATAAAAAAATAATCAAATAAACACGTTACTCCACTCTATGAATTACTCTGATACCGTGTGTTCGTCCACAAACATTTGAACTCACAAACACAAGACAATCAGACCCGGAACAACTACCTGTAAGTCCTATAAATATCTATATTTTAGCCAAATTTATTTTTAATTAAGAATTAAATTGGTTTTCCGATATAGCAGCTCGAAGCTTGTATAGTGTGAGGAGTGACATGAACGAAAAGGGAATTAGTGATAGCGTTACGGGAGACATGGCAGAATGGATGAAATAAAAAGCTTTTTACAAAAAAAATACAACCGACTTCAATGTAAAAAAAAACACTAAACATTGCAAAATAACTTTAATTTCGGAAGTCGGTGTTTCTTTAATAGTTATGTCTCTTCGTTATTTAACTTTTTACATTTTTGGGAGATATTTCTATAGGACCAACTTGGAAGCATAACCTTTCAATCAAAAATATAATTTTCAAAATCGGTCCACAATTGACCGAGATATCGGTGAACATACATAAAAATAAAACATACATTCAGCCGAACATAGAACCTCTTCCTTTTTGAAGTTTTGCGCGGATGTGACGCATATCTTCTCTATTCAATTGATAATGTTTGTTAGCTAGTTTTAAGATTGCACCATTTCGCGCGAATAAACAGTTTTTCTTTCTTTCTAAGTCGGTTAAAAAACATGTTGCGTCGACCCCAAATAAAACGGGTCAAGGGCAGGAAGATGATGAAAAGCAGCTCGGAGCTTAACCATGCAAAGCCACGTACTTTTATAAAAAAGAAAAAGAAAAGGTCACCAAACGCCACGACCCAAATGTTGACATAAAAACTGAAATTTATATTAACTCACTTATTTTGTCACGTATATCAGACTGTGGCGTTGAAAGCATTAAACGAATTCACCCCAATAGTGGAAGTCTTAATGATAACTCACCATGCAACACTCTATCCACATGTCCTGTCTCCATTTGCCAAACGAAGACAGTGCCATCAGAACATCCTACGACCATGAAGTCGTCTGCTGGTCTCCACTTGATGGCCAGTACCGGGAACAGATGCCGGGACGCTAGGGTCACGCATTTGCGTTCTGTTAGACCTGTTTGGTGAGAAAAAGAAACATAAATCGGACGTCTTAAAAAATCACTACAATTAAACGCGTTAAGAAAATAGTGACTTCATCATTGAGTGGCAATGATGATGTCATTATTTTATACTAAATGCAAACAAACAAGACAATTTGAACCTACTGCTTATGAACCTACAGTGTTCGGCTAACATATCGATCGTTGTGTCTTATGAACCTAAGCGGTATCATGAGACATTTGAGAGGTTTTTGAATAGTGATTTACAGTTTATTCGCATTAAGAAAATAGTGACGTCATCGTTGTCACTCAGCTTAGCCACGCCTCTTGATTAATTCGATCATAGTAAATTAAAAAGTCGTGTTCACATTGACCACTTGATGTAAACCTTTCATTAAGTACGGACACGGGTTTTGTCTATTTAAACAATGAATACCTCTCCTATTCGTAACAATAAAAATGAAAATTCAAACGATTATGATTAAATTGTTAAATAATTATTTAAAAATGCTGTGTAGTAAAATTTGTATTAATGGTTTAATTTTACCTCAGTATAAATACACCTTTACTTTGAAGTAGCACTGATGAGTCACTATTTTCTTAACGAGGATAGACTATAGTCAAAAAAGGTTTTTTTTTTGCGCAGCCAACTAGACTATACTCCATTCGCATAAGATTAGACATTTCAACAAACCTTTTTTTACTGTCTGTTCAACCGATTTTGACTTTTATTGCGTTGGTAGCATGACAAATGGCGACTGCAGTAAATAATTATAATAATAATATTTCACAACTATCACACAACGCCGCCTAGTCCCAAGCTAAGCAGAGCTTGTGTTATGAGTACTAGACTGATAAACATACTTATATATTTCTAAATACATACTTATTATAGATAAATTACAACCAGACACAGAACAAAATGATCATGCTCATCACAAAAACATTTGTCCTGGGTGGGAATCGAAACCACAACCGGAGGTCGCAGCAGCATAGCAGTCAGGGCCACTAACCTCTACACCAACAGGCCAGTGATTATATTACAATTGGTATTGTAACCGGTCTTTTGCTATCGGTTGAACAGACAGTAACAAACGCTTGTTTAAGTGTCCAATCTTATTGCTAATGGAGTACAATGCGTTCCAAATAAGAATAGGATCGATTGCCATGTTGTGACGTCACGTCATACTGTCAAATCGAAGAATTTTTATGGTAAGCAAAATAAGATTTTTTTTTAATTTAATTTTTTTACGAACTGTGAACGAAAATAGTTTAATCAGAATCCAGTTCTTCAATTTTGCCCAATTTCTTGCAATTTGACAGTATGACGTGACGTCACAACATAGCAATCGATCCTATTCTTATTTGGAACGCATTGTATAGTAAAACGTTTTAGCTACTCGGAAATTTACATAGAAAACGACATTTTGAAGGAAAGGCAAACGTTTGTATGTATTATTGTTACTTTTTATCGCTCAAACGGCTATTTGGATTAAAGGAACACGCGTAAATCATGTCCTGGAATAGTATATGTTATCCCGGGAGTAAGTTCCCTTTGGAAAATTCTCTACTTTCACGAGGGCGAAAATACCGGTGGAAGCTAGTAAACAGTAAGTAATCTATACAAATATTATAAAAAGGAAAGACTTGTATACTGGTGATGCTTGACTGCGATCCCACCTGATGGTAAGCAATGATGCAATCGTGGATGGTGAGTCGCACTAGTTTATTAAGAGCCTATTCACTCTAGCCTTGAACATATTTTGTTACATTGAAAACGAGTTTACAGCACAGAAGAATATTAAGAAAGAAAGAAAGAAAACATTTATTTGAGACTCGCACAGGACAAACAACAATAAAATAAAAAGTAAATACTTAATCTATAGATACTACTCATAATTTAAAATTAAAAAAATAGCCAGCTGCTATTTTAATATCTATATTTAGTTTTTATTTTTACTTTATTTACATTGTTCTCACATGATAGCGACAAGAAACACATGTAACAGAGATATTTGTAATTACAAAACATGATTGAAAAGAGTGTCCATGGAGTTTCTTGCACATTCTTCTCCATAGAGATCTACGCTTTGGAATGTGCAATTAGCATCATTTTTTTTTCTGACTGACTGACTTCTTGACATTTCAAAAGTGCCTGTAAATGGTTTATTTGAAATAAAATGCTTTGAATCTTTTTATAAAAGAAAACAATATTAAAAGATAAAAATAAAAGACCTGTGCGAGGCCAAAAAAGGCTCCTATCTCAGCATTAGCATTTTAGCATTATCAGCCTTCTAATGTTCCCACTGCTGGGACTCAGTCCTCTCTAGGAGAGGGAATGGGCCGTAATCCACCACGCGGGCCCAGTGCGGGTTGGTAAATGTCACATGTCTTCGAATTTTTGGTTCTAGGACATGCCGGTTTCCTCACGATGTTTTCCTTCACCGTTTTTAGAGCAGTGGTGATGAAATAAATTACACAAAGTAATGCGCCTGGCTGGGTTTGAACCCGCGACCTACAACTCGTAAGTCGGGGCCGTTGCCACTCGGCCACCACTGCTCTATCTCAGCATATGCTGAGCTGCAATATTTAAAAAGTATATTAACGCACAAAAAAGTATATTAACATTATCACTTACTAAGTAAAGTCACGCTGTGGTCTGAAGCGACGGAGCAGATACATTTTTGAATACGAGGCTGCAACAAAGATAATAATTAATTTACTAGCCTATTACTTCATGTTTACGCAAACATTTTTTCAAAATGTGTCGTCAAACATCGCTAGCCAGCGCCAGTAGATCCTATAAGGGTTCCAATTTTTCCTTCGAGCGTTCGGAACATTTAAAATCGTTTGCTTCTTTGACACATTAGAGTTTATTAAAATCAGTAATAGTGAATTGGATGTAACAGTGTCCTGTGACTCTTAAAAACAGCTTCGTAATAAACTTTATATAGTATAAAACAAAGTCGCTTTTCGCGTCTGTCTGTCCATTTATCCGCTAACAGGCTAAAATCCGTTGCGTTGTTAGAAAACGTCAAAGCTGCTGAAAGAAAGAGTAGTCCGACATGGACTTTGACGTAAAGTACACACACCTACGTACCGTACAGCCAATTATTATGCCAAACAATATTTGGCATAACGTCTTCGCATAACTTTTATAAGCATAACAATACTTTGGCATAATGTAAAGGATATTTTTTTTTTCACACAACTATCACACAACGCCGTCTGGTCCCAACTAAGCAGAGCTTGAGTTATGAGTACTAGACAAACATACTTAAATATTTCTAAATACATACATATTGTAGATAAATTACACCCAGACACAGAACAAATGATTGTGTTCAACACACAAACATTTGTCCTGGGTGGGAATCGAACCCACGACCTCTGGTATAGCAGTCAGGGCCACTAACCACTAGACCCGAACAGGCCAGTCAAAATATGAATTATTATTATTATATGGTCCAATTTGCTATGGCATAATTTGTTACAACATAAATACTCACACTACAATTATGAGGCGGCACTATCAGCTGTGTAATTTCCCCAGCATGCACACAGAATCTGTGCAGTAACGCGCCACTGAACAGGTCCCAGAGACAAACTGCGAAGTCTATGCCACCTGAGACGAGGTGGGCTTTGTCGTATCTGTAGGGGAAATTAAATAAAATTAGTCCGTATTAAATATTACTTTGGTTTGAGACGAAGGGTTAGACAGAGTTGGACATGCGGATGGCGAGCAATGAGTAGCTCGCCGTCCGCCTCGTATTCGTCTTATTTTTTTGAATGGCTATACCATAAAAAAGTCATTCAATAGAGTAAGACAAACTGAGAGGGTTTATTGATGATTTTTACGATAATTATTCCGTATGAATACATGTTATGGATGCAAATTATATTTTAATCAACATACAACTTGACACTGACCAGAAAAATACAGAAAACATGAACAACACAAAGAAAATTTAAATTTCGAAGGTAAAAGCTAAAAGTTTGAAAATGTTCTTTCGTTTCTTCTCGCTAGATGGCGTTGAACTCAATCACATAATATGTTGATATAGGACTGTGACCCACATTTGTTACGGCCACGAATTATATTTTTAGTAATGTTCGGATACCTTTGATGGACATGATGTGGATACAGCAAGCAGTTGACACGCCCATTATGACCTAGCAGTAACTGGTGTGGAGGCCAATCTGTAACAACAATTATAACTTATATTTATTTTAAAAATAGGTTTTTGGAGGTATGGCCAGGTAGGCATGCTGGTGGTCAGAATACCCTTTTATAGCCGTGGGTACTGGCTATATGCCTCGCTGCTCGAAGGCTTGAGGAAGTAATGATGACGTCACGAAGTAGTAGCTGCACGAAGGCGCTGCGCGCTGACGTTCATTGTCGAGGGTCACCAGTTTGGAGGTAGGCGGAACAGAGAGTATAAATACCGGCATGGATCTTTAGCGTTGAGTTCCACTTGCGCAGAAATGAAATATCGGGTCTCTTTAGTGGTATGAAGAGAGACGCGGGGGCGGGCAATGCAATCCTTGTAGTGATTGGCTCGCCGATGTTTACGATGCGCAAAGCGATCCCCACTTTTTCGCCGAGCGCTAAAGATTCGTGCCGGTATTTGTAAAGTCCCGCAAACCTCCGTTGAAAAGGGAGGATCCTCCGGCCAGACGGGTGTTATGTCTGGTGGGCTACTGCCCGTTAGATGATTTCGGGCTGTCGTATAATATTCTAATCGTGCGGAGAACTTTGATTGCGCGACACAGGATTAGTTCTTATGTGACGCCATAGATGTCGCTACAGGTTTTTAAAAAACACTTTTACTTTACAGTCGATTTTTTCGTCAATTTAATCTAGACGAGGCCGGTGTTTCCTAGCTGACTACCCTGAGAAGAAACATCGAAACAAACTCACAGGTCAAAGTCTCTTTTAAAGTCAGTAAACATGTAATGGTCAAATCATCTGAGAACCCTGCAGATTATTAGTGTCGGAGATGGTGTTTTGAGGAAAGAACCACACAGATTTGATTGGACCTGGCCAGTCAGTGCAAGCATTTGTCAGTATTCGCGTGGCTCAACTCAGGACTACTAAGGAGCTCAGCGACTTGACGAAAAACACCATAGAAAGTACATTTGGGTAGGCCGCATAAAGTACTCAAAACTGCTAAACATTAAATTTAAATCACAGAAAAGGAAAAAGTAATCGAAATAGTCCCAAAAAAAAAAGGTAATCGTCAATGTCAAAATAGAAAATAAAAAAGTCATCGATGTCAAAATGTAAAATAAAAAATTATTGTCAAATTGTAAAATTAAAATAATCATCGATACAGATCCCGGGATGGATCTTGAGCGCTGACTTTTACTTGCGCAGAAGTTAATTAAATATCAGGTCTTTTTGGTGGTATGAAGGGAGACGCGGGGGCGGGGAGTGTCAGTGATTGGCTCGCCGCGCATCGCATCATAGACGTCACTCGTGATTGGTTCCCTGCGCTTGCTGCACGTACCTAACGACGACGAGTACACTTCCGTGCCATTAAATTGACTCGTGATTTTTAATCCATCGATTTTATTTTTATTACTGGTTATTTTATTAGTGGTTATTATGTCACCAAAAATGGTTTAGCCGAGAATGCATAACAGGCACACAGAGAAAGTTCCTTTCAAAAGTAGGTAAAATGTTAGGAATTTCTTCGTAGGGGTGTTACAAATCTTTTAAATTTTCGTCTTTGCTACAATATGCATACCTTCCGCTCAGACTAATAAAAAAGTACAGACAGAACATTGCGCTCCTAAAAGTGAGACACGTAATATAAAGCCAATCGGCAATATGAAGCCGGCCGCTCGGTAGTCTGCCGCTAGCAAGCGAGTGCGTGAGACGTTTTTTTGTTGACACAATAATTACGAAATTATGCCGTCCTGTGTCATAAACTGCTGCAAGAACAATTCCTTTTTCCAAAAAAAGGCTTCTGGGATAACTTTTCACAAGTAAATAACGTTTTTGCTGTATAAATTAAATAAAATCGTAAAAATATCTGAAATAATTTCTCGGAACATGCCATTTTTACGTCGTATTTTTTACGGACATTACAACAAAGTGTTTTTTTATTTACAAGTACGGCGTCATCCAACATACGGTTACGTTGGATGACCCGCACCTGATCCGATAGTCGTTGGATATATATTATTATTTTTATATGTAAGTTTCGTGTTTTTAAAATTATTAATTTCACTTAATATGAAAATAAATGATTTTCACTAAATGAAATTATCTTTCATTTCATATAACCAAGATAAACACTATACTACCTACACAATAATAAAACTTAACCAAAGTATATCTCTCGTACTTGGGAGTCGCAGCGCAACGCTTGCAACATTTTTTCTCTAGCACACATGTGCAAATCTACGATGTCATACACCAAGTTACGCACACAAAGCCAAAACTAGTCCTCACTTATTTCGTCGATTTTGTTTACGACGGCTCCGTCTTTACTTTTTTATTGGTCTGAGACCTTCCGGTAGAAATTCTCTAAAAGATAATGAAAACCGTATGAAAATCCGTTGCATGGTTAATAAGTAAACGGAAAAACAGCCAGACGAACACAGCGACTTTGCTTTTTTTTTAACTTTTACCTTTAACCAGAATTAAGAAGATAGCAGGTAAAAGAAAGAATAAAATAAAATAGGTGTACATTTTTTTTGCCATAAGTGTACGATGCGCAAAGCGATCCCCACTCTTTCGCCGAGCGCTCAAGATCCGTGCCGATACCTGTATCAAATTAGAAAAAATAATAAAACCTTAAATAAACCTTAGAATAGAGAACCTCTTGAAAGCCATGAAAGATAAGCAAGTCAAATATCTTAGCTTGCAACGATTATAGTTACCGTCTAGTTGCTGATGATTGCCATGCAACAGTTGCAGTTGCACGGTGTGCGTTGCGTTCACTATGACTATGGAGCCGTCTTCTCTGCCGACCACCAACCGGTTTGCAGCTAGCAGATATATTGAGGCTGTTAGCTTTATTTCTGGAACAAACAGAACTTATATCATTATAATTTATTTACAGATTTTTTGAAAAAACAAAAACAGAAAATAGGTATTAACGTTTGAACTGCCTACGTCGAATATATACGACAAACAAACTGGGGTTTATTCCACCAGGATCGCATTTCCACGACCAAATACTACATCTCGTCAGGTCTTCTGAAAACTATGGGGATTGAAGAGCTAAACGAGATGGAGTACCCAGTCGCAAACACACGACCCTGGCGAATAGAACACGAAAACACTCGTCACAAGCTGTTAAAGTGTTAATTATATTTTTTTCTTTCAGAGTTTTTCCTACTTTCTAGTGACTAAAAAATACGTTAGGAAAACTTGTTAAAGTAAAACCAAAAACTTATTTTTAATTAAATTAATTCACACGAAAAACTTCAAGCCGTTTAAAATTGTAAGTTAAATAAAAAAAGTTGTTACAGGCCAATTTTTCAATCGTGCTATAACTTTTACTTGAAAAAAATATATGGCTATTTTGACATACTCTCTATACAAAGGTTTTTATTTATCTTCCTCATTCAAAAGCTTTCTGGCGACTAAAAACGAGGCCCGTAATCGATTATATCACATTCACACAATAATGAAATCTAATAGGACTCACATTTGACCACTATCTCACCAGATGGTAAGCGATGATGTGATCTACGATGGAGCACGCTTGCCTAGATGTAACCTATTCACTCTTATATTAATGTCCCTTAAGTTGTAGTTATAATATTTATATCCATATACCAAAGCAAACAAACAAGGAATTTTGAACCCACTGCTTATGAACTTATGGTGTTCGGCTGATATTTCGAGCATTATCTCTTTTGATCCTAAGCGACGTTGCGACGTTTATGAGATTTTTGAAAAGTGATTTACAGTGTATTCGATTAAGAAAATAGTGACGTCATCGTTGTCACTCAGCTTAGCCACGCCTCTTGACTAATTAGATCATAGTAAATTAAAAAGCCGTGTTTACATTGATCAGTTGATGTAGCAATTCAGACAGAACGGAAGCATGTTTTGTCAATTCAAAAAATAAATACCTTGCCTATTCATAAAAATAAAAGTAAAAATGCTGAAAATTATGATAAAATTTTAAGATAATTACTTATAATTAATATTAGGTCTTTAATTATGAAATAGCCGTTTTTTAAAACGGGTTGCTTTGAAGTGACTTTGTATCTTTGGATTGACTTGGAATTATAAGTTCAAATAAAATATTAAAGGTACGTTATTCTTTTTCCGAAATTAGGTATTTATTGGATTCTTTGTGTTTTGTATTTTCTGTAATATCACAGTTCTTATAACCATGAAAGTTAATAAAAAAACTTTTTTTTTTCATATTAAGAGTTCCAACGTAAAAACTATGCATTTCAAAGGGCAAGCAATATCAATTACGTATGTATACCTACGACTTTCTTCTAACAAAAGAACTTTGTGCTCCTGATTTAATATAGCTTTCGTTTTGGAAAGTTTATCTTCAATCCAGTCAATCCAAAGATATAACACTTCAAAACAACCCGTTTTAAAAAAACGGCAATTTCATACTTTAACCCCTATTATTTCAGGATACTAGGTTTAATTTTTAACACAGTTTATATACATCTTGACTTTGTGGTAGCACTGATGAGTCACTTTTTTCTTACGCTTTATGATCCTTGGTGCGAATTTTATAAAGTGTAATAGTGCCCCAAAAATGTAGGGGGTTAATACTACAAATTGACACATTGGTTTACTTAGGAAGTGTTTCCACAATTTAATTTGATGCAGTTGCAAATCTGCTTCGGAGATTTCACTAAAACATGCGGAAACACACCTTACTTTTTTGTGTAAGTAAACGTAAAACTGTAAAAGCGCCACACGGTAACAATATCAAAAAACTTTTTTCTAAATAATTTGACATTTAATAAGCGAATTGCGGTTGCATTTCGGAGTGTGCGTCGGAATTGCATAACCTAATTCCGCCTAGCCCGTTCCATCATCGGACCACCAGGCGTACGGCAATGCGCCACCGGTGCATGGTGGACATCACGCCCATACGCACGAAACGTTTTGGGAACACATTCATTGTGCGTACAGCTAAGGAGTGGAATTCCTTGCCGGAATCTGTGTTTCCTGATGGCTACAACCCGGGAATCTTTATGTCAAGAGTGAATAGGTTACTTCTAGGTAAGCGCGCTCCATCGTCGACCGCATTTTCGCTTTCCATCAGGTGAGATAGCGGTCAAGCGCGAACCTATCAAAAATTAAAAAAAAAATGATAACGTTAACGCGCTCGACTACGTTAAAGAACTCACACTTGGCAGATGAACTTCATTTCAAAAACTGGAAAACTTGTCATCTCTATGGTCTACTTTCCACGGACGCGTAGCTTCATAGACGCGTAACCGTCATTATACGCTTGGTGTACGCCTGCGTGAAGCTTACATACAGTAAGACATGCCTGTTGGTCTAGTTGTCAGTGGCCCTGACTGCTATGCCGCAGGATATGGGTCCGATTCCCACCCAGGACAAATGTTTGTGTGATGAGCACGATCATTTGTTCTGTGTCTGGGTTTTTTTTCGGTGGGAAAATCATCTTATGACATCCCCCGCTCTTGGGTGAAGCGGGAGATAGGGTCAGACATCTACTGACTAAAAAACCCACTCCTCCTTCGTTGCCTTTCGTACCGGGGCCAAGACTTCTTTTCAGAATCAGACCCTTGGCCCTGGCTTCGACTCTGCTAGGCCCCTACATGTTCTGTGTCTGGGTGTAATTTATCTATAATATGTATATATTTAGAAATATATAAGTATGTTTATCAGTTGTCTAGTACTCATAGCACAAGTTCTGCTTAGTTTAGAACTAGATGGCGTTGTGTGAAAGTTGTGAATTATTATTATTATTATACAAAACTAAGAAACTCTGTCGACGCGTCCTAGGACAGTAGGCCTAAATCTAAAATAAACTATACTCAAATCGTAGGTCAGCTGGAAAGAGTTAGGAACATGCGTTTCCTTCATACTTACTACTTTGTACTGTTTTCTTTCTTCTCAACTTTCCTATATGGTAAAATAAAATAAATAAATAAATAAAAACATTATAATACACACATAAAAACTACCGGCATGTCAATGGGCTTGCGTGGTGAATTACGAACCAGTCCCTCTCTTAAATAGAAGAGCTGAATCCCAGCAGTGGGAACATTATGAAGCTGATTATGGTATAAAAACACGCCTATAGTACTTAAAAGGTCTTATTTACAATCAACACAACAACCCAGTTCATGTAGACACAAAAAAAAATAATGAAAAACTTTTATATATTTTATTAAATATTTAAAAAATAATATTTATCGAGGCGATTGGAGGTACTGTCACTGAATTTTTTTTTATTCTGTCCCCCAAAAGTGACCCTCATATTTAAAACTTATTTATTTACGTTGGTCGTCCAGGTTTTGGGTCACATAAATTAGGGGAATTAAACTTTTGCCATACATAGCTGGCATGTTTTTTTTTTTTTCTTTTCACCAATAGTGAAAGTTAGGCCATATCTTAAAGGACTGTATGAGAAATCAATAGCAAAAAGAATGAAGTCTACCAACCATAACCGAACGAAGTTAGAGACTATTTAGTAGATCGCTATTATTTTTTTATCAGGCGTTATTTTTCTTAAACAAAAATACTACGTGTCTGATATTTTAAGTGACCCATTGTTACATATCATCATCAACATCATCATCATTTCAGCCAAAAGACGTCCACTATTGGACATAGGCCTCCCCCAAGCGTCGCCACAACGACCGATCCTGTGCGTCTCGCATCCATATTGTTACATATACTACACGGTTTCTCTAATGAGTTATTCTGCGCCCCCACTTCCGCATATATTGCCGGGTGTGGTAGGAGAGCATCAAGTGTTGCAAGGAACTCGAGTCCCCAAGTCGTCTTAATTAGAGACCTGGTTCTTTTTGCCTAGGTTTAATTTCTGGCGAAAAGAAAAAATAAATCATACCAATATTTTGCATTGGCTTTTCAACTAAATGCGTACTAAATGTCAACTAATGTGTACTAAACAACTTAAGGTAGAACTACATTGGGCTCACGTGGGCCTCGTACGCCGATCTGAGCGCGTCAGTCTCCAAACATTTTATTTGGCAACTAGACTTGTATAACTACATTACTACATTATTAGACCCACGCCATGCGACGCGACAGAATCGGCCTGGTCTACGAGAAATTGGCTGTGACCTCCAATTTGATAAACACGAGTGATCCTTTCCTTAAGGTCCCGTCTTTTCATTCAGAAGTTATATATTATTTAGTTACTAACCTTGTTCATCAGGATGGTGCAACTGGTCCAGTATACCGACGGGACTCGGGTTCATATCCTCCCACGCTATGTCCAGACTTGTCATCACTATCGGTGCATGTGCTGTGGACAATGCAATAGAATTACATTTATATGGAAATTATTGCTAATTGCTGAATATGTTGTCTAGTTGTAAACAATAATTAATGTCAAAAAATGATCCATTATAAAACAACTGGATTTTTTTAAGTTTATGACAATCCTGATTTTTGCACCAGCACACGTCAATTTTCAAATTAACAGCGTGAATATTCATGATTCTTGCATTAGATGAACTGATTCCAATTCTGGTTACTGAATACAATTTATAAATCAAAGAGTCAATAGATGGCACTAAAAAAAACTAGGCAAGTGCGAGTCGGACTCGCGCACTGAGGGTTCCGTACAAACTTATCTACATGTATGTAAATAATTCGATTCCCGAATGGTGTCTCGACGATTTTTCCGAATCGCTAAACAAGTTTTTTTTTTGTAGTGTAAGTTTTTCCTCTATCTGTGCTATAAGACCTTGCTTAATGCCCCAAATTTCAGGATTCTGGGTCAACGGGAAGTACCCTATGAATTTTGATTCCCTTGAGTGTCGAAATATACGTTTTTTGCGACATAAACGTCAGTATATTTTTTTTCGTTAACTTAAAAGTTTGATTTTTTCACAGTTTCAAGGGACCGCAGACTTGAGTATATGGTTTTAATTTCAACTCGATACCTCCACGCGTTCCCAAGACAAAGGGTCTTGACAGACAGACAGACAGATGGACAACAAAGTGATCCTATAAGGGTTTTGTTTTTTACCCGACTACGGAGGGTTATGATTTTGACAGGCTATGTATGTATGTGAGTTTGTTCATCTGTTCCCTCATAGCTCCTAATCTACTTATCGGAACTTGACGTATGTGGTATCGTTAGAACCGTCTTAATTGTCCGCTGAACATAGGCTACGTGACGTGTCACAAAAATTGATATTGCGCCCTCTAGCGGACAAAAAGTAATGTGTTAAAAATAAATATGGAGTAAAATACGCCGTGTTTGGTATCATTTGAAAGGGCTTCACTTGTACATTTCCAATATATTGCTCAAATTTAAAGTGACGCTCTCTAGCGGACAAAAAGCCATGTTTAAAAAAAAAATTAAGATAAATATACCGTGTTTGATATCATTTGAAAGGGCTTCGCTAGTACTTATCAAAAAATATCATCAAAATTCAATGTGGCGCCCTCTAGCAGACAAAAAGTATTGTGTTAAAAAAAATACGATAAATATGTCGTGTTTCGTATCATTTGAAAGGGCTTTACTTGTACATACCAAAATAAATAGTAAAGAAGCACAGTGATTTAACACCAAAATCTTTTAAATAAAAAAGAAGTAAAAAACTAAAACCCGACTACGACAAAAAAAAATGACGCTGAAAAAGTATGAAACAAGATTTTCAAGATGCTGAAATAGACAAGGTAACTGGAAAAACAAGAATAGAACAAAAAGAAAAGCCGTAGTCACACGTTATTAAAGTGTTTCGATTATTATCTACCTATAACGTGTGACTACGGCTTTTCTTTTTGTTCTATTCTTGTTTTTCCAGTTACCTTGTCTATTTCAGCATCTTGAAAATCTTGTTTCATACTTTTTCAGCGTCATTTTTTTTTGTCGTAGTCGGGTTTTAGTTTTTTACTTCTTTTTTTTCCTTTTGATGTACGGAACTCCAAAAATAGAATAGAAATACTTTTATTCGGTACAGACACAACACAACGGGTTAACAACACAAAGTAAAAACCAAAAAGACCTTGAACTTTTGAATGCCTTTAAGTTACCACACAACTCACTTGGCGTGTTTCGCGGAGTGGGTACCGCGGCATCATCAACATTCCACGCGGAGACCACCCCGGCTGAGTCACCACGCAGCAACAGACGACGTTGTTTCCCACCAACTGAGGTTATCACGAACCGCATGGCGGGAGGACATGAAAGAAGCTGAAAACAGGAAAAAAAACACATTTTTTGGAGAACTGCTTTTAAGAGGGCCCTGCATGAGAGAGAGGCAGAGCTACACAAGATGTATAGCTCTAGAGGTGCCGTCTACTAGGACTAATCTCCTAAAGTTTGCCTCTTTGTCACGAGCCATACGTATTATTAATAATATAGCGATATCGGAGGATATATTTTCCAAAACCTGCCGAAATTTGTAGATGCAGCTCAAATAATTATTGAGAAAGGTCTGGACTCATTACATAATTACTGGAAGAATATCTTAAGTATCTATATCAAGTTTTAGTTATAACCAGAGGTCGGAATCGGGTAGAGTTATTTAAATACTTATACCGATTTCATACAGCGAAAGAATAAAGTGGATATAAGTGCAACCAGTCGGTTGTCCTTTAAAATGAAAGCACGAGAACACTTTCGCAAGAAGTTGGTAGATTCATCACACTCTTGATTTGTTGTATTCGTTTTTTTTTTTCTCAATATCATTCTTTATTTGTAGGTATGTATCTAAGTATATATTTATTATTGTTCTTGTTTCCTCTCTGTCAGTCTTCTATTAAGTTGCACCTGCCATGCCTCTCTGCACCACCCTAAGGTCGACTGGTAGAAAATGCCTAAGGCATTAAGTCCGCCTTTGTACAATGTTTAGTGCATAAAGTTTTAAATAAATAAATAAATAAATATGCCTCAAATCCCGAGATTAATTTTAAAGAGCAGATTTTTTTTTATGACACTATCAGAAATATAGCTGAAAAAAAATAATCCTGCATTAATGACGAGGATGAGGAAGTGTATAAATTTGTTAACCGTACCTCAGTTGACGTAGAGAGATCTTTTTCAATGAAAAATAGTGATAAAAATTGTATGTTAATTATCTTTGTTTTATTTGTCTTATCAATCTCCGAGGTTTTTATTATTATTTATTTGTAATATTGTTAGCCACACGGGATTTTTCATTAGAAATCGCGGAAAGATTCATATTAATATCAACATTTCGATGCAAGTACATGAATAGCTCTACCTAATTCCGACCTCTGGTTATAACATAGCCTTGGACGCGTCTGTAAAGGTGTTAGCATAATCAGCCTTTCAATGTTCCCACTGCTGGGACTCAGGCCTCCTCTCTAGAAGAGGGATTGGGCCGTAATCCACCACGCGGGCCCAGTGCAAGTTGGTGAATGTCGCATGTCTTCAAATTTTTGGTTCTAGGTCATGTCGGTTTCCTCACGATGTTTTCCTTCACCGTTTTGAGAGCAGTGGTGATGAAATAAATTACACAAAGTAATGCGCCTGGCAGGGTTTGAACCCGCGACCTACAATTCGTAAGTCGGAGCTGTTACCACTCGGCCACCACTGCTCAAAAAGGCTGTAAATTTGTTATAATTTAATAAATAAATAAATCTTTTCCTGATACCGGGTTCATGAAGATTGTAAGAAGTTATGGTAAAACCTCTCCTGTACCATTAAAAACTAACTTAAGAGGGCCCTTCCCGGTTCGTCTATCGTCAACGTGGGAGTAGTTGAGAAGCTTGTTGTTTCATCCAACCCTTTTTTGATAAAGTGGCAACACAAAAAAAGAGAGATAGCGGCTGAACCTTCGTTTATCATTCGGTAACGTCTATTACTCACTCGAATGTTTAACAAAACTTGTTTCAGGAAATGTGTTTTTTTTTTAAAACCTTACCTTATATAAGTTTTTGGAAACCATTTTAGTCATTCAGAATCTCTATTAAATGTGCAAGGTTTCCATTAATCTATTTTCTCTTTCACTTTTTTAATTTATGATTTGGTTTCTATTGAAATCATCCTCTAAAAACCTGCTATTTTGCACAAATATTATGTCAACTTTGGCTCTTCATAATGAAGTATTCGAGTGAGCGACGAAAGTTACAGAATGCCAACCGAGCGTTCAGTCACTTTCTCTCTTTCTTCGCGTTATCAAGCATTGCTGTGGATGAAACAACAAGCATTTTTAACCATGCACGCGTTGACGACAGACGAACCTGGAAGGGCCCTCTTAATACAAGAAAGAATAATAAGTATCAAGAAGCCAACTATACCTTATTATCCGGATGAGCTAGCAATCCAAAGAGTACAGGACTGTCATGGTCGACAGTCGGGCCATGGAACCCTTTGTGATCCGGTACGGAGCTATAACATAACGAGTATTTTGTTTAGTAAACAATTATAATGATACGTCGTCTGGAAACTCCAAAAAAAGTGGGTTGATTGAAAGGGAATCAAAACCACATCACGTTTAAAAATTTAACAGATATGATATTAGGAACCATGTTAGTTTTAACATAACCATTACTTTGGGGTCATCCATAAATAACGTCACACGAATTTCATGATTTTTGATCTTACCCCTTTTAGAATAAGATCCCAGAGCGATAAGACATAACTTATTTTCTTAAGGATGAAACCTTATATTTTCAGTAGCGTCTCATGTGCTTTAAATACAAGCACTCATGCTTGTGGAGCTCCCCCTCGGGGAACTTGGGCAGGTACGATGTGAGAAAGGGAACTAAAAATAAGAGTTACTTAACTTATATTTGTATAGCTGATTTTTATATATGTTTTGTAGAATATTATTCTAATACTACTTTAGAATATGTAACGAAACGTTACTTGATTGTCTATGGTGCGGAGTGAAGTGTTCGGGGAGACTGAGTCGATAAAAAGGCATTGCGTCCGCGCAGCGGCGTTCAGTCGCTTCTAGACCTATGTGAGTCAATTTCATTCGTTATAACGTCACGCAAACGTATATCAATTTCGAACGCGGAACGTGGCAACGTATTCTATTCTTGAAAAATTATTAAATAAGTGTTGTGGTATCCCGAACTAGGGTAAGTTTTAAATAGCACACAAACCGTCCATTTTTATTTTCTTCCACCTTCATGTATCAATTTGAAATTTAAACCGTAACTCCCTAACTGTTCTGTTTTTGTTTGTTTAATCTTACTGTTTCTACTATGGCTTTAACTTGTAGCTGCCTTTAATGTAAACTCCGTTCTGGTAGGTGCCACCACGACAATACTACTACAATTAAATAGGTACTTTCTTGTTGTCGTCGGTGGTACCCCCCGGCACGGAAGTTATTGAGGCCGCATTACAATATGCTGGAACGGTGGATTCCAGGTACCACGATTGGAGTACCTATTTAATTGTAGTAGTATTGTCGTGGTGGCACCTACCAGAACGGAGTTTACATTAAAGGCAGCTACAAGTTAAAGCCATAGTAGAAACAGTAAGATTAAACAAACAAAAACAGAACAGTTAGGGAGTTACGGTTTAAATTTCAAATTGATACATGAAGGTGGAAGAAAATAAAAATGGACGGTTTGTGTGCTATTTAAAACTTACCCTAGTTCGGGATACCACAACACTTATTTAATCATTTTTCAAGAATAGAATACGTTGCCACGTTCCGCGTTCGAAATTGATATACGTTTGCGTGACGTTATAACGAATGAAATTGACTCACATAGGTCTAGAAGCGACTGAACGCCGCTGCGCGGACGCAATGCCTTTTTATCGACTCAGTCTCCCCGAACACTTCACTCCGCACCATAGACAATCAAGTAACGTTTCGTTACAAATAATATTCTTCCATAAGTGACAGACACTTTCCATGGGCCAAAACTTTTGTCAGATGCTTTCAAGCCGCACAAAAAATAATTGGACTTTACTTATTTGTACATGGCTGATTTTTTATATGTTTTGTAGAATATTATTTTAAAGTAGTATCCATAAGTGTCCGACACTTTCCATGGGACTAAACTTTTGTCAGACGTTTTAATGCCCCAATACAAAAATAATTGAACTTTACATATTTTTACATGGCTGATTTTTAAATATGTTATTGGTAACTATTACAAAGTTATATTTCATTAGTCAGACAAATTGTAGTGACCAAGCATCCCCTAAACACTAAAATGATTCAGTCGAGAGTATGAGGGCGAGAGCACTTTTAACTGTTATTTTTAGTTCCCTTTCTCACCGCGTACCTGCCCAAGTTACCCAAGGGGGAGCTCCACAAGCACACAGGTACTTAAAGCACATGAGATGCTACTGAGAACATAA
This sequence comes from Mythimna impura, assembly GCA_905147345.3. NCBI lineage: Eukaryota > Metazoa > Arthropoda > Insecta > Lepidoptera > Noctuidae > Mythimna > Mythimna impura. The sequence goes on along the minus strand of LR990369.1, from coordinate 6,629,940 downwards.
GGTTTCATCCATGTGAAAATAAGTTATGTCTTATCGCTCTGGGATCTTGGACTATTTGTACTTGTCACATTGTATGTTTTTAAATTTAAAAGGTTCAAATTGTAACATTCACTATCTTGATGTACAATATAATGTATATAAATAAATAAACTAGTGTTTCGCTCTGTTGTAACGTTCAGACCTGTCAAAAATTTTGTGAATTACTTCATAAGTTTTTTTTTGCTATTCAGCCAATATTTCCTTGTACCTAAAGAAAACCCAAGAAATTCATGGAACCTAATACCATTAGGACACATAGGGAGCAAATTTAAAAAAAAAATTACACAAAATATTCAATAGGAAATATAATACAATAATTTTGATAAATAAGTGGGTAGATTGAAAATTACTCGGCCGAGTCGTGACTAGAGAATCCAATCTCGCCAGCCAACCAGTCAACCAGCGGGATTGAAGTCAGCAATCCCGTGGATCCCGCAAGATTTGCGGGACTGAGATATTTTAAATATTTTTATTTTAAGGGGGTGCTCAAAGGCATCCCGTGAAATTCAAATTGTCTTAAGTTTTTTGCATTTAGCAGGTCACGGTGCCACTCAGACCTACAAAATGCAAAAACGATAATGCCGCAGAGGTATAAATAAATCGGGAACAATAAAATATTCAACATTTCATGTTTAAAATTTAGGAGAGTACTTTAACTTATTGATTATATTTCTTACCACTTCCAATTTAGGACTCGCACAACACAAAATAGAAATTTAAAATTTATTTAGCTGTACGGTAAGATAAAAAAAATTAAAAGTATATTATTTTCCATAGGTACAAATTCTACAGGTAAGTCCCAAGTTCCATGGAAAATTGTTAAATTACTTGTTAATGAGGCTGAGCTGGATCTAATAAATAGGTAATCAGAACAGTGCATCGTCTAAATCCATTTTTCTTAGAAAAAAATTCAATCCCGCAAGCGTGCGGGATCCCGTATTCCTGATCCCGCAAAAAAGGTGCGGGATTGGATTCCCTAGTCATGACCAAGAAAATAAACTCTTATGAAATTAATTATATTTTTTTTTCGTACGCAAATACTATGAAGTTCAGAAAATTCAATAACAAAAACCTTCGAAAAAAATGGAGAAATTTTGTCATTGCAACCAAAGCTGAACGAGTAGTTGTGATCTGTGTCAGACCGAGTACTTTACAATGCAACCTCGAAAACAAAAATAAATATATTAATTATAATTATATTTTCTTTACCAGTTCAATTTTGGGACCCTCTTAAGGGGTAGGTAAAAACTACAAAACTATACCCCAGTTCCAAAAAGCCTTATCAAGTGTGTTACCGCGTTTACACATACGTGCTGGCCATTCGCCTCGCCATTCGCCTCGTCGTTTGACGAAACATTTGTATAAAAAAACGTGCGATGCCAAATAGCAAGCGCGCTGTAGTTTACACATACGTGCTGGCTATTCGCCTCGTCATTCGTCTTGCCACTCGCGCGAATGTGTAAATACGGCGTGTCCACTGTCAAATCCCATGTTAACATGTTTAGTTTTGGTATTTTAGTCAACCGGATAACATCAAACATAAGATTTGACATCTCACTGACTAGGTTTTCAGAAACCAGGGGTTTTTTTTTTCTCTAAAAAGCCTTATTTACTCCTTTTAGATCATACATTGTCTTACATATTTCCACTTAAGCCGGTAGCGAGTACTACGCACCTAATTTTTAAATAACTTACTTTGAAGGGAAAGCTGTGGGTTCGACCGTAGCCATGTTATCGCCAGATGGCGTTAAACTCAACTTTTTAATATTTAGTTTTTAGTTCCGGCTAGATGGCGCTAAACTCTTAACGCTAAGCTTCACGAACTCTTAACTGTTAAAGGGATGGAACTATACAGAGTTATCTGTAAAACACTAGCAACCTCTCAGGACTATGTTACTAACATCATAAACAACAATTTTTGTTCATGACTTTTAAAAATTAAGTTCATCACATTTTTATACAAAAATAAAAATATTTAAATTGAACGTTCTAAATATTACGAAGTCTATGCCAAGCAAGCGATCGTACAATAGCGGAGGGGAGCGGGATTCGGGGGGCGGGGTGCTTGATGCTGTCATACAGACGTAGGTAGGTATAGCCAAATACAGAGTTGAAATGTGTTAGATAGAACAACGAAATCTTGAAGGTTTGTTTTTGATAAATGAATTATGTTTTGTAAAAAGTCATAGAACAAAAGTTGTTGTTTATGAGGTTAGTAGTACAGTCCCGCAAGGTTGTTAGTGTATTACAAATATCCCTGTATATGTTGTATAGCTCCATCCATCTTTCTCAGTCGCAAACTTGACATTTCAACACGCCATGGTAATACCCCTGGGCCACGCTCAGACCCGTAATTTTCACCTTCAAATAAATCATTTTAAAACATAGAACGATGGATATATATGATAGTGCAACGGCAAATGAAAAATAACACGCTCTAATTTTTATTTAAAATAAACAAAATTTTCATTTAAATATGTTTAAAAAAAAAGGAAAGGGCTTTACATATGTTACGAACAGACTAAGGTCGAAATTCACCAATAAAACTGATCGCGTTTTAACGTTTGGCTCCCATAATCGCGTTTAGCCGCTGTCACTAGTGTCACTTGTCTGTATTTTTCTTTTGTTGTATTTTTACAAGTGACACTAGTGACAGCGGCTAAACGCGATTATGCGAGCCAAACTTTAACACGCGATTAGTTTTATTGGTGAATTCCGCAATAAGGCATTGCCATACTGGAGGCGATAACAATTTGCTACATTTTTATTTCACTAGTGATATTACAGTAATACAAGAATTCGTCAAACGTTTGCGTCGTGTATCGTGACGTCTTCTGACGTAGTGTTAACCAATTAAAACTCGCTGTAATATGATGTTGGAACAAAACAAATTCCATTGGAATGTGCAATTAGCATCATTTTTCTGACTGACTGACTTTTTGACATTTCAAAAGTGAAGGACAAAACTGACTGACATATAAACTCCGAGCCGAAACTACTAAGACTGGGAGCGTGAAATTTTGCACAAAGCTTCCTTTTATGACATAGGCGAGCACTAAGAGAGGATATTCTAAAATTCACCCCCTAAGGGGATGAAACGGGGATCCAAAGTTTGTATGGAGAGACCTATTTATACGCGGGCGAAGCCGCTGGCAGGAGCTAGTTTGAAATAAAATGTTTTGAATCTTTGATGGGTCTATTTAATATGTGCCTTTTTACAGATGGAACATTTTTGTCATGGCAGTGACCTCTTAGGGCTCCCACACAAAACTGCGAAGCGATGCGATGCGATTTGGAGCGGCAAAGCATCGGTTCAGGTGACCACATAGTGTGCGATGCGAATCAATTCGCAAGTTAAACCATTGTAGTCTCCTGAGGAGTGTGCCTTGACAGAAGTTGCACAGAAGGAGTTCCAAAATGGTATTTTTAAATTGTTTCGGGCTTCTTCCATGTGTTGAAACCGGGATAGGGGAAAGAAAGGATTCTCCTATATAACAAAAAAAAAATTGTCGACGCCATTTAATACTTTGGTCCACTTATCCACATCGAATGGCGCAAGCGTTTGACGAGTACCTGCTTTTGTTTAAGTAATTGTCACCGCCAACAAAAATAAAATTTACCACTATCTAAAAAAAAACTTACAAGCCTTCATAAGTGCTAGCAAAAAAATAAAAATCGTCTATCTACATACAAAATACAATAATAAACAGACAAATAGGTGTGCTAACCTACTGACAGCCCGGCCTCGAAGTTTGCTATAAAAGAAATGTTTATATCTTCAAATATTATCGTATAGTATAGCTTTCATTGTAGCTTAAGATTAAAAGCTATTTCCTTTGGGCAGTTATGAACTTTTAGTAGACGGTTTGGAGTTATTCACAAACAATGTATTTGCTTATCAATGAAAAAAAACACTGCATCTTTTTTAGTTAGGTTCTGTGTTCATTAAAATTATAACCGCCTACGTTGGATATATCCAACAAATATTCTCGAAACACGCTAAAAACATCCGCAGGAGAACCAAGGTTGCCGACATAGCACGAAGAATCGCCAAACTTAAGTGGCAATGGGCAGGGCACATTGCTCGCAGAACAGATGGCCGTTGGGGCCGAAAGGTTCTGGAGTAGCAACCACGTATCGGAAGACGCAGTGTTGGAAGGCCCCCTACAAGGTGCACCGATGACCTGGTGAAGGTTGCGGGAATCCGATGGATGCGAGACGCACAGGACCGTTCGTTGTGGCGACATTTAGAGGAGGCCTATGTCCAGCAGTGGACGTCTATCGGCTGAAATGATGATGATGATGACGCTAAAAACTAGCGCTGTGGACTCGTCGTCGGCATTATGCTGAGCGTTCGGCCGTTTTGCTCGGACGTGGCGCATATATTTAATTTTTTTTTTTGTCATGGAGAATGTTTGCAATATTTTAGTCTTAAGTTTGCGCCTATTCCGGTAAATAAATATATTCTTTCTTTCTTTCTCGCGTTTATTCCGCCAGGTTCGCACATCCACGACCAGACTCCATCTCGTCAGCTCGTCTGTCACCTATGGGGATTGAAGAGCTAAACGAGATGGAGTAGCCAGTCACAAACACACGACCCTGGCGAATAGGACACGAAAACACTCGTCGAAACAATCCGCAAGCGGTTAATGGGGTAAAATATGTTTTGCGACCGATAGAGAGGGAGGCCAAAACAGATGGATGGATGTGCATTTTATTAATAGTCACGTTCAGTTTGAAACCATGTTCGTTTCAGAAACTAAGCCATTTTATTTCCAGCCATCATAGGCGTGGGTGTGCGGACGACGAGCAATGGGTAGATCGCCATCCGGCCCGAGTCGTCGACGGCCCGTAGTGTTCCACGCGCACCTCATGTCAAGACATGTCTGACAACCCTGGAGGAACGCTGACCTGATGTTGCGTAAGCGAGCGTACGTGACCCACCACCACACCGTGCCGCTCCTTTGATGACTACCACTCCACCACGCACATGATGTTAGAAAGTAGCAGATTCTGAACTAATTGACCTCCATTGGTGTAATTGCTGAATTATTGATTTGTTATGAATATACATGTGGATGGATGGAGAGGGAGAGGGAGGCCAAAGAAAAGATGGATGGATTGTGTGAGAAGTGATATGAAAGAAAAGGGAGTTAGTGATAGCGTGACGAGTGACAGGACAGAATGGAAGAAAAAAACGTGTTGTGCCGACCCCAAATAAAACGGGACAAGGGCAGGAAGATGATGGTGTAATTGCTGCAAAGCATTCCGATGTGAGAATAAACAAATAAACAAACGTCAGCAAAACCGTAGGGGCCTAGCAGGGCCGAAGCCTACTGGGGCCATGGGTTGTCCGAAACCCGGGGTCCTAAGACGCAAGGCAAAGATGGAACATAGAAGTGAGTTTTAGTCAGTAAAAGTCTGACACGCTCTCCCGCTCCTCTCCTAGGGCGGGAAAAGTCAATGGAAGACTTCCCACATAAAAAAAAACGTGTTTGAGCTCTTTGAAATAGTCTTGATGAGTATCATACCAGGTAATAAAAGCTAAATTAAAAAAAAAATGGTTTTCATCGAAAACTTATTGTTTGTGAATAACCCAGTGACAACCAATCATTGTTTGTGAATAACCCAATAATATCCAAATAAATATCTATAACATAGGCTTATAGTGCTCCAATGAGAATCTAATGATGATAACACTGTAACCACAAATGACATGCCAATTGAAACTAAACGTTTAGCGTAAGAAAACAAGGTTTATATTCGAACAATCGTTTGACCGACATAGTTTTATATTACATCTAATTTTGAACTCAAGTACAAAAATAATCCCGACTGCTTCTGAATAGATCACGTGAGCAAACGCTAAGAAAAACCCTCTCCATTGGTTTTTTTCCCCTTTTGATTACCTTTTTTAGGGTTCCGTAGGTACCCGAAGAGTAAAAACGGGACCCTATTGCTATCACTCCACTGCCCATCTGTCTGTCACCAGTCTGTATGTCATGAACTGTGTTAGCTAGACAGTTGAAATTTTCACAAATGTTTTTTTTTTTCTGTGGCCGGCAATAACAACAAATACTAAAAACAGAATAAAATAAATCGACAATAAATAAAAGTGTTAGTGTTTTATAACTTACTTCACCAAAGTGGCGGTTAAGCTGAAGCAGATTTTACCTTTCCACTGTCAAAATATTTAAGTAAACGTGATATTTTTTCCGTTTTTTTTTTATCGATATTAATTTTATAGTACGGAACTTTTTATGTGCGAATCCGACTCGTACTTGACCAAGTTTTTTTTTATAAATAAAGCCCACATTTTTAATTCCTCATATAATATATTAAATAAAGTATACATTTGTTATATATGAGTATATTAGAGGAAGTTTAAAAGTGGCGCCAGTGACTGAAAAGTTGAAGGGAAATCGTTTGTCTTAGTATGGTCATGTGAAAAGGAGGGATGAAACACATGTTACTAAAAGAGTTATGTGGATGGATGGAGAGGGAGAGGGAGGCCACAGAAAAGATGGATGTAATTGTGTGAAGAGTGATATGAAATAAAAGGAAGTTGGTGATAGCATGACGAGTGACAGGGCAGAATGGAAGAAAAAAACGTGTTGCGCCGACCCCAAATAAGACGGGACAAGGGCTGGAAGATGATGATGATGAAAGTATAGATTTGTTTTTGTTTGAGTTTAAATTAGATCTACAAAACCAATTCAGTCAAGCATTAAGTTCAATATAAACCTCGCCAATATTATTTCCATCTAAAATTTTGATGAGTTCGTTTAGTTACTATCATTGTACCTATTTGCAATCTCAAATAACCTGTTCAAGCAAAAAGAAAAAAAAAATTACAAATTAAAGATTTATATTATTTTTTTTTCGTTTGAGATCACAAATTTTACAGAGTGAGAGCCCGTGGCTGCCAGACTTTCATCATTTTATAAAAGCTGATAGTTTTTCAGTTCATGTCCCCAACACAGGTAGGAACAACGCCCTAATATGACGTTTCAGTTATGATGGCTTTGGCAGGTAACAGGTAACAAAGGTGTGTAATATAGCAATCTAAGTTCGTTTAAATAAAAAGCTCAATTTTTTAGGGCCGAAACTGCGTTAAGCTTAGCGTGACAAAGCGCGTGTGTCGTGAGCTCGGGTCCCCGTCGCGGAAACCGGATTAAATTATTACCTGCGCAGTGTCGCTAGTTCAACTTTAAAGGGGTACATGTAGTCGTGTCGATGGAGAACTTAACATTTAATTCGTAGCAAAAAGGGGGCACGGGGCATTTTTGTATGGGAATGCGCTTAATGCAGTTTCGGCCCTTATAATTATGTTGTTCTGGATGATATTACTAATCATGGTTATCTATTGCCAGACACTTACCCCTACCCTTCAATAAAATGTAATCTGGCAGCAATGGGCTCTTAGGCTTATAGCATTAGTTAGCTTCCATATAAGTGTAAAACAATCTTTTTAGCATCCTAGCCAGTTCTCATTTAGTCTAAGAGTCAGTATAACAGTAAATTAAGTCATGAGGTCGTTTAAATTATTTAAAAATTGTAATTGGACATAGTCAAGGAGCTATCGACATACTAAGTTGAGTCAAAAGTCTGAAAATCATTTAATTGTCGTCAGTCCCGACTAGTCAGGGAGTCAGAAAACCATAAACAATGTGTCACTAAACAAATTAAGAAAGAAAAGAAAGAAAGAAAAACACGTATATTTAGCACACAGACACGCACAATGAAGAAACAACTATAATGTAATCTATATAAATATGAAATATCGTATGGGACATTTACCTAAAATGTTCCTTTCGATGATTGATGACTTCTGGTATCGATATATAGGGTGACTGGTAATTAGTGACCGATACTTAAACACGTGATTGTACTCATGATTACGAACAACTTTCCCAAAGAAACTTTTTTTATATACTCAATAAACAACAAAACAGCTGTTTGAATCTAAGGCTGTTTTTAATACGCGCGCACTTGCGACCGGCCACCGATCAGCTGTTTTAGCCGCGTGACGCCGCCGTACAATAGTGATAGAACACCCGCGACTTGCAAACCCAGCGGTGTACGTAATCAGTGTATGTACCAGATTCACCTTATATAAAAGAAGAAACTGACTTATCAATGCACAGCCAAAACTACTGGGACTAGGAGCGTGAATGGGGGATGAAACTTTTCCCTTAAATTGCTGGCATGTTATTTTTTTTTTCACCAAAAGTAAAACTTAGGCTATATCTTAAAGGACTGTAAGATAAATCAATAGCAAAAAGAATTATGTCTACCAACCGTAACTAAACGAAGTTAGAGACTATTCAGTATATTGCTAGAGTTTGTTATGAGGCGTTATTTTTCTTAAATAAAAATACTGTATGTCTGATATTTTAAGTTTCCCATAGTTAAATATAGTTTTAGTTTCGGTTTGTATGATGAGTACGCATTAAATAGTGTTAATCACTATCACAACACTAACGCGTATCTTTTCGATTAATTTATCACCTATTTTTAGGATTCTGTACCTCAAAAGGCAAAAACGGAAATCTTATAGGATCACTTTGTTGTCCGTCCGTCTATCTGTCTGTCTGTAAAGACCCTTTATCTCGGGAACGCTTGGAGATATCGAGCAATTACGTAGCAGTTGTCTGACGCGGGTTATCAACTGAACTTTACTTTGAGTGTACGAATGTAAATCAGTTTTGTCAAGTGTACGGTAAATAAATATAATCAACACATTTTAAGTCAGTCATATTTGACAATAAATGTATTCTGTGGCCAATTGGGTACTTAACCGTGTATATTTTTGTACAATATTTTATACTAAACAACAAATAACACAGAAAATAAATAATATTCTGAAAACCGCATCGAAATTGAAAAATGAAGTAGCAATTAGCATTTTGTATGTGGAAGAGTGCATTTCGCTATCTCTTCTCTACACACGTAACGTAATGGCGGTGATGACATATTATAGTTTGTGCATATTTTTCTGTTGGGCCTATTTTGCACGGACGCTTAGCTACATAGGCGCGTATTCGTCATTATACGCTTGGTGTACGCCTGCGTGAAGCTACCATACAAAACTGTGGCCTACTGTCCACGGACGCGTAGCTTCGTAGACGCGTGTTCGTCATTATACGCTTGGTGTACGCCTGCGTGAAGCTTACATACAAAACTATGGCCTACTGTCCACGGACGCGTAGTTTCATAGATGTGTATCCGTCATTATACGCTTGGTGTACGCCTGCGTGAAGCTAATATACAAAACTATGGCCTACTGTCCACGGACGCGTAGTTTCATAGATGCGTATCTGTCATTATACGCTTGGTGTACGCCTGCTTACAGCTTATATACTAAACTAAGAAACTCTGTCGACGAAGCGGCAGCTTCGTGCCGTCGTGTCGTTGCTGCTTTGTCAACGAAGTTTCCCCTTCCACAAAATTTACAAGGTTTCTAACTTACTTAATTTTGAACGGATTTGTTTTTTTGTTTTTTCTATTTACGTTTTTGGTTATGCTTTTTGATATAATTATTTCAAAAAATTAGTTAAGTACCCAATTGACTCGCTTGAAGATATTCCTTGTCCACATTAGCGCACACAAACACTCTCATCTAGCGTTAAATATAGTCACTGTCAAATAGTCAAGAAGCTATCCTACTTAAATAGTCAAGGAATTAGTATCACATAGTTATTGTCAGTTCTACATATGTAGTCAAGTAGTCAGAAAGTGACTATCAACAACCATAGTCCAGTAGTCAGTCAGTGACTATCAACAACAATAGTCAAGTTTAGCTTCAAAAGTTAGCCACATAACCTAAAATCTTCATATTCTATCTCACTTACTTGGCGGGTAGTCTATACAAATATCCCTTGCCCTCAGTGGAGCAGACGAGCACCCTGTCTGGTGCCAGGAAATCGCCTGACATCCAGCGCTCGCCAGAGGGCGCCTGTATCGAGCAGAGGACTGAGAAGTCACCTGGAAAGAAGTTTTTACAATTTTAGAGATGAACTGAAATAATCCGTCCGTACTAAGGTTACGATCCAGTTGGGTAGGTCTAACTTCGAGAAAGATGTCAATCGTCGAATTAGACTCGGCTGGGCAGCGTTCGAGAAGCTGCGGATCGGACCACCAGGCGTACGGCAATGCATCACCGGTATATGGTGGACCTCCCACCTTTACGCACGGAACGTTTTGGGAACACATTCATTGTGCGTACAGCTAAGGAGTGGAATTCCTTGCCGGAATCTGTTTCCTGATGGCTACAACCCGGGAATCTTTAAGTCAAGAGTGAATAGGTTACTTCTAGGTAAGCGCGCTCCATCGTCGACCGCATCGTCGCTTTCCATCAGGTGAGATAGCGGTCAAGCGCGAACCTATCAAGAATTAAAAAAAAAAAAGCTGCGCGGTATCTTCTCATCTAACATACCACAGTGTCTCAAGACGAAGGTCTATGACCAGTGCGTGTTGCTAGTGATGCCAATATATGGCTTTGAAACGTGGTCACTAATAACGGGTCTCATCAGAAGGCTTAAAGTTACTTAAAGAGCAATGTCAAAGGCTATGCTCAGTTTCCTTGCGTGATCGCATCAGGAATGAAGATATCCGCAGAGGAACCAAGATTGCCGACATAGCCTGAAGAATCGCTAAACTCAACATTGCTCACAGAAAAGATGGTTGTTTGGACCGTAAGGTTCGGTGAAGACCTCCCACAACGTGGACCGATGACCTGGTGAGAGTTGCGGGAATCCGATATCCATCGGACTCCCGTTGTTCACAGAACTGATGGTCGATGGGGAAGAAAGGTTCTGGAGTAGTGACCGCGTACCGGAAGTCGCAGCGTTGGAAGGCCTCCTACAAGGTAGACCGATGACCTGGTGAGGGTCAGGTCGTTATGGCGTCACTTACACTAACATTATAAATAAGTAATGTTTGTTTTATGTTTTTTTGTTTGTAGGAGGTAATCTCTGAAAGTACTGGTCCGATTGCGAAAATTTTTTCACTTATAGAAAGCTGATTGATTCCTGAGTGGCATAGGTTATATTTTATGTATGCGGGCGAAACCGCAAGCAAAAGCTAGTAAATAAATAAAATTCTTACCAGCATCATATATCTGGCAGTACTTCGCACACACGATCAGCACAGTTCTCTGGTTGTAAGCACAGCAGTTGAGAGAGAGCGCGTTCAAACAACGGATCTGTTTAGATTCGTTCTCGTAGATTGGTTCCGATTGCTTGTTTTCATGGCCTAAGAGGGACCAGACCTGAGGAAGAAGGTTTTTATTTTATTTATTGATAAATAAATGATAAATGATAATTATTTTGCAAATAGGTTTAAAAAAGCGCTTTTACACGTCAAGGTATTTTCGTCAATATAAACTAGATGAGGCCGGTGTTTCCTAGCTGACTACCCTGAGAAGACATACAGAAACCAACTCAGGGGTCAGTCTCTTTTAAAGTCCATACAGCAAACATATTGTAATGATCAAATCATATGAGAACCATGCAGATTAGTGTCTGAGATGGTCTTTTGAAGAAAGAACCACACAGATTTGAGTGGACCTGTCCAGTCAATGCAAGCATTTGTCAGTATTCGTAAAGCTCAACTCAGGACTACCAAAGAGCTCAATGAACAAATAAATTTTAGACACTTTAGCATTGGTAGAGTGCAACTGCACCCCTGACTGTACAAGAAACTCCATGGACAAACCTTTAAATATTTTTTTACGAATGTCTGGCAATTTGAGTGTTTTCTGCGGTCTACCCCAATGGTCTTTCCTTGGTGTTGTGTTGTGGTTTCCTTGCTGCCCACCAGACATAACACCCGTCTGGTTGGAGGATCCTCCCTTTTCAACGGAGGTGGAACAGAGGGTAAAGCCCCACATGCTTTACCCTCTGTTCCACATACCCCCAAACTGGTGACCCCGACGTGATCGGGAGTTAGATTTCCTGGCTTCAGGCTATTCATAACGACTGCTTTGACAGTAATCTATAATTAACACCTGAGGCCCTACCACGACCTCTTAACGCGATGCAGGATTAGTTCTTATGTGACGCCATAGATGTCGCTACACGTTCATCTACATAAAAATCCATGCTTTCTATAGACCAATTATGAAGACACAGTTGGCGCAGTGGCTGGGCGATTGGCTGCTACACTGCGTGTCGTGGATTCGATTCCCGTATGAAAAAAATATTTGAATGGACTACAGATAATTGTTCCAGATCTGGGTGTCCCGTGTATATGAGTTTCACAAGTTTATGTATGCACCCACGATACAGGAATAAAGGCTGTTTCTAAAATTTGTGAATGCTGTTCAGAATATCTTAAAAAGTTATGGATGGTCTCCTAGAAACGTTTTCCTGTAACTATATTATTCGGTTAATGTACCTGCCCTTACCGACCCGCCTCAAAAATCAACCCTGCTTATAGATTTAAAAGAATTAACCGAATAATAATAATAATGTTAGAAAGTTTATAAAGAGAGTTGTTATATTATTTTTCACTACACTTACTCGAAAACCTACTCCTGACCCTGCCGCTTATAGGCACGCAATTTGCTGTTTTCCGCACTAGTGCGGAAAAGTGCGCGAGCCCACCCCCACCACAATTTATTGTATCAGGCAGGGCGACCCCCACGAATCACGCGTCAGCCTCCGATCATTTAGTTCTTCGTAGTGTATTAAAAAACGTCGATTGATACACGTGGAAATTTGTCACTGACCGAGGCACCGGTGAGGGTGTTATAGAGCCGAGTACTGGGCTCCATAACACCCTCACCGGTGCCTCGGTCGCAATGACAAACTATCTCCACTTGTATCAAAATGTACTATTCTACACTTACCTTCACTGTCCCAGTAATGGATATGGCTAGAACCACATCATCTTTTCTTGAAGAAGGACGGAGAACCTGCAAATAAATAGAATAATATTAAAGAAAATTGTTGTCTCGTCTGTCTGTCTATAATTAGCTACATTTTTTTTTAAATATTGTTTGAAACTTGCTTTGTCATTGAATTTGAACTTTGTCGCGACGTACACAGAGATTATTGGCATAATTTATTTAATTTTGGTTTTCTCAGGACTATTTTACTAACATCAGAAACCACAACTTTTGTTCTATGACTTTTAAAAAATTATCATATTTTAGTTCATCAGATGTTCATACAAAAATTAAAATATTAAAATTGAACGTTTTAAATATTGCGAAGTCTATGCGAAGCAAGCGATAGTACAATAGCGGAGGGGAGCGGGGATCGGGCGGCGGCGGGGGGGCTTGATGCGCTTGCGTCGCGTCATTCAGACGTAGTTAGGTAAAGCAAAATACAGAGTTGAAATGTGTTAGATAGAACAACGAAATCTTGAAGGTTTGTTTTTGGTAAATGTTTTATTATGTTTTGTAAAAAGTCATAGAACAAAAGTTGTTGTTTATGATGTTACTAATACAGTCTGCAAGGTTGTTAGTGTTTTACAAATAACCCTGTATACTTGCGGTCCGGGAAGACGTTGTCCTGCCCGAAAGATGGCATTACGTCAAAAATAAAATTAAGGACTCGATTGCAGCGTCACCCGGGTTTAATTTTATTTTCAAACCATCCATGGACTCATCAAATGCACATGCAAATCGGTCAAGCCGTTTAGGAGGACTTAGGTGACAAACACACGTACAGTAATATCTTAATATATATAAATCTCGTGTCACAATGTTTGTCCTCAATGGACTCCTAAACCACTTAACCGATTATAATAAAATTCGCACACCATGTGCAGTTCGATCCAACTTGAGAGATAGGATAGTTTAAATCTCAAAAAAAAAAAAAAAAAAAAAAAAAAACTATTATCACGCGGGCGAAGCCGCTGGCAGACGCTAGTTATATAATATATTAATATGTAGATTCGACTTCTGGATTTAAATTTACTCACGTGTAAAGCTGAAATCCAGTCTGGATTCATCTTCGAACTGAGCGAGAATAGAATCTCTAAGGAGAATGGGTCCATGATCAGGATCTCTGCATAGTAACCATTGCAGAATAGGCGCAGGTCTTCACTGTTACACATATGGTATGCCTGAAAGCAATATAATATAATAATATAATATTCCACAACTATCACACAACGCCGTCTAGTCTCAAGCTAAGCAGAGCTTGTGTTATGAATACTAGATAACTGATAAACATACTTATATATTTCTAAATACATACATATTATATATAAATTACACCCGGACACAGAACAAATGATCGTGCTCATCACACAAACATTTGTCCTGGGTGGGAATCGAACCCATGACCTACGGCATAGCAGTCAGGGCCACTAACCACTAGACCAACAAGCCAGTCCGAGTCAGAATTAAAATAACATAATTCGGTATCTATGGCAGTAGGCAGGGCACATTGCTCGTAGAACGAATGGTCGATGGGGCCGAAAGGTTCTGGAGTGGTGACCGCGCACCGGAAGACGCAGCATTGGGGAGCCTCCCACAAGGTGGACCAATGACCTGGTGAGAGTCGCGAGAATGTGATGGAAGCGAGACGCACAGGACCGTTCGTTGTGGCGACACTTCGGGGAAGCCTCTGTCCAACAGCGGACGTCCTTCGGCTGAAATGATGATATTGATGAAGTCCAATAAAATAATTACTAACCTGTATATTAGTATGAACCTGTGACAGTTTGACACTTTCCCTGCACTTTCCATCAACCAAGTCCCAAGTACACATCTCTCCGGCTTCGGATGATGACACTATGAAGTTATTGTCCTGAAACGGGAATAAAATATGGGTATTATCATAAAATTTGGGTATTATCATAAAATTTGGGTATTATCATAAAATTTGGGTATTATCATAAAATTTGGGTATTATCATAAAATTTGGGTATTATCATAAAATATGGGTATTATCATAAAATATGGGTATAATCATAAAATTTGTATCAGGATATCGACCACATCATCACTAGTAGTCAAATGAGTGCCTATCAATAATAAAAAAAGGTGATCAATATTTTGGAATTTTGGAAATTACAGCCTCATTGTACACAGAATGTGGAATCTCAAAATGCAGTTTGTAGAATATAAAATATTTCTCTATAAATACGACGAATGTAGCTTTGTTGAAAGCTCACCACACTTGAGAACCGATTTGACAATTTTTTTTTATTTAAAGAATAGTTGTAAAAAAATAGTAAAATTCGTAACTGGTTTTGATACCTTCAGATGATGAAACCAGATGCCAGATGCCAGAAATTAAGCTTAATTTTCTTTACGATTTCTGGCATTATTTTACGTGGCCCCTAATTTAAAAAAGTGGTAAAAAATTTACAAAAAGCCAGCCAAGTACGAGTCGGACTCGCGCACGAAGGGTTTCGTACCGTCCGTAGCAAAATACGGCAAAAAAAAAAAATCGTTTCTTGTATGGTTGGTTGTATGATTAAATATTTATTTTATTCTGTTTTTTAGTATTTGTTGTTATAGCAGCATCACAAATACATCATCTGTGAAAATTTCAACTGTCTAGCTATCACGGTTCATGAGATACACCCTAGTGACAGACGGACATACAGACAGACGGAAATCGAAGTCTTAGTAATAGGGTCCCGTTTTACCCTTTGGGTAAAGAACCCAAAAAAATAGTGAAATTCGTAGCTGGTTTTGAAATCTTGAGAAGATGAAATAGGCTTAATTTTCTTTACTATTTCTAGCATATTTTTATTGTCTCTGAATTAAAAAAAAGTGGTAAATAATTTACAAAACAAAAATACTTATCATTTCATCATAATCCAAAAAACCCACCTGAATGATCGAAGCCCTAGACAAACACGTTACAGGAGCAGTGTGGCCCACAAGCAAACATCTTGGAGTCATCTTCAGATTGTCCGGGTCAACCTGCCATATGCATATCTGTCCATCATAGCAGCCGGTCACAAGCGTCTTCTGGTCTCGGGAGAGATAAACAGAGGAGACGCAGTGAGTGGGAGCATGCTTGCCCCATAGCACTACCGGGACTATGAGGTTTGTGCCGGGCATGGCTGCAAAGGAAAACAAGGGCTTGATTTAGTAGTATTCTGCAAATATCATAAGGGTTAAAAGATTGTATTCACAAAAACATCTTTTGACAAACTGTATACTCCAGTTTGGCAAACGATTTATGTAATAACTATTTAAATATCTGTAATTGCTTAAATAAACATAGTAAGAAAAGATGGATGAATTGTGTGAGGAGAAAGAAAAGGATCAGTGATAGAGTGACAGAATGGAAGAAAAAAACATGTTACTGCACTATACATATGTATTTGAAATATTGTATAAAACTATCTGTATTAGAAGCAAGAATAATTGTGGTATTCAAGCCACATGTGTGTATTTGATAAAGATCTTGTTGACCGAAAATATGTTGTGCCGACCCCAAGTCACATGGGACTAGGACAGGAAGAGAATGAATTACTTGAATAAGCAATTCAAAAAATTACTATGTTTATAAAACTATCAAGTCTTAATAGAGTTTAAATGATACTTGGTACACTGACACAGATTATAAAAAAAAAATTTCAGACTAATTTCAATGTCCATATTATGTTAGTGACTGAAACTTAAAACTATGTTATTATAATATTCAAATACATTAAATTGGTCAATTAGTTCACAATAAATTAAATTAAAATAAATCATTTCAAAAACACAATAATAATCATAATATTTGTCAAACATAATACACAAAAAACAAATAGTTTATAAAACATGCAGTTTTATAAACCTATCCCACACTGGTGACTCTGGGCTTTCAGCGATCATCTTTAGGATTCTGTTACCATTATGATTTCGATTTGGATATAGGACTGTATGATATTCAGAACTCCATGTGCAAGTTTTAGTATGCAAGTAAGGGTAGAATAGATTGATCTTGGACATAAGACCTTTGTAAGCGTTGGAAGGCCTCCTACAAGGTGGACCGATGACTTGGTAAGGGTTGCGGGAATCCGATGGATGCGAGATGCACAGGACCGTGCATTGTGGCAACACTTGGGGGAGGCCTATGTCCAAGAGTGGACGTCTTTCGGCTGAAATGATGATGATGATAATAATAGGACCCTTCTATCTATCTATCTATCTATTTATGTGTGGTTTCCGCACTTAGTCCTGTGTGGACCATTGTACGTGGGCCATAGCGGCCACAACCTTAGGTGGGCTTATTCCAACCAGCCCACCTCTCTCCAAAAACAGATAAGGCCTTTTAGGTTTTTCAGGGCATCAATAAGGGAGTTCGGGGATCCTAAGGTTCGTGTGCGTATTTCAGTGACACCTGTGCAGTCCAGGAGCACATGTGCAATCGTCTCCTCCCCCTCCAAACATGCTCTGCACAGGGGACTGTCTGTGATGCCTATCGTGTGAAGGTGTTTATTCAGTGTGCAGTGTCCGGTGATGGTCCCCGTCACCAGGCGCAGGCCGCCTCTGTCCAGTCTTATGAGTTTCTTGGTGAGGGCTTTATTGAGATGTGGCAGGGCCTCCTTGGCCTGCCTGCATCCCGGTGTCGAGGACCCTTATTAGGTTCCCTTGGAATAATATCCAACATGCAGTGCCAAATACAAGTTTTAAATTAATTTATGGTTTATATGTTAACTTGTGCTTACATGTGGATGGATGGAGAGGGAGAGGGAGACCATAGAAGAGATGGGTGGATTGTGTAAAGAGTGATATGAAAGAAAAGAAAATTAGTGATAGCATGACGAGTGACAGGGCAGAATGGAAGAAAAAAACATGTTGCACCGACCCCAAATAACACGGGACAAGGGCAGGAAGATGATGATGATGACGAGTGCTAAAAGAATTTATATAACACCCAAACACTTAAAAATTAAATGAACAAATACAGATAGAAGAGTACAAAGAATCATTTAAGAATCTTAGTAAGCAACCCAGTTATATAAAACATACATTACAGGTTTACAAGTAATTCTGAGCAGAAATAACCTTAGTAGGAAAGTCTCCCAGTTAACAGACACACAGTGAGCACAATAAATTTTCAATTTGTATCAAATTAAATTGGGTTGTTTATGATAAAATTATAATTAAGTGCACTATAGAAAGAAGATTTAAAAAAAGCCATACAATGTGTTTTAAGAGATTTGGTTGGGTTAAATCATGAGTACAAATGGTAGAGGACTAATTATATTTTATTTATAATTATACTGTAAAAACCATTGCACATAAACTACAATTAACTTAGTTGATACAATTATTAAAGCAATTTATGGTAATAGGGATTAAATGTTTATTTGTGAATAGTAAGGGCCAAAGAATCACTATTTTATGATGTAATAAAAACTGTAATTGCTTTTTAAATTAAAATTTATGTTATAATAAGAATTAAGAATGAAAAATAAAATTATAAAAATTTTATTCAGCCATAAAATGGTGTAATGTGCCAATATTATTGCAATGCAGATTAAAACTTTCAATTTCAAAAAGGTAAAGAAATGTCATGTAAGTTATAAAGGAGAAATCAAGGATTAAAGTTACCAGCAGATGTAAAAAATCAAAAACAATAATACAAAATCAATATTATCTAGCCTAAAGTGAATTTCGATAAGAGATTGCAGTAATCTCCCCGTTTTAAACCAATTTATAATCTGTTACAACACTCAAAAAGACAAATAATAAACAATTATTTTTCATCATTCAACTTCAAGTCTATAGTTGATTCTTATTGGATACAATCATGTGACTAAACATATTTTACATTAGATACGTTAGGTAATAGCATAAATAGCTCATAAATGTATGCGACGATGTTTTGTTAGCATAACAATATGATAAGACACTGCTTTTGAGGATCATCTGCTAAAACCCAAGGACAAATCAATTTATTACCTGCCTAGTAAACTTAGTAACCGATAAAAAGGTTTCAAAAGCTTCCGCTCTGCTGAACGTCCATGGAAGCTACCAAAACTTGCACTGAAATGCACTTAGATGTATTTTAATTTAATAAAAACACGATTACTGCGACAAAAAATCAATCGTCTCTGCTGTCACTTTTTTGACAGCTAGCTGATTATTTGACGTTGACAGTAAATATCGTAATGTTGGCAGAAGAGTCGTCTTGCATTACTCTGTTACACGTAATTAAAATGAAAATCGTATCGGTTATAAACAGTAATATTTTGATTTTATGGACTTAAAATTCATTGGCTGACATTCAGTAAAATTTAGAATCGTAAATAACGACTAGAAAAATGGCAGAATCGAATATTTTATCTCTTATCATGTCCGTCAGTCGATAATGACTTCGATTTGCATAATTTGCAAAACTAACAAAGGAGATCTGAAAGTGTACAAAAGAGGTCTTCAATGCATTTTAAAACTCGAACCACAAACATCTTTTTACACATGTATAATGACAGTAATTTTCGTTTCCGGTAACGAAATGCTAATATTTTATTTACATTTTAAATTTCACCAAATATCTAGAAACAATGACGGATAAAGGAAAGCCTACTCGCTCGAAGCAGACCGTGAAAGAAGATAAAGAGAAACTTGTAGATCTAGCCGCTAAAATCGACGAAACTGACGAGATGAAACTCAAAATGCTGGCAGCTTTAGACAAACCCGAGCCTGGTGATTGTTTGTACCCACCTGAGCTAAACGCTCATTTGCTTGAACAACTTAAAGTAGGTGAAAGTTACGTGTACTACAGCTAGCGTTACCCAACAAACTTAATGGTCATAAACTTCTCAAGTACCTACATACACATGATAGTTACCATATATTTACCTTATTATTATTACACTAGTTTCTGTAGTAGGTTTTTCCATACAAACTTTGAATCCCCGTTTCATCCCCTTAGGGGGTGAATTTTGGATAATCCTCAATTAACGCTCACCTACGTCATAAAAGGAAACCTTGTGCAAAATTTCACGTTCCTGGTCCCTGTAGTTTTGACTGTGCGTTGGTATGTCAGTCAGTCAGTTTCTCCTTTTATATATATAGATAAGGATACCAATTCACGAGTTTTATAAATGTTTCAGGTAATGACATGCGATAATAATGAATTACGCAAATGCGTGTTCCTTAAAGATCAAAACGCGAAAGAGCTAAACAAAACTATAGCTGACCTAAACCAACGAATACGCGACATTATTTCTGGTACTGGCCCCGCAATATCATCCAAATCCGCTGGGATCATAAGCGCGAAGATAACTGATCTTTGTAAACAAAATCGACATTTGGTCGCAGAGATAGAAGGCTACAAGACAAAGAACGCAGCTTTAGAACGAAAGGTCATGCAGCTTGAAATATTGAACAAAGAACATGAGAAATTAGACGTATGCATGTGTAAAGACGATCCGATAGACACAAGCCCGGACGAGCTGAAAGAACTCAACAGCAAATTGTCGTTAGTAAACAAAAAGCTTTACGACAGTAAGAACAGGAACCTAGAGCTCAAAAACGAAATTCTGATGGCCACAAAGATTCTTCAGAGCGAATTAGGAGATAAGTTTACAAGCATCAAAGAGCTGCAAAATGATGTGGCTGGTTGGAAAGGCAGAGCACAGCAGATTGTGTTGCTGCAGGCTAAAGTTAGTGAACTAGAGAATAAACTGAATGGACCAAAGACATCAGAAGCCCAGTTTGCTGATAGCAAGAGGAAAGATCAGAGTCAGGTAAGGAATAGTATAGGGTTTTAAATCCAGTTTTTGCACTTTTTAAAGAGAGCTTTTGGTTCAAAATTCAGCAACGGAATGTTCTTACTGTTTTTTTTTTATTCAATATTTACACTTATTTCACAAATTTCTAAAAAAAAAAACACATAAAACAATAGCCCACCGGTATAAGGAACAGGGTCCAAGTTACCAGCGGTAGCGTATTGGTTGATTGATTCTCCCTAATAGCGACATGATCGGCAAAAGTCAACCGTGCCGTCCATCACAATAAATCTGTAATTCTTCGTCACGACTTTTTCGTCTATAGTTACACAGACAAAACCTTCAAAACCTTGTCCAAAGAGGCCACCAAGACGCAGCCAGGCTACGGACGCTAATTGGTCTATTTCGGGCCACGTATGGCCCGAAAAAAGGGTCCATGAGGTTCCTAATTCTGCTATACCTCTTCCTGCGATTGTCAATGTTACAAGGCTATGAAAACTGGTGTATACCAGTTTCGTTCCCGCACTCGCGCCGCTCCCCGCACCGCGCTGCCAGTCAGGCACTATTGGGGATAATCTCTGAGTACAGAGGTAAATTCTTTCAACAGTCTCATTCTCATAGACTGAAAACATTGTTCAAAGGTTTGATTTTCTTTTTCACAGGTTATTCGAGAGATAGAACAAAGAAGAAAGAAGGAGATTGAACAGGCAATGAAGGACATGGAAAGTCTAAAAGAAGATAACCACGATTTGAAAAGAAAGCTGGAAGGCGCGAGATGCAGAATTCGTAATTTGGAATGCGACGCCACAACGATTAGACAGAAGATGCAAACTTTTGTTGAAAAGAGCAGCCATGATGACTTGTTGATTAATGAGCAGAGAGTGAGTAGATTTTTTTTTAATAGTGAGTGTGCGCGTGTGTGTGTGTTTGTGTATGTTTGTTACTTCTTCACAATCAAATAGCTGAATGGATTTCGATGAAACTTGGTATACGGGTAGACCATGTCCTGGAACAGAACATAGGACACTTTAGTTTTCATTCTAAAAATCGTAATTTTGGAAGTAGGTAACTTTAGATGTCATTCTATAAATTGTAATTTTGGAAGTACTCTCGTGTCTTTAATAAATGATGGCTGTTAACATAGGTAGGTACCTACATCACAAAAATATTATAGAGGCCTAAGTTTGTATATGAATGTGTGTAAGTATGTTGGTTTGTTACTCTACAGATTTGGATGAAAGTGCGCAAATGGGTAATTTTTATCCCGGTTGTATGTTTTGTTGGGATAATTTTCAACTATCATGCATTTTTACCACGTATTAATGTAAAACAAAACATCTCAATTTACTTCTTTCTCCATTAATTCACTTGCAGAATCAAATCAAATCTTCAGAGCTTTACTATCAAGAAATTCTTAAAGAAAACACATCTAAAATGAATAAGATGCACATTGAAATCGGTGAATATCAGAAACTCACGAAAAATACCGCTGCAAAAATAGACGCTTTACGAAAACAAGCAACTGAAAAAGCAGCCAAAATCGAAGAACTAAGAGCCCAGCTTTTGAGATATGAAGAATGTTCCCTTCAAAGCATATTCTTCACTCCAATGAAGACTGCCACAGACAACGAAATAAAAAAGTTGTCCGAGTTAGTCGTGATCTTAAACTCGAGGTTAGACGCCGAAAGACGGAAATGGGACGAACTGGAAACCACACACAGGAAATTGAAAGAAAAAAAGAGGCGTTTGGAGAGAAAAATCTCTAGTTTAGAAGACGAAATAAAGTCACTGAGGGATTCCAGAAAAGGTTCGAGAATGTCAAAGAGTTCTATTATCAAAGAACATAATTTTGATTTCAATAATGGATCTGCGACAGTCGTTAGGAAACAATCTTCTACTGGAGGGACCGGTGACAAACCTAGTGATTCTGGAACAGGTTCAGAAGATCCTGGTGAGGAACTCGATAGAGACGATTTGAAATACAGGCTAGAGTTGACTGAAGAGAAATTGAAAATCTTAGAGGATAAACTGAAAATGATGGAAGAAGAGAAACAATACGATTACAACCATTTGACAGAGATGATACAAACGTCGAAACAGTTATTTAATGAAGCGTTGGCCGTGCTTCAAAGGGAGAAATGCCAATGTTTGTAATTACTTTTTACGTTATTTATTTTTCGTTCTTTTAATTACATAGCTTTGAAGTACACCCCTTTTTAATTACATCGTAACAGCAACTAAGTTTTTAGCGTAACCATATTTAACGCTAAATGATAAAAAATATGTATTTGAAGGTAGTTGAGTCTACTTCATATTTTATAAATTATCGTCTGGCAACATTTTACTGGCTTTTCAATGGTAGTAATATTTCGTTACGTTAGCCACCCCAACCGCCGCCATTTGTCATTTTTTTGGCATGCGCGTATGGAGATGCTACGAAAATCGTGCTCTTGAGTGTTTTCTTACAATACCGAGTTTTAAACTTTGTTTGTGAATCGTGAAAACCCGTGTTGCTCTGTGAAATATCAGTGCTTGGATATATTTATTGTGTTTTTGTGTTAAAAACATTCATCATGAATAAAACTTGCGCAAGGTGTGAGAAAACAGTTTATCCGACAGAGGAATTGAAATGTTTGGACAAGGTAATTTTCACTTGTATTCCTTTTTAAACCTATATTAAACCGGTTTACTTTATTATTGCATATTTTTACGAGAATTCACATAGAAATGCCGACTTGAACCGACGTTATTGAATGTAATTTTCGGTGTTCTAAATTCAACGGACTAACTTTTTTCGTAACTATTGTCGTGTGCCGGGCACATCAATTCATACAGCCGGACGCGTGACTCATTAAATTATATAAATTGCTGCTGATATCATTGTGAGCTCTCTATAATACCGCATCTGTACTTGCATCGACCTTTTTACCTAATTAGAGTCGTCTTAGCCAATATGCGACCTTGTGTCACATTATTGTATCGATTGTATTCAAATGATATCTCTTGGCAGAATGTAGTTATTCCTTAGCTTAATTAGTTGAATGAGATGAGATAAAATTGACGACCATATTCCCGCGAATTGTTTACACACTCTAATTTTAACTTATCGTTTTCATATCACTTGCCTAATACTTTATCTTTTAAGATAAGAACTGAAATTATGTACAAAGTCTCTTAAGATTAGATTATAAATCTTTTGAATGTCATGAAAAGTGATTTTTACACAGCAAAATACTAATAAATGAACTTGAAAAATGTTTGCCTTATAAGTTCAAACTCTTTTAAAGAACCATTTATTATCTTTACAACAAAAGAAAACTTTGGCAGTCTAAACATTTTGTTTTCATAGTTTCCTCTAGAAACATAGACAATGAATGCCTGTTGTTTATGTTGCAAAATTCATTGAGGGCGAAAACAACCTGTTTGGAACACCTGTACTGTTTTGAAGACTGGTATTTCCATTGAGAACAATTTTGCAAGAATTTCGTCATAAACACTGGAAGAAGGAAATAAATATCTTTAACCTTTTGACGTGCGTAATTAGAGACACAATAGTAAGACAATGGCTTGCGGGCGCCGGCTACCGCCTGAGCGTTAATGAATTAATTGGCACAATTATTTTTTTTATATCAAATAAATAAGTAAATCACAATAATACTATAGTATTATTATTAGGCGAAAGTTTGTGAGTGTGTATGTTTGTTAATTTATCATGCTTGAATGGCTGGATGGATCTAGATGAAATTTGGCACCAAGGTGAACCATGTCCTGGAACAGCACATAATTATGATACTTTTCATCCCGAGAATATCTATCCTTGGGACAATTTTCTACTTTCACGCAAGTGGAGCCACTGGCAGAACCTAGTTAATAATCAAAACCGAGTTGATCCAAATATTATGAATAATATTATTAAATAAAATATCATAAAAACCTTGCAATTTATTCCAAGGTTGCCTTCATGCTGAATATTACTTTAAATACAATAAACAAATACTTTTTAGTCAAAAGACTTAATAACAATAATTCACGACATCTAACTAAACCATTCCATCTTCAATATTAGGTGTAGGAACAATTTTCGTGTAGGTAGATGTCAAAATAACAAGCTCATAAAATATATGCTTTTATGGATTCAACCATTTCAAGTTCCACCAACACAAATAGGTATTTTTTGAGCTAAGAATCTGCTAATATCAATATCTGGTTTGCAAATTGAAATATTTGTTGCATGAGGTCTTTTAAATTCATTAAACCCCAAGCGAACGCCATTTGCTCTCTCATTGTCTTTCTATTGTGTCTCTAATTACGGTATTCGAAAGGTTAAGAGGTAGTAAAGTAAACATTGGTTTCAGGATGTAAAGAGATTCTAGTCACCTGTTACAATTTCAGGAGTGATTATGGCATGTCCTACCAACAGTTTCATTGCTGGGAAGTATGTTCTCCTCGGTTCAGATTTTTATAAATGAAGGAGTTTCCTACGTAGTGTTTACCCAGTTTCGCTAGGTTGTAGAGGTCAGATAGACAGTTGATCGTGGTTTAAAGCCACAAGGTCAATTATATTTTAGTCTTGGATAATAATAGTCATCAAAGTATGCACAGACATTAGGGAAATGAACTAGCATAGTAATTTTTTTAAAATTCTCGGTTTTTTACTATACTATATATATACTAGCTGAGCCGGCAAACGTTGTTTTGCACTTTAAAAAAAAAAAAAAAAAAAATAGATGTTGGCCGATTCTCAGACCTACTCAATATGCTCACAAAATTTCATGAGAATCGGTCGAGCCGTTTCGGAGGAGTTCAAGTTCGAACACCGTGACACGAGAATTTTATATATTAGATGTATGCATCATACATATTATATTAATATCTATGTAATTTTCAGTTAACTTTTTCCCCACAGTGATTAATATTTACGTACACTACATACTAACACAAGTCAGTACCATATTTTATAATGAATGAAGTTTGGTTATGTATAATATTGTATTGTATATCGGGCTGGTGTCCGCAACTCCATGTCTATAAAGCACGTATTTTTCGTTTGCGGACAAATGTGTCATTCGATCCACCCAAACTCATGGAAAGACAGCAGCACCTTGGTGTTACTGAATGAAATGGTCAGTAACACCGTGGAGGGTACATGCTTTACCCTATATCCAGCGTCCACTAGGCAGCTGTCTTGACCTCCTCCATGCAAGCTCTGCAGAGTAGGTTGTCTGTAACTCCTATGATGAAGTTTGATTATAAATATATATAATTATGACCATGTAAGTACAAAGAAGCAATCTTTTTCCTAGCCAAGTGGAAATACGACTTAATAGTTTTTTCGTAACTATGCTGTGCTACAGACACATACGGTTCAACTTTATTGTAGTTTATTACGAGTTATCCTTATTAAAACTAATTACTCATCATAAGGTGTAGTCATGATTAGGTCATTATTATTATCTCATAATGTTTATGGGTAATCCATGAGGTAAATGCTTTTAATTAAAACTCAAATCCCATGTACAACGGCTAGTTTAAATATAAGCCGTGTTATCTTGTACTTCTAGAGGATATTACTACATAATTACTTACTAGAAGACATCCTGCAGCCTTTCCACGCCCTCTTCCCCTCCTTCCTGAATAAAATGGTAAAGAAAGTATGTGTGCTAATGTCTGCAACTCTAACGTCAACGTAAAGATAAAGAAATATGGGTGCTAATCAAACAGACTTCATTTTAATAGCATTATTTGCCTATAAAATTATACTTTGTCTTCTATTAAGTAAGCCTCAATTAACAAGCGTCTGAATGATCCTATCTTGGTCACTAGTTATCTTTTATGTAAGCAACTTTCTGGGTGGTTATAAAGAAAATAACGTGACGGAGGCTAAGGCTGGAGGTACGCTCCGCTCCCGCCTTACCTTGCTAACCTAGGTTAGGTTAGAAAGGTCCGTGTCAGAGTGCCCTAAAATTCCGAGCTCGCTTCGGTCGTTCTCGAACTAAGAAAATTTATTTGTAAAACGACGAATTAGTTTATTAGAGGCTATCTCATTTTCCCGTTGCTTAGTTATAAAATGAGAAGTTTGATCACGTGGCTTGATTTATAATTTCTCAAGAGATATTGCTATAAATTTTGCGTAAACTAAAGTCGCTTTCCGCATTTGTCTGTTAACTGCTAACTCCTAATCAACTCAACGAATTTTGATGCGGTTTTGACTAATGGAAAGGGAAATAAAGGAGAAAGGTTTATGTGTATAATTTGCACTCGTGCGAAACCAGGGCGAGCTACTAGTTGGCTAATAATAATGTTTTTTTTAATAAAAAATATTTTCAATACAGGCAGGACAATGTTTTAAATCTTTTCTGTAACGCCAGACATTTCGTGTAGCCATTTCGGGTGGCTATCTATTTAGAAACCAAACATCCTTAAACCTAAAAATAAGTTATTATTAAATTAATCTTGATTTTGCAATTTTATTAGATATTAGATACTAAATCTAATAAAATTAGTATTATTTTGTACCTGTTTTTCGTCCACAAATAGTAGAATACTTATTAAATATGTATTCTTAATTTGCTTAGCTAAAAAAAATCCTTTGATAATGTATTTTTTTTATAAGATTAATCTCCGCAAAATCGGAGATTAATCTACTAAGTAGACAATCCCTGATTTATATCTTTCAGCCGTCAAAAAATGGCGTCAGATAAGGAAAGAAACTGCTAATAACAAAATCGTCTTTATCCTATAAAAAATTAAGAGTAGATATATACGTAATAATAACTTAAAAAACAATTATACAAATCTTAAAAATCCCAAAAAGATATGATTCCGGCCAGGATCGAACTGGCGGCCTTCTGCGTGTAAAGCAGATGTGATAACCACTACACCACGGAACCAGTTGAGTGGTCGTTCCAAATTCGCGAATACGTTCGCCAGCTTTCGTTTTTACTTTGAAGAGTTACGTCACACTATGTATATACTAAAATGTATGACTATGATAGTGATTTGTATTCAGACATGCAACATGTAATCATGTGCTTTGTTCGTGTCATGCAATGTTGTGTTGTAATATTCAAATGCTTTATTGATAAGAAAGAGCGGGTAGGACAATTATCTTTATAGTCTATATCTACCAACTATCTATCTCAGTACGTGATGTTTTCGTGGATTTTCCATAGTACAGGCGTGATTTCCTAATTCACAGTATAATGCCAAAACACGCGGCTAGCAATGTTCTATTCCATTGGTTAAAATAATTGTAGCAAAATTGCGTTGAAAATTGTTTTTTTACTGAATAATTTTGCGAGTGTTGCTTTTCAAGTTTGCTGTTGATTAGTTCTTATTTTAGACATTCGGAATTGTAAATTGAAAAACATGTAAACTAAGATACCAATAACCGAAATAAATGTCTGTAATTTTTATACAAATATTTTGATCGGAGCGGGAATCGAACCCGCTACACGCAGTGCAGCAGCCAATCGCTCAACCACAGCGCCAAGCGTGCATTTGTACAGACAAAGTTTTAAAACCCCAAAAATATTGTAACGTAATAGTGTATCTAGCCAATATTTTTCTACCCACAAAGTGTGTTCAGTGTTTTTTATACAAAAACTATAAAACAAACTTGGTAACATCTACTCTGACAACGCTCCCTATGACACGTTCCTTACTTGTCAAACAAAACGATACGATATCCGATTTCCGATACCTTAATATGGCGAGTAATATGTTCAACTCGAACATAATAAGGTATCAATGAATAATAACGACGCAGTATTAAGTAACCAGCTATTAAAACATTTATCGCAACATTGTAAACAAATAAAGCGTGAAAGTGTACCTCTACAGACCATAGACACATTGTGACGTAAAAAATGGCGGTAATTAGCCTCCATTTTTGACAGTTTACGACTTTGACATAACTTTGGTGAGCGAAAGTGGCTTTCGTAAATCTAAATGTAGCTCGATTTCTGTTTTAGGAAGCGCTCTCATGGCTAATAAAGTATTATTGCAAAGCTAATTCGTGAAACCTAGGCTTGGGTAGACATGGGTTGTTAAAATCGAGATGACCCATTTATATTGTGACACTTGGTAACTTGGCGCCCAAATGGGACTTAGTGTCCCAATTGGGCGCCAAATAGGACTTCGTCCTCATTACTCTAGGTCTTTAGACAAATGACCGAAATAAATACCTACGGAGAAGTCACGTGACAAGTGTCCTGACAGGTTACAGGTAATGTCATTGCCATACATTTTATATTTAGAGTTTGGGGGAAATGCTAACAGGAAAGTCATTTATCTGATAAATTACTTTCCTGCTGTTGTAATAAAGAAATATTTTAATGCCAACATAAATCCAGTTAGAGACAGAGAGTCATCTATACATGACCAATAGCACCATCTCTCCATTCGCAATTGTATCACGATGGAATTAATACAGACGTACCTACTGCATAACACAACCTCACCTCCAGGAAATGTACTCGTGTGTTGAAAATTCCTGTGGTTTAACATTCCTAAAACTTCCTGACTTCCAAAAATACAAGTGCACACTCAATGTGAATGCTCACAAAAGGTCTCATTAAAAGGCTAAAAGTCACTGAAAGGTCAATGAAGAGGCTATGCTCGGAGTTTCCTTGCGTGATCAAATCAAAAATATCTGCAGAAGAACCAAAGTTACCGACATCGCCCGAAGAATCGCCAAACTTGAAGTGGCAGTGAGTAGAGAATAGTTGGTCAGTGGAGCCGAATCGTTCTTGGGTGGCGATCTCGTACCAAAAGCCCTTCCACAAGGTGAACAATTGATCTGTTAAAGGTGGCGGGAATCTGATAGATGCGAGACACACAGGACCCGGCCAGTATAGCGACACGTGGGGAGCTATCTGTCCAGCAGTAGACGGCTTTCGACTTAAATGATGATGACTCAACAATACAAAAATCTATTAATTCATTCAACCAAGAATTCTCATATTAAAATAGTAATCAATTTTTTTATGGTTATTACTCGTTAACCTGGGTCAGTGAGAACCATTACTGGTTTTACGTAACTTTTTAAAACTAAATCCGCGTCGAAAGCGTTTGTAAAGCTATCTGAAAATCAGTAATTATGAAATATCTTGTCGATAAAACATTCAAGAGACTGGGTCCATTACTCTTTTTAGAGTTCCGTACCCAAAGGTTAAAACGGGACCCTATTACCAAGACTCCGCTGTCTGTCCGTCTGTCACCAGGATTTATCTCGTGAACCGTGACTGACAGTTGAAATTTACAGATGATGTATTTCTGTTACCGCTATAACAACAAATACTAAAAAACAATAAAATTAATATTTAAAGGGGCTCCCATATAACAAACGTGTTATTTTTTTTTTTGCTGTTTTTATAGATAATGGTATGGAACCTTTTGTGCGAGAGTCCGACTCGCACTTGCCCAGTTTTTTTAGTTTAATGGACGTGTAAAACAATATTAATAACAAAACAATGCATTTATGAAATAAGTTAGCGGCAGCGCTGACATTTTAATATAGCTGTGTCGAAAACGAATACTTCAAATTGGTTCAGCCATTTTGAATCATTAGTGCCAATGTGAAGAAATTCTTAATCTATTGTGTTGCTGGTCAAAATCGCTTGTTATTTACCAATTAAGAAACAATGTGTGGATTTCAATTTCGTTTTTATTACTTTGTAAACTGAACACTTCGTTTTGCAATTACTTACTTTTTGTATTGAAAATTCTTGTGTAAAATGTTTTGATAGACTAAAGACAGAACCCAAGTCGACTCGCAAAGGCAATCGCCTTAATCGGGGGTTCATGGAGAGAAGGTGGAGCGGAGTGGATCTGAACGGACTTTAAAATAAAGCAAATGAACACAGGGCCTCGAGCCGGACAGAACGGAGTCGCGGAGAGCACGTAGCGGAGGGTAGCTCAAATCCACTCTGCCCAACTCTTGCTTCAATGGATACACTTGCTACTTTTTTTTACTACTCTTCTCCCCTCCACTCTGCCGAGTTTCGCTTTAGTGGAAACACACCCTAAGTGTGGTGTCTCTTCGCAGACAATGGCCACCTCCTAACTTGCTCCTGTACGCTTTAAGATCATATGGTTGCATGAGTGAGAAGAGTAATTGTCGTGGCTGAATACTTGGCCAAAAAAAAAAAAATTTCGACTGTAACAACTTTCACATTTGTTATCGAAACGTTAAGAAGAATTAGGTCAACAATTCGGGTTGGGATCTTTTTAACCGACTTCAATAAGGAGGAGGTTCTATGTTCGGCTGATTTTTTTTTATATACACCGATTTCTCGGTCAATTGTGGACCAATTGTGGACGAAATAAAAAGCGAAATGATAATTGCTTCGGTTACTCCAAATGAGATCTTAACCATAGTAAAAAGTATGGAGAATAAGTATTCTTGTGGTCATAATGAGATTCCAATATCTGTAATTAAGGAACATATCATAATACTCGTTGAGCCTATGTGCGACTTTTATAACAAACTAGCTTTTGCCCGCGGCTTCGCTCCCGTCAACTGACTACTATATCCAACTCTACCCAACTCTACCCTACACTACCCTACTCTACCCTACTCTACCCTACTCTACCCTACTCTACCCTACTCTACCCTACTCTACCCTACTCTACCCTACTCTACCCTACTCTACCCTACTCTACCCTACTCTAAAAAAAAAAAAAAAAAGTAAAGTAAAGTATCCTATGTCCGTCTCCTGGTTCTAAGCTACCTCCCTGCCAATTTTCAGCTAAATCGGTTCAGCCGTTCTTGAGTTATAAGTGAAGTAACTAACACGACTTTCTTTTATATATATAGATGTATTGAGGAATCTATCTTCCCAGACCAATTAAAAATAGCGAAAGTAATACCTGTATATAAAAAAGGCAGTAGGACTGATCCTAAAAACTACAGGCCAATCTCCTTGCTACCAGTTCTATCAAAAATATTTGAAAAAATTATTAAAAATCGACTTCTTTCTCACTTACGTGCAAATAGAATACTGAACAAAAGACAGTTCGGTTACCAAAAAGGTGTTGGCACTTCAGACGCCATATATTCCTTACTTGACGATGTAATAGAAAAAATTAATAATAAAATGAGAGTAGCAGGGATTTTCCTTGACTTAAGTTCTGCATTTGACACTATAGACCACGAATTACTTCTTAAAAAAATGATGTATTATGGAATTAGAGGTAAGGCCTTGAAACTATTCTCATCATATCTGAAAAACAGAAAAATGTACGTAGAAATTGACAAAATACAAAATGGCTACAAAAAGGTTTACAAATCAAGGACAGTAAACATGACTATGGGTGTTCCGCAAGGATCGATATTAGGACCAATTTTATTTATATTATTTATTAATGACTTAATTAATTATATGAATACTATTTTCCCTGACATTGATATAATAAGTTTTGCAGATGACACAAATGCCATAATAGCGGCTAATGACATGAATAAATTAACAAAAATGGTAAATGACGTATTACAAGCATTTCACGTGTGGTTTACTATGAATAATTTATTAATTAATACTGCAAAGACCAAAGTACTACACCACACCACAGCCCGAAATAAGGACAATTTAGATGTTGTTTTAAAAGATGATAAAATTGTTCTCGTGAAGGAAGTTACATTTTTAGGAATCCATATAGACGAACTGCTAAATTGGAAAACTGAACTAAATGCGATAAACGCATCTATATGTTCCGCATGTTACGCGTTAAGAGCTTTACGAACAGAAATTGGTATTGAGCAATTAAAAATAGTATATTTTGCGTTGGTAGAATCAAAAATTAGATATAGCATAATGTTTTGGGGAAATAGTTATGCTTATAACATCAAAAGAGCTTTTGTATTACAAAAACGAGCAATTCGCACTTTAGTTCGTGTTCCGCAAAGGGAGAGTTGCCGTGAATACTTCACTGAACTAGATATACTTACAGTGCCGAGCATTTATGTATTCGTGCTTCTAAGTAACATGGCCAAATATATACACGAATATGAGTCTGCAGAAGAACGAGAGATTAGAGAAAGCACGCGTAGGCAAGATATGAAACTTTACAAAATACAGCCTAATTTAAATATTGTGAAGCACTGTCCCAGATATCAATCGGTTGTATTATTTAATAAATTGCCTTTAGATTTAAAGAGTGCTATATACTCTAGATCATTTAAAAAACAACTCAAAAGATTTCTATTGAACAAGTGTCTATATACTATTGATGATCTTTGAGGTCAATACAATGTTATACTAATTTTATGTTTTTGTATTGTTGTAATATTTAACATGTTTGTAATTTCAAATACAATTTATTGTTAATGAATAAATGACTATGACTATGACTATGACTAATTTTGAATTTTTTTTATTGCAAGGTTATACTTTCGAGTTGGTCCCATAGAAATAATGTTATGATCTGATCATGAACTTCGAAGATATGGAACAGAACTCCTCATAGGATCACAGCAAGACCGTCGTAACAAGTAAAATTTCTTTGTTTATACGTGTAGTCGATGACTGACTGAAAGAAGAGGGGGAATATATCGAACTGATCTGATGATGAAGCCTGAAGTTAGGCACTGGAACTCTGTAATAAATTAATGTAATCTAACTGTGTTTGGTATTATTAGAATTGTCATGAGATGCACTCTGGTTATAAGGTATTTAAGTTTGGCTGAGGGGTACTTTTTAGTGGTGGTGCCATAACTAAAAAGTGTAAAATTAAAATCTTTACAAAACTTCTGTAAAAAAAACACTGAAAATTGCAAAATAACTTTAATTTCGGCAGTCGGTGTTAAATAACGAAGAGACAAAACTATTATAGAAACACCGACTTCCGAAATTAAAGTTATTTTGCAATTTTCAGTGTTTTTTAAAAAAGTTATTTATTTATTCAACCGTTTTTGGTCCACAGCTGTGCAACTCCTCTATGTTTTTCCTTCTTCAGCCAATCTCTTGTAAATGCCTTTTAGTCATCACGTCAACATAGCGTATGCCTCCTTTGGTGGAATATAAATGCTATAATTTTCATATTCATATTTTTTATTGTACACAACTTTTATAAAACAATAAAAATAGGTCAACTGATGTACACAGGCGAGCTTAACCCACATTTGAGTTTTCTTACAGCAAAACTTCTATAAATGACAGATATGTTACTTGAGGATAATTTTATTATAAATCCACAACAAAACCACTTTAATTAAATCATACCTAAAACTAAAAATATACTAAACAAATATGTGTACAACACACAATACATAAACATAATATATATACAAAAAATAAAAACCTATACAAACATATTTGTGTCACCTCTTTAATAAATGCAAAATATTTGTATTTCTATAACAAGTTTGGCCCAAACAAGTAATACGCCAGACAAAAATTTCAATATCACGCATAAAATTGAAATTCTCCAATAAATGGAGCAGAAAAACCGAGTTTCATGAAATAACTAGTTCACGTTCGCAGCTTTCGTAAAAATTGTTTACCGCCATTGTGGACATAGCAACTAGCAAGGTCGATTGATAAGTATATTATGTAAATAGAGATAACGTGTAATGTAGTGTAGGAGACTATTCCCGTCAGTTAGTTATATAATAGACTAGCCAGCGGTCTAAAAGTCGATTTCTCCATACAAACTTCCAAACCCCGTTTTACCTCCTTAGGGGTAGAGTTTCGTAAAATCCGTTCTTAGCGGATGTCTATACCCTATAAGGAACCTACCTGCCAAATTTTAAGTTTGTAGGTGTTATAGTTTTTGAGATTTCGTGATTAATCAGTTAGTGGTTTTTCGCTTTTATACTCGTATATAAAAAGTATAAAATCCGATGTAAGGATATAGTAGGAATGTGTGCCTCACGGCTGCACCAAACAGGCCCAATTCAGAAAAAATCTGAAACCCAAAATATTAGAAAAAAAAAAAAATTAGTGCATGACGTCATGGGTTTAATTTTTTTTGTAGGTATAGATAAGTTATCATTTACTGATCAAATAAAAAGTTATTTAAATATAATATTTATTTTAAATACGACTGCAGACTCACCGACCCCACAGTCAAACCATTGCAACGGTTTTGTGGGGTTTAGTTTATAATTTTACTTACAATTTTGGAATAAAAAAAATAAATAAAAAATAATAATTAGACGAGGAGAGCCGACCCCGAATGAGGAGGTAAGGCAAGGAAGGAGAAAAAATAATAATTTAACAAAAAACTTCTGTGCAACCTTTAGCAGCACTTACCACAAAATGTATTTTTTTTCCATACTCTCACGCTTGACCACTATTTCACTTGATGGAAAGCGACGATTTGGTCGACGATGGAGCACGCTTGCCTAGAAGTAATCTATTCACTCTTGACTTAAAGATCCTCAGGTTGAAGCCATCAGGAAACATACTCCGTCAGTGAATTTCACTCATTAGCTATACTTCGCACAATTAATGAGTTTGCCTCTTTCGCATATTTTCCACTCAATCACCAATCCAACGCCTTCGAGACGATTCTACGAATTTGAGTCACATTCGTAACAATATAATAAAATAGGGCTATCCCTACATTTTCCTGCCCATTTCTGTCCCTATACAAGTTGTAAGCTCTCCTATTCAACATATGCCTCCCCCAAATTTTGACAATGAACAGTTGCAATGCAATGCCGAGGGGAGAGGTGTCAATTAATCTTTATCTAAGGGTGATTGGATCTATTCTTAGTTGGTTTATATTAGAACGTGCCGGTTTGGGTTTGGCTTTCAAAACTTTACGCTTCGCAATACTTTCGAATTGGTGTACTAACGGAAATATCTGGACTGGAAACTGGGTTCAGTGGCTGGAATTCATATTTTTTTACTAAATGCATATGACAGTATATTCAATACCGATGCCAAAAATGTTATATTTAACATTTTTGTCTGTTTGTTCCGGCTAATCTCCGAAAGGGCTGAACCGATTTTGACAGAATTTTCACTGACGTACAGCTGTTGTTAAAAGAAGTAACTTAGTAGACTTTTAGCTTGGTGCGACAGCCTGTCTGCTTGCCACATCTTACTTAGGTATAGGATAACATAACGTACGGGTGATTGTTAGACGTTCGGGTTTCTAAATAAGGTAGTCTAAGAAAGACAGTCGTGACCAACTGTTTGACGGGTTTTCGGTGAACCTTGGCTCAGGGGTCCGAAGGACACGGTGGAGGTGTACTCTGCTTGAGCCTACCGTATCCTCGTTGACGCGATCGGCGGCGGCGTCCTTTCGCGCCCGGGCCGTGGTTCAAGCCATGGTCCGGAGCGAGAGGAACTGGGAAGCGATCGCCTCTTTCTGCGAAGCTGCAAAGTAAATGTCCGCAACCATGAGGAGAACGGACATCCCCATGCCCCAGCCGTCACTACAGGAGACGCCCCGGGCATCGGGAGTCGCAGGGCGATCCCCGGTCACAGTAGGCGCAAACTACGAGAAGTAATGGCTAGCTTGCCGTCCGGCAGTCCGGTAAGGAACGAGCCCGAGCTGTCCCAGTAGGCAGAAAGGGCCCAATAGGGCCGATGCCCGCTATGACCACGGGAATTTTTGAAAGAGGCACCGAAGTCCTAGAACGCAAAGGGCAACTGAAGGACAAGTGGATTTTAGTCAGTAAAAGTTAGACATGATTTTCCAAAAAAAGTTGCTAAGACTAAAAGAACTGTAATATTTCCAGTTATTACCCGCATTCTCCCATCACCCAACCATATCAGACCAGATAAATCCGTTGATTTATATCCAGCTTAATAACGTAGTATGTCAACATTGGCGAGCGTTGAAGCGGCAAGAGTCATTGTGCCCATGTTTAGAACCGTGACGGGATGACGGTGGTACGGTGACGATGCGTACGCGGTTTGTGGGACATCAAATAAATTGAATAGGGACTGAAAATGTTGTTTTAATAATGAATCCGTTGAGGAAAGTTGTAGATTGTTCTGTGGTCTGCTTTCAAATACCAAATATGGTGTCTGATAGTGTTTTCCTTGTTTTTTATGTCGGTTAAATCATCCACAGATGACATAGGCCTCCCCCAAGTATCGCCACAACGAATGGTCCTGTGTGTCCGACCCACACCAGGTCATCGGTCCACCTTGTCCAGAACCTCTCAGCTTCATCAGTTCTGCGAGCAATGTGCCGGTTATTATTTAATGTGCATTCAATGTTTACGGTTTTCACTAACATTAAAACAAAACTAAATGTAATGCCAAGAATTGAGCAATTACTTAGCGCATCAACTCATTTTTCTCGTTCATTCGTTTTCTGAATTAAGAATTTGAGTTTTAATCAAACTCTGCTTAAGTCTGAAAACAAATTGACATCAAAGTGTCAAATTAGAAACTGGGTGGGTTAGTTAGTACGTTACAAAAAAAAAAGAAAACGGTCAAGCCGTTTGACCGATGTTTAAGATTTTTTTTGTGTAGGTCTAAGAGGTCGTAGACTATTTTTACCCTCCCCCCTCAACCCCCATTTTTTTCTTTGAAAGTTTTTATGGTAGAAGAACGTTTGCACAGTCAGCTAGTATTATTATAAATACTTTTTAATTACGAAAGAAAAGAAAACCCTTCCTGCAATAAGCGGAAACTTTCGCTTACGACGATCTTGAAAGGGTTCGATAAAAAGGTATCGTTCGTTCGTTACTCTAGGTATAAGTATTAAGTAACCATGGAGTTTCTTGCCGGTTCTTCTCCAATGGAACCGTGCACTAGCTTTTGACGTTTTATAAAAGCCAATTTAGGCCCATGTGAAATAAAAACATTTTTAATTGAATTGATGTTCGGGACTTATCCCTAATTATAAAAATCTCATGGTATCTCTATGTCATCGGGCGCTCCTACAAACACTATTATTGATTTAATAATTCAATTCAGAACACTGTGTCTTGCGGTCACTGCGCAGCTCCTCGTTATAATCTTGTATCTTCACGACGTTTTAAGAAATTGATGGAAGCAGCATTTCAGGGACTTCAAATCTGTCAATGATTTTTGAGACTATAAAAACGTATGAACTATTTATTATTATTTATTTTATTTTAATTGATATAAACTAGTGCTTGACTGCGATCCCACCTGATGGTAAGCAGTGATGCAATCGTTGATGGCTAGGCGCACTAGTTTATTAAGAATCTATTCACTCTAGCCTTGAAGACACCCAAATTATAATCGGATGGAAAGACCTGAGCAGGCAAATTCTTCCAGTCCTTCGATGTACGCGGTATAAACGACGAGGCGAAACGCTTAGTCCGGACCGTAAATGTTTCAAAAAAATCGTCCGATTCTTTTTACTCCTGAGTTGTAATATAAAACTATTTTTAAGGTCTTAGATCTGATAAAATTTTAAATCAAATCAATAAAAGTTTATTTATCTCTACAAATTACACTTCAAACATCCAGTATATTAATTTGTGTTGTCCAGACCTAAGAATTTTTGGAACTCTAGCCCCCCCCCACCATCAAAAATTTTACTATTGGTCCATGCTTTGTGCATTAGAGACGGACTTATCATGACGTGTCAAAATGTCAGTCGTTCGAGCGAGAGAGATGGAGCTATACTGTATACACCCT
This sequence comes from Mythimna impura, assembly GCA_905147345.3. Classification (NCBI taxonomy): domain Eukaryota; kingdom Metazoa; phylum Arthropoda; class Insecta; order Lepidoptera; family Noctuidae; genus Mythimna; species Mythimna impura. The sequence goes on along the minus strand of LR990369.1, from coordinate 6,591,676 downwards.
ATATAGCTCCATCCCTTTATCAGTTCAGTTTAGGTCGTAAAATGGATCGCGTCAAGAACTCGTGGTAGCACTGCAGGCCCCCCACCATCAAAGATTTACCTATTTGTCCATGCATTTAATGAATGAATGAATGATATATTTATTTGCAAGAATATAGGTAACAAGTTCTTAACATTTGGTGGAGTCTCACTATATTCGGCATTTCAGCCGTACAAATATTTAGATTTTACATCTTTAGCATGCAGTAGGTACACATTTAGTCATTAACAATCTCATATATATAATAATTTCATCATTTAAACTTAAATAACCATTCAACCAATAAATTAATATAAATTAAAATTAAATACTAAATAATTGAATACAAATAATTTATAATTAAAATGATTACATGTCAACAAGAAAAATAATAATAAAAAAAATAACAAAAATTGTGAAAATGTTTATTACTTAAATATTCAAGTGATGTCATATATAATAAATTATAAGAGTTTTAGATTTTATATTCAAAATATTCATTGATAGAATAAAAACATCTGTCACACAACCAGTTAAATAACTTTCTATTAATTTCTAAATCTGTAGCAATTCTAAAATTTTCGGCTAAGTGGTTATATATTTTCACCGCCATGGTATAACAATTTTTCTTGCATTGTGTATTAGAAGCATATGGACATCTGTACCTATAAGTGGAGGTGTAAATATACATTTTTTAAAACATTATTATTGAAAGGCTCTTTGTTTGACCACTATCTCACCTGATGGTAAGCGATAATGTGGCCGACGATGGAGCACGCTTGCCAATTCACTCTTGACTTAAAGACCCCTAGCTTGTAGCTATCGGAAAACACAGACTCCGGCAGGGAATTGCACTCCTTAGCTGTACGCAAATAAATAAGTAAAGAGTAAATAAATAAGTAAGTATAGTGAGAGTATCTGAATTACCAAGGACATGCACTAAAGAGTAAAAAGATCGATTACCTAGTGAACTGAAATGAGAAAATGAGATGAAACACGGTGCTTATTTTATTTTCGTAGAAAAAGAAAAATGATTGAATCACACTTGACATATGATAAAGGCGAAAGCTTTCTGGCGACTGAATACCCGTTACGAATGACAATCGGGAACAACAGCTTTACGCGCTTTCCGAGGCATAGGGTATCAGTAATGTCCTAGATAAACATAGAAAAGTACATTGGAACTTACCCAGTTTCGAACCCGCAACCTCATACATGAAAGGTCATCACGACATCTGATGACGTCATCGACATCACAAATGAATAAAAAAATGGAGGTATTCCGTGAAGCACACCCAAACGAAGCACACCCAGACGAAGCACACCTAAAGTATTCCACTTAGCACACCCGTAGGTGGGCTTCAAATAAAAAAATAAAAAAAATAATTTTCTATTCCATAATATAAAATAATATTTTCTTCTATCGACATTTTTATTTCTTAGTCTCCGCACTATGCGAGTGATATTCGTAGGTGTGCTTCGTGGAATAGGAAATTAATTATTTAATTTTTTTATTTGAAGCCCACCTACGGGTGTGCTTCACGGAATACCTCAAAAAATGTAGTATGTGATGTTATCTCCGTTGATCTCACATCTCTTCGCAGCAGTTGGCTAATTACGCACTACCAAACCGAAGAAAAAAATTACAAAATATTTATTTACACGAAAACGAAACCCTGACCTTATTCTCAGCTAAACAACTCCTTACAAGTCGAGAACAACAGTCATAAACCCGACTACATACAGATGGTCGTCTCAATATAGAAAGTAGTAAGTAAAGCATAACTGCAAGACTGCGACCCGTTCGTGACGCCTGAGGTTAACAGCCGGTTGCACAATGTTAATCTTTTGTTTAGATGACGCATTTGATAATTATTTCAAATATCACCAGTTTAACCTCTTGTGTTGTGCAGGAGTCGAGGACAAGAAAGTCTAGACAAAGTGCAATTCTATCATAGAAAATTATTGTTTCTAGAATGTCCAATATAGATTAGATTGACGTATATCTATACTAATATTATAATTATAAAGCTGAAGAGTTTGTTTTAAAAATAAAGAAAGAACGAAAAAAAAGAACAACGAATGACGTCGGTTAAACGCGCAAATCTCAGGAACTTCTGGTCCAATTTGAAAAAATCTTTCAGTGTCAGCGTCAAGCGTAGTCCATTTATAACATTCAAGCTATGACCGTATCGACGAATAATGTTGCAAAAATGTATTCTTTTTGAGAGCTTCTGTTGGGTGCGCTGCTTAAACAGTTAAAGTTAGTCAAAAATATTAAAATGATTATGTATGACAAAATTGGTCTATAAAGCATCTTATGGAAGGCTGTATAGAACGGTCGTTTCTTATCACGTTTGGCAGAGCGTAACTTACGGAATAATAATGCTACCTATTTATTGCCTTCACTCGATAAATTCTGTAGCATTTTTAACAGGAAGGGAAAACTTAAGCTCGAAATTTTCTTCATGTCTGGTAAGATTTCTGTGTAATTCTAGTTCACACAGCCCTAATAAAGCGTTAATATAGAAAGTAGCAAATAAAGCATAACTGCGACCCATTGAGGCCTGAGGTTAAGAGCCGGTTGCACAATACCAACCTTTTGTTAACCGACGTTAGTTTTGACATTCAATTACGGATTTATTGTTGCAGTCCCAACTGTTCATATGACTTTAAGAGTTACGTATGTATGTCCATGCAATCATCATTTTCCTAGCCCTTCTCTAACTGCCCTTTCTAATGTTAGGGTTGCCTTCCAGCGCGCGCAGCTAAATGCCATCATTTTACATGGAGCGACTGCCCATTTGACCTTCACGATCTAGTTGCAAAAAAAAATGCTGTTGATTTCGAAAAACTTTTTTATAATTCAGTGTCCGGATGCAAATATGTAAAATTATGAGACCCAGATGTTGATTTGTCTGAGTCGTATCCACGTTGAACAGAAAATAAAAGAATTGTGTATCAGCTGTTTAAGTTGCAAGCTGCTTAATGTATACAATGTACAATGTTAACAGTCATTTCAGTTTCTTTGTTAGAAAATGAAACATGTAGCAAAATAGTATTTCAAGTAGTTTGTGAGGTATTTAAGAATTACTAGCTGATTTGAAGGCCGTCTGTAATGATCGTTGTTTTTTTTTTGCCTGTACGGCTGTACCTTCCCACTGCTAGGCAAAGGCCTCCCCAAACCCTTCTGGCTCTTGCAGTAGGCGTCTAGATCGTCTCGCCAAATCGGCCTAGGCAGCGTTGTTCATCCTCAAGCATCCAATTTGTGGAGACTTGTCCAGCGGTCAATGTGCATGCATCTGACGTGTCACACCCAATCCCGTTTGTTATAAACGCTATGTGACATTTAAATTAACGCCAATATAGTTTTTGCGTTGCTGATTTCTTGTTGGTTAGTGTTGAAAATCAAATATTTAGTGTGTTTTTTAGACGTCACATAGCGTTAGTAACCAGAGAGGGTTCTGGTATACCCTGTTGCACCTTCTGTACTGTTTTAAATTAATGGTTTCATTTCTGCTGGGTGATCTGGTTAGGCAAGGGTTTTTTTGATGGTTACCAATAAAACCATTGCCTAGCAGGATCAGCAGAAATGGGATCGGTAAAATATACTAGCTTTGGCTAGCGGCTTCGCCATTGCGAAGCTAGAAAACAATCCCATGGGAGACCATACTCCTGGGGAAAAATAAATAAAGTATCCTATGATATCCTCCAGGATATGGTCTACCCGTGTGTCAAATATCACTCAAATCCGTGCAGTCACCGTGATTACTTTAAAGTTTCCAACATTATGTATATTAAAAGCATCGATATATATATGTAACACTCACTTCAATCGACTCAGGTGTAGTGTAATCCATACACTTTGAACATTACACTATGTTGAACGAAACGCGTAAATGCCACGAAATTCATGGCGCTTAAGACATTTCGGTCGCGAAAAAAGTATCCTCTAAAAGCTATCTTAGCACTGTATGTTTTAATAGTTCTGTTAAACGGCATAATGCCAATCTAGCGCTGCAGCAAACTTTTGTTTTAACTTTTCAGTATTTTGACAAATATTTTCCATGAACGTGCTTGTCTATCTCTAGAATATAAGTCGATGATTAAAAGATTATATCCAATCCACGGTCTCCTAACCTCACATGACTGAAATAAAACTTATTTTTAATCACTCTTAAAACAGCCAACATTATATCATTCCTTATAACTAGTCGTTCACCTTAACCTAGGTTTACCTCAACCTTATACGGTGCAATCGACGGTAACAGTTAGTCACTTTTATCTCGGAATCTAAGTAAACTGTTCAATTGAACGCTACGCCGGTGGAAATTGGGTCAAATCTGTTACTTAGTTGTATGGTATAGATTATTATATTATGTCTTCGTTAGCCTGGCTTCTGTTTCTCTTTTATGAGGTTCGAGAGTACCTTGTTCTTGCTATGGTGAAACGAGGTCTCAAACTCAAAGCATTTATCCTTATCGTTATATATTATAATCTATATTTATTAAAATGAAATACTACTCACTGATTAATGACGAAATCTCAGAAACTATAACACCTACAAATTTAAAATTTGGCAGTAGGTTTCTTATAGGGTGTAGGCGTCCGTTAAGAACAGATTTTACGAAACTCCACCCCTAAGGGGCTAAAACGGGGGTTGGAAGTTTGTATGAAGAAACCTACTTTCACTTGGCGAAACCGCTGGCAGAAGCTAGAATATCTATTATAAAACGAAGTCCCACACCGCGTCTGTCTGTCAGTCTACATTATTTATTTATTGCACACCTTATAACAGGACAAATACTTATAAAAAGAAGTGTACAATAGGCAGTCTTATTGCACAGGGCAATTTCTTCCAGACAACCTTTGGATGGACTAAACGAAAGGATACATTTGTTTATTTTCGATAGATACATACTTATAAATAAAATGGATGCGCGAATTCTTAGGTTACTTGCTATTACGACTTACTTTTTATTATGACTAGCTTTTGCCCGCGGCTTCGCTCCCGTCAACTGACTACTATATACTGCTCTACCCAATCCTACCCTTCTCTACCTCACTCTACCCTAGTCTACCCCACTCTACCCTACTCGATAAAAAGTCTAAATCCTATGTCTGTCTCCTGGTTCTGAGCTACCTCCCCACCAATTTTCAGCCAAATCGGTTCAGCCGTTCTTGGGTTATAAATAGTGTAACTAACACGACTTTCTTTTATATATATAGATTATTTTTATTGTACTTTTTAGTACAATATTGACCGGTCTACACTGTCCTTACATAGTATCTACTTATATGTATACTGTAATATGGAAATATTGTAAAAACAACAATTTTTTTAAAAGAGTAACCATGGATTTTCTTGCCGGTTCTTCTCCATAGGAAACGACCAATTTGGAACCGTGCACTAGCTTCTGACGTTTTATAAGTGCCCATGTAAAAAACTTTTGACTTTGATGTGTCTTTTTGTAATATCAAAATAATTTGTTTTTTTACTAAATGCATATTAAAATATATTCGATACTTACCTAAAACAAAAATACAATTTTTAACAATTTTGTCTGGCTTTCAGTTTGTTCCAACTAATTTCCGAAACGGCTGGCAGAATTTTGATGGGCTCTCTGGTGTATAACTAATTTAATAAGAAGTAGCTTTTTTGCATTATTTTATCTGCAATCAGCTTTTACTATAAGCAGGTGTGTTGTAATATATTGTCACTTCGAGTGTCTTTCAGTAAAGGCATCTCCTCTTCAGTGGTGGAGTGAAAGTAGTAACTGGGCTTATTTAAAAAATAAAAAATTAGGGTTCCGCGCAAAAAATAAATGTAGCAAAAAAGAGAGCAGTGATGGCCGAGTGGTAACGGCCCCAAGTTACGAGTTGTAGGTCGCGGGTTCAAACCCAGTCAGGAGCATTACTTTATGTAATTTATTTCATCACCACTGCTCTCAAAACGGTGAAGGAAAACATCGTGAGGAAACCGGCATCTCCTAGAACCAAAATTTCGAATACATGTGACATTTCCGCCTTGGGCTCGCGTGGTAAATTACGGCCCATTCCCTCTTCTAGAGAGAGGAGGCCTGAGTCCCAGCAGTGGGAACATTAAAAAGATTATGCTATGCAAAAAATAAAAAACAAACCTCCTGAAATTGGATTGGCATTGTGCAGACGAAGTTTCGGGCAGCATCTAGTCGATGAATAATAAAAAAGGGTATCCGAAAGGCGAATTCTAACATTGCAAGATTTCATCACAAACACCATAATACAGTAACAACCAGCCTACTTAGCCAAGATAACAATAGCATCTATAATGGCTAGTTTAACTGCGCAGCGGTCAAGTACAGTAAATTGACCTATTTACCTCGGTTAGATGTACAAATTGCGCACGGCGCAGGATGATCGCTCTTAAAAACTATGCGGGTACTCGCGAGTTGGTGACGTCAGAACCGAGGGTCAGTCAACGCTATGGAGTTGCAGGTTTCCTGGTTTAAGTGTTTAGCGTAAACGTGAGAGAATAGGCGTGGTACTATTTCAAATATCTGTTATTTATTTATTGTACACACTTTTACCAGTGTTATCTTTTTTAACCCAAAGGTTAACTGGTAGATAATGCCCTGTTGCATTAAGTCCGCCTATGTACCACTACTGTACATGAAGTTTAAATAAATAATAAATAAATAGGCTCCTCATAAACTAGTGCGCCTCACCATCAACCACCACTAACCACTAGGCCTGTTGGTCTAGTGGTTAGTGGCCCTCCTGACTGCTATGCCGGAGGTCGTGGGTTCGATTCCCACCCAGGATAAATTTTCGTGTGATGAGCATGAGCACGATCATTTGTTCTGTGTCTGGATGTAATTTATCTATAATATGTATGTATTTAGAAGAAATATTTAATTATGTACGTTTATCAGTTGTCTAGTACTCATAACACAAGCTCTGCTTAGCTTGGGACTAGATGGCGTTGTGTGAAAGTTGTGGAATATTATTATTAATATTATCAACGATTGCAATACTGCTTACCGTCAGGTGGGATCGCAGTCAAGCACTAGTTTACATAATTAAAAAAAAAACAACTGTCCGCACGTGTGAGGGAATAGACATACTCTCACCCCAGCCGCCGGGATCCTGACACCGATTTCCAGCCACCGTAGGCGTAGGTTTGCGGACGACGAGCAATGCGTAGCTTGCCGTCCGGACCAAGCCCGAGTCGTTGACGGCGCGTTGTGTTCCACGCGCATCGCAAAGAGATGTCAGCAAAACCGTAAGGGCCCAGCAGGGCTGAAGCCTACCAGTGCCATGGGTAGACTTCTGAAAGGGAAACCCGTGGTCATGGAACACAAGGGCAAAGAAGAAACGTAGGTGTGGTTTAGTCAGTAGAAGTCTAACACTCCGTCTCGCTCCACCCTAGAGCGCGAATGCAGGACGGGCAGCATAGCATAGACGCATGTCCTGTGCAGCAGTTCCACATTAGCACTGTGTTTGAGATGGGACGAGGAAGCCTCATTTGGCCTGATTGGTTTTCTATAAAACTCGAAAGCACATAATAATTCATTTAAAGATATTATTTGCATAAGTCTTTTCGTTTAACTTTTTTTTTTTTATAGGCTCGCGTTTGACCACTATCTCACCTTCACCTGATGGTGAGCGATGATGTGGCCGACGATGGAGCACGCTTGTCTAGAAGTAACCTATTCACTCTTGACTTAAAGACACCTAGGTTGTAGCTATCAGGAAACACAGACTCCGGCAGGGAATTCCACTCCTTAGCTTTACTTCTTCTCTGAATTAAAATATTTTGCTGGTTCTTTTTATAAAATAGGAGTGCACAGATTTCTTTGGCCCAGTTAACTCGCCCTAGTTTTAGGACTAACTTTCCATTTCCTCTTGGTAACGTGTTACTTTTTAATTATGACAGTTACTAAGGAAGGGCCGACTGCCGGTTGTGATATTATGGAGCTGGACTATTTATGATGAATTTAAGTTTCTTAACTTTCTGTTAGCTGTTAAACGTAGTTTCCTATTTTTATTTTGATGTGAAATCATCGAATAAATCTTCAGATACATGAGGGGACACAATGTCCCCCGACATGACACGTAACTCTGTCAAATTATCCAACAATATGTCCCGCGTCACGAGAATGGTTGTACAGATACCGGCACGGATCTTGAGCGCTGACTTCTACAGTTCTACTTGCGTAGAAACACGCAGAAGTGAAATATCGGGTCTCTTTAGTGGTATGAAAAGAGACGCGGGGGCGGGAAGTGCAATCCTTGTACAGTGATTGGCTCGCCGATGTGTACGATGCGCAAAGCGATCCCCGCTCTTTCGCCGAGCGCTCAAGATTCGTGCCGCTATCTTTAGCGGGGTTGTGGGGCAAGTTGCGGGACATTGGGTCACGTTCCTTGCAGCCTCACGTAGATTGAGCGTTGCGCGTCTTGTTGAGGTACATTTTATCCCCTAACTACCTTCTGCCAGCGGCTTCGCCCGCGTGTAGAAAGGTTTTCATCATACAAACTTTGAACCCCCGTTTCATCCCCTTAGGGTGTGAATTTTAAAAATTCCTCTCTTAGTGCTCGCCTACGTCATAAAAGTAAGCTTTTTGCAAAATTTCACGCTCCTAGTCTTAGTAGTTTAGGCTGTGCATTGATATGTCAGTCAGTCGGTTTCTCCTTTTATATAAGGTAACTGGCAATTAGTGTACGATACTTAAACACGTGATTGTGCTCATGATAACAAACAATTTTTATTATGGGAGCAAAGCCAAAATCGGGAAAAAATATCAGCTGTTCAGTACAATAGGCAAACATAAATGTACAGAACAGCTGATTTTTTTTCGCGATTTCAGGTTTGTTCCCATAGTAAAAGTTGTTTGTTATCATGAGCACAATCACGTGTTTAAGTATCGTACACTAATTACCAGTCACTATATATACTTATATAGATTTATTCTGAGGTTTAACTTCTCAGTGAGTGTCAGACTTTCACTGATTAAAATCCACCCGTGCTCCTTCAATTGCCCTTTACGTTCCAGGACTGTGGTAGCTAGAACAATCCTGCAGCTCTGGAAAAGGGGTGATTTGATTTTTGAAGCTTGCATCAAGAAACAGTACATTATAGCATAGATTTAAATACATTTGATTCCCATAAAAAGATACAAAGACACTTACTTACTTTTGTTTACCTTATCATATCACTGCGAAGGCTATATAAAAAATTTATATATTGAATATAAAAAGTCAAGAAGAAATATGCGTATTGATAATAATAAAACACAAAAAAATAAATAATAATAAAAAAACAAAAAAGTGTTATGGTGCGTTTACACGTGGGCCCGGCCTCGGCCAATCGATTGTTTTGTTTAAACGGGTTATCCCCGTTTACAAAGTAGCTAGATATAGCGATTGGCCGAGGCTGGGTCCAAGTGTAAACGGGGCATTATAGATCTTTTATTATAGAGGCCTCAAGGCCACGAACTTAGCATACGCTGCTATATTTAAAAACAACACCTAAATAACACAGAGCTGGTATTTCTGGTATTTATATTAGTAAGGTATTGGGCTAATTGATTTACAAAATAACCTAGACAAACCAACACATATATGCTAGAGACCAGTTTTGCAGCATCCCAGCCACACCTCGACAACGGCATAGGCCACCGTGATGGTGATGATTCATAATATGACAGAATATATAATATGAGGTAACCCCGACGTCAGCGTGGCTTAAAAAGGCATCACTGACATGTCACGAGAGTAATCGCTGGATAGTTTCAATGTCAAACACTACCAAAGAATACCGACCCTTTTAAAAGAGGAAAAATATTGTAAAAATTATGAAAGGGAAAAACTTTTTACAAAAAAAATAAAATAACCGACTTCACTAAAAGGATCAGAATAACTTTAATTTCGGAAGTCGGTGCTAAATAAGAAACAAACAATACCGAGAAACAAGTTTTTTATTTCACACTTTTTAGTTGCGATACACTTATAACCAGAGTGCCTATTTCTCGTGACAATTCGAATTAACCCAGCCACAAACCACTGCTACGTTACATTGTTTTAATATGAAGTTCCTGTATCTACCTTCCACCTTCCGGCTCCATCATCAGATCAGTTCGAATGTACCTTATAGCCAAAGTGCATCTCATGACAATTCTAATAAGCCCAAACACGGCTAAGTTACATTGATTAATTACGGAGTTCCAGTACCTACCTTCCGGCTCCATCATCATCATCATCAGTTCACTTCGATGATACCATTTTCAACGTAACTATTCAGAACCATTTATTTATTTGTATTTTTATATTCGCTTAACTACCTTCATTCTGGTCTTCTTCATCAGTTCCACTTCATCAAATGTTACTTTTTGACTGTAAATGCTTAAGTTCTCGATGAAAATACCAAAATCACCATATGGTTGCCTGTAATATTTGAGGAGTTCCCTCGATTCCTTATGGATCCCATCATCAGAACTGGATTCTGAAACAACTGGGACCAATCGGAAAGCATATCCTCTAAGAGGAAAAAAAAAATGCAAATCGGTCCATAAAAGACGAAGTTCTGAGGTAAAACACAAAAAAAACACAACCGAATTGATAACCTCCTCCTTTTTTTTGAAGTCGGTTAAAAAGGACGAAACCTCATAGCCCGCTGATATTTGAAGTGTTTTCTATGATCCATTAGTTCTATAATAAATAGACTAGTATTATAAAATCGTGAGAAAGTCGTATAAAAACACATGGTTCTGCATTGCTAAATAAGAATCGATTTGGTTATCTCGGCACAACTGTTATTAGCACTTAAAATGCTATTGCTATTTGCAGTCCTTTCCCCATTATCGAAGCCTATCAAAACCTTATTATTTCCATACAATTAAGTTGGTTATGGATTTTTATAGACATACTTGCTGTCTCCCGCGGTCCCACTTGCGTCTTAAGGAACTGCTCCGCTTTCGTGGGTTGTAGCGTGATGTTATATGTATGGGTAACTGGCAATTAGTGTACGATACTTAAACACGTGATTGTGCTCATGATAACAAACAATTTTTACTATGGGAGCAAAGCCGAAATCGCGAAAAAAATATCAGCTGTTCAGTACATTAGGCAAACATAAATGTACTGAACAGCTGTTTTTTTTTGCGATTTCAGGTTTGTTTCTATAGTAAAAGTTGTTGGTTATCATGAGCACAATCACGTGTTTAAGTATCGTACACTAATTACCAGTCACCCTATATATCCTATAGGCTTCTTCGATAAATGGGTTATCCATCACTAAAAGATTTTCTCAATTCAAGCCAAGTAGTTCCTAAAGAGCAGTGGTGGCCGAGTGGTAACGGCCCCGACTTACGAGTTGTAGGTTGCGGGTTCAAACCCAGCCAGGCGTATTACTTTGTGTAATTTATTTCATCACCACTGCTCTCAAAACGGTGAAGGAAAACATCGTGAGGAAACCGGCATGTCCTAGAACCAAAAATTCGAAGACATGTGACATCCACCAACACGCACTGGGCCCGCGTGGTGGATTACGGCCCTTTCCCTCTCCTAGAGAGGAGGCCTGAGTCCCAACAGTGGGAACATTATAAGGCCGACTATGCTAGTTCCTGAGATTAGCTGCTCTTCACTACGCGAAGTTATGTCATGTCAGCTAAATTATTCTACAGATCGCATGCCCAAAATACCATCGACACAAACCCATCAATAACCGGAAATCCCATAGCAACACTACAAAAGCATTTGAAACTTATAACTTAAAATTCAGCTCACATAAGATATGTATACTTGGTATTTTAGTAGTGTCCGACCGAAACTAGTTTTTACGGACGAAACCGAAACCGAATTTCGGCTTTTTTCAGTTGAAACCGAAACTTTATGGAATCACTCAATTTATTTTTATTTGTAAGCTGTTGATCCCCGCAATAACGCCGGCGTTAACGCGCCATTGTCTTTCTATTGTGTCTCTAATTACGCTACTCAAAAAGTTAAATCACTTAGGTATGTTATACTATCTTCTTCCAGCGACTTCGCCTGCGAGAAAATAGAAAATTATCCCAAAGGAAGATACTCTCGGGATAAGCGCCTAAGGGCGGAATTCACCAATAAAACTAATCGCGTTTTAACGTTTGGCTCGCATAATCGCGTTTAGTCGCTGTCACTAGTGTCACTTTTCTGTATTTTTCTTTTGTTGTATTTTTACATTGGATAGTTCCGCCCTAAGTGCTATTTCGGGACATGGTCTACTCTTGTACCAAGTTTTATCGAAATCCGTTCAAACGTGACGAAGTAACAAACATACACACATTCACCAAATACCAAATAAGTAAGTTGCAACATAGCATGTCTGATCGCAGCACGAAACCGTTCGAATTCAGTTTCGATTTCTAGTTTTGACTTTATGGCAGCCGAAGCCGAAACTCGTTTTTTAGCCGAAACCGAAAGTTCAGTCGAATACTATTACTTGTTAACATTGCATAAGGTAGCCAGAATCAAACATAATCTCGTTGGAACGGAAACGCCAATGTTTATATTACGGGGTTATTTGCGAGACCTGACTCATATAATATTAAGTGGTCCATTTATTTTCAGGGCTATTATTAATTTAACTGCCGGCTTTAGAATTAGTTTCATTTGGCCACGAGTCGGCTAGCTGTGCCCGGTAGCTGTATCCGGTACGTCTTTAGATTGTCGTCGAAATATTATTTAGGCCTACTGTCCACGGACGCGTAGCTTCTTAGACGCGTATTCGTCATTATACGCTTGGTGTACGCCTGCGTGAAGATTACATACTAAACTATGGCCTACTATTCACGGACGCATAGCTTCATAGACGCGTATTCGTCACTATACGCTTGGTGTACACCGTCACCTGCTCACAGCTTACATGCGAAAGAAACTCTGCCGATGAAGCGGCAACGAGACGTAGGCACGACGTTGCCCTTTCGTCGACAGAGAGAGGGAGGCCTTAGCCATCGTCACCGATTAGCCCAACATGGGCTGTGAAAAAAAGAAGGATGTTAAAAGATTGCATGTAGCGGAGATGAGAATGTTGAGATGGATGTGTGGTGTGACGAGAATGGGTAAAGTGAGAAATGAGTATATTATAAATTTTCTAGGCAAGCGTGCTCCATCGTCGGCCACATCATCGCTTACCATCAGGTGAGATAGTGGTCAAACGCGAGCCTATCAATAATAAAAAAAAAATAGTATTTTGGAAGAAGTTTGAAAGTGGCGCCAGTGACTGAAAAGCTGTGTGAAATGTTATTACTCCGGGCCCTGGTTCAGGCTATGGTCCGGAGCGAAAGGGAATGGGATGCAGTTACATCCTTCTACGAAGCAGTAATGTGAGGGAATATACATCCTCACGCCCCAGTTGCCGCGTCAGAAAACGCCCCGGGCGTCGGGAATCGCAGGGCGATCTCCGGCCACCGTAACGACAAGCAATGTGTAGTTCGCCGTTCGCTCATCCTATAAAGCCCGAGTGGTCAACGGCACGTAGTGTTCCACGCGTGTCTCAAGGAGATGTCCGCAAACCGTAGGAGCCCAGCAAGTTGGATGCCTGTTAGGGCCATGAGGAAAAGTATGAAAGCGATACTCGTGGTCTTAGAACACAAAAGGCAACTGAAGGAACATAGGTGTGAGCGAAAGGACGTGTCAGACTCTGATTAGTCCTCTCAATCTCTCTGATTCCAAAACTCCTCCCTCCTCGTCTCTTCTAGAACTATATCTCAATTTACCATCCTTCAAAATCCTACTAAGTATTTGCAGGGACTACTAAACAAACTATATTTATAAACCATGACTCACACATCGCTCCATTTTATTCTGCCCGTGGTATTATGTTGTTAACTATTGTCTGCTTTTGAACAAACTGGGTCAGGATAAAAATACGGTTTACCTTAGTATGTGTATGCTTTATCGTGACCAAGTGGACGTGAATGTCTGAATTAAATACTGAATATGTCTTTATGGGCCTCATCAGAAGGCTTAAAGTCACCCATAGGGCAATGGATAGGGTTATGCTCGGAGTTTTCTTGCGTGATTGCATCAGAAATGAAGATATCCGCAGGTGAATCAAGGTTGCCTACATAGCCCGAAGAATCGCCAAACTTAAGTGGTAGTGGACATGGGCAGGGCACGTTGCTCGCAGAACAGATGGTCGATGGGGACGAAAGGTTCTAGAGTGGCGACCACGTACCGAAAGATGCAGCTTTAGAAGGCCTTCCACAAGGTGGAGGGATGACATGGTGAGGGTCGTGGGAATCCGATTATGGCGGCACTTGAGAGAAGCCTATGTCCAACAGTGGACATCTTTTGGCTAAAATGGTGATGTCTATGCCTTGTTAAGCAGTTCATTCTTTGGCGAAATGGGCACTACCATATAGAAGATAAAAATCTAGCCAAGTGCGAGTCGGACTCACACACGAAGGGTTCCGTACTACAATATTAATATTAAGCAAAAAAAAAACGCTTTCAAATTAAACTTTATTTTAATTATTATTATTTGTTGTTGTTATAGCGGCAATAGAAATACACATTCTGTGAAAATTTCAACTTTACCTCTTGCAGTTTATGAGATACAACCATTTGATAGACGGACGGACAGCGGAGGCTTAGTACTAGGGTCCCGTTGGCACCCTTCGGGTACAGAACCCTGAAATCCATTATATAGGTTGAGTTTAAGTTTCTGGGCCACCACGACATGTAACCTAATTTTAAACCCCAATACAGTAGGAAAAAAAGGCTAGGCATTTGCTTGATTTTGAGCATTAGCCCTTTCCTGGCTATTATAAAAGAACTAGACCGTGACCACTAATCTAAATGGTGATAAGATTGGTGATATCACGCGTTACTTGTCTTATCTATCTAAAGTATGGCCATTTTCTATCAGTGTAGATAAACTCTATCAAATTAATATGACCACGCACGCAGAAAACATCGTTATGAAAACCAGCCCCCCTAGCCATGTTACAATCGTATCGCTCGCGCCGAACGCCTCGAATAGGCCACGCCTCCGATTCTTTTGTTCTGACCACGTGACTGAGCGTTGAGAAGACGTCAGAACAAAGGAATCAGAGGCGTGGCCTACTCGAGGCGTTCGGCGCGAACGATACGATTGTAACTTGGCTAGGGGGGCTGGAATCTTAATTTTTGCAGTTCAGGATCGCTTGGTGTTTATTAGACCCTAAACATAGCATTTTGTGGTTTTGGACCTGATGATGACCTGGTGAGAGTCGCGGGAATGCAATGGATGCGAGACGCACGGGACCATTCGTTGTGACGCCCTATGTCCAGCAGTGGACGTCTTTCGGCTGAAATGATGATGATGATGATGAAGTATAGCATAAGCATAATCAGCCTAATAAGTTCTCACAGCCGGGACTCAGGCTTCCTCTCTAGGAAAGGGAATGGGCTGTAATCCATTACGCGGGCCCAGTGCAGATTATTATATGTCACATGTCATTGATTTTTTTATTCTAGGACATGCCGGTTTCCTCACGATGTTTTTCTTAAGTACCCGTTTTGAGAGCAGTGGTGATGACCCATATAACTCTTAGGTTGGGACCATTACCTGGGCCACCAATGCTCCATTACAATAATATTTAGATAAGTTTATTATAATTTCCTTCACTGATTTGAGAGCAGTGGTGATGAAATAAGTTACTAAAGTTAATTCTAAAAGATTTCTACTGAGAAATTAAGTCAATCCACACATTTCTTTATTGGCTACGAGATCAAACTTCTCATTTTATAACTAAGCAATTGGAAAATGAGATAGCCTCAGCGAGCTTGGAATTGTAGGGCTCTCCGACACGGATAGGCAATGTTTATTTTTTATTTTTTTATAACCACGCAGAAAGTGGCTTTCAAAGTAACTAGTGGCTAAGATCTTCTTCTTCTTTGTGGTCTGGTTTCCGCACTTAGTCCTTATCGGACCATTGTGCGTAGTGGCTAAGATAGTATCATTCAAACGCTTGCTATTAGTAATTCAGCAGGTAATGTGGATTTTTAGAGGTGAATAATGCTATTAAAAAGAAGTCTAAAGAAAATAAAGAAAGAAAAATATTTTATTTGGCACACACAGATACACACAGTGTAGAAAAAGGATGGAAAAACTAACATCGCGTGTGTCAAGTTTGCGCCAAAAAGGTTCAGTTCAGCAAAAATGCCAGACAAGTACATGGTAGTTGTCTGACGCTGTTTTTCAACTGAACCTTATTGAGAGTGTACGGATGGAAATGAGTTTATTTAACGTGAGATGAGTTTGTTTAAGTGTGTTTAATTAGCACCCATTTCTACTCAACATTTACAACTAGAAAACCCCCACATATGTTGTTCTCATTTGACATTGAGTGTCCTCTGAAATGTATTGAAGCTGCAACAAACAGTATGGTCTAATCGACACGGAATGCATATGTATTGTGTATTGTTAACTAATTGTTTTATTATGCACTGTGAAGGTGCTACATGTGCCAGATGGTTTACAACTCATAAAATTTATTCTGTCTCGCGAAAGGATAGTTTTAAGTGGACGATTCCTTTAAAGGCTTTCAATGTTCTGGAAGATAGACAAGAGCTACAAGGACTCGTAAAAGGACGTTTTTTCGAACTGATTTATGGTGGTGAAATTGACGCACAGTGAAAAATGAATGTGTGTTTTTACACATTTAATTAAGCGTTTTAGAAGTTGCACAGCATCGTTGAAAGACTCATTCGCCGCTCATTCATTCAACTTAATTAATTCATTAAACTTAAAATCAGTTTATCATTTTAAATGTACCTTTACCCCGTAGGTACATATGGCTTAAAATTCATCTTGATTCCTCCTCGCGTTCCTGGGATAAAGGGTCTTGACAGACAGGCAGACAGACGGACAACAAAGTGATCCTTTAAGGGCTCCGTTTTTTTTTTCTATTGAGGTACGGAACCCTAAAAACATCAATTCTTTTTCTTTTCGAATCGACGGTAAACTTTTTAAACTGTTTGAGCCTATTAGGTGGTTACGTTAACAGCAGCATCAGTGACACTCATTAAATCCTCCAAAGTGCAGGTGTATGGGCACTTAAGTCACTCACAACAATACAGGAGAACCAAGGTTACCGACGTAGCACGAAGAATGGCCAAACTAAAGTGGCAATGGGCAGGGCACATTTCTCGCAGAACATGAGACAAGATGGCCGTTGGGGCCGAAAGATTCTGGAATGGCGGCCACGTACCGAAAGACGTAGCCTTGGTTCTCCTGCTGATATCTTCATTTCTGATGTGATCACGCAAGGAAATTCCAAGCATAGCCCTTTCCATTGCTCTTTGGGTGACTTTAAGTCTTCTTATGAGGCCCATTGTAAGCGACCACGTTTCGGAACCATATAATCAGGTTGATCGATGACTTGGTAACGGTTGCGGGAGTCCGATGGATGCGAGACGCATAGGATCGTTCATTGTGGCGACACTTGGGGGTGGCCTATGTCCAGCAGTGAACGTCTTTCGGTTGAAATGATGATGATGATGAACAACAACAATACCTAATCGTTTTTTAATTTTCGGGGAAACAATTCTCCTTACCAATATAAAAGTGATTGCATGCATATCAACGCCACAGCAACATTTTTACCTTCTCTATAACTACGAAGGCTGTTTCCCATCACGGCAATAATCTATCAATACCAAAAAAAAAAAAACACATTCTGCAACAAACATTGTATACCCGTCCCATCCACGTTAATCGACGCAGAATACTATGTATTGTTACCTAATTGTTGTATTATACGATGTGAAGTGGGCCAGCGTTTGCAAAAACAGCTTGTGTAATACTCGATGGACTGGGGCCTGTGGCTCAATATTTTGTGATGTGATCAAACTGTTAAGTTTTATATGTAACAGAGATGAGAATATTGAGCCATCTTATCATCACCACACATCCATGTCTCATCATCATCGATATACATATATGTAGTACGCACTAGATTACGCGTGCCGAACACTCACTTCAATCGACTCAGGTGTAGTGTAATCCATACACCTTGAACATTACACTATGTTGAACGAAACGCGTAAGTGCCACGAAATTCATGGCGCTTATGAAATTTTGGTCTCGAAAAAAGTATCCTCTAAAAGCTATCTTAGCGCTGTATGTTTTAATAGTTATGTTAAATGGCATAATGCCAATGTAGCGCCGCAGCGAACTTTTGTTTTAACTTTTCAGTATTTTGACAAATATTTTCCATGAACGTGCTTGTCTATCTCTGAAATATAAAGTCGATGGTCATCATCATCATATCAGCCAAAACACGTCCACTGATCTCAACCAAGCGTCGCCACAACGACCGGTCCTGTGCGTCTCGCATCCATAGGATTCCCGCGACCCTTACCAGGTCATCGATCAACCTGATTATATGGTTCCGAAACGTGGTCGCTTACAGTGGGCCTCATAAAAAGACTTAGTCACCCAAAAAGCAATGGAAAGGGCTATGCTCGGAATTTCCTTGCGTGATCACATCAGAAATGAAGATATCCGCAGGAGAACCAAGGTTACCGACATAGCTCGAAGAATCGCCCAACTTAAGTGGCAATGAGCAGGGCACATTGCACGCAGAACAGATGGTCGATGGGGATGAAAAGTTCTGAAGTGGCGACCACTTACCGGAAGACGCAGCGTTAGAAGGCATTCCACAAGGTGGACCGATCCATATGTGTAGTGTGACGAAAATTGATAAAATGAGAAATATATAATCAGATTATTCAGAGATGGCCGCAACCGTGAGAGAACGGACATCCAGCCGCCGCCACAGGAGATGCCCCGGGCGTTGGGAGTAGCAGGGGAATTCCTGACTGGAGCTTGAGGCCCGCAGTCCAAGACACGTCAAGAAATTTCGCCTTCTTTCGTTTGATCTCAATGCGATTCCTTATGGTGGTTTTGCAGAGCACGAACCGAGCACAAATTCGTATGGTATGAACCGACTTCAAGTCTCGAACGAGCGCGCTTCGAGTGTTTGGTTCGCGCTCGACTGTATTCCGCCTATTGACGGATTTTTGACGAACACAAACGGTTCAGCATCACGTTCGAGGACTGTGATCGTTGCAGACTCGTTGTACGTCCACAATTAGCTCGGCTTGTGCTCAGCTCGTGCTCCTCTAGGGTAGACCCACCTTTATGGACTTATTCAAGACCAGCTGTTTCACTATTAACATCTTAGCTAGTTGATTGACCAGTACTTCACTTATGATAATTTAATTGAACGTGTAGCACGTGATATAAAGTGTATTACATCCGATGTCAATTGAGGAAAATTGCTTAACAATTAATAGTCAAGTTAGCAATTGAGGAAAATTGCGTACAAGCGGGTACTTGACGCTTGTTGTGCTATTATCTAAATATTAGGGATGTAACGGAAATAGTGATTTATTCCTGTAAGTGGGGATTACAGGAATAAATCACTATTTACTTAAATCAACTTTTTTTATATATTATTGATAGGCTCGTGTTTGACCACTATCTCACCTGATGGTAAGCGATGATGTGGCCGACGATGGAGCACGCTTGCCTAGAAGTAACCTATTCACTCTTGACTTAATGACCCCTAGGTTGTAGCTATCAGGAAACACAGACTCCGGCAGGGAATTCCACTCCTTAGCTGTACGCATTATGAACGTCAACTCAGCCCGGTGGGGATTTTTGGAAAAGAAGTAACAATCCCCACCACGTGATCCTAATCTATATATGTATATATATATATAAAAGGAGAAACTGACTGACTAACATATCAACGCACAGCCGAAACTACTGAGACTAGGAGCGTGAAATTTTGCACAAGATTTTCTTTTATGACGTAAGCGAGCACTAAGAAAGGATTTTCTAAAATTCACCCCCTTAGGGAATGAAACGGGGATCTAAAGTTTGTATAGAGAAACCTACTTTAGCGCGGGCGAAGCCGCTATTGAATACTTTTTTGTTTGAATCTAGTTAATTGTTGTTCCTAAATATTTTTGAAACGATTCAGTACAATTTATAATGAAAGTTGATTATAATATTGACATAATTACTTGTCTAATTAAACGTATCCATTAACGCATTTTTGTTTAATAATTTAGAAACAACCATATGTGGTGGGGATTATTACTTATTTTAATAAAAATCCCTATTAGGCTAATTTTATTTAACTAGTGGGGTTATTCGGAACCGGAGTTTTTAAATTTGGTTTATCGTAACCGGAACCGAAATTGGAGGCGCTTAATATTGGTCCCAGGACATGGTCTACCTGTGTATAAATGTTTTATCGAATTCCGTTTAAGCATGAAAAAGTAACAAACAAACATACAAACACACAGCCTCTACAAACTTCAGCCTTTATAATATTATTGTGATTTTTTTTTAGTTTTCTCCACTAGAAATTACTTCTGTTTTGTAAATGCACAAACATGTAAAATCATATGTAGATAACAAATGATTCTGTAGACCATACAAACACTTGTTCCATGCTAGAATCAAACTTGCGACACCCAGCGTACCTAGTCCCTGCCACCGTAGGCGCGGGCTTGCGGATGGCGAGCAATGGGAAGCTCGCCGTCCGATCGTCCGGTAACCGTCCAGACCGAGCCCAAGTTGTCGACGGCGCGTAGTGTTCCATGCGCGCCTCAAGGAGATGTCAGCAACCGTAGGGGCCATGGGTGATGCGAAAGAGATCCCCGGGGCCCTGGAACAATGGCAAAGAGGAACAGGAGTGGGTTTTTAGTCACTAAAAGTCTGACACGCTCCCCCAAAAAAAAGCAGCTAGTCCCTCAACCACTACACCAACTGTGCAGTGAAACTTACTTATGGTTCTTTTCTCTATTTCAGGTGTGGCACAAAGGGTGCTTCAAATGCCAGGAATGCGGCATGACACTCAACATGCGTACCTACAAAGGATATGGAAAACTCCCATACTGTGAATCGTGAGTATTTCGACTTTATTTATTTATTTATTTATTTTATAATTCATGTACACACAAATATACAGAAGAAGATAGGTATCTTTATATTTAATAAACTAACTGATAAAAAGCCTAATTATACACCACAATGTTTTAATTACTACAAAAAAAATGGGGCTCTATGCGTACCCGTTACTGATCATATTTGTGTAGTCAAAAGTAAAAAAAAAACGAAATCCCAAAATTGTCCACGAAAATTTGACATAATTGGCAAATTCAAAATTGAATAAATCATTTATAACAATTGCTACGCGCAGTTTTTTTTCCATTTTGTTCGCTATTCATTCATCATCATAATCAATAGCCTGTACAATATTTCCATAAATTGAGTGACATTTTGGGATACAAACAAACGCTCTTAACTTTGTTGTTTATGAATATTATTTATTGAGACTTTACTTAAATAATAACAAAACCTTTTCTAATAAGCCCTTTAAGTATTTGTAATAATTAAAAATAAGTGGTGTATAACCCCATTATTTATTTATTAGCATTGTAGTAGGCTAATAAATAGGCGCTATAAGCTTTTGAAAGATTGAATAGCAAATGTTTAAAAACTCGAGTCCAGTCACTATTAAACTTTTTTTTTTTTTGAGAGGAAATGTCATACTTTTACTGGTTATTTTATTTATTTCATCATCATCATTTCAGCCGAAAGACGTCCACTGTTGGACATAGGCCTCCCCCAAATGTCGCTATATATATTTTATATTTATTTATTTATATTAAGGTACTCCAACGACTTATTCACTAATTACATTATGGTGAAAGAAGTACACAGCTTAGACATAAATAAAAATTTCATACAATTAGTGATAGTGCTTTTAAAATAAACTATCATTTTGTGTTACAAATTGAAATAAAAATTAAAAATTAAATTGACATTTGTAATAGAAAATAAAAATACTCTACCATATGGAATTAAAATAAATAATTAATAGTACTCGGTTTAATTGAGGCGAGATTAAAATACGGGAAACGATTGCAATAAACGTGATCAAAATGTTATAATTATTATTATTAAGGGTCATAAGATTCTTACGGAACTGGTAAAAACTGTCGGCAAAGATGTCAATATTGCTGCTATTGTGTGTGGATTATATTATAATTAGCCATAAATAGGTTCATAGGGGCACTGCGACCAAGGTTATGGTTAAACTAGCCACCTATGTTCCTTCAGTTGTCCTTTGCGTTCTAAGACCACGGGTAACCTTATCAGAAGTCGACCGATAGATCTAATATCAAATAAAATATAGTAGAATCCAATAGTTATTTTTTTTTAAGGTGGGAGATTAATGACTTATCGCACTCTAGGGCGAGAGGGCGTGTCAGACTTTTACTGACTAAAAACACACCTATGTTCCTTCTTCGCCTTTCGTTCTAGGACCCCGGGTTTCCCTTTCGGAAGTCAACCCATGGCCCCAGTAGGCTTCGGCCCAGCTGGACCCCTACGGTTTTGCTGATATCTCTTTGAGGCGCGCGTGGAACAGTACGCGCCGTCGACGATTCGAACTCGGTCCGGACGGCTAGACGGCGAGCTACCCATTGCTCGTCATCCGCAAGCTCACGCCTGCGGTGGCTGGAAGTCGGGGTTTGGGTCCCGGCGCGGCTGGAGCATGAGGAAGTCCGTACCCTCACGCGTGCCACTGCCTCCTTTGCTAGCATTATTGCTTTGCAGAAGGAGGCGACCGCCGTCCGATACCCCCGCTAAGGCCTGTACCAGTGCCCGGCACGAAATAGTCACCATACAGTTTCACTTTCGATGCAAGAATAATATGTAAATTGTGCCCATTATCTAATGTTAATATGTAGTTCTGACCAGCCCATTCAAAGCACGCACGTTACGCATAAGGTCAAGGTCGAGAACACGTTTTGTTAATAGCTTTTAACCAACTTGCGTGGTTGTAACGAAATTAATGATCAACTAGCTGATGCCCGCGACTTCGTCTACGTCAAACTTTACTCATAAAACAGCACAATGCATTTGGTTAAAATTGCAAAAAGTTTTTTTTCTTTTCATGGTACCCTAATTCAATTTTTAAAAGTTAATTCTTTTAGAAGTAACCTAAGTAACTTTTTATAACATCAGCTATCTACCAGTGAAAGTCCCGTCAAAACCTATCCAGCTGTTTCGGAGATTAGCAACAGATAGATTTTGTTTTTCCTCTTTGTCCAACCCTCTTCCCAGTTTAGCTGGGGTCGGGCCTCCTTGTACGTTTACGCCAGAGAACTCTATTCTGGCTTGTCTGTGCACTCTGACTTGCTTGGTGGATTTCTTATTGCAATGATATTTATTTTGCAAATAAAAACTTTTACACGTCATTTTTTTTTTCGTCATTTTAGACTAGATGAGGCCGGTGTTTCTTGTTGCTGACTACCCTGAGAAGAAACACCGAAACAAACTCAGGCGTCAAAGTCTCTTTTGAAGTCCATACAGTAAATATGTAATGGTCAAATCACATATGAACCAATTAATTAATTACTAAATACTTCCAAAATATATATTTTTTTAATTTAGTAACAAAATGTTATTTCGAAATTACAAACGGACACTCCAATTTTATTTATTTGTATAGATTACTGGAAAAGGGCGTGTTGTGGAATTTCCTCACGACCACACCTTTTATCCGTAATTATGGTGACAAGGCCTGGGGGAATAGCTTATGACAGAACTAAAGTAGCGAGCAAAGGACAAGGAAACGTCCTTTTATTTGGACCCAGGTGATATTCTCGTAACTAGGGGTATTTTTCAGGGGGGGCCTGGCACCTGCCATGTCTAATTTTTGTTTGATATTGTCATTATCATATTTTGGCGTCCATCATAAAATTTCGAATCAACATCCTGGGATGAGTGATAGATTATACTACCCCCTCCCCCCCCCTCCACAACATAGGTACGTTTATGCTTGGTGACCTTAGCTGACAATCTTTCATGTATCCTGAAAAATCCTGTAACTTTAAAAATTTAATTAAAACTAATAAGATTTAGTTTTAAATTAACTTTATTACTGGCTTATTTTACCAGCGTAAGCTGTTGATCCCCGCAATAACGCCGGCGTTAACGCGCCATTGTCTTTCTATTGTGTCTCTAATTACGCTACTCAAAAAGTTAAACTTAAAAAAAAATCCCAGGTGAACTAACTCCCTAAGAGAGTTGGTTCTCTTGGGTTGTGTGTATGTTTGTTACTTCTTGACGCTCGAACGGCTGAACGCATTTAGATGACATTTGGCACACGGGTAGACCATGTCTTGGAATAGCACTCGGGCGAAACCGCTGGCAACAGCTAGTGGTATAATAATAAAAACAATCAGACGAGTCTCTTTTTGTTTGTCAAGTTTTCCTACGTCACAAAAACACGACTGGTCGAAACTTGAATGAAATATATGAATCACACTGAATAACGATGTAGGTCGTAGGCACGCGGGCGGCGGGATTGTCCGAAAGAATTACCGTGACCCTGGAATGCAAAAGGCTACTGAAAGAACACAGGCGAGTTTTAGTCAGTAAAAGTCTGACACTCCCTCTCGCTCCGCCTACAGTGGGTAAATCGTAGGGGCCCAGCAGGGTCGAAGCCTACTGGGGCCATGGGTAGTGTGAAAACGAAACCCGGGGCCCTGGGACGAAGGCAACGAAGGAACATCTCTCGCTCCGCCCAAGAGCGGGATTTGTCATAAGATGATTTACCCACCCAATAAAAAAAAAAACCTAGAATGGGAGAAATGTGATAACTCCTACAAACAAAAAAAAGGATTCCTTAGAAGGTATTCTCTTTCATATCACTCTTCTCGCTCTCCATCCATCCACATGTAAGTGCTAGCATGCTTGACATTTTAACACGTCATGGTAAAGACTCTGTTCCTGATAACTTCTCACTACCAGTCTTATAATACCACTTTTCTGCACATCATGATTAATCCAATTCCACGAATATGTTCAACTGTCCGTTCTCTCAGAGTAGCTGGATCTCTAAGCAGCCAAAACCAACATAGTCGAAATCGCAATAGTTTTCCTCCATCAAATTCCTGGACAATCCGCTGGTTCTCATTAAATCTTAACTGGCAAAACCAGTGTATATTTATGCGTCGTTGCTCATAGCAATTACTTGCTTACTCACAACATGATACATTGTTCCGGTAGACTGCGTAATGTGTGAATCATGCGCTTGCTATGCTGAAGAATTCAGTTTGAGAAACCTAAATAAAATAATCTTAAAGTTACACTATCAGCATCCATGATATATATGAGTTACGCACGCCATAATCATGGCGGTAAGCCCCTTTGAGGAGTGGCTGGAGAGGCATCACGGTATCCGCACCTTCCGAATGACGCAGGTCCTCACCGGACACGATAATTTCGGTCTACCGAATTTTCCTGCACCGGATTCAGGTGGAAGTAACGCCCGGGTGTCACCATTGTGTAGACCGCCCGAAGGACACGGTGGAGCATACGGTGGAAGTGTGACCCGCTAGGGCGGCAACCTCTCACGCCGGGTCCTGGGTCATGCCATGATCCGGAGCGAGAGGAATTGGCAGGCGCCTCCTGTGAAGCAGAAATGTTAGCGAAGGAGACATCCTCACACCACAGCCGCCGTGACCTTGTCCACGACTATCAGTCACAGTAGGTGCGGGCTTGCCGACGGCGAGCAATAGGTAGCTCACCAACAGCGCGTAATGTTCCACGCGCTATTCAATGAGATGTCATCAAAGCTCGTAGGGCCGCGAAGATTTTCTGTGGTCCCAGAACACAAAGGGTAACTAAAGGTCACAGATGTGGTTTTAGTCAGTAAAAGTCTGACACACCTTTCCACTCCGCCCTAGAGCGAGAAAAGTAATTTGATGATTTCCAAACTCAAAAAGAAAATGACATGTGTGGGCAATTATTTAAAACAGAATATAACTACAATGTACTTTACCTAGTTTTGCCATAAATATGGTAACAAGGAAAATTATTTTTATACCATAAAACATTTATTACCTACTGTCTAAGTGTGGTTGTGTTTGTTAGTTAATACTATTATTAACAACACGCAACATAACATTTCAACGACCAAACGCCTCGAACATAGAACTGCCAATGACAATAAAATCTTGTCCTTGTTGAAAGCGGTATGAAAAACCGTTTAGTATTATTTAAATCGGTTTTTTAGTTTGTCGCGAAAAGTCAGACGTGAGGAACTTTGTTTTACAATTATTATCTATTTAAATATATAACATAATTATAAAAATCAATTGCTGCTCGTAAGTCGAGAACGGCTGGACCGATTTTAATAATTCTGTTCACCAGAACTCAGGGGAAGTGATATGAAAGAAAAGGGAGTTAGTGATAGCGTGACGAGTGACAGGACAGAATGGAAGAAAAAAACGTGTTGCGCCGACCCCAAATAAAACGGGACAAGGGCAGGAAGATGATGATGTTCACCAGCACTCAGGGAAGGTCTAAAAGCAAACAAAAAAAAAAGGGTAGGTTGGTAGGAAGGTAGGTTAGGTAGGTAAGTATATAAATAAATATGCATATGTAAGGACTGCTATGCTATAATATATATATATCTATATGCTTTGCTATGCGTGTTGCCAGTGATGACATATGGCTCCGAAACGTGGTCGCTTACAATGGGCCTCATCAGAAGGCTTAAAGTCACTCAATGGGCAATGGAAAGGGCTATGCTCGGAGTTTCCTTGCGTGATCGCGTCAGAAATGAAGATATCCGCAGGAGAACCAAAGTTACAGACATAGCCCGAAGAATCGCCAAACTTAAGTGGCAGTGGGCAGGACACATTGCTCGCAGAACAGATGGTCGATGGGGACGAAAGGTTCTGGAATGGCGACCACGTACCGGAAGACGCAGCGTTGGAAGGCCTCCCACAAGGTGGACCGATGACCTGGTGAGGGTCGCGGGAATCCGATGGATGCGAGACGCACAGGACCGGTCATTGTGGCGACATTTGGGGGAGGCCAATGTCCAACAGTGGACGTCTTTCGGCTGAAATAATGATGATGTAAGGACTATTTAGTGACAAGCCAAGAGAAGATTCCGGTGTGACATAAGGCTGCGTAACACACAAACAAACAAACTTGTTTGTTACGAGCATTACGTCAAAACGGACTGATTTCAATGTAAATGACTGACTGGTCAACAACTTGTTAGCAATTATGCAACGAAACGCATATTTTATCTCACTACGGTCGCTTTGAGTTGGGAGATGTTGATTCTGTAGTATCGACATTTTTAACGACTTTCACGACTGGCCTAGTCGTGAAAATCGTTAAAAAATGTCGTTAAAAATGGGCTGAGTAGATTAAAATTTCTAAAAATTGCAAAATGACTAAATTTGCAACCAGAAACATCGACTATCAAAATCAATTTTAATAGTCGATGTTTCTGGTTTTGTTTCTGCGTTGAGTCGAGGCTTCAAAGTCTTGAGCATCGACGCCGAGTTGCTAGCCTGTCGGTTTTCTACCGGTTGTATTTCGGGGAGTGTGCGTCGGAATTGCATAACCTAATTCCGCCTAGCCCGTTACATCATCGGACCACCAGGCGTACGGCAATGCGCCACCGGTACATGGTGGACATCCCACCTATACGCATAAAACGTTACCTATGGGAACACATTCATTGTGTGTACAGCTAATGAGTCGAATTCCTTGCCGTAATCTGTGTTTCCTGATGGCTACAACCCGGGAATCTTCAAGTCAAGAGTGAATAGGTTACTTCTAGGTAAGCGCGCTCCATCGTCGACCGCATCGTCGCTTTCCATCAGGTGAGATAGCGGTCAAGCGCGAACCTATCAAGAATAAAAAAAAAAATTAACACTTAGTTTACTTTCAGAATTAAAGAACAACCAACCAAAAATTGCTTTGAAGATGGTTGCCATTCAGGCAGACGCTCCATATAAAATGCAGCATAGTTGAGAAAACACTTGACATGCAGAATAAAGTATCGATGCTCTATTTCGCATCCCTATAGACAGTAACGAGGACAGCAATTCCGCATTTATCAGTACTTATTACGTCTATCATCAATGGGCTCAGCTACAGTACTCTCATACAGACCTTGACCTGATTCTCATAGCTATTTCTACACGGAGTGAGCTAGGCAAAGAAACTACAGAGAATTGTGAAAATGTGGTTGCTTTTTTATTGACGTAGGAAAACATAAAATAACTTCTCCCGCTCTGAATGAACTGAGTGATTCCAGCCCCCTTAGCCAAGTTACAATCGTTTCGTTTGCGTCGAACGCCTCGAGTATGCCACGCCTCCGATTCCTTTGTTCTGACGTCATCTCAATGCTCAGTCACGTGGTCAGGCGTTCGACGCAAACGAAACGATCGTAACTTGGCTAGAGGGGCAGGGATCCTTGTTTTCAAGATATCTCCAAGCGATTGATCGACTCTTCGCGTGATTAGACGGCTGGCTTTTTTCAGGGAGTGTCAGACTTTTATTGGTTAAAACCCATCCATGTTAGTTGCCCTTTGCGATCCGGTAACTCTTTCGAATAATCCCGCACACCTATGTTCTTTCAGTTGCCTTTTGCGTCACAGGACCCTTTACCAGTAACCCTTTCAGAAGTCGACCCATGGCACTAGTTTGGGCTGCTGGGCCCTCACGGTTGCTGACATCTCTTGAGGCGCGCGTGGAACACTACGTGCCGTTGATGACTTGGGCTCGGTCCGGACAGTTACCAGACGACCGGACAGCGAGCTACCCATTGGTCGTCATCCGCAAGCCCACGCCTACGGTGGTTGGTAGTCGGTCTCGGGATCTCGGCGGCTGAGGCGTGAATGTCCGTTCCCTCACGCGTGCGGCCGTCTCCTCCGCTAGCCCTCACTCCAGACCATGGTCTGTACCAGGACTGGCACGAGAGGTCGCCGCTACTTATCGTCATGAGATCTCGTCGGAACTCCGTTCGCCATCGTGTCGGGGGCCACGCGTCGGCGCGGCGATGCATCTCCATGCTCAAATCGTGCAAGCATGCAAGGACTTGCCTCTAGTTCTCATGGCGACTGGCCGGCAAGGAGGCTTGTCGCTTCGCAGGAGACCGTGCGATATCCCGATCCTCGTACCAACCGGATGGATTGTGCGTAGGTACAGCTAAGGAGTGGAATTCCTTGTCGGAGTCTGTGTTTTTGTTTCCTAATAACTGCGACCTTGGGGTTGTTTAAGTCAAGTGTGAATAGGTTATTTGTAGGCAAGCGTAGTCCATCGTCGACCACATTATTGCTTAACATCGTGTGAGATAGTGGTCAAATGCGAACCTTTCATTAATAATAAAAAAATGTTAACTATACCATTAAGTCTACAAAACGTCCTTCTTTTTATCAGTCTATTAAAACACGTGGGTTACTGGCTGTGAATCAAAAAATTAGAAAACTCCAGATAACCGCACAATGCCGCCGATATGATTACAAAGGCACTACATCAATACTACATTATTGTGGCCGATAAGAATCAAATCGAGCTAGGTTGATATAGTTGTTCTATTTTTCACCAAGCTCGGAGCGCATGGTGTCATAAAATAAGTTGTTACGCACACAAAAACAATATTTACGTAAATCCACGCACACAATGCCAATACGCCTTCGTGAAATAATAATAATAATGGCGTGTCCTCTTGGAAGCTACCGGCAGCGGTGATCTCTCTCGTCCGGCTCTGGCGTAGACCTTGGTCCGAAGGGAACGGGAAGCACTGGCTTCCTTCTGCGAACCAGTAATGCGAGCGAATGTGGTAGCCGCAGCCGATGGAACGAACATTCTTACGCCCCAACCGCTGCTGACGGAGACGTCCCGGACGTCGGTAGTCACAGGGCGATTTCTGGCCACCGTAGGCGCGGGCTTGCTGACGACAAGCAATGGGTAGCTTGCCGTCCGGCCATCAGGACCTAAGCCATAGTCGACGGCGCGTAGTGTTCTACATGCGCCTCAAAGAGATGTCAGTAAAACTGGAGAGAAGAACTGATGCCTGCTAAGGCTACGAGAACATTTGAAAGAGTGAGAGAGAACGCAAAAGGCAACTGAATGACACAGGTGGGTTTTAGTCAGTAAAAGTCTGGCACGCCCTCTCGCTACACTCTAGAGCGGGAGATGTCATTTGATGTTTTCCCACCGTAAAAAGGGGGGTGCACGTGCACCTCCCGTGGCTTTCAATATATTAACGAGTATTGTAAAATATAAGAAAGCTTTATTCATAATTTACTAGCTGACCCGGCGAACTTCGCACCGCCTAATAGTCAATGAATGCCACCTGGCAGCTTTGGACTCGGTGGAAAGGCTGGAAAGGCGTGCAAAGAGGCTAATTGGTGATCCAGATCTAGTTAATTCCAATCTACAAAGTCTTGAGCACAGGCGTAAGGTAGCCAGCCTTTCGGTGTTTTACAGGATGCATTTTGGAGAGTGTGCGGAGGAATTGCATGACTTGATTCCACCATCTCTTTTCTACCATCGGACAAGCCGACGAACGGCGAGTATCCACCCTTACGTTGTTGAAACCTCTACAGTCCGGACCAAGCGTTTCGCCTCGTCGTTTATATACCGCGTACATCGAGGGACTGGAATAATTTGCCTGCTGCGGTTTTCCCGTCCGATTATAATTTGGGTCTCTTCAAGGCTAGAGTGAATAGGCTCTCAATAAATTAGTGCGCCTCACCATCAACGATTGCATTACTACTTACCATCAGGTGGGATCGCAGTCAAGCACTAGTTTATATCAATTTAAAAAAAAGAAGAAGATATAAATAAAGATTTATTAGAGACACCTCTCAAGGTGGGTCTACGTTAGAGGAGCCAAGCACGAGTGGAGCACGAGCCGAGCTCAAATCGCTCAAGTCGCTCGCGGTCAGCTCCTCGCCTCGTAGAGTCGGTCCACAGTCCACACTACACGAATTTAAGGTCACCTCGTGCTCGGCTCATCTAACATAGTAACATTAACATATCTGACTGCCTACACTACATGTTCGACTGGCCTGTTGGGCTAGTGGTTAGTGGCCCTGACTGCTATGCCGGAGGTCGTAGGTTCGATTCCCACCCAGGACAAAAAAGTATGTTTATCAGTTGTCTAGTACCCATAACACAAGCTCTGCTTAGCTTGGGACTAGACGGCGTTGTGGATTTTTTTTATTTTTTATATTATTATTATATCTATGGCGAAATTCAAAATTTTTCGTTCGCAAAACATAATCCATCTTATTCAAGAAGAGGTGCTGAAGTTGCAACGTCCTGAATTTCCTGCCGGTGCCCATTTCTATACTACATTATTGATACCGATTAAAATCAATTCAGGCTGGTTAGGTTAATGTAATTTCGTGTTGTAAATTAAAGGAAATGTCTACTATTTACAAATATCCAGCTACAATGTTTCCTTACGAAATTTTCCTTTACAATTTTCATAAGTCAATGATGTATGAAATGTTTTTTGTTAATAAATAGGTAATTGGAACGGATTGGAAGAAAGGGGAACCGACGAACGTAATGAGCTTTATTATATATCAAAATAGTAGAAGTAGTAAAATGGCAACAGGTCAGGGGAACAACTTGTGACCCACGGATGCCCCTCAAGTTGAAGGGTAAAATCTAAGGCCTGTCATACTGTATGGTATGGATCAGAATGTTGAGCTGTGAAAAAGACGGAAGAAAGAAGATTGCACGTAGCGGAGATGAGAATGTTAAGATGGATGTGCGGTGTGACGAGAATGGATAAAGTGAGAAATGAGTATATTAGGGGAAGTTTGAAAGTGGCGCCAGTGACTGAAAAGTTGAAAGGGAATCGTTTGTCTTGGTATGGTCATGTAGAGAGGAGGGATGAAACGCATGTTACTAAAAGAGTTATAAGTTTATATGTGGATGGATGGAGAGGGAGAGGGAGACCAAAGAAAAGATGGATGGATTGTGTGAGAAGTGATATGAAAAAAAAAGGGAGTTAGTGACAGCGTGACGAGTGACAGGGCAGAATGTAAGAAAAAAACGTGTTGCGCCGACTCCAAATAAAACGGGACAAGGGCAGGAAGATGATGTATATCAAAATAGTAACCCAATTTTTATTAAAACTTCAATCTATAAGATCGACATTGATTTGAAACTTAAAAACTTATAAAAAATACGTAGATTAGAAGAGGCCCCCCCAAGTGTCGCTACAACGACCGGTCATGTATCGTATTCCCGCGACCCTCACCAGGTCGTCGCGCCACCTTTTATGGGAGGCTTTCCAACGCTACGTTCCGTTTCGTGCTCGCCACTCCAGAACCTTTCGGCCCCATCAACCATCTGTTCTGCGAGCAATGTACCCTACTACTGCAATTAGGTTTTACGATTCTTCGGGCCTTATACCTTTGTTCTCCTGCAGATATCTTTATGCCTGATGCAATCGCGCAAGAAACTCCAAGCATAGTCTTTTCCATTACCCTTTCGGTGACTAAGCCTTCTTTCTTATGAGGAGTATTGTGAGCGAACACGGGAACAAAGGCAAAAAAGGAACATAGGATTAGGTTTTAGTCAGTAAAAGTCTGACACGCCCTCGAGCTCGGTCCTAGAGCGGGACAAGTCATTGGCTGATGATGCATTTGTTCACGGAACAGATGATCGATGGGGCCGCATAAATGAAACAATTATAATTAATTCTATCGTATAAATGGGGCGGTCGCCTCCTTCTCCGAAGCAGTGATGCTAGCAAAGGAGGCGGCCGCACGCGCGAGGGTACGGCCCTCACACCCCAGCCGCCGGGAGCCCAATCCCGATTTCCAGCCACCGTAGGCGCTGGCTTGCGGACGGCGAGTAATGGGTAGCTCGCCGTCCGACCGTCCGGTAACCGTCAGAACCGAGCCCAAGTTGTCGACGGCGCGTAGTGTTCCACGCGCGTCTTAAGGAGGAGATGTCAGCAAAACCGTAGGGGCCCAGCAGGGTCGAAGCCTACTGGGGCCATGGGTAGTGTGAAAACGAAACCCGGGGCCCTGACACGAAGGCAAAGAAGGAACAGGAGTGGGTTTTAGTCAGTAAAAGTCTGTCATCAGATGATTTCCCACCTTAAAAAAAAAGGTTATGAAAGAAAGTGTAAATAAAACAATTATAATTAATTCTATCGTATAAATGTCCTTGACCTTACCCAACATGCGTATGAATTGCATATTACAAAACATAACATGAAATCATAATCAGCAGTGAATGTCGTAATTAGCATAGTACTGTTGGTTGATACTACAATATTAGCATAGAATATGGTTTGCTGTGAATCATTAAAATAATTATATTCATATCAGCAATGGTCACGCTATGATCTTCAAAGAAATAGGCATAGACACCCTTTATTAGCGTATCTTAGGCCCATTGTCCACGGACGCGTAGCTTCATAAGACTCATATTCATCATTATACGCTTGGTGTACGCCTGCATGAAGCTTACGTACAAAACGTCTACTCACAGTGTCAAGTGTGAACGTTCAACGAGCCTTCAACGATCACTGCCCCCCCTAGCTAAGTTACAACCGTTTCATTTCGATTCTCTTTTCGTTGATCGCCTCGAGCCGGCCACGCCT
Organism: Mythimna impura; assembly: GCA_905147345.3. NCBI lineage: Eukaryota > Metazoa > Arthropoda > Insecta > Lepidoptera > Noctuidae > Mythimna > Mythimna impura. Next base: position 6,558,176 of record LR990369.1, on the reverse strand, counting down.
CCTATTCCTTTGTTCTGACCGAAAGATGACGTCAGAACAAAGGAATCGGAGGCGTGGCCGACTCGAGGCGATCCACGAAAAGAGAATCGAAACGAAATGTTTGTAACTTGGCTAGGGGGGCTGTTCTCGAACGTGGTGCGAAACCCTTTGTGTTCGTCAAAAAACTGACAATAGGCGCAGCACAGTCGAGTACGAAACAAATGCTCGAAGCACGCTCGTTTGCAGTGGCGGATTAGCCATGTAGCAGGAGTAGCAAATGCTACAGGCCCCCCCGCACTTGAACGCAAAAAAAATTGTCAAACTATCTATGCTATATGAAATCTAAACACAGCTGATTTCTTTGGATGTGATAGTCAATTTGTTTCAGATTTTTATAATACCCTCATCGTAGTTGTAATTTTCCCTTTAATCTTTGTTCACATGGGGTATGCAAAAAAACATCATCATCTAGGTTCTTTCTAAAGTACTATAGATATTATTACTAATTAGTATCGTTTAAAGAAAGTAATTTTGTTGAGTGTTACGGTAAATAAGGACTTGAAAGTTCACACGTGTTTCTTTACTTATGGTGTCAACCGAGGGGATAAAGAAAATAACATCTTTGCTAAATAATTTTGCAATTTTTTTTATTTTATATATCTTTAGGCCTACACATGGGGCCCCTAGAGCGAATTTGCTACAGGCCCCGTGCTGGCTTAATCCGGCAGCAACGAGCAGTTCATTTGAGGCTTGTAAGTCAGTCGACACTACACGAATTTGTGCTCGGCTTTTCTAGCGTAGACCTTAGAAAGTTTACCATCATCATTTTCCTGCCCTTGTTCCGTTTTATTTGGGGTCGGCACAACACGTTTTTTTCTTCCATTCTGTCCTGTCACTCGTTACGCTATCACTAACTCCCTTTTCTTTCATATCACTTCTCACACAATCCATCCATCTTTTCTTTGGCCTCCCTCTCCCTCTCCATCCATCCACATGTAAATTCATAACTCTTTTAGCAACATGCGCTTCATCCCTCCTCTTCACATGACCATACCAAGATAAACGATTCCCTTTCAACTTTTCAGTCACTGGCGCCACTTCCAAACTTCCCCTAATATACTCATTTCTCACTTTATCCATTCTTGTCACACCACACATCCATCTTAACATTCTTATCTCCGCTACGTGCAATCTTTTTTCATCCGTCTTTTTCACAGCCCAACATTCTGATCTATACAGTATGACAGGCTTTATCACGGACTTGTAGATTTTACCCTTCAACTTGAGGGGCATCCGTGGGTCACAAGTTGTTCCCGTGACCTGTCGCCATTTCATCCATCCTGCGTTGATCCGATGTGTTACGTCCCGGTCTACCTCACCATCCCCTTGGACGAGCGACCCGAGGTACCGAAAGTCGGAACAGATCGGAATGGGCGTTCCGGCGAGAGCTAAAGGCACTAGATTGGAGAGACCGCCGAAATCGCAGAACAAGTGCTCTGTTTTGGTTCTACTCAATTTCAGGCCAACATTCTCCAGTCTGTGCCACCACACCTCTAATCTGTTCTGGACCTCTAGGCCACTTTCGGCAACCAGCACAATGTCATCGGCAAACAGCATACACCAGGGAGCCTCTTCCTGAATGTCCGACGTCAGAGCGTCCATTATCATCAGGAAGAGGTAAGGGCTGAGAGCCGACCCTTGATGTAAGCCGACAGCCACATTGAAGGTGCCAGTGGTGCCCACTGTAGACCGGACTTGGGTACTGCATCGACTGTACATCGCTCGGATCAACTGCACATACTTCCCAGGCACACCTTTCTCTTTAAGGGACCACCACAGAACCTCACGAGGTACCCGGTCGTATGCCTTTTCGAGGTCAACGAATACCATGTGCAAGTTTTTGTGCGCACCTCTGTATTTTTCGCACAGCTGGCGTATAGCAAAAATGGCATCCGCTGTACCCCGACCCGGCCTTAGAAAGTTTATCATCGTGAAAAGAAGAAGACAATCTTCTTTTATATTGTCACTAAAAATGTTGTCAATCAATCTACAAAATCAAAGTGCGTGACTTTTACACGCCGAATGAAAGTCGTTCGTCACGAATTATTCACACTTTTACCGTCTAGACCGCGGAAACTATTGATTTTTTGCTAACGCCGCGAATTTTACGCATGAAAGCAAATAGTTTTGTAATTACTGTGTACTGTCTATTATGTGATATGGATCGTTTTATGAGAAATTGAAGAATATTTATCAAACTACATTTAACAGAGTAAAAATCCGAGCTCAGTAATCGTAATCGAAACTATCAGATATCCGAAATAAAAAAATGTCGCTAACCGAAACCGATATAAAAGATCGGATAAAGGCGGTGTCTACATGACATGTTACGACAGCTTTTTGTTTGTGTTGCCCGGCCAAACAAATGATAATCTAGATTAGAAATAATAAAAAACTTTTTACAAAAAAAAATACAACCAACTTCAATGTAAAAAAAACACTGAAAAGTGCAAAATAACTTATTTCGGAAGTCAGTGTTTCTATAATTGTTTTGTCTCTTCGTTATTTAACACTGTTTTTTTTTTTTATTTTACACTTTTTAGTTACGGTACCACCACTAAAAAGTACCCCTCAGCCATACTTAAATACCTTATAGCCAGAGTGCATCTCATGACAATTCTAATAATACCAAACACGGTTAGATTAAATTAATTTATTACAGAGTTCCGGTGTCTAACTTCAGGCTTCATCATCAGATCAGTCAGTCATCGACTACACGTATAAATAAAGCAATTTTGCTTGTTACGACAGTTCTGCTGTGAATGCTGTGATCCTATGAGGAGTTCTGTTCCATATCTTCGAAGTTCATGATCATATCATAACAATATATCTATGGGACTAACTTGGAAGCATAACCGTTCGATCAAAAAAAAAAAAAATTCAAAATCGGTCTACAATTGACCGAGTAATCGGTGAACATACATTAAAAAAAAACACATTCAGCCCAACATAGAACCTCCTCCTTTTTGAAGTCGGTTAAAAATCAAATCTTGCTAGTTGTATTTTACCATTCTTACATCCGTATCCGAAACTAGCGGATAATCCGTAATAATTTCGTATCTGAAACCGGTATAGTATCTACACTAATATTATAAAGAGGTAAAGTTTGTTTCTTTTTCGTTTTTAAGTTTTTCTGTTTGTACGATCTGAAAGTACTGGTCCGATTGCCAAAATTTTTTCACCGATAGAAAGCTGAGTGACATAGGCTATATTTTATATACGCAGGCGAAGCCATGGGCAAAAGCTAGTTATTAATATATCCGTATACAGAACCTTAACATACTCGTACCTTGTATAAATCAATCTCTATTTTTAACCGACTTCAAAAAGGAGGAGGTTATATGTTCGGTTGAATGTATGTTTTTTTTTTTTTTTTTTTATGTATGTTCACCGATTTCTCGGTCAATTGTAGACCGATTTTGAAAATTTTTTTTTTGATTGAAAGGTTATGCTTCCAAGTTGGTCCCATAGAAATATTGTTATGATCTGATCATGAACTTCGTAGATATGGAACAGAACTCCTCATGGGATCACAGCAGAACTGTCGTAACAAGTAAAATTGCTTTGTTTATACGTGTAGTCGATGACTGACTGAAAGAAGAGGGGTAATATATCGAACTGATCTGATGATGAAGCCTGAAATTAGGCACCGGAACTCTGTAATAAATTAATTTAATCTAACCGTGTTTGGTATTATTAGAATTGTCATAAGATGCACTCTGGCTATAAGGTATTTAAGTATGGCTAAGGGGTACTTTTTAGTGGTGGTACCATAACTAAAAAGTGAAAAATAAAAAACTTTTTACAAAAAAATACAACCGACTTCAATGTAAAAAAACACTGAAAAGTGCAAAATAACTTTAATTTCGGAAGTCGGTGTTAAATAACGAAGAGAAAAACTATTATAGAAACACCGACTTCCGAAATTAAAGTTATTTTGCACTTTTCAGTGTTTTTTTACATTGAAGTCGGTTGTATTTTTTTGTAAAAAGTTTTTTATTTACGTCTATGCAAGGACATATTCCCAATGAATTTTTCACCCCTCCCCCTCTGTAGTGTGAAAGCGAAACCCGGGGACCTGGGACGAAGGCAACGAAGGAACAGGAGTGGGTTTTTAGTCAGTAAAAGTCTGACACTATCTCCCGCTCCACCCCCAAGAGCGGGATTTGTCATTAGATGATTTTCCCACCTTAAAAACAAGCCCCCCCCCCCTCCTTTTTTTTTGAGGTCATCCTATGACTGACTGTGAAGAGTCACCGCGTCCTTCCTATAGCGAGAGACTAGGTAGGCCGCAGTGACTCTTTCGAACAGTCTCGCAGTGATACCCAATGCCTAGAAGTACTTTGGATGGTGATAAAAAATCAGGCAGTATGACCCGCCCAATCCCACTTCAGCAGTAAGGAAGAAAAAAAAGAGTACATGTTTATTTGTCACATAATAAACCAACAAACATATAGGACCAGTTCAGCATAATGCCAGGCAACTACGTAGCAGTTGCCTGACGTTTTTAACTGAACCTTTGAGTAGATAATCCATATTGCCGCTTAGTTAATAAAATATTCCTCATAATAAAACTACCATTTAAAAAATTCCAGACATGTACCGAAAGCGAAGCACACGACGATGGCGGAGACGCCCGAACTCAAACGAATAGCTGAGAACACGAAGATACAGAGCAACGTCAAGTATCACGCCGACTTCGAGAAGAGCAAGGGGAAATTCACACAGGTTTGTAATTCTTTAAGGCGTGACCAGATGGTTGCAAACTAACGTCCCAACCAAGGTGACCTTGCTAGTTTCAATCCGTGTAGACAGCTTTTGTAAACCATGACCTTCAACGCCCTTGATTGGGAGGCGCGTTTTCCCAACCACCGAACGGGTTGGCGCGTGGTTTACGTCCATGTAGCAACACAAACCAAATACACAAACCAAGGTCACCTTGGTTGGAACGCTAGTTTGCAACCGTCTGGTCAACCCTTTAATTACAGCCAGATGCCATTTAAGCTAAAGACAAACTGAGCGCACATCTGGCACGTATGCTACGATTTACATCTAGACTCTTGAATTTGCTGACCACGTAAGCGATGTATGCTACGCATTAGCATACGTAGCATACGTGGGCTCAGTTGGCTTTAGCTTTATTCTTACTACATGCTAACAGATTTCTCCCAATACTCCATATAGGCTCCACACATAACCAGTAACCAGTTTAACTTTATTCTTTATAGTCTGCTTCTGTCAGCGGATTCGCTCGTGTACAAGTAGGATTCCCCATTTTTTTTTTTTTTAAGGTGGGAAAATCATCTAATAAGAGATACGGGAGATAATGTCAGACTTTTACTGACTAAAAACCCACTCCTGTTCCTTCTTTGCCTTCGTCCCAGGGCCCTGGGTTTCGCTTTCACACTACCCGTGGCCCCAGTAGGTTTCCCCATATAAGATTTGAACCCGCGTTTCATCCCCCTAGGGGGTGAATTTTTGGAAAATCCTCTCTTACTGCTCGCCTTTGTCATAAAAGGAAACGGGTTATTGTAAACTCGTCACAGAATTTAAAATGAATTTATGGAATTTACCAATATGTGGCAAATCAAACTGTGACGAGTTTATATTGTGCAAAATTCCACACTCTTAGTCCAAGTAGTTTTAGCTATGCGTTGATATGTCAGTCAGTTTCTCCTTTTTATATGTAGACTAGCCGGTGCCCGCGACTTCGTCCGTGTCCAGACTTGTAAAACAGCACCACGCCCTTTGGTCACAATTTTAAAAAGTTTTTTTTAATATACTCTATTTTTATTGTAAAGTATAAGTAGTTACTCCGAATAAAATCAGCTATCTACCAGTGAAATTCCTGTCAAAATCGGTCCAGCCGTTACTGATATTGGCGGGAACAGTCAGGACTTTGGCTTTTATATAGGTACTTAAGTATATGTCCTGGCCAGATTATAGAATTGATCTCTTCATGATATGGCCAACTAAAACTGGCCAGATCGTTTAAACGTTAACATTTGATATGTCAATCCTCGTTTGGCCATATCATCTTCTACTATATAAAAATAAGTCGGGTTTTCCTTCCTGACGCTATAACTCCAGAACGCACGAACCGATTTCCACGGTTTTGCATTCGTTGGAAGGGTCTCGGGCTCCGTGAGGTTTATAGCGTAGGGTAGGGTAGAGTAGGATAGAGTAGGGTAGAGTAAGGTAGAGTTGGGTAGAGTAGGATAAGCGGTACGAAGTTCGCCGGGTCAGCTAGTTGATGTATGATTTTAATGAAAGTAGGCCAAACGAGGATTGAAATATCATCAAACTTTAACGTTTAAAACGATCTGGCCAGTTTTACTTGGCCATTTCATGAAGTGATCAATTTCTAAGATCTGGCCACGACATATATTATACAGATTTCCCACAATTGCAACTGTCCAAGGTAAAAGGTAACCCTTCAACAGTTGCAATCACAAAGACACAGTTATTACCTTCAATCCAGTACAAATCTTACTTACAGGTCGCAGATGACCCTGAAACCCTCAGAATCAAAGCCAACACTAAAATTATAAGCAACGTGGCCTACCATGGAGATCTGGAGAAGAAGGCTCAGATGGAGAAACAGAGGCAGATCAACGAAAACGGAGAAATTGTTGGTGAGTTGGTAACCAATATACATGTTGGTGATGTTGGCTTAATTATATGTTGGTTGATGTCGTGTGTTTATGTTGGCACTTTGTGCTTTGGAATGAATCTGGATTATAAGTTACTTCTCAGAATAGTCATGTTAATATTATAGGAAATATTGTTTTTTTTAAAAAAAAAAAAAAAGTATATCTAATCGTGGAGTTTCTTGCCGGTTCTTCTCCATAGGCAACGACCAATTGGAACCGTGCACTAGCTTCTGACGTTTTTTAAGTTCACATGTGAATATGTGAAATAATAATGTTTTGAATTTAGATCAAATTGATAAATAATTGTATCAAATTGTAAAATGAATGCAATTTCAATGGATTGGAAAGATTGAGTACTTGATGGTAAGCGTTGATGTGGTCGACGATGGAGCACGCTTGCCTAGAAGTAACCTATTCACTCTCGAATTAGAGAACTCTAAAATAACATTTTATAAACTGGTAAAAACATACTCAATAGTATGTTAATAACTTCAGCTGTGATCATTAAGTCGTTAATACGTAATTAAAGATTATCCAGATTCATTCTGAGCACATTAAAAATCAATTTACATTGATCAATACATTATGGGCGTTATAGCAAGACTAATCTGTATTTGAATTAGTACCATCATAATTTTCTTAATAAACCGTGTAGAAAAATATGAATATGTTGGAAAAAATGTAGTACAGATACCGACACAGATCTTGAGCGCTGCCTTCCACTTGCGCAGAAGTGAAATATCGGGTCTCTTTAGTGGTATGAAGTGAAACGCGGGGGCGGGGAGTGTAATCCTTGTACAGTGATTGGCTCGCCGATGTGTACGATGCGCAAACCGATCCCCACTCTTTCGCCGAGCGCTCAAGATTCGTGCCGGTATCTGTACAATTGATGCGTTAATTCGACTGTATTGCAAGGAGATGTTGGATTATAGAATTTGTCGGACTAAAGACTACAGAGTCTGACCGTCTACACTTTGTAATCCGGTATAACTAGAAATCCGTTCAGCCGATCGAGCGTCGAGCGTGAAAAAGTAACGTACGAACACGAAAATAGCGAACACTAACACCATACTTGAACATTTGGTTCGCTCGTATGGACGGCATTTTCGAACACGAACGCGAACATAGTTCGAATAGAGTTCGCGCACAACAGTCGTGAACTCTCATAATAGCCATGGCGGCGTCGTTGGAAGTGGTCGATTGTGAAGTAGCGAAAAGTTTTTGTTCGCATTGATTCATAAAGAACACCGTCCAAACAGAACATACTGATAGGATTGCCGCAAACATTTTTGATGAACAGAGTGAATTCGTCTAAAAAGAACACTCTGTTCGTCAAAAAACAAATATCCATTTGGCGTTGTTAAAAAACAACGCCAACTAAATATTCGAGCTCGGAATTGTAGGGCACTCCAACATGGACATTTTCTTTTATAACCACCCAGAAAGTGGCTTACATAGAAGATAACTAGTGGCTAAGATAGTATCATTCAGACGCTTGTTAATTGTGGCTGACCTAGATTTTTAGAGGCGAATGATGCTATTAAAAAGAAGTCTGTTTAATTCCTAATATTAGTATCAAAAAAATAAAAACAATATATGTTTATTTATCTCCACAAATTACACTTCAAACATCTAATATGTTATTTGGCAAAAAAACAAGCACATAAATAGATGAATATAAATATAGTAAGATAGCAAAAAAATATGTTTATAATAATAATAATAATAATCCTTTATTATCAGGCATCTAAGGCCCATAGAAAAAATACACAAATAATCTTAGAAAATAATAAACTAACACATATGTATAAAAGAAACTATGTTGTTCCCTACGGCCGGCCAATAAAGGCAAGCCGGAGATGAAGAACAAGAATTCTCCCGGGAGATCGGGTCCGTGGGGTCGCTAATGCCCAACAGTTCGCCACAAAACTGCGCTGCGGTTTGTATCTCTCTTAGTCTGGCCCCTGACCCTAGGCATATTACGGCAAAGCAAACTTTACCGATACAGACCTAGGGTATATTGGAGCACGCAAGCCCCACCACGACGTCAACGTAAAGATACGGCGATGGGGTAAAAATAATAATAATCCTTTATTATCAGGCATCTAAGGCCCATAGAAAAAATACACAAATAATCTTAGAAAATAATAAACTAATACATATGTATAAAAGAAACTATGTTGTTTATGTTGTTCCCTATGAAGTCTTGCTCTACCGTCTTCATATTAGTCAAAAAGACACATTCCACGTCGCACAAACACGATCGTATCAATGTGGTTTCATGTCCGATCATAAGGTTTATGTCCACGTATTGCTAACTTTCATTATGTCAAACAGTTTGTCGGAAAAATAACATTACAATTTGGAAATTATTCATGTTTTAGGAGCTGTTCTTCTTTCTTCACATAATATCTGTTTTTGTAACAATACAATTGGTGGTTTGACAGCTTTTATATAGACAACAAGCTTATGCCAGCGGGTTTCGTCCGCGTGAAAGTAGGTTTCTCCATTCAAACTATGAACCCCCCTCTTTCATCCCCTTAGGCGATGAATTATGGAAAATCCTCTCTTAGTGCTCCCCTATGTCATAAAAGGAAACCTTGTGCAAAATTTCGCGATTCTAGTCCTAGTACTTTCAACTGCGCCTTTCAACCCCTTCAAGCATTTTTTTTTTCGCGATAAAATGTAACCTATGTCCTTTCTCAAGCTCTAGTCTATCTTTGTAACAAATGTCGTGAAAATCGGTTCAGCGGTTTAAACGTAAGAGCGTAACAGACAGACTGACAGTACAGAGATACTTTCGAGTTTGTAATATTAAGTATGGATGTCGCTCAGCGATAATCAAGCATTCTACTGGTGAAAGAATTTTGTAAATCGAAATTCTTGAGTTTATTCATTACAAATAAAAATCGAAGAATACAAAACTTTTCTCTAAAATATTAGTATAGATAAGCATATAATATGTCAAACCACCATATTATTTTACAACCATGTATGCAATCAATAGACTAGCGTGTTAATTTTATGGCAACATTACTTTAAAAAACAATGTTATTTTTCCGACCACCCAACCCATATGTTTCTAATACTCCCTAGAACTACCATCGGACAATTATCATCAGCAAATAGACAACTATGCAACAGAAATGCTGCCTCCAAACGTACCACCACCGCATCTGCCCCCGAAGAACCACTACCAGACGCCTTCTACTCAGTACCACCCACCGCCACCACAGCAACAGCCAGTTCTTCACCAGCAACAGCAGTCTGTGGCCCACCAGCAACAGCCTGTACAGCAGGGGCATCAGCACAACAGACAGTACCAAGAGCAGTACTATAAGCCTAAAGAGGAATATTACGCTCCCCAGTATCAAGAATACCAAGGTCAATATTACCCTCAGTATCAAAACTACCCAGCTCAGCAGCAGTCCCAACAGCAAAGTCAGCAGCAGAAGATCGGAAGGATCCAGGATTATGATCCGATCAGTGATGGGCCCAGAGCACCGCCGAATACGCAGAGGGCGTCCGCTACGCTTATTTATAATAGCACTAGTGATGGGAAACGAGGTTTGTGTGCATTTATTTGGGTTTTTGACTATTTTTTTTTCGAAATTTAAGTTGAGCACAGCGCCATCTAGTGAAAATATTGCCCGTAGTTAGCACCTTAATATTAAAAATATCTACCAAGTTTTGTTATTATTACATACTGGTAATAACGACCCCGACTTGCGAGTAGCCTTCGTTGTCGCGGGTTCGGACCTAGCCAGGCGCATTCCTTTGTGTAATTCGCACTGTTCTCAAAACGGTGATGGAAAACATCGTCAGGAAACCGGCATGTCCTAGAACCAAAAATTCGAAGACGTGTGACATCCACCAGCCTGCACTGGGCCCGCGTGGTCCCAGCAGCGGGAACATTGTAAGGCTGAACAAGTTACGTACAAAATTGTAGAAAAAATAGTCAAACATCCAATCTTAATTTTTTTTTTTTAATATGCTTTTTTATTTTGTCAAAAATCTACATTCATTTTATGTTACTCTCATTACTTTTGTGTACCTACACTATATGTTTTGGTTATGGGTATGTTGCTATATAACGCTTACTTTGATTAATGTTTTCAGCACTTCTTGTCTTGCAAAAAATACTTTATTCAATGGAAATAAGATTGAAAATATGATGATTTTAGTAAACCATACCGTATACCTTCTATTTTATCTCTATACTTCCTGGTTTGGGTTGCATGAAGTTTTAATATTAGATTGATAGATTGTACGATATCAATTAATAATAAAAGGTAAGGTAAAGGTAGTAGGTGTAGTGTCTTGAGAGCGGTGGTGGCTGAGTGGTAACAGCCCCGACTTAAGAATTATTGTAGGTTGCGGGTTCAAACCTAGCCAGGCGCATTACTTTGTGTAATTTATTTCATCACCACTGCTCTCAAAACGGTGAAGGAAAACATCGTGAGGAAACCGGCATGTCCTAGAACCAAAAATTCGAAGACATGTGACATCCGCCAACCCGCACTGGGCCCGCGTGGTGGATTACGGCCCATTCCCTCTCCTAGAGAGGAGGCCTGAGTCCCAGCAGTGGGAACATTATAAGGCCGACTATGCTATGCTATACAACTTTAGTTTTAGTATATGATTGTGAAACCCGAAACACGTCTCTAGTATTTTTATGTAAATAATCTATGTACAAAATTTCATAACTGTATCATGAAAAATCACAAAGTTATAAGTTTTTTATGTTACCTGGTTGTCCGCACAAATACATGGTCATGGGACACTGAGGGGTTGTTTTGCTCCCGCACCCAGCTGTGCGCTGGCGCCTAATGCCCGCTATGAACTGCTGTGACCTGTGTTGTACTTAGTGTCGGTGTGTCCAACTTGTGACCAGTTTTAAATATTTTTGGAAAAAAATCTAACATGACGTAAAAATTATTGGAATTGATTCTGAACAAATTATATTCATGTTTCGTATATACTAAAAATAAGGTTGTGTAGGTACCACTATTGTATATGAAATTTCCAGGAAGGGTTGTAATCAGTTTGATTTATAAAAATCAAAACCTTCAGAGCATCTCTTTAATTCCTTCTTACGACTCAACAGATATTATATTTAAACAGTATCTAATATCTTCACGCTATGTCCTCTAGGTTCTCACCAACAACAAGGGCATCAGCAGCAACAGAGCCGCCAGATCGGTCGCGTGACAGACCTGGATCCCCTCGCCAACGAGCTGCCCAGGCAGACTACTAATCATCACAATCAGGTAATAGATACGTGGCGACATCTATATCGCCACAACCGAACTACAACTGACATATAGATTGCGATTACAGAGCTGGCCTCACTAGATTTTTAGGGATTCTTCGAGTGAAGTTCAGTGGTTGCTTTAATTATTCGCAAATTGATTCCTAGTGGATATTGTGATGTAAAATTGGTGTAGTTTTGTATCTCAAGTGTCTGCGCTACTGGACAATATGTGGAATCATTGAAACAGGCGCGATCTCGGTAAAATGGAGCTGAGAATTTTATTGTAGTGTTGACTACCACAGTGAAGTTTGCCGAGAAGGGTCAACCTCTTGATACATTTACTGCAAAAACATTAGAATGTGTACACCCATATTCTGATGGTAAACAATGTAACTATTCATACGAAGACATGGCTTAAAAGACTTAGTATCCAAGCCAAAATTATGAACAAAAAAAACTGTATAAGAAACAGACAACCTGGAGGCCGGATTTCACAAAAAATAAGCGCCAGGGTGGGGCGGAGACGGGGGCTTCGAAGACATGTGACATTCATCAATCCGCACTGTGTCCGCAGTGGATTACGGCACATTCCCTCTCCGAAAGAGGAAGCCGGAGTCCCAGCAGTGGGAACATTTTATTTTTTCTTTTCTCGACTGCTAATTGGCAATTTGCTTCGGGAGCAATAATCCAATGTGCTGGCTGATATCTGTCTTTGATGTGGTCAGTAGATTTGTCCAGCGACGCATCTATCAATGTTATGTTGCGAATCTTTCCGCTAGCTCCTGAACACTGTGTCTTTTTAATCGGGAGAAAGTGAAACTCCCGGGCCCTAGCAGTTGTGAAGCTAGTTCGTTTTTGTGTTTACACAGTCGGTTTTGATAGCTTTTGCTATACGGCTCGATTTCTTCTGTCGTCTCTTAGCTAACAACCCCGCATTAGTCATTTTTACCAACTTTACAGGAAACGAAAAAAACTGTGCGGTGTTGAGAGGCCAGCCGACTTGCACGCTATCACTACTTTTCAAATTATGGCTTCTGATTGGTTGAAATCTATATCATGTGACCAATGGTTAGACGCGCAATGAGCAGCTCCATCTAAAGGCATTCAAATGTGAAAACCGCCAATTTTCGACTTGAGCGGTGTTGTAAGCTAAGGGACGCTGTGACACATGAACATTAAAAGGCTGATTATGCTTAAGCGCCAGGGTAGACCTAAAAATTCAACTGCTCTTACGTTTTTTTGCATTTTTCAGGTGTAGTGTCAGGTTCTATGTTCATTAAAATATAATTAGCGACCGTAACAAATATGTCTTTACAGACATAAAATCATTAGGATTTGCAATACAACCCCTTCAGTTGAGCTGCAATATTTTTTTCATGAAAGCCATGATAGCCATTGACTTCAATAGGGTTAAACGAACAGAGAATAAAGGAAACGACCAAGCTTCTGACGTTTTATAAGTGACCATGTAGGATTATGTGAAATAAAATATAATTATTATAATTTTGTTTTTTTTTTGGAGTGTTTTTATGAAATTAAATAATTGATTTGCTATGAATGTAGGTACAAAAGCATGGTGTTAAGTAAGAGAAGGATCCAATACATTCTACTGTGAGGCATGCAAAATTTTTATAGTAGAATTAATTATGAAATAGTTTAAAAAAAAAACAAATATTTAACTTATTTTCAAATGATTAAAATCTATAACATAAAAATGAATCGCAAAATGTGTTGGTAAGCGCATAACTCAACAACGCCTGGACCAATTTGGCCAATTCTTTTTTTAAAATGTTCGTTGAAGTTCAAGGATGGTTTTTAAGTAGGGTAGAGTAGTCAGTTGACGGGAGCGAAGCCGCGGGCAAAAGCTAGTAGACAATAAAAATATAAACCATTCAATTTGTAAATTCATTCAGTTGTAATTAATGTCAAAAATTAGTTAATAATTCGATTATGAAAATAAGTTAATTATTGTAATTCCGCAAATAAATACGTGTTACGGTCGCAACTCATAATTTTTATCAACATACAACTTGACAATGGAAAAAACTTATTGAAATATTATTGTAATGGAGCATTGGTGGCCCAGGTAATGGTCCCAACCTACGAGTTATAGGTCATCATCACTGCTCTCAAAATGGGTACTTAAGATAAACATCGTGAGGAAACCAGCATGTCCTAGAGACAAAAATTCGAAGGCATGTGACATCTACCAACCCGCACTGGGCCCGCGTGGTGGATTACGGATTATTTGACTGGCCTGTTGTTCTAGTGGTCAGTGGCTCTGACTGCTATGCCGGAGGTTCGATTCCCACCCAGGACAAATGTTTGTGTGATAAGCTTGATCATGTGTCCCGTGTCTGGGTGTAATTTATTTATGATATGTCATCATTATCATCATCATTTCAGCCGATATACGTCCACTGCTGGACATAAGCCTCCCCTAAATGTCGCCACAACGAACGGTCCTGTGCGTCTCGCATCCATCGGATTCCCGCAACCTTCACCAGGTCATCGGTCCACCTTGTAGGGGGCCTTCCAACACTGCGTCTTCCGGTACGCGGTCACTACTCCAGAACCTTTCGGCCCCAACGACCATCTGTTCTGTGAGCAATGTGCCCTGCCTATTGCCACTTAAGTTTGGCGATTCTTCGTGCTATGTCGGCAACCTTGGTTCTCCTGCGGATATCTTCATTTCTGATTCGATCACGCAAGGAAACTCCGAGCATAGCCCTTTCCATTGCCCTTTGGGTGACTTTGAGCCTTCTGATGAGGCCCATTGTGAGCGACCACGTTTCGGAACCATATGTCATCACGTTTGTATGTTTATAATATGTATGTATTTAGAGATATATAAGTATGTTTATCAGCTGTCTAGTACTCATACCACAAGCTCTGCTTAGTTTGGGACTAGATGGCGTTGTGTGAGATGTGTGGATTATTATATTTCCCCTCTTAGAGAGATGGGCTGAGTCCCAGCCGTGGAAACATTATAAATTTGTATATAAAATAAATTTTTCTTTTTCAGCGAGTATACGTTGCCATGTATGACTATGAAGCGAGCGACAGCGATGAGGTAAGAATTTACTAATATTTACAACTTGCATTCCAATATGCGCCTGTCGATCGATAACCGCTATATACAGGGTGACTGGCAATTAGTGTACGATACTTAAACACGTGATTGTGCTCATGATAACAAACAATTTTTATTATGGGAGCAAAGCCGAAATCGCGAAAATCAGCTGTTCAGTACATTTTTAAGTATCTTAAGTACCATTTTTAAGTTTAAGTATCGTACACTAATTACCAGTCACCCTATAGAGAGGTTTAGTAAATGTATGGGGCTTAAGTCAAAAATAATCACCCTAATCTATATTTACACTAATATTATAAAGAAGTAAAGTTTGTTTTTTTTGTTTGTAGGAGGTAATCTCTGAAAGTACTGATCCGATTGCTAAAATTTTTTCAACGATAGAAAGCTGCTTTATTCCTGAGTTACATAGTCTATATTTTATGTACGCGGATGAAGCCGCGGGCAAAAGCTAGTAATATTAATATTATAAAAGCAAAAGTTGTGTTTGTATGTTTGTTTCGTTTTCACACTCAAGCTGCTGAAAAGAATTCGGTGAAACTTGTTACACGGGTAGACCATGTCCTGGAATAGAACATAGGATACTTTTTATCCCGGGAGTATGTTCCCTTGGGATAATTTGCTACTATCACGCTGGCGAAGCCGCTGGTGGCAGCTAATTAAAAAATATAAACAGCAATTTGATTTCCTTGGACTGATAGAGCCTAATTATTTTGATTTCCTTGGACTGCTAGAGCCTAATTATTTGGATTTTTTTTTTGAGCAATAAGATTTTACAACATCACCATTTTTTTTTAATTGATTGGAAATAGACATAGGTACACAACAAACAAGATGTACATGTTTGTAGTGATAGAAAGAGAGAAAGAAAGAAAAAAATATTTAATTGGCGACAGTCACCAGAATCACACAACTTAAATAAAATGAAAACTAGAGGTGAAACGGATATCCGGTAACTATCCGGTATCCCGCTATTCGGCCTTGTTTTTACTATCCGGCCGGATACCGGATAGTAATTCAATATCCGGCCGGCTTCTGGATCATAAAATTCAAACAATTCTCATTATTTTACACAAGGCAAATCATATCACAATAGGTTATGGACACCGTTTATTTTTATAATCGCACGTCAAAAATTTTTGTTTTATTCATTAGTTTAGTATTCAAAATTAACAATTTGCAAATTGTGATGAATGAATACCAAATTTTCCGCATTCTTTGGTAAGAGGCGACTCCACTTGGCTTCGTAAACTGGAACAGCTTCTGAAAATAGCCTTTCGCTGTAAATGCTACTGCCAGGTGCTGAAAAATAAATTCTAGCAAATCAAACTAATCGCGTCATGAAACGAGATAAAGGGCTGAAAATCCGGTAGCTGGATATCCGGCGCTCCGGCCTCGTAGCTTGCCGAATATCCAGTATCCGGTATCCGGCCAAACCATTATCCGTTTCATCTCTAATAAAAACGGCTCTCACGGCTGCGCCAAAAAGGTCCACAAGACTGCAGTCTTGTATCACTACAAACATCATTTAAAAGGGTTGGCAACCCTATGGCAATTGACGTCACAGTCTATCATCTATCAGCTAATATGGCGCATACATACCAAACCAGCAAAAGTATTTAAATCAAACACATCTCATTTCCAGGTATCATTCCGCGAAGGCGACCTAATCTCAAACGTGACTTCCATCGACTCCGGCTGGATGACGGGCCAGGTCCTCCGCACCGGCCGCACCGGCATGCTGCCCGCCAACTACGTCGAACTGACGCCGTCAAACTAGGCGCACTGACTACTGACTGACACGTGTGACCGGCTGAGGTACTTGGTTGTGCTATTGTAGGTGGGGTTGGTTGCTTTGTGGGGTGTGGTTGTTATGTATTTATCGATTATAGGTCCAAATATAGCAGCATCTCTGTTTTACTCTGTCAGAACTTCATTCAACGTGTGTGAATGCGGCACAAGTCCTTAAGGTGAATATTCAAGGGCAGACAGGAAAATCAAAATTTTATAAAAAAAAAATATAAATTTTTTTTTTGCAATTTACAGCTCAGTATCCGATAGTATGTAAAATTATAAATACAGTTAGATTATAATCTATCTCGTGAGGTTGTAAACTGTCGAAAGATTGTGAACCGTAACATACTGTTTACAATTTAACGAATTATTTTTCGGTAGATTATAATTTATCGCGTGTTAAGTTGTCAACTGTCCGAAGGTTGACCCTGATTGGTCGGTCTTACAGTAGTGCGTTTTGGAGACATTTAGACAACTATACTCTAACTTAGAAAAGAACTAAAATGCGCCAATTTGCTAAAAACTTTAAATTTCCCTTGAGCATTAATCTTAACGCGAATTCGTGAACAAACTAAAATGTATTGGTTGTGATTTTTTTATGAGAATAAGGTCACGGTTTAAAAAATTGAACTTGTATAAAAGAAATTGACAGAGCTCTTAAAGTTTCTTAGGAACATTTTAAAGGCTTGGGATATATTTACTAAAGCCGAGTGTACTAAAAATATTTAATTATAATCCATCTGATTTATATAAAAGATATTACCACGAAAATTCCAAGTCAATCAATTTTCGCTTTTATCACTCTTAGCAATAAAGTTAAAATTGGGTAAATATACATAGCAACCATACTCTGCAATCTACGTAAGGTTTCCTAAGCAATTCTACATATGTAATAAAACTGTCAACGATATTTTAAAAATTACTGCATTATAGGGTTAGGCAATTTAAAAATCGAAGAAAAAAACTGATTAACATTTAACGAAATGTGCCTTTAGTATCACGAATTAGTCTTTTTATAAACTTAAATTGTATTAACAAGCAATGATTTTACCTGAAATTAGTCAGGCTTTTTGACACTTTTATATCGTAAACCTAACCTAAATTTCTACACCCTGTAAAATTTAATAATTATTCCTTTTGGATAACTTCTTCGATTACGCAAAAATATGTTTAACCAATGGCTGGACCAATTTTGTAATATCAATAAAAAAAAATTGATAAAAATTTCAAGAATTGTCTACATAACAATTTTAGCATTTTATAAATTGCCACTAGCATTACACTATGTAAAGATTTTTTTATGTATAAATAATAAGAAAGTAAAATATACTTTTTGCGAAATTTATTTATAATATTAAGTATAAATAAAAAATATATAAAAGGAAAGTACACCACCTCTTGAAAAATTACTTACAAATAATTCAAAATCATACTCAATGCTAGTTTTTAAGGGGTGGTGCAATAAATGATTCCGCATTCATTTTAACATAAAATCATGATTAATTTAATTCTACATGCATGATTATAATTAAGAGTCTAATTTTGGCTGAATTGCAAAATAAATAACTTATGAAAAAGGCTGTACCCACTGCTGTATAGAGGCCTTAAGTTTTATATAACTTTTTAGAAATAAAATAACTTTTAAAACTTGATATTAAAAAGTAATTAAACTACTTACTTGCTTTTCCATACAATTCTGGCCTACATCCCTTAGGTCAAGTAAACTTAGCAATTTTAAATATTTATTATTACTTTTAATATTTTAACGAACAAAATCTGTTTTGTGTACTGTACTTTATGCATTTTAACGTCCCATTCCATTTTTATTTCTAAAAGAAACGATGCTTTTAAAATCATTCCGATTTTTATGAAGAATCTTTTTTTTATCTGGGAAAAGTAATTCCTCAGCGATTGTTTATCATTCTCATTTGTTTTTTTAGTTAAAAATACGATTTCTTATGACAGAAGGTGGCTCGATTTTGCCAGAAATGGCATTGCTTTTTTTTATTAAGTATTTATATTTTTCTTTATGAGAACGGGCATTTTTTCCTAAAAAAATACTTTGTTTACATTTATTTGGCTCGAAGTTATTTTTTACCTTCCCTCATAGAATAAAATGGATGAGATTATATAAATATGTTTGTATGTACCATCTAAAAATCATATTAAATTGTAAGATCCAGCTTACAATTTTGGAAATATGCCCAATACTAAAAAAAAATATGAACTATTGTTATAACTTTGCTAAGAATTAACATAAAAAGTACCTGGTTACTGGCGCAGGACAAAAGCTTGTAAATACACATTTTTAGTTTTTAAATATATAATTATGAGTTAAATAAGAACACACTTATGACTTATTTCACGAAATGTAAGCTCACCTGCATAATAATAGGCACTGTTTTATGTGTAACATTCCATTTTAACTTTCCTATGACAATAATTATGAAACAGGTTCTGGATTAAATAGAATAAGAATCGATTAAAATATCTTTGCAAATGTATGTTTTTTTTTTTTAATAATACACTTGAATTAGCAAAAATACATAGTCACTAGCGTATCTGATAATTATTTGAGACTGGGATAATGTTAAATATTGGTTGGGGTATCACTAAGGTCACGATAGGGTCAATTTTAAACCTAATTGGGGTCAATTTTAACCCTAGTTGGGGTCAATTTTAACTCTAGTTGGGGTCAATTTTAACCCTAGTTGAGTTAAATTTTAATCCTAGTTGGAGTCTACTTTAATCCTAGTTAGGGTCAATTTTAACCCTAGTTGCATCCACTTAGTCCTAATTAGGATCAATTTTAACCCAAGCCGAAATCAGGGCAGCCCCTTAAAGATTTAATTTGTTCATAATTGTGGCAAAACTATAAAGGTCTCGCATTAGGAAAATCAAGACCCATTGTTTAAATTATTCCTCAATATAAACTGTATATTTTTCTAAATATTTAATGTCGCTTCAGATGTTAGCCTGTTATAATAGGTAGCAATAACTGCATTGTTGAACTAACTGTTATGTATTTTAACCATCACAAATAAACGCTATATATCATATAGGACCAGTATTAAGTTACAGTGCCTTTTTGTAATATTTAATAAATTTTATAAGCAAATTTCATTTTTTATTTGATTTTTTCTTCCTCATTTCTACACAAACTATGTACCTACCTATTTGAGGGAATTACTCATGTGGATGAATAGAGAGATAGAGGGAGGGCAAAGAGAAGATGGATGGATTATATGAAGAGTGATATGAAAGAAAATGGAGTTGGTGATGGCATAACGGGTGACAGGACGGAATGGAAAAAAATAACGTGTTGCGCCGACCCTTAATAACACGGGACAAGGGCAGGAAGATCTCGATACTTACTCGGGCGCCTTTAGAACGCCACAACGTAAAAGCATCGGCGCCCCTTCCACGCCAAGCCACAATTTCAGCGTAAATACTTACACAAAAATAGGGATTCCAATATCTTATCGATAAGTTACCGATAACTAATTAATCATTGCTTTTTGTTCCATATTTTTTAAATAAAATATTATTCGTTGCATTATTCTTTTATTTAATTTGACCCTATTTGGGATACCAAATACCAATACCAATAGTTACAAAGTTCTAAACAACTTAAAAGCAGACATAAGAACTACACTACTGACTCTGGTGTGGCTGGCACGACTTGACAACTTCCTCGCATGCGAGTAGGGATGTGATGTCGGTAGTGCTTTATCAATGCACTCATTGAAACTCGATAACTATCTATAACTAACGTGTTATGATAGTTTACCGAAACCCCGAGTTCCTTTAATCCCGAACTTACAGTGTCCAGTGAGGACCTACGTCAGAAGTGCGGAAGGTGAGGACGCCGTGATAGTTTGAAAAACTAGCCTCGTCTAAACATTAGTCACAATAAATAATAAGTGTGTGATGTGAGGGCCAGTTTGTTAAAACTTTGAAAATATACTAAGGGCCGGGACATACCGGAATGACAGCGGCCGGCTAGGCTAGAACTACCAACAAGACGCTCGTGGTGCGCGGCCGCTCGCGGCCTTTTCAAGCGACACTGGTCTTTTAAGTATTGCGTATGTAGATAAAGTTTAAAATTATTACACGCTAAGCGCTCGCCGCGTCGCTGTCGGCCGCTGTCATTCCGGTGTGACTCGGCCCTAAGATTCTCAGAGAATTGAGGATCAAGCTAGCATATTATATGAGCTTGTTATGTGCTGTAAGTAGCAGAGTAGTAATGTCTTATCGTCGTCTATCTTTGCGTACGTTTACCGTGCGCAAAGCTCTTGTGGTTTGGACATCAAAAAGAAACTCAAAAATGCGTATTTTATACATTTATTGACTATATATTTCATACACTGACTAACCTAAATCATGCAACATAATATCTTATTCCAACGCTATATATTAATTATAATTATATAAAATCTTACAAAATAATCTATCATAATACTCCGAAGCAACAGCGCGAACCTCTCAGGTCGTGTTAGGCACTTTCTAAGGCACCATAATCAATTAATATGTTTCAAGTTTTGCTTTTATCTCTTGGCTACCTCTTTAGGGTAGGTTAGGGATGTTATAATGATGCCGGTTACAAATATTGTCACCAAACCAGAATAACTAACTCGATTTTAAAACTTGAAACTTATTGAAATAAAAATATCATTTATTTATAATAATAATAAACATGCATGTCGCCGAGCGGCGCTATATTTAAAATTATCACTATTTAATAACAATTATAATCTGTGATTACATAACAACCGAATTAATGATAATTAACATAATATGGTGTGTAGCTGCCTTTATTTTTATGACATCCATTTTGTGACGAGACCTTTAAATGTTCTTTTATATTGCACCTTTTTTGTAATACGGGAGAGTTAATTTTGGGAAAAAGAAATATCACCATAGTACATCAGTAAATCGATCTCGTGTAATTACTTGATATTACTTAATATACTCCATTCACAATACCATTAGACATTTTGACTTATTGCGTTGGTGGCATGATAAATGGCGGCTTCAGTAAATACTTGATATAGTAACCACTTTCTTGCTGTTAATGCCATCCTTATGACTACGGAGTAGAAGTCAAAATCGATTGAACGGACAGTAAAAAAGATTTGTCCAAATGTCTCATGTTATTGTGAATGGAGTATACATTTAGATTGAAGGAGGTTTTGTTCCTATTATACAGAACTTACAAAGTACCTGCCAACGTATGGGTGTTCTATAGGTACACCTCTGCCTTTAAAAAACTGATAATAACAGGTCTCGCTCACTACTAAACAATAATCAACACATATAACCCACGACTATAATTCATCCTGCACCTAGCTACTGACTTGCTGTTTTTACGGGGACGTCCTAGGGTCAGCGCAGACCGAACTGCAAAATGCTCGCGCATGGTCGACCAAAATTTTCGCGCATGTAGAATGCATACTCGAACACGCAGTCGGCTTGCTCGAGCAGAAAAAATTGGGCGTGTATTCAATTTTGCGATGTATGATAATAATCATAAGATATATATTTTTAATAATCTCAGAAAATGCTCTGCTCTTGGTGTGCGCTGACCCCTAGAAGGATTTACACAGACGTTTTTTGGTCGGTTCTTCAGAATGAAAACGAAAACGCATGTATCGTTCCATAGTTTTGTACCTGCCTTATATATGGCCTACTTTCCTCGGACGCATAGCTTCATAGACGCGTATTCGTCATTATATGCTTGGTGTACGCCTGTGTGAAGCTTGAAACTGTCGATGAAGCGGCAGTGCTGTGACGTCGTATCACGTCTATGAAGCTAAGCGTCCGTGGACAGTAGGCCATAGGGTCTAAAAACAACAAAACTGCAATGAGACGTCGCTTCGTAAAAATCTGTGAGCTCGCACGACGCACCAGAATTTTTTTTTAGGTGGGAATTCATATAATGACATCTCCCACCCTTGGGCGGAGGGCGTTCCAGACTTCTACTGACTAAAAACCCACTCCTGTTTCCTTCTTTGCCTTCATCCCAGGGCCCCGGGTTTCACACCGCAAGAACTTGCGAATTGATTCGCATCGTACATTGTATGGTGCATCACTTTACCTGAGTCTCTTTGACGCAGAAAATCACAACGCTTCGTTTCTGCGATGGGGCATCGTATCGCAGTTTTGTATGGGAGCGGCCTTGAATTTTCATCATACCCGACTAGTTTAAGTATGCTTAGCATACATATCGTACCCTTATTGCAAAAACCAACTAAATGCACCAAGATTTTTGTATTATTATATTATAGAATTATTATTATATTCGATCAAATCTTTAAGTTATTTATTTTTTGCCGAAGCTCTATCTATGTAAAGAAGTGTTGTAGCTAATAGCTGGTTTTACCTGCATATTCGTCTTAACCTTTTGAGTGCGTAATTAGAGACACAATAGAAAGACAATGGCGCGTGAACGTCGGCGTTAATGCGGGGATCAACAGCTTAATGAGACGAATAGATAGCAATATTTAACTTAATTTGGGTAAAAAATTGCAGATAGTTGGTTTTTGCAATAAGGGTACGATATATCTTTCAAATATTGCACAATCTTATGGGTCCTTTTTTTAAGGTGTGAAATCATCGTATGACTTCACCCACTTTAGGCGGAGCGCGAGGGCGTGTCAGACTTTAACTGACTAAAACCACACCTATGTTCCTTCTTTACCTAGCGTTCTAGGACCACGGATTTTCCTATAGGAGCTAACCCATGGCCCCAGTAGGCTTCGGCCCTGCTGGGCCCCTACGGTTTTGCTGACATCTCTTTCGACTCTGGCTCGGTCCGGACGGCGAGCTACCCATTGCTCGTCGTCTGCAAGCCCACGCCTACGGTTATATGGGTCCTCGGCACCGAAAGCGACTAGCTTCACAATAATGTAAACAAATTATTACAAAGATTAATTTTAGGCACATTGTACTTCAATATTGAATATCGTTTAGTTGTCTAATTAGTTTACATTATTATAAAAACTCCATTAAAATATGATCAATAATATAGAGTATTTATTATATAACTAAGCTCTATGTAAATCTATACATAATTTCTTAAAAACTATACGAATATAAGATATACAGTACCCTGGTTTTAAATATGACACGTCACTCTTTAGTGGCAACGATGACGCCGAAATATTTCTAAAATACTACGTGAAATATTTACGGCCGGGTGCTGCGTACGTAAAACTAGATTTCTGAGTAAAAATGATTTAATGAGGTGATATTTTATGACAAGAAATACTCCATGGCCCCTGCTTTCAAAATATGTTTCGCTTCCCATCTTTATTTTTTTGTTTTACAGCAAAAGTTCTTACAAACTATTCGCAACATGCACAACATTGTCGTCAAATCCTTGAATTCATTATAATTTATATGAATCAGGCCGATACACGATGCAACAATAATTTGTTACATCGTGTATCGGCCAGATTCCGGCACAGCGAAAAGGCAGATTCAAAATCCGTGTCGATTGGAACATAAAATTGCGCATTAGGACCAACGCGACCCATGCAAAAGTGCTCCGTCGCGGCTCGCGCGCCCCGCTACGTAATAATACATTAAAGTTCTCCATCGACACGACTGCATGCACACCGTTAAAGTTGAACTAGCGACACTGCGCAGGTAATAATCCGGTTTCCGCTGCAGGGAACCAAGCACACGACACAACGCAGCGTTGGCCCTTACTGTTTTAGCAACACGAAAATATTATTGGAAATAATATTACGCAACTCCAGTTTCCAAATACATTAATATAATATAATATAATATCTAACAATGCCATCTAGTCCCAAACTAAGCAGAGCTTGTGTTATGAGTACTAGACAACTGATAAACATACTTATATATTTCTAAATACATACATGTTATAGATAAATTACACCCAGACAGGAAAAATGATCGTGTTCATCACACAAACATTTGTCTTGGATGGGAATGGAACCCACAACTCCGGCATAGCAGTCAGCCACTGACCACTAGACCAACAGGCCATACAGCATGGCCTTAAGATAATCATAAGTAAAACTTCTAAAAAGTAAATTACAATTGACACGTCCGCACTGAGCTACTCCCTCCCGCAAAGAGGGGGCCTGTAACCCAGCAGTGGGGATGTTATAAACTATGTTATAAATATTACATTCTTCGAATGAATATACATCGATTGTCAACATACAACACACATTTAAGTCTTTTGTTCATTTTCAAATCCAGGTTTAAAATTGCTCTCAAGGAACTTTTTATTTGATAAATAATCTCAGTTTTTCAAACTAGTTCACCATTTGTCTAATAAGGTATCATTGTTATGATATATTACAATATTTTTTACACACTGTCAGCACATTTCACACAGTATTATGACAATTTCTTGATCAACTACTCTAACCTAACCCTTCTTTAAGGGGACAGTGGAAAGGTTGCCCAGAAAAATCAAATTTTCAGTTTTTTCGTCTAACCCATTGATTGACTTTAGCTATTCAATACGGTTACAAAAATTGAGAGGGTTGTTTGTATGATTTTAATTATTATGATTCCGTTAATAAATACGTGTTATGGCCGCCAATCATATTTTAAGCCATGTCTTCGTATGAATAGTTCATTTTTTTACCATTAGAATATAGATGTACACATTCTAATGTTTTTTGCAGTATTTGGCAGCATATGTATCAAGTCAACCTTCTCGGCAAACTTCGCTGAGGTAGTCAACACTGAAATAAAATTCTCAGCTCCATTTTACCGAGATCGCGCCTGTTTCAATGATTCCACATATTGTACAGTTGCGCAGACACTTGAGATACAAAACTACACCAATTTTACATCACAATATCTAGGAATCAATTTGGGAATAATTAAAATAGGCACTGAACTTGACTTTCCGAGTAGTATCCTTGTTTCCAAGGTCCTAATTGTTGTTAGTAGCGCACAACAGCAGCGCGCTGCAGTCGTCGAGCCTCTCGAGGCGGTAGGTGGAGTTGTCGGGCATGTGGCGCACCAGCTCGTCCGTGAGGCGCACGCGAGCGCCGTTGGGGCCCGACACTAGTACTGTTTCGCATTCCTGTCAACAACGGAATCATGTTATATTAGTCATCTTACGTGCGTGACTCTGCCGAGCCTAAAATTCTGGGATCGATTCCCGGATTGAGCCTACAGGTGACAAATCATCTAATGTCTTCTTTTGGGCTCTAGGGTGGAGCGCGAGGGCGTGTCAGCTTACTCGCTTGGATGGAATTTAACGCGCCGAACATGACCGATCACAGCGCGACAACTCTCGAATGCAGTTTCGGTTCGTAGTTTCGCCGCCGAAACCGAAACTCGACTGAAACCGAAACCGAACATTCGGACGGATTACACTATAACTTATAGGAAATTTAGATAACATTTTCACGATGTTCTACTCTAAAATTTTTAATGTTCCACAACTTTCACACAACATCATCTAGTCCTAAACTAAGCAGAGACTTATATATTTCTAAATACATATGTATTATAGATAAATTACACCCAGACACAGAACAAATGATCGCGTTCAGCACACAAACACTTGTCCTGGGTGGGAATCGAACCCACGACCTCCGGCAGAGCAGTCAGTGTTGCTAACCACCAGATCACCAGGCAGTCTTATTTAAGATGTTGTTTATTATATTTCTATAATAAACAACATCGTGGGTTCGATTTCCACCCAGGACAAGTGTTCGTGTGATTAGCACGATCATTTGTTCTGTGTCTGGGTGTAATTTATCTATAATATGTATGCATTTAGAAATATATAGGGTGACTGGCAATTAGTGTACGATACTTAAACACGTGATTGTGCTCATGATAACAAACAATTTTTATTATGGGAGCAAAACCGAAATCGCGAAAAAAATATCAGCTGTTCAGTACATTAGGCAAACATAAATGTACTGAACAGCTGTTTTTTTTCGCGATTTCAGGTTTGTTCCCATAGTAAAAGTTGTTGGTTATCATGAGCACAATCACGTGTTTAAGTATCGTACACTAATTACCAGTCACCCTATATAAGTATGTTTATCAGTTGTCTAGTACTCATAACACAAGCTCAGCTTAGCTTGAGACGAGACGGCGTTGTGTGATAGTTGTGTGAATATTATTATTATTTACCTTGGAAGAATGCACCAGTGAGTTGAGCTTATGCAGCAGTTCATGCGCCCTGTAGGCGTGCAGATACAGCGCGCTGTATATGTTGCTCCCGGCCGGGCACACGTACACTGTCAGCCGGGGCACGATGCGTCTGGAAACAAACACATTGTAAGTATTGGCTGACTTCCAATATAAACATTTCGTTTTTGGGCTGGTAAATCGTCGAATAAATTGTCCCGCTCTGGGTGGAGCGAAAGGGTGTGTCAGACACTACAACTATCCACTATTAAGAATACCTAGAGAGTCGAGAGAGAGTAGAGTAGAGAGAAAGAGAGAGAGAGATTTGAATAGAGAGAAAGAGAGAGAGAGATTTGAATAGAGAGAAAGAGAGAGAGAGAGAGAGAGAGATTTGAGTAGAGAGAAAGAGAGAGATTTGAGTAGAGTGTATCTAGAGTACCTGTCATAAAATAAATAAATAACTATTATTTATTTATTTATTTGTTAATACGCTTTCCATCAGGTGAGATGGTGGTCAAGCGCGAACCTATCAATAATAAAAAAATAAAAAAAGTTATATAAATTATTAGCTTCTGCCCGCGGCTTCGCCCGCGTAAAAGTAGGTTTCTCCATACAAACTTGCAACCCCCGTTTTACCCCCTTAGGGATGAAGTTTCGTGAAATCCGTTCTTACCGGATATCAACACCTTATAAGGAACCTATCTGCCAAATTTTAAGTTTGTAAGTGTTATAGTTTCTGAGATTTCTTGATTAATCAGTGAGTGGTATTTCGCTTTTATATATATAGATTTTAATGTAATGACAAACATAATCATTAATCAGTCTTTTTTAATGTTCCCACTGCTGGGACTCAGGCCTCGTCTCTTGGAGAGGGAATGTATGATGATCCAAAACTTTTCCAACCATATTTGATTGCCGGAAACGGCAGAATATTATGATCGCAATTTAAATAGCACACAACAACCTTGTACCTACAATAATCTGACAAATAAATGCATTCTATTCTAATTTATTCTAGACTTTTACCAAGACATTTTTAATGACATCCCCCGTCTTGGGCGGAACGGGAAAGCGTGCCAGACTTTTACTAATTAAAAACCCACTCGTTTTTTTTTTTTATTCTTGATTGGTTCGCGCTTGACCACTATCTCACCTGATCCTTCTTTGCCATTGTTCCAGGGCCCCAGGGAACTCCTTCGCATCTCCCATGGCCCCAGTCGGCTTCGACCAACTAAGCCCTATCCCTATGGTTCTGGGTGTCTTATTGTGTATGTAAATGTAAGTAAATATTTGTCAACGCACTCTCAATTATGAGTAATTTCACAACTTCCTATGAGTGAAACTGACTCAATTTAGATTGTATTAATAATAGAATTGTATCTGATATCTATTTGTGGTCGGTTTTGGAACTGTTCCAAATTGGCGCTTTAGAACTTGTCACTCAATTAAAAATTGCAATCACTATGTGTGTGATTTATTGGGGGTAACTAAATAAGTATGATGAAAGATGCTCTCGGAATAAAAATCCCATATTTTAGTTTTTTTTTTTATTGATATAAACTAGTGCTTAACTGTAATCGCACCAGGGCCTCAAGTCTGCTATTACAACAATGCCAGAATGGTCTATCATTGACTTCATAATTGTCGATTTTGACAATATAATGGCGTCATTATAACTTTCTAATGGTCAACCACTGACACTCATGAATGGTAATCTCGTACATAATGACAAATGAATGTCTGACGTATGTGGTAATCTGCTAAAACTTTGACAGTTCCTTTGATCAGTGTCCTACCATTAGAACGTCGTTGTGCAGGCATTGCTTATAATTTATTACGAGACAGCTCGATATTGTCATTCTACCATAATTCTTTTACGAGACCAATGGCCGACCATTATCAATTTAGCAGACTACGAACTTTTAGCAAAATGACAATGGGATCGGTGTTGGAATGACGTATTTATAAGAATAACAGACTTGGGCCCCAGGTAAGGTGGGTAATACATTTATAACAATACCATAATTACACTCATAAAAGCACACATACATACAAACTTTTGCCTTTATACTAGTTGCTACCAGCTGCTTCGCCCGCGTGATATTAGAATATTATCCTAAGGGAACATAAACCCGGGATAAAAAGTCCTATAAGCTATTCCATGACATGGTCTACCCGTGTACCAAGTTTCATCGAAATTCGTTCAGCCGTTAAAGCGTGAAAAAGTAACAAACATACACTCACAAACTTTCACCTTTATAATCATCACCATCATCATTTCAGCCGATAGACGTCCACTGCTGGACATAGGCCTTCCCCGACTGTCGCCACAATGAACGGTCCTGTGCGTCTCGCATTCATCGGATTCCTGCAACTTTCACCAGGTCATCGGTCCACCTTGTAGGAGGCCTTTCAACACTGCGTCTTCCGGTACGCAGTCGCCACCCCAGAACCTTTCGGCCACAACGGCCATCTGTTCTGCGAGCAATTTGCCCTGCCCTGCCCATTGCCACTTTAGTTTGGCGAATCTCCGTGCTATGTCGGCAACCTTGGTTCTCATGCGGATATCTTCATTTCTGATTCGATCACGCAAGGAAACTCCGAGCATAGCCCTTTCCATTGCCCTTTGGGTGACTTTGAGGCTCATTGTGAGCGACCACGTTTTGAAACCATATGTCATCACTGGCAACACGCACTGGTCATAGACTTTTGTCTTGAGACACTGGTTTATTGGATGAGAAGATACCGCGCAGCTTCCCGAAGGCTGCACAGCCGAGTCGGATTCGACGGTTGACCTCTTTCTCGAAATCAGATCTACCCAACTGGACTATCTGTCCAAGATAGACGTAATCGTCCACAACTTCGAGTATAGAGTCTCCAATCTTGATAGGAGTGGGTGCTACATGGTTGTTTATCATGACTTTAGTTTTGTCCATGTTCATTTTAAGTCCCACTCTTTCGGAAGCTCTACTGAGGTCATTGAACCTTTATAATATTAATGTAATTATTAGCTTAAAAACTAAGTTTCATGGTTCTTCTGTCTTTAAAAATATCGGACCTTCAACCCCTTTTTCGCCCCCTTATGAGGGTCCTTTTTCACTCGCCTATCGTAAACATCGAGCATAGTTTAAAAGCTTGTTGCTTCATCTAACGCAATCCAACATAAATATTCTTAAAAACAACATTTGTGAAAATCAGCTTAGTGTTACTTACTTGGCATGCAGAGCGTTGAATAGACGTATACCATCCGCCAAGCCGCAGATCTGAATGATGTCATCACGGGACAACCTGAATAAAAACAGAAAAATAAATTCATATTATTATTTTTTAACCAATTTTTTAAAACATAGTAGACAAAATGATTAATAACTAGCTTTAGCCCGCGGCTTTGCTCGCGTACATAAAATATAGCCTATGTCACTCGGGAATAAAGCAGCTTTCTATCGGTGAAAAAATTTTAGCAATCGGACCAGTAATTCCAGAGATTACCTCCTACCAACAAAAAAACAAACTTTACCCCTTTATTTATTTTACTATTATGTACACACAAAAAACAGAAAAATACAATACAAAATAGACAATAGTACAAAGGTACTCTTTATAATATTAGGTCTATGAAATCGTCGTTTTTTAAAATGGGGTGCTTTGAAATGCTTGATATCTTTGGATTGACTTGGAATTATAAGATCAAATAAACTTTATATTAAAGGTAAGTTATTCTTTTTTCGGAATTATGTATTTATTGGTTTCT
Organism: Mythimna impura; assembly: GCA_905147345.3. Lineage (NCBI taxonomy): Eukaryota > Metazoa > Arthropoda > Insecta > Lepidoptera > Noctuidae > Mythimna > Mythimna impura. The sequence goes on along the minus strand of LR990369.1, from coordinate 6,527,451 downwards.
TTGTGGTTTGTATTTTTTATAATATTGCTATATTTATAACCATTTTTGTATGAAATCTAAGAAAACTCGCATTATTTTGTAATATGAGTTCTACCGTGGAAACAATGTGTCTCAAGCGGTATATTATATTGATGATGTATACGGACTTAAACCTGCTAATGAATGGGATGTCTATTTTTGTTTCAATCACTTTCACGTGGGAAATTTTATCTCACAAATAACTTTTCTTCTCAGGGCGGCTACAAGATAAAATTTCCAAAACGAAAGCTATTAAACCAAGAACACAGAGTTCTTTTATTAGAAGAAAGTCGTAGGTATACGTCATTGATATTGCTTGCCCTTTGAAATGCATAGTTTCTACGTTGGAGATCTTAATATGAAAAACGTCTTTTTTATTAGGTTATTATAAGTACTGCATATTACAGAAAATACAAAACATAAAGAAACTAATAAATACTTAATTTTGAAAAAAGAATAACGTACCTTTAGTATTAAGTTTATTTGAACTTATAATTCCAAGTCAATCCAAAGATATAACTGCAAAGCAACCCGTTTTAAAAAACGGCAATTTCATACTTTAACCCCTATTATTTCCATCCCTTTGACAGTTCAGTTAGGAAGGGCCTCTGATTATGGTCTGAACTAGGGCGGGGTGCGAGAAGTCGCCGCTGCTAGAACGGTTACCATCAGGTGAAATTAGTGTTGCAACAGAATTCTGCTTCCGCTTCTGCAGAAGTTCCGCAAGCTTTTTCATTTCCGTTTCCGCAAAATTTATAACAGAACTCTAAACGAAGGACTACAGCGAGGAGCGCGGGGGTGGGGGGCGCGTGGACGACTGGACACATCGGACGAGGCGCTGGCGGGGGCGGCACACAAACGTGTCGAAACGAGTTTATTTATTATTATATTTTTTGGTTAATCCTGCGCATCATCGCGCCACGTGAGTCGTGACGTGATTTGAAACATATTGTTTAAAAAAAAAATGTGCTTTTTCTTCATAGTATTAACACTTCCGCTTCCGCATCCGCATCCGCAAACACTTACTTTTGACATCTGTTTCCGCTTCCGTTAAGACACTTCCGTTGCATCACTAGGTGAAATAGTGGTCAAACACAAGACTAACAGTTAAAAAAGGGTAGAATTAAATATCTGGTTACCTTAGCAGATCAGCGCCCGAGAAGTTGGTGAACGTGGCAGCGTGGTGACCGAACCGTTGTCGCGCCAGCCACGCTTGTGTCTCCGATGATGTGGCCTCCTTCGACAGCCCCGAGTTCTGTGGGTAACAATCAAGTGTTCTGTTACATGAACCGGCACTAAACTAGAATAAAAAGAAAAATACGATTAAATAAGAATAATAATATTCCACAACTTGGTGTGACCGTGCCAATAACCGACCACCTTGAGCTTCTTGGGGTTACGCTGTCGTCTACTCTCAATTTCGGCTCATACATCGAGGCAAAGGCTCAACTGGCTGCCAAAAAATTGGGGATCTTAGCAAAGGTAAGACGGTACTTCACGCCGAAACAGCTGCTCAACCTTTATCAAGCGCAAGTACGATCGTGTATGGAGTACTGCTCTCATCTTTGGGACGGGTCTGCCAAATACCAGCTTGATGCGCTAGAGTCGATTGAGAGGCGAGCCAAGAGGATCATCGGCAATGATGCACTTGTTGAGTCGAAGCTCCAAAGCCTTGGGCATCGCCGCCGAGTTGCTGGCCTGTCGGTTTTCTATCGTTTACATTTCGGGGAGTGTGCACTGGAATTGCACAATCTAATTCCGCCAAGTCCGTTCCATCATCGGACCACTAGACGTACGGCGTTGCGCCACCGGTACATGGTAGACATCCCACCCATACGCACAAAACGTTTTAAGAACACATTTATTATGCGTACAGCCAAGGAGTGGAATTCCTTGCCGGAGTCTGTGTTTCCAGATAGCTATAACTTAGGGGTCATTAAGTCAAGAGTGAATAGGCTACTTCTAGGCAAGCGTGCTCCATCGTCGACCACATCATCGCTTACCATCAGGTGAGATGGTGGTCAAACGCGAGCCTATCATTAATAAAAAAAAAAACTTTCACACAACGCTATCTAGTCCCAAACTAAACAGAGCTTGTGGTATGAGTACTAGACAACTGATATACTAATTTATATTTTTAATTACAAACATATTGTGGTGCGTTTACATGTGGGCCCAGCCTCGGCCAATCAGCATTGTTTAAACGGGGTTTCCTCGTTTATATTTACACCCTATACCCTATACAGCGTTTATACCCCGCTTTACGCGACTCCCTCGAGTAAAGCGAGGTATTACTGTATACGCTTGGTATACGCCTGCGTGAAGCTTACATACAAAACTATTAAACTCTGTCGACGAAGCGGCAACGACGCGATGGTACGCGTCTATGAAGCTACGCGTCCGTGGATAGTAGGCTTTAAGCGCCTATTACACTACGCGTTATACAGCAAATGTTATTCAGACTCTCGAGCAAGCAAGCCCCGCCGAACGCGGAATTCAGATTCAGACCGGTATAACTCTTACTACACTATGCGATGCTGAATATCGTGTGCTAAATAACTAGCAGTATAATAGGCCCTTTACTGGAACATTTAACAGCAGCAAGATTAGCAATATTATGGTGACTGTCCTTACCTTTTCAGGATCCTCAGCGGGTTGTGGCAGGTCGGGCAATATGGCGCCGGGCGAGTGGCACGGCGGCGAGTTTACTTTCACGTCATTTGTCCTGTACATCAAATATTCGTTAGAAATAATATAGGTGTCTTCAGGGCTAGAGTGAATAGGCTCTTAATAAATTAGTGCGCCTCACCATCAATGATTGCATCACTGCTTACCATCAGGTGGGATCGCAGTCAAGCACTGGTTTATATCAATTAAAAAAAAAAAACCTCATGAAAACACCAGATAGTTTTATATCTGCTCTTTTGATAGTTCCATAGCCAGCCAGAGAACAAAAACAAGCCTTCAAAATGGCCGGATCATCATTATCATCATTTCAGCCGAAAGACGTCCACTGTTGGACATAGGCCTCCCCCAAATGTCGCCACAATGACCGGTCCTGTGTGTCTCGCATCCATCGGGCCGGATGTTTCACAATATTTTTTCTTAGAAAGAAGTAGAGCAATATTGGCACTATACCTATTTTTTTTCGATTATTTTGCGTACACTCAACCAGACTACGGAAACGTGCTCGTGTATGTTTTGTTCCTATTTAAAAACAGCATGATTTAAATCTGAAAATTCGCTGTTTATTTCAATTTCTTTTAACGCCTCTGGCATTATAAACAATGCAAGCCAATTACGAATGCTGCCAAATTCTATATTTACGTTATTTGCGAGCGGCCTTCGGAGCTCTGACCGACATTACACTATCTCCGAAATGTGTTTTTATTTACATTTCAATTCGTTATGCTTGCTTTTTTGTATTAAACTGGTCTTGGTTATTTTTTGACGGTTAAAAAAGACGATGGAAGTATCTAGAGCAAACTGTATCAGGTCTTTCGTAAATTTGAAAAAAGTTTAATTTTTCATTAGTTCACTTTTGTGGTACACTATGTATATTTTGGAATCGTTTTCTCGAGCCCTTTATTTGATACTCCACATGGTCATGTTACAATACGTGTCGTGATGACCCAGTGGTTAAGGCTCCTGCCTCTCATGCATGAGGTTGCGGGCCCAAAACCGGGCAAGTATCAATGTGTATGTATCTTCCTAAGTTTTTTCTAGGACATTAGTTGGTCGCCGTTGATCCCTCTCCTAGAGAGAGGAGGCCTGAGTCCCAGCAGTGGGAACATTAAAAGCCTGATTATGCTTATATATAGGGTGACTGGTAATTAGTGACCGATACTTAAACACGTGATTGTACTCATGATTACAAACAACTTTCCCAAATAAACTTTTTTTTATTCTCATTAGTTTTATCACAATAATAAAACAGTTGTTTAAATACGCACGCGCGTCTGCGACCGGCGACCACTCAGCTGTTAGCCGCGTGACGCCGTCGTACCTACAATAGTGATAGAACACCAGCGCGGCTTGTAAACCCATAGGTGTACGTATCTAATCAGTGAAAAGTTTTTTTGGTAAAGTTGTTTGTAATCATGAGTACAATCACGTGTTTAAGTATCGTACACTAATTACCAGTCACCCTATATATGCGTTGATCCCGGTTGCGATTCATAGAACTTTGACAGTCGATACAGGTAGTCTGACGCCAAAAAGTCTGACTATCAGTCAATCCAAAGAGCCCAGTAACTGAGTTGTGAAGGTCTGATTGGTATTCGCTCCATGTAAAACGGTTAGACTGGAAGCAAACCCCAAGCTGCTTAGGTACGGGCTTGCGGACGGCGACGGGCTTGCGGACGGCGAGCAATGGGTGGCTCGCCGTCCGACCGTCCGGTGACCGTCTGGACCGAGCCCAAGTCGTCGACGGCGCGTGTTGTTCCACGCGCGCCTCAAGGAGTTGTCAGCAACTGTAGGGGCCCAGCAGGGTCGAAGCCTACCGGGGCCAAGGGTCTGATTCTGAAAGGAAGACTCGGCCCTGGTACGAAAGGCAACGAAGGAACAGGAGTGGGTTTTTAGTCAGTAAAAGTCTGACACTATCTCTCGCCTCGCCCAAGAGCGGGGGATGTCATAAGATGATTTTCCCACTGGAAAAAAAAAAAAAGCTGCTTAGGTAAAAGCTTGAGAGCATCATGTCACAATAAAAAAGTAAGATGTTTCAGGCACCTGTTTTTTTCTGAGCTTTTGAATTATAATAATAGGAGCCTTATTATTCTGAATTAGCTCTCTTTCCTTATATTTAGGGTTTCGTACCTCAAAAGGAAAAAACGGAACCCTTATAGGATCACTTTGTTGTCCGTCCGTCTGTCTGTCTGTCGAGACCCTTTATCTCGAGAACGCGTGGAGTTATCGAGTTGAAATTAAAACCATATACTCAAACCTGCGGTCCCTTGAAGCTGTCAAAAAATCAAACTGGTAAATTAACTAAAAAAAAAGTTAAGTACGGCCGTTTATGTTTCAAAAAACGTATATTTCAACAATCTCAAGGGAATCAAAATTCATAGGGTACTTCCCGTTGTCCTAGAAATCCTGAAATTTGGCATGAAGCAAGGTCTCATAGCATAAGTATAGGAAAAAAACTGAAAACTGTGAATTTATAGTTACGTCACAAATAAAAAACTTATTTTGCGATTCGTAAAAATCTTTGAGACTCGATACGGAACTTGAACTATTTACATAGGTAAGTTTGTACGGAACCTTCAGCGCGCGAGTCCGACTCGCACTTGCCTGGTCTTTTTTTTATTGAATGTCTCTTAATATTCAGTACATCTCTTGGCAAAGGCCTCCTCTAGCTGTTTCCACAGTACTCTATCACGAGCCACTCTCTTCCAGTTGGGGCCCGCTGTCAGTTTCAACTCATCCTCCCATCTCAACAGTATTTGTTTTCCCCTACTCCGTTTCTCATCCCTGGGGTATCAATCTGTCATTATTTGGCTCCACATTTACTGGTTGTCTCTCATCATTTGGCCTACCTACCTCCACTTTTGCTGGATACTCGTAACTTTAGTGTTAGATATTAGATTTTGAATTACAGCTACTATAAAAATAAAAAACATTAAAATAAATACTCACTCTTGGCAATAAGACGGTTTCATTTGACTGTTGGCGGCAAGAATAGCTGAAACAACACATTCACCAATTAATTACAAAAACAAAAAGAAACCAACATAGTTTAGGAACGCTAATCTAGACAAATCTTTTTTTTTACGTGTGAAATTATCAAATGACTCCTCGCGCTCTGAGCGGAGCGGGAGGGAGTGCCAGATTTATACTGACTAAAACCCACTTGTGTTCCTTTAGTTGCCCTATGTGTGCCAGGGCCTCGGTAATTGTTTCGAACAACCCCGTAGCCCGGGGGCACAGACAGCTCTTAAGAGGTACGCGTGGAACACTGCTCAGTCAACGCGAGCCTAGTCCCTATCGGACGGTGAGCTATTCAATGCTCGCCGTCCACAAACCCGCATCTACTGTAGTCAAGAATTGGGGTATCTCCTGCACCGGCTGGGGCGTGAGGATGTCCTTTTGCTCATGCTTTCTGCAACTTCCTTCGCTCGCGTTACTGCTGCTTGCTTCGCAGAAGCTGACTGACCTGCTAGAGCTGTGGTCTTTTGTGTATAGTCCACTTTCTCTCACAGGGAAAAGGTCCTAAGTCCTAGCGGTAGAAATATAGGCTGATATTAGCCTGTTCCATGATCTCAATAGACTTGTTCAGGCTTTCCAATAGTTTGTCTAGTTCTAAAAGTCCAAGTAAGAATATAAACTCACCATTGTGTGGTAAAACTGGCTTGTTGACCACTATTGGGCTTGCAACAGACTTAGGAGCCACACTGTAACAAAAAAAAAAAAGGTTTAGTAATTTCGTCTTCTTTCTTAGCGTATAGATGGCAAAACTAGTTTTATTTTATTTATTGGGGAAAACAAACAATAACACATAGGGAATTACAGAAAAAAGGCATAGAAATAGTTTTACACATGTGATATCAACAGCGTTCTCCACATATAAAAACGTGAGACACTTGGTTTGACAAGAGCTGTAATTTTTTTTTTTTATGGTAATGCGAAAAGTTTTTTTAAATTACAATGTGGTTCACAAACAATAGAGCTGGCTTATTATTAATTATTACATTGATTTTTTAACAAATTGAGTAAAGTTATTTTGAATTTCCTTTTAGGTTCAGAAAACAAATCTAGATCGCTGAAATTTATATTAAAACGAGAATTTTATATATTAGACTAGCTGAGCCGGCAAACGTTGTTCTGCCATAAAAAAAAAAAAAAAAAAAAAATAGATGTTGGCCGATTCTCAGACCTACTCAATATGCTCACAAAATTTCATGAGAATCGGTCGAGCCGTTTCGGAGGAGTTCAAGTTCGAACACCGTGACACGAGAATTTTATATATTAGATAGATTGCTCGTAAGGCGATGAAGAGGAGCACGCAAGCCAGGCAGCGTTTGTTCGTTCGACTGATAGTAGTGGCAAATACAAGTTAAATTCCTTGCCTGGCCCAGTATTCGGCCAAGGCAATGCCGTCCGCTGATGCTGTCATTAGGTCCCTACGTGAACAGGTAACAGGACATGTGATGCAGGATGGAAGGTAGGAAGCCATCATTATCTCCCTAACCTTTTTCCAACTAGGTCGGAGTCGATTTCCAACCTAACCGAATGCGGCTGACTGGCCTGTTGGTCTAATTGTCAGTGACCCTGACTGCTATGCCGGAAGTCGTGGGTTCGATTTCCACCCAGGACAAATGTTTGTGTGATGAGCACGATCATTTGTTCTTGTTTTTTTTTATTGGGTGGGAAAATCATCTTATGACAAATCCCGCTCTTGGGCGGAGCGGGAGATAGTGTCAGACTTTTACTGACTAAAAACCCACTCCTGTTCCTTCTTTGCCTTCTTCCCAGGGCCCCGGGTTTCACTTTCACACTACCCGTGGCCCCAGTAGGCCCGGCCCGTATTACAGAACCTTACTCAAGTACTACTTAAACTGCGTTCAACCGATTACTGCTTGAGCGAAGAATCTCGACTTAAGCGTTCAGTTTATTTTAGAACTATCCTCAAATTCAAATCAAACGAAACTACGCTTGAGTAGAGATTTTGATCTCTGATTTAAATCCACAACAATTTCCATGAGATTCTATGCTCAAGCGTGGTCTCGACTACACTTGCGAAAACAAAGATCAAATCTCGCCTCAAGCAGAGATTCTGAGCTGATTGTGATTTTAAAATAAGGCCATATTGAGTGGAGCTCACTCAAGCACTGTTCTATAATACGTAAACAATTTCATTTTAAAGTGACACTGCTCAGGTGATTATTGATTGTAGTTTCTCTGCTCAAGTCAAGTTCTAAAAAAAAAAAAGTAAAAAACTAAAACCCGACTACGACAAAAAAAAATGACGCTGAAAAAGTATGAAACAAGATTTTCAAGATGCTGAAATAGACAAGGTAACTGGAAAAACAAGAATAGAACAAAAAGAAAAGCCGTAGTCACACGTTATAGGTAGGTAATAATCGAAACACTTTAATAACGTGTGACTACGGCTTTTCTTTTTGTTCTATTCTTGTTTTTCCAGTTACCTTGTCTATTTCAGCATCTTGAAAATCTTGTTTCATACTTTTTAGCTTCATTTTTTTTTTGTCGTCGGGTTTTCGTTTTTTACTTTTTTTTTATTTAAAAGATTTTGGTGTTAAATCACTGTGCTTCTTTACTATTTATTTTGGTATGTACCAGTAAAGCCCTTTCAAATGATACGAAACACGACATATTTATCGTATTTTTTTTAACACAATACTTTTTGTCAGCTAGAGGGCGCCACATTGAATTTTGATGATATTTTTTGATAAATACTAGCGAAGTCCTTTCAAATGATATCAAACACGGTATATTTATCTTAATTTTTTTTTTAACATGACTTTTTGTCCGCTAGAGGGCGTCACTTTAAATTTGAGCTATATATTGGCAATGCACAAGTGAAGCCCTTTCAAATGATACCAAACACGGCGTATTTTACTCCATATTTATTTTTAACACATTACTTTTTGTCCGCTAGAGGGCGCCATATCAATTTTTGTGACACGTCACGTAGCCTATGTTCAGCGGACAATTAAGACGGTTCTAACTAGACGATGTTTTAACTAGACGATGGTTCTAATAAGACGGTGCTAACGATACCTCATACGTCAAGTTCCGATAAGTAGATTAGGAGCTATGAGGGAACAGATGAACATACTCACATACATACATAGCCTGTCAAAATCATAACCCTCCGTAGTCGGGTAATAAAAATGAAAACTCCAACTGAGACTCGTTTTAAGTAATGCTTGAGTCTTGATTGTAGTTCTGTAATACGGGCCTAAGTATTCTGCTCTGCACATAGCTACAGCACTGGAAACCACAGATTTGGTAGAAAATGTATAAGGCAAGAGCAGTGGTGGCCGAGCGGTAACGGCCCCGACTTACGAGTTGTAGGACGCGGGTTCAAACCCAACCAAGCGCATTACTTTGTGTAATTTATTTCATCACCACTGTTCTCAAAACGGTGAAGGAAAACATCGTGAGGAAACCGGCATGTCCTAGAACCAAAAATTCGAAGACATGTGACATTCACCAACCCGCACTGGGCCCCGCGTGGTGGATTATGGCCCATTCCTTCTCTTAGAGAGGAGGCCTGAGTCCCAGCAGTGGGAACATTAAAAGGCTGATTATGCTTATATGCTTATGTATAAGGCATTAAGACTGCCACTGTTTTCTTACTAGTGCATGAACATAAATAATTAGTAGATTCAAGCAACTTTGTGCTAATAAAGCAGAGCGAAATGTCTTCCGTAGAAAAGTGTGCCCTATTTTCAGGGATCCGTACCCAAAAGGTAAAAACGGGACCCTACTGCTAAGACTACGCAGTCCGTCTCTCTGTAACCAGGCTGTATCTCATAAACTGTGATAGCCTGCTAGACAGTTGAAATTTTCACAGATGATGTATTCAGGGTTCGGCAGTATTTGAATTACTTGTAATTAAAATACGTAATTGAAATACATATACTTAATTGGTATTTGTATTTCAATTACTTCCTTAAAATGTAATTTGTGATTCGTATTTCAAATACTTGAGGCTTCAAAATACATTTTAACATTAAAATACATTTAACCTTCAAGAAAGATATTTTTCTTTAGCAGGTTTTATTCACTCTCCAACAAGAGGCTGTTTGTCTGGCAGTACATTTAAAAATCTAGTGTTCATGAAAAGAAACTCTGATTTTACTGATAATTTAATCTTGCTTTCCTCTACTTTTCAACCCATGCTGGTCTAGATAACTTATTTTGTAATATGTAATTTATATTTTGTATTTCAATTAAAAAAAGCTAAAATACTGTATTTTTTATTTTATATTTCAAATACATTACTTAAAGATATATTGTATTTTGTATTTTAATTACTTGCGATACTGTATTTTGTAATTTGTATTTCAATTAAAGCAAAGCATGTTTTTTGCCCAGCACTGGATGTATTTCTGTTGCCGAAATATTTAATTGGGGAAAAATCGGCAAAAAGTAACGTTTGTTGTATGGGAATACGTTACTTTTTGCCGTTTTTTGCTACGGACGGTACGAACAACGATATCGTGTGCGAGTCTGACTCGCAATTGGCCGTTTAAATAGAGTATTTACTCTACAATATATAAAAAGCATTTATAGATAGTGCGGAATACAAATATGATTAAATTCAGGAAGTATAATTTACAGATTAAGTATAACATAATATTTATATGTTATCTATTGTGATGTGTCGTGATAAGAAAATAGAGTGGCTGTTGGTCTGTGTTATTTTTAAATGACTGGTATATTATATTACTTATTTTATATGTCATCAAAAATATAACAGTCATATAATAAAGTATTAAACTAGCTTTTGCCCGCATTTTTGTTACTCACAAATAGTCCGCATACCAATTTTTAGCTTTCTACCTTGAAAATTGCGGAATGCTCCATACAAACTTCCACCCCCCATTTTAGGGGAGTGGGGGGGTTAGAAGAGACAAAAAGTAGCCTATGTCACTCTCCATCCCTTCAACTATCTCCACTTAAAAAATCACGTCAATTCGTCGCTCCGTTTTGCCGTGAAAGACGGACAAACAAACAGACACACACACTTTCACATTTATAATATTAGTATGGATAAATAAATAACTTGTAAAAAAACCAAGTCTCTCAACTCAGTTCTTCTACCGTAAAAAGTTGTGAGATCCATGTAATATCAAGTCGGTTAATTTATTCAGTTCTTACTTCAGGGACCTTGATGACCTAGATTGATTGGCAATCGGACTAAACAATCTAATTTAATATAATACGTATTACTTGTGATAAACATGCGATTGTGACAATTACTTGTAGCATATAGTTATTACTTTTATGGGGCATGTGCTAACCTATAAGAAATTGTAACACTAACCTAGATTATAGTTTTTTTTTTTTAACATGTTACAGTGTATACAATTTATTATTATTTTTAATAAAATTTAAATTAAATTACTCAATTTTGGTAGTTGATATTTAGTGGCAGCCTAAAGATCTTTGCGCGGACCGTAAGGAGGACACGGCGGAGCATACGGTGGAGGTGTGCCCCGCTTGGGCGGAGCACCGCCGTGTCTTCGTGGAAGTGAACCGTGGTGGTGACCTCTCGCAGGCCCTGGTCCGAAGCGAGAGGGAATGGGATGTGGCACATCCTTTTGCAAATCAGTAATGCTAGCGAAGGAGCGGCCGCAAGAGTAAGGGAACGTACAATCCTCATGCCGACGACGAGCAATTGGTAGCTCGCCGTCCGTTCGTCCTATAAGGACAGAAACCGAGTCGTAGTGTTCCACGCGCACCTAAAAGAGATGTCAGCAAACCATAGGAGTGGCTCGTGGTCCTAGAACGCAAAAGGCAACTGAAGGAACATATGTGTGGTTTTAATTAGTAAAAGTTTGACACGCCTTTTCGCTTCACCCTATATATATAGCGCGAGAAGTCGTTAGACGATTTCGACATAAAAAAAGCCTAAAGTCCTCTGATCATAGACTGGTCTGACCATAGGTAGATTCAAGTACCTACCTAAGCAGAAATGTAGTAATTTTTAGCTGTAAATATTAATTCATGCATGGTTCTCATATGATTTGACCATTACATGTTTGCTGTATGGACTTTAAAGAGACTTTGACCTGTGAGTTTGTTTCGGTGTTTCTTCTCAGGGTAGTCAGCTAGGAAACACCGGCTTCATCTAGTTTAAATTGACAAAAAAAATTGAATGTGTTTTTAAAAAACCTATTTGCAAAATAAATATTATTTAATTACATTTTTAATTTTACTACAAAAATTAGTTCATAATTACCTTATTTCCATTTATATTCATTAAAATTTTAACCCATGCAAAAATAAATTGCAAATTACTGTGGTATTTGTGTCGTTTGTGTTCGAAATATATGTCATTTAAGTACTAGAATGACTATCGCCTGGTTAAGGAAGTGATTGATAGAAATGCAATCTTTTATTATCAAAGATTTTATCAAGGTTTAATGTTGTTGTATTGTTATCTGAAGTGTTGTGTTTACACTGTCAATGAAGGTTTTCAATGAAGGTTTTCTGAAATTAGGTGCACCAGGCGGCAGCACTGAGATTCAGGGCCCGTGCACACCACGTTTTTTTAAACGCGCCGTTGACGCGCGTTTAAGGCGTCCATTACACGGTCATCAATCAAAACCATCAATCAATCATGAATGATGTTTGAATGACGGAATGTTATCGCCATTGTTTTCGTCATGCAAACGTCAGTCATCGCATTAGACGGTAGGTTTTTCGTCAATTAAAATCGACTGTGGCAAAAACTATCGTGTAATGGACGCCTTAGAAACGTGCTTCGATGGCGCGCTTTAAATCCTATAGATTAAAGGTCTATAGGCTGCGTCTGACTCCCGTGCGTATCGCGTCTGTATTGCTACAAACGCGCGTCAACGGCGCGTTTAAAAAACGTTGTGTGCACAGGCCCTAAACGGCTCAAGTTTTCGTTCAAGAATCAAATCAAGAGTCAAAGCTCTAAGGCTCTAGACAGACGGACCGCATTTAAACTGCAATCCAACCGCAAATTGCAGTTCGGATGCAGTTTGAATGCAGTTGAGACGACTGCAATAGAACTGCAAACCAAACGTGCAGTCCGATTGCAGTTCAACTGCAGTCGGCGTGCAATCGTGTGAACTGCACACCGACTGTGAATCGAACTGCACGGTTGGTTTGCAGTTCTATTGCAGTCGTGCCAACTGCATTACAACTGCACTACTACTGATTCTATGCGCGAGGAGGCGGAGCGTTAAAGTAGTGAGGGCGGGTGGGTATGGTGCAGTTCGGATGCAGACTGCGATTGAACTGCAATCGGACTGCACGTTTGGTTTGCAGTTCTATTGCAGTCGTGTCAACTGCATTCAAACTGCACTTGAACTGCAATTTGCGGTTGGATTGCAGTTGAAATGCGGTCCGTATGTCTAGAGCCTTGCAGTATTTAAAAATTAGTCACTTTCTTTTCTGCGTCTGTCTGCTTTTTTTATGTTATAAACTAGTGCTTGATTACGATCCCACCTGATGGTAAGCAGTGATGTAATCAATGATGGTGAATCGCACTAGTTTATTAAGGTCTTGAAGACACCTAAATTATAATCGGACGGGAAGACTATTGCAGGCAAATTGTTACAGTCCTTTGATGTACACGGTATAAATGACGAGGCGAAACGCTTAGTCCGGACCGTAGAGTTGTCGACAACGTAAGGGTGGACATTCGCCGTACGTCGAGTTGTCCGATGGTAAAAAGGTGATGACGGAATCAAGTCCTATAATTCCTGCAGACTACAAACAGATGAGTTACGAGGACGCGTGTGACAAGTATGTTTCTAAGTCATCATTTAGATATATTGTCTTAATGCGTAGCATACGTGGGCTCAATTTGTCTTTAGCTTTAAGAGCGTCCAACACGTCATTTTTTTTTTAGGTGGGAAATTCATCTAATGACAAATCGCGCTTTTGGGTGCAGCGGGAGATAGTGTCAGACTTTTACTGACTAAAAACCCACTCCTGTTCCTTCGTTGCCTTCGTCCCAGGGTCCCGGGTTTCGTTTTCACACTACCCATGGCCCCAGTAGGCTTCGACCCTGTTGGGCCCCTACGATTTGCTGACATCTCCCTGAGGCGCGCGTGGAACAATACGCGACGTCGACGACTTGGGCTCGGTCCGGACGGTTACCGGACGGTGGGCTACCGATTGCTCGCCGTCCGCAAGCCCGCGCCTACGGTGGTTCCAACCCGACATACATTTTCACTGTTCTTTATCCAACGGTTCTTACGTGATTATGACGTTATTACACATTTCTCATTAGATATTTTGGATACACAGATATCTTGTCCATATTATCAAGGTTTAATTTGTGTAAAACTAATCAAGTAAACCTCTGAAAATCTGCTCTTTTGCGTGAACTTTGACTCTTCATAATTTACTCAAAGTCAAAAAAAAAAAGTAAAAAAACTAAAACCCGACTACGACAAAAAAAAACGACGAAACTAAAAGTATGAAACAAGATTTCCAGGATGCTGAAATAAACAAGGTAAAAAGAAAAGCCGCAGTCGCACGTTATAGGTAACAACCGAAACACTTTAATAACGTGTGACTACGGCTTTTCTTTTTACCTTGTTTATTTCAGCATCCTGGAAATCTTGTTTCATACTTTTAGTTTCGTCGTTTTTTTTTGTCGTAGTCGGGTTTTAGTTTTTTTACTTTTTTTTTTAATTTAAATTATTTTGGTGTTAAATCACTGTGCTTCTATACCATTTAATTTTGCAAAAGCTAAATTTAAAATTTCTAATTAATAATGGTAAATTAATTTTTGTCCACCAGAGGGCGCCACATTGAATTTTGATGATATATTTTGATAAGTACCAGTGAAGCCCTTTCAAATGATATCAAACACGGTGTATTTATCTTAACATTTTTTTTAACACATGACTTCTTGTCCGCTAGAAGGCGTCACTTTAAATTTGAACAATATTTTGGAAATGTACAAGTAAAGCCCTTTCAAATGATACCAAACACGGCGTATTTATATCCATTTTTTTTTTTTACACATTACTTTTTGTCCGCTAGAGGGCGCCATATCAAGTTTTGTGACACGTCACGTAACCTATGTTCAGCGGACAATTAAGACGGTTCTAACGATACCTCATACGTCGAGTTCCGATAAGTAGATTAGGAGCTATGTGGGAACAGATGAACAAACTCACATACATACATAGCCTGTCAAAATCATAACCCTCCGTAGTCGGGTAAAAATATAACTATAGTAACCTTGCAATTTAATCAGTGACGAATTTTTTTTCCAAAAACTGTTTACAGTTTTTTAAAAAACACGTATTAACTGGAACAAGTTTTGTGAAATATTCGAGTGGATGACGGTATTACCGAGTGCCAGTAGTGTTCAGGTGTTATCTTTCAGTTTTCGAGTTGCCTCTATTAAACATTGCGTTATTATTATTGGATGAACCAACAAGCTTTTCAACCATGCTCAGATATGACGATAGACGAGTGGGGAAAGGCCCTCTTAATGTGTTAACTGGTATTACAGATACCGGCACGGATCTTGAGCGCTGACTTCTACAGGTGCACGTGCGCAGAAGCACGCAGAAGTGAAATATCGGGTCTCTTTAGTGGTATGAAATTAGATGCGGGGGCGGGGAGTGCAATCCTATATATAGTATACAGTGATTGGCTCGCCGATGTTGTACGATGCGCAAAGCGATCCCCGCTCTTTCGCCGAGCGCTCAAGATTCGTGCCGCTATCTGTATAATAAGGAAGACATTACACAACATACTAAAAATAAATGGGGCTTTAGATGCGTAGTTTGTCACAACAATAGGCCAGAACTGTAGCTGTCATACAAAAGATCAAATAGATTGATCTCACGGGTCAAATCTGAAGATGTGGGTCAAGTTAGTATTGAGCACATTTGGTCAAGTGGCAGACATTTATATTTTGCTGTTTTTAGGAGCTGTAGTGGACTAGTGGCCCACTGGTAGTAACCCTCCTTTTAAGGGTCTTGTACCCAAAGGGTAAAAATGGGACCCTATTGCTAAAACTCCACTGTTCGTCTGTCTGTCACCAGGCTTTATCTCATAATCCGCGATAGCTAGACAGTTGACATTTTCACAGATTAGAGAGATTGGTTGAGATTTATTTCTGTTGCCGCTATAACAACGTTCTTCTGATTCTTCTCAAGTTCTTTTAACCCAATGAACTGGGGGCCACGTTCATCACCATGTGAAGTCCTTTCACAGCCAGAATATAGCGATACGAGCAAAACAAAACCTTTGGTTCATAATTACCCCTTGATCCAAAAATCGCTGAACGCGAAGTGAACTTCACTGCTGTGGGATGACCGGATGACACATTTTTTTTTAAGTGGTTGAGTTGCAACATGACGCAGGTCCTCACCGGATAATTAACCGGACCGAGCCCAGTCGTCAACAGCGCGTAGAGATCCACGCGCTCCTCAAAGAGATGTCAGCAAATCGTAGGGGCCCAGCAGGGCCAAAGCCTATAACTGAGGTCATGGGTTGACGTTTGAAAGGGAAACATAGTGGTTCTAGAGGGTAACTGAAGGAACATAGAGGTGTGGTTTTAGTCAGTAAAAGTCTGACACGCCCTTACGCTCCGCTCTAGAGCCGTGATCATTAGATAATTTCCCACAAAAAAAAAATTACTTAATACAAATTTTATGTTTTATATTTCTTATCTTTTTTCTTATTAGGTCCATAATATTGGTAATGACATGTGTATGGTGTACCAAATAAATAATTTCTGTCTCTTTTTATGTGTCTCTATTTACAGTGTTATTTAAATTTACAATTATAATTATATATCACAGTAATTGTAAAGATTGTTGATATAATACTTTATTCAGGTGGATTACAGATACTGATAACATATTTGGGGTGTGGATGAATGAAATGGTATGGATGAATGCTAAATGGCAGCTGTCAATGAATGAATGTTGCCTAAGAGTTCATACACGCGAGCGGCATTGTTACCAACGGCAGCCCTGCGTTCAAAAATGAGATTAGAGTTAACTCTAATGACGTCATGGGGTAGATACTCTAAGCTCGCATTTTTGAACGCGAACATAGAGTTCAACTGTCAATGCCAAGGAACTGTCATTACACCAACCTACCCTGCTCGGAGTTAGAGTTAGTTGGGTTAACTCTAGGGTAGTTACTCGAGTTATAAAAGAACGACTCTGGGTTGCAACTCGAAGCTTCTCTGGTTATTTTTGAACGCAGCTCAGAGGAACTGCAGCCGTCGAAAAGGCGGCGGCAGTAGCAGTCGACACTTCGACGGGAGCCGTCGACCTACCCTGCGTTCCGAATTGCGTCAAAAGCGATATAATCCAACCAACGCGCAACGTCACAATTATTACTCGATAGCCCTTTTATTTTGTGACTATTAAATTTGGTCGGATTCGCGATATAATCGCTTTTGACGCAATTCGGAACACGGGGCTATAGTGACACTTGACACACAACGACGGCTGACGCTGATCTTCATTTGTTGGAATGTCGACGGCCGCCGTCGAGCGTCGACAGCTGCCGTTGGTAGCATGTCGCTCGTGTTTTTGAGCTCTAAAGGCCAGGTGACAATACAGTAGACCAAAGAGTAAGATAGCAGGAAAAACACTCCACTCCTAAATCATCAAATAATTTCTTAATTTCTTCTGCTTTGAGCCGAGTAAGAAAAATATTTTATGAGGACATCTATGTACGGCTTCTAAAGTCTTCATTCTTCACATAGATAGTCAAGCATTCTTTAAACCAAATGATCCATTTTCATTAGGTTTTTAAATATATCTTTTTCATCAGTTTAAACTAGCCCTAGCTAGCTACCTAGGTGACTACCCTGAGAAGAAACATTGAAACAAATTCCAAAGGTCAAGTCTCTTTAAAGTTCCATACAGTAAACATGTAATGGGTAAATTATATGAGAACCATACAGATTGGTGTCTCAAAGCTACATTTGCTGTAGTTTAGTCATAAATGGCAACTAATCCCAGTTTAACACAGCTGTCCAAAGGTGTATGTAATCTGCAAAATTCTCAGCATTTCTCTACTACAATATATGTGTATTACACACCTAAACCTTCCTTATGAATCACTCTGTCTAATCGTGAAAACCGTATGAAAATCCGTTCAGCAGATTTTGAGTTTATTGCAAACAGACAGACAGATGTGATGAGGGACTTGTAGTTTTATGATGTGTCAGGTTCTATTATTATATAATGGTTGTTTAGGCAATGATGACTCATTGTATTGTTGCCTTGTAATTTATTTTTTCTTTTCTGTGTTTATTTGCAATCAGTTGTTGACTATAAGCAAATTTGTGAAGTGCGTTGTGTCATGCCGAGTGTGTCTCCCAGCGGACAGAAAGCTTCTCAATATGAATGGCTAAAGGCTGGTCTAGCTAGTCCCAGGATTAAAACAATTTAGTCTATTTTATATTAAATTATTACTAGATGCAGCCAGTGGCTTTGCCCATGTGTTAATAGATAATTACCCCAAAGGAACATAATCCCGGGATAAAAAGTATCCTATATGCTATTCCAGGACATGGTCTACCCGTGTACCAAGTTTCATCGAAATTCATTCAGTAGTTTTTGCATGAAAGAGTAACAAACATTCACACATATACAAACTTTCACATTTATAATATTAATAAGTAGGATTGTTTATTCATTTGCATTTACAATGCGTTCCAAATAAGAATAGGATCGACGCCATGTTGTGACGTCACGTCATACTGTCAAATCGCAAGAAATTGGGCAAAATTGAAGAACTCAGAGATGAGTAAAATTGAAGAACTGGATTCTGATTAAACTATTTTCGTTCACAGTTCGTAAATAAATTATTTTTTTAAATTTTCTTGTTTTGCTCACCATAATAATTCTTCGATTTGACAGTATGACGTGACGTCACTACCTGTCAATCGATCCTATTCTTATTTGGAACGCATTGTAGTACTTTTTTACTTTTATTTGCTACTTCAGTTGGCAGTGCTAGTTCTTCTTTTAGACTTTATATAAAGATTCAAATAATAAATACTCTATCTGTATTTAGCCATGTTAGGATTATGTTTACAAACTTTTAAGATGACGTTGTATTAAAAACCAGTTCCTAAATTGGCAGGATACCAGTTCTGGGCACAATAGCACGATCATCAAACTACACAAACATTTAGACATAAACAAAAGCTGCCTTTAAACATTTTGTCTGTTTATTCACTAAAATATTTTCACCATTTACTAAAGGTGTATATATGTTATATGTGTTTCCTCAATATTAAGGTAATAAAGAGAAGTTGAAGTTATTCGTATTTTCGACCATTCTTAAAATGCTTAACTCACAAATGAACAAGTCTACTGGTAATAAGGAAATAACCTAGAATATCCGTAACTACCAAACATATTTGGCATCCGTATTACAAGCTAATTTACCTTGTGCCCTAGAAAAACAAAATCAAAAAGTATATTTACACCAATCTCGGGCGGCGGGCGGGTCTGACGTGGACGTTGGCTGCGTTCAGCCTCCTTGCGAGTTCCCTGTATGTCGCCGGGTCGGCTTCAATCTCGACCTCGGCTTTTAATAGGGAGAATTTCATCCGCCATCCCTGAGCTTCGACGCCGTGCACAAGTCGAGCACTGAGCACGACCCCGCGGCCCAGGTGCCGTGCACTCAGTCTTTGCTCGAGTACGAGCATATTACTCGTCAGCTATAGTCCTGTCTCGTTAAGTTAAAGAAGATGAATGCACCAGATCCAACACGGTACGCCCGCCCGCGTGCAACCACCATAGCTGGCCTGCAGCTCGCTTCAACAACCATTTGTCACGATTATATTCGCACTATATACACCACAACACCAGGCTGTAAGGTCCTTTTACTGTTCGTAGCACCTTTTTACTTGTCCAACATATTTGATCACTCAACTGCCCGCAGAAATTGATACGCGAATGAAGATGACCGTTTCGGCAATGCGTTAGTGCACACGGGATTACACCGGTTCGATAGTGTGTAGCGAGAAATTCAACGATTTATCAGTGGAAATAAAATGTGAATAGAAACAAAGGAGTACGTGACAGACGGCGGAGCGCGAGCGACTGGGCGTAACGGCCGCTGATTGGCCGCGAGTGAGGCGCGCACCTCGATTGGATCAAAACCAGTTGGAATCGGTTCGTAGAGGCTACGGCCGGCTCGGGTCGGTGCATCGTGCGCCGCCGCGCTAGTGCTGAGACACGTATGTTTATATCGTATCGATTCGATCTTTTACGTTTTTTAGTTATATTATTTACTTCATGTTTTTAATTTATAATAACGAATACACTACAGTTTCAATACGTAAAATTGACTGAGATATTTTTAACCATATGCACTCAACACAGCTCAGTGCTGTTAGTTTAAAACAGAGAAATCGGCAACAAACCGGATATAATAATCGTTTTTTTCGGTTTCGCCCAATTGAATGTCAATTTATTGCAAACACATGCATTCCGGTTTTTGCAACTCGAGTTAGTTTATCGCTGGTTTTCGAATAGATATTAAATAAATAGTATACCTATACATTTTTATCATCCAGCTTGATCTTAGAAAGAAGAAAAAAACAGTTTATTTGCACAAACATGACACATAACTTAAAAAATAATAATAATAACATACATACATATATAACAAATTATACAAAAAAGTTAAATTATGCGTCATATATTGTGTTATTGTTAGTCATGTAAATTGTAAGAAAAAAAAATATTTTAGAGCGTGTCGTTATTCAAACTACGAGTACACATGAATGCCAACACAATAAATGAACTAAAAATAGCTGAGTATTCTGTTTACAATATCGCTGCGATCTAGACGAGTGCCCCTTTAATAGTTTAATGTAATTTAGATTTGGTAAGTGGGCATGATAAACGTGCGGGTATTTCAAGTAGGTATTTTTTTATTAGATCTTTTATTTTGAGGTTTTGCAATGTGGCTTACAATTGTACTTACAGTGGCCTTGTGACCTTACTGTGACGCATTTTTTCGGTTTTTGTAAGCAGGTTATAGTAAAGACTTATGTATTGTGATTTTACGATGTTTACCGTAACTTAAAAATATTGCATTATTCTAAAATTTACCTTTAAGAAAACACTATTCTCCAGAAAGCAAACTTGTAGAGACCGTTAAAATTTTTGCGTCGAACGCTACAAATGTGCGAATTGTGATCGGCATGGGAACAGCGTTGTTGTGACTACAGAAACTATCTTACAATAACAGAAGCCTTACTGTCTCCAACTGCAAGACTTGTAAGCGACTGTAATAACATCAACACATGTTATAACAGTCGCTTGTAATTAATCTACACTGCTTGTCATTATCTTTCTACGTCTCGTTGTTGAAGGCGAAGTAAATCATCATTCTCCTATCTAGTTAACGTTCTCTTAAATTTTTAGAGGACAGCGCAACATTTCTTATTCCATACTTCGCTATTGCTCCCTTCCTTTCTGGACATCTATCATACAGACCATACATTGTGACTTTGGTTGGCGCTAGGCATCCAGATTCAAATTCATGCCTCGCGCCTTGATAGAATAGGACAGAATATAACAAACTTTATTGTACATCGAAATAATAAGTAACACAAACTTAAATATGGCGGCCTTATCGCTGACAGCGATATCTACCAGGTCAAACTTTGGAGGAAATGTAAAAACTGACTGGATTTTGTCTGATGGTCGATTTTCATAAAATTTTTCCTCTTAATAAAGAACGCTACGATTGACGCTAAGCAAATGAATGATAAATTGAAAAATCTGCCTGTCGACATTGGGATGCAGGTTTCTTTGTGTAAAAAATATTCAAGGTAACAAATTCGATAATGTGTGTCATAAAACATGTCAATTCCATAAATCGTTTCTGTGTCAACATATAAATAAACAAAACTTTCCTATTGATAAGTTGGTGATAAAGATATGATATCTTGAGTGTGTTAAAATACCGAATTCTTCGGTTTGTTACAAAGTTCGGTTAACCCCCCGTCTATTGTAAGTATGTCATTGCCATAGATAGCCTTCACTTATAAAAGGCGAAAGGTTGTATGTATGTATACTCCATCACGCTCAAGCGGTTAAACAGATTTGGATGAAATTTAGCAAACGGGTAACCCATGTCCTAGAATAGCACATAAAAACCTTTTTACCCTGGGAGTATGTTCCCTTGGGAAACATTTCTACTTTCTTGCGGGTGAAGACACTGGCAAAAGCTAGTCTATAATAGATAAAGAACAGCACTATTAAGAGATGATAGAGCGGTACCGGACCTATGACAACGTTCGTAATGATTTCTTCCGACAACATCATATCACAGTCATTTGCGGAGATAACTGAATACGCAAGTAAAACAGATGTTGTTACTCATAGAAAAACCTATCAAATTAATTTTTTTCCGACGCCAAAATGTCATTTTTTATCGAATGTCCACTTTTTTCAAAACCGAACCAGAGTGCCTCGTAATGATTTCTTCCGACAATATCATACCACAACGAACGGTCCTGTGCGTCTCGCATCCATCGGATTCCCGCAACCTTCACCAGGTCATCGGTCCACCTTGTAGGGGGCCTTCCAATACTGCGTCTTTCGATACGCGATCGCCACTCCAGAACCTTTTTATTCTTTTTTTTTGCGGAGATAACTATAATATAATAAATAATAATAATAATAATAATAATATTCCACAACTATCACACAACGCCGTCTAGTCCCAAGCTAAGCAGAGCTTGTGTTATGGGTACTAGACAACTGATAAACATACTTATATATTTCTAAATACATACTTAAAAATAGATAAATGACACCCAGACACAGAACAAATGATCGTGCTCAACACACAAACATTTGTCCTGGGTGGGAATCGAACCCACGACCTCCGGCATAGCAGTCAGGGCCACTAACCACTAGACCAACAGGCTTGTCGAAACTGGACTGTGAAAAATAGTTTCGAGCTTCACAAATTAACTACAGTATTTACAATCGGTATTTTTTGTGAATGCTTGAGGTTTTGTTACACTAAAATTCGGATTGAACTAGTTAAATGTTGTTTTATACGAAGATGCTGTTTTTTGCCGATATTGGAACTAATATTTTTTTACGCTGTTAGTGTTGTTACTGAATTTAGTTTTTCTTTTTAAAATTATCTTCTAGTATAAATGTTATTGGTTATTCAGCGCAGTAGGTACTCTCTTTCCAATGGTCCAAAAACTGGGCAAGTGCGAGTCGGACTCGCGCACTGTAGGTCTATCTCTATATCTGGTACCTATGAAAACAGTTCAATTCCCGAATTGAGTTACGAAAAAAATATATACCAATAACAGTCGACCACGTCACACAATAGTGTCAAGAATAAAATGAACAAATCGAGGGGTGCTCGCTAAAACCACTGCTGGGTTAGTTCGTTCTGGTTAGTACCACCTTCACACGACTTTGTCGCAAAAACTAATCGGTTACGCTTTTAGGAGCGTTGAGAATGTGATGGTAGCTAGTTGATTAGATGGTCATGAATGAGATAATAATAACAGTTTTCTTTTTAATGATATAAACAAGTGCTTGACTGCGATTCCACCTGAAGGTAAGCAGTGATGCAATCGTTGATGGTGAATCGCACTAGTTCAGTAAAAGCTTATTTCATTCTAGTCTTAAAGACACCTGAATTATAATCGGACGGGATGACCGCAGCAGGCCAATTGTTCCAATCCTTCGATGTACGCGGTATAAACAATATGGTTATCGTTAGCATATCACATCACACTTATATAATACTAACTTCTGCTAACGGTTTTGCCTGTGTGAAACTAGATTTCTCCATACAAACTTTGGACCCCCGTTTCATTACCTTACGGAGTGAATTTTAGAAAATTCTTCATCATAAAATAAATCTTTGTGTATTTCAGCGTTCTTGGTCTAAGTGTTTGGGCTAGGCGTTGATAATTCAGTAGGTAATTGAATCAGGTCATTGTGTCTCTAATGCGCCGCATACGAGGCAGTTCCAACAGCTACCTTCAGTTGTTCGCCTGGAGGATGAATTTGGATCTGGATTGCCCGATAATGCGGTACTGGACCAGGCTGCTCGTTGAGCAATCCGGATCCAGACCCAAATTTATGCTAAGATAAAACATGTTGGGTATATTTTATTTTATTATTTTGTGTATTTTATTTTATTTAATTGTTTTTGACTAATTGTAATTTATTGTGTTTTTATTAATGACATATTGTAATTTTGTGTTTTTGTAATACGTAAGTATAATTTTTTATTTTTTAAATTTAATATTATAATTTCATATTTTGTAATCGATTTATAAGGAGTGGTTTCCGAAATAAATGAATTTTAATTTAATTGCCTTTTTTATATACTACTTTATTTCTACTTTTAAGCCAGTCTTAGCTTAAAAGTAGTAAGAAAGTAGGTTTTATCATAGTAGACTGGATTTTTTTGAATTGAATTTTTCGAAAAATCTTTTTTAGCTTAAACAATTTTTTTTTAATTATAAATTTGGCTCAACACTAAATCCTTTAAGCCATGTCTTCGTACAATATAGTGTGTTTGTTTTCCATTAGCATAAGTAACACATTCTAATGCTTTTGCAAGATTTGGCAACAAATGTTCTCGGCAAGCTTCAACCGAGGTTGTCAACACTATAATAAAATTCACAGCACTATTTTACCGACATAGCGCCTGTTTCAATGATTCCACGTACCTATTGTTCAGTTATACAGATATTTGCGACAGAAAACTACACCAATTTCATATCACAATATTTACTAGGAATCAATATGCGAATAATGAAAACAGCTACCAAAAATCACTGGAAAAATCTCGGAAAAATCTTGATGAAATCATTACCATCAACATAATATTTTTACTTCATACTTAGATCTCTGTTAGTCATACCATCCCCCGTTTTTAGCCTTACCATCTTTCACACAGTCCATTCATCGTTTTGTTGGTAATATACACACACAAAACATTCGCCCGGTTAATTTTCCGCAAAACTCGGTATCACAGGTCCTAAACCAATAAAAATCAACGATAAAATTCGAGCACGTATTTAACCTGTATGCCTCAATAAAACCATCGTTGTACGTAAAAACGGAGGCCCATGACACAGTATAGATATGGAACAGTACGGAAACTACGTACAAATGTTCGAAACGGCACACTCACACAAACATACGCATTGACGAGACTCCTAAGCATTTCTCGCGGTGCTGTCGGTAGCAAGAAACGCATAGGAGTCTCGTCGATGCGTATGTTGGTGTGAGTGAACAGTTTCGAACATTTGTACGTAGTTACCGTACTGTTCCATATCTATACTGTGCCCATGAGCTCTTAACGCGATCCATTTAACGACCTGTTAAAAGGATGGAGCTATATAGGGTGTATAGTTCCATCCCTCTTTATCATTTGCACGCCTGACATTTTAACACGTCATGGTAAAGCCGCTGACCGTTATTGCATTTACCAAGAAACATTCCAATTTCGAATCGTTGTCACCATCTTTTTAACACTGCAGTGACTTGACTTAAAGGTCCAAGTGACCAGGTCATTAAAATCCAAAAAAATAAAAACACTGCAGTGAATGCAATCTGTTGGCGGATTTCCAAGAAGTAGTGATCGACCGAAACGCGATTGAACGAATACGAGCAGCCGAAACCGAGAGTTCGGCTCCTCTTCCAAATTCGGCTGTATCCGAAACTGAAACTGACGTAATAGAATAGAATAAACTTCATTGTACACAAAAATAGTAACAAAACTTTTACACAAACTTAAATCTATAATATAGGGTGCAATGGCGGTGATAGAAGTACTGACAAAAAACTAAAATGATACCTATATTGATAAACTTTCATAAAATCCATACTAATACATAAACGCTTTCACGGTTAAAATACTGAACGGAATTTGATAAAATCTGGTACGGAGGAAGTTTGAACTCCAAGGATCTACATAGGCTACTTATTATCCGTCTTCAACTTCGTGTCCGCAATAACCAACATTTATGTGGACGAAGTTGCTAGCAGAAGCTAATTGGATTACATAAATGCATAAATCGACAATTAAAAAAAAAAAAAAAAAATGATAACATACTCGTCATAGACGAACGAAAGGAATTGTCAGACTCAATAAGAGTCTGAAAATTATATAGACCCAGTTCAGAACATGAGTCACACGTTAGAGTGCCCATACACCTGCATTTTGGAGGATTAAATGAGTGCCACTGAAGCTGCAGTTAACGTAGCCCTAGCCACCTACTGGGGGTCAAACGTTTAAAGAGTTTACCATCGTCGATTCGAAAAGGAGAAGAATACTGGAATTCAAAGCAGGATAAGTAATTTAATGACCCCTTAAAAAAATGCATGTAAAAATCCCCCCATTGTAAAGAAATAGCCATTTCTCTTACAAAGAAGGCACGATCTAAGAGCACTAATGACTACGCAGTACGCTTGCTCAAGTTCACTTTTAGACATCAGCCAGCAACTCAAGTCTTGTAACCAAGTGCCTAATGGATACGTATCTTTGATTGCACAGCCAGCGGTAAATTGCATTTATTACTTGTAAACTGGATTCGAACTGAAATTTTACGACAATTTGTAGTTTAAGTTGCCTCAGAAGACGGTACATTGCAATTGTGTACAGCTATTAATTTTAATTCAGACTTTATAGTGCTTTGAAGTCTTTTATTATATCCTATATTTATAATTTTGCATGCAGTTTCGCTTTCATGGACCTTCTCACAGGAACTCTGCATTATTCCGGCATAAAATATAGGCTGACTCAGCCTATATTTCACTAGAGTCACTTTTTATAATTTAATCACTACTGCCATAAACACGGTGAAACCGGCATGTCCTAGAGCCCGATAATTCCGAGAGATCGACATTCACCCACCGACACTGGGCCCTAGGGAGGCCTGAGTCCCAGTATAACTTTCTATCAATGCAATAATTTTCGTAATCAGATTTCTAGAGATTACCTCCTACAAACAAATATGACAATAACGGCACGATGTTCTTTCAAATAACTTTTTTTGTGCTGTCAAAAAAATAATAAACTCTGTACATAATATCAGCGTAGCACTAAACTAAAACACCGGTATTGCATAAACTGCAGACCATGACAGTCAACGACCTGAACATACCCTGTATTCTAAATAGGTTACTACAGCTGAGCGCTCACCAATGAGAGCACTAGAAAAGGATAGAGGTACAGTGCAATGCAAAAACAAAATTGTATTCGCATTTATCCCTTGAATAGAGTTGCTTTTTGGATCTTCTCCATAGGAAATGACTAGTCTATGTTATAAAAGGATAAATTTGTATTTTAGTTTGTAATGAATAATCTTAAAAACGACAGGACCGGTTTAAAAAAATTTTTCACCATAAAGTAACATTCTATATGCTACTTCATCACTGAGTGACATAGGCTATACATGTCTTACTTTCACGCGGGCGAAGCCGTCAGCAGAAGCTAATGTTAAATGAATTATTTTAGATTTTAATTGCTTTATGTTTGAGAAAACATTCATCGTGAATATTGGCTCTACTAGGTTCTATCTTACTCTCAAGTCCCACACGTTTATATGTAATCCTTGCTGGCCGATCAACGTCTCATCGTCGACGACGGCTGGTGCTGAAAATCAGCGCTGAGGCTCTGTCTTATACGAGCCCCAGCATTTTGCTGAGCGCTGGCCGTTTTGCGCGGATGCGACGCATATCCTACCACTTATAATATAAGTCGTTGTTGTTATTTGTTTTTATTTTTAAGGTATGCGCCATGTTTGACGTAAATAAAATCTTTTTCTTTTTTTCTTTCACAATCTTCCGCTTTATCCTAATATATTTGGAGTCACTGCACATCTTCTCCGATACTTCTCGCTTAGTCATCATCTTTCAGTTTTTCCATCGTTTCCTTCGTCTTTCCTTACTATAGTCATCCATAAACATACACAAAACTTTCCTCACGATTTTTTAAAGTGACTCAAAGGTCACAAACACCGTATTCAATGCCGATTCTTATAAAAGGTGTGACAAACCATCAAAAACCAATAAATCACCAGTCGATATAATAGAAAATTACACAACTGTGACCTGCTACGACCATTCATCCCGCATCAAGACGAATGTGAAGTGGTTACCAAGCACCGACCCCATTATTGCCATTACAGTAAATTGTACCCGACTATATTTAGATCGGATAGCTGCTAGCAAGACTTGAAACTCGTTTGGACCAGATTTAAAAGGATGTAACGATATTGTAAGCAGTGTTTATGACCTGCCATGTTGTTAACCTTTGACTTTCGAGTTTGTGGATGTAATCTGTACATAGTAAAAGGAGAAACCGTCTGACTGACATATCAATTCACAGCCGAAGCTACTGGGACTGTAGATAAAACACTACGAAGGGATTTTGAAAATTTAATGGGGACTGAATGCAAATGTAATTCCTTAGACCAATATAACTGAAACTTAGTATAAATAGTCAAAAAAACGTGTTTCGCCGACCCCAAATAAAACGGGACAAGGGCAGGAAGATGATGATGAGTATAAATAGTCACCTAAGTAAATAAAAGAGCTTATTATTATCCGTTTTTAAAAATTACCCGTATAAAACGATTTAGGGAGTGTATGGGTGTATTTCAAAACTATTCCTAAAATACGGTTTAACGGATGTTTTAAAGTTTTTAAGAAAACATTCTGGCGAAGTTGCTGACAGATTGCTAGTCTATGCATACAAATGAAATTGACGTTTCGAAGTGACGTTACTAAAAAGTGGGCAATAAAAAACTTTAACTAAAAAAAAAAATAACCGACTTCTTAATTTTGAAGTCGGTGTTTCTCGTTATTGTTTGTTTCTTATTATTTAACACCGACTTCCGAAATTAAAGTTATTTTGGTCGTTTTAGTGTTTTTTTTTAGTGGTCGGTTTTTTTTTTTCTTTCTTTCTTTTCCTTTATCTGTGCCATTTCTTATTATTGCCCATATATTTGGTATGTATGTATTTATGTGTCTATTATATTGCATATGACGTATGTATCTGCGTATCTATTACAATAAATTGTAATTAATTTTGGTGCTTATTGTTAACTTATTGACAGCCCCATGTCATGTTCTGACAATTACTATCCATTCGAGGTTGCCTGGAAGAGATCGCGGAATGCGATAAGGCCGCCCGCTGTATGTGTTTTAGATATAAGTTTTTCTTTGTTATGTTTCTTTATGTCATCATCATCATTTCAGCCGAAAGACGCCCACTGCTGGACATAGGCCTCCCCCAAGCGTCGCCACAGCGAACGGTCCTGTGCGTCTCGCATCCATCGGACCCCCGCAACCGTTACCAAGTCATCGGTCCACCTTGTAGGAGGCCTTCCAACGCTACGTCTTCCGGTACGTGGTCGCCATTCCAGAACCTTTCGGCCCCAACGGCCATCTGATCTGCGAGCAATGTGCCCTGCCCATTGCCACTTTAGTTTGGCGATTCTTCGTGCTATGTCGGCAACCTTGGTTCTCCTGCGGATATCCTCATTCCTGATTCGATCACGCAAGGAAACTCCGAGCATAGCCCTCTCCATTGCCCTTTGGGTGACTTTAAGCCTTCTAATGAGGCCCATTGTAAGCGACCACGTTTCGGAGCCATATGTCATCACTGGCAACACGCACTGGTCTTTCGTCTTGAGACGCTGTGGTATATTGGACGAGAAGACACCGCGCAGCTTCCCGAACGCTGCCCAGCCGAGTCGGATTCGACGATTGATCTCTTTCTCGAAGTTAGACCTTCCCAACTGGACCGTCGTCTACAACTTCGAGTGTAGAGTCCCCGACCTTGATAGGAGTGGGTGCTACATGGCTGTTTACCATGACTTTGGTTTTGTCCATGTTCATTTTAAGTCCCACTCTTTCGGAAGCTCTACTGAGGTCACCAAGCATTGTACTGAGCTCCTCCGTAGTCTCAGCCATGACTACTATGTCGTCGGCAAACCGAAGGTGAGTGATGTACTCGCCATTGACATTAATGCCTAGCCCTCTCCATTCCAAAACCTTGAAGACATCCTCCATTGCTGCCGTGAACAGTTTCGGAGAAATAACGTCTCCCTGCCTCACACCCCGCTGCAAGAGGATAGGTTTCGAGGTCTGGTCTTGTAGTCGGACTGACATAGTGGCGTTTTTGTACAAACACTTCAGCACTTCGATATACCGATAGTCAATTTGGCACCGTTGGAGAGACTGCAGTACAGCCCAAGTTTCAATCGAATCAAAGGCTTTCTCGTAGTCCACAAACGCTAAGCAGAGAGGCTGGTTATACTCCTCAGTCTTCTGTATAACCTGCCGCAGCGTATGTATGTGGTCCACGGTGCTGAAGCCTTTTCGAAATCCGGCTTGTTCGGGAGGCTGGAAGTCGTCGAACCTGCGCGCGAGACGATTCGTGATGACTCTGGAAAACAGCTTGTAGACATGGCTCAGAAGCGAGATGGGCCTATAATTCTTAAGCAGGGCATTATCGCCCTTCTTAAAGAAGAGTACCACCACGCCTCTGCTCCACGCCTGTGGCGTTTTCCCCTCGAGTATGACGGAATCAAATAGCTTCTGAAGGGCCTTAAGTGCCGGTTTTCCACCCGCCTTCAGGAGTTCGGCCGTAATTCCGTCCTCACCCGACGCCTTGTTGTTTTTCAGCTGCTTCAGAGCCATCCTAATCTCGTACAGGCTAACGTCCGGGATATCTTCGGTATAGTGTCGAGTCAATCTAGCTCTTGGGTCGTTTACTAGATTTACAGCGGGTTTCTTTATGTATCTACAATAAAATATATAATAAATAAATAATAGATTACAAAAAGCTGGGGAAAAGAAATAGTGGTGAAATAAAAATGCAACGTACCTATATCCTAAAACGCATGTATTTTAAGTACCGTTTAAAAACCCGTTATTATCCCATAAAACCATTGCGTGCAACTGCAACTCTTGATTACATAACATAAACGTACATAAAACAATAAACACGCTATGTTAGTAAAACTTATGATACAATATTCCACGCTAGTTAGATAGTAGCCATTTTATTTAACACTAGTTACAATTGCCATGCAAGCGTCCGTCGTTGGTTAGTAACGCTGTCACGCAAAACATGAGACCATCAAGGGAGGCAATTGTCCGTCATTGTACGATCAGCATACTTACTAATTGTACCTAATAGGGACAGCATTGAATTAGCGTGCAGCGGACAGAATTAGACGTAGGGTTATTTTTGTACCGCTAGTGATGTGGCGATGTCGATAGTTATTTTTGCGGTATTTACCGGTTTTTTCTATCACGGAGTAACAGAAAAAGCTGGTTTTGTAATAAAAAATGGCAGATGAATCATGAAATAAACTATTTATCACGCACTCAATGAGACAATGACACTTGCATTTACAGAATCATAATATTTTTCCACTCATTTCATCATTATTTCCAATTAGGCTCAATTTAGCATAAACAGTGTGAACAAAACATCTGAAATATTTAATTCAAATTGAAACTAAACGAACTCATTCAAATTGATGAGTTTTATAATGTCTGAAGTACCTATTCAAAATATTGTGATAGTTTTACCCGACTGCGCGACGCAAGGGAAAGTTTTTTTTTTTTAGTTGAGAAATCACCTAATGACATCTCCCGCCCTTGGGCGGAGCGAGAGGGCATGTCAGACTTTTACTGACTAAAACCCACTCGTTTGTTCCTTCTTTGCTTTGCGTTCCAGGGCCCCGGGGTTCATTTTCACTTAACCCCTGGAGCCAGTAGGCTTCGACCCTGCTGAGCCCTACGATTTGCTGACATCTCCTTGAGGCGCACTTGGAACAGTAGGTACGCGCCGTCGACGACTTGGGCTCGGTCTGGACGGTTACCGGATGACCGGACGGCGTGCTACCCATTGCTCACCGTCCGCAAGCCTGCGCCAATGGTGGATGGAAATCGGGATCGGGATCCCGGCGGCTGGGGCGTGAGGGCCGTTCCCTCGCGCGTGCGGCCGCCTCCTTTGCTAGCATTACTGCTTCGTAGAAGGAGGCGACCGCATGCCATTCCTCCTCGCTCCGGACCATGGCCTGTACCAAGGCCCGGCGCGAGAGATCGTTGCCGCCGATCACCACGAGGATACGGCGGGGCACATCTCCACCATGTTCTCCGGGCAGGCATTTCTTCCGCTCGAATCCGGTGCAGAAACCTTCCGAACTTGACCCAAGGGAAGGTGGGTTATGTGTGTATCAGTAGGTTTATTCCTTTGTGGCACGAACTCTACAGACAAAACGCGAGGGCCGATTTATTTCTCATGTCCATCGATTCCTTTTACTCACGTGATTGTCACTGAAGACATAACAGTATTCATAATCCATACTAATAACATTGGAGAAAATTAATGGGGCAGTATTATAGAGTTAAACAATGGCTGAATGGATTTGGATGAAATTTGGCACACTGGTAGACCATGTTTTAAAATAGAAAAAAAAAAGAATATAAAAAAGGTTTTTTTTTCTTAATCCAGGAGTAATATTTAGTAATTTTGTACTTTCATGCTGGCGAAGTCGTTGCCAGAAGCTAAGAACATTACAAAGGTGAAAATTAATGCGTGTGTGAGTTTGTTACTAAAGTGGTCAATAAATAAAAGCCCCGTTTTGACATTTGTATTTTGACTAGCTAGTCAGATTTTCTGGCGTCTGACTACTTGTAACGACTGTCGAAGATTTAGAAATTACGACCAATGGCAGCTTTCTGAGGTACGGGGTGTCAGTAATGTTTAGATAGGGTTTTCTAGAAAGAAAAAAAAGAATTATTTTTTTTTGAAGGAAAAGGCGCAAGCTTAATTTAATATGTTAGTATTGCAAACATTTTCCATGACAAAAAAAAATATGCGCCACGTCCGAGCAAAACGGCCGTACGCTCAGCATAATGCCGTATCCACACGCAAAATGCGACGAGTCCACAGCGCTGGTTTTCAGGCCTTATCGTCGTGTTTGGAGCAATTATGGATACCAATCAGATAGCCAAACGCGGTAAACGTTTCGATCGCTTTCACGTAAAACTGAACTGTTAAAGGGATGGAGCTGTATATGGTGTTTAGCTCACGCCTCCCTCTTTCTCGCTCGCACGCCTGACATTTTAACACGTCATGGGAAGGCCCTGATACTCATTCTAACTTTAAAATTTACGGATGTTTGAAAAAATTCCCGTAATCTTTGGTGTTAAGCCTTGCCAAGTGCGAACTTCAAAAAAGTCAAAACTTAATCGTAGTTTATCAAAGTATTTTTTTAGTCTCAGATAAAAACGTTAGTAAATTTCAGTATTTGGGTTAAAGTCTATTTGTTAACATTACGCTGATAAAAATCTGTCCTAAATTGCATTGCTAATCTTCTAAAATTGTTTATGATGTTAGTAATACAGTCCTGCAAGGTTATTAGTGTTTTACAAATAACCCTGTATACCTAATATATATATATTATATACCTATATATTTTATAGGCTATAATATATCGATATAATTATGTAGCCTAGTATCGATATTTTTAAAAGAAATTGTTATATGTAAGAGGAGTAAAAAAATTACGGTATTTCGATTTTTTTAGACCATGGCACAAAAACCTAAAAGTACTCTCAAAATATATATATATATGTCGATATACTATCAATTATTTTCTGAAAAATATCGACACTTTGTTATATCGATATTTTGTGCCCAAGCCTTGTATGTATGTATATTATTTAAAAAATTTACCAGGCGGTTTCGGCCGCATGAAATTAGCACTTCCCCCATTTATCGTTTTTAACCGACTTCAAAAAAAAGGAGGAGGTTATCAATTCGGTTGTATTTTTTTTTTTTTTTTTATCATTTTTTTTTTATGTTTGTTACCTCAGAACTCCGTCGTTTATGGACCGATTTGCAAAATTTTTTTTCCCTATACAGGATATGCTTCCAGATTGGTCCCATTTTTTTCAAAATCCAGTTCTGATGATGGAATCCATGAGGAATCGAGGGAACTCCTCAAAAATTATAGGCAACCCTATGGTAATTTTAGTATTTTCATCAAGAACTTAAGCATTTACAGTCAAAAAGTAACATTTGATGAAGTGGAACTGATGAAGAAGACCAGAAATGGTCAACGGAACTTCATACACAAATAGATATTACAATGAAGATATACATAGTTAAGCGACTATGACAATACAAATAAATGAATGATTTTGAATAGTTACGTTGAAAATGGTATCATCGAAGTGATGATGGAGCCGGAAGGTAGGCACTGGAACTCCATAATTAATCAATGTAACCTAGCCGTGTTTGGACTTATTAGAATTGTCATGAGATGCACTTTGGCAATAAGGTACTATCGAACTGATCTGATGATGGAGCCGGAAGGTAGGCACAGGAACTCCGTAATTAATCAATGTATCCTAGCCGTGTTTGGGCTTATTAGAATTGTCGTGAGATGCTCTTTGGCTATAAGGTACTATCGAACTGATCTGATGATGGAGCCGGAAGGAGGAAGGTAGACACAGTAACTTTATAATAAAACAATGTAACCTAGCAGTATTTGGGTTAATTGGAATTGTCATGAGAAATAGGCACTCTGTTTATAAGTGTATCGCAACTAAAAAGTGTGAAATAAAAACTTTTTAGAAAAAAAAAATAACCGACTTCACTAAAAAAAAACACTAAAAGGATCAAAATAACTTTAATTTCGGAAGTCGGTGTTAAATAAGAAACAAACAATACCGAGAAACACCGACTTCCAAAATTAAAGTTATTTTGATCCTTTTAGTGTTTTTTTTTTAGTGAAGTCGGTTAATTTTTTTTTCTAAAAAGTTTTTTATTGTTTTTTCAATACGTGTGAGTATGTTATGGTCATAGATTATTATTGTTTTATTAATGGTACATTTTTAGTTTGCTCTGTACAAGGCCTTAGATTTCCAAATTCGTAATTTAATATTGTGCATATACTTGTAAATAAAAAATATTAAGTCATAACCTCATAAATATTATTTGTACATTTTTGTCTGTGCCATTATAACATTAAAAGCTTTATCATCTATGGTCCTTTCCCAATATACCTAGAAGACGAACTAATGTTTATTTTTTTAAATTTGTATAAACCAGTGTTTGACTGCGATCCCACCTAAGTAAGTAAGCATTGATGCAATCATTGATGGTGAGGCGCACTAGTGAATTTTTATTCGAGAAATCCATAATTGCTCCAAACACGACGATAAGGCCTGAAAACCAGCGCTGTGGACTCGTCGCATTTTGTGTGTGGATACGGCATTATGCTGAGCGTACGGCCGTTTTGCTCGGACGTGGCGCATATATATTTTTTTTGTCATGGAAAATGTTTGCAATACTAACACTAACATATTAAATTAAGCTTGCGCCTTTTCCTTCAAAAAAAAAAAATTCTTTCTTTTCTTTCTAGAAAACCCTATCTAAACATTACAGACACCCCGTACCTCAGAAAGCTGCCATTGGTCGTAATTTCTAGATCTTCGACAGTCGTTACAAGTAGTCAGACGCCAGAAAATCTGACTAGCTAGTCAAAATACAAATGTCAAAACGGGGCTTTTATTTATTTATTTATTTAATCTTCATGCAACATTAATGTACAAAGGCGGACTTAATGCCTGAGGCATTCTCTACTAGTCAACCTAGGGTGGTGAAGAGACAATATGGTAGGTGCATAAAAAGAAAATTATATGCGAAAAACAAAAGTAAAACAAAAAGGTATACATATAATTAAAATACACATACATAGATATTTAATATAATATATATATATACATATATATTAATATAAATTAACGAAAGAAGTTTTGAGACGATTCTGCTATTGGTGGAGCAAATGACCACCAATATATATATTTATTTATTGACCACCTTAGTAACAAAATCACACACGCATTAATTTTCACCTTTGTAATGTTCTTAGCTTCTGGCAACGACTTCGCCAGCATGAAAGTACAAAATTACTAAATATTACTCCTGGATTAAGAAAAAAAAACCTTTTTTATATTCTTTTTTTTTCTATTTTAAAACATGATCTACCAGTGTGCCAAATTTCATCCAAATCCGTCCAGCCATTGTTTGTTAACTCTATGATACTGCCCCATTAATTGTCTCCCATGTTACCAATTGTCATTTATTGTTCTAAATTCATGGCATGTGACAATGATTTTATATATTGCGTGCTTGATACTATGGGTTACAGGGTTAAATTATATTATGTCATCTGTTTATCTATACTCAAAATTATACAGTAAAACTCGGTTAGGTGGGACCTGGATAAGTGAGAAACCTCCATAGCTGGAACTCATGTCCTGACACTTTAAAGGGGTGATCAGATGGTTGCAAATGATGGTTTTTTTTTTCAGTGGGAAAATCATCTTATGACATCCCCCGCTCTTGGGCGGAGCGAGAGATAGTGTCAGACGTTTACTGACTAAAAACCCACTCCTGTTCCTTCGTTGCCTTTCGTACCAGGGCCGAGTTTTCCTTTCAGAATCAGACCCTTGGCCCCAGTAGGCTTCGATTTAGCTGGGTCCCTACAGTTGCTGACATCTCCTTGAGGCGCGCGTGGAACAGTACGCGCCGTCGACGCCTCTT
The DNA here is from genome assembly GCA_905147345.3 of Mythimna impura. Lineage (NCBI taxonomy): Eukaryota > Metazoa > Arthropoda > Insecta > Lepidoptera > Noctuidae > Mythimna > Mythimna impura. The sequence continues at coordinate 6,491,112 of LR990369.1, read as the reverse complement.
GGTTGGGAGGCGCATTTTCGCAACCAACGAACGTGTTGGCGCGTGGTTTACATCCATGTAGCCGCAACACAAACCAAACATATAAACTAATGTCACCTTGGTTGGAACGCTAGTTTGCAACCGTCTGGTCACCCCTTAACACTGAATTACCTAAGTATGTTAGTGAGACATAACAAACCTCTACATCTGGGATAGGTTCTTTCGATTTTATCGTCATAGTTACCTCTATAATTTAGACAGCGAGTGTATTTTACCTCTTTTACTGAGACTTTGTTTTAAAGAATATACTTTTTGTGAATTGTTTTCTTTGTATGTTATAAGAATTGACCTCTGTAACTGAGATAACATCAATTTTTCACCTCTATAACTGGCACAACAAGTTTACAACTCATGTTTATATATAATGTTAACATAAATACGTTATTTTATTTAATAATCGCACCTCTAATTTTTTTGCAACATATCAACATCCTATAAGGATCACTTTGTTGTCTGTCTGTCTTTCTGTCTGTATGTTTGTCTGTCAAGACCCTTTCTCTCAGGAACGCTTGGAGGTATCGAGTGTGAAGTGATCCATATAGGGTCAATTTACCGCCCGGAGGACACGGTGGAGCATACGGCTGAGGTGTGCCCCGCCTTGGCAGAGCACCGCCGTGTCCTCGTGGGGGCGCTCGGTGGCAGCGATCTCTCGCGCCGGGCCTTGGTACAGGCCATGGTCCGGAGCGAGGAGGAGTGGCAGGCGGTCGCCTCCTTCTGCGAAGCAGTAATGCTAGCAATGGCCCTCGCGCCCCAGCCGCCGGGATTCCGATCCCGATTTCCGGCCACCGTAGGCGCGGGCTTGCGGACGGCGAACAATGGGTAGCTCGCTGTCCGATCGTCCGGTAACCGTCCGGACCGAGCCCAAGTCGTCGACGGCGCGTAGTGTTCCACGCGCGCCTCAAGGAGATGTCAGCAACCGTAGGGGCCCAGCAGGGTCGAAGCCTACTGGGACCATGGGTTATGCGAAAGACATCCCCGGGGCCCTGGAAAAATGGCAAAGAAGGAACAGGAGTGGGTATTTAGTCAGTAAAAGTCTGACACTATTTCCCGCACCGCCCTATGATAAAACTTACCGTTTTGCTGAAAATTGCGATTTCGTTTTTGCGACCTTTGACCCCGAGTATGTTTTTTCCAGGAGTCGGATCGATAAGGACTTTTTAGATTTCATATAAGATGGTGTTTTGAACAATCCTACCAATTTTCAGCTGGGTGTGAATTACTGCAACTTCGGATGTCTAAATTGACCAGACTATTAACGTTACACGTAATTAATAGACACCTCCTAAGGTTCAAATTACAATATTTACAACAACTCGTGAAAAGCAACTGTAAAAAACCGGCCAAGTGCACGAAGGGTTCCGTACCGAATTTGTTGTATGGGAGCCGCCCCACTTAAGTACATATTTATTTTATTCTGTTTTTAGTATTTGTTGTATAGCGGCAACAGAAATACATCACCTGTGAAAATTGCAACTGTCTAGCCATTACGTTTATTGAGATACAGCCTGGTGATAGACAGACGGACAGCGGAGTGGGTACGGAACCCTAAAAAAAAACATAAAACTATAGCATTACTACTTACCACAGTTCAGGCGAGTATGGTGGGGATGTTGTGACCAAAGATGGCGGCGGCATCAGCGCGTCGTTTGACAGCTGTCAACAAAATAAATTGCATTTTTACAATGCGTTCCAAATAACAATAGGATCGATTACGATGTTGTGACGTCACGTCATACTGCCAAATCGAAGAATTATTACGGTGAGCAAAACAATAAATTTTTAAAATTCTTTTTATTTACGAACTGTGAAATCCAGTTCTTCAATTTTGCTCATCTCTGAGTTCTTCAATTTTGCTCAATTTCTTGTGATTTGACAGTATGACGTGACGTCACAACATGGCAATCGATCCTATTCTTATTTGGAACGCATTGTATTTTTTTACACATAGCCGAAAATGTTTTTAATAAGGTTTAGATTTATTTTACTGTGCGATCCGTTTTCATTTCGAACGAAGATTTTTATATACGATAATCGTTGTCTAAAAGTAATGCCCTCGGAGAATGGATTTCGAACCCAGTCCATTAGATTGATGTATATTTTTCTCCCGTCTGTCCATTAACTAACGCTAAACGCCTGTTTATTATTTATCATTGATTTATTTACCTTAAACATCATATTAATAAGTAAATAACTGCACCCGTACACTCTCAGTAAGATTCAGTTGAAAACCAGCGTCAGGCAACTACCACTGGCTACCATGTAGTTATCTAGCATTTTTGCTGAAGTTGGCGCAGCCGTGAAACACTTGCTGCACATTGCTATACGAAACTTCTAGAATGGAAGTACGTACCCAGGCCTGGCAAGTTCTAGAAAAATCCAACATAAAATACCTACCACTATTATTATTAAATAAGGTTTAGTAGGTAGGTACGTAGGTAGATAAGAAAATTCGTACTTTCCGTAATTAACTATAGAGTCGAAATTCGCGTGAAAGGAGGGAGGTACACGTTTGTAATAAAAATAATTAATTAACCCGCGATTCGACGACAATGTTCTGGAATGGCCTTGAAACGTCGGTATCTAAAATGTTCCTGGCTGCGCATATAAATACGAGCTTACAACCGGAAGTGAGTATAGTTTGTTTACGACTGCGAAACAAGAGCGATACCTAAATGTCTGAAGTGATATTACCTAACGACCTAAGCGATACTAAAACGGAACTAGTGTGAAATCACAATGATTTGGTTTATTGTTGATTGGACAAAGAACAATGGTCATTCTCCTAACATGCTTGGACCATATAAAATTAGTAAAACGTAACTTGACATATATCGTTTGATTTGCCTGAATGAACATTACTAAGTACGGCATTCAATATATTTTTAAAAGTACGGAGAAACTAGTAAATAATTAAAATGTTTTTTAAGGTTATGTGGTTTATTAATAGTCTGTAGCATTTCAAAAAGATGTCAAAAATAGTTTTTGACGGCATATCTTCGAGTGAAGTTACGAAACTTCACTCGGAGGCTGGTTTATTTATTCAAAAATTGATTCCTCAGATTGTTTACATGCATATTCAAATTAAATGTTCAAACGAAGACGAGCCTGAAAGGACTTAGTATCCAAGTCTAAAATATTACATAAAAAAGTCACAATCTTGTTTGTCAAAAATAGGGTCGCTCCATATTCGATCGATTTACGGCATTTTCAATTTTAAGATGCTAAATATTTTTTTAATTCATTACTTAATTCAATTAAATAATAAAAAACAAAAAAAATTGTTAGTGGCTTATCTTAGATTAAGTAAATAACAAAATTATAAACAGTTGACCTTGGATTTAATATCTTTTTTTTTTTTTTTTTTTTAATTGATATAAACTAGTGCTTGACTGCGATTCCACCTGATGGTAAGTGGTAATGCAATCGTAGATGGTGAGGCGCACTAATTAATTGAGAGCCTATTCACTCTAGCCTTGAAGAGACCCAAATTATAATCGGACGGGAAAATCGCAGCAGGCAAATTATTCCAGTCCTTCGATGTACGCGGTATAAACGACGAGGCAAAACGCTTGGTCCGGACCGTAGAGGTTTCAACAACGTAAGGGTGGATACTCGCCGTTCGTCGGCTTGTCCGATGGTAGAAATGAGATGGTGGAATCAAGTCATGCAATTCCTGCGCACACTCTCCAAAATGAATTCTGTAAAACACCGAAAGGCTGGCTACCCTACGCCTGTGCTCAAGACTTTGTAGATTGGAATTAACCAGATTTACTTAGAAATTAAATCGATATCGACCTTAGAAAAAGTTTGGACTTCTCTAAGAATGTTAACATTACGGATGCGTTCATAAATAAGATATTATCAAGCGTTCTAATAAATAAAAACAATTATTTTAAAAAATTGATTAATCTATTTTCCTCCTGCTTTTAAAAGTAAACTGATGCAATCCGATAATTACATCGATAATATATTATGTTAAGATGACACTCTCATTTCGGTAACAACGTTTTTTTTGTCTGGTCCAAATTGACCATCCTTCTTTGTTATTGTTTGTGGTGAATAAAGTTCTCAGCTAGTAAACCGGCATTTAATTACTCACGTTCGTAACAGCAATTTGAAAATTCTGTATATAGGGTGACTGGCAATTAGTGTACGATACTTAAACACGTGATTGTGCTCATGATAACAAACAATTTTTATTATGGGAGCAAAGCCGAAATCGCGAAAAAAATATCAGCTGTTCAGTACATTAGGCACACATAAATGTACTGAACAGCTGATTTTTTCTTCGCGATTTCAGGTTTGTTCCCATAGTAAAAGTTGTTGGTTATCATGAGCACAGTCACGTGTTTAAGTATCGTACACTAATTACCAGTCACCCTATATGACTTGGAAGAATTCCTTACCAATAAACTACTATGACTATGACTATTCACGACGGTGTACACCAGTGTTCCACGGCACACTGGCACCACACACAGCGTATTGATGGGTTACTTACAGTGGTAAGGACAGTAGCCTCACAGCCAGGCTGGTACTTCTCCAGGTCGGTGCGAGGTCTCCTCATAACTTTCTCTCGGTCCTGTTTGTGTTTCCTATCAGCGCCTTTGAGTTTGAAGACCTGACAAAGTATAGAGTTTGATTAGAATATTTGATGACCTGGGGGGCTATTGGCTAACTTTTTCAATAACAGTTGACAACTAGTATTCGTTGCACACTAAACTTAGTTGTCAACTGACAATTTCATAAAATTGGTATTACGTATCACACAAGTAACAGTTTGTATTAATTTATTCATAAATCATAAAATAATGTCATAACTATAATTTAATAAAAACACTTAACTAGTTAAAACTATATATACACTAAAGGCAAAAACTACTAGCTAAAATATGGCGTCATAAAATTCCTCCGCATCGCTGTCGACTGGAAGTGTGCCCAAAACGCTGGCGGCATTGCCACGTTGTATGGCAATGCTTAATCTCTGACCGAGGTAAAATCCAGCCCTTGGGTCACGCGAAGTGTCAACTAAGCGTTTGGATAATACTTTGAAAAGCTTATGAGCACTCGGACCCCACGGCCCAAGAGTTTCAACCCCAAACGGCTCAAAAATATAACTACCGACGAGGTTGTTATATTTCCGCCGCTTGAGGTTCTCCGCAGCTGCAGCGGCAGCACCAGCACAGCACGAAGAGTTAGGAAGATGGGATGGCGCAAGAGTGTCGACACAGGTAGCGTCCCACACTAAAGGCCTACCCATCTTCCACGGAAACAAAGACATACCGTCCGGTCTCTTACCATCGTCGCGTGCCAGGCCATGAGGTATAAGTAACTAACAAACTACGGTGGAAATGTGGTGAATTATAAAAATTTACGGTGCCTATTGTGACCACTCTAAAATTTTATCGACTATTATACAGCTTCAAAAGCTTACACAATCGCAATTTTAAAGGTATCGATACAATAACATCTGTCAAAACGTATTACGGTGGCTATCAAAGGCACCAGTGGCTAATGACGTCACTGCAGTTAGTCACTGAAGATAGGCAATACGAAACTAGCTGTTTGACAGTTCAATGATGCACATTGTTAACAAGTGATCATCACTTGAACTGTCAACAGAGTTACGCAATAGCCCCGCAGAAGCCTTACCATGATGTGTTTAAATGACAGTCGTGTGAGCGGGAAAGAGGGATGGAGTTACACACCCTATACCTATAGCTCCATCCCTTTAACAGTTCCATATAGGTCGTAAAATGGATTGCGTTAAGAGCTAATGTTAGCACTGCTGTACCATGATCTGATATGCTATACCTGTCCACGTGGACAGGACATTTGTTGTATGTTACTTCTAGTGTTGCAACAGAACTCTGCTTCCGCTTCCACTTCTGCAGAAGTTCCGCAAGCTTTTACACTTCCGTTTCCGCTTCCGCAAAATTTATAACAGAACTCTAAACGGAAGAATACAGCGAGGAGCGCGGGGGTGGGGGGCGCGTGGACGACTGGACACATCGGAAGAGGTGCGAGGGGGATGTACACAAACGTCTCGCAACGAGTTTCTTTATTTTTTTGGTTCATTCTGCGCATCACCGCGCCTCGTGACGTGATTACGACGTAAACCTTCATAGTATTAACACTTCCGCTTCCGTTTCCGCTTCCGCATCCGCAAAGATTTACTTTTGACATTTGTTTCCATTTCCGTTGCATCACTATATTTACCTTGATCTGACAAGCTGCAGCATGTAACCTCGTATGTTCGTCGCTAGCGAGGTAGGTCTCCACTTGGATACGGAACGGGACTCCCTTCTCTCCACCATGTTTCTTTGCTGTGAATTCTGTTGATATACAGTTAACCTGGGAACGAGATAACGTAGGTTAATTAGGTTTTTAGGGTTCCGTACCTCAAAAGGAAAAAAATGGAACCCTTATAGGATCATTTTGTTGTCCGTCTGTCTGTCTGTCAAGACCCTTTATATCGGGAACGCGTGGAGGTATCGAGTTGAAATTAAAACCATACTTCGTTTTCATTATCGACATAAACGGCCGTATCTTTTTGTTCGTTTACTCAGAAGTTTGATTTTTTCACAGCATCAAGAGACCGCAGACTTTAAATATGGCGATCCCGAGATAAAGGGTCTCGACAGACAGACAGACGGACAACTAAGTGTTCCTATAAGGCTTCCATTTTTTCCTTTTGAGGTACGGAACCCTAAAAAAACGGTTTAAGAGATTTTAAAGCTATTTGGGGTCGGTGTAACATGTTATTTTTTACGATCATTCTCGCTAAATCATCTTTAACACAGTCTTTACTTAGTCTTAGTCTTCCTCTACTTAGCCATCCTTGCACCCTGATAGCTACAATCGTCTTTAAGTCAAGAGTGAATAGGTTACTTCTAGGCAAGCGTGCTCCATCGTCGACCACATCATCACTTACCATCAGATGATATAGTGGCCAAACACGAGCCTATACATAATAAACAAAAACTTACTTTAATATAAACACCGACATCTTTGGTAGGGTCCCAGTAGACATGCAGCGCGTTCAGACAAGCTGGCTGCTCCACACGGATCACGCCGTAAGAGAGAGGGACATCCAGCTGAGGTAAATAAAGCATAATGAGGATCAGTCATGATTTTTGTGGAGTATGCAGGCTTATAGCGTAAAAAAAAACAGTAAATACTGTGAAGAAATTATTTAAATCGGACCAAAAATGACGAAGATACAGTTTATTGTATTAGTTCCAAAAACGCGCCCGAGATTGAAACGACTCGCTGTGACGTCATCTGTCATGATCGGTCTCCACCGGCGAATGAATACGATCAAGCCGTTCGTCGCACGGATCATGACAGATGACGTCATCGTAAACAGTCCAGCGAGAGCGCGCGTTTCCAAGTAGCCGTTCAGAAAAACTTTAATAAATCCACTATTTCTTGACGGATTTTAATAATTTAAAAAAATAAATGTTTAGTAAATTTTTGATTAGTGCAGTGGTGACCGAGTGGTAACGGCCCCGACTTACGAGTTGTAGGTCGCGAGTTCAAACCCAGCCAGGCGCATTACTTTGTGTAATTTATTTTATCACCACTGCTCTAAAAACGGTGAAGGAAAACATCGTGAGGAAACCGGCATGTCCTAGAACCAAAAATTCGAAGACATGTGACATCCACCAACCTGCACTGGGCCCGCGTGGTGGATTACGGCCCGTTCCCTCTCCTAGAGAGGAGGCCTGTCCCAACAGTGGGAACATTATAAGGCCGACTATGCTATACTATGCTAAATTTTTGATTGATCCTCATTGTGAAATCAACGACTAGATTAACTGTCTTACTTAGACATTAAGGAGTCGACGTTTGAAAGGGAACCCCTGGTCCTAACAGCGAGTTTATATTATAATATAAAAAAAAAAACTTTATTTTACTATGTATAATGTAATACACGTGGCAATGCTGCCAGCGCCAGCGTTCTGGGCACTTTTCCCTTTGATATCGATGTGGATGAATTTTTTTATGCCCAATAAGTCCTTTTTTAACCGTTTGTAAATATTATTACTAGCTTCTGCCAGCGGCTTCGCCCGCGTAAAAGCAGGTTTCTCCATACAAACTTCCAAACCCCGTTTTACCCCCTTAGGGGTGGAGTTTCGTAAAATCCGTTCTTAGTGGATGTCTACACCCCATAAGGAACCTACCTGCCAAATTTTAAGTTTGTAGGTGTTATAGTTTCTGAGATTTCGTGATTAATCAGCGAGTAGTATTTCGCTTTTAAACATATAGATTTTTAGTTTGTTTAAATACCTTTTATAATATTTATTAGTTTAGACATTTACAAGTAATTTATAACTACTTAGTGTTTAGTTATTTATCTGCTAATTTTTCATTTCTGTGAATTAAACTAATCTTTTATGCACATTTGTTACATTTTTAAATATTACAAAAATAAAAACAAAAAAACAGTATCCCACCGGTATCGGGAACAGAGTCCAATCAATGGTACTTTAGCATGTGTCTGATTTCTGATGGAAAATATTTGTCAAAATACTGAAAAGTTAAAACAAAAGTTCGCTGCAGCGCTAGATTGGCATTACGCCGTTTAACAGAACTATTAAAACATACAGCGCTAAGATAGCTTTTAGAGCATACTTTTTTCGCGACCAAAATGTCTTAAGCGCCATAAATTTCGTGGCACTTACGCGTTTCGTTCAACATAGCGTAATGTTCAAGGTGTATGGATTACACTACACCTGAGTCGATTGAAGTGAGTGTTCGGCATGCGTAATCTAGTGCGTAGTACATATATATCGATGACCGGTGGATATACAGGGTTATTTGTAAAACACTGGCAACCTCTTAGGGTTATGTTACTAACATCATAAACAACAACTTTTGTTCATGACTTTTAAAAATTTATCATATTTTAGTTGATCAGATTTTCATACAACAACAAAAATGTTTAAATTGAACGTTCTAAATATTACGAAGTCTATGCGAAGCAAGCGATAGTACAATAGCGGAGGGGAGCGGGCTCGGGCGGCGGGGGTGCTTGATGCACTTGCGTCGCGTCATACAGACGTAGGTAGGTATAGCAAAATACAGAGTTGAAATGTGTTAGATAGAACAACGAAATCTTGAAGGTTTGTTTCAAAAGTCATAGAACAAATGTTGTTGTTTATGATGTTAGTAATACAGTCCTGTAAGGTTGTTAGTGTTTTACAAATAACCCAGTATTTTTTTTTTTATAATTTTTAGGAAATTAATATTTAAAAGTGTATTTAAGAAGTTAAAATGACCAATAAATAAATAATAATATTATAATAGTGTAATGTGTCTTACCTCCACAATCCTCTCTCCAGGTCTCTCGTTATGCCACTGCGCAATCTGCTCTCTCTCCATGTACTGAAGGCGACGCTCGTGGAAGCAGATTTTGATCACGCTCTGCAGACAAGAATAACAAATTAATAAGGAGTATTGGAGGAGGCAGTCCACTGAGCAGGGCACATTGCTCGTAGAACAGATGGTCGATAGGGCCGAAAGGTTCTGGAGTGGCGACCGCGTACTAGAAGACGCAGTGTTGATAGTGCGTGACTCTGAAACGTGGTCACTCACAATGATCCCCATCCCAAGGCTCAAACTCATCCAAAAGGCAATGGAAAGGGCTATGCTCGGAGGTTCCTTGCGTGATCGAATCAGGAATGAAGATATCTGCAGGAGAACCAAGGTTACCGATATAGCCCGAAGAATCGCCAAATTTAAGTTGCAGTGGGCCGAATTTTTTTTTAAATCTTTATTAAGTAGTTTTTTTCTTTGTCACAATATTGACTATGTCGCTCCAACGTAGCCAAATTTTGAAATTTTAGTTATTTTAAATGATTGTAATATATTTTATACAGAACTCTTGCCTCGTCTGACGTAGGCTTAGCTAAGACACTGTTGCAAATATCATCATCATCTTCCTGCCCTTGTCCCGTGTTATTCAGGTCGGCGTAACACGTTTTTTTCTTCCATTCTGCCCTGTCACTCGTCATGCTATCACTAACTTCCTTTTCTTTCATATCACTCTTCACACAATCCATCCGTCTTTTCTTTGGTCTCCCTCTCTCTCTCTCCATCCATCCACATGTAAACTCATGACTCTTTTAGTGACATGCGTTTCATCCCTCCTCTTCACATGACCACTGTTGCAAATACCGATATCAAAATATTTAGAGTGCTAAACAGATTTCTCCTGAGGCGTTCGCCCCGCTATACAAGAAGTATTATCATCGTGATCTTCTTCCTGCCCTTGTCCCGTGTTAATTATTTGGATTCGGCGCAAGACGTTTTTTTCTTCCATTCTGTCACCCGTCAGGCTATCACTAACTCCCTTTTCTTTCATATCACTCCTCACACAATGTATCCTTCTTTTCTTTGGCATTCCTTTCCCTCTCCATCCATCCAGTGCCAGCGGTGCCCAAGCATAGGGTGCAAACCCTGATGGGGCGCAGAAATGATCGAACTAAGGTCAAGTTTTGCATCATTCATTTCATCAGGACTGTTTCTCATTCCCTCTCGCTTCGTTCTATGGGTCCGACGCTTGGGTCGCCACCGTCGATCACGAGGACACGGCGGGGCTCCGCCCAAGCGGGGCTAACTTCCACTATATGCTTGACCATGTTTTCGGGCGATCCGCACAATGGTGAAACCGAGCGTTTCTTCCCGCCAGATCCGAAACAGAAATCTCCCGAAACACTCATGTCCTGTGAGGCGGATTAAACTTACCCAGCTCGGACTTTTTTTAGGGGCGCAGTTACAAAAAGGTGGCACCGGGCGTAGAAAAGACTACAGCACTGAGCCTAACATTCTGATCCATACAGTATGAGAAGTCTTACCACGGACTTGTAGATTTTACCCTTCAACTTGAGGTCACAAGTTGGACACCACCGACACAGTACAACACAGGCAGGCATAGCGGGCATTAGGAGCCAGCGCAAAGCTGGGTGCGGGAGCCAAACAACCCCTCAGTCACCTAGATGGCCCGGTGGCCATGTATTTGTGCGGACAACCAAGGTAACATAACAAGCTTATAACTTTGTGATTTTTCATTCGTGTCTACGAAAACTAACGTTATTTAAGTAACATACCTTGAGTATCTTGCCCTTATAATGCGACAAGTCTCCCAATTTCTTGAGTTTGATCTCGTAGGGTTGGCCCTGGTTGAGGTAGGTCAGGGTTTCTTCGTTCTGTTTCGTGGCTATGGATGTGGCGGCTGCCAGGACGTATTGGAATCTGTTGAGATAGATAGATAGATAGATATATTCTTTATTGTACACCAAAAATACAAATTACATTAGGAACTTAAAATTAATAGGGTGTCACAATGGGCGGTCTTATCGCTAAAAGCGATTTTTTACAGACAACCTTTGGATGGATTTGACAGAGAAGGAGAAAAAAGATACGCAGGTAGTTCGTGGTGTACTATTTATATATATACAATACATAAACTAATAAATTTCATATAATACAAACAATATATAATATATATATTTAAATATATAATAAAGAAAGCAAAGAAATGATGTACGTAATGACGACATTCAAGAGGAAAGGTAGTGATCCTTAAACATATTTTTTGTTTGAGCTTGCCTTACTGACACGGGCAAAGCATTCCACAGCCGCACTGCTTGAACTGTAAACGACTTGTCATAAAAATCATCAATCATCTCTAGCCCCAAGTTTTCCGATGACCTAAGATATCTAGTATGTGTGTCATGAAGGAACTTGAAACGTTCTTTAAGATATGCGAGGGTTTTAGGATTGAACAACAACACTGTAGAGCAGAGACAAGATGTGTACGTTCCGGCGAAGACGTATTGGAAGCCACTTGAGTTTCGTACGAAAATCGGATATGTGATCATACTTGCGCAAGCCAAATATAAATCGTATGCAAACATTTTGAAGTCGCTCAAGTTTAAGTGAGATAAAAGATGAATAAGAGATATGACGTTTTTGGCAGAATTTCTTCGAGTGAAGTTAAGTGGTTGTTTTAATTATTCGCAAATTGATTCCTAGGGGATATTGTGATGTAAAATTGGGGTAGTTTTGTATCTCAAGTGTCTGCGCAACTGGACAATATGTGGAATCATTGAAACAGGCGCGATCTCGGTAAAATGGAGCTGAGAATTTTATGGTAGTGTTGACTGCCTCAGCGAAGTTTGCCGAGAAGGTTGTCTTGATACATTTGCTGCCAAATACTACAAAAACATTACAATGTGTACATCCATATTCTAATGGTAAACAACTTAACAATATTCATACAAAGACACGCCTTAAAGGACTTAGTATCCAAGCCTTAAAAAAATCCACTACGAGATCATCAAAATGAAAAAGCATAGTAAAGCTTAATCAGCCTTACAATGTTCCCACTGCTGGGACTCAGGCCTTCTCTCTAGGAGAGGGAATGGGCCGTAATCCATCACGCGGGCCCAGTGCGGGTTGGAGCATGTCACATGGCCGATTTCCTCACTATGTTTTTCCTTCACCGTTTTGAGAGCAGTGGTGATGAAAGAAATTACACAAAGTAATGCGCCTGGCTGGGTTTGAACCCATGACCAATGACCATGACAACTCGTAAGTCAGAGCCGTTACTACTGAGTCGCTACTGCTCTACATGAAAACGCAACTGATTTTAAAACATAAAACTATTAATTCTATAATTTTTAGCACAGTAAACATGTTTCTTTTGGTTTTTCACTTATGTCTGTTCAAAATAAATTATTGTATCAAGTTATACTGGAGTTAAAAATGGTGAAGGAAAACAACGTGAGGAAACTGGCATGTCCAAGGACCAACTCACACTGGGCCCGCGTGGTGGATTACGGCCCATTCTCTTTCCTAGAGAGGAGGCCTGAGTCCCAGCAGTGGGAACATTGAAAGGTTGATTTTGCTTATGTACTGGATGGAGTTCGAATGTTTTTTTTTTAAATAATATTCCACAACTATTACACAACGCTTGGGTACAAGAGTTGGTACAATAGCCTTGCTGCTTCGCCATTACCCCCTTTCGAGTAGTAACACATCACTGACATCACCATGTCACTGTATTCACCACGTTCACTCGCTGTGTAATTGAATGGCACCGTAAGCGCAGGCGTCAAAAAAAAAAAAACATGTACAAGTGCTTGCGACGCACTTTCCAACACTACTGCACGGGAAAGGGAGCGGTGCGGGCAGGGGAGGGGAGCGTGACTATGAGGCGCTCTACTACCTAGTTCATTGCCCTTTCCCGAGCGCGCGCGAATTTCAAACAGCTGTTTTGTTATTGTCATAAAACTAATGAGTATATAAAAAAGTTTTTTTAGGAAAATTGTTTGTAATCATGAGGACAATCACGTGATTAAGTATCGGTCACTAATTACCAGTCACCCTATATATTTCTAAATACACACATATTATAGATAAATAAAAATAAACACCCAAACACAGAAGAAATGATGGTGCTCATCACACAAACATTATTTTGTCCTGGGTGGAAATCGAACCCACGACCTTCGGCATAGCAGTCAGGGCCATTAACCACTAGACCAACAGGCCAGTGAAAGGTTTACTGACCTAGTATCATCCTTGAAGCTAGGCTCAGAGCGTGCCTGTATGGGGGAGTGCAGGAATCCGTCCAGAGATCCCACGGGAGAACACATCAGCAGACCAGGATCTGTAAGCCATTGTGTTAATTAGTTTTCAACACAGTTATTCGAAGGCATATTACTAGCTGACCCAGCAAATGTTTTTCTGTCAAATAAATTATCATAGAAAAAATGTGGGCGCGATTTTTGTGGGTGGAAATCATCCAATGACTTGTCCCACTCTAGGGTGAGGTGGGAGTGCGTGTCAGAATTTCATTGACTAGGTGGGGTGGGGGTAGAAGGGTAAAAAATAGCCTACGACCTATTCTCAGACCTAGCAAATATACACACGTACAGAAGAATTATATAGGGTGACTAGCAATTAGTGTACGATACTTAAACACGTGATTGTGCTCATGATAACAAACAATTTTTATTATGGGAGCAAAGCCGAAATCGCGAAAAAAATATCAGCTGTTCAGTACATTAGGCAAACATAAATGTACTGAACAGCTGATTTTTTTTCACGATTTCAGGTTTGTTCCCATAGTAAAAGTTGTTGGTTATCATGAGCACAATCACGTGTTTAAGTATCGTACACTAATTACCAGTCACCCTATATACATAAAGATAAAGATACACCTTCCCTAAAAATTATGCATTTAAATAACAACTGATCCGTTTTGGATGGGGTTTTCCCATTTAAAACGGATCAATACTTTGCGTGAAAATCGCGAACATTCAAATAGAACTTGAACACAGAACCTTCTTTTGTGAAGGCAGTTAAAAAGCTGAGTACTCACTTTTATTCTCCTGCGCATTTGGCGAGTGATACCCGTTCATGGGTATCATAGTGCCGGGAGGCATCGTCGACTGGCACTGCATGCTCTCTGGGCTACCTGTGATGTGGAATAAACAAGGATGGATTATTTATTGTTGATGGATTTCGTCAGTACGTGTCCGTCATTATATTATTATTTTATACATTTTAACAATTTTTTTAATATTGTCATTTACTTGCTATATTATTTATTGTACACCGCATAAGAAAAATATACAAGTAGGACAAATATTTACAAATATAAGTGTACAATGGCTATTATATTTTAAAAGCACAGCAATAATTTTTTTTTTGTGAATAAGAATCGCAACATTTAATTTTAGTTGGATTTTCGCACACATTTTAGACCTTTTATATATATTTTTCGAGTATATGGCATTCATGGCAGCTGAAAGTCAGCGTCAGGTGGTGGCCTTGTGTTGCTATTTGGCATTATAATGAGCCGAAGCCCTTTGGGCATTGATTAGTGTAATTTTTTGTTTAATTTTAAGGTATTTCCGTTTTTATAATGCCAATAAACGCATTTTTTTTTCTTTTATTATAATGCTGCAAGGTACCTACCCCGCGAAATTAAAATTTTCGTGCGTATTTTGCAATTTCCAGTTCAGTATCAAATAGTAAGGTAAAAAAATATATATTTGCGCATTTTACTCATCAAAACGATTTACATAACTCTGTAACTTAGTAAAGAGCTGAAATGTGCACTTTTAAAATAAAACTTTACCTTTTACGGCTTTTACATAAGAGATTTTATTTTCACTATAATACTTTGTAAGATCTAGAGCATTTCACGCCATCTATCCGTGACAAACGGAACTTCTTCGTTCTTTAGTTCCAAGATTCTAATAACAGATGGCACTACTGAGTACTGTACCATTCTCAGTACTTTAGTTCTAAGGATTTTAATACTCACCATGCTGTACCATCATGTTCCCATTGTGTGGAGGCGACTGCTCACAACTACCCTCCTCCATGGGATCACGGTTGTTGTCAAGTACCATGTTAGTGATCTGTGTAAGAAGAAAGAAGATTACAATGTAGGTGATTCCAAAAAATGCTTGAGTAGTTGAGTATTAATTTTTTTTAAAGTTATTTTGTAATTAGATTGACTTATACAGAAAAGTATAAAGGGTGGGTGACTTGCAATTTATTGGCGATCTCTTAGGGGGTGAATTATTTATAAATATGAAACAACTTTCGTTACCAGTACGGTCAAAATATGTTGACCACTCTGAAGCTAGGCGTTCTAAACTATGCGCATATTCGAAAAAATACGCAATACGTATTCGCCATATGATTCTTAAACAGAATTACTGCGCAATCAATTGTGCGAAGTTCGTAGTGCACTGGTGTAGCTACGGAGGACTAGGCGGGGCAGTGCCCAGGGACTCCCAAGCGCGGGGAGGGGGGGGGGGGGCAAACCTGATTAACCAACCTCTTATTGAACTAGCGAAAAATTCTCCCACCTTCAAAATCTAAATAAAATAGCAAAGCATAATCAGTCTTTTAATGTTCCCACTGCTGGGACTCAGGCCTCCTCTCTAGGAGAGGGAATGGGCCGTAATCCACCACACGGGCCCAGTGCGGGTTGGTGAATGTCACATGTCTTTGAATTTTTTGGTTCTAGGACATGCCGGTTTCCTCACGATGTTTTCCTTCACCGTTTTGAGAACAGTGGTGATGAAATAAATTACACAAACTAATGCGCCTGACTGGGTTTGAACCCGCGACCTACAACTCGTAAGTCGGGGCCGTTACCACTCGGCCACCACTGCTCAGTAAAATAGGAAATAGGTTGCGACACTAATTATGGCAACTCGTTTAGGTCAGTAAAAGCATGACACTCCCTGGTCACGTGAAGAGGAGAGATGAAACGCATGTTACTAAAAGAGTTATGAGTTTACATGTGGATGGATGGAGAGGGAGAGGGAGACCAAAGAAAAGATGGATGGATTGTGTGAAGAGTGATATGAAAGAAAAGGAAGTTAGTGATAGTATGACGAGTGACAGGGCAGAATGGAAGAAAAAAACATGTTGCGCCGACCCCAAATAACACGGGACAAGGGCAGGAAGATGATGATGACTCCCTCTCGCTCCACCCACAACAAAAGAAATTATTAGATGGTTTCCCACGTAAAAAAACTGACTTCACTTGTTGACTAGTAGAGAATGCCTTGCTGCATTAAGTCCACCTATACATATACCATTACTGTACATGAAGTTTAAATAAATAAGTTAATAAAAAATAGACCAAGTGGAGTCGGACTCACGCACTGAGGGTTCCGTATAAACTTACCTATGAAAACACTTTGATTCCCGAATTGAGTAACGAAGATTTTTCCGAATCGCAAAAAAAGTTTTGTTTTTGTGACGTATCTACAAATTTACAGTTTTCAGATATTTTCCTATACTTGTGCTATGAGACCCTGCTCCATGCCAAATTTCAGGATTCTAGATCAACGGGAAGTACCCTACGAATTTTGATTCCCTTGAGAGTGTCGAAATACACGTTTTTTGCGACATAAACGGCCGTATCTTTTTTTCTCGTAACTCAGAAATTTGATTGTTTCACAGCTACAAGAGACCGCAGACTTGAGTATATGGTTTTAATATCAACTCGATACCTCTACGCGTTCCCGAGATAAAGGGTCTTGACAGACAGACAGACGGACAACAAAGTGATTCTATAAGGGTTCCGGTTTTTTCTTTTGAGGTCGAAACCTTAAAATAAGTAGCCCCACCTTTTTTTTTGCTCCAGGGCTATTGTTCGACTAGCTACACCACAATAGTAGTGATCAAGATATTTCGGCCGCAATGTGGATGATTGTTTTTGATTGCCAAAGAATCAAAAGACACCATGTTTTATTTAAGTAAGAGGTAGCAGAAATACTAAGACGTGTTTAGTCTAGCAACGCAACAGTAATTTAAATGGAAAACATAGAGTCTAATGACTTTTAAAGGGGTGACCAGACAGTTGCAAACTAGTGTTCCAACCAAGGTCATCTTGGTTTATGTGTTTGGTTTGTGTTGCGGCTACATGGATGTAAACCACGCGCCAACACGTTCGGTGTTTGGGAAAACTCGCCTCCCAACCAAGGGCGTTGAAGGTCATGGTTTACAACTGCTGTCTACACGGATTGAAACTAGCAATTCACCTTGGTTGGGACGTTGGTTTGCAACCACCTGGTCACCCCTATAGTAACTTTAAGTATTCGAATTATTTCTTTTATTCTTAGATCAGTAGTTTGATGTTTATATGCAAGTTAATTAAATATTAATAGATATTATTAAGGGTTGGTAAAATCTTTACCATAAAGAGGAAAGGTTTTTATTTTAGTTTGTAATTAATAATCTCAAAAATTACTGGACCAATTTAAAAAAATCTGTCATCAGTATCATATAGAATGTTCCTTTATCACTGAGTGACATAGGCACATATTTTTTACTTTCACAGGAGCAAAGCCTGGTAGAACATTGTATAATCTATATATATAAAAGGGGAAACTGACTGACTGACATATCAACGCACAGCCGAATCTGCTGGGACTAGGAGCGTGAAATTTTGCACAAGGTTTCCTTTTATGACGTAGGCGAGTACTAAGAAAGGATTTTTCAAAATTCACTCCCTAACGGGATGAAGCGGGGGGTCCAGTTTGTATGGAGAAACCTACATTTACGTGAGCGAAGCTGCGGGCAGAAGCTAGTAAAGTTATATAAGAAAGTTATAACTCGATATTTTGCGTAAATAATAATATAATCAATCTTTAAATAAACCACGAATTATGTACACATCTTGTTTTTAATAACATGCGTTCATTTAGTGTTTCTTCTCGTAGTCAAAATATCAGCGAATGTAAACAAAATGATAACGTTTCTGAATGAAAAAATATTGTCGTAAGCATTACAAACCGATTATTTTGTAGGCGGAAAAATCCGTAGAGTAAAATTGCTACTTATCGATCTTTATGTGAAAGCTATGGACCCGAGAGTCAAAGTTCCCGGTAGATGGCGCTAAACTCAAGATTTTTAGTTTATTTCATTTTTAGTATATGGGAGCATTATTAAGTCAAAGAAATTATATTTGCTAAAATGGGGCATTCCGTTTGATTGAGTTTAGTCAAATTACTGCCTTAGTCGATTGAGAAACGAGCCAAGAAGATCATCGGCAATGATGGACTCGTCCAGTCGAAGGTTCAAAGTCTTGAGCATCGACATCGAGTTGCTAGCATGTCGGTCTTCTATCGTTTATATTTCGGGAATTGTGCACTGGAAATGCACAATTGAATTCCGCCAAACCCGTTCCATCGTCGGACCACTAGACGTACGGCGTTGCGCCAACGGTACATGGTGGACACTCCACCCACACGTACAAAACGTTTTGGGAACAAATGTATTGTACGTTCAGCTAAGGAGTGGAATTTCCTGCCGGAGTCTGTTTCCTGATGTAGCTATCAGGAAACCTTCTTTCTTTCTGGGGGGTCTTTAAGTCAAGAGTGAATAGGTTACTTCTAGGCAAATGTAGATACCTTATAGTAGATCATCGTTTATCATCAGGTAAGAGTAGTGGTCACATGCGAGTCTATCGATAATAAAAAAAAACCGGGCAAGTGCTAGTCGGACTCGCGCACTGAGGGTTCCGTACAAACTTACCTATGAAAACAGTTCAGTTCCCGAATTGAGTTACAAAGATTTTTCTGAATCGCAAAAAGTTTTTTTTTTTTGTGACGTAACTACAAATTTACAGTTTTCAGATTTTTCCCTATACTTGTGCTATGAGACCTTGCTTCGAGTGCCGAAATACACGTTTTTTGCGACATAAATGGCCGTATCTTTTTTTTACGTTAACTCAGAAGTTTGACTTTTTCACAGCTTCAAGGGACCGCAGTCCTAAATATATGGTTTTAGTTTCAACTCGATACCTCCACGCGTTCTTGAGATAAAGGGTCTTGACAGACAGACAGACGGACAAGAAAGTGATCCTATAAGGATTCCGTTTTTTTCCTCTTAAAGTACGGAACCTTAAAAACATCCAATTCAATATCTAACTATAGTGCTTGAGTATAGTCGGGAATGTTGAGTTCAACGCCATCTAGCAAGAATATGGCCACGTTCGGGGCCGTAGCTGTCATCTTGACCTCTGATTTTTTAATTAAGAATTTTAAGTTTAGTATTTCTGAAACTCTAACATGGAAATCTGTCAAAATTTGACATGACAGTAAGGTTTAACAAAGTCTTAACCGACCGGTCCTTTATCACATTTTATTGAAAGTAAGAATAATATAGGTTTTATGGAAGTAGGAAAATAATTACTATTTAAGAATGAAAATAAAGAAGTTAGTTTAACAGGCATTATTCGAGTGATTTCATACTGTAGCAGTTGATAGAGTGTTGCAGTTATGTTATAATAAGACCCAGAGAAATAGGGAGGCAAGATCCTATGAGTGATTGACCTTAGTCTGGTTCCACTATTAAAATGATCAAGAGTGAATAGGTTGCTTCTAGGCAAGACTACATCATCGTTTACCATTAGGTAGTCAATAATCTAAAAATTGATTAATAGAAGCAGAATTTCTGATAATAAATATCAGGATGTAAACAGAGAATCCAAGCTTAGAGATTCTATAAGATTTGAAAGAGAGAATAGGGAAAAGTCATCGCAAATGAGTCAAGATTAAATTCTAGCAAGTATTCGAGCACAAAGAAGATAAAATATCCACCTCCCATATATTCTTGAAATCCCTGTCAGTGACAGGCTGGCCTTGCTGTATGTCTGTATATACCGCACTGATCTGAGAATTAGAAAGAAAACCATGGTCTATCAGCAGCAGAGATTATGAAACACATTGAAATGTAGAAGAAAGGAGGTCAATTCATTTTTGTAGAAGTGCATGTCTGTGGTATTATTTCATTAAACTTGTGTATCGGCTACGAAATAGGAAAAAGAGGAACTTACTGTAATACAAAACAATCGGGTTGGCCAATGAGGTTACGATTGAAGAAATAGTTTTAAAAGAGGTAGCGGAATTCACATACACAGATATGAAGAAAGAAGTTAAAGGGGAGACTTACAAAAAGCTTTTGAACAAATAATTGGGCACTTGACTCATTTTTTTAATCATTTGTATCAAAAAGTAGCTTTGTCCGAAATTGTATTGCATAGAAAGAATTTCAACAACGTTCAAAATTAAGTAAGCTAGGAACCATTCAAATTTGGTGGAAGGGCAAATTGTCAATTACCAGAAAAAGAACGCACAATCTTAAATGTGACGTCACCACCATTAGGTACTTGCGTAGAAAAGATATAGCGAGATATTTCCACCCCGTGCCGACTCTTCCTCATACAAATATTTAATATTCTAATTGCTGCTTTATTTTATAAGCAAGCTTCATTTGGTGTTATTTGGCGTTTAGGATAAAATATAGTGCAAAAATAAAAACAGGAGAATTAATTCGATTCGGGAAACACAGGACCTAATTCAGGAATGATTATTATTAGGAAAGACGTCTCTAGTGACGATCAGAGTGGCGATTTTGTGATCAACGGAAGGTATTATAGTAGACACTAAAATCTAAACATAGCAAAAGCTGAAAATCAAAGAACAGAAAAAAACAAAGCTGCAACATTTTTACCTGTCTTTCATCAGGTCTTCGCGCAGGCCATGCCCGTCGCGGAGGGGAGAGCACGGCGCCTCCGCCATTGGGCGAAAGTGCTTCCTGCTTGAATACAGCCAATGACGGCAGCGACAGCAGCGCCTCGCTACGGTGAGAAAACGTACTACACGGTGAGTTTTTAGAGGGTTCGATATGAGATGGCGCTGTATTCAATCGTATGAAACTAAAAGTCATTATTTCAACAAATAACAGATTCAAGCTGCAGATGATATTTTTAATATTAATATCAGTTTTCATTAACACTAGTTGAAACATTTATGAATGCGTTAATATGTGCAGTATTGAATTATCTACGGTTGGCGCTAAACCGAGCATTGAACCACCACATACCAGTGCAATCAACCCTAGGGTTGCCTAGGGTGATTGTTGCCTAGGGTAATGAATGCTTAGACATTCATTTCGGGTCTCCTAGTGTAACTGGCAAAGAGTACAAAAGTCACTTGCAATTACGCTTTATGCTTTTTGCATTGCGCCAGTCATTCAGATAAAGAGATAAAACATTATAATGTGCCTGCGCATTGTAAAGTTACACAGCAACAATAACACTGCTTGTCAGACAAAATAAGTACAAATGCTGTGCTAAGCATTATTATTCTTGATTCGAAAAACTACTGTAAGCTTCTATATTACGTAACATGACAACCTATTTATTGTTTGACGTATTCAAATAACAGATGGCGCTTCTTATATCTTGTCAACAACAGGCGCCCCTAGCACTACACTACTATACTATTAAATAAAAGTTTGATAAGTTCGAAACACAGATGGCGCTGTATTAAACTGCTTCAGTTCAGTTTAAGTTTTAGTGATACTCACTTCATGGACAGTTCTCCGGGCAAGTCGAGGTCCAGGTCATTGACCTGCCAGCCGGGAGACATGTGCGATGATGAGGAGCTGGTGCCGCTGCCGCCCATATCGCTCAAGGCAGCTGGGAAGAGAAAACAAGGTTATGAGTAGAGGATTTTGATAAAAGTTCCTGTTTGAGTTGAAGTTACCGTATGTTCAGTTGTTGTAGTATTTTGGAATTTTCAGTATATATTCCCTAACTTTAACACAACGCCATCTAGCCCAAACTAACCAGAGCTTGAGCAATGAGTACTAAAAAACTGATAAACATACTTATATATTTCTTAATACATACATACTCGTATTATAGATAAATTACACCCAGACACAGAACAAATGATCGTGCTGATCACACAAACATTACCAACGACCTCCAGTATATCAGTCAGAACTATAAACCACTAGACCAACAGACCAGTCAAAAATTCTTATAGTAATATAAGGCAGCTGTCACTGTCACAGATAAAATAACTGTGAAGAGACTGTACATGATGAGGATCGTCTTATCATTAGTAGTAATAATTAACCATCATCTAGTGATACCAACCACTATAGGATATTCGAAGAAATCATAACAGATTCCTGTACCTTTTGAGTACCGTAATTAGACATACAATAGAAAGACAATGGGCGAGCGAACGCCGGCGTTCGCTTGGGGGTTTAATGAATATGCCTGATAATGGGTAACACTAATCAAAATGCAGAGGTACTGTGACGAAATTGCCAAAAACACTGTTTGTTCAAACAATATGTACTTTACTCATGATAAACAGAGTGACATATTCGCACTGGAGAAAAACTCTTTAAATAAAGATTAAAAAAAAAAGATGGAGCCATTAGAATAAATAAGTAAATACGATGCTTAATAAGTAAGGTAGACTAAAAAGAGTACGATGCTTAATAAGTAAGGTAGACTAAAAAGAGACTTCACAAAGTATATAGTTTTTCATTCTCTACACATAGCGATACACGTTAGGGTGTACCTGACTGGTTTACCTACAAAGTTAGTCATACCTATCAGGTAAGTTTGTGTGGAATCCTGCACAGTTGTGCAACATACACGCTCCGGTTTACCTGTACAACTCAACTGTACAGGCAAACCTGTCAGGTATACCCAAGCGTGTATAAATACTGACTACCTTAACAAATCTCAACCAGGTTTTACCCATACTCGTATTGCAATGTGTTTTACGAGTTCAATCTGGTTGTAATTTTGTTATTTATTTATTTACCATCAAAAAACAGTTCAATTCCCGAATTGAGTTACGAAGATTTTTTAGAATCGCAAAAAGTTTTTTTTTGTTCCGTAACTACAAATTTACAGTTTTCAGATTTTTTCCTATACTTATGTTTTGAAACCTTGCTTCATGCCAAATTTCAGGATTCTAGATCAACGGGAATTCTAGTACCCTATTGATTTTGATTCCCTTGAGAGTGTCGAAATACTTATACGTTTTTTGCGACATAAACAACCGTATCTTTTTTTTTCGTTAACTCGGAGGTCTGATTTTTTTCACAGCTTCAAGGGGCCGCAGACCTGAGTATATGGTTTTAATTTCAACTCGATACCTTCACGCGCTCCCGATATACAGAGTCTTGACAGACAGACAGACGGACAACAAAGTGCCCTTATAAGGGTTCCGTGTTTTCCTTCCTGAACCCTAAAAAATAATTTAAAAAAATCAATTCAATCATCAATTTATTTTTATTTATTTGCCAAAGAGACGCAAAAATTTCCCTACCAGATAACGCCAAACCAAACGTTCAGTAACAGTAAACAAGATCTATCGGGGGTCAATAAGTTAACTATATCAAACTAAATCATTCTGGATACAGAAACATTTCATCAAGCTCACACGTACTTTTGTAATATTTTTTGATATTTAGGGAGTTAGAGTTTCAAAGGGATTGAAATCACATTAATATTATAAATAAAAATTAAATATTATTCCACAACTATCACACAACGCCATCTAGTACCAAACTATGCAGAGCTTGTGCTAGGACTAGAAAACTGGTAAACATACTTAAATTTATATTTATAAAGTACATATGTATTATAGAGAAATTACACCCAGACACCCAGAATAAAATGATCGTGCTCACCACACAAATATTTGTCTTGGGTGGGAATCGAACTCAAGACCTCCGGCATAGCAATTAGGTCCATTAACTACAAGACCAATAGGCCAGTTAAATGTTGTTTGTTACTCTTTCGCTTACGCTCAAACGACTAAACGGGTTCGGCTAAAAGGCACATAAGTAGACAATGTCTTGGATTGGGATATAAGATACTTTTATCCCAGTAGTCAGACATGAAAGCGGGAAGAGAAACTGGTGGAGAAAATATATTTGCTTGACCGCCTGCACCAGGACCAGCGTGTCGTTAGCGTAACAGACTACGTTAAAGCATATAGTCGTACGTAACCGATGTCACACAAGTGCAGCCCCAGAACCGACCCCTGTGGGACACCACCCGACATCTTTCCCTGGTACCACTCTCACCGATGTCCAGGGTAGATGAGGGCACTGCCCGTCAAATAAGCCTAGACCACACGACAGACAGGCATTTTGATATCACCGGATGCCGACCTACCGTCGGCATCCGGTGATATCAAAATGCCTCCCTAATGCACAAGGCATGGTGTTGAAGGCATTAGTGAAGTCAAAACGACCCCACCCCGGGGCACCACGATTATTTATTCACGTAAATATTTAGACGAGTAATACTGATTGCAATAAGTTCTAGCTCACATAAAATATCAATAAAGGCATTGAAATATACGTTAAACAATCGAGCACTATTGGTATCTTATCGGTTAAACTTTGACCGCGCGCGTATTGAACTAGATGTAACTACTTCGAATATCTCTGTTTGAGTTGAGTCTCGAATCTCAATTAAGTTCGATTTGAATGATGATGTTTTTGGCGTTGTTTTGTCATGATGACACCTTATCATGCAGACTGGTGTTTTTCTTTTCTTTTAATAGAGAATGGTTTCTCACATTTAACAATCTGTAAGAATTGAAAAAGCGAATATGCCACCAGTAATTGTCCATTAGGAGGTAGTGAAGAAGGTGACACTACAAGCCTATGACGTAACCCAATCAGAATTCTAGAAAAAGGCCACAAACTAGTCTCAACATCGCTTTATCTCTCTCTCACACTTTTCTGCCTCACACCTGGATTGAGACAACTCAGTCCATTCTTTATGCCTTATTTTGAGGTGGGAAATCATCAAATAACATATCTAGCTCTAGGTGGAGCAAGGGGAAGTCTTAAGCTTTTACAGACTATAACCACCAGTTTCCTGCAGCCTAAAGAGACCGTGCCTAACGTCAACTTTTGGGCTCAGGTCTAAACACTGGTTTGTTAGTAATAACACTGTCGATTGCCACCACAAGACTAACGAGGCAGTTTAAAGACCAATCGTTCAAACCCATTAGTAATTAATTACAGAAAGATAAAATAGACTACACGGCTAATTGTTTTAGTTATCTGTGGCTCTTTAAAGACCATTAATTAATCAGTAAACAAAACTAGTAAGAGCTCTACAAGAAATGCGTTTTTTACCACTTCTCTGACTATGATCTGATTCAAGTCAAATGATTTTTTATTTATTTATATATAAACTAGTGCTTAACTGCAAACCCACCTGATGGTAAGCAGTGATGCATTCGTTGATAGTGAGGCACACTAGTTTATTTAAGAGCCTATTCACTCCAGCCTTGAAGACACGTATTATACAGACAATTATAATATTTGTCAGTGATAAAAATCCATCCACGATTACATGGGATTTCACCAATACACTCAATTGTACGATCAAGAACCTTATTATGGAGCTATATGGACGTGTTCAAATTTCAGGCGTGCGAGCAAGAGGGCTGGAGCTAGATACACCCTATAGGGTGTAGCTATACATATATAGCTCCATCACTTTAGCAGTTCAGTTTAGATCTTCAAATCGATCGCGTTAAGACCTCGTGGTAAGGCCTAAGCTAAGGAAAGGAATATTCTGCTGAAAATTGTTTTCTCTGGTAGCTATATTCTGAGGGATTTTATGCAAGCATGCACCACCATCGATCATATCATCGCTTGCAATCAGGTGAGTTTTTCGAGTGTTTATCTTCGGACGGCGAACAATGGGTAGCTCGCCATCCGATCGTCCGGTAACCGTCCGGACTGAGCCCAAGTCGTCGACGGCGCGTAGTGTTCCACGCGCGCCTCAAGGAGATATCAGTAACCGTATACGGCCACAGTAGGCTTCGACCCTGCTGGGCCCCCAGCAGGGTCGAAGCCTACTGTGGCCATGGGTGATGCGAAAGAGATGCCCGGGGCCCTGGAAAAATGGCAAAGAAGGAACAGGAGTGGGTTTTTAGTCAGTAAAGTCTAACACTATCTCCCGCCCCACCCAAGAGCGGGGGATGTTATTAGATGATTTCCCACCCGAAAAAAAAAGTGTTTTATCTTGAAATCATCTTAGAATCACAGAATCCGGTTTGATGTGGCGTCGCATACGTCCAAATTATCGCATTTTACAAAACCAGTACGAAGCAAATAAGATGATTTCATAGGTCAGAATACTATAATATCTGACCTGGT
This sequence comes from Mythimna impura, assembly GCA_905147345.3. NCBI lineage: Eukaryota > Metazoa > Arthropoda > Insecta > Lepidoptera > Noctuidae > Mythimna > Mythimna impura. Next base: position 6,464,517 of record LR990369.1, on the reverse strand, counting down.
ACTTGTAATCGTGGAAAATTCCCGCTGGCACTATCTCTGTAGGCAATGGTACCGAGGCGAAATTACGTAAACTATAGATAAGTACCATTCTGTCACTAAAAGTGCCACAAGAGAACGTTTAAATGTATCTTGTTGCGACGTAAATTCGATCGTTGAACTTTTATAAGCATTCAAATGATTATAAAATGGGTTAATTGATACCAATTAAATTGTTGAAAAGAATTAAATGGTATTTTAAATATAACGGCTTAGACTGCTCATTGTATGTAATCTAATTAAGTTATTATTGCCCTCCTTTGTCCCAATTGTATGATAGTCCTCTAGTGGCCTATGCAGGTCCTCCTTACACTCCATTTATTTATCTCTTCACTGGAGTTAAGATCTAGTGGTTATGAAAGGAGTCTAGCCCATTTGACCATTTCTTGACGTAAAAACCGGGCAAGCGCGAGTCGGTACGGAACCCTCAGTGCGCGACACTGAGGGTTCCGTACAAACTTACCTATGAACAGTTCAATTCCCGAATTGAGTTACGAAGATTTTTTCGAATCGCAAATATGATTTTTTTTTGTGACGTAACTACAAATTTACAGTTTTCAGATATTTTCCTATACCTACTTGTGCTATGAGACCTTGCTTTATGCCGAATTTCAGAATTCTAGGTCCCCTATGAATTTTGATTCCCTTGAGACTGTCGAAATATACGTTTTTGCGACATAAATGGCCGCATCTTTTTCGTAACTCAGAAGTTTGATTTCACATCTTCAAGGGACTGCAGACATGAGTACTTATATGGTTTTAATTTCAACTAGATACCTCCACGCGTTCCCGAGATAAAGGTTCTTGACAGACAGACAGACGGACAACTAAGTGATCTCATAAGGGTTCCGTTTTTTTTCCTTTTGAGGTACGGAACCCTGAAAAAAGAGTAAAAAAAAATTCTAGAGAGAGAATATTCTCAGTAGCAGTGAAAATCTTGCGGGATTGTTGTTTGATTATTGAGTTACCACGGAGTGGCATGGAGGCCAAAGTACCATAAAGGAACACAAGTTGGTTTTAGTCAATAAAAGTCTGACACTAACTCTAGCTCCACCTAGAGCGGTTATTTTATGATTACCCACACACAAAAAAGCTGTGGAAATCATCTATCCAGCCTATTTCCTAAATATGCTGAAGTTAGCTTCTAGTTTAACCAGAAGAAACTGACTACCAGTATTTTCATGGATCGACTGCCTATTGTGACTAGACAACCCACTTACTAGGTAATACTTATATTTGGTTTACAATAAACTTATTCTACTAGGCTACACGCGAATACAACTTAGCAAGACTCGTTGACAGCACCCAGAAAGCAGTGGAAATGGAAACCATTAATTCGAGACAGGGGCTGAATTCAGCAATTTCTATTGGTTCTTTAACTGTAGCTAATTTGGAACAGCAAAGCGGTTTAAAAAGATCAGAAGTTCCAAGTGGACAGAATTACATGTTTACCAAAATTTGCGCTTTAACCATACTATAAATAAAATAAAAGATTGCATCATATTAATAAACTTAATACAACATTGAGTGATTCTGAATGTCATATAAAATGCGGAAACAAACACACCAGCCGCCAGTAACGAAATTAATGGCCTTAAAAAAAAGAGAACACAGGTCTCTACAGGCCTTGATTTATCAGCAAGTAAGAAGAAATAAAGATAGAAAAAAAAGTACCGTAAGCATTATAAGTGATGCTGGCAAAAGCATGTGCTCCAAACTCGGTGAATCTCCTCCCCTCTCTTGCTTCACGAGCAGCAAACTGCAACACCGCAGCAGCGGACACCCGCTCTTGCTGCGGCGTCGTGTCTTCAACCATGGCCGACAGCTTGACGGTAAACACCAAAAGATGGTGCCACTAGTCTATAAGCAGTTCAGCAACTTTCCGCTAGATGGCACCTCAATACCCGGTTCAACTTTTGAAAGTTTTAGACTCACACTAATAGATGGCGTTGCTTTCGAAGAACAAGTTTTCGAATAACAGAGGGCGGTAGTATCGAATGAAGTTTTATATGAATTTTATTTACACTTTTGATGAAATATCACAGCCAGAATTAGGTTTTTTAGACACTGTCAGAAGTACCAATTACAAAACACACATTTAAACGTCCATGTACTTGATTGGCTGACTATAATATTTCTGTGGTATTTTGTGGCGCTTCGAAAATGTTCGAGTGTCATTTTATTGAAGAAGATTTTATAGCACTTCACTTTTTGCTTGAATAAATTGGTCTGTTCACTTCACTTATTAAACTTTTGATCGAGATTCATCTTTGGCAATAATATAAGGCTAAAATCGTATACAGCTTCAATTGATTAGCCCACACAAAATGTAAAGACAAATGTCTCCTACCAAGAATAATTCTGCAAGTTTCTTTCGCGCCCGACTAGCACGACGTATCAACTTTTTGACAATACTGTAAATAATACAAAGATTTAACGCCAGTTGCTATCATCGTGTTCCGAATTGCGATAAAAGTGATTATATCGCGAATCCGACCAAATTTAATAGTCACAAAATATAAGGGCTATTGAGTAATAATTGTGACGTTGCGTGTTGGTCGGATTCGCGATATTATCGCTTTTGACGCAATTCGGAACGACGGGTATGAAATCACGATGGGAATATCAATTTGAGCTAAGTAATAGAACTTGTTAGAGAATACTTCAAAAGTTGTTATTAGGTATTTTTCGATGCCTATACTCCATTCTGAATAAGATTAGACATTGAAACAAACCTCTTTTACTGTCCAACCGATTTTGACCAATAGCAACTGCAGAAAATAGTTGGTATTGTAACCACTTTATTGCTTTTAAAGCCATCCTTAAGTTTTTTTTTTTGTTTTCGAGGGAAAACCTTCAAAAGGCGCCCGGACTTTGGGTATAAGTCCGGGCAGTGTGCGATTTTTACCTCACTAAAACTACCCCGGTGATCACCATCAGCACATATAAAAGGGGCGCCGCGCGCCGTTACTTCTTAAAAGACCATTCCGGAACCCCTCTGTACAACGCCTGTTAGGGCACATCCCTGAGGAGACTGTACAACGGTCTCCCCTGAGTCTCTTTGTGCACGGCAGCACGTGATCACTGTGCCACCGTCTTCCTTGGAATCACTCGATGGGCGGGCAGAGTCCCCACTCTGCACGCCCGTGATTCCAAAGTCCCGTCTGCATTGGATGATGCAAGCGGGGTTTCGGCGTGTTAGGCATCGAGGCGGTTGCCTCCCGCAACGCCTTCTTCTCCGAATGGGAAGTCTAAATCAATTGAACAGACAGTAAAAACTGTTTGTTTAAATGGCTAATCGTTTAGCGAATGGAGTATAATTATGCCTAGCCGTATTTAAAATATTCACTACACTTTTTGCAGGATGTTGTGACTTGTGTTATTGTCTCAAGTATTGATTAATGAATGACCTCGGGTCAATTACTTGATTTTGCTTTTTAGTCTGAATACGATAAAACGTGCTTATGTGCTGTAAGATCAATGCGTGATACATTTGTACAATCGCACATATGTAAACGTGCATCGATTCAAAACGGTCCTATCAAACCATTATCAATTTTATTTCGCAGTAAGTAGGTATGTTTTGCTTTGAACCCAGGTATTACTCGGGAGAGACTAGCTGTGTTTGTAATTATACAGATTTTATGCGTGGTAGACATTTTCTCACTTTCGTTTTGCGCTTATAATCCTCACGATGTTTTCCTTCATCGTTTTGAGAGCAGTGGTGATGCAATAAATTACACAAAACAACTGATCAAAACATCAGCGATTTGAAAAAACGCCATAGCGAAGAACGCCAGAGGACGCCATAGCGTCTCTCCAGCCACTCCTCAAACTAAAAGTTCACTTACCGCCGCGATTCTAGCGTGCCGAGTGACTTATTGAAGTATTTGCGAATTAGTATTTAGCAAAGACAAGAAGATAACCATTTTTATGGGACGCGAATAAAGCACAAGTGTGACAGATATGAAAATAAGCAAATATACATTATTTAGATAAACACATGTTACGTCAGATATGATAATTGAACGTGATACCATATCGTAATATGAATTGTGTGCGAAAACTCCACGCCTTAATAAGGATTTCTTAGAAAAAGATCAATTCATAAAATGACAATTCTAACTTATACACTTGACTGGCAATCGTGATGGCTCAGTGGTTAAGGCAGGGTGCCTCTCATGCATAAGCTTGCAGGTTTGAAACCAGACAAGTACCCATGTGTACCAGCCACGGTAGACGCGGGCTTGCGGACGTCGAGCACTGGGTAGCTCGCCGTCCGGCTGTTCGGCAATTAACCGGACCGAGCCCAGTCGTCAACAGCGCGTAGTGATCCTCGCGCTCCTCAAAGAGATGTCAGCAAACTGTAGGGGCCCAGCGGGGCCGATGCCCGCTAGCTAGGACCGCGGAGAATTTCTGAAAGGGAAACCCGTAGTCCTAGTACGCAAAGGGTAATTGAAGGATACAGGTGTGGTTTTAGTCAGTGAAAGTCTGACACGCCCTCGCGCTCCACCCAGAGCGCGAGAAGTCATTTGGATGATTTCCCAACTTAAAAAAAAAAAAAAAGTACCCATGTGAATTTTTCAATTCATATGTACTTTTCTAAGTTTATCTAGGACATTACTGACACCTCGTGCCTCGGGAAGCACATAAAACCGTCTTCTTCTTCTTCTTTTCGATTCGAAGGTAATCTCGTCCAACTGTTTGGGCCCAGTAGGTTTTTTTTAAGGTGGGAAAATCATCTTATGACAAATCTCGCTCTTGGGCGGCGGGCGCGAAATAGTGTCAGACTTTTACTGCCTAAAAACGCACTCCTGTTCCTTCTTTGCCTTCGTCCCAGGGCCCCGGGTTTCATTTTCACACTACCCGTGGCCCCAGTAGGCTTCGACCCTGGCTACACTAATAGCAGCATCGGTAGCACTCATCAAATCCTCCAAAGTGCAAGTGTATGGGCACTTGGGGCATTCTAAAGCGCAGGCCACACCGCCAGCTAGCGGGCGGGCGGGCTAGGCGGGTGGGCGAAGCGAACGAAGGAAACTATACAAACTACGCGAAATATTGGCTAGCTAAACTATGGGGTTCACACCGAAAACTACGGACAGACGAGCACTACACTGCTATTCGAAAGACGAGCGTCGACTAGTCTACTCGAAACGGGGAGGACGGGCGAACGAACCGGGCGCGCCAACGAGGTGAACGAGTAGCTTCGCTGGAATCGTCGGTTATTTCGTTAGGTTAGTCGGTAGCTCGCGGTGTGAACCGAAGTATGTAAAGAGGTGAAACGATGTTCGCCCGCCTAGCCCGCCCGCCCGCTAGCTGGCGGTGTGGCCTGCGCTTTATATGTGGCTCATGTTTTGAACAGGAGCACCGCACTCACATTGAGTATCCGACGGGTCTATAAAACCCCATTTTGCCAAGTTGTGTTACATAATGCCGTTGGTCACGGTTGTCTTGTCATTCGTAGATCTTTAACAGTCGTTACAGGTAGTCAGACGCCAGAAAGTCTGACCATCAGTCTATCCAAGGAGTATCATGTTGCCCAGTAACTGAGTTGTGGAGTTCTAATATGCATTCGTTCCATGTAAAACACGAGTATTCAGTCGCATCCAGGTAGGGTGGAAACCGACCCTAATCTAGACGAGAAAAGGTATTCCGGCCACCGTAGGCGCGGGCTTGCGGACGGCGAGCAATGGGTGGCTCGCCGTCCGACCGTCCGGTAACCATCCGGACCGAGCCCAAGTCGTCGACGGCGCGTGCTGTTCCACGCGCGCCTCAAGGAGATGTCAGCAACTGTAGAGGCCCAGCAGGGTCGAAGCCTACTGGGGCCAAGGGTCTGATTCTGAAAGGAAGACTCGGCCCTGGTACGAAAGGTAACGAAGGAACAGGAGTGGGTTTTTAGTCAGTAAAAGTCCGACACTATCTCCCGCCCCGCCCAAGAGCGGGGGATGTCATAAGATGATTTTCCCACCGGAAAAAAAAAGACGAGAAAAAGTATGCGGTTAAACTGGAAGTGGTGCTAATTGGGAAATGGCTAGGAAGCATCGACTTATATTCTAGAGATAGACAAGCACGTTCATGGAAAATATTTGTCAAAATACTGAAAAGTTAAAACAAAAGTTTGCTGCGGCGGCGGCGCTAGATTGACATTATGTCGTTTAACAGAACTATTAAAACATACAGCGCTAAGATAGCTTTTAGAGGATACTTTTTTCGCGACCAAAATGTCTTAAGCGACATGAATTTCGTGGCACTTACGCGTTTCGTTCAACATAGTGTAATTTTGAAGGTGTATGGATTACACTGCACCTGAGTCGATTGAAGTGTGTGTTCGGCACGCGTAATCTAGTGCGTTTTTTTCATTTTTCGGTGGGAAAATCATCTTATGACATCCCCCGCTCTTGGACGGGGCGAGAGATAGTGTCAGACTTTTACTGACTAAAAACCCACTCCTGTTCCTTCGTTGCCTTTCGTACCAGGGCCGAGTCTTCCTTTCAGAATCAGACCCTTGGCCCCAGAAGGCTTCGACCCTAATGGGCCCCTACATTGCTGACATCTCCTTGAGGCGCGCGTGAAACAGTACGCGCCAACGACGACTTGGGCTCGGTCCGGACGGTTACCGGACGGTCGGACGGCGAGCTACCCATTGCTGTCCGTCCGCAAGCCCGCGCCTACGGTGGCTGGAAATCGGGATCAGAATCCCGGCGGCGGTTGGGGCGTGAGGACCGTTGCCTCACGCGATCGGCCGCCTCCATCACCATCAGCCACTCCTCAAAGAGGGGGGGAGGGGGGTAATCTAGTGCGTAGTACATATATATCGATGTTAGGAAGGGACGGTATACTTAAATAAACAAATATTGACTGCATTAACAGTCCTTACTATCCACGAGACCAATCCAAAGATAGCACAAGAAAGACACGAACAACAAAAATAGCAAATGTTTGTTCATTTTATTGTTCAAATTGTCACGTTTGTCACAGAGGAGCCAACGTCATGAATATTAGCACTATCCTATGTAAACTTTATGTTGTTAATGGTAACAAGCATATTTTGTACTTTGATCAGAGGATGAACTTGTTGGCCAATTTTTCTACGATCGACCAGAGATAACACCGGAAATCTAGGAATCTAGACTCGAGAGATAAAACTCATAATATGACTCACGATATTGACTGATCCATGAATGAACTATATAAGGAATAGAATAGAAACACTTTTATTCGGGACAGACACAGCACAAAGGTTACAAACACAGAGTAAAAAAGAACAAAAGTACAATACGGCCAACGTAACTTGGCGATTCTGAACATAGGCTCTGCGAACTTTAGCGCATATACACTCGTAAAAAAACTGTTATTGACATAATTTTTTTTAAACCAAATCACGAGTAAAAATTTACTAATACAGGGACCAAGTACAAATAAAATTAGTTAAAAAAATAAAATTTTATTAGTTTTTTTTTTTTCATTAAAGTCGATATCTCGTTTACTAACGACAACATTCACTTTGTTTGTAAATCTATTTCGTTAAATATTTCATAGAAACAAAAAGTAATAAATTCCAAATCGATAAAAATCGATTGCGATATTTGATTGAATAAAGGGTCGATTGTGTTTACATAGAGGCAATCTCTAGCCTAGACCTCCGCCCCGCGCACGTCTCCTCATGCCACCATTTTGTTCCTAAAAAACGTTCGGGCTCGCCAAGATATAACGGCCGTACAGTACAAAGTGCGCCGAGCGTACCCGCACCGAAAGGGTGACCACCTCAGCACTAAGGGCACTTTGCCCATGTAACTGAAGCTGATGGACATGTGTATTCTCTCCATTCTGACCTATGGTGCACAGACTTGGTCTTTGACTAATATCCAAAAGTCCAAACTCTTAAGTACTACTTTACTACGTTATACTTTTTTATTTTTTGAATAAATTATGAAATGTCAATTTTTTTTCAAAATAGCAGATTTTCAGAGGTCTTTACTGGATTGGGGGGCACGGCAGGGCCCCCGCCAGGCCGAGCGCAAAGCAAACACTGCCGTACCATCTATTACTGGAACCATTTCGCCGCATTTTCAGGCCCCTATTTGAGAACCTCTGGATAAGACCAGAACGCAGAAATTTTCGTCATCCAGTAAGCTATAATCACGCAGCAGTCGATTTTTTTGCTGCCACTCGCGTACGGCTCGTGCGAATTCCGCCTCGGTCGCAATGACAAACTTCGACTACTTTCCTGGATAAGTCTTTTACTGTCCAGGCCGCTCGTCTATGGAATGCATTGCCTGTGGAAATAAAACATGCGCAAACACTGCCTGTATTTAAAAGGCTTGTGAAGGATCATTACTTGTCACTGTGATCATGTCTTCGTTTCATCACTTATTCTCTTGCTTATATATTTATATTTTGTATGTATGTATATGTCTATTTTAGTATTAAGTATTAAGTTTTTGTTTACTTTTATATTTGCACCAAGTGCAACCCCATTTTGTGTCCAGCCCCCCTAGCCAAGTCACAAACGATAAACGTAAACTCTCAGTAGTCTTTAATAGATTTTCAACTTTATGTTATTGGATTTAAAGTTGAAAATCTATTGAAGATTACATAGTGTTTTCGTTCGTTCCGGTCGCTAACGCTCAGTAGTCTTTAATAGATTTTCAACTTTATGCTCTTAGGTATAAAGTTGAAAATCTATTGGAGATTACTAAGCGTTCACGTTTATCGTTTGCAACTTGGCTAGGGGGGCAGGCAATTTCTATCCATTCTGGGTTGCCTGGAAGAAATCGCCGAGTGCGATAAGGCCGCCAATTGTATGTTTTTTTGTATTAAAATATCAGATTGTAAATTTGTAATCTTGGTATGTAATATAATAAAGTATATATAAATAAACTAGCTGAGCCGGCAAACGTTGTTTTGCACTTTAAAAAAAAAAAAAAAAAAAATAGATGTTGGCCGATTCTCAGACCTACTCAATATGCTCACAAAATTTCATGAGAATCGGTCGAGCCGTTTCGGAGGAGTTCAAGTTCGAACACCGTGACACGAGAATTTTATATATTAGAAGATAAATAAATAAACTTTCTGCACTTGTATCAAAATGTATTATTTCCGACCTTTCGGAACCGGACCTCCGTAATATCTCTGTTTTCAGGTATCGCTCGCGTGACATCTAAACAGAAGCAAATCAAAACACGTACAGAACACACCAGACCTTATCATTGTTAACCTACAAATCGCTTCGCATCCAGTATGGCCAGTCTAAGGCCACAGGGTCATGCAGTATCAGGTCGTTATTGCCAACTGCTCCACCGCTGGCGGACACGCGCGAGGTCAGAGGTGATTTATAACGAGATTTCATATCTGCTTTTTTGAGTGGTGTTAAAATTTTAAGGATTTAACCTACATAATGCCAAAAATGGAGGAAAAAATCCGGCCAAGTGCGAGACGGACTCGAGCACGAAGGGTTCCATACCGCCCGTAGCAAAAACGGCAAAAAAATCACGTTTGTTGTAAGGTGACTCCCCCTTCAATATTTATTTTAGTATTTGTTGTTATAGCGGCAATAGAAATACATATCATCTGTGAAATTTTTTACTGTCTATCACGGTTCGTGAGATACAGCTTGGTGACAGACAGACAGACAGACAGACAGACAGACTGACGGACAGCGGAGTCTTAGTAATAAGGGTCGCGATTTACCCATTGGGTACGGAATCCTAAAAAGTAAGAAGGTTCGATGCTGCTCTAGAACGCAAAAGGTAACTGAAGGAACACATGTGGGTTGTAGTCGTTAAAAATATGACACGCCCTCTCGCTCCACTCAGAGCGGGAGAAGTTAATTGATGACTTCCCACTAGGGAATGCAATATCGGTCTCGCGAGTTATCGAATCTCGAGAGATGTCAGCCATATTTTCGATAATCAATCTCGACGAGACGTAATCTCGTTCGAGATCTCGATAGTATCGATCGAGATTTAGTGAGAGGCACGCGTCGCGTTCTTTCAAAAATTACCGTTGCCCAAGAACAGTCATCGCTCTAGGATAGAGCGAGAGAGCAAGTCAGACTTCAACTCAGTTTATGATTTACCACCTCAAAATAAAGAGACGACGTTTCAATAAACGAGACACAAGCTTCATGAGATAATATACTCATTTATAATATAGACATAACACAAATACAGGTTATGATAACAGTCTAGGCGATTACCTAATCAATTAATGCACTAATTGATGATGATTGTTTTACTTAACAAATTTATCTATTTAAATAAAAGGAGAAACTGACTGACTGACATATCAACGCACAACCGTTCAAACTGGGACTAGGATTGTGAAATTTATGCACAAGGTTTCCTTTTATGACGTAGGCGAGCATAAGAGAAGATTTTCCAAAATTCACCCCCTTCTATATACAACATTGGTTTTTAGTATATGCGAAACCCGAAACACGTGTCTAGTACTTTTATGTAAAGAATCTATGTACAAAATTACATAACTGTATTATGAAAAATCACAAAGTTATAAGCTTGTTATGTCAGCAAAAATACATAGTCACCGGGCGACTGAGGGGTTGTTTTGCACTTGCACCCAGCTGTTTGCTGGCGCCTAATACCCGCTATGACCTGCCGTAACCTGTGTTGTACTTAGTGATAGTACAAATGTCAAAAACTAAAAGTCAATGTGATGGTGAAATGGCGACAGTGACTGTCACAACCTAGTGCCGGGCACGCCATAATTATGGCGGTTAGTTCCCTCTTTGAGGAGTGGGTGGAAAGACGTCACGACAACCTCACCTTCCCCATGTCGCAGGTCCTCACCGGACATGGTAAGTTCGGGAGTTTCCTGCACCGGATTCGTGCGGAGGAAACAACCGGGTGTCACCGTTCTGTGGACCACCCGGAGGACACGGTAAAGCATACGGTGGAGGTGTGCCACGCTTGGGCGGAGCACCACCATGTCCTCGTGGGGGCGATCGGCAGCAACGACCTCTCGCGCTGTGCCCTTTTTCAAGCCATGGTCTGGGGTGAGGAGGAATGACAAGCGGTCGCCTCCTTCTGCAAAGCAGTATTGCTAGCGAAGGAGGCGGCCGCACATGTGAGGGAACAGCCTTACTTACTCCCCCACTGCTGGGATCCCAACCCCGATTTCCAGCCACCAGGTGTGGGCTTGCGGACGGCACGGCAAGCAATGGGCAACTCGCCGTCGGGACTGAGTTCGAGTCAACGACGGCATGTAGTTTTCCACGCGCGCCTCAACGTCAACAAAACTGTAGGAGCCCAGCAGGGTCGAAGCCTACTGGAGCCATGGGTTGTGCGAAAGAGAACCCCGGGGCTCTTGAATGAAGTCAAAGAAGGAACATCTCCTATGTTCTATGTTTATATGGGTTTTAGTCAGTAAAAGTCTGACACGCTATCCTGCTCCGCCCTAGAGCGGGGGAAGTCATTGGATGATATCCCACATAAAAAAAATATATATTAAATAGTTTATCTCAGGACTCTGGGGTCCTTTCGAAAGCGTACGAGAGGCCGAAGCCAATTCGCAGAGGTGTGGTGCCGTGGGTGCCACTATTTATTATCTTCTTAAGAGGGTCCTTTTCCACTCGCCTATCGTCAACATCGAGCATGGTTTAAAAGCTTGTTACTTCATCTAACGCAATCCAACGCGATGTTTGACGAAAAGGCATCGCGAAATAAGAGAGATAACGCCTGAAAATTCTGCTCTGTTTGCATTCCGTAATTTACTCAAATATTTTACAAAACTTGTTCCAGGAAATACGTTATTTTTAAACCCTTAAAAGTTTTGAAAAAAAATGTCGTTATTTAGAATCTTGATTAAATTTCCAAGTCTTCTATTGTTATACATTTTTGACTTTTTAAATTTTCGAGTAAATTATGAAGTGTCAAAGTTCATGCAAAATAGCAGATTTTCAGAGGTCTTTACTGGATTAGTTTTACACAAATTTAAAAATTGATTTCAATAGAAGCCTAGATAATATGCACAAGATACTGTGTTTCCAAAATATCTAATGAAAAATGTGTAATAACGTCATAATCGCGTAAGAGCGGTTTTATGAAAAACAGTGAAAATGTATGTCGAGTTGCATCCCCTTAAGGGGAAGTTGAACTCATTTTGAACTTTTCTGAACCTCTGAAAATCCACAAACATAAAAGAGAACACCATGAAAATATATTTTATTAAAATTGACCAATAAGACCAAGCGCTCTGGGTAAAAATCAAAACATGATATAAACTAGTTAGCTCGATAAAAAAAATCGCGAGTCTGACCCTAACTTATGATTTCAAACGTGTATATCTACGAGATTACGTCACGGAAATATTTTTAAAGTAACATAAAATAATAATTTTATTTAGCTTGTTTTTTAAAACGGGTCTGGCAAAAACAAAAATCTTGAATAGTTACTATGTTTTTTTATAAAAATAAAATCGTTGTTATGGGGCCGCAAAGTCGACATAGATTCGGGCGGCGACATAGACCCGGTTCATACAATGATGACTACAACCGGCTCTTAGGGCTATACTTCACCGGGACACCATGGCGGCGCGGTGCGACCATTTGTGCCGCCATGGTGTCCGTAAGCTACCAAACTAGACACCATACAGACACCAAAGTCGCTACACCATACTGTCTTAACCGACTGCGGACTCAGGTTGGCCGCTGTAAAAATAATCTGGCCAAATGGGGCTTCCTCGACCCATCTCTAACACAGTGCCAGTGTGGAGCCGCTGTACAGGACATGCGTCATTTGCTATGCTGTCCATCCTGCACAACCACCTGCAGTTTTCAGGATCTATACGAGGCCAACAACAGAGCCGTAGAGGTTGCCAAATACTGGTCAGATAAAATTTAGTTGCGAGTACTCGTACATCGACACGAAAAGAAGAAGAAGAAGACTGAGACAGTGTCAAAATGGACTTTAAGTGCACGCGTCCGAGTTGGTCCCGCCGCCAATTTGGTTGCGCAACCAAACGGACACCAGGTGAGTAACTCTCTATAGAGCTGTATACATTTTGTTGGTAGCGGCGACTGGTCGCGCCGCCATGGTGTCCCTGTGAAATATAGCCCTTAATGACGAATACGCGTCTATGAAGCTATGCGTCCGTAGACAGTAAGCCTACTACCGATCATTATTATTTTCAGTTAAAGTCAGTTATCACTGTTATCAGTGTCAAAAGTAGCACAAGACGTTAGCATAGCAACAAGCCGTAAGAGTAGAGATACTGATTTTAAAGTTGAATAGGTTACGGATAACAACTAGGAAAAATAATGATGATTTGTTAAAGAAATATTAACATTTGCGAAAAAATAATGATGTTTTGTTATGAGAAATAAGAAGAAATATCGAAATATAATTTGCGAAAAAAAACACCTCTACATTTAGGGTTGCCAGGACTTCAAACCGAAAAGCCGGACAGATCAGCCAATTTAGCGGACATCTGAGTAAAATGGCCGACCATTTTTTTAAAGTCAAACTTGAATTTTTTATTATTAACCATAATAGGTATACATATTTTTTAATTCTACTGAAACAACAATAAAATTGGCTGCTATCATTACTAGTCCGCTCCGCTTATGCTAGCGATACAAGATAAGGTAGAAGACATGACAAATCCAAAATAAAAATTAATAGTTTAAAAAACTAAAAAAACACGCTTTTGGATTTAAGTCATGTGACTATTTTTTTCGTTTTCCTGACAGCAAACCCTTTCATTTGATACCCATATCATGGGGGTGGATTTCAAACAGCCAGTCCGCCATCTTGGGGAGGCCGCCATATTGGATTTGTAATGACGTTTCTTAGCTAGTCATGTATTGTCATCAGAACTCAGAGCGTGTGCAAAATTTCATCCTAATCGAAGACCGGGAAGTGGGTCAAATTAAGATTCCAAGATTTTCTTACATACATAGTTACAAGTGAAGCTAATAAAAGCGTGTTAAAAAGGGCCGGACTCCGCCTAATTTGGCCGGACGCGCAACTAAAAAGCCTGACCCTGTCCGGCTTTATCCGGACGCCTGGCAACGCTATCTACATTCATATATGATTTACTGACGAGCATATGCTATGCTCGTAATGTAGAGTTAGGCGCCTTTTTGGCCACGCACAGATTTTTATATTATTTTTCTATTATGTATTTTTTTTAGTTTTTATTACGATTGTATAAATAAGTAAGTACATGAATACCTCTACCTAATTCCGACCTCTGTTCATAACGCCCGTACGGCTGCCATATAAAATGGCGTCTTGACGAAGAGAGACAAAATATATTTTCATTTAAAACTAGCTTCTGCCAGCGGCCTCGCCCGCGTGAAAGTAGGTTTCTCCATACAAACCTCCAACCCCCGTTTTACCCCCTTAGGGGTGAACTTTCATAAAATCCGTTCTTAGCGGATGGCTACACCCTATAAGGAACCTAATGCCAAATTTTAAGTTTGTAGGTGTTATAGTTTCTGAGATTTCGTGATTAATCAGTGAGTGGTATTTCGCTTTTATATATTTATATAGATTATTATATCTCGTTTGCTTTTCTACCAATTTTACCAGTGGTGGCCTAGTGGTAACGGCCCTGACTTACGAGTTGTAGGTCGTTAGTTCAAACCCAGCCAGGTGCATATTTTGTGTAATTTATTTAATCTGCTCTCTTTCACTGCTCTCAAAACGCTGAAGGTAAACATCGCGAGGAAACCGGCATGTCCTAGAACTAATTCGAAGACATGTAACATCCACCAACCTGAACTGGGCCCGCGTGGTGGATTACGGCCTCTTCCTTCTCCTAGCTGATTATGCTACATTAATATTCTATTTTTGTGTATTTATTGATAACCTGGTTAGATGACTAAACTTTTGGTCATACAGCTTCCCTATTTAACGTTCAAATTTAGCTTATAGTATAATAGCGACCCGCCCCGGCTTCGCACGGGTGCAATGCTGATACTAAATATACTACAGAATCAGACAGAATGTCTTTATATACATACAACCCTATACCCATGCATTTTAAATCTGTAATATCTTCGAAAATACTCATTTAAATTACATGTTGTAAAGGGCCATATTGATCTATATTAAATGCACAATGTATTTAAGGTATTCGTTAATAAGCCATTATTTCTCGTAAAAAGTAAAGGATAAAAAATGGTTATTGTGGGTTATCCCTAAGAGAGACATATACCATCGCGAACTTTTTTATAGACTTTTTTTAAGGTGTACAATACTGTAGTACATTATTTTGATCAATCTCGTAGGGTTCAGCCAGCGTTTGCAATGTAAGCGCTAAAAATGTGTTTATTTACGTTACCCGTTACGGTTCCGTACAAACTTACCTATGAAAACATTTCAATTCCCGAATTGAGTCAAGAAGATTTTTCCGTTTTTTTTTTTTGTGACATAACTATAAATTTTCAGTTTTCAGATTTTTTCCTCTATGCGCTATGGGACCTTGCTTCATGCCAAATTTCAGGATTCTAGTTCAAGGGGAAATACCCTATGAATTTTGAACGTTTTTGATGACATAAACGTCACAGCTTCAAGGGACCGCAGACCAAAGTATATAGTTTTAATTTCAACTCGATACCTTATCGCGTTCCCGAGATAAAGGGTCTTAACAGACAGACAGACACACAGACAGACGGACGGACAAGAAAGTGATCCTATAAGGGTACCGTTTTTTCCTTTTGAGGTACGGAACCCTAAAAACCGCATCAAAATCCGTTGCGTAGTTTAAAAGATCTAAGCATACATAGGGACAGACAGCGGGAAGCGACTTTCTTTTATACTATGTAGTGTTTTGTTAATCAAAAAGTGTAGTGAAACAATAAACTATTATTACGAAATATCTCAACTAAAAACAATACTATTTAATATAATTATACCATTAGTTTTTCTTCTAATTTAAGTCCGTATACACACAACAACACACAGATTTTCGACTTTTCACAACACAGCACTTTACAGACGTGCGACAAATTAGTCGCAGATACGTTATTCTATCGCAACGCGTAGCAAGTCACTGTTTTGTGTATTACGAATCATAACTCAATAGTATAAATATCCATTATCAGTATATGGTCAAAGATCAATATTATATGACGGTCAAGTAATCTGCCTAAAATTGATCTGCCTCTGTGAGGAAAATTTTAAGTGATTGTTTGACAAGTTAGGGTATGCCACACCTTTTTATTCTGGTGGACCAATACCTGTAAGAGGTAAGAATATGTAGTAAAACTTGCCTTTCTATTTCCAGATGCTGCGATGCCTGAATGAATAGGAAAGCGCCGAAATGAATCTGAACCAGTGTCAGAAGAACGAAACCATTGTTTTGGATTCCAAAAAGAAATGAATCAGAAAAAACTGAGAAAGTGCGAGTCGGACTCGCGCACTGAGGGTTCCGTACAAACTTACTTATGTAAATAGTTCAATTCTCGAATGTAGTCACGAAGATTTTTCTGAATCGCATTTTTTTTGTGAAGTAACAACAATTTTACTGTTTTCAGATTTATTCCTGTATTTGTGCTATAAGACTTTGCTTTTTGCCAAATTTTAGGATTCTGGGTTAACGGGAAGTACCCTATGAATTTTGATTATCTTGGGAGTGTCGAAATATTCGTTTTTTGCGACATAAATAGTCGTATCTTTTTTTTTAGTTAATTTAAAAGTTTCATTTTTTCTCAGCTTTGAGGGACCGCAGACCTGAGTATATGGTTTTAATTTCAACTCGATACCTCCACGCGTTTCCGAGATATAGGGTCTTGACAGACAGACAGATGGACTACAAAGTGATCCTTTAAGGGTTCCGTTTTATCCTTTTGAGGTACGGAACTCTGCGAACACTGAGCACAGGAGCAAAAAGAAATCATAATTTCCACTACCATTCATATGAAGCCAGAGACAGTACAAAGGCACAGCCCGTTAGCTAAGGTTGCTTAACTGGCTGGATTCACATCGTATGGACTTTAGTACGTTAGAGTATAACAGATCTTTCTAGGCCTCCCAGAGGACATCCATAAGGCCATAAATAAAGAATTTCTTCCTGTCTCTAATCCATATTCCGACTAATGTTAATTTGAAAGTTTAACATTGTACCTATATTTAGGCATTGGGTATAAAATTTCATTAATGGCAAGAAAAAAGGTTATTATTGTTCGTTTTCAGAACTAAACCCCAATAGAACAATTGAATGGGGTTTTAAAGATTGTAAATGGTTTGGAGATTCTTATTTCTTAGTGGGTTAATCAATTTGAAACTTAGCACAAATTTTAATCAAAATTGATAATAAAGGCTGTCATTATTAGTTTTTCAAAACTAACTTCAAAATACGGCTTAAAGGTTTATGAATGATTTTTCGTGAACGAAGTCATCGATTTCTGTTTGTTTTTTTTGTTTCATATTTGGCATGTTTTATTTTTAAGATGTGAATTAATCTTATGACTTTTCCTGCTCTAGGGTCTCCGCTCGCGAGGGCCTGTCTGAGTTTTACTGACTAAAATCACACCTATGCTCCTACAGTAGCCTTACCATTACACGCCGTTGACGACTCGGGCGTGGGTGGTCCTTATAGGACAAGCAAGTTTTTTAATAGTGTTTGATTTGACGCTTCTACTTTTACTTTCAATTCGAATTCCGATTTTGATAAACCTAATTTTAAAAAACTCTGCTTCCGAATTCGGTTCCAATACAACCACTTCCTTAATTGATGTTTTTTATTTCGTTATTTTTTTTTTTTTTTTTTGTTATTTGTGGTCATTTTTATGGTTTGTTTCTGTGTAAGTGCTTAGTTCTGTATAATTTAGTTGTGTTTTGGGACATATTTTGTGTAGCAACTAAGGAATCCAATCCCGCAAGCGCGGGATTTTTGCGTGTTTGGAAATGCGGGATTACTCATGCGGAATCCCGCACTCTTGAATTGTTTCCTAAGAAAAACGGATTTAGACGACGCACCATCCTAATTACCTATTTATTACACCCAGCATAGCTTCATTAACAAGTAAACTTTTCTGTAGAATTTGTATAGGTACAAATTGTACAGAAAAGTATTTTTTTTTTTAAAGAAAATACTTTTATTTTATTTAGCTAAATAAATTTTGAATTTCTATTTTGTGTTGTGAGAGTCCTAAATCGTAAATGGAACGAAACGTAACCTATGTCAGTTAAAGTACTCTATTTTCCTAAATGTGTAGAAAAAAAACATAAAATATTATATTTTATCGATTTTGATTGTTTATACCTCAAAATATCATTATATTGAGTTGCTCATTGATAACGAGTAATAAATTTAGATAATAATACCAACTATTTTGAAATGAACTTAATTGTCCGTATTTTTTTTTGTTTTCTTTAATCTGCAATCAGTTTCACTACTTTTAGCAGGTGTATTGGAATGAGATTACATTGCGGGATGAGCGTGACTCCAGTGAGCCAACTACCTAAACAGTTGCTAAGTCCCCTTTTGCAATTGGACTGTGTTATGTCTTATATTTTTAATCTTTTTGAGTAACTTCTGGTTTTAAGAGTCGCCGCCAGTTCAGAAAGGCACCCCCTTTCCAGTCTCTCCTGGTATTTTTGCTAGTATTTTTAGATTTCCTCCAGTATTTATCTTTAGAGTTCTAGAATAGAATAGAATAGAATGTATTTATTTGTCAGAATATTGTACAAAGTTGTTATGTGCTTATATATTATGATCATAATATTCTACCGTTTCCGGCGTACAAATATGGTTTGTAAAATTATGGGTCAATACATTATTATTGTTTATCATTAGAATTTCAAATTATTGAAATTAATTGAGCAATAGTTATTGTATATTATATATTATAAGAGATATTAATTATATAAGTCACAATTTGAATAATGTCAAGGAGATAAAGTATGATTCATAGGTAATGTCAAATATTTAGGTAAATTTTTCAGTCATAAAATCTTCAGTCGAGTAATAACATTTGCTTATAAAAGAAAGTTAAATAAATTATTTTTAAATGTTTTGAGGTTGAGGGTTTTGAAACCATCAGGTAATTTGTTATAAATAGTAATAGACATGCAGTATACATTATTAGAAAACAATTTAATTCTACGCCTAGGGACATTAAGCAAATGCACTTTACGGCTTGGTTACAGATACAATATCATTGAACAAATCAAATTCATGTCTGTTTTTAACCGACTTCAAAAAAAAGGAGGAGGTTATCAATTTTTTTTTTTATGTTTGTTACCTCAGAACTCCGTCGTTTATTGACCGATTTGCAATTTTTTTTTTCCCTTTATTGGATATGCTTCCAGATTGGTCCCATTTTTTTCAAAATCCAGTTCTGATGATGGAATCCATGAGGAATCGAGGGAACTCCTCAAAAATTATAGGCAACCCTATGGTAATTTTAGTATTTTCATCAAGAACTTAAGCATTTACAGTCAAAAAGTAACATTTGATGAAGTGGAACTGATGAACAAGACCAGAAATGGTCAACGGAACTTCATACTCAAATAGATATCACATTGAAGATATAGTTAAGCGACTATGACAATACAAATAAATGAATGATTCTGAATAGTTACGTTGAAAATGGTCGAAGTGATCTGATGATGATGATGGAGCCGGAAGGTAGGCACTGGAACTCCGTAATTAATCAATGTAACGTAGCCGTGTTTGGACTCATTAGAATTGTCATGAGATGCACTTTGGCTATAAGGTACTATCGAACTGATCTGATGATGGAGCCGGAAGGTAGGCACAGGAACTCCGTAATTAATCAATGTATCCTAGCCGTGTTTGGGCTTATTAGAATTGTCGTGAGATGCTCTTTGGCTATAAGGTACTATCGAACTGATCTGATGATGGAGCCGGAAGGAGGAAGGTAGGCACAGCAACTTTATAATAAAACAATGTAACCTAGCAGTATTTGGGTTCATTGGAATTGTCATTAGAAATAGGCACTCTGTTTATAAGTGTATCGCAACTAAAAAGTGTGAAATAAAAACTTTTTAGAAAAAAAAAAATAACCGACTTCACTAAAAAAAACACTAAAAGGATCATAATAACTTTAATTTCGGAAGTCGGTGTTAAATAAGAAACAAACAATACCGAGAAACACCGACATCCGAAATTAAAGTTATTATGATCCTTTTAGTGTTTTTTTTAGTGAAGTCGGTTATTTTTTTTTCTAAAAAGTTTTTTGATGTACAAAGATACAAATTTCAAAAATATATTGTGCTGGAAGTGGCAGTATTTTATGTTTTTTGAATAGTGGAACACAACTGTCCAGTGGGTGCGCTCCGCAAATTGAGCGTACGCATTTTTTCTGAGCTCGAAACACTCTTTCAAAGTCAACAGAATTACCCCATATTATAATGCCATAGCGTAAAATTGATGCCACATAGCCATGGTATGCACATAGTGCTGCATTAACACCAGCCACACGTGTTAGTCTATATAAAACGAATACAAATCTATCTATCTTCTTACATAAGTCATCCACATGAGATTTCCAGTTACAGTTTTTGTCAATTATTATCCCCAAGAATTTTGCGTAATCGACCTCTTCTATTGTATCGTTTTCATATTGTATGTTAAGCCGTGGGCGAGTACTTTTATATGTCTGGAATTGTATCATTTTTGTTTTATTATCGTTGATATGGAGATTATTGCATTCAAGCCACGTAATAATTGTTCGTCGTGGATTTCGGTGTAAATTGTCTGTATTTAATTTTTAAATAATACTATTTAATGTGAAAGCGCCAGGGTAGCCGGCGAAATTCTAATTGTCTTAAGTTTTTTTGCATTCTACAAGCCAGAGTAGCACTGTGACCTGCAAAATGCAAAAAACTAAAATATTGCAATCGCGTAAATCCCGCTGGAACCCGCAGGATTGCTGACTTCAATCCCGCAGGCTTGCGGGATCGCAATTTTGATGCGGATTGGATTCCCTATACTCCATCGGTTTAGGTAGTTAACTAAACGTAAACAATCTTAATATGTCTTTTTATTTAAAAAAAAATCGTATAAAAGACATACAAAGATTATTTAAATTTAGTTAGTTACCAAACATCGGCCATAGGTAAATAACAAATTGTAAACATTTTTAGATAAAAATTATAGACAACTTTTAGATAAAAGACATGTCAAGATTGTTTACCTTTAGATAATTACCTAAACAGATGGAGTATAGTTGCAACGAATAATTATTTTTATCTATCTTAATCTGTCCTATCTACAAAAACTTAATCTATGTAAACTCATCTCTGATTGGCAGCCTAATATCAACAAAACTGGTTGCTCGTTAAATAAAGAAGTTTATATCACTTACATTGTATTTTGAATGAAGATATTTAAACATTTCATTAGATAAACTCACTCTCTTAGTTAACTAGAATTTATATAGTTCACTCAAATATCAACTTTATATATGTACATTTAAAGT
This sequence comes from Mythimna impura, assembly GCA_905147345.3. Lineage (NCBI taxonomy): Eukaryota > Metazoa > Arthropoda > Insecta > Lepidoptera > Noctuidae > Mythimna > Mythimna impura. Next base: position 6,443,066 of record LR990369.1, on the reverse strand, counting down.
TGATTTTTAAGTGCCCTAAATGGATGGGTTGCAATGGAATTTGAGTTTTGTCTTATATCTAAAACTAACTGACCCAGCGAACTTCGTACCGTCTAATAGTAAGGATAACGCCATCTACTGGCATTACCAGAACAGCATAATTCATTTTATAATGACATTTTAATTAAAGATGGCAGATTAGGAATATTCTTTTCGTGTTTTTTGACGTGACAACGTCTTATAAATTGGTTTGCCGGGTGACACTTCAAGAAACTGCGTTACGCTCCGCTCACGTTATGCGCTCACAATGAGAGCGAGTGAGAGGCACGCGTCCCTTCCACTCGGGCATGGTTAGTCCGCCTAAGAGCGAGAGAGACAGACATAAAAGTCGTTGTCACGTAAAACTTTCGCCCGTATACCGACTTTATAGGCAACCAATTTTTTTTCCCACCGTTTAAACTTTCTCACCTTTAAATATTCGAGATAGTCTCGAATATTTCAAGATCAAAATGAACAAACTTGGTCCAGCCGTTTTTGAGTTTTAGCGAGACTAACGAACAGCTATTCATTTATATATATATATATAATTATAGAAAGATATGTACCTAATGTTATCTTAACAGTTTTTATATCTAAATCGAATGGAATATCAGTGGCTCCATCTATTATCACGGGACGGTACCTACTAACATCGTCTTCAATACAATTTTGTCCATTTATATTTTTTATTCTTTGTCGCGTTCCTATGGTTTAAAATACAACAGGATTCCAAAAATGAATAAACTTACCTGGATGACGTCATCTCCATCATACATAAGAGAATTTTGCAGCTCATTCGGAATTAATTACCCATGTGTCGTGGGTGCTCATATACACTAACTAACTGCAGGCCATACAAACATTTGTTTCGGGCGGGAATCGAACCCGCGACATGCAGCGCAGTAGCCAATCTCTCAACAACTGCGCCAACCGTGCAGCGGGGCTATTGCGTAACTCTGTTGACAGTTCAAGTGATGATCATTTGTAACAATGTGCATCATTGAACTGTCAAACAGCTAGTTTCGTATTGCCTATCTTCAGTGACCAACTGCAGTTAGCAGTTAGCCAATAGCCCCCCAGGGGGGCTATTGGCTAACTTTTTCAATAACAGTTGACAACTGGCATTCGTTGGACACTGAACTTAGTTGTCAACTGTCAATTTCATAAAATTGGTATTACGTATCACACAAGTGACTAACAAACTACGATGGAAATGTGGTGAATTATAAAAAAATACGGTGTCTATTGTGACACTCTAAAATTTTATCGACTATTATATAGCTTCAAAAGCTTACACAATCGCAATTTTAAAAGTATCGATACAATAAGATCTGTCAAAACGTATTACGGTGGCTATCAAAGGCACCAGTGGCTAATGACGTCACTGCAGTTGGTCACTGAATACGAAACTAGCTGTTTGACAGTTCAATGATGCACATTGTTAACAAGTGATCATCACTTGAACTGTCAACAGAGTTACGCAATAGCCCCGCAGGTCAACTCAAGGCTACAAAGGGACTCAACGTGTAGTCGTGACCGTGGCGTGGTGGACACATTTTACTTTGTCACGTATAGATGACTGGCGGTGAAAAGGTCAACGCCCGAATTAATGAACAAAGGAACACTCACCCATAATCTTCTTAGGCGGCACCTTCCTCTGCTCTTTCTCCTCGCTCTCATCCCTCCGCATCATCTTCCCCTCCCCCTGCCACTTCCGCTTCCGACCCTCCCGCTCCTCCAGATACATCCCTAGTTCCTCTTCCCTCCCGACCAAAGCTAACCTCACACTAGACTCCCAGGTATAGCTATCCTCTTTTCTGCTATCATGCATACTAAAGTCCTTTTCTTCTGAATAAAATTCCATCACAAAATGGCCATGCCAACACAAATGTCACTGAATGATGAATGAGAATGAATGAATGATTGTAAAAGAATGAAGGTAACACGTTAAAATAGAACGAAGAATGAATTGTATAACTTTTTGATTCCTGTCGTTTCTCTTTGGCGGTGACTTTGAAGTAATTCGTTCTCTATTTTCATGAGCATCTTTGTGTTCCAACGACAGAGGTGGTACTCTATGTGGGGTAGGAGGCCCGGGGAGGTTTTTCTGTAAGGGTTTCGGGTCTGATGTGTGTTGGCGAGGGTGGGCTCCATGTGGCACGAAGGTTTACTGGGGAACCTCTCGATTCTTAGCAGCGTGAAGCCTGAGGCGGTATACTACGGCTCCTGGAATTAAGAAATTATTGCTTTAGTAAACTGAGTTGAATAACGTGGATTTTTTTCCACAACTATCACACAACGCCATCTAGTCCCAAACTAAGCGGAACTTAAAGTACTAGACAACTGATAAACATACTTATATAGGGTGACTGGCAATTAGTGTACGATACTTAAACACGTGAATGTGCTCATGATAACAAACAATTTTTATTGTGGGAGCAAAGCCGAAATCGCGAAAAAAATATCAGCTGTTCAGTACATTAGGCAAACATAAATGTACTGTACAGCTGATTTTTTTTCGCGATTTCAGGTTTGTTCCCATAGTAAAAGTTGTTGGTTATCATGAGCACAATCACGTGTTTAAGTATCGTACACTAATTACCAGTCACCCTATATATTTCTAAAAACATACATAATTATAAGAGCAGTGGTGGGCGAGTGGTAACGGTCCCTACTTACGAGTTGTAGGTCGCGAGTTCAACCCAGTCAAACGTATTACCTACTTTGAGTAATTTATTTCATCAACTCTGCTCTCGAAACAGTGAAGAAAAACATTGTGAGGAAACCGGCATGTCCTAGAACTAAAGATTCCAAGACATGTGACATCCACCAACCCGCACTGGGCCCGCGTGGTGGGTTACGGCCGATTCCCTATCCTAGAGAGGAGGCCTGAGTCCCAGCAGTGGGAACATTAAGTGGCTGATTATATGCTATGCTATTGCCAAATCAGGGGCAGGTATTGTCTTGTGATACTCCATAAAACACTGTCTACTTTTGTCATAAGGATGAAAACGCTGTTTGGGTTATAAGTGAATCCTTTCAATGACAAAGGTCAAGGGATTTTTGAGCTTTCTTCTTTTTACAAGCTTCTATTTAGTTTCACCTGTCCCTCTTCTCTTCTCATCATCTTGCAAATTAAATTTTATCCACTGCCCGGTAACCGATCGAGCTGAAATTTTGCATGCATGTGTAAATCAGATGACAATGCAAAATTATTATGACATGGAGCTGATCTGATAATACAACCGGAAAGTGGCCATAGGCATAGATGGTAACTGACGATGGAGCTAAAAGAGGGCCATAGGAACTCGGTAATTAAACGACACAACCCCATCGGGTTTAAGCTCGTATGATTCGTCTTGATTAGTACTTTGGTGCTAGATAGTAACCAGGGTCTGATGATGGACCTGGAAGATGGACATAGGAACTCGGTAATAAGCGCAATAAGATAACCCTATCGTGTTTGAACTTTTTGGATGGTCTTGATGAGTATTAATTATATAGGTACAGACCGCGCTATAAAAGCTTACTATGAAAAAAATATTTTCATTGAAAACTTGTTTCTCTTATAGCCATACTAGCTGTTCCCAGCGGCTTCACTCGGGCAAGTTAGCCTGGTACATTCATCTTAAGAGGGTCCTTTTCCACACGCCTATCGTCAACGTCGAGCAAGGTATAAAAGCTTGTTACTTAATCTAACGCAATCCAATGCGATGTTTGATGAAGAGGCAATGCAAAACAAGAGAGATAACGCCTTAAAACTATATTAGCCTCGAGCACAGGCGCAGGGTAGCCAGCCTATCGGTATTCTACAGGTTGCATTTTGGAGAGTGTGCGCGGATTGCATGACTTGATTCCGCCATCTCATTTCTACCATCGGACAACCCGACGTACGGCGAGTATCCACCCTTACGTTGTTGAAACTTCAACGGTCCGAACTAAGCGTTTCGCTTCGTCGTTTATACCGCGTACATCGAGGGACTGGAACAATTTGCCTGCTGCGGTCTTCCCGTCCAACTATAATTTAGGTGTCTTCAAGGCTAGAGTGAATAGGCTCTTAATAAACTAGTGCGCCTCACCATCAATGATTGCTTACCATCAGGTGGGATCGCAGTCAAGCACTGGTTTATATCAAATAAAAAAAAAAAAAAAAAATTGCATTCGGTAATTCCGTGATTTACTCAAATATTTCACAACTTGTTCCAAGAAATACGTGTTTTTTTTTAACCCTTAAAAGTTTTTCAGAAAAGTTGTCGTCATTCAGAATCTCGATTAAATGTGCAAGGCTTCTATGGATGTACTTTTTTATATTTTTACCCGACTGCGCGACGCAAAGGAGGGTAATGTGTTTATCAGTCTATGTATGTATGTATGTATGTTTGTTTCTATGTGGCGTTCTAGAGACCAAATGCGTAGGCCGATTTTGATAATTCTTACGTCAATCGATTCGTCTTAACCTTGCGAGTGTCACTAAAGACATGACAGTAATCAAAATTCACCACAGCTACAACCAGACGCCATATTGTCAAAATGAAAAAAAAAAAAGTTGATGAACTATGTCAAGTGGGGTGTCGTTGAATAGGTATTTTAAAATCATCTTTAGGTTCCTTTTATCATTTTTCGTTTTAAATAATAGTTTAGGATATATAACGATTTAAAGTTGTTTAACAAAACAATCATTCTCGCTAATTTTCTTACTTAGTGATTTAAGTTTTCATTTCAAGTATAAACGATACACAAATAAAAAAAAACAGTGAAAAAGCATGAAGAACAAATATTTTTGGTAAAAAAAAGTTTACCACCAAACTCGATAGATGGCGTTGTTCATTTGATGCACCTTTGTAAATCAAATCATTCGAGTTTTCCCATCTACTAGACAGGTCGATGAACATAATCAAAAGATGACAACTATATTGGCAAAAACTACTAGGTTGTATAAATTACATGCAGTTGATATATCAGTAGAATCGAAAACATATGGTCAAAAACCGAAAGATGTAGGTATATGTTTCTGATGATCCTAACAAAACTGGAGGAATCGTTAAATATTTAACAATCGGTTTAGGATCACGAGTTATGTTACGAAGAAATTTGAATGGTCTGAAAATGAAAAAAATGAAATGCAGAACAGAACGACTCACAGTCGGGGCCCCTTGGGAAGATTTCATCATCATCATCATCATCATTTCAGCCGAAAGACGTCCACTGCTGGACATAGGCCTCCCCCAAGCGTCGCCACAGCGAACGGTCCTGTGCGTCTCGCATCCATCGGACCCCCGCAACCGTTACCAAGTCATCGGTCCACCTTGTAGGAGGCCTTCCAACGCTACGTCTTCCGGTACGTGGTCGCCATTCCAGAACCTTTCGGCCCCAACGGCCATCTGTTCTGCGAGCAATGTGCCCTGCCCATTGCCACTTTAGTTTGGCGATTCTTCGTGCTATGTCGGCAACCTTGGTTCTCCTGGTGGTTGGGAAGATTTGATTGGTAAAATTTGAATGGGCCCCGACTGTGAGTCGGTATGTTCTGCATTAGAATGTATGATTTGTTTTATGTGTGTATCGATTATAAAACTATTTAAATTGTGTAGTTATTTAGTATTACATAACAGAATTCTAAACTACTGGGCTTGTTTGTTTCTTTTTAGTTTTTATTTAAGTTATTTTTTTTACGTATTTTTTAAAATTAGTTTCGACGCAGTCGGGTTTTTTGTTTTTCTTTAAATATTTTTATTTTATTATTATATGAGTACATTATGGAGGGCTATCTACCACTAGATTAGTTTTACAAAAATTGATGTTTTGATTTCTATAGAAGCCTAGATAATATCCACAAGATAGCTTTATATCCAAAATATCTAGAGAAAGATTTGTAAGTAGGTACATCATAATCACGTAAGAGCGGTTGTATGAAAAGAAAAAGACGCTCTTCTTTCATTCCCTTTGCCAAAAGTAGCAGATACTTTTCGCCACACGAATGTACTGCCAAAATAAACCTGCCCTAGTTCCGACCAGTTTCTGACCTCCAGACATTGCTCTCCATCCAATTACCCACAATATTCATAACTCTAACTGTCAAGTCTTATTCTCTACATGACAGTAACTGCACTGCCATTCCTAAGGTCCACACGCTCTAGATATAAATTATTCACTTAGTTTTATATGGCAAGACCTTGGACATCAATTCTATTTGCACTGCTGTGCTCGCGACAATTGAAAGCCACGTGATACAATATGGCGGACTTGAGAAAGAAGACATTTGTTCTTGTAAATGTCTTCGTGTTACAAAAAAGATAAATGTGTCTCCCGCCGTCTCAACGTGACACTGCCTGGTGGAATAGTCGCAACCGGCTCAATTTGACTGGCCTGTTGGTCTAGTGGTTAGCGGCCCTAACTGCTATGCCGGAGGTCGTTTCCGTCGGGTTTGATTCCAACCCAGGACAAATGTTTGTGTGATGAGCACGATGATTTGTTCTGTGTCTGGGTGTAATTTATCTACATTCAGTCAGAAAAGTATCGGAAATGGATGATTTGTTTAAGGTTTCAAATTCAAATTTTTGTTTTATTTGTTGTTGGTAGATTGGCACAACTGTTTTCCATTTTGGCGCGGAGTTTGAGTTGCATCTGTTATTTATATTAAATACAGTGCTGTTTTTAGTTATATCATATCTAGTGTGTATTGCTAATTTCATAATGGACAAAAACATCCAACAAAGAGTTTGTCTTAAATTTTGCATCGCCAATGGAATTTCGTGTTCGGAGTCACTGAAAATGTTACAGAAGATCAAAATCAACAATTATGAAATCAATGATAGACCATTCTGACACTATTGTAATAACAGACTTGAGGCCCTGGTGGTCCGATGATGGAACGGGCTTGGCAGAAGGCTAGGCTATACAATTCCGACGCACACTCCCCGAAATGTAGTCAGACCGTCAGAAAGTCTGACCATCAGTCTTTAAGTATGATCTGTTTGCAAGGACGCCTTATTCTGTGTTTCTAAGGTTTTACTTAGAAACGCAGAACAAGGCGTCCTTGCAGTTAGTGTTCACTAACTAATCAGTCTTTAAGTACAAGGACTATCGTGCACAGTAACTGGGTTGTGGAGGAGACGACAGGTAGTCGTTCCATGTAAAACACGAGTATTCAGTCGCATCCAGATAGACTGAAAGCCGACCCTTTTCTTAGAAATGACTTGTCCTTGTAATTTTGTTTCGTTTTTAGCTGTATTAATTGTAGTTGTCACTTGTTTCCTTGCCTATATAATTATTTAGTACTAGCTTTTGCCCGCGGCTTCGTTCCCGTCAACTGACTACTACATCCTACTCTACCCAACTCTATCCTACTCTACCCTACTCTATCCTACTCAAAAAAAAAAAAAAAAATATCCTATGTCCGTCTCCTGGTTCTAATTAAGCTACCTCCCCACCAACTTCAGCCAAATCGGTTCAGCCGTTCTTGAGTTATAAATAGTGTAACTAACACGACTTTCTTTTATATATAGGGTGACTGGCAATTAGTGTACGATACTTAAACACGTGATTGCGCTCATGATAACAAACAATTTTTATTATGGGAGCAAAGCCGAAATCGCGAAAAAAATATCAGCTGTTCAGTACATTAGGCAAACATAAATGTACTGAACAGCTGATTTTTTTTCCCGATTTCAGGTTTGTTCCCATAGTAAAAGTAGTTGGTTATCATGAGCACAATCACGTGTTTAAGTATCGTACACTAATTACCAGTCACCCTATATATATGATGTATGTATTTTGTTTGTTTATATTTTGTTTCTTTTTTTTTCTCACCAATGGTTTATCTTATTTTGTAAGGCACCAAGTGCAACCCCATTTTATGTCCATCCAGACAATATCTTTCCATACCAGGTTGCCTGGAAGAGATCGCGGAATGTGATAAGGCCGCCAATTGTATGTTTTTTTTTTAATATAAGGCTCATATGTATCACTAGCTTTTACCCGCGGCTTCGCTCGCGTTAAGTATTATTATTAATTAGGTATATTTTTTGCGGCACAAACTTTCATCCCCTTGGGGGTAGAATTTATCAAAATCCTTTCTTAAGGGATGCCTACGACATAGTAGCTATATGCATGGAAAGTCTCAGCCCGATCGGTTTAAAATTGACAAAGTTTCATACAAACTTTCATCCCCTATTTTATCCCCTTGGGGGTAGAATTTATCAAAATCCTTTCTTAGTGGATGCCTACGTCATAACATCTACCTGCATGCCAAATTTTAGCCTGATCCCTCTAGTTGTTTGGGCTGTGCGTTGATAGATCACTATGTCAGTCAGTCACCTTTGAGTTTTATATATTTAGATTTATTATCTTGGTGTACAATAAAGTATATATAAATAAATAAATATAAGGATAACGTTGAGTAGGTACCCGTACCAGTACTCATAAAACCAATTTTGAATCATGTTTTCTGCACATCGCAATTGTTGTCGATTGAAGATGACATTTCTAATGAACCGGACTGTACAATTAATTTATTGAAGAGAAAAGTCAAAGGTTCGATTGATATCATTGATGCATCAGCCTTGGGCTGCAGAATCTGATACAGATAAGTGAAGGTGAAGACAGGTGAGTCTGATACGCCCTCTTGCTCCGCCCTAGAGCGTGAGGAAGTCATAAGATGATTTCTCACCTCAGAAAGAAATGGGCCACGGGTTCTTTCGAACAATCCTGTAGCTACAGCGGTTTTGACCACGTAAAACTAGAAAAATATCTCAAAACAAATTTTCAATGAAAATCATTTTTAACCGACTTCAAAAAGGAGGAGGTTATATGTTCAGTTGAATGTATGTTTTTTTTTTTTTTGTTATGTATGTTCACCGATTTCTCGGTCAATTGTGGACCGATTTTGAAATATTTTTTTTTTGATTGAAAGGTTATACTTCCGAGTTGGTCCCATAGAAATATTGTTATGATCTGATCATGAACTTCGAAGATATGGAACAGAACTCCTCATAGGATCACAGCAGAACCGTCGTAACAAGTAAAATTGCTTTGTTTATACGTGTAGTCGATGACTGACTGAAAGTAGAGGGGGAATATATCGAACTGATCTGATGATGAAGCCTGAAGTTAGGCACCGGAACTCTGTAATAAATTAATGTAATCTAACCGTGTTTGGGATTATTAGAATTGTCATGAGATGCACTCTGGCTATAAGGTATTTAAGTTTGGCTGAGGGGTACATTTTAGTGGCGGTACCATAACTAAAAAGTGTAAAATAAAAAACTTTTTACAAAAAAAAATACAACCGACTTCAAAGTAAAAAAAAACACTGAAAAGTGCAAAATAACTTTAATTTCCGAAGTCGGTGTTAAATAACGAAGAGACAAAACTATACGACGAAATTAAAGTTATTTTGCCCTTTTCAGTGTTTTTTTTTTACTTTGAAGTCGGTTGTATTTTTTTTTGTAAAAAGTTTTTTATTGCATAGTAAGCTTTTATAGCGCGGTATATACCTATACTAGTTTTTGTTAGCGGCTTCGCCCGCGTGAAAGTATGGTTCTCCATATAAACTTTGAACCCCCATTTCATCCCCTTAGAGGGTGAATTTTGAAAAATCCTCTCTTAGTGCTCGCCTACGTCATAAAAGGAAACCTTGTGTAAAATTTCACGCTCCTAGTCCTAGTAGTTTCGGCTGTGCGTTGATATTTGACTGATTATATTGACTGGCCTGTTGGTCTAGTGGTTAGTGGCCCTGATGCTATGCCGGAGGTCGTGGGTTCGGTTCCCACCCAGGACAAATGTTTGTGTGATGAGCTCAATCATTTGTTCTGTGTTTGGGTGTAATTTATAAATATGTATGTATTTAGAAATATTTAAGTATGTTTATCAGTTGTCTAGTACCCATAACACAAGCTCTGCTTAGCTTGGGACTAGACGGCGTTGTGTGATAGTTATATTATTATTATTTTTATACATTTATTTATCTCAGCACCCTAAGGTCCTGGACAGGACCTTTTGGAAGGCGTACGAGGAGCCGAAACCAACTCGCAGAGGCCCTTTTAGACGCTTTTAATGGAAAGTGGTACGAACCGGTGATTATCCCTGTACGCACTATGCTAGTGCATCCAAGGACATCCCCCGGTTGGTGGGAAACTATTGCGACATATGGAAAACTAAGATATAAGGCTATGGTTTTTGGAGTCTTAAGTGGACTGGTTACCAGGAACTATGTTAAGACTATGGCCCCTGCCTAAACAATGTTATTAATATCCATTGACAAAAGGCAGGGGGTGACTTGCACACTCAATAAATGGGCCCCCATAATCGGTCGCTAGCACGAAGTGACGTAGCAACAAGAGGGCAACATATCCTGAGGTGCTTAAGGAGTGGAGAGATATACCACGGCTATCAGGACAATCCCGGAAGTACGGTTAAAATCCCTACCAGCACCTTACTGGATTATACATCCTTCTCCCGAGCACGTTTGCTCTTGCGAATCTCCACTCAAGCCAGCCAATAAAGGCAAGAGAGAGGTGGGAGCTCTGTTCCTCGTCAGTGTTCACTACGGCCAATAAAGGCAAGCCGGAGATGAAGAACAAGAATTCTCCCGGGAGATCGGGTCCGTGGGGTCGCTAATGCCCAACAGTTCGCCACAAAACTGCCCTGCGGATTTATTATTATTATTATTATATGTAATTCAGTCAGCTTCTCTTTTTATATATCTATGTAGATATAGATAATTACAAACAAACATCGGGACACGTGAAACTACGCTGGGACGCGAGGGCCGCTTTTTAGCGCGTGCGCGTGCGGCCTCCTCCTTTGCTAACATTACTGCTTCGCAGAAGGAGGCGACCGCCTGCCACTCCTCCTCGCATCGTACCATGGCCTGTACCGGCGCAAGAGATTGAAGGCCGTCCTAAGGTCCAAACGTCATGGAGATTTCCTCTCAAATGGTCCTAATTCTTTAATTGGCAGCCTAGTACGCTCTGTTAATTGTCTTCACAGAATTTTATGTTGTCTTGGTTGTAAATTCACAGAAACTTGCGAAAATTTTAGGTTTTGATTGAAATCAAATTTCTTCGTCACAGAATGAATAAATTTGTGGTAGTAATTTTTTGGTGCTAATCTATAAACTGACTGACTGACATATCAACGCACAGCCGAAGCTACTCGGACTAGAAGCGTCAAATTTTGCACAAGGTCTCCTTTTATAACGCAGGGGAGCACTAAGAGAGGATTTTCCAAAATTCACCCCCTAAGGGGATGAAACGGGGGTTCAATGATTATGTGGAGAACCACGCGGGCGAAGCCGCTGGCAGAAGCTAGTTGTATTATAAGCAGAGGTCGGAATTAGGTAGAGTTAAACATGTACTTACACCGATTTCATACAGCGAAAGAATAAAGTGGATATGCCTCAAATCCCGAGATTAATTTTAAAGAGCAGATTTTTTTTATGACACGATCAGAAATATAGCTGAAAAATATCTTCCTGCATTAATGACGAGGTGGAGGAAGTGTATAAATTTGTTAACCCCACCTCAGTTGACGTAGAGAGATCTTTTTCAATGAAAAATACGAATAAAAATTGTATGTTAATTATCTTTGTTTTATCTATCTCTGAGGTTTTTATTATTATTTATTAGTAATATTGGTGGCCACACGGGATTTTTCTTTAGAAATCCTGGGAAGATCCATATTAATATCAACATTTCGATGTAAGTACATGAATAAATCTACCTAATTCCGACCCCTAGTTATAAGTGGAGATGGCGGGACGAGAAGCTGCTGCCAGATGCTTCACCTACGTGACTGTCTGTTGGTCTAGTGTTTATTAGCCCGGACTGCTATGTCGGAGGTTGTGGTTTCGATTCTCACCCAAGATAATGTTTGTGTGATGTGTACGATCATTTGTTCTGTGTCTGGGTGTAATTTCTCTATAGCATGTATGTATTTACAAATATATAAGTTTGTTTATCAGTTGTCTAGGACTCATAACACAAGCTCTGCTTAGTTTAAAAAGACTAGATGGCGTTATGTGATAGTTGTGAAATACTATTTTAAAAAAAGTAGAAAATTGTCCCAAGGGAATATTACTTCTGGGATAAAAAGTGTTCTATCTCAAGATATGGTCTACCCGTCTGCCTAATTTCATCCAAATCCATTCAGTCGTTTGAGGGTAAAGGAGTAACAAACAATATCGAGCTAGCCTTCTCGGCTAGCTTCGCTGAGGTAGATAATACTACAATAAAATTCAGCTCCATTTTACCTTGGGCACGCCACAATTATGGCGGTAAGTCCCCTCTTTGAGGCGTGGTTGGAAAGACCTCACGGCGTCCTCACCTTTCGCATGACGCAGGTTCTCACCGAACACGGTAAGTTCGGGAAGTTCCTGCACCGGATTCGTGCGGAAGCAACGCCCGGGTGTCGCCACTGTGTGGACCGCCCGGAGGACACGGTGGAGCACACGGTTGAGGTGTGCCCCGCTTGGGCAGAGCAACGCCGTGTCCTTGTGGGGGCGATCGGCGGCGGCGATCTCTCGCGCCGGGCCCTGGTACAGGCCATGGTCCGGAGCGAGGAAGAGTGGCAGGCGGTCGCCTCCTTCTGTGAAGCAGTAATGCTAGCAAAGGAGGCGGCCGATCGCGTGAGGCAACGGTCCTCACGCCCTTACCGCCGCCGGGATTCCGATCCCGATTTCCGGCCACCGTAGGCGCGGGCTTGCGGACGGCGAGCAATGGGTGGCTCGCCGTCGGACCGTCCGGTAACCGTCCGGACCGAGCCAAGTCGTCGACGGCGCGTATTGTTCCACGCGCGCCTCAGGGAGATGTCAGCAAATCGTAGGGGCCCAGCAGGGTCGAAGCCTACTGGGGCCATGGGTAGTGTGAAAACGAAACCCGGGGCCCTGGGACGAAGGCAACGAAGGAACAGGAGTGGGTTTTTAGTCAGTAAAAGTCTGACACTATCTCTCGCTCCGCCCAAGAGCGAGATTTGTCATTAGATGATTTTCCCACCGAAAAAAAAAAAAAAAAAAAAAAAAAAAAAAAAAAAAAAAAAAAAAAGCTCCATTTTACCTAGATCGTGTCTGTTTGAATGTTTCCACATGTTTCCAATTGTCTAGTTGTGTTGACTCTTGAGATACAAAAGTATACCAATATAACATCACAATATCCACTTGGATTTAATTTGCGAATAAATAAAGCAACCACTGAACTTTACTCGAAAAAATCCCGCCAAAAACCTACGAAGAGGTTGAATTCTTGTGTGCCTGTATTTTCAGGGATTTTATAACAATGCTGATTGTAGTAATATATAGGGTGACTGGTAATTAGTGTACGATACTTAAACACATGATTGTACTCATGATAACCAACAACTTTTACTATGGGAACAAACCTGAAATCGCGAAAAAAAATCAGCTGTTCAGTACATTTATGTTTGCCTAATGTACTGAACAGCTGATATTTTTTTCGCGATTTCGGCTTTGCTCCCATAATAAAAATTGTTTGTTATCATGAGCACAATCACATGTTTAAGTATCGTACACTAATTGCCAGTCACCCTATATAATACAAAAAACACAAAATACACTCAGGCGTCGAAGTACTCCTCCACATCGCTGTCATCCGGAAATGTGCCCAGAAGGCTGGCAGCATTGCCACGTTGAATGGCAATGCTAATTCTTTGGGCGAAGAACAAGCCAGCCCTCTGGTCACATAGTGTCGATCAGTCGGCGTGAAATTTCTATTTCTAATTCATCTATGTAAGACAACTGTATTTTTTTATCAATTTAAAAAATTATTTCAGAAACATGAGTCTGTAAGGGCAACTCGAATCACAGTCGTGGAATTGTCACTTTCTATTGTTTATTTCCAATAATACCTATCAAGAGACGCCTGCGCAGTGCGGACAATTTTTCATACAAAGACGCTAGTTACAAGTTTTAGTTAAGTATTAGTACGAAAAGCAGATTAATTGAATTCATTAATAATGTTAGAACGACAGTACATAAAAGAAATACCTGCAAGAAAAAAACCTGTGTCACACGAAAAATAACCATAAGTAATCCACATATTCTCACCTTTTATCGAGTCCTTAACAACACAGAAAGAAAAATAACATTCAAAGGGGGTCCAAGTAACTCATCACAATTTTTTTTACAAAGCCATATTGGCGAAACACATATCCAATCTCTCTCTCCAACCGTCTCCGTCCTTCAAAAATATCATGTCAGTCCACCATTTTGGATTCAATAAAAAAAAAAAATAACAATTCGAAATCGTTAAATCAAATCACGCGCTAAAACAGCGGATATCCGTTCGTATTTTTTTCGAAATTCAAATCAAAATAACGCGGGCGGCCGGCGCGCGCGGACGTCAAGAGTCTGAGCGTCTATTGCTAAATTGACGGTACATACGTAGACGGTCAAACGAATAAGTACGCAATATTGTCATTAATTCCCTGGCCAATCGTGGAGTGGAACACGAACGTCGTGTGGATGTCGGGAATTGGGTCCACTTGCCAGGCGCAGGGTCATACAACGTCGGGTCAAGACGTTGATGGGTACTGCTTTGTGTGGAGAGGGTTCCATACATTGCTCTTTTAAAATTACTTCGTGATTGCTGTCAGCAGTGTCGAAATCAATTGGGCAGTTTATGTGACCCTTGTCAACTTTGAACCCGCGTATACACCTAAATCAATTTTGCTAGTAATTTGATGATCAAAATTGTACTAATTCTGCAAAATTAATAGAAAAAGATAGAGAAAAACAGGGCGGAGTCAGTGGAACAGAATAGGGTAGGAGTAAATACCATTTACAGTATGAAAATACAATGCGATTCAAATAAGAATGGGAACGTCAATGACATCTATTTGTCAAATATTACAGTCAAACGAGGTAAATAGGAACACATGGGTAATTTTTTTTCACGTTATTATGAATTGTTTTGCAGCATTTAGGTAAGAGCATCCAACCCGACATACATTTTCACTGTTTTTCATACAACCGCTCTCGCGATTATGACGTTAATACACATTTCTCATTAGATATTTTGGAAACATAGATATCTTGAGGATATTATCTAGGCTTCTATTGAAATCAATTTATAAATTTGTGTACTAATCCAGTAAAGACCTCTGAAAATCTGCTATTTTGCATGAACTTTGACCCTTCATAATGTACTCAAAAATTTAAAAAGTCGAAAAAATATAACAATAGAATCCTTGCAAATTTAATCAAGATTCTGAATGACGAAATTTTTTTCCAAATTTTTTTACAGTTTTTAAAAAAACACGTATTTCCTGGAACAAGTTTTGTGACACATTCGAGTGAATGACGATATTACCGAATGCCAGCAGAGCTTTCTGGTATTATTTCTCTATTTTCGCATTGCCTTTTTATTAAACATTGCGTTGGATGAACCGGCAAACTTTTAAACCATGCTCAGGGTGACGATAGATGAGTGGGGAACGGCCCTCTTAAGTGCTGCAATTATTTCTTGCATTTTAATACAAAAATACTGGACGCTTTGCTAGAAATCAATATTGTTTCTATTCACCCCCTGCATTCCTATTCACCCCGTTTGACAGTACTTGACAGGTACGGTTTGCAAAGAAAACTTATTTACGTATCAATAACGGTTTTTTTTAGTTTGTTTATCCAATTCTTAGTTAAACTTAAGTGAAGAAAAAAAGTTATTGTTTAATATAAATTGGCTTACATTACTACATATATTATATTTAAGTCAAAATAAATTAAAAAAAGGAAACAGTTTTCTTTCTTATTTTCATTGTTGGCAATAATTTCGTTTTGCTCACCTTGGCTAACCGGTTCGACTTGACAGCTATGACGTCACAACATGGCGCTAAGTCGCTCCTATTCTTATTTCAATTGCTTAATACAAAACTGCGCACACGCATGTAGATAATTTTATCCGTCTAATGTGTTATGGAGCCGAGTGCTGCAGTGACAAATTTTGACGTGTCAAATAACGTTTTTTTAATATACTTTCGAAGATAAACGGGGTTGACTCGTGGGGGTCGCTTAGCGACCAGCCTGTTACGACAAATACAATACATTGAGGCGAAAGCTAGCTCGCACACTTTTCCGCACTAGTGCGGAATACAATAAATTGCTCGCGTAAAAACGGTAGGGATAAGAGTGGGTGTTCGAGTAAGTGTATTGAAAAATCAACATAGGTATAGTAATGGAAAACAAAGTTACTGTATTCTATATCAAAAATAGGACAGTGACATAATGCACAAACCGTATGGATCGAAAGAAAAAAAAACGTCATTGTCCCGCTTGACCCGCCAAAAAGAAGAGCCTTTAATGACAGAATATAATAAATCCAAGATGGCCGCCACTGCGAGCCTGTGCGAGTAATAAACAATCCAATTGCCACCATTTACTACTAAGTATTGGAAAAGCTAGACTTTAGAATTGTTGGTACCATATGCAATTTAAATTGATAGCAGGGGCGTAGCTACCGCCGTATCAATGATACGGGGCCCCCAAGCTTCAGGGGCCCCGACATGTGCCATAATTCGTAATAGAATAGAATAAAACTTTATTGTACACCAAAATAGTAACAAAAACTTATAAACTAACTTAATCTATGGGTACAATGGCGGTCTTATCGCTAACAGCGATATCTACCAGACAACCTTAGGATGGACTGTACGAACTTGACATAAAAAAGAGGGTAGACTGCGGTGTACTGCAAATTAAATTTAATTTAATTAAAAAATATATATATATAAGACTATACCCTCAAACGGCGCAAATACTGTAATCTTATTGGTAATTACAGTTTTGAGCCGTTTGGGGTCGAAACGCTTGGGTCATGGGGTCCGAGTGCGCGTCTCCTTTTTAAGGAAATTTCACGCCGTCTGATCGACACTGCGTGACCTGGAATGGCTCGTTCTTCGCCCAAAGAATTAGCATTGCCATTCAACGTGGCAATGCTGCCAGCCTTCTAGGCACATTTCCGGATGACAGCGATGTGGAGGAGTACTTCGACGCCTGAGTGTCAGTGTGTGTCTGTGTGTGTGTGTGGTGTTTTTGTATTATATTATTATGTACATAGTTAGGTTTAGTATAATAGTTTTTATAGTTTGTATGTACATAGTTCGGTTTTATTAGATTAATTTATATTTGCAAAATAAATATAGACTATACATAGATATAAAATTATATTATATAACTAATATGTTCATTAATCCAAAATCTTAAATTTCCGTATTGTTAAGAGGCCAATAGTGAATGAATAATATCTATATGATAGACTGTTCTAATAGTTTTTAGCTCGCTCCGCTCGTTTTATCTTTTTCTACGTAAAGCGACAATAAAAACTCAACCTACGCAAGCATCTCCAGAATGATCCAATAAACGAGCTCATTTTCATTTTCGAGGCCTTACAAGGCGCTAATTCTAAGGCCTTGCGCGCACTGCCTTGCGTTTTTCTAACGCATAATCTGTGAAGTATGGAGTCTCATAGAAGTGCGCGTACTGCGGTGAAATAAACGCATGCGGTAGAATCACCGTTGGCTTCTCGCTGCAAATTTGCGGTGAATCAGTGAATCTACCGCAAATATTTTTGTATCGCATAGAGATCTAGGAAGCGCCGCGCACTGCGGTGAAAAAAACGCACGTTTTAACCGACTTCAAAAAAGGAGGACGTTATCAATTCGGTTGTATTTTTTATCATCATTTTTTTATGTTTGTTACCTCAGAACTCCGTCGTTTCTGGACCGATTTGCAATTATTTTTTTTCCATATAAGATATGCTTCCAGATTGGTCCCAATTTTTTAAAAATCCAGTTCTGATGATGGAATCCATGAGGAATCGAGGGAACTCCTCAAATATTATGCATTTACAGTCAAAAAGTAACATTTGATGAAGTGGAACTGATAAAGAAGACCAGAAATGGTCAACGGAACTACATACTCACATAGATATCACAATGAAGATAGTAAGCGCCTATGACAATACAAATAAATCAATGGTTCTGAATAGTTACTTTGAAAATGATATCGTCGAAGTGATCTCATGATGATGATGCGGCGAAAAAATGCACGTTTTTAAACGACTTCAAAAAAAGGAGGAGGTTATCAATTCGGTTGTATTTTTTTTTATCTTTTTTTATGTTTGTTACCTCAGAACTCCGTTGTTTATGGACCGATTTGCAAATTTTTCTTTTTCCCCATGAAGGAAAAATCCAGTTCTGATGATGGGATCCATGAGGAATCGAGGGTACTCCTAAAAAAATATAGGCCACCTTATAGTGATTTGGTATTTTCATCGAGAACTTAAGCATTTACAGTCAAAAAGTAACATTTGATGAAGTGGAACTGATGAAGAAGACCAGAAATGGTCAACGGAACTTCATACTCACATAAACTAATAAAAATAAAAACACTAATAAAATTTTCGGAGAAACAAACAATACCGAAAAACCCCGACTTCCGAAATTAAAGGTTTTTTGATCCTTTAAGTTGTTTTTTCAGTGAAGACGGTTATTTAATTTTTGCAAAAAGTTTTTATTAACACTTTTTAGCTCCGATACACTTATAAACAGAGTGCCTATTTCTCATGACAATTCCAATTAACCCAAACACTGCTAGGTTACATTGTTTTATTATGAAGTTCCTGTGTCTACCTTCCACCTTCCGGCTCCATTATCATCATCAGATCACTTCGATGATACCATTTTCAACGTAACTATTCAGAACCACTCATTTATTTGTATTGTCATAGTCGCTTAACTATTGTGATATCTATGTGAGTATGAAGTTCCGTTGGCCATTTCTGGTCTTCTTCATCAATTCTACTTCATCAAATGTTACTTTTTGACTGTAAATGCTTAAGTTCTCGATGAAAATACCAAAATCACTATAAGGTGGCCTATAATTTTTGAGGAGTACACTCGATTCCTCATGGATCCCATCATCAGAACTGGATTTTTCCTATAAGGGGAAAAAAATGCAAATCGGTCCATAAACGACGGAGTTCTGAGGTAACAAACATAAAAAAGTGATGATAAAAAATATAACCGAATTGATAACCTCCTCCTTTTTTTTGAAGTCGGTTAAAACGTGCGTTAGTTTCGCCGCAGTGCGCGGCCCTGTGAATGCGTTTATTCTACCGCACGGTAGAATAAACGCACCGCATTCCACCGCATGGCAGTGCGCGCAAGGCCTAAGCTAGTAGGGCCTATTTTCTACAAAAAAAAACTGCAAAAATATTTGTTTTTAGGGTTCCGTACCTCAAAAGGAAAAAACGGAACCCTTATAGGATCACTTTGTTGTCCGTCCGTCTGTCTGTCTGTCAAGGCCCTTTATCTCGAGAACGCGTAAAGTTTCGCGCGCGAAAATCTGAAAACTAAATTTGTAGTTACGCGGTCACAAAAAAAAACTTTTTTGCGTTTCGTATAAATCTTTGAGACTCGATTCGGAAATTGAACTGTTTTCATAGGTAAGTTTTTACGGAGCCCTTAGTGCGCGAGTCCGGCTCGCACTTGCCCGGTCTTTTTTTATTATCGATAGTCACGCGTTTGACCACTATCTCACCTGATGGTAAGGAATGATGTGGCCGACGATGGAGCACGATGAGCCCCATTATGACTAACTACGCTACTGATTGATAGCCATAGACATCTATAGAATAATCCCAATAGGTTCGAACAAAATATATATTTATAATTATAGATTCATATACCTATAACATTATCAACATATGATTTTTTCGTACGACTAATACTCATCATCATCATCATCTTCCTGCCCTTGTCCCATCTTATTTGGGGTCGGCACAACATGTTTTTTTCTTCCATTCTATCCTGTCAACCGTCATGCTATCACTAACTTCCTTTTCTTTCATATCACTGTTCACACAATCCATCCATCTTTTCTTTGGCCTCCCTCTCCCTCTCCACCCATCCTCATGTATACTCATAACTCTTTTAGTAACATGCGTTTCATCTCTCCTCTTTACATGACCATACCAAGACAAACGATTCCCTTTCAACTTTTCAGTCACTGGCGCCACTTTCAAACTTCCTCTAATATACTCATTTCTCACTTTATCCATTCTCGTCACACCACACATCCATCTCAACATTCTCATCTCCGCTACATGCAATCTTTTTTCATCCGTCTTTTTCACAGCCCAACATTCTGATCCATACAGTATGACAGGTCTTATCACGGACTTGTAGATTTTACCCTTCAACTTGGGGGGCATCCGTGGGTCACAAATTGTTCCAGTGACCTGTCGCCATTTCATCCATCCTGAATTGATCCGATTTGATACGTCTCGGTCTACCTCGCCATCTCCTTGGATAAGCGACCCGAGGTACCGAAAGTCGGAGCAGATTGGTATGGGCGTTCCAGCGAGAGCTAAAGGCATAGGACCGGAGAGACCACCGAAATCACAGAACAAGTACTCGGTTTTCGTTCTGCTCAATTTTAAGCCAACACTCTCCAGTCTGTGCCACCACACCTCCAATTTGCTCTGGACCTCTAGGCCACTCTCGGCAACCAGCACAATGTCATCGGCAAACAGCATACACCAGGGAGCCTCTTCCTGGATGCCCGACGTCAGAGCGTCCATTATCATCAGGAAGAGGTAAGGGCTGAGGGCCGACCCTTGATGTAAGCCGACAGCCACACTGAAGCTGCCAGTGTTGCCCACTGCAGACCGGACTTGGGTACTGCATTGGCTGTACATCGCTCGGATCAACTGCACATACTTCCCAGGCACACCTTTCTCCTTAAGGGCCCACCACAGAACCTCACGAGGTACCCGGTCATATGCCTTTATTATTAGCAAAAAAAAAATTACGACTTGATATTTTTTCACTTGTTTTCCCTACTCCTTTCAAACGGCTTGGTTTATAGAAATATGTTTACACAAAAAAAATGCAGGTTAAGTGTTCTTCAGAATGTATCAATATTTCGCAAAGAAAATGGGTTTAAAGGTCATACTGTATGCGGGCCATTGCGGGCGCAGGCGGCAGTAAGTGTATGTGTGCATTTAACTCCAGACGTTCAAGGGACTATACGCCTTAGCAGTTCAGTTTAGGTCGTCAAATGGACCGCGTTATGAGCTCATGGTAGCATTGCTGTTAGAAAAATGCGAAAACCGCAAAATGTGAAAAGTACTCCCATCAAAATTTGAAAAGTACTCTCGTCAAAATGTGAAAGTACTCTCGTTAAAAGTTGCAAAAATACAGCTAAATAAGCTGCTAGCTATAAAATTGATTTAATTAAGGATGTACTACATTCGTGTGTTTGTACACGAATGAGACTAGTGGTGGCCCAGTGGTAACGGCCCCGGGCCCCCAAGTTACCAGTTGTAGATCGTGGGTTTCAAACCCAGCCAGGCGCATTAATTTGTGTTCTTAATTTATTTCATCACCACTGCTCTCAAAAGGGTGAAGGAAAACATCGTGAGGAAACCGAAAATATACTAGAATTCGAAGACTTGTCCAATTCTCACTGGGCCCGCGTCGAAGATTATACAGGCCATTCCCTCTCCAAGTGAGGAGGCCTGAGTCCCAGCTGTGGGAACATTATAAGCCTGATTACGCTATGCTATTATATACATAAATAAATAAGAAATCTAAATATTCACTCACAACGCTTCAATCAAACGACTCAACTGAAACTCGAAAGTATTTACATATATATTTTATTAAAGGCACATTTGAATTCAAGGAGACTATTATACTAGCATGGTTTAAAAGCTTGTTACTTCATCTAACGTAATCCAAAGAGATGTTTGACGAAAAGTCAACGCGAAAAAGAAAGATAACGCCTGAAAACTCTTATAGCATATGGTAATTCCGTGATTTACTCGAATATTTTACAAAACTTGATACAGGAAATACGTGTTTTTTTTTAACCCTTAAAAGTTTTTGAAAAATTTTGTCGTCATTCAGAATCTTGATTAAATTTGCAAGGCTTCAATTGTTATAATTTTTTGACATTTTTAAATTTTTGAGTAAATTATGAAGTTTCAAAGTTCATGCAAAATAGCAGATTTTCAGAGGTCTTTACTGGATTAGTTTTACACAAATTTATAAATTTATTTCAATAAAAGCCTAGATAATATCCACAAGATACTGTGTTTTCAAAATATCTAATGTAAAATGTGCAACAACGTCATAATCGCGTAAGAGCGGTTGTATGAAAAAACAGTGAAAATGTATGTCGAGTTGGACGCCATTGATGAAGTATGAACCCTATTAACCCGTTTTTTGCAACATAAACGGCCGCAACTTTTTTTTCGTTAATTTGAAGTTTGATTTTTTCATAGCTTCAAGGGATCGTAGACCTCTCAGTATATGGTTTGGTGTGAACCGACAGACAGATAGACGGACAACAAAGTGATCCTATAATATAAGTGTTCCGTTTATTCCTTTTGAAGAACGGAACCCTTAAAATTAACAAAAAAGAAAATCTATTCAACGACCTCCCAACACAATTTCCAAAATGTTTTTTTCGCTAATCCAAAAATCTTCAAGCCATCAAATTCATAAGGACAGTCGGACAGACAATTAAACACAATCAGAAGTAATAAAGAAGCGTACAACGGGTACACAATCGTTTTAATTGTTACTTATTGAACACAATTAAGAAGCAGTCATGGTGGCTTGCGAATTTTATTTAAACTATATTTATTTATTTATTTATTAAATGCATTAAGCATGACGTGGCCAGATCGTAGAATTAATCACTTCATGATGTGACCGGCCATATCTTGAAATGGTTGCATTTCATGACATGGCCAACTAAAAAAAAAGTAAAAAAACTAAAACCCGACTACGACAAAAAAAACGACGAAACTAAAAGTATGAAACAAGATTTCACGGATGCTGAAATAAACAAGGTAAAAAATAAAAATATTTAAAGAAAAACAAAAAACCCGACTGCGTCGAAACTAATTTTAAAAAATACGTGAAAAAATTAACTTAAATAAAACTAAAAAGAAACAAACAAGCCCAGTAGTTTAGAATTCTAACTACACAATTGAAATAGTTTTATAATCGATACACACATAAAAAAATTCTAATGCAGAACAGAACGACTCACAGTCGGGGCCCATTCAAATTTTACCAATCAAATCTTACCAAGGGGCCCCGACTGTGAGTCGTTCTGTTCTGCATTAGAATTTTTTTATGTGTGTATCAATTATAAAACTATTTCAATTGTGTAGTTAGAATTCTAAACTACTGGGCTTGTTTGTTTCTTTTTAGTTTTATTTAAGTTAATTTTTTCACGTATTTTTTAAAATTAGTTTCGACGCAGTCGGGTTTTTTGTTTTTCTTTAAATATTTTTATTTTATTTTATACTTTTTAGTTACGATTCATTGACTTCGTTAAAAGATGGTAAATTTCGCAATTTTGTCATTTCATTGAGGGAGTTAATATCGTGGGGATTATTAAGTAACTTGCGGTGGTCTAAACTACTGATGATTAGTCGCTCTAGAGATCTAACTCGGCTCAAAGCTACATATGCTTGACCTTTAGCAAAAATGCGTGAACTTCAGTCAACCACAGCTCGGTCCAAAGTAGTTCCTTGGAGCTTGTGTACAGTTACACCCCAGCACAATATCAATGGCAAAATTTTTCGCTCTATTTTACCCTGTCCGCGAAGTGCATCGAATTCTGTCGTCGATGGTTTGATTCTGACTCCTACTCCAGGAACATTGTTTTTAATTGCTTTGTCGTCAAATTCTATATAAACAGCTTGTGGCAATTCCCCGGGTTCCAATTGATCCCTCCGAAGAGCTGGCCACTCAATTGTCCTTATAACACCCATTGCTCCGTTAACAAGACCATGGGTAACATTCAAATTTCTTCGTAACATAACTCGTGATCCTAAACCGATTGTTAAATATTTAACGATTCCTCCAGTTTTGTTAGGATCATCAGAAACATATAGGTACATCTTTCGGTTTTTGACCATATGTTTTCGATTCTACTGATATATCAACTGCATGTAATTTATACAACCTAGTAGTTTTTGCCAATATAAATAAATAAATAAAATAAAAATCTTTTATTCACAGACTACATAGGCCCACATTGTGTTAGTATATAAATTATCTTAAATATAGTTGTCATCTTTTGATTATGTTCATCGACCTGTCTAGTAGATGGGACAACTCGAATTATTTGATTTACAAACGTGCATCAAATGAACAACGCCATCTATCGAGCTTGGTGGTAAACTTTTTTTTACTCGGCGACTTGGCGATGAATAAAAGTTATTTTTTTACCAAAAATATTTGTTCTTCATGCTTTTTCACTGTTTTTTTTTGTTTGTATATCGTTTATACTTGAAATAAAAACTTAAATCAATAAGTAAGAAAATTAGCGAGAATGATTGTTTTGTTAAACAACTTTAAATCGTTATATATCCTAAACTATTATTTAAAATGAAAAATGATAAAAGGAACCTAAAGATGATTTTAAAATACCTATTCAACGACACCCCACTTGACATAGTTCATCGACATTTTTTTTTTTCATTTTGACAATATGGCGTCTGGTTGTAGCTGTGGTGAATTTTGATTACTGCCATGTCTTTAGTGACACTCGCAAGGTTAAAGACGAATCGATTGACGTAAGAATTATCAAAATCGGCTTACGCATTTGGTCTCTAGAACGCCACATAGAAACAAACATACATACATACATACATACATACATACATAGACTGATAAACACATTACCCTCCTTTGCGTCGCGCAGTCGGGTAAAAAGAAAAGCCGCAGTCACACGTTATAGGTAACAACCGAAACACTTTAATAACGTGTGACTACGGCTTTTCTTTTTACCTTGTTTATTTCAGCATCCTGGAAATCTTGTTTCATACTTTTAGTTTCGTCGTTTTTTTTGTCATAGTCGGGTTTTGGTTTTTTTACTTTTTTTTAATTAAATTATTTTGGTGTTAAATCACTGTGCTTCTGTATCATTTGCAAAAGCTAAATTTAAAATTTCTAATTAATAATGGTAAATTAATTTTTGTCCACCAGAGGGTGCCACATTGAATTTTGATGATATATTTTGATAAGTACCAGTGAAGCCCTTTCAAATGATATCAAACACGGTGTATTTATCTTAACATTTTTTTTAACACATGACTTCTTGTCCGCTAGAGGGCGTCACTTTAAATTTGAACAATATTTTGGAAATGTACAAGTAAAGCCCTTTCAAATGATACCAAACACGGCGTATTTATCTCCATTTTTATTTTTTACACATTACTTTTTGTCCGCTAGAGGGCGCCATATCAAGTTTTGTGACACTTCACGTAACCTATGTTCAGCGGAAAATTAAGACGGTTCTAACGATACCTCATACGTCGAGTTCCGATAAGTAGATTAGGAGCTATGTGGGAACAGATGAACAAACTCACATACATACATAGCCTGTCAAAATCATAACCCTCCGTAGTCGGGTAAAAACTAGCCAGATCGTTTAAACGTCAACGTTTCATGATTTTTCAATCAACGTTTGGCCATATCATAATGTAGGGTTTCCATGACATCAAGGGTCTAATAAAAATTCCAAACAAAGAATATTAAAGATAAAAAAAACTTTTTAGAAAAAAAAAATAACCGACTTCACTAAAACAAAAACACTAAAAGGATCAAAATAACTTTAATTTCGGATGTCGGTGTTTCTCGGTATTGTTTGTTTCTTATTTAACACCGACTTCCGAAATTAAAGTTATTTTGATCCTTTTAGTGTTTTTGTTTTAGTGAAGTCGGTTATTTTTTTTTTCTAAAAAGTTTTTATTTCACACTTTTTAGTTACGATACACTTATAAACAGAGTGCCTATTTCTCATGACAATTCCAATTAACCCAAATACTGCTAGGTTACATTGTTTTATTATAAAGTTCCTGTGTCTACCTTCCTCCTTCCGGCTCCATTATCAGATCAGTTCGATAGTACCTTATAGCCAAAGAGCATCTCACGACAATTCTAATAAGCCCAAACACGGCTAGGATACATTGATTAATTACGGAGTTCCTGTGCCTACCTTCCGGCTCCATCATCAGATCAGTTCGATAGTACCTTATAGCCAAAGTGCATCTCATGACAATTCTAATAAGTCCAAACACGGCTAGGTTACATTGATTAATTACGGAGTTCCAGTGCCTACCTTCCGGCTCCATCATCATCATCAGATTCGATGATACCATTTTCAACGTAACTATTCAGAATCATTCATTTATTTGTATTGTCATAGTCGCTTAACTATATCTTCATTGTGATATCTATTTGAGTATGAAGTTCCGGTGACCATTTCTGGTCTTCTTCATCAGTTCCACTTCATCAAATGTTACTTTTTGACTGTAAGTGCTTAAGTTCTTGATGAAAATACTAAAATTACCATAGGATTGCCTATAATTTTTGAGGAGTTCCCTCGATTCCTCATGGAATCCATCATCAGAACTGGATTTTGAAAAAAATGGGACCAATCTGGAAGCATATCCTATAAAAAGAAAAAAAAATTTTGCAAATCGGTCCATAAACGACGGAGTTCTGAGGTAACAAACATAAAAAAAAAAAAAAAAAAAAATACAACCGAATTGATAACCTCCTCCTTTTTTTTGAAGTCGGTTAAAAAGACATTTTAAATAGTTTTAATTTTAAAAGAATAGTCACTAAATAACACTATTAGAGATTGAAATCTACTAACCTGTGATATACGTTCAGAACTTCAAGGTTTTTTTACGTTGCGCTCGTTTTTTGAGTAGGTAGCTTTCGTAAAATTCAAGTATTTTTTATCGTAATAACATTTAACTATATCATTATTATCAATTAACACATTAATACTAACAGTTTTATCATAATAACCACAAGAATAACCGTCCGCGCCGCCATGATTCATAATTAAAACAAAACAACATCAGCGCCTCTAACGGTGGATAATGTAACTATTTTACGATATGATCAGCCATGTTTGGCCATATCATGAAATATCATGCGTTTAGCCGTTCATATCGTTAAACGCAGAGTGTTCATTGATTTGGCTTGCCCAGATCATGATGTGGCCAGCGGACGAGGTTCTATATCATGCCACCATTTCATGATATGGCCGATCACATCATGAAGTGATCAATTCTAAGATCAGGGCCCCCCTGATATATTGGCTAACTTTTCAATAACAGTTGACAACTAACATTCGTTGCACACTAAACTTAGTTGTCAACTGACAATTTCATAAAATTGGTATTACGTATCACACAAGTGACTAACAAACTACGGTGGAAATGTGGTGAATTATAAGAAATTACGGTGCCTATTGTGACGACTCTAAAATTTTATCGACTATTATACAGCTTCAAAAGCTTACACAATCGCAATTTTAAAAGTATCGATACAATAACATCTGTCAAAACGTGTTACGGTGGCTATCAAAGGCACCAGTGGCTAATGACGTCACTGCAGTTGGTCACTGAAGATAGGCAATACGAAACTAGCTGTTTGACAGTTCAATGATGCACATTGTTAACAAGTGATCATCACTTGAACTGTCAACAGAGTTACGCAATAGCCCCGCTGGCCACGACATGCACACAAAAGTACAGAGGGACTTAATACCTTAGGCATTTTCTACCAGTCAACCTTTATAGTAGCTTGGTAAGAGATTTTAAAGTTTTCTTTAGTGGTGTAGTGGTTGAGCGATTGGCTGTTCACCTGCGTGTCGAGGGTTCGATTCCCGCACGCTACGTTGGAACTCTTAATATGAAAAAAAAAAACGTTTTTTTATTAGCTTTCATGGTTATAAGAACTGCGATATTACAGAAAATACAAAACGCAAAGAATCCAATAAATACCTAATTTCGGAAAAGGAATAACGTACCTTTAATATAAAGTTTATTTGAACTTATAATTCCAAGCCAATCCAAAGATATAACACTTCAAAGCAACCCGTTTTAAAAAACGGCAATTTCATACTTTAACCCCTATTATATATTTCGTGCGGGAATCGAATCCACGATACGCAGGGTAGCAACCAATTGCTCAACCATTGCGCCAACAGTGCCATCATTAGGCAGTAGTATGCAGGATAACACACACCGTACCCACCAGAAAACCTCATTACAAAAATCCCTGAACTCGTCACAACCTACTCAAAGCCATACACGACCTTCCACCACTGACCAGCCTCGCCCATCATTGTCCATTGAACCATTGACCATTGAGCACCATGCCCTTGGACGACACACCATGATGTCACCTCCTCGTGATTACAAAACGTGTCATTAAATTGACTGCTGATCTTTATCTAAGTAAATAGCCTGATTGAATGTGTTTGTGTGAGTGTATGAGTGACTGGTAATAATTAGTGAGCTGTTTTTTTTTTAATGGATTGCTGTATAGGCATTATCATCATTCTTCCCTTGTCCCATATTACTTGGGGTCGGTGCAACAGGTTTTTTTAACCGACTTCAAAAAAATGGAGGAGGTTATCGGTTGTGTTTTTTATTTTATTTTTATGTATGTTACCTCAGAACTCCGTCGTTTATGGACCGATTTGTAATTTTTTTTTCCTCTTAAAGGATATGCTTCCAGATTGGTCCCATTGTTTTCAAAATTCAGTTTTGATGATGGGATCCATGAGGAATCGAGGGAACTCCTCAAATATTATAGGCAACCATATAGTGATTTTGGTATTTTCATCTAGAACTTAAGCACTTACAGTCAAAAAGTAACATTTGATGAAGTGGAACTGATAAAGAAGACCAAAAATAGCCAACGGAACTTCATACTCACATAGATATCAAAATGAAGATAGTCAAGCGATTATGACCATACAAATAAATAAATAAATGGTTCTGAATAGTTATGTTGATAAAAAACTTTTTACAAAAAAAAATACAACCGACTTTGACAAACATTGAAAAGTGCAAAATAACTTTAACACCGACTGCCGAAATTAAAGTTATTTTGCGCTTCTCAGTGTTTTTTTTTTACATAGAAGTCGGTTGTATTATTTTTGTAAAAAGTTTTATATTTTACACTTTTTTGTTATGGTACCACCACTAAAAAGTACCCCTCAGCCATACTTAAATACCTTAAAGCCAGAGTGTATCTCATGACAATTCTAATTATACCAAACACGGTTGGATTACATTAATTTATTACAGAGTTCCGGTGCCTAACTTTAGGCTTCATCATCAGATCAGTTCGATATATTCCCCCTCTTCTTTCAGTCAGTCATCGACTACACGTATAAATAAAGCAATTTTACTTGTTACGACAGTTCTGCCGTGTTCCTATGAGGAGTTCTGTCCCATATCTTCGAAGTTCATGATCAGATCATAACAATATTTCTATGGGACCAACTTGGAAGCATAACTTTCAATCAAAAAAAAAATTTTCAAAATCGCACTATTGACCGAGAAATCGGTGAACATAAATAAAAAAAAATAAAAAAAACATACATTCAGCCGAACATAGAACCTCCTCCTTTTTGAAGTCGGTTAAAAATGGTATCATCGAAGTGACCTGATGATGATGATGATGATGGAGCCGGAAGATAGGCACCGGAATGCTGTAATTAATCAATGTATCCTAGCCGTCTTTGGGCTTCCGGTGTGCCAAATTTCATCTAAATCCATTCAGCCGTTCGAGCGTAATGAAGTAACACACATACACACACACATTCACAAACTTTCGCCTTTATATTATTTATTAGTGTGATAGTCGAGATCACAATAACAACGGTCAAAAAGAATTCGCCTAATTAAAACAACTACATAAAACGATGACGACAAATAATGGAAGTTTCCAATGATCTTGTTTGTCTGTTTGTCCTACTAGATTAATCAGTAACTGTTTATCGATCGTCAAGATCTGTCGTCTTCTTACTAAGGGTCGCCGTACACGGGCCACACGGGAAACCCACAAATACTGGACTCTGACGAAGAAGTGGCGTGTGGCGGGGTTTTGTGTCAGCATTTAGTGGTGGTAAATAACTACGCCATCATTAATAATTCATAGGGACACGATATCGACTAGAATGGACCATGGAGTTTCTTGCCGGTTTTTTTCAATAGGAAACGACCAATTAAAACCTGGGAACCGTGCACTAGCTTCTGACGTTTTATAAGTGCCCATGTAGGCCTATGTGAAATAAATATATTTTTGATGTGATTTGATTTGATTTAAAGTATCGATAGTATACTCATGAGTAGTCAAGAAAAAAGTATCGTTTATAATTTAGGTGTCTTCAAGGCAGTGCTAAGGCTCTTAATAAATTAGTGCGCCTCACCATCAACAATTGCATTACTGCTTACCATCAGGTGGGATCGCAGTCAAGCACAAGTTTATATAGATTAAAAAAAATTGAGACTCGTAAAAGTATCGATAGGTGTGTGTGTGTGTGTGTGTGTGTGTGTGTGTGTGTGTGTGTGTGTTTGTCGGTGCGTGTGTGTGTGAATGTTTCGAGTACTTTTCAGAAGAGGGCGCTTCCAGACCAATCTATCATCAACCGAAGCATAGTTTGAAAGCTTATTGGTTCATCCGACGCAATGTTTGATACAGAAGCAACTCGAAAAAACAGAAATAACCCCTGAACGCTCTGTTGGCATTCGGTAATTCCATTTTTAGGTTCCGTACCTCAAAAGGAAAAAACGGAACCCTTATAAGATCACTTTGTTGTCCGACCGTCTGTCTGTCTGTCTGTTTCTCAAGACCCTTTCTCAAGATCTCAGAAAAGCGTGGAGGCATCGAGTGTATATGTCGCAAAAACGTACATTTCAACACTCTCAAAGGAATCAAAATTCATAGGGTACTTCACGTTGAACCAGAATTCTGAAATTTGGCACAAAGCAAGGTCTTATAGTATAGATATAGGAATAAATCTGAAAACAGAAAATTAGTAACTACGTAAAACTTTTTTTACAATCCGTAAAAATCTTTGTAACTTACTTCGGGAATCGAACTGTTTTCATAGGTATCTAAGTTTGTGCGGAAACCTCAGTGCGCGAGTCCGACTCGCACTTGCCGTTTTTTTTACTTGAATATTTCACAAAACTAGTTCTAAGAAATGTGCGTTTTTTTTTTAAGTTTTTGGAAAAAAAAACGTCTTAGTTCTCCGCGCAATTAGAACATTATATACAACATCACAAAATCAACTATGGGAGGATCTTCCTTTTTAAAGGAGGTTTGCGAAACTTTACACCCTATTTCGTATAACAGCGTAAAGGGCCTATTACACTACTCGATGTTCAGACAGTCTCGATGTCGCGTAGTGTAATAAGGGTTAGACCGGTCTTTTTTATTTTTTATTTTTTTAAATTGATATAAACCAGTGCTTGACTGCGATCCCACCTGATGGTAAGCAGTAATGCAATCATTGATGGTGACGCGCACTAGTTTATTAAGAGTCTTACTTGGAACAAAAAATAAGACAGTCTGAATATCGTGTGCTGAATATCGCGTAGTGTAATAAGGCCCTTAATTCTGAAATACCATTATTTAACCTTTTAATTAACCGCCTACGTGGATATATCCGACACTCTCACGTTTACTCCGCCAGGGTCGCACATCCACGACCAAATACTCCATCTCTTCTGTCACCTATGAAGATTGAAGAGCTAAACGAGATGGAGTACCCAGTCGGAAACACACGACCCTGGCGAATAGGACGCGAAAACACTCGCCAGATCAATACGACGCGGGTTATTTATTTATTTATTTATTATATCCTTTAATGTATACACCAATACAAACATAAAAGGAAACAAAACTAAAACACATACGTACATACAATGGGCGGCCTTATCGCATTCTGCGATCTCTTCCAGGCAACCTGGAATGGACAGTAATTGCCTGGACAAGAAATGGGGCTGTCATTGGTGTGACAAAAGTAGCCTTAAACATACTAAATTATAATAGATACACAGATATATACATATGCTATATAATAGATACATATATACATACGTAATTATTGAAAACTATAGACAGAAATATGAATCACAACTTTCGATATTCACAGCGACAGGTAATGTTCCCTAACGAGTCTTTTAAAAACAGGCAACGATTGAGCGCGTTTAATTGTGTCTGGTAATTCATTCCACAGACGAGCAGCCTGGACAGTAAATGATTTACCATAGAAAGTCGTGGTATGGATTGGCAATTTAAGTCGCAAGTTCTCTGATGATCTTAGCAATTTTGTATGTGAGTTGCAGAGAAACTCAAAACGTTTTTTAAGCTGTTGATCCCCGCACGAACGCCGGCGTTTACGCGCCATTGTCTTACTATTGTGTCTCTAATTACGCACTCAAAAGGTTAAGGTAAAGAGGCGTGAAGGGGGAAAAGAGGATATTATATAGAATGAAAAAAGAATATGAGCATTCCGGCGAAGACGAATTGGCAACCACTGGGTTAAATGGATAAGTATGGAAATAACAAAAACTCCGGAGAAAATGGAACTACAATTCAAAGTTCACAGCGACATCTATCCGATAACATGGGAACTACGTAACCAGCCTGACAGCTAACGTCAGAGATGCTTACATCGCGCAATCGAAATTCTCCGTTCCACTTTAGTCAGAAAATCCGCTCTTTTTAAACCCCAACGTACAATATTTTTAAATTTAATTCAATTTATTAAAAAATATATATTTCGATATTACAAAAAAACATTTCAATTTCATTTATATGTACTTATAGATGTGTTTTGTAACAGTAGTAGTACGCTCAAGTATAACCTAAATCCCTGAAAAAAAAGTCTGTTACAAATAAAACATTAACTTACCATTAACGACGAAAGCCGTTCTTCAAAATTATCTCCAAAAGTCAGAACAATATCTTGAAGACAGCTAAATTATTCTTCATCACATGCGCAATAGAGCTGGTACCAATTATTTCCATTAATGTTCTATAAACAGACGGAGGAGACGAAGTGTTGCTATCTCGCTCTGGCACGTGAGTTTCTCGTATATCTGTCTTTCTCTTTCAGCAGACGCCGTCGGAGTCAGCAATGTGGCTGTGATTTATCTGTAATAGATGAAATGGGGTTTTTAGTTTTGTTAATTAGCACAGAACCATAAGCGTTTGAGACATAGATATCCGTTGAGAGCCGTGGTGGCCGAGTGGTAACGGCCCCGACTTACGAGTTGTACATAGGTCGCGGGTTTAAACCCAGCCAGGCGCATTGGCGCTTTGTGTAATTTATTTCATCACCACTGCTCTCAAAACGGTGAAGGAAAACATCGTGAGGAAACCGGCATGTCCTAGAATCAAAAATTCGAAGACATGTGACATCCACCAACCCGCACTGAGCCCGCGTGGTGTATTACGGCCCATTCTCTCTCATAGAGAGGAGGCCTGAGTCCCAGCAGTGGGAACATTAAAAGGCTGATTATGCATAAGCGTATATATAGGAGACGGGGTAGAGGGAAGATTGGACCGAGATCACCCCAGGATATTGGGCTATTCGAAATTCTATGATGGACGCCAAATGATAACTTTATACAAAAAATCACACCCTATTCATCTGGGCTTGAGACGAAATGTAGACAATGTAAGTACCTTCGACCAAGTTTCTTCGACGTGTTTGAATACATTAATAACAGTCTCCTTTTCTGTTGAATGCATTGACGTTTTCTTTGCACGCTATTTCTTCGGCGAATAACAAGAATTCAACGAAAATATCTCGTATTAACAAGTTGATTGATAGTGAAAAAGATGGCGGATTTTTATGTAAAATGTTTGCAGTATCTGTGGTCTATAATTTAGTAGTATTATAAATGGTTTGTTTACTTTTTATCTCACGGCTCCCTGAATAGAATGCAGAACAGAGCAGTGGTGGACTAATAGTAATGACTCTGATTTTCGAAAAGTGAATGAGGGATTAGATGATTTTCCCACCCCCCCGTTTTTTTGGGTGGGAAAATCATCTAATGACATCCCGCGCTCTTGGGTGGAGCTGGAGGTCGTGTCAGACATTTACTGACTAAAAACCCACTCCTGTTCCTTCTTTGCCATTGTTCCAGGGCCCCGGGGATCTCTTTCGCATCACCCATGGCCCCAGTAGGCTTCAACCCTGCTGGGCCCCTACGATTGCTGATATCTCCTTGAGGCGCGCGTGGAACACTACGCTCCGTCGACGACTTGGGCTCGGTCCGGACGGTATGGGGGGGGTAATGTCGTGATGGCCCTGTGGTTAAGGCACCCGCCTCTCATGTCTGAAGTTGCGGGTTCGAAACCGGTCAAGTACCAATTTGGTTTTTTTAAATTCATATTTACTTTTCCAAATTTGTTTAGGACATCAAAGACATCCAGTACCTCGGAAATCCCGTAAAGCCGCTGGTCACGGTTGTCATTTGTAGATTTTTGTCAGTCGTTACAAGTTGTCAGACGCCAGAAAGTCTGACCATCAGTCTATCCAAGGAGTATTGTTTCCCAGTAACTGGGTTGTGTTGTGATTCCTTGGTAGCAACAGCTTTACGTGCTTTCCGCGGTACGGGACGTCAGTAATGTCGATAAACTTAGAAAAGTACATATTTTATAACATATTCCACGACTTTCACACAACACCATCTAGTCCCAAACTAAGCAGAGCTTGTGCTATGGGTACCAACTAAATAACTGATAAACATACTTACATATTTCTAAATACATACATGCAGGGTTGGGCAGTATTTGAAATACTTGTAATTAAAATACGTAATTGAAATACAAATACGTATTTGGTATTTGTATTTCAATTACTTCCTTAAAATGTAATTTGTAATTCGTATTTCAAATACCTGACGGCGAAGTATTTTGTAATTAGTATTTCAAATACTTGAGGCTTCAAAATACATTTTATCATTAAAATACATTTAACCTTCAAGAAAGATTGTTTTCTTTAGCAGATTTTATTCACTTTCCAACAAGAGGTTGTTTGTCTGACAGTACATTTAAAACTCTAGTGTTAGTGAGTGTGTTTAGTGTTGATTAATTAATCTTGTTTTCCTCTACTTTTCAGCCCATGCTGGTCTAGATTACTTATTTTGTAACATGTAATTTGTATTTTGTATTTCAATTAAAAATAGCTAAAATACTGTATTTTGTATTTCTAATACCTTACTTAAAGATATTTTTCACTTTGTATTTTAATTACTTGCGATACTGTATTTTGTAATTTGTATTTCAATTAAAGCAAAGCATGTATTTTGCCTAGCCCATATTACATGTTATAGATAAATTACACACACACACACACACAGAAGAAATGATCGTGCTCATCACACAAACATTTGTCCGGGGTGGGAACCGAACCCACGACCTCCGGCATTACAGTCAGGACCACTGACCACTAGACCAAGAAGCCTGTTGTGCAGTAAGAGGAAACGAGTTACTAAGGACGTATCACTCGCTCTGAAACGCATGCGTAGTGCTCTCTCTCGCTCGTATCAGCAATGTAAAATAATAATAATTAAGAAATAAAAAAACCCGACTGCGTAAAAAATAACTTTAGATAAAAACTAAAAAAAACAAGTTCAGTCCAGTAGAGCAAAAACCAATTTAAATAAAACAAATAATAAATTCTAATACGGAACATATTGACTGCAACAGCCGGGACCCATTAGATGCGATGATTTTAGTCTGGATTATTTTAATAGGTCCCGACTGTTGCAGTCAATATGTTCCGTATTAGAATTTATTATTTGTTTTATTTAAATTGGTTTTTGCTCTACTGGACTGAACTTGTTTTTTTCTTTTTAGTTTTTATCTAAAGTTATTTTTTACGCAGTCGGGTTTTTTTTATTTTTTAAGTTTATTTTTTTATTTTACACTTTTTAGTTATGATAATCTAATAACACTATTTATTCACTCTATTTTAGGCGTACATTTATCACTTTAAAGTTCACAAACCTATCGAGTCATCCGGCTCGCTTATTTTGTATCTTAAATAAAATTGAAGTGTCTGTTTATCAAAAAAACATTGGTTTACTAAATGTATATCAAAATAGACCACTCGAAACTTATAACAAAAATGTGAATTTTAAAATTTTTGGTGGTCTGTCGGTTTGTTCCAGCTAATATCCGTAATTTTCTCGCGGGAATGGGATTTCAAAATACGGGATAAATCTGCGAAAAAGTTAAACAAAATTTGACAAGACTGTCATTGGGATATAGCTAATATTATGATGAGTACCTACCTTAAGCTACTTTTTATATTCTCACGAAAACGGGACTTACGAGTAATTCCGGTGGTTTTCAACTGACGGACAGTTGATGTTACAAGGAGTAACTTAGGCTAATTTTCATTTTCCCGCGGGAACGCGACTTAATTTCCAGGGGAGGGATATATCTCTGGAATAGATAACCTTTTTTTTACACGATTGCCCCAAAAAAGAGGAGTAAAGAAGTTGCGATTAACCTAACCTAACCCAACAAGTTAGCAGAAAAATAAATGACATATTTCCTATTGTATTTTTTTTTTAATATGGTCATGATATACCATTTTGGAATCCTCATGATGAGCTCTTGAATTTGATACCCATATTGCACTACCAAAAAAAATTTTTTTTTTTACTCTGATGTATAGCGTCCCACAGTTGTTATGCTGATTTTTTTTCAACGTCACCTATCTAAGAACACTTGGGTTAACAAGACGAATCTAACGATATGCTAATTATGTAAATCCGTTCAGCGGTTTGGAAGATATGAGGTAATAAAGAATATTACATACATACATACAAGATGCGCGCGAAAAACATAACCCTTCTTGCAGTCGGGTAAAAATAAGCAAAGTCCAATTATTTTTTGTGGGGTTTTAAAGCGTTTGACAAAAGTTTTAGACCATGGAAAGTGTCTGACACTTATGAATACTACTTTAGAATAATATCCTACAAAACATATAGGTAAACAAAAAAACAACAACAAACAACAACAAAAAAATAACAACAACAAAACAACATGTTTTCTTTCTTTTTTTCTTTCATATACCGTTCTTACCGATCTTTCATATAGAGTACGATAGAAACCGAATATAATTTTCGAGCTGCCGACCGATAAATACCCATATTTATTACAAACGTACATAAAGGAACGTCAGAATCTGATATATGCAAATATATTTACAGTAAAACTAGTGAAAATGTTACTTTAGAGAAAATTGTGATGAAAAAGCAAAGTGACCATGACGCTTATAAGTTCTTTGTATCTGCATCCAAACTACAGATGTTCTTGGATGAGAAACTATGGCCGAGTGGCATCATTTTCAGACGCTTTGTACATTTCAAGAAGAGATCTTCGACAGAGACAGTTAAAGTTTCTGATAACGGTCATTATAACAAATTAAATGGATAGTGAAGCTTACAGATTTGCTAAATTTGCTACTTTTAATTGTAAGAGTGTCAAGCGCTCTGTTGATGGAATACGGGAGCTGTGTAAAACTTGTGACATAATAGCTCTTCAGGAGACATGGTTGTTGCCCAGTGATTTATCATATTTGAGAAGTATTGATGACGAGTTTAGCTGCACGGGGACCTCGGCGGTGGACATGTCGTCAGGCATGTTACGAGGACGTCCTCACGGCGGACTCGGTATACTCTGGCGACAAAAAGTGTTTACAGATGTGATGGTGGTACAGTGCAATAATCCGCGAATATGTGCGATACGCGTAGTGTTACCTGAGCGGTCTATACTAGTGGTGAATGTTTACATGCCTGTGGACACAGTGGCGAATCTGGTGGAGTTTACGGACATCCTCGGGTCGGTAAGCGCTATCATAGACAGTTGTAATATTGAGTATGTATACTTACTAGGTGACTTTAATGCGCACCCTACTGAACCATTTTATACTGAACTATCGTCTTTTTGTGAGGAGCAGGAGTGGACTTGCATTGATGTAGAGATGTTGAAGGGAGTTTCTAATTCCTTTGATTGTTTCACCTTTGTGAGTGAGGCTCACGGTTCGCAGAGATGGCTTGATCACTGCGTAGTGTCTAGGGCAGCTGTGCCGTCAGTGCGCAGAGTGTTTGTCAAGTATGACGTAGTGTGGTCGGATCACTTTCCGTTAATAATGGAGTGTGATTTAGGCATAGTCTCACCTAAGGTACTAGATTATAAACCGACTATAAATGATGTTGAATGGGGGGAGAGAAGTGTAGATCAAATTAATCAATACATGGCTGAATGTCATAGACTTCTGAGACTTCTTGACTTTCCAGAGGAGTTTGTAAAATGTGCAGATTACACTTGTAATGTTTTGCAGCATAGGCAAATCATTGACGGCTTGTATAATAATATTGTAAAAATATTAAAAGGGGCAGCATTGTGTGGCAAGTATAGGAAACATATACGATGTAAGAAAAAGAAACCTGTCGCAGGGTGGAACTTACATGTTGGCGAGGCACACAGGGAAGCTAAGCAGAAATTTTATTTGTGGTGTTGGCATGGTAAACCAAATTCAGGTTCAATTTATAACGAGATGTGTGAGGCCAGGAAAATCTTTAAGTACCGACTGAGATGGTGTCAAAACCATGAAGAACAGGTGAAAATGGATATTTTGGCCTCTCATCACTCAAAAAACGATTTTCGATCTTTTTGGAAAGCTACAAATAAACTCAATAACAAACCAGTTATTCCTGTGTGCGTCGACGGCGTAAGTGATGCTGGTGACATAGCAGAGCTGTTTCGACAACATTTTATTGTCAAATCACCATTGGGGTCCTCGCAATCGGTGATCAATGTTATGAACGGTGAAAAGATAGGTTTTAGATGTACACCTAGACAAGTGAAGTCTATAATCAATTCAATGACTAGAGGTAAATCTCCCGGCCATGACGGGTTGAGCATTGAACATCTGCAGCATGCTGGGCCCCACTTACCGAGATTGTTGGCTATGCTGTTTAACCTTTGTCTGAGCCACTCTTATCTGCCTGAAGAGATGATTAAAACAATTGTTATACCTATTGTTAAAAATAAGACAGCTGATCTATCAGATAGGAATAACTACAGGCCTATCTCTCTTGCCACAGTGGTGTCGAAGGTGTTTGACAGCATGTTGAACTCACAGCTGACCAAACACATTGAACTTCACGACAATCAGTTCGGTTTCCGGGGTGGACTATCCACTGAAAGTGCGGTATTGTGTGTTAAGCATGCTGTCAAATACTACACAAGCCGTCAAACTGCAGTTCACGCGTGCTTCCTTGATCTTTCGAAAGCTTTTGACCTGGTTTCCTACGATATTCTATGGAAAAAGTTGGAAAACACTAGTTTACCTACAGAACTCATCAACATCTGTAAGTTCTGGTACGGAAATCAGGTCAATTGCGTGCGATGGTCGGGAACCATGTCGCAATCGTACAGGTTGGAATGCGGGGTGAGGCAGGGTGGCTTGTCCTCGCCAACCCTTTACAACCTGTATATGAATGATCTGATTGTGGCACTCAGTAGCACTCGGGTAGGTTGTCACATAGACGGAATTAATGTAAACAATATAAGCTATGCTGATGACATGGCGCTGCTGAGTGCTTCGGTATGTGGCATTAAGAAACTGCTGACCATCTGTGAAGCATATGCCCACGAACACGGATTAAAATATAATCCACTCAAAAGTGAAGTCATGGTCTTTGAGGCCAGAGGAAACAGTACAGGTGACGTGTTTCCCAATATTACGCTTAATGGTACAGCTTTGCGTAGGGTGTCTAAAGTTAAGTACCTAGGACATTTGCTGACCTCTGACCTCAAGGACAATGATGACATTGAGAGGGAACGGAGGGCGCTGGCAGTGCGGGCGAACATGATAGCTCGCAGGTTTGCACGTTGTTCGACAAATGTCAAAATTACACTTTTTAGGTCGTACTTCATTATATACGTGCAGCCTGTGGGCCAATTATACCCAAAAGTCTTACAGTGCCCTCCGAGTCCAATTTAATAATGCGTTCAGGATGCTGATGGGGCTGCGGCGATTCTGTAGTGCATCAGGGATGTTTGCTGAACATCGCGTCGACTGCTTTTACACTACGATGCGTAAAAGATGCACATCGCTGGTGCGTAGAGTGCGGGGCAGCGCTAACAGCATCCTTAGCATGATCGCTAGTCGGCTGGACTGTGGCTACATGAATCATTGTTCCGCCATTAGTCATGGAATGGCACAATAGTGATTTTATGTTTTGTTGTGGGTAGTTTTAAGTATTACTAACACTAGTCTATAAGAACATTGTTACTAACAAATTGGACACCATGGTCTGAAATAAAGTGTTATTATTATTATTATTTTTTTTATATTTTATTTATCTCAGGACCCTGAGGTCCTGGACCTTTGGGAGGCGTACGAGGAGCCGAAGCCAACTCGCAGAGGCCCTTTAGATAATTATAAAGGAACATGATATCAACCGACGATTATCCCTGTACGCGCTATGCTAGTGCACCCAAGGACAACCCCCGGTTATTGAAAAACTGTTGCGACATATGGAGAACAAAGATAATAGGGCTATGGTTTTTGGAGTCTTAAGTGGACTGGTAACATGGAACTATGTCAAGACTATGGCCCCTGCCTGAACAACGTTATTAATATGCATCGAAAAAAGGCAGGGGGTGACTTGCACACTCAATAAATGGGCCCCCAAAAACGGCCGCTAGCACGAAGTGACGTAGCAACAAGAGGGCAACATATCCTGAGGTGCTTGAGGAGTGGAGAGGTATACCACGGCTATCAGGACAATCCCGGAAGTACGGTCAAGATCCCTACCAGCACCTTACTGGATTATACATCCTTCTCCCGAGCACGTTTGCTCTTGCGAATCTCCACTCAAGCCAGCCAATAAAGGCAAGAGAGAGGTGGGAGCTCAGTTCCTCGTCAGTGTTCACTACGGCCGGCCAATAAAGGCAAGCCGGAGATGAAGAACAAGAATTCTCCCGGGAGATCGGGTCCGTGGGGTCGCTAATGCCCAACAGTTCGCCACAAAACTGCACTGCGGATTGTATCTCTCTTAGTCTGGCCCCTCACCCTAGGCATATTACGGCAAAGCAAACTTTACCGATACAGACCTAGGGTATATTGGAGCACGCAAGCCCCACCACGACGTCAACGTAGAGATACGGCGATGGGGTTATTATTATTATTATTATATAAAAAATCAGCCATAAAAATTTAAGGTAAGTAACTCTTATTTTTAGTTCCCTCTCTCACCTCGTACCTGTTCAGGTGCCCCAAGGGGGAGCTCCACAAGCACACAGGTATGGTATTTAAAGCACATGAGACGCTACTGAGAACCTAAGGTTTCATCCATGTGAAAATAAGTTATGTCTTATCGCTCTTGGACTATATAATGTAGTAAGGAGGTATATTCAGGGGCGCCGACTTTTAGAAAACCTCATGGGCTCATGCTCATTTGATGACTCGAAAAAGTGGCGAAGTGTGAGAAGAGAAATGCACACTGATCGACCGACAAATTAATAAATGTCCTACTTCATACTGCGTACTTAATTACTAATTATGTTTGTTAAAAAAATAAAAAAAACACCATTATTCAAGAAATATTATAATTTATACGTAACATAAAAGGCGATTACTGATCTGTTTCTTGATGTCTATTCTCAGGGGTGCTCGCCACCCACTGTTTATTTCTCATGAGTGTTCGAGCCCCCGAGCACCACGGAGTCGGCGCCCCTGGGTATATTAGTGATACAAGAGACGATTAGTTTATCAAGAAATTGATACACTTCTTACGTCTGAGATGATCAGTTGCAACAACAGGATCCCCCTAATTATCCTTGAACTCGCTGCGAACTATCATGGCGAGTTCAATCTAGTTTGATCAGAACTCTTGCTGCTATTGAGAAGGAAACATGTGGCTAGCTCACATTGTTTTTCCGCGCTTTTATTGAGCTTGTAATGTTCGTTAAGGGTCAAATCTAGCAAATGAAGTTTAAAACAATTATTCTAAAATGCTTCAAGCTCCACCGCAGTGGCAGCAGTAGCAGAGCAGTGGTGACCGAGTGGTAACGTCCCCGACT
This sequence comes from Mythimna impura, assembly GCA_905147345.3. Lineage (NCBI taxonomy): Eukaryota > Metazoa > Arthropoda > Insecta > Lepidoptera > Noctuidae > Mythimna > Mythimna impura. The sequence continues at coordinate 6,401,072 of LR990369.1, read as the reverse complement.
TACGAGTTGTAGGTCGTGGGTTCAAACCTAGCTAGGCGCATTACTTTGTGTAATTTATTTCATCACCACTGCTCTCAAAACGGTGAAGGAAACCGGCATGTCCTAAAACCAAAAATTCGAAGACATGTTACATCCACCAACCCGCACTGGACCCGCGTGGTGGATAACGGCCATTCTCTCTACTAGAGAGGAGGCCTGAGTCCCAGCAGTAGGAACATTATAAGGCCGACTAAGCTATGCTTCAAGCTCTCCAATTATTCTTGTACAAAAGGTAATTGGTACTAACAAGTAACACTCTATGGATCTTTTGGTGTCCGAAATAAAACATATTCTATTCCTAAATCCAATTTTTTTCTTCCATATAGATGTACGATGGTTGGTAAATTTGCATTATATGCAGCCACTACCTCACCCGTTCTATACTATAGGTATGTCATTCAAGCCAGCGTTAGTCAGTCGATTTCCCAACCCAAAAAATACAACCGACTTCAAAAACAAATGGGATTACTATACTACCGAGTTATCGTCATCATCATCATTTCAGCCGAAAGACGTCCAGTGCTGGACATCGGATTCTCGCGACCCTCAGGCACAGTATAGATATATGGAACAGTACGGAAACTACCTACAAATGTTCGAAACGGCACACTCACAAAAACATACGCATCGACGAGACTTCTAAGCGTTTCTCGCGGTGCTGTCAGTAGCGAGTACCGCGTCAAGAAGAGTTGTTATAAAATTGTATAAAGGTACTGCTTATTTCTAAAAGAAATTTCTTCCAGCAGACCTGCGAAAGGAGAGATATAGGAACAAATGTAGACAATAGCCTCAGGCCTTCCAACGCTGCGTCTTCCGGTGCGCGGTCGCCACTCCAGAGCTTTTGGACCCCATCGACCATTTGTTCTGATACTGATAAATGCAAAAAGAATCATAAAGATCGGCCTATAAACCAAAAAGTTATGCGCGAATTAATAACGCCAATAACATGGAATTCGCACAAATTGGTAAAAGACACTCATTTCTTTCACCAATCAAACTTCGAACTTTACACATGTGCGCCCTTGCGGTACCCCTACCGAGCGTACCGGTGTGGTGTTATGTTATAAAATAGTGTTAAAAATAAACAGACATGCGATTGTAGCAATCGCGGAAGATTTGCTGTAAATTTTTGCAGTGTCTCGCATCCATCGGATTCCCGCAACACTTACCAGGGCCTCAAATCTGCTATTACAATAGTGTCAGAATGGTCTATCATTGATTTCATACTCGTAATTGTTGATTTTGACAAGTTTGGTAATCTACTAATATAATGGCGTCATTATGACTTCCCAATGATCGACCACTGACACTCCATTTGAAAGAAATGGCACAGAATGGTAATCTCGTACGTAATGACAAATGAATGTCTGACGTATGCGGTAATCTGCTAAAATTTTGACAGTTCCTTTGATCAGTGACCTACCATTAGTACGTCACTGTGCAGTCATTGCTGTAAATTCGTTACAAGACAGCTCGTACCATAATTCTATTACGAGACCACTGATCGATCAATGATCGGCCATTATGAATTAACAGATATACGAACTTTTAGCAAAATGATAATGGAATCGTGTTGGAATAACGAATTTATAAAAATAGCAGACTAGGTCCCCAGGTCATCAGTCCACCTTGGAGGAGGCCTTCCAACGCTACGTCTTCCGGACGCACAGGACCGTTCATTGTGGCGACACTTGGGGGAGGCCTTAGTCCAACAGTGGACGTCTTTCGGCTGAAATGATGATGATGATGATTGTAGTGTCCCAAGGTCTATCTTCGAAGTACTTCATCAGATCTTCATCGAATTTAAATCGGACTACCTAGTAGACCAACTTTTTGAAACAAAAAAAGAATCGTCAAAATCGGTTTACATTTGGCGAAGATATTGCTGAACAAGATTTTTTTTTAATCAGGCGACTTGAGAAACTACTTATTTTTTGGAAGACGGTTAAAAAAAGCCACTGACACTGTCTGGTGGGCCGGTTGGAATAAGCCCACCACAGGTTGGCCGCCATGACCCACGCACAATGGTCCGCATAGGACTAAATGCGGAAACCAGACTCCGATAGATAGAAGCCGTTGACACTTCAAAAGTAAGATTCTCTAGTATCAAAAGACCTTGAAGCATTGCCTATCATAACAGGATTAATCTAGTTAATACAGTAGCTGTGTGACTAGAAAATGGATGGGCTACTATGTAACACGATAGTTAGGTACATAGCTGTGTCTCTTGATGCGTGATGGAGCTGATTGTGATGTTATGTGGCTTTATGTCTGATTAAGTATATCCACATCGTTCGCTTTTAAAATGGTTACCCATTCGTCAGCGTAGAGCGCTAAGGGCCTTGACTACCCTATTCTCTTTTCTAGATAAGCCTTCTTCCCATTTCTATCTGATTTCAGAAATTCAATCTTGCACAATATAGCCTGCTCGCACAATAAAAATCTTCGGTCCATAAGTAATCATCTTCTACGATGTCCCTCACACCGCTCTAAGTTTATCCACTCCTTCTTTTTTGTCCAAGTGATATCTCTTTGGAATGCGCTCCCTCTGAACGTCAGGATGGCGATCAGCCGGTCTTCCTTTAAGGTGAAGGCATTCACCAGAAGTTGGTACAATCATCACAGCATTGATTGGCTAGATTGTTTTTTCACAATAACATTGCTTATACATATAGATATATGTATGTAATTATTATTGTACTTATTTCGTGACCAGAGGGCTGGGCTTTTTTTTTATTTACCAACGAATCAGCATTGCCATTCAACGTGGCAATGAGTGAATCCTTTTTATTTTATACACGTTTGTACATATTTTTCTTTTCAGTTTGTATTATATATCTATTAAGTTGTTTGTATATATAATTAGATAAACATTTGTAAGCATGTAAATATCCGTGTAATAACACATTCCTGTAAGTACACCAATAAAAAACTTATTTCTATTCTGTTTGTAATTAATACGGGTCTGCAGTCAATCACCAGTTCGAATGCAGCTATAGTATAGTTCTGCCAACGACATACATACGACCTTTTTTATTATTATTGTCAGGCTCGCGTTTGACCACTATCTACCTGATGGTAAGCGATGATTTGGTCGACGATGGAGCACGCTTGCCTAGAAGTAACCTATTCACTAGACAACCTAGGGGAGGTTGTAGTATCAGGAAACACAGGCTGTAGCAAGGAATTCTACTCCTTTGCTGTTTGTACAATAAATGTGTTCCCAAAACATTTTGTACGTTTTCATTGCAATTGGTTCCTACTTCGTTTAGACCTTTTATTATCATGGAAATCTTACATTTATGATATGGCCAAACGTGGATTGACATATCATCAAACGTTAACGTTTAAACGATTTGGCCAGTTTTATTTGCCTATATCATGAAATTCAACCATTTCAAGAAATGGCCGGTCACATCTTGTTTTTTTTTAAGTATATAAGCAGTTATGCAATCGTTGATGGTGAAGTGCACTAGTTTATTAAGAGTCTATTCAGTCTAGAAGACACCTAAATTATGATCGGACGGGAAGACTGCTGAAGGCAAATTGTTCCAGTCCCAAAATTTTGAATTTGCATGTAAGTACAATGTTTGTATAAACTTAGGCAGGCGCTTTGCCTTTTGTAACTCATAACATCAAGATTGCTCTCAAAACGGTGAAGAAAAACATCGCGAGGAAACCTTTCTTCTCCTACAGATAAAAGAACCATGCTTTTTGCGGCAGGAGAGGATCAAGGAGTCAGGTTTGTGACCAGTACCGGAGCAATATCGCAGCGTATGCTGGGATAGGCACCTCTTTGGCCTCGCGGCGCCCCGTAAAGGGCCATGGACCGAACAATGCCTGCGTAGAGCTTTCGGCACTTGCGTTTGGACTCCCAAGGTTGGGCAGGAGCTGGGAAATTGTGGATGATTTCCACACTTCCTTTTTGGCCTCGCACGATTACTTTAATTTCGTATGTAATTTTAATTTTAGCAAGTTGTGTGAGGCACAGAAAAACATTTATTTTTATTTCTTTCTGTACCTAAATACATAAAAAAATAATTTCGGTTCGTGCTCAAAACGACACTAAAAACCTAAAATTGTCGTGTCAATGTGAAAATGGCGCCAAAACTGACAGCTAAGCAGTGCCATTTTCTTTTTTTTCCGCGCTATAACGTGTATTGATTTTGTGAAAATGCGTGTGGGTTTATTTAAGTTATGGTCGTATTTTTTTTTCTTTTAGGTTGGAAATAATCCAATGACTTCTCCCGCCCTAAGGCGGAGTGAGAGGACGTGTAAGACTTTTACTGACTAAAACCACACCTATGTTCTTTCTTTCCCTTGCGTTCCAGAACCCCGGGGTTCCCTTTCGAAAGTTTACCCATGGTTATCATTGTTTTATAACTTTCCTCAATATGCCTTAGATTTCCTCTGTAATATTGCACAAGTACCTACTTTAAATAAATAAATATTTTTCTTAACTGTCACATTTTGACATAACATCATGTCTTTATCATTACTTGTCCACTTGAAGGGAAGCAGCTCGCATTTTTAATTTAACGAATGGCAATCAAATGTGTACCTTATTCCGACGTAATAAGATACATGGTCTGTATCTGCGGAAGCTACCAACTACGCTCCGTTTAAAGTGCTTTAAAGTAAGATATATAGTAGGTAATAGAATTCAGTATGAACCAGTTTTTGCTGACTGGATACGGTTCTTTTTATTCGAAGACATTTTCAGGCAATTTTTTTTTTTAATATTTATTTTTCTTTGATATTTAGGCTAACGTATTCACTTTTATTTCGCCATGCTACAGTTAAAAATTAAACAATATTTTGTTAACTAGAACAAAAAAAAAATTAGAAAATGAGATGATTTAAATTTAAATTAATGTATTTACTTATAGGTACATCTTCCAGCTTCCAAATTATTTATTCATTTAATCAAGTAATAAGGTAAGCAGAAGATATCTTCATTCTGTATTTTAAGTACACACAAGAAAGTTTTTGGAATCAAAATTCAACAGTCACTATATTAAACGCTAGATTATTTTTAATTTAACTTAATATTGATTTTAAACCTTATTGCGATGCAGAGACAAACAATAGTAGATTCATCAAAATAAATATCCAACTAACCGTATTCAACGTCACCAAAAAAAAAAAACGCAAAACAAAAAAAAAAAACATACCAAAAAGCGTCCTCCCCGTCACAGACGCGGAGCAAAACGGCCATTTTGAACCCTCTACAACCGTCAAATTAAAAAAAAAAATCTCTTCTGTCTGAAATGCAAGCGCACTTGCGTACAAATCCGACAAGAGTCAAGATTGCAGTGGGCCGGCCTGTGATAGCGAGGGGGGATCACAATTGGGAACAAATTCAATGAGCATTAGTGGTAGCCATGTTATTTGGTACACTTTAATATACATGTGTTTAAATTGACTTTTTAGGGATCGTCATTGAGTTGTCGATGTTTGATGGCTCAATCATTGTGGAATTTGACAGCAAAAGATTTTGGTTTTCGAACAAAATAACTTTTGTACTTAACACAGAAAACATAGGAGTCCTTTCTTATAGCATATTGAAGACAAAACATAAAAATCAGTCAAAAACCAGTCCTCCTTCTTCGTCCAGGCGATCTCTCTTTGGAATGCGCTCCCGCTGAACATCAGGATGGCGTCCAGTCGGTTCACTTTTAAGGTGATGGCACGTGAGCACATTCGCAGGAAGTTTGTGTAATCATCGCAGTGTTGATTTGTTGAAAGAAGAAGCCCTGTTCCTGTAACCAGTGTGGTACCGCACCGTGTGGACCAAATATGCTGCTGCGTCCTGCTGTGCCTACGACGCAGCTGTATATTTCGCGTCTGCATTGCTCTACGAAAGTTGAGGAAGTCGTGGAGTATATGAAGATAAAGAGCAACTGGACTCCGAGGGTCGAAAGGCTGGATTCGCGCCATGATACCAACTTCAAGTCGTTCGTGATACGAGTTCCAACCCACAATCTACAAACCTTTTCGAGAGAGGACTTTTGGCCGAAAGGTGTCGTGTATCGACGTTTCCGAGGAAGGCTACACGACACCACGCAGCGAAACACGACGCCGATGCTACGTGTATAGTTAATTGTTTGTGTTATTTTTAATATGTATTAGTTTATTTTGTTTATAACATTGTAATGTTATGTATTTTATCTATGGGCCTTAGTTGCCTGACAATAAAGAAATAATAATAATTAAGCTGCACCTACCATGTTATGTTTCTGCACCACCCTAAGGTCCACAGGTAGAAAATGCCTAAGGCATTGATTCCTTTGTACAGTGTTTATTACTAGTGCATAAAGTTTTAATAAATAAATAAATAAAAATGTTACAAAAAAGAATTAAGCAATACTTATTTGCTAGCTCAAAAGGGCATTAATAAAATATTGCCACCACCAAAGACTAAAGAAGTTTAAAGCAAAAAATCTACTGGCCTAGATTTTTTCTTTTGATGGCTTCCACTGGGTGGAACTATCTGCACCCTAGAGCAGAAGAAGTCATTTGATGGTTTCACACCTCAAAAAAAACAGGGCAAGTGCGAGTCGGACTCGCGCACTGAGGGTTCCGCACAAACTTACTTATGAAAACAGATCGATTCCCCAATTGAGTTAAGAAGATTTTTCCGAATTAACGTAAGCGTAACTACAAATTTAAAATTTTCAGATTTATTCCTATATCTATACTATAAGACTTTGCTTTATACCAAATTTCAGGATTCTGGGTCAACAGGAAGTACCCTATGAATTTTGATTTCTTTGAGTGTTGAAATATACGTTTTTTTGCAACATAAACGTCCGTATCTTTTTTTTCCGATAACTAAGAAGTTGATTGATTTTTTCATAGCTTCAAGGGACCGCAGACTTAAGTATAATTTTTTAATTTCAACTCGATACCTTCACGCATTCCCGAGATAAAGGGTCTTGACAGACAGACGGACAGACAACAAAGTGATCCTATAAGGGTTCCGTTTTTTCCTTTTGAGGTACGGAACCCTAAAAAAAAATGAATAAAAACGAAGCTAGTAATAAAATGGATCCTTCTTAAAGAATTAAAAGCCCTAGAATGATATCCAATACGCATGATTACATGTTGCAATAAGTGTATAGAATTACATCAATGACTAACACAAAAGATGATTCCTATACAATACCATAAGAGTGGCAACAGGATTATGTTACATAATAATAATAATAATAATAACATGCTTGTCAACGGTCTATAAACTTCTTACGTCCATTCTGAGAACGAAAATTAACAAGCATATTGATAGCAACTCAATTATGTCTGCCTCTCAGAATGGATGTAGGAACGGGTCTCGCGGTACTAAGGAGCTACTCCTCATAGACATGGCCATAAGCCAACAGGTTCGTCGATCTCGCAAGGATCTGTCGACATGTTGGATAGATTATAAGAAGGCCTATGACTCTGTGCCACATACATGGCTCATGAGGGTGTTGGAGTTGTATAAAATAGATGCAACTCTACGCACCTTCCTTGAGTCATGTATGGGGCAATGGAACACAGTTCTTCGCTATCCAGGATGTCGATCGATTCGGAGGGACGATGAGCCTATATGGATTAAACGGGGAATATTCCAGGGCGACAGTCTGAGTCCACTTTGGTTCTGCTTAGCCCTGAATCCTCTAAGCACATTGCTGGAGGAATCAGGCTTGGGCTATCGGTTGAGAAGAGGTGGTCAGGTTCTATCACACCTTCTTTACATGGATGATCTGAAACTCATTGCCCCCAACAAGTTACGACTGATGGAACTACTGAAGGTAACTGAAACCTTCAGTAGTGCCATCAGGATGGAATTTGGTGTGGATAAATGTGCAGTCATGCATGTAAAGCGAGGGGAGATTATGGAATCTGAGGGGATTCAACTCTCAGATTTCATACACTTTAGATCCCTCTCCTCGACCGAAACCTATAAGTATTTGGGTATGTCGGAAGCGTTAGGCATTAACGTTGCTGACATGAAGCAATCGTTGAAGGAGCGCTTCTTTGGCCGCCTGAAGAAGGTATTAAACAGCCTTCTGTCAGGTGAAAATAAGGTGCGCGCCTTCAATGGCTGGGTCATGCCGGTCTTAATGTACTCTTTCGGCATACTCAAATGGACTCAGACCGAGCTAGACGCTGTGGATAGGCGGGTCCGTACACTGCTGACCGCAAACCGGATGCATCACCCACGGTCGTCGGTGATGAGACTGTACATCCCGCGGAAGTGTGGAGGTCGAGGTTTTTTAAACGCGAAGACCCTGCACAACCGCGAGGTGTGCAGCCTCAGAGAATACTTTCACAAAACCGATGTGGGTATGCACCGAGATGTGGTCGCAGTGGACAAGGGACTCACCCCGTTGTCCATGGCTAAAGAGAACTGGCGCAAACCTGTGGTACTTACAACTGATGACCGCAAGGAAGTATGGAAAAGTAAGGAGCTCCACGGGCGCTTTTATCGGGCTCTTCATGAGTCTGATATAGATTTTGCAGCGTCCGTAGCCTGGCTACGTTTCAGCAACCTCTTCGGGGAAACTGAAGGTTTTATCTGTGCAATTATGGACGAAGTCATCTTGACGAATAACTACCGGAGATATATAATGAAGGACGGGACGGTTGACGTGTGTCGGGCATGCCATCGTCCGGGTGAGTCTATCAGACATATTATCTCTGGTTGTTCTCGTCTGGCTAACGGCGAGTACTTGCACAGGCATAACCAAGTAGCCAGGATTATTCACCAGCAACTTGCTTTGAAATACAACCTAGTGGATTATGAGGTACCGTATTACAGGTATGTGCCCGACCCAGTTCTCGAAAATGACCATGTCACCTTGTACTGGGATCGGTCTATCATTACTGACCGGACTATTGTAGCCAATAAGCCGGATATAGTAGTGATAGACCGATTAGCGCGCCGCGTAATGATAGTCGATGTCACCATCCCACATGACGAGAATCTCGTGAAAGCTGAGAAAGAGAAACAAATTAAATATCTCGACTTAGCACACGAGGTTGTTGACATGTGGAATGTAGACTTGGCTGTCATTGTGCCGATTGTCGTGACCGCCAACGGCCTTATAGCCAAAAGCTTCGACGACCATCTGTCGAAGCTGTCATTGCGCGGTTGGATCAAGGGCCTGATACAGAAGGCAGTACTCCTCGATACGGCTCGCATCGTGAGGAGGTTCCTGTCTCTGGAGCCCTAACCACCGGTAGCTTGGACCCTGTCTCGATACCGGCGGACTACTATTTTTTATATTTTTAAATGTTTTTTTTTTTATATGATTTTGTTAAAAAAATATTTAAAAATTTAATTAATATGTATATTGAACGAATAAAGAAATAATAATAATAATAATAATATTCCACAACTATCACACAACGCCGTCTAGTCCCAAGCTAAGCAGAGCTTGTGTTATGGGTACTAAGACAACTGATAAACATACTTATATATTTCTAAATACATACATATATAGATAAATTACACCCAGACACAGAACAAATGATCGTACTCATCACACTAACATTTGTCCTGGGTGGGAATCGAACCCACGACCTCCGGCATAGCAGTCAGGGCCACTAACCACTAGACCAACAGGCCAGTCGAAGACATAGACATTATATAACATACCTACTGGCCTATATTAAAATAAGGTAAGTCACCCAAAGGACAATGAAGAGGGCTATGCTCGGAGTTTCCTTCAGTAATCAAATCACAAATTAAGGCCAGGTTCTACTCATTCTGAACTTTTTTAAACCTCTGGAAATCCACAAATATAAAAGAGAACACCATGAAAAATTCATCGTCACCATCATCATCATCATTTCAGCCGAAAGACGTCCACTGTTGGACATAGGCCTCCCCCAAATATCACCATAATGACCGGACCTGTGCGTCCCGAAACGTGGTCGCTTACAATGGGCCTCATCAAAAGGCTTAAAGTCACTCAAAGGGCAATGGAAAGGACTATGCTCGGAGTTTCCTTGCGTGATCGCGTCAGAAATGAAGATATCCGCAGGAGAACCAAGGTTACAGACATAGCCCGAAGAATCGCCAAACTTAAGTGGCAGTGGGCAGGGCACATTGCTCGCAGAACAGATGGTCGATGGGGTCGAAAGGTTCTAGAGTGGCCACCACGTACCGGAAGACGCAGCGTTGGAAGGCCTCCCACAAGTTGGACCGATGACATGGCAAGGGTCGCGGGATTCTGGACAACTGGTCATTATGGCGACACTTGGGGGAGGCCTATGTCCAGCAGGGGACGTGTTTCGACTGAAATGAGCGTGCGCCAACGTTTTACAGGTCAGTGTTACTGTTAGGAATACTTTTGGTCCGTAAAAGAACAGTGGCCCTGTGGTAACGACCCCGACTTTCTTTTTGAGATAGAAAAGGAAGGAAAAGGGTGGAGTGAGAGGGCGTGTCAGTTTTTTTACTGCATAAAACCCATCTGACACCTTTCATACGTTCCCGTGGCCAAAACAGCCCCAATTTACGATTTGTACGTCGCGAGTTCAATCCAGGCAGGCACATTGTGTGATTTATTTCATCGCCACTGCTCTCAAAATGGTGAAAGAAAACATCGTGAGGGAACCGGCACGTACTAGAACCAAAAATTCAAAGACGTGTGACATCTACCAAACCGCTATGGGCCCGCGTGGCGGATTACGGCCCATTATCTTGTTCTCCTTGAGAGGAGGCCTGAGTTCCAGCATCAGCAATGCGAATATTATAAGGCTGATTATGCTTATATTTCATTGATTATTTTCTATTTCGATCAATATACAATATTTAACAATATTGACTGGTCTACACTGTCCTCTCATACCTATAAATATTGTAATGTGGAATTGTATTTTTATATTGATTGTATTGAAAAAAAAAAAACAATCATTTTTCTAAAAGAGCAACGATGGAGTTTCTTGCCGGTTTTTCTCCATAGGAAACAACCAATAGGGTATTTTACTGTCTGTGAGAAACAATCTAAAAATATTATTATTAGGATGGCAAAAAGTAGTTGGGAAGTGTTAGTTTTAGTTCATAAAATAACAAAATAAATTCTAAAATTCAATTCAGTTTTCAGTCTTTTTTATCTGTTCTATATCACCATGAAATAGTTGACAGCTGAGTGACAGCTGTCAACTGTCAACTGATCGGCCATACTGAGTGAATATCAGCACATTTGTTTACACAGCCAACTGACGTCACGAACTCACGATCACAGAGTAAATATGGCGTCCACTGTGTTCTGCATTTTTGTCAAATTACGCGCGAAATTTGAAAAAAAAATGTATTAAAAATGTCAATTTTAAATACATTTTTAGGGTACTTAGCGACTGAATAATTTTTTTGTGATTTTTAAGCTATTGCATAGCTTCTATCGCGGGCCTTGAGCGCGGGGACCGAATCCAGAAATTCCGTAACGAAAAATATACCTCACGCTCCCCACTCCGACGGGCACGGAGGTGTGGCTTGGAGGCCGACAGAGACCGAACACCTATTTTAGAAAAGTCGTTAACGACCTGTGTGGCGCACTGTTGGCGACCTATGTTATCATCGTGCCTCGAGTTCAAATCTCGGTCAAACAAAATAGTCTTTTTGTATTATAATAGATTATAGTAATGTTCTATGATAACAACTGAACATACTTGTAGCAATTTATGAAGTAAACAAGAAAGAAAAAAATTTGTTTTCTTATCGGTCACCACGCTCAAAAAGTGTAACTTGAATTAATATCAAAGAAAAAGAAATACTGCATAAATAAAATAAATAAATAATTATAATTGCATAAGTTGATACAAAATGCTATGCAATAGCTTTACCGCGGCAGTCCCCGAGTGCCACACTTATTTTTTTTTTAGTGGTTTATTAGCACTATAGAATCTAATTGAGACACTTTTCAAAAATGAGTGTAATACCCTATTGTAACCGTGCACTAGATTCTAACCTTCTATAAGTGCTCTTAAAGGCCTAAGTAAAATAAAATATTTTGAATTGAATTGAATATGCTATATAATATGCAAAAGAACAGCAAACTCTATACATGATTTTGTATCATTCAGCGATAAGACCCATAGATTTAAGTTTTGTTACTATTTTGGTGTACTGACAATAAAGTTTATTCTATTCTATAGGTACACATAGTTAATTTTTGTCTTCTCCATCAAAAAGTTTCGCACATCCTCGCCATCTAATCAATGTAATCTACACCCAGGCCCGAGTGCAGTGACGCCACTTTGTCGCTATAATGCCTATTAAGTATCTAATAGATGCTATAAGGTAGGTACAACGATTTTTGCAAGAACTTAAGATTGGAATTGGTTTGCTTATGTTTATTTTTCTACAATATTTTATACTAAACAACTATGACCAAGGTATGTTGCCCGTGACATATGGTTCTGAAACGTGGTCGCTCACAATGGGCCTGATCAGAAGGCTTAACTAAAGTCACCAGAATGGCTCGGAGTTTCCTTACGTGATCGCATCAGGATTGAAGATATCCACAGGAGAACCAAGGTTACCGACATAGCCCGAAGAATCGCCAATTCGCCAAACTTAAGTGGCAGTGGGCATTGCTCGCAGAACAGATGATCGTTGGGACCGAAAGGTTTTGGAGTGGCAACCGCGTACCGGAAGACGCAGCGTTGGAAGGCCTTCCACAAGGTGGAACGATGAGACTGATGATGTAAGGGTCGCAAGAATCAGATGGATGCGAGACGCACTGGACCGTTTGTTGTGGCGCTGGCGACACTTGGAGGAAGTCTATGTCCAATAGTGGACGTCTTTTGGTTGAAATGATGATGATGAACCAATAAAAAAAAAAATCATTCAATGAAAACAGTATCTCAATTAGTCATTAAATGAAGCAACAATTAGCATTTCAAATCTAATATATAAAATTCTCGTGTCACGGTGTTCGAACTTGAACTCCTCCGAAACGGCTAGACCGATTCTCATGAAATTTTGTGAGCATATTGAGTAGGTCTGAGAATCGGCCAACATCTATTTTTTTTTTTTTTTTTTTTTTATTTATATGGCAGAACAACGTTTGCCGGCTCAGCTAGTATTGTTATAAAATAGTGAGGGTGCGGTAGGAACATCTCGCTGTCTTTTGTACATACGTAACCTAATGGCCGTGACGTCACATTTCAGTATGTGCATTCTGATTCTGTTATTGACAGTTTCCCCTGTCATTAGATTTGAAAGGTTTCTAACTTACATGACATTGAACGGATTAAAAAAAATCTTTTTATTTGCGAATTTAGATAATTATTTGATACAAATAATAATAAAATATATATAAATATAAAATATAATATTCACACAACGCCGTCTAGTCCCAAGCTAAGCAGGCTTGTGTTATGAGTACTAGACAACAGTAACTGACAAACATATTTACCTAAATATTTCTAAATACATACATATTATAGATTACACAGACACACAGAACAAATGAATGTGCTCATCACACAAACATTTGTCCCGGGTGGGAATCGAATCTACGACCTCCGACATAGCAGTCAGGGCCACTAACCACTAGAGTCTAGTGGTTAGTGGCCCTGACTGCTATGTCTCTTTTTCAGACTGGCATGTTGGTCTAGTGACTAGACCAACATGCCAGTCTGAAAATGAGTGAACTACCCATTTTTTTTTATTATTGATGGGCTTGCGCCAATTATATACAATCTGATGCCCGTTTTCAGTAACATTAATTAACGCCTAAGTTACATGTTTGATTTGCAACTGTCGGCTCAGCGCCTACGGTTGGAAATCCAACAACATAAAATTACAATAATAATGGCCAAAAATCTTAGAAGAATGTTCTCAACAAAACCACGTTTTTGTCAAAATATACTTTATTGATAGGAATAATTCAATTCACATATTTTACTTAATATACAAGTAGACAAAACGTCAAATAATCTATAAAAATTCAGTGAACACTTCAAAATGATGGTTCAATGATGGCACACAGTGTAACTTAGTTTTCGAGAATAGGGCCCCCTGGTGGTTGTTATACAAGCAAAAAAACACCCTGTTAGCTCGGGCATGCACTAAACCCATTGAACACATAATACAGGGCTCCCTTATCATATAAATATAGTACCCTGTACATAAATAAGGACTGTCGGAAGCATTCATTCTATTTTCATCCAAAACCTCTTTCGTGACGTAATTTCTGGCGCCAAATTTGACATCTGGAAATTTATTTTTTAAATACAGAACCAGATTGTTGTCTATTCCAGGCAAAGGCGAGTCTTCACAGCCTGTTGACGTGTTCCATGCACCACCATTTTGTGTTTTTGCTACATTGTCTATGGCTAGCATTGCTGAATGTTGTACAGGATGGCATTCTCTGTTGTCAAAAGAAATGGCCACAATAGAGCATATTGATGGGTCAACCACAACAGTTGCATTGATATCTCTTAGTAAAATATCTGAAAGTTTTAAATTACTATTTTTTTCGCTTAAATAGTATCTTGCTACTTCAAATGCAATGCCCATGTAACAGCGATGTTTCACCAACTCAGCTTCAGGAAAAAAATCGCTCCCACATAATTTTTCTAAATATTCACTAGGGTGGAAATTACACGACCATACTCGGCTATATTCTGTATGTTGTTTTTTTAATTTAGGAGGCAGTGATGGCAATCCCATAACTTTGAAATACTCGAAAGAGTCTTTAAGCTCATAAACCTTTTTCTCAACATACTCCTGGATTGATTCTTGGGTTATAGAGTTCAGGTAACGTACTGGGCATAGTAACACCTCCTTTTTCCGAGCTCTTTTTAGATGCTGCAGTTCTTTCAGAGGTATTTTCTCATTCAAGATTGTAATGATCTTGGATAATTCCTTCACATTTTTCACTTGACCAACATAAACTTTGGTAAATGCCACTGGTTTGATAAATTCATCGCTTACAACCGCTTGGAGGTTCTTTTTAGACAGCATGATTTGTTCTATAAAATTGTCTATGGTTTCTACCATCTTGGCTTTTTTGAATGGTGGTTCTGTTGTCTCTGACATGGCTGAATTTTTATTTTTGTTTATGATATCCAAGTACTCCTTATGCCATGTTTAGAATTACTAGATTACTGCAGTAAATAAGGTTGATTTTCCTGTATTTTGTTAATTTACAATTATTCTTTTGTTTTTTTCAATGCCTCCAATCTTGTTTTCTTCAGTAAATGCTGAAAAGAAACAAACAACAACACTATTCATTACACACACTGCACATGAACTGAATTTCACAAAATTAAAAACTAACTTTCTAAAAACTAAAAACACAAATCAAATTATATTTTCATTTTTTTAAATATTATTTTTCAGATTTTAATGCCGGCTTAAAATATTGTTCCCTTTTGGTCAATTTAATAACAATTGCCAAAAAAAAGGAACAATACTTATTATATGTTTACCACTAAATATTTTATTTGAGTTTTCCTATTTGTTCTTTTTGAGGTGATAAATGTATTTTTTAATACTTTATTCTTTATCAAAACTGAAGATGTTAATTTTAATATGAAGTATACATTTTGTTAAATTAATAAAATTAAGCTGTATGAAGCAAATCTTTTAACTGTTTTTGGAAAATAAATTGTTGTGGCAGATTACAAGGAACCTTAGCATAATCATAGCATAATCAGCCTTATAATGTTCCCACTGCTGGGACTCAGGCCTCCTCTCTAGGAGAGAGAATGGGCCGTAATCTACCATGCGGTCCCAGTGCGGGTTGGTGATGTCAATTTCTTTGAATTTTTGGTTCAGGACATGCCGGTTTCCTCACAATGATTTCCTTCACTGTTTTGAGAGCAGTAGTGATAAAATAAATTACACAAAATAATGTGCCTGGCTGGGTTTTAACGCGCAACCTACAACTCGTAAGTCGGGGCCATTACCACTTGGCCACCACTTCTCCAAGGAAACCTTTGCCCAACAAAAATAAGCAAACAATGTATTGACATTGACAGCTGTTAAGTTTTTAATTAATTAAAAAATAACTGTCTATGGAAGGATTTGATTTGAGCAGTGGGAAAGAATAGACTAATATGGAAAAAAAACTAAACAATATGTTTATAGTTTTTTATCATTCTTCTAAGATTGTATATCATAATTTATTGGCAATTATATCTAGTCTCTTAATAATGGGGCATAAAATAAAAATCAAATATCATCATCGTAGATATTAGTTTAAGAAAATTTTATCTATAGGTATACAAAAAATTCGAAATCACAAGCAGCATTCAAACTCATTAGCAAAGTCTAAGACTCAGCATGATAATAAATACATACTTATATTTTTCACTTTAATTCTATTTTTAATTAAACAAACAAGATAGCGGAATATGTAACTTGTACATATTGTAGAAGAATAAATTAAGTGTGCAATAGATATTATTTGCGTAGTATGTAATCACGAAATATCAAGATAGTGAAACAAAATGACTGCTGATAAATGGTTGTCGTACGAAATGTTGATTTCTCTGTCTCTACAACATTTAACTACCCTAATTGCTTGACGACAGTCTTACTGGATTTCAGAATATCACCAATTATGGTTCGTTGTTGACAAAAAAACTGATAATCACTCCTTTTACGTTAGCGCACTTAGAAACACTTAAAACTAAGACGTTTACTCCTAATAACAAGCCAAACTTAAATTTAAATGCACCGGTAATATTTCTGTACCACGACATAGCCGGAATTACACCGATCTTTGCTAAAATAAGCGTAATAAATAAGTAAAATAATTGTAGATTTACCTCGGAATGGACTTCGGATTTAGACGTCAATTTCTCTCGTAGATGAAACGTTTTCCTATAGCTTTGGTAAGACTCTCACGTTAGATACTCGGTCAACACACAGTGAATCTTCATTGAATAGTATATTTAACAATAGAAATTTAATTTGCCACACACATCAATCGCAAAAATGTAGCAGCCATTAGACAGATTATAAGATTTTTAGATTTGTTAATTGTTTTCTTTATGAAAACGTGGTTATTATTATAATTTTCTTATTGGTGTGAAAGTGACTATATAGATAACAACCAATGAAAAGATCCGATTTTTTGACGTCTATCATCCACTGTTCAGTAAACGTCAAACGTCACAATCTTATCCATGTTTTGTAATTTAGAACGCACTTGTTGATAGCATTCCGTTTCATGAAGATGAAATAGGCAGTCAGCTTGATTGTTAGTTAAAGATTGCTTATTGATAATTTCAGATTGTCTCACTAGAACTCTAATGTTCATAGCACGCCTGCGGTAGTGCGGTCTGCCAACTTGTCATTCTTTAGATCATGTTTACCTTTGATTATATAAAGATGTTTACCTTATAACTTCCACAGCTAATGAAAACTGCAATTCCAATTAGTAAAGTAAGTATTAATCATAATACTTTTTTATTGGTCTGAGTCATAAAAGTACAGCGATAGATAACCTTTAGCTAGCATTGGTAATGAACTCTCCAAGTATCAATATGGGAAGTAGGTAGATTCTAAGCATTATTTTATTTGCCTTGATCATCACTGGACGGTTTACTTAAGTTTGAGACGACCAATTCTGCGTACTTTCGTCCAATAACCGCTATTAGTTTAGGAGACCATTAGCCGTAATCTATGTACATACACGATGCAATCTCAGGGTCTCTCGAGCAATTAATAGCGTTCCAACCGAGTCTAAGTTGTTGAGTGGGATAATATCTACTTGCTCTGTGAATATGACAAGGCTTAAGGTACGTTTACATTGATAGAATTGGTACCCTCTAGAAAGAAAGAAAAGACGTTTATTTAGCACACAGACAGGCTGTTCGTTAATCTCGCTAAAACTCAAAAACGGCTGGATCGATTTGGCTAATTTTGGTCTTGAAATATTCGGGATAGTCCAGGGAAGGTTTAAACGGTGAGAAAAAATGGAAAAAAAAATACGAAAAAAAATTCGAATACAACGCCATCTCTAATTAAAATGTCATTAAGTATAAAATGAATTATGCTGTTCTGGTAATGCCAGTAGATGGTGTTATCCTTACTATTAGGCGGTACGAAATTCGCCGGGTCAGTAAGAAATATTTCTATGCAACTTACTCTCCCCTTCCCCCTCTCCCTCTCTCTCTACTAGCATATTAATAAAACGACTTCTCATTAATTTTGGATAGTTCTTTACAGCGGTTAATGCAGTTATGGTGGTATGTATGGGCCTGTTATAGGTACAGTCAGGGATCCAAAGTGCAGTTGCACAAACCAATGCTAGTGTCCATTTCTTTATTGTAGAAGTTCAATAGTCCACAACTAGTTTATTCAATACTTTAGATCCTATGCTACCAATTAAATCAGTCATGAACCATTGACCCTCTTTTACAAAGAATTTTAGCATTGGTAAGGTGGAACTGCACTTTTGACCCCTGACCTACGTCCACTGGTCAAACTTAGATACATTGATTTCTATAGAATTTTGTCTGTAGGTACAACACTCAGACAGTACTTATGTAGGCTGTACTAAGGCTGGACCATGTGAACGCAACATTAGAAAATTGAAAAAAGGTTAGAAAAATGTGTAAAAAGCAAGTAAGCTAAATATGCAACTTTATTTATAGTAAGTAAGATTATAATATTTACGATTAAATAGGTTTTTGACTAAATAATTAGAACATTATTATCACATCACAAAAGGCTGAATTTTACATAAGTGGGTATCTTCTGTTTAATTTATTTATTTTCTAAAGTTTGATACCACGCCTGGCAGGTTTCAGCGGCAATTTCGCACAACGCCGACAATGCTCGGCCCGTTGTGTCGTATTCTGAAACAGCAAAAAAAATAATTAAAAACTGGCCAAGTGCGAGTCGGACTCGCGCAATATTTTCAATATTTTCTCATTTATAGTTTTAAGTATTTGTTATTATAGCGGCAACTGTCTATAATCACGGCTCATGAGATACAGGCTGGTGACAGACGGACAGATAGACAGACAAACAGACGGACGGACAGTGGATTCTTAGTAATAGAGTCCCGTTTTACTCTTTGGGTACGGAACCTTAAAAAGAGAGTAAGGCCTTGAATGAATCACCACATCAGGACATGTTGTTCAAGGTTGCGGGATTACTCATTGCAGTCGTTGCCACCATGATTGAAGAAAAAAATCTTCATTTATTTACAAATACATTAAAAAAGCTATTAATAAGAAAATGTTATTATAGTGTCAACGAATATTTAAATGATAAATCATTGAAACTCATTAGAATTTAAATTATTATTCCCTTTGACTTATTTACGTATAATTTGGATTTTAAATATTGACATAATTAATTATTAATATTACAAATTACATTTTAAATATTGACATTATTAATTATTATTATTACAAATTGCATTTTAAATATTGACATTTTTATTATTACAAATTACATTTTAAATAATGACATTATTATTATTAGTAATTAATTATTTCATAAAAATGTATTTAGATTAAGTTAGATTATAAGATGCCGAAAATAAGTCCTCTTCTCCGCTTATTATATCCTTCTTTTGCTGTGCCCGACAGGGTCCATGATTGTTTCTTTTGGCAAATATTTACTACCTAAGTCTACATTGTGGAATGCAATAAAGAATTGAGTATTGAGTATTGATTAACTAGCCTTCAAAATCTTCCGATGAAGAAAACTTACCAACAACACCTCGTTTGCCGAAGATAGAACCGTTAAAAGGGGGCTTCCTATAAGTAGCCTCAGCGGTGTTGATGTACATGACGATGGCGAACAAACACAGAGCTATAACGAAACGCATCGTGGAATTGATCTGTAAGAAAAATTTAAGCGATTAGGTACCTAAAGGAACATCATCATCTTCCTACCCGTGTTCTATTTTACTTAGGGTCGGTGGAGGACTCTTTTTTCTTCCATTCTGACCTGACAACCGTATCACGCTATCGCAGACTCTCCTTTCCTTCATATCACTTATCACACAATCCGTCGATTTTTGCTGCCTCCCAGAGTGGGAGGCAGCAAATCCCTAAAAATCTCTCTTCATCCATCCACATTATCTATACTCATAACCAGAGGTCGGAATTAGCATTACACAGCGAAAGAATAAAGTAGATATGCCTCGAATCCCGAGATTAATTTTAAAGAGCAGAAATTTTTTTTTATGACTCTATCAGAAATAATTTCATCCTGCATTAATGACGAGTAGGAGGAAGTATATAAATTTGTTAACTTTACCTCAGTTGATGTAGAGAAATCTTTTTCAATGAAAAATACTAATAAAAATTGCATGTTAATTATCTTTGTTTTATTTTCTCTGAGATTTTTATTTGTAATATTGTTGGCCACACGGGGTTTTTCATTAGAAATCCCGGGAAGATCCATATTTATATCAACATTTCGATGCAACCTATTATCGGTTTAAGAAAATACCTAATTGTAAATATTTTTAGATAAAATTTTTAGTTTTTTTTTAGATAAAAGTCATGTTAAGATTGTTTAAATTTAGTTAAATACCTAAACAAATGAAGTATAGTGTTTCGACCGTGATCCATTACTTTAACAACAAGTAGGTATATGTATATTAGTTCTAACTTACGATAAAAAGTAGAACTTGATATGAAACTGGAAAGTTCTTGAAGACAAAACCGTCAAAGATGAACTGATGCATCAACCCAGTTTCATCCCCCTTTTATACCACAACTACCCTCATAATTGAATTTACAGCCAATCTACTGCAATTTTGTATCCAGACGAAGTTATCATACTGATAATATAAAGGCAAAGGTTTGTGTGTATGTTTGTTGCTTTAAGTTTGAACGGCTGAACGGATTAGGATGAAATTTGGCAGAAGGGTAGACCATGTCCTGGAATAGGACATCATCAACTTCCTGCCCTTGTCCCGTGTTATTTGGGGACGACACAAGGTTTTTTTCTTCCATTCTGTCCTGTCGCTCGTCAGGCTATCACTAACTCTCTGTTTCTTTCATCCAAAGGGCAATATAAAGGGATATACTCGGAGTTTCCTTACGTGATCGTATCAGAAATGAAGATATCCGCAGGAGAAGCAAGGTTACCGACATATCCCGAACAATCGCCAGGCAAATTATTCGCTGAACTGATAGTCGATGGGGTCGAAAAGTTCTAGAGTAGCGACCACGTAGCAGAAGACCGCAGTGTTTGAAGGCCTGCCACAAGGTGGACCGATGACCTGGTGAGGGTTGCGGGAATCCGATAAATGCGAGACGCACAGGATCTATTGTTGTGGTGAAACTTGGGGGAGGCCTGTGTCCAATAGTGGACGTCTTTCGGCTGAAATGATGATGATGATGATGACTTCTTACGCAATCGATCCATCTTTTTTTATCCCAGGAGTATGTTCCTTGAAACAATTTTGTATTATCACGCGGACGAAGCCGCTGGCATCAGCTAGTTGTGAATATAATGAAAAAGGAATCTTATTAGAAAAATAATGTGGGTTAAATATTTTTTCTTAGTTAGTTTGGTCGACCCAATCTCGTTTGGATTTGATTAAGTTATCAATCCAACAGAACCCATCGAAGATTCGGAGTAATTGTTTTTATAGACAACTAGCTGACCCGGCGAACTTCGTATCGCCTAATAGTAAGGATAACGCCATCTACTGGCATTACCAGAACAGCATAATTAATTTCATAATGACATTTTAATTAGAGATGGCCTTGTATTCGGATTTTTTTTCGTGATTTTTTCCTATTTCCTCATCGTTAAACCTGGACTATCTCGAATATTTCAAGACCAAAATTAGCTTATATATAAATTAGTTGGCTCGATAAAAAAAAAATCGCGAATCTGACCCTTTCTTTTGGTGGGAAAATCATCCAATGACATCCCACGCTCTTAGGCGGAGTGGGAGGGTGTGTCAGACTTTTACTGACTAAAAACCCACTCCTGTTCCTTCGTTACCTTTCCTACCAGGGCCGAGTCTTCAGTAGGTTTCGACCATAGATATCCGGCTACGACCCTGCTGGGCCACGACGGTTTGCTGACATCTCTTTGAGGCGCGCGTGGAACAGTGCGCGCCGTCGACAACTTGGGCTCGGTCCGGACGGTTACCGGACGATCGGACGGCGAACTACCCATTGCTTGCCGTCCGCAAGCCCGCGTCTAAGGTAGCCGGAAATCGGGATCGGGATCTCGGCGGCTAGGGCGTGAGGGCCACTCCTCCTTTGCCAACATTACTGCTTCGCAGAAGGAGGTGGCTGCCTGCCACTCCTCCTCGCTTCGGACCATGGCCTGTACCAAGGCCCGACGCGAGAGATCGCTGCCGCCGGAATCTGACCCTAACTCATAATTTCAAACGTGTATATCTACGAGATTACGTCAAATAATAAAGCTTATTTTTTAAAAGGGTCTAGGTAAAATAAAAATCTTGAATAGTTACCTACTACGATTTTTTTAATAAAAATAAAATCGCTATTACGGAGCGCGAAGTCGACATAGACCCGGGCGGAGTTCATACAAAATAGATACCTACTGTGACTACAACCAGCTCTTAAGAGCTCGTGTTAGGGCCTCAGAACTTGAGCCACACGTAGGAGTGACCCACCTGGGGGGTTACCATGACGTTCAAAATAAGATTGTTTCATTCTTATTTCAGTGTGGGTAAGAGACAGAGCTATACAGGTTGTCTAGCGCCATCTCTTACCCACACTGGAAATAAGAATTAAACAATCTTACTTTAAACGTCATGGTACAGGTCCTGCACTTTGGAGGCCTTTTAACTTTTAATGAGTGCTACCGATGCTGCATTTAACGTAGCCACCTAATTGGCCGGCAGGGCCAAACAGTTAATCGAGTTTACCATCAACTCGAAAAGAACTCTTGAATATTTTGACTTGACTTGGCTTGGTACCCACCATATTGTTATTATATTTATTTACTAGTTTAACATCTGTTACCCGCGACTTCGTTCGCATGGAGTTTAAGAACATATAAAGCTAGCACTACATTAGACCGACGTACACCTGGACCACGCCTGATTTGTACGTAGAACGACGTCGCATGGCGTCGATTGGCGTGGATCTAGTGTAGCTCTACAAGTCTAGTTTCTATATAAAATGTATGGAGACCAACGCGCCCAGATCGGCGTGTGTGACACACTTTTTTATTTTATTTTTCACATTTTAGGAAAGCTTACAGACTAATAACAACATAATGACAATGTTAAATAACTAAATTGCTAATTACAAGCTTCCACATATATACATATATTTTTGGGGCAATCGTGTAATAAAATGGCAATTTTTTAGTTGTAAAGTTTAACGAACAATATTATAAAAAAAAACAAAACGGTTTGAAAAACTAAGAAAAGCCTAATAAATAAAAAAAACCTTTCAGCCAAATATTGTAGTGAAATAATAATCGGGTTTTCAACTCTATATAAACTGTGACCGTATATGGCCCACTTAGTTTTAAATCATTGTAAATTGAATAAAAAAAATATATTCAGCCGAACATAGAACCTCCTCCTTTTTGAAGTCGGTTAAAAAGGATATAAGCTAAACAACTGGTTTCAATATTGTGACGTACTAATAAAGGGCAAGTGCCGTATACGGAGAGGTAAAGCAATAAAACTTCCTAATACCTTTTTATTGCAGTTTATTACATACCAAATGTAATATTCAATGGTCTAATAAGCCTGGGCCTTATTTGGGGTTCAAATAGTGGGCCATCTTATGGAACTTTTTCATGTGGCAGTAAATCTCATACAAAAATGACAACATTAAAATTAACCTTGAATGGAATGTTATTACTGTTAGTAATAAGATTTATCAAATTAAAATGTGATATGACAGTATATTGCTATAAAAACAAAAATACTTATATATGGGAGGTTGTAAAACGTGCACTGCTTTGATGCGATGCTGAAGATTGACAGCTGTGTTCAAATTGACCGTACGCAATGGATGTGATGACGTTTGCCTTTCGTTTAAAAATAAGTTCCACATGATTTTCGCGAAATTTAAAAATATTCTGACCACCGAAACTTATGTTTTTTTTTTTTAAAGTGGGCCTTGATAAAAGCTGGGCCATCTTCGGGCAATGTAACTTATACCTTGTGTAACTTATACCTAATATTTGACTGGTCTGTTGGTCTAGTGGTTAGTGGCCCTGACTGCTATTCCAGAGGTCGTGGGTTCGATTCCCACTCAGGACAAATGTTTGTGTGATGAGCACGATCATTTGTTCTGTCTGGGTGTAATTTATCTATAATATGTATGTATTTAGAAATATATAAGTATGTTTATCAGTTGTCTAGTACCCATAACACAAGCTCTGCTTAGCTTGGGACTAGAAGGCGTTGTGTGATAGTTGTGGGTTATTATTATTATTATTACCTACGTATAATTAATTTGTATTGTAATTTGATCAAGATCAATTTAATAAATCCTCAAATACATTGTACCTACTTATAATAACAAAAATGTATAAAATAAAAGTGTATGAATTTTGCTTGAAATATACTTGAAAAAACACTAAGCTTGAGTTAAGAATCGGGCCTAGGACCTCATGCTTTAAAGTAGGGCTTGCAACTATTAGATCAACGCGGCAGTCTCATAACAAGTTGGTTCTTAATAAAAAAAATATTTTTGAAGTTGCGTAAAATTAACGTTCAAAAAATCTAGGTACTTAACGTGTCAATTTAAGACCAAAACTTATTTGAATTGTGCTACTTATTAGCAACAAAAATAATATTCATTAAAGGCTTTCTATCTACCCCACAGAAATATATGTCCGTACCATGAATACAAGATGGCGTACCTCCCTCCTATATTTTACTTCGCCCTCACACTACTCCAGTCACTAATCTTATGCACTAACGAAGTTATAATCCTTTGAGAATACTCGGGAATCTCTGTCAATATGCGGTCAGTATCCAATAATCCAATAATTGAGTGGACCGCCGCCATGTTTCCTTTTCAGAGTATAAATTGGCGGGAAAATGGTCTCACAGCATCAGTTGACATTCAACCACTTCAGTGTTCCCAACAAGAAATACTTCGCTAAATACAAGGTAATTTTTCCTTTTGGTTTTTGTGCTTTCTCAAAATCTCAACAAGCATAAGAAATCATCACAAACATCATCTCATGATGTACTAGTATGTTCTGTAATGATTGAAGATAAGCTTCAGCCACTACCCATTTAAAATGAAGCATTGTCTTAAGTTTCTGATTTTATTTTTGATCAAATCTGATTTAATTTAAAAAAAAAAAAATACTCTAGTGACTTTTAGAACATTGAATATAACGTTATGTAAAAAAGCTATCTAATTTTTCAGGATTTATTTGTTTCCACTTCGCATTAGATACTTACATTTTTTATAATTAGGTAATGATTGTGTCAAGTACTTTCAATGTGGTCGATAATGCCTTACATTAAGTCCGCCTATGTACCACTACTGTATATGAAGTTTAAATAAATAAGTAATGGAGTACGCTTGTCTAGCAGTAATTTATTCACTTTTGACTTAAAGGACCCAGGGTTACACTCCGGCAAGGAACGGCACGTTTTCTTTCACAGTTTAATTCCTTTAGCTACAATATTTTATTTTTATTTGCTTTTCAGATGTCTGGAGACATGATGCGTTTCACCATTGGTGTCGTCTGCTTGGTGGCGGTGCTCCTCTCCTTGGCTGAAGTCAGTGAGGCCAACTACAAGAACGCACCCATGAATGGCATCATGTTTGGCAAAAGGGGGCCTACCGGTAAGTAAACATAAACAGTGAATTTTGTTAAAAAGAAAATACTAAGTGATACCTAAATGAGTATATATACCTAAATAATATTCTGCTGTTTGATTTTCAACTCCCTGTGCTGAACCTAGAGTTAAAAATCCGACAACACACCTCTAGGCAATCCTGTAAGAATAGTATTGTAAAACCATTTTTCATCATTTGTTTCTTACCGTCGTATAATGAAGCTCCATCACTACTTCAACATGAATGTCTTTCTATCACTACAATACACCTTCATACTATGGATATCTACAGTATGAGTGTTACATTAGTGTCTTATAAAATTAAGTTGTATAAAATTTGAGCATTCTGTGACTGTTAATAGAATTCGACCTAAGACTTTATTTCATCTAGGTACACGGTCTTAAATCGCGAAAGAAAAAGTCTAGCATGCAATGACCATCTAAATAGCCTACCTAACATACAAATAGTGCAATGGGTGGGTGTTATATAATAATAATAATAATAATGGGTGAAACTATCTGACGGTTAACTTCGTTTCTGTTCTAAAATATTTTTATTAAATCTACCTCTTTTACAGAATACGACCAACGTGGCAAGACCTTCACTGCCTTATGTGAGATCGCCACAGAAGCGTGCCAGGCGTGGTTCCCTTCCCCCGAAAACAAGTGAAAAACTAATACTTAAGACAAAAATGTAACGACAATAGCATTTGGATTTTGGACTGCGGTAGGATAATATTAATTTGTAGAGATTTTTTGTAACGAGCATTGCAACACTAATGCTTTCGCCATTTTGTAATTATGATTACCGTTTTATTATTTTTTAATTTATCTATCATAAAGGCTGGGAAATTATGACTTAATACGTAGGAATAAATGCTTTTAAATTAGATAATACTTTTATTTACTTCTACATTAAGACTCCTTACTCTATTTCCCCCTAATTCTCTAAAACTAGGGTTCGAAAGGAAGGTGTTGCGTTATGGATATGAAAAGGATCATAACTACAAGTATCACTAAGAACCATACCACATTAAGCAATAGTAACTAACTTACCACAATCATCCATAGGATTGCATTATTTTGATTCAAACTTAAAAATTAAATATTTATTCATTAAAGTTTTACGCTCTATCTGCATTGCACTGATTGCACATGCAAAAAAACTAGGGACATACCATGACGTGTGTTAAAATGTCTGTCGTGCGAGTGAGAAAAAGGGATGGAGCTCTATAGCTTTTCTCACTCACACGACTGCTAGGACTGCAAGGGATGGAGCTATAAAAGCTGTATATAGGCTGTAAGCTGTAACTGTTCAGTTTAGGTCATAAAATGGATCACGTTAAGAGCTGGTGGTAGCACTGCAGGTAAAAGTTAGACTTGGCTTATGCATTTTCTACCCGTGGATCAGTCAACAAAAACGTTAGATGAAAGTCACTTTATCTGTAAATCTAGGAAGATTACATATTAATAGAGAGCCTAAGATACATACCTATAAAATATGAATTACCTATTGGATATCTAATCGATCTCCAATAGGGCGTACAGGTGCGGCAGGTTCTTAATTCAAAATTTTGTAGATAGGTACTTGAAAGATATGGCTGGTAAAGTAATGGGTATTAATTCCCATTTTTTACTTTCGGCTAATGAAATGTTAGCTATATATTAGCTATTTCCTTTACAATTAAACGAACAATTTGCTACATACGTTATCGACACTCCGTACATTTTTTGTTATGCGCAACAAAGATGGAATATTATACCCCTTTCTTATGATTTTCAAAGTATCGCAACACTGTTAAAAAGCTTCGTAATAAAAACCCCTACCCACACCTCTACCTACTGAAAAATGTCCTAAGTATATATCTTAAAATCCAAAATAATGGTAAAATGACATAAAATATCGATCGATTCCTTTCAAAACCTTGCGTGTAATGAACCGTAGACTTGTCCTAAATACGCATATTTTATCATGGCAGCCCCGACCGTGGGAACTTTATAGATAAGCGTAACTTTCGATTTGTATTGTTGTCAAATGTTTTTGTCGTTCAATTAGATTCCAATAAGAATCACTTCCTAGTAGAAATCATGAAATACTCTCACAGTGAGAAATCAAACGGTTTCGTGCATTAATTTTATTGTGGTAGTGATAAAAAACTGATAACACTGAAAATAAAATGTCAATAACATAGCAGTGACGTTTCGCATTCGGAAAAATCGTATTTCGAATCTACCTTACTTTATTAAAATGGATTATTTAAGTTCTGAGCTCGTGGTGAAAAAATGAGATAATATAAATTATTTATTCAACTAAATAAGGATTTAAAAAAAAACCAACATGACTACGAAGGAGCTATACACGAAGGTAAAATTTTAAGTGAAATGTATTTGATTGTATTTTGTTTTTTGTGGTAGATCCATTTCGAATTTAAAATGCATTTGAACTTAATTAAACTTTTATCAAAGCATGTATTAATGTTATCCAGCTATCTATTTAGATACTTTAGAGATCAATTATTGTAATTAATTGATATCAGATTAGGGAGTGTTTATGATTGACCTTCTTCACTGAATTTATTGAAGAGGACGTCATTCACATTCGTTTACTCGGCGATCGCTAATTTTTGCAACATTTATAAATATTTCGCGTGTCAAGGAACATCGCAAGTTCCGGGATGACGTCAATCGTCACAGTTCACCCTACTGTTCCATTTTCAAAAACATTAAACAAACATAACACTGGCCATTCTTTCATTCATGTTTCCAGAATTGCTATTTCCCGATTTATCGGAAATCAACATGGTTTCCAATAATAATCTTGTTAGAACTGTATAATAAATTAACATAATCACTTTTGCTGTCTAGATAAGTGAATTTTTAATGCTCATGTTTTATTTATAAATTGCAATTACACAGTATTTAAGCATTCACTGAGTATGAACGAAATAACAACATAACATTACCAAATTGTTAAAATGTTAAAAAGATTACTATCTTGTAATATGTTATTAAATTACGTTATCACTTGTCTTAATGCAAGTTGTGTTATCTTGATGACAAAGTATGTCTTTAAATTGCTGTATTTGTTTATTGGTGATATATTTATTTGACTTTTCTTCATCAAACTTTTATTACTCCAATTATATTATTTTTGTCCAATGCCTGTTTATTATAAAAAAATATATATTGATTTAGTTCTTTACACCATTAAATTAATAATAATAATATACATCAGTAGAACTAGAAGTAAGTTTTAAAGATGCAGCAGAACTGTTTTGAAATCTATTTTGTAAAAATCAGCAACTAGCACAAAATAATCAAACCTCAGCATAGACTATATTATTATGCCTACATTTCATACTACATTATCATGTACAATATTTGTCAAACATAATACACAACAAATAAATACTTTATAAAACTATAAAACATGCAGTTTTATAAACCTATCCCACACTGGTGACTCTGGGCTTTCAGCGATCATCTTTAGGATTCTGTTACCACTGCCCCTAATTCGACGCATGAGTGAGGCTGACTTTTTACGCATTATTCCATAAAAGTCATCCACACCCGCGTCTGCAAATATGCCTGAGGCACTGCAGAATCGAGGATTTCGCACCAGAACCCTAAAGGCGTTGTTGAACTGGACTCTAAGAGCACTATAGGCCCGCTGCTTGTAATTGGTCCACAGGGCACTGGTGTAAAAGCTTTGACTACTAGGCTCTGAATATATAGTTAAAAAGGTTCTGAGTAATATGGAAATATTCTAAAAATAATTTTTTTTTTTAAAAGAGTTACCATGGAGTTCTTCTCCATAGAAAACAACCAATTGGAACTGTGCACTAGTTTCTGACGTTTTATAAGTGCCCATGTAGTGTGATATGAAATAAAAATATTTTGATTTGATTTGAGCTATTTTAAAAGTCCTTATAGACCTTAAATTAAAATCTCTAAAATTACCTATTTTGACAATTTATGAATTTTTTTTTTAGGCCTTACTGTCCCACTGCTGGGCAAATTCATTGGACGATTTCCCACCTAAAAAAAAGTTATGTCAAGTTTCTTGGGGAAAGTTGTTTGTAATCATGAGTACAATCATGTGTTTAAGTATCGGTCACTAATTATCAGTCACCCTATATATAACTCTCTGTAACACAATGAAGCCTAAATATCTTATGCAAGCCTTATGCAATATGTTTGATTAGATTTTTTCAGGTCATTTATAATTAAGCTAATGGACTGTTGTTTCTTTTTCTCAATTAAAATACAATCAGTTGACAGTATGACTGGCCTGTTGGTCTAGTGGTTAGTGGCCCTGACTGCTATGCCGGAGGTTGTGGGTTTGATTCCCACCCAGGACAAATTTTTGTGTGATGAGCATGATCATTTGTTCTGTGTCTGGGTGTAATTTATCTATAATATGTATGTATTTAGAAATATATAAGCATGTTTATCAGTTGTCTAGTACTCATAACACCAGCTCTGCTTAGCTTGAGACTAAACAGTGTTGTGTGATAGTTGTGGAATATTATATTATATTATCTTATGCAAGCCTTATGCAATATGTTTGATTAGATTTTTTCAGGTCATTCATAATTAAGCTAATGGACTGTTGTTTCTTTTTCTCAATTAAAACACAATCAGTTATAAGGGGCCATTAAAGTATTATGCAAGAAGATTTTTGGTAATTTTACCCTCCTCCCCTGCCCCTTGAGTGCAAAACTCTTACTTCTCTTTGTATGCCTTCATAAATTTTCATATTGCTGACTTGCCTTTTTTTTTCCACAACTATCAGACATAGCCGTCTAGCCCAAGCTAAGCAGAGCTTGTGTTATGAGTACTAGACAACTGATAAACATACTTATATATTTCTAAATACATATATACATATTATAGATAAATTACACCCAGACACAGAACAAATGATCATGCTCATCACACAAACATTTGTCCTGGGTGGGAATCAAAGGCACAACCTCCGGCATAGCAGTCAGGGTCACTAACCACTAGGCCACCAGGCCAGTCAATTCTGTCTGTCTGTCTCCAGGCCTGGGTATCTCATGAACCGTGATAGCTAGCCAGTTAAAATTTTCAAAGATGATGTATTTCTGTTGCCGCTATAACAACAAATATTAAAAACAGAATAAGATAAATATTTAAGTTTGGCTTCCATACAACAAACGTAATTTTTAGGTAGACACTTGAAATATTCACAAAATATTTAGTTGTACATTCAATTCAAAGTACTTTAACTTGACCCTTATTTTCATACACATAAGAGTTCTATTTCCATTTACACTTGCACTCACAAATACATTAGGAATGTTTGATTCAATGATGTCATGCATATCTTTGTAAATACTTACAGACCATACAGTTTGATTAATGCATTTGCTCAATGCATTCAACTTCCTAATTTTTAAATACACAACGAAGGTCATAGTAATTTTTTCTTTGTCATTTTGGTAAAAAACTAATGTAAAAATGGGTATCAGCATTATTTTTACTTCAGCTGTTTTAAAAATACTATTCAAACAATCTGATTCTATGATCAGCACCTCTAGCCAAATTGATAATCTGCAATCGTTAACGCTAGCGAAATGTATGGGAATGACATCATCTCATCGTTAAGTCACGTGGTCAGAACAAACGAATAGAAAATTCGTAGCCAATTTCACATCGTTCAAAATGATAGAATGAATTGTTATCTTTTCTACAATGTTCAACGCAACATCCTTTGTTATTGTAGAACGAGCGGCCGACTCAGGCGCGTCAACATGGCTACCAATTTATTGTTTTCTACAATTGCTGACACCGAGGCGTTACCGATTGGAGAACGGAATTCGACACGAAACGGTTGTAACTTGGCTAGGGGGACAGCCCCCCTAGCCAAGTTGCAAAAGAAACGTGAACGCTTAGTAATCTCCAATAGATTTTGAACTTTATACCTAAGAGCATAAAGTTGAAAATCTATTAAAGACTACTGAGCGTTAGCGACCGGAACGAACGATAACACTATGTAATCTTCAATAGATTTTCAACTTTATATCCAATAACATAAAGTTGAAAATCTATTAAAGACTACTGAGAGTTTACGTTTATCGTTTGTGACTTGGCTCGGGGGGCAGGTGCCTTACTGTGACGTGTTAAAATGTCAAGCGCGAGAGCGAGAAAGAGGGATGTAGATATACAATATACATCCTTTATAGCTCCATCCCTTTATCAGTTCAGTGTAGGTCGTCAATTGGAAATCATGAAATGAACCATGGCACATCTTACACGCTGCGGTACATAGCATGTGGCAATTAGTATTGCAAGAACTCTGCATCCGCTTCCGCTTCTGCAGAAGTTCCGCAACCTTTTTCACTTTCGTTTCCGTTTTTATCAGCAAAATTTATAACAGAACTCTGAACGGAAAAATACAATGAAAAGCGCGGGGGTGGGGGGCGCGTGAAAGAGGGGCGGGGGCGGTACACAAACGTGACACAACAAGTTTCTTTATTATTATTATATTTTTTTGGTTCATTCTGCGCATCACCGCGCAACTTGATTACGAAGTAAACCTTCTGATGGTTAAAAAAAAAAAAATGGTTTTTCTTCATAGTATTAACACTTCCGCTTCCGCATACGCACAGATTAACTTTTGACATCCGTTTCCGTCTCCGCTCCCGTAAAGTCATTTCCGTTGCATCACTAGTGGCAATGGTCACATATTACGTAGCTTTGCTTTCACATCCTCGCAACATAACATAATATCTTGTGACCAAAGACCTTATAGTAATAATAACATAATAATGATACCACATTCCATTAAAAGCGTTAAAGGGGCCTCTGCAAGTTGGTTTCGGCTCTTCGTACACCTTCCACAGGTCCAGGACCCCAAGGTTCTGAGATATTATAAGGCATATAATAATAATATTCCACAACTATCACACAACGCCGTCTAGTCCCAAGCTAAGCAGTGCTTGTGTTGAGTACTAGACAACTGATAAACATACTTTTACATATATTTCTAAATACATACACATATAGATAAATTACACCCAGACACAGAACAAATTATCATACTCATCACATAAACATTTGTCCTGGGTGGGAATCGAACCCACGACCTACGGCATAGCAGTCAGGACCACTAACCAATAGACCAACAGGCCAGTCAATATAGTGTAGGTACCTTTAAAATAACACCAATGACAAAGGAATTGAAAAGGAATCGTTTGTCTTGGTTGGGTATGTGATGAGGAAGGATGAAACGCATGAGACTAAAAAAAAGAAGAACATAAATAACAGGCAGCTATCAGCGGCTTCGTCCACGTTATTATAGAAAGTTATTCCAAGAATCGCCAAACTCAAGTGGTAGTGTGCAGGGCACATTGCTCGCAGAACAGATGGTCGATGGGGCCGAAAGCACAGTATAGATATATGGAACAGTACGGAAACTACCTACATATATTCGAAACGGCACACTCACACAAACATACGCATCGACGAGACTCCTAAACGTTTCTCGCGGTCCTGTCAGTAGCGAATGCCGCTTAGGAGTCTCGTCGATGCTTAGGTTTGTGTGTGTGAGCCGTTTCGAACATTTGTAGGTAGTTTCCGTACTGTTCCATATATCTATACTGTGCCGAAAGGTTCTGGAATGTGCGACCGCGTACCGGAAGACGCAGCGTTGAAAGGCCTCTCACAAGGTGGACCGATGACCTGGTGAGGGTCGCGGGAATCCGATGGATGCGAGACGCACAGGACAGGTCATTATGGCTACACTTGTGGGAGACCTATGTCCAACAGTGGACGTCTTTCGGCTGAAATGACGATGATGATGATGATTGTACGAGCTACGCTGTACATTGAACTTTGTGCTAGTTTGTACTTCATACTTACGAATGCACATATTGTTTACCTGTGCATTTAACATAGCATTTAAGTCGAATTATTATGTAATTATATCAAGTTGCAATAAATCCATCAAGGGAAACGTTCCTCTACTCATTTACATAACATAACATAACATCCTTCAAGAAGGTTACATAACAGGAACATAACATTTTCACTGCTGGGCATTACGACCCCAACAATGATGATGATGATTCCAAGAGAACACCAAGACATGGTCTACCCGTGTGCCAAATGTCATCAAAATCCATTCAGCCATTTGACCGTGAAGTAACAAATATAGGGTGACTGGTAATTAGTGACCGATACTTAAACACGTGATTGTATTCATGATTACAAACAACTATCCCAAAGAAACTTCTTATAATATATACACATTATACACACACATTCACAACCTTTCCCCTCAGCGGATCTGTCGAAACGTCTTGTTGACACTTGGCGTGACCAAAAGGCTGGCTTTTACAGTGGACAGAGGATAATGCCGCCAGTCTTTTGGGCACATTACCAGTCGACAGCGATGTGGATGAGTTTTTTGACGCCATATTTTAGTTTGATTTTACACTTCTGGACACATCTATTGGCCCACCTTAGAGTTTAGGTTTCGATGGCCCCTACCGAAATATGATTGCTAGATTGAACAAAAACTGTTGATGCAGTTTTAAACCTGATACATTTTACCATCTTTTTCGATCGTATTGTTTTAAATTTGAATTCAGAATACCATACGACATGGAGCTACGCCTAACAAGTCGGATATGCGCCTTGTTAAAGGCAAATGATTTTTGAATAAAAAACATGTTTTATCAAATAAAGGTTTAATTTAATAACGCGTGTTGCCTCCATGGGCATCTACCACAGCTCTCTTACGATTAGGCATAGAGTTTATCAACCGCTCTATGAAATTTTGAGGGATCATCTCCCATTCCTCTTCTATGGCAGTTTTCAACTCCTGCATCGTCTGGGCAACTGGCTGACGAGCCCTAACACGTCTTTTTAGCTCGTCCCACATGTGCTCAATGGGGTTCATGTCTGGCCTTCTGGCTGGCCAGTCCATAACTGTGATGTTCACATCCCGAAGATATTCCCTGACGATGCCGGCCGCATGGGCTCTTGCATTATCATGCATAAAAAGGAAATTTGGGCCCACATAGTCCGCGTATGGTATCACGTGAGGTTCTAAGCACTCACGAATGTACCTTTCAGCATTTAATGTTGGCAGCCGTGGTCCTGTAACAACCTCAAGTTGAGTTTTGCCGCTCGCGGATATACCGCCCCAGACAGTCCATGAGCCACCGCCATAAGCAACCCTCTCTTCAAAGCAGCATTGTGCGAAACGCTCTCCCTTACGTCGGTAGACCTTCTTCCTTCCATCATTGCCATGTAACACAATTTTAGACTCATCAGAAAAGAGTACACGGCTCCAATCTTGCTGTGTCCAATTTAAATGACTGCGTGTGAAATGAAGGCGCGCTGTTCGGTGGGCTCGCGTTAGTTTGGGCCCATTAGCTGGCTTGTGTGGTACCATATCGCGTTCTTTTAACCTTCTCCGAACAGTTCGAGCGCTCACAGATACTCTGTGGAAGTCGCGAAGTTGGTTTTGTATCTCAATGGAGGTAAGGTGACGATTTCTCAAGCTGATCGTCACGATGAATCGATCCTGCCTTTCAGTTGTGACCCGAGATCGTGGCCTTCCTTGGCGACGAACAAAGCCGCCAGTCTCTAGGTACCTCCGATAAACATTTCGGACCGCAGATCGACTTAAATTAAGTTGAGCACTCACGTTTCTTTTGCTGTGTCCGGCCTGAATAAGTGCCACAGCTTGGGCGGCGACTTCAGGTGAAGTATCCATAGATTATTGGTAGAACCTTACCTTAATGTTAAGAATAAGTAATGTTTGTTGCAAAACCAAAGATATCAATCACTTTTTCAAGAATTAAATCCAAGTAAACCAATAAAACCAAGTTTTCTTAGTATTCGATTGTTTGATATCAACAAACAGGCTCCAAATTGTCTTTTGTTTCTTTGAATTCTGTGTTCGAAATTCAAAAAAAGACTATTGAATGAAATTGTGAATGTGCCAGGTTCAAAACTGCATAAAAACTTTTTGCTCGACCTAATATAAAATTTTAGCTAGGACCAAACGAAACTGAAAATACAAGGTGGGCCAATAGATGTGTCCAGAAGTGTAGTTAGTTTTAGGTAGTTTAGGGTTTTTATTATTATTTATTTGGTTTTACTGTAATTATAGTCAGTTAAGTATTTTTTTAATGTAAATTATGTGTTTATAAACAAAATAAATAAATAAAAGTCTATTTCCTCATCAAAGTTGTAACACAATTTTATTTCT
This sequence comes from Mythimna impura, assembly GCA_905147345.3. Classification (NCBI taxonomy): domain Eukaryota; kingdom Metazoa; phylum Arthropoda; class Insecta; order Lepidoptera; family Noctuidae; genus Mythimna; species Mythimna impura. The sequence continues at coordinate 6,365,051 of LR990369.1, read as the reverse complement.
TTGTACCAGGGCGCCCGAATATGGGTGGAGCATCCGGAGAAAGTATGGGAGAGCGCCATGGTGACGTCAGACTACCGGTCTGGCGTTCTCATCGTCAAGATAGACCAGTCTGGAGAGATACGGCAGATAAAGGTCAGTATACTGAAGAAACTACTCGAAATTATTATTAGGGAATCTGCATTTTTTTTTAAATGATATATAACCTAGTGCTTGACTGCGAGCCTATTCACTCTAGCCTTGAAGACACCTAAATTATAATAGGACCTGAAGACCGCAACAGGCAAATTGTTCTAGTCCTTCAATGTACGCGGTAAAAACGACGAGGCGAAACGCTTAGTCCGAACCGTAGAGGTGTCAACAATGTTAGGGTGGACACTTGAGTCGCTGTACGTCGGGTTGTCCAGTGGTAGAAAGGCGATGGCGGAATCAAGTCATATAATTCTCTCGCACACTCTCCAAAATGCATCCTGTAAAATACCGAAAGGCTGGCGACCTTACCTCTGTGCTCTAAGCTTTGTAGATTAGTTTTAACCAAATCTGGATCACCAATTAGCCTCAGTAAGTAGTTGCATAATAATTAGTGATCGAACGAAACACGATTTGCAGCCGGAACTGAAGCCGTATAACCTAATGTCCGGCATCTCTTTAATTTTCCATTGAGCATGATTTTGTGCCATATCTGTGTTGAGATGAGATTTTTTAAGGTCTCTTTGGACCGTCTTCAACCAAGTGAAGGGTGGTCTTCCACGCGTGCGCTTCGTCGTAGGCAGTTCAAGGGCAAGCTTCACCATATGGTGTAGGCAGTTCAAGGACAACCTGCATCATATGGTGAGGCTTGCCCTTGAACTGCCTAAGACGAAGCGCCTGGGCATAGTCTGGCCGTCTTTGCAAGTTACCAAGGAAATTATGGTATGGGCCTATGGACCAACTACGAGTTACGCAGTTTTATTTATTCGCAAATTTACTATTAGTGGATATTGTGATGTGAAATTTGTGTAGTTTTTTTCTCAAGTGTCTACACAACTGGAAAATATAATATTTCGGAATCATTGAAACAGGTGCCTTGTCCTTGAACTGCCTACACCATATGGTGAAGCTTGCCCTTGAACTGCCTACGACGAAGCGCCTGGGCATAGTCTGGCCGTCTTTGCAAGTGACCATACAACCGAAAACATTTCTCTTTGATTTTAACGACTATCGGGGCAACATTAAAATTGCTTCTCATGTAATCGAATAAATCAATGATTTTTTTCCTAGCCCTTACTGTCCAACTGTTCGGCCAAGGCTTCCCCCCAACTCCTTTTCCCAGACATTCTTCCTTCGCGCCGTCTCGAACCAGTCCTCGTGGTACGTGTCTAGATCATCTCGCCACCTCTTTATAGGCCAGTCTCGACGGCGCTTTCCCTCTGCAGGATACCACTGCATGGCGACGCTTGCCCAGCGGTCTCTGCGATCAACGATTAGATACAAATTATGACATACATACATAGAGGAAAGAGATAGTCAGTTTTTAGGGATCTATCACAACCGTCAACTTAAGACGCTAGTTTCGATCGAGCCGAATATTCGACCCTTTTGGCTGAAGTCGAAATCGAACTTTCAGTCGATCTTTAATAATAATCCTCCCGACCGAATTTCTATCACGGTGGCCAACCTCAATAAAGATTAGCCAAGTACGCAGGAGATATTATAGTGCACAAGTGTATGCATAAACGGGTCCGTAACGTTACTTCGAGAGTCATAACCATGGTCGATTAACGGAAAGTCGACTGAACGATTGATCGTATAGAATTTATTGCGAAACAACCTTTTTTGGCCAAACGCTCCTTCGACTGAACGATTAATCGAATATTTATTAATCGATGTCATGCCTTCCACCGTCAATTTGTTTTCCATTAGAATTCGGTTGTATCACATTCATTCATTCACAATGTTTTTGTAGTAGGTATTTGGCAGAAAATGTATAGCCAGCCTCCTTAGCAAGCTTTGCTGAGGTAGTCAAATACTACGATATCATTCTCAGCTCGCGCAAATCGCGCCTGTTTCAATGATTCCACATATTGTCCAGTTGCGCAGACACTTGAGATACAAAACTACACCAATTTTACATCACAATATCCACTAAGAGTAAATTTGCGAATAATTAAAACTGCCACTGAACTTCACTAAGAAAATATCCTGTCAAAAACAACAGTCGTATTTGGTCCATAGGCCCATACCATAATTTCCTTGGTAATCGTTCTAGAATAATCTGTGGATCTGCCAAAATATCAAAATTGTCAGTCTACCGCGTCAACCAATCACAATTGCCATTGAAATAAATGATGAACCAATTATCTGCGTTGATGGATGTTGGTTGCCAACTGTGGCAAGCGGCGAGAAGCCAAGATTCACTGGTATAGTTATTTAGAAATATTATCCCACTATATTACAAAAAATCAACATTGACAAATGACAATCTCTTGACAGGACTGTCAGTCAGTGGCACAGTTTTTTTTTTTAACAATTTCGGTAAAGTGCCTTTTCAGTTCATTCATAGTGATATACTTTTTTTTTTATTTCTGTAGTTTGTAGAATGTTCGTCCAAACTCTTGGAGGAAACCAGACAAAATCATATTAACCTTATCATGTCTTCAACAGATCAAAGATGAGAGTAAGCTGCCGCCTCTCCGGAACCCCTCGCTACTCATTGGGCAGAACGACCTCACATCCTTGTCGTATCTGCACGAGCCAGCTGTGCTGCATAACCTTAGAGTTAGGTGAGTGGAAACCAGATTTTATATACTAGAAAAGAAGTAGAAGAAGCTTTTTGAAGAACAAAGTACAACTGTTCTTCGTTCTTTTATTGCTGAAGATCGCGACGCGTCTCCGACTTCTCCAGTGGACGTGTCTATTAGTCATACTGGCTGGCCATCACCAGACACTGATCTGCTCCCTAAATAAGCACTTGCGTCGTCGGGCGTCGTCGGACGTCAGGGATAGTCTTCTGTGTAGGGTCTAGGTAGAGATGTAACTGAAGTGGATATATCTGTACCGACTTTGGGAACGGAGTTTTTAATATGAATTATCGGAATCGGAACCGAAATTAGAATCGTAGTCGGAACCGGAATCGGAATCGAAACCGGAATCGGAGGTGGAGGCAGAAATTTCAAATTAAATACAACTAAAACTAATTAAAAACTCGGTTAAGTAAGTATAAATGAAGCACGAATTCACAACATGCTAAATATGAATCATAACAAGTGAAAAAGTAGTCGACAGAAGGCACGGGGAAGGAGGCCCCGCGTGACAATTACGTGTAAAGTTTGTACCTACGATATAAGTTCCGATTAAAAGTTATCGGAACTGAAATCGCAATATTCGGAACCGGAGGTGCAAAATCATTCGGAAGTTCCGGCTGATGATTGATATATCATCAAATGTTAACGGTTGGGCCATATCATGAAATGATCAATTCTAAGATCTGACCACGACACATATATATATATAGATATATAGATATAATTCGATGAAAAATAAACAAAACAGGTTTTTACCGGAAACGAAATTAAACCAAACATCTCAGTTCATTGCTTACTGAGACGAATTAAATTTTCGCGGCTATTATAAAATTCTTGTCGTGTCAACGCTCCACGAACCACTGGGGTCAATGGGTGAATAGAAAACAGTTGATTTATAGACTACGGTGTTATGGTGCTGCTGGCACCGACAATATTTGTATTCAGAGTGCCTAGTGCGAGTTTATGACGCTCGGCACTCCGATTGGTCCGCTCCAAGCCCTCAACCAATCAGAGAACCAAACGTTTACCGCGTTTTGATCGCGTTAACGTAAAAACATCTTGCATTTAGCGCACTGGATCATTCATCATCATCATCATTTCAGCCGATAGACGTCCACTGCTGGACATAGGCCTCCCCCAAATGTCGCCACAATGAACGGTCCTGTGCGTCTCGCATCCATAGGATTCCCGCAACCTTCACCAGGTCATCGGTCCACCTTGTAGTCACCCAAAGGGCAATGGAAAGGGCTATGCTCGGAGTTTCCTTACGTGATCGAATCAGAAATGAAGATATCCGCAGGAGAACCAAGGTTGCCGACATGGCACGAAGAATCGCCAAACTTAAGTGGCAATGGGCAGGGCACATTGCTCGCAGAACAGATGGCCATTGGGGCTGAAAGGTTCTGAAGTGGCGACCGCGTACCGGAAGACGCAGTGTTGACTGGATCATGAGTTCGAGATAATTACAACAACAAACTCTATGTAATTTAAGACAAAGTTCTAATTACATTGTGAACTATACTTTTTTTAGGGCTTTTTTTGAACAAATGGTTACTTAAAAATCAATATGGATTATATGGTAGATTTTTTTTTTAGGTGAGAAAATCGTGCAATGACATCTCTCGCCCTTGGGCGGAGCGTAAGGGTGTCTCAGACTGATTCTTTGCCTTCGTTCCAGGGCCCCGGGTTTTATTTTAACACTACCCGTGGCCCAAGTATGTTTCGACTCTGTTGGGCCCCCTACGGTTTGCTGACATTTCCTTGAGGCACGCGTCGTCGACGACTTGGGCTCGGTCCGGACGGTTACCGGACGATCGGACGGCGAGCTACCCATTGCTCGCTGTCCGCAAGCCCATTACGGTATCATATGATAGATACTTAGATGTTGGGCTGTGAAAAATACTAATGAAAAAAGATTTCATGTTGAGATGGATGTGCGGAGATGAGAATGTTGAGATGGATGTGTGGGGTGACGAAAATGGATAAAGTGAGAAATGAGTATATGTTTAAGAGAAAGTTTGAAAGCGCCAGTGACTGAAAAGTTGAAAGGGAGTCGTTTGTCTTGGTAAGGTCATTTTACTAAAAGAGTTATGAGTACACATGTGGGTGGATCAAAGAAAAGATGGATGGATTGTGTGAGAACTAGTGAGAAGTGATATAAAAGAAAAGGGAGTCAGTGGTAGAGTGTCAAGCGATGGAAGAAAAAAAAACATGTTGCACTGACCCCAAATAACACAAAGGGAGGAAAATAATGATGTTTAGATGGTCACCCATCCAGAGACCGACCGTTGCTTAACCTTGTAAATTGACACTTTGATTGTTACTACAACTAGGTACTTGATCAAATTGATATTATTTCAAAAATATATCAAAAGAGATTCCGCAAAATCTGCCACCATAAAAGGAGATTTCCTTTTGACCATTTCAGGATAAACCAACTCAAGCCCAGTTAAATGATAAACCCATTCGTTTCCGTGCTTTGTACTTATATACTAAACTCATGACGAAATCATGAATCATGTTGGAGATAACAATTGATAACGCTGGTATTGCGGCTGATCGAATAGTCATTGTATGTCAAATCTGTGCCATGATTATTGCTAAAGGAATGTAGGACTCGTAAAGTGTGGAAAGGGGGCTCGGAGTTTCCTTGCGAAGAACCTTGAGTAGAAACAAGGTTACCAACATAGCCCAAATCGCGAAACTTAAGGGTACTAAGGTCTTTTAGGGTCCCGTACCTCAAAAGGAAAAAAAGGAAGCATTATAGGACCACTTTGTTGTCCGTCTGTCTGTCTGTCAAGACCCTTTATCTCGGGAACGCGTGGAGGTATCCAGTAGAAATTAAAAACATACACTCAGGTCTGCGGTCCCTTGATACTGAGAAAAAATCAAACTTAAAAAAGATACGGCCGTTTATGTCGCAAAAAAACGTATAATTATTCGACACAGTCAAGGGAATCAAAATTCATAGGGTAAGTACTTCCCGTTGACCTAGAATCCTGAAATTTGGCATGAAGCAAGGTCTCATAGTACAAGTATAGGAAAAAATATGAAAACTGTAAATTAGTAGTTACGTCACAAAAAAAAACTTTTTGCTGTTCAGAAAAATCTCCGTAACTTAATTCGGGAATTGAACTGTTTTCATAGGTAAGTTTGTACGGAACCCTCAGTGCGCGAGTCCGACTCGCACTTGTCCGGTTTTTTTATATAGCGTGACTAGGATGACAGCAGGACGAAAATATGCATCTTGATGAGAGAAAAGGATAGGTAGCTGCATTGTATGAATCCGACAGCTGGGTGACAGCTGTCGGATTGCACCGTCTTATAGCAATTGTAGTGTAGGATTTGTAAAAAGTGAAAAAGGCTATGCTTGGAGTTTCCTTGCGAAGAACCTCAGGACGAAAATATGCGTCTTGATGAGAGAAAAGGATAGGTAGCTACATTGTATGAATCCGACAGCTGGGTGACAGCTGTCGGATTGCACCGTCCTATAGCAATTGTAGCGTAGGATTTGTAAAAAGTGAAAAAGGCTATGCTTGGAGTTTCCTTTCGAAGAACCTCAGGACGAAAATATGTATCTTGATGAGAGAAAAGGATAGGTAGCTACATTGTATGAATCCGACAGCTGGGTGACAGCTGTCGGATTGCACCGTCCTATAGCAATTGTAGTGTAGGATTTGTAACATGTGAAAAGGGCTATGCTTGGAGTTTCCTTGCGAAGAACCTTGGGGAGAAACAAGGTTACCATCATAGCCCGAAGAATCGCCAAACTTAAGGTTACAGGAGATAATCGCGAGTATATGATCCACTGCAGTTATTAAAATCAGAAAAATATTTGTTATTCTCCAGGATAAATTCTAGATAGATAGTGTGTTTAAAACATAATACAGTTAATTTAGTACGATAGAAAAAATCACGAAGATGCGTGTAAAAATTACTTTTATCGATTGAAAACAGGACTAATATACATGCAATCATTCTGATTGTTTGTCAAATTATTATGCAAGCAACGTTTTACCGTTGGGTTCTAGAGGGCCTGCCACTGCACACTGCCAAGACGCAGCGTTAGAAGGCTTCTCACAAGGTGGACCGATGACCTGGTGAGGGTCGCAGGAATTGATGGATGCGAGACGCACAGGACCGTTCGTTGTGGCGGCATATAGATGAGGTTTATATCCAACAGTGGACGTCTTTCGATTGAAATGATGATGATGCCAAAAGACGTCGTTGGTTCACCTTGTGGGGGACAGTCCAACGCTACGTCTTCCGGTACGTGGTCGCCATTCCAGAACCTTTCGGCCCCAACAGCCGTCCGTTCTGCGAGCAATATGCCCATTTCCACTTAATTTGGCGATTCATCGTGCTATGTCGGTAACCTTGGATCTCCTGCGGAAATCCTCATTCCTGATTCGATCACGCAAGGAAACTTCGAGCATAGCCCTTTCCATTGCCCTTTGGGTGACTTTAAGTCTTCTGATGAGTCTCCCAAGTGTCGCCATAATTAACGGTCCTGTGCGTCTCGCATCCATCGGATTCCCGCAACCCTTACCAGGTCATCGGTCCACCTTGTAGGAGGCCTTCCAATGCTACATCTTCCAGTACGTGGTTGCTATTCCAGAACCTTTCGGTCCCCTCGACCATCTATTCTGCGAGCAATGTGCCCTGCCCATTTTCACTTAATTTTGGCGATTTTTCGGGCTATGTCGGTAACCTTGGTTCTCCTGCGGATATCTTTATTCTTGACGCGAACGATGCCCAATACTTATTATTTCTTTATGGAACAGAATACGAATTTTTCTTTCTTCTATGAATAACTGGACAAGAATTTTAAAACACACTTAAAACAGTAATTTTTATAATCTCAAAAACGTGCCATTTGTCCAAACAGTGATTCACCCATCATGGCATTGTTTGTATATAAATATTTCCTTATATGTTTAAAAAGTTACCTATCTTATAATGTTCTAAATAAAGTTCAAAATAGTTTGTATGAAAAAAGTGATTCGACCTCGTGAATATGTAGGATTTTAGAGAGATATGGGTTTAAGTCTCTGCCTTCAGTTTCGTCATCATCCTGCCCTTGTCCCATGTTACGTGAGGATTATAGATTTATTATCTATACAACGTGTCCCAGAAATCAACGTCAAGCCGAAAACGGGCAATAGGCCAAGTCGTGACAGTTATTAAAAAAATATAAAAAAACATCTTGGTCATGTACTTTTCAAATTTTATGGATTCAAAAATAAATCTCAAAAAGTGACACCCTGTGATGATCTTTCAAGTCCTGTGACTACAAATATTAACTTTACGTCAGTTTTTGTTCTGTGACGTAACCATGAATAACCCTTCTATAAATTACAGTTAAAAGTTAAAACATAACTACCTCAGTTTTAAATAAAATGTTAAATATTTGCCCAAAATTGAAATCAAAATTATTACATCACCCAACTTTAACCACGTGTAGTGTAAAAAAAATGTACTACACTATTTTGGCAAGAAACTTTAAAAGATGGCGCGTTTAGTCTGGATTCCAAAATGGTATGCCACTTACTAATTTACTACTTCTTAATTGAGGAAAAAAAAAAAATTTGTTACTTTTAGGTGCGTTTGAAATAAAATTCAGTTGTTGGATTTCTTTAGTTATTTTTTATTAAATCAGATTTACCATATTAAATGTTCGAACTGTTTGCCTTCAGCTGAAATGCAAGCTCCACATCTCTTTGAAAATGATCGCGTAATAAGACGTGCATATCGTCTCGAGTTGACGTATTCAGCGGATTCTGCAATTATTTGACGCAGTTCGTCTAAATTTTGTATTGGTTTAGAGTACACGATATCCTTTATCGTACCCCAGTAAAAAAAGTCTATGGGGTTTAAATCGGGTGAACGAGCAGGCCACGAAATTGTACCACCCCGCCCTATCCACCTATCGGAGTATTCATGATTGAGAAACTCACATGCTGTTCGAGCATAATGCGCTGGGCAGCCATCATGTTGGTACCACATGCTGCCGTAAATGTTCAGTGGCACTTATTCCAATAACTCTGGTAATTGGTTTTGTAAAAAGTCCAAATACCCCTGGGCATTTAAGTTCTCCGGCAGCTCGATTGGACCAATAACTTTACCATCTAAAATTCCCGTCCACATGTTCACTTTTTTTACTGGGGTACGATAAAGGATATCGTGTACTCTAAACCAGTACAAAATTTAGACGAGCTGCGTCAAAGATTTGCAGAATCCGCTGAATACGTCAACTCGAGACGATATGCCCGTCTTATTACGAGATCATTTTTAAAGAGATGTGGAGCTTGGATTTCAGCTGATGGCAAACAGTTCGAACATTTAATATGGTAAATCTGATTTAATAAAAATTATAACTAAAGAAATCCAACAACTGAATTTTATTTCAAATGCACCTAAAAGTAACAAAATTTTTTTTTTACTTAATTAAGAAATAGTAAATTAGTAAGTAGCATACCATTTTGAAATCCAGACTAAACGCGCCATCTTTTAAAGTTACTTGCCAAAATATTGTAGTACATTTTTTTTACACTACACGCGGTTAAAGTTGGGTGATGTAATAATTTTGAATTCAATGTTGGGCAAAAATCTAACATTTTATTTAAAACTGAGGTAGTTATGTTTTAACTTTTAACTGTAATTTACAGAAGGTTAATTCATGGTTACGTAACAGAAAAAAAACTGACGAAAAGTTAATATTTGTAGTCACAGGACTTGAAAGATCATCACAGGGTGTCACTTTTTGAGATTTATTTTTGAATCCATAAAATTTGAAAAGTACATGACTAAGATGTTTTTTTATATTTTTCTAATAACGGTCACGACTTGGCCTATTGCCCGTTTTCGGCTTGACGTTGATTTCTGGGACACGTTGTATATATAAAAGAAAGTCGTGTCACTATTTATAGCTCAAGAACGGCTGAACCGATTTGGCTGAAAGTTGGTGGGGAGGTAGCTTAGAACCAGGAGACGGACATAGGATACTTTTTTTAAATTTTATTTTTGTTTTTTCTTTGAGAGTAGGGTAGAGTAGGGTAGAGTAGGGTAGAGTAGGGTAGAGTAGGGTAGAGTAGGGTAGAGTAGGGTAGAGTAGGGTAGAGTAGGGTAGAGCAGGGTAGAGTAGGGTAGAGTAGGATATAGTAGTCAGTTGACGGGAGCGAAGCCGCGGGCAAAAGCTAGTTAAAAAATAAAACAACCACTGAACTTTACTAGAAAAAATATTTTTTTTCTTAATTGATATAAACATACGCTTGACTGCGATCCCACATGATGATAAGCGGTGATACAATCGTTAATGGTGATGCGCGTTAGTTTAAATTATAATCGAACAGGAAGACCGCAGCAGGCAAATGATTCCAGTACTTCGATATACGGGGTATAAACCGCGAGGCAAAACGCTTAGTCCGGATCGAACGAACGGCGAGTATCCAGCCTTATTTCGTTGAAACATCTACTGTTTCAACGAAATAAGGCTAGATACTCGCCGTACAGTCGAGGTCAAAAGAGCAGTTGCACTTTACCAATTCTAAAGTGCCTAAAATTTCTGTATAGTAGACGTTCAATGATCCATAAGTCGTTTATTCATCAATACTTTAGATGCTACGCTACAAATTAAATAATTCGTAAACCATTGACACTCTTCTATAAAGAAATGTTAGTCACTTTAGCCTTAGTAGAGTGCAACTGCACTTTTGACTCTGTAATACTAAATAACTATACAATTTAAATAGTTTTATAATCGATACACTCATAAAACAAATCATAAATTCTAATGCAGAACAGAACGACTCGCAGTCGGGGCCCATTCAAATTTTACCAATTAAATCTTCCCAAGGGAATTTATGATTTGTTTTATGTGTGTATCGATTATAAAACTATTTAAATTGTATAGTTATTTAGTATTACATAACAGAATTCTAAACTACTGGGCTTGTTTGTTTCTTTTTAGTTTTTATTTAAGTTAATTTTTTCACGTATTTTTTAAAATTAGTTTCGACGCAGTCGGGTTTTTTGTTTTTCTTTAAATATTTTTATTTTATTTTATACTTTTTAGTTACGATTCATTGACTTCGTTATAAGATGGTAAATTTCGCAATGTAGTCATTTCATTGAGGGAGTTAATATCGTGGGGATTATTAAGTAACTTGCGGTGGTCTAAACTACTGATGATTAGTCCCTCTAGAGACCTAACTCGGCTCAAAGCTACATATGCTTGACCTTTAGCAAAAATGTGTGGACTTAAGTCAACCACAGCTCGGTCCAAAGTAGTTCCTTGGAGCTTGTGTACAGTTACACCCCAGCACAATTTCAATGGCAACATTTTTCGCTCTATTTTACCCTGTCCGCGAAGTGCATCGAATTCTATCGTCGATGGTTCGATTCTGACTCCTAATCCAGGAACATTGTTTTTAATTGCTTTGTCGTCAAATTCTATATAAACAGCTTGTGGCAATTCTCTGGGTTCCAATTGGTCCCTCCGAAGAGCTGGCCACTCAATTGTCCTTATAACACCCATTGCTCCGTTAACAAGACCATGGGTAACATTCAAATTTCTTCGTAACATAACTCGTGATCCTAAACCGATTGTTAAATATTTAACGATTCCTCCAGTTTTGTTAGGATCATCAGAAACATACATCTTTCGGTTTTTGACCATATGTTTTCGATTCTACTGATATATCAACTGCATGTAATTTAAACAACCTGGTAGTTTTTCCAATATAGTTGTCATCTTTTGATTATGTTCATCGACCTGTCTAGTAGATGGGAAAACTCGAATGATTTGATTTACAAACGTGCATCAAATGAACAACGCCATCTATCGAGTTTGGTGGTAAACTTTTTTTTACCAAAAATATTTGTTCTTCATGCTTTTTCACTGTTTTTTTTATTTGTGTATAGTTTATACTTGAAATGAAAACTTAAATCAATAAGTAAGCAATAAGTAAGAAAATTAGCGAGAATGATTGTTTTGTTAAACAACTTTAAATCGTTATATATCCTAAATTATTATTTAAAATGAAAAATGATAAAAGGAACCTAAAGATGATTTTAAAATACCTATTCAACGACAACCCACTTGACATAGTTCATCGACTTTTTTTTTTTCATTTTGACAATATGGCGTCTGGTTGTAGCTGTGGTGAATTTTGATTACTGTCATGTCTTTAGTGACACTCGCAAGGTTAAGACGAATCGATTGACGTATGAATTAACAAAATCGGCCTACGCATTTGGTGTCTAGAACGTCACATAGAAACAAACATACATACATAGACTGATAAACACATTACCCTCCTTTGCGTCGCGCAGTCGGGTAAAAATAATGTTGTATAAGAAGACATCATCATCATTTCAGCCGAAAGACGTCCACTTTTGAATATAGGCCTCCCCAAAGCTTTGCTAAAACGACTGATCCAGCGCGTCTCGCATCCCTTAGGTTCCCGCGACCCTCTCTAGGTCATCGGTCTTCTTAATAGGAGGCCTTCAAACGGTACGTTTTGCGATACGCAGTCGGCACTCCAGAAACCTTACGGCCTCATCGATCATCTGCATATAGAACTATCGGGGGATATAATTATTTGGTCAAAACCTGCCGACATTTTTAGAATCAGCTCAAATAATTACTGTGAGAGGTCTGGATATTACATAATTTATAATCCTAACTAATTTAAGAATATCATAACTATGTAAGTACATAAATATTAAGTGTTAGTTACTTATAACATCGCCTTGGACTCGTCTGTAAAGATGTTATAATGTAATAAATAAATCTGTTCTGCGATCAATGTGCCCTGCCCACTGACTCTTCATTTTGGCGATTCTTTGGTCTATGTCGGCAACCTTGGTTCTCCTGCGGATATCTTCATTCCTGATTCGATCACGCAAGGAAACTCTGAGCATAACCCCTTCCATTACTTACAGAATGCAATCATACTAAAAAACAATATGCTCTGGCCATTGCAACAAAAATATTAGTAAAAAGTGTCGTTTTGTTCACAGATTCTGCGACCGCAACGCCATCTATACATACTGCGGGATCGTGCTAGTTGCCATCAACCCCTATTATGATTTACCCATTTACGGTAAGTTACTAGGACAACTATGAACGCGAAAAAAAATCAGCTGTTCAGTACATTTATGTTTGCCTAATGTACTGAACAGCTGATATTTTTTTCGCGATTTCGGCTTTGCTCCCATAATAAAAATTGTTTGTTATCATGAGCACAATCACGTCTTTAAGTATAGTACACTAATTGCCAGTCACCCTATATATGAGTTTATATGTTTGTGAGCGCTCTCACAATACAGGAGTTATTCCTAGTGAGGGGCAAATATTTTCAAAAAAAAAAAAAAAATACTAAAGATATGAGACAATTTTTGAATCCATAACGAATTGTGTACACATTTTTAGGGTTCCATACCCAAAGGGTAAAACGGGACCCTATTACTAGGACTCCGCTGTCCGTCCGTCCATCTGTCTGTCCGTTTGTTCGTCTGTCACCATAATGTATCTCATGAACCGTGATAGCTAGACAGTTGAAATTGTCACAATAATAATAATATTCCACAACTATCACACAACGCCGTCTAGTCCCAAGCTAAGCAGAGCTTATGTTATGAGTACTAGACAACTGATAAACATACTTATATATTTCTAAATACATACATATTATTATAGATAAATTACACCCAGACACAGAACAAATGATCGTGCACACAGACGATGTATTTCTGTTGCCGCTACTAAAAACAGGATAAAATAAATATTTAAGCATTTGGGCTCCCATACAACAAACGTGATTATTTTGCTTTTTTTGGTACGGACGATACGGAACCCTTCGTGTGCGTGTCCGACTCGAACTTGGCCGGTTTTTACTCTTCATGTTATGATGCCTATCAATATTAAAAAAAAGTTTGAACATTTTAATTACTTTTCAGGTGATGAAACAATTATGGCGTACCGCGGCCAAGCTATGGGTGACCTCGACCCGCACATATTCGCCGTGTCAGAGGAGGCCTACACTAAGTTAGAGAGGGAGAGGAGGGATCAGAGTATTATTGGTGAGTTATACATATGTCGGCGCAGGATGCCGATCATCATTGAAGCTCTGTCCAGGTATTCTGTTTTGTGGGCGATGGCTGGGTATCGAGCAATAAACAAACTATTCCAGATCATACAACTGATTTATTATGATGCAAGCTTTAGGTATTCACTTTACACAACGAGCAGTGAGACAGTCCCCAAGACTAGACGTTGTACGCACGGCTGCCGACGGAGGAAAGAGCCACGGACCTTTGCGGTCGGCACTTTTATCTGCTCGGTTCGTGCAAACGTCAGCGCGGATTCTGTCAAAGTGACATGTGCCACTTTTCACTTAGCTCGTTCATTCGTTCTCAAGCTTTGACTTCACCGACACATATTACACTACATCTATGTATACTAATACTAATATAGGGTGACTGGCAATTAGTGTACGATACTTAAACACGTAATTGTGCTCATGTTAACAAACAATTTTTATTATGGGAGCAAAGTCGAAATCGCGAAAAAAATATCAGCTGTTCAGTACATTAGGCAAACATAAATGTACTGAACAGCTGATTTTTTTTCGCGATTTCAGGTTTGTTCCCATAGCAAAAGTTGTTGGTTATCATGAGCACAATCACGTGTTTAAGTATCGTACACTAATTACCAGTCACCCTATATGTTATAAAGTAGTAAAGTTTGCTTTTTTTGTTTGTCGGAGGTAATCTTTTTTTTTTTAATTCTTGATAGCTTCGCGCTTAACCGCATTCTCACCTGATGGAAAGCGACGATGCGGTCGACGATGGAGCGCGCTTACCTAGAAGTAACCTATTCACTCTTGACTTAAAGACTCCCGGGGTGTAGCCATCAGGAACCACAGATTCCCGCAAGGAATTCCACTCCTTAGCTGTACACACAATGAATGTGTTCCCAAAACATTTTATGCGTATAGGTGGGATGTCCACCATGTACCGGTGGCGTATTGCCGTACGCCTGGTGGTCCTATGATGGAACGGGCTAGGCGGAATTAGGTTATGCAATTCCGACGCACACTCCCCGAAATGTAACCGGTAGAAAACCGACAGGCTAGCAACTCGGCGTCGATGCTCACGACTTTGAAGCCTCAACGCAACGAGTGCATCATTGCCAATGATCCTTCTGGCTCGTCAATCTCTGGAAGTTCACCGATAGAAAGCTGCTTTATTCCTGAGTGACATAGGCTATATTTTATGTACGCGGGGGAAGTCGCGGACAAAAGCTAGTTTATTATAAAGATGAAAGTGTGTATATGTTTGTTACTTCCTTCACGTTCATATGGTTGAACGGATTTAGATGAAATTTGGCACACGGATAGAACATGTCCTGGACTCGTCCTGGAATAGTACATTGGATTTTTATCCCGGAAGTAAATCCTTATGGATAATTTTCTATTATCACCAGCAGGTCGGAATTAGGTAGAGTTATTTATGTACTTGCATCGTACTTATTAATATGGATCTTCCCGGGATTTCTAATGAAAAATCCAGTGTGGCCAACAATATTACAAAAGAATAATAATAAAAACCTCAAAGATAAATAAGATAAATAAAACAAAGATAATTAACGTACAATTTTTATTAGTATTTTTCATTGAAAAAGATCCCTCTACGTCAACTGAGGTGAGCTTAACAAATTTATGCACTTCCTCCTCATCATTAATGCAGGAAGAATTTTTTCTGCTATAATTCTGATAGTGATATAAAAAAAATCTGCTCCTTAAAATTAATCTCGGGATTTAAGGCATATCCACTTTATTCTTTCGCTGTACAGTGTAGTACAGCGTAGTGTTCTTTGAGAAAATAAAACAAGTCGGTAATGATAAGAAAACTAGGTTTTTTCGCAAATAAATCTAAATATACTAAAATAACTATAATCCACCAAAATATTGCTGGGGTATTGAACAAACAAGAATTAATAGATGTTGCCATTTCAAATTTACAAAAAGAACTGGGTTCCGTAGATATTATATGTTTAACTGAAACTTTCCTTAAAAGTGGTTGCGAACAAAACCTTAGTATCAATAACTATAAACTGGTATCCTTCTTCTCTCGAACTAACCAACGACGGGGAGGCTCGTGTATATTATTAAAAAATAACCTACAGTTTAGAGAAATTAAAAATCTACCTCTCTCCATTCCCTTTCAATTCGAATGCTGTGCCGTCGAAATAATTAAATTTGACTTAATAATAGTATGCATATATAGAACACCTACATGTGACGCCACTATATTTTTAAATAATCTAGAACTTCTCACCAATAAATTATGTAAAAAAGGTAATAAACAAATCGTCATCTGTGGCGACTGGAATATTGATACACTGAAAATAAATAAATTATCTAATGACTTAAAGTCTATACTGAGTAATAATAACTTAATAAATCACATAAAACTGCCTACGAGAAAAAACGCATGTTTGGACTTAATAGTAAGTAACATACATGACGCTAAGTCTGCAATTCACTATTTAGCACTTTCAGACCACGAATCAGCACAATCAATAACGATTAACTTACAAACTAATTCTCAAGTTAAAGATATTCATAGCTTTTGGTTTAAAAATGTAAGAGAGCTCAGTGACGAAAATATAATTAAATTTAATAACTGCATCTCAAGTCTCTCTTTTTCCGAAGTTTACGAAGTTCAAACAACAAATGACGCCTTCGATAGATTACATGACATAATAACTCTTTTCTACAATTTATGTTTTCCTATAATTAAAGTAAAAAATACTTGTAAACCAGTGAAAAATAGAGGCCTAACCAAGGGTATAAAGAGATGCTGCATAAAAAAACGAATACTATATTTAAAATACCATCTCAACAAACATAATAAAAAACAAAACAAAAAAAAATACGACAACTACACTCGAATACTGAAAAAATGCATAAACAAGGCTCAGCAGATTAATAGCTTACACTATATTAATAAGGCCAAAAATACAAGTAAAGCGGCCTGGAACTTGATTAAAACAAACACAATTAATATGACAAGTAACTCTGAAATTGACGCTGTTAATGTTAACGGTAAAATTTATGATAATCCAAACGAAATTTGTGACTTATTTAATGAATTTTATATATCCTAAACAAAGACGACCAAGTCAGCTCAAAATAACATGCAATATGACATAAAAATGACGACATTTCAAAATCCTAAAAGCATTTTTCTCACACCAGTTGATGAGTCAGACGTTTATAAAATAATTCACAGTCTAAAAAACACTAACTCGACTGGATATGATGACCTGAGCACTAAAGTGTTAAAAATATGTGCAAGGAGTCTAGTGTCTCCCTTAACATACATAATAAACTTGTCATTAACAGAAGGAGTATTCTCAACACGCCTGAAAAGGTCAATTGTCAAACCTCTTTATAAGAAAGGTGTAAAAACTGACATGAGCAACTATCGCCCAATAACGTTAATCCCAGTTCTATCCAAAATATTTGAGAAAGTTATGTGTAACAAAATGGAGAACTTTTTAACTGCATGTAATATTCTTAAAAAAGAACAATTTGGTTTTAGGAAAGGCAGTTCCACTGCTTTGGCATGTTTTACACTAGTAAAATACATAACTGAAAGTCTTAATCAAAAATCTAAGATAAGTTGCGTGTTCCTAGACATGACTAAAGCCTTTGATTTTGTTTGCCATAAAACACTAGTCTCAAAGCTTGAGCATTACGGAATCCGGGGTAAGGCCAACGACTGGATCAAAAGTTACCTTTTTGAAAGAGAACAATGCGTGGAAGTAACAAAAATCTGTCAGAATGAAAAAAGAACCTATAGGTCAGAGTATAAGCAAAACAATTATGGCACCCCACAGGGAGGTATATTATCCCCACCACTCTTTCTAGTTTACATCAACGACATTCTAGAGGCGATAGGCAAAGATTGCTTACTATTTGCTGATGACACGACAATAATGCTTAAGAGTGACACTGACAAAAATTTAGAAAACGAAATCGTCCAGGCTTTGGATAATGCAATCGACTGGCTCAAAATAAATAACTTGAAAATAAATATGACTAAAACAAACATCATACAATTTCAGACATACAATTCAAACATAAATAAGCTTGACATTTATTATAAAGATTCTCACTTGACAACTCTCGATAATTGTGTATTTTTGGGTATAACGATCGACAAAAATTGCAACTGGAAAGCACATGTAGATAAAATTCTTACAAAACTAGATCGTTTTATATATGTCTTGAAAAGAATTAGGCAAACGGTAAACTTCTTCTTATCGATTCGATGGTAAACTCGTCAAACTGTTTGGGCCCAATAGGTGGCTACATTAATAGCAGCATCGGTAGCACTCATCAAATCCTCCAAAGTGCAGGTGTATGGGCACTTGGGGCATTCTAGTATGTGGCTCATGTTTTGAACAGGAGCACCGCACTCACATTGAGTATCCGACGGGTCTATAAAACCCCATTTTGCCAAGTTGTGTTTGCAGCGGCCTACCTGGGTTCGCAACCGATTTAGTGCTCTCCATACAGACCACTGCAAATCGCGTCCAGATGGGAGATGTTCTTGGGGTTTCAAGAAGTCGGGTGGTGGTAGGTGATGCTCTTCCCAAAGCTTTATTCTTTCTTTCGGTGGCGGCTCATCGATGGCCCGTGTGCTACGCAAGAAGCTCTTCCGGCTCTTAAGCCTACTTGGGGCTGTTTTGTGTTCGAAGAGGGGATGTCGGGAATCGGATTCTTGAATTTTCTTCTCAATCGCGCATGCGACATCCCTACGTACAGCAGGTGGAGCAATACCAGCCAGCGGATAAAGCTTATTAAGCGGAGTCGGTTTAAGGCATCCTGATATAATTCGACACGTCTCGTTCAGGGCGATGTCTACTTGTTTTGCGTGTACTGATCGGTGCCACACGGGGCACGCAAATTCACCAGCAGAGAGGCATAAAGACAGAAGGCATAAAGGCATAATGCCAGTTGTGCGAAGAACATCGGGTGCTGCTCCCCAGTTGGTAGATATAAGGCGGCGCAACAGGTTGTTCCGGGACCCCACCTTCTGCTTCGTGTTGAGGCAGTGCACGTTAAAAGTCAACGCTCTATCCAACGCCACACCCAGGTACCTCGGGTTTTTACAATGCTCCACGTCAGTACCCCGCCACGTGATGTTGAGTTTTCTGTTTGAAGAGCTATTGCGAAGATGAAACGCGCAAGATTGAGTTTTGGACGGGTTCGGGCGAAGAGCATTACTGTCATAGTACTTACCAAGCAACTCGAGCGCCTGTGTCAAAGCAGTTTCAACTTCTGCGAAAGTAAGCGATTGTGCCGCCAAGGCCAAATCATCGGCATATAAAAAGCGTTCAGTATGCTGCGTTGTGGGCTGGTCGTTGGTATAGATGTTAAACAACGTAGGGGCCAACACACTGCCTTGAGGAAGACCGTTTTTTTGTCGACGCCATCTGCTCTTATCTGATTGGAAACACACCTGAAAGCGACGGTTGTGCAATAGCTCGCTCAAAATGTTGACAAACCCTCGATCGTTAGTTAGCGCACCGACTTTAGCAAGTAACTTCTTTATATTTATGGTGTCGTATGCAGCTGACAAGTCCACAAATACGACACCTGTAACCCTATGAGCCTCGTAACCATCCTCTATGTGCTGAGTTAGCCGCAGGACTTGGCCGGAACAAGACTTGCCGGGTCTGAAGCCAGCCTGCTCCGGGATGAGCTTAGGTTCCACTACTGTAGTAAGGCGATTCAGCAGTAGCCTTTCAAACAGCTTATAAGTGTGGCATAGTAGGGATATTGGCCGATAACTTTTGGGGTCATTGAGAGGCTTCCCTGGTTTCGGGATCGCAATGATTTTTGTTTGTCTCCACAGTTTTGGAATATTTGTGGTTTGCAAACATATGTTGAAGAAGGCGAGAAGCCACGATACAGCTACAGGTCCCAGATGTTTCAGTTGTTCCACTGTTAAATCATCAACTCCAGCAGCCTTACCGGTTTTTAATGCTTTTATAGCCAGAATTATGTCAGTGAGTGTGATAGGTTTACTGATGTCGATGCTATCGCCAGAAGTGTTTACGCTTCTCCGCAATTTAGGAAGTCTGTGTGGTGGTTTGCCGTTAAGTAGCAGCTGGTGGGCAATTTGATTCGCCGTAACGTGTCCTTGATTAACGGGCTCTGGTGGGTCTCCAGTTAATCTTCGAATCGTAGACCAGGCTTTTTTGCTGTTGTGGGTCATGTCGGTGTTAGTAACTGTTGTAATCCACCTTTGTTTACGATTATCACCAACCATTGACAACAGTTCTTCCCCTGCTGATATTGTGTCCTCTGAAAAAGGGTTGTTGTCATAGAAATTTACGAAGAACGGTAAACTGTGATACTGCAATGCTGGCTTACCATGGTTATGTATCATCCGTACTTCGATACGGTATTATAATATGGGGTAACTCAGTAGATTTTGACAGAGTTTTTAAAGCTCAAAAAAAATGTATTCGAGCCATTTGTGGAGCTCACTTTTTAGACAGCTGTAAGCCACTATTTCAAAAACTTAAAGTTCTACCTTTACCGTGTTTATATATTTTTGAAATATGTGTTTTTGTTAAGAAATACTACAATATTTTCGAGACCAACACTGACAGGCCAAATAGCCGAACACGGCATAAAGACAGACTTCGACTGCCACAAATAAGGCTAAAATTATTTAAGAAAAATGTATACTGCATGTCGATTATTATTTTCAATCATTTACCAAATAGTTTACAGGAGTTACCACTGACAATGTTTAAAAAAATACTTTTTAATCTGTTATTGTTTAAAAGATATTATACCGTTAAGGACTATTTAGAAGACAAGTCAATAGAATCTGTAATCGACAAGATCGAGTAATTGTCAACACTGACTGTAAATATATTTGCACGCCATGTTATTAACCGACTTCAAAAAAAAGGAGGAGGTTCTCAATTCGGTTGTATTTTTTTTTTTTTTTTTTTTTTTTTTTTTATGTTTGTTACCTCAGAACTCCGTCGTTTATGGACCGATTTGCAAAATTTTTTTTTCCCTTTATAGGATATGCTTCCAGATTCGTCCCATTTTTTTCAAAATCCAGTTCTGATGATGGAATCCATGAGGAATCGAGGGAACTCCTCAAAAATTATAGGCAACCCTATGGTAATTTTAGTATTTTCATCAAGAACTTAAGCATTTACAGTCAAAAAGTAACATTTGATGAAGTGGAACTGATGAAGAAGACCAGAAATGGTCAACGGAACTTCATACTCAAATAGATATCACATTGAAGATATAGTTAAGCGACTATGACAATACAAATAAATGAATGATTCTGAATAGTTACGTTGAAAATGGTATCATCGAAGTGATCTGATGATGATGATGGAGCCGGAAGGTAGGCACTGGAACTCCGTAATTAATCAATGTAACCTAGCCGTGTTTGGACTCATTAGAATTGTCATGAGATGCACTTTGGCTATAAGGTACTATCGAACTGATCTGATGATGGAGCCGGAAGGTAGGCACAGGAACTCCGTAATTAATCAATGTATCCTAGCCGTGTTTGGGCTTATTAGAATTGTCGTGAGATGCTCTTTGGCTATAAGGTACTATCGAACTGATCTGATGATGCAGCCGGAAGGAGGAAGGTAGGCACAGCAACTTTATAATAAAACAATGTAACCTAGCAGTATTTGGGTTAATTGGAATTGTCATTAGAAATAGGCACTCTGTTTATAAGTGTATCGCAACTAAAAAGTGTGAAATAAAAACTTTTTAGAAAAAAAAAATAACCGACTTCACTAAAAAAAACACTAAAAGGATCAAAATAACTTTAATTTCGGAAGTCGGTGTTAAATAAGAAACAAACAATACCGAGAAACACGTACGTTAGTGTTTTTTTTAGTGAAGTCGGTTATTTTTTTTTTCTAAAAAGTTTTTATGGCAGGATATGCTGAAATAAATATACTGTAACACCTTATGTACCATATTCTAGCAAATAAATATTTTGATTGATTGATTGATTGATTGTAAGTACATGAATAACTCTACCTAATTCCGGCCTCTGATTATCACTTCTCAGAAGCTAATGAAAGCTAAATGTTAGACTAATACAAGTAGGTGAAAAAAGATAACATCAAAGGGCGATGGAGAGGGCTAGGCTCGGAATTTCCTTTCGTGATCCAGTCGGAATTAGATATCCGCAGAAGAACCAAGGTTACCGACATAGCCCGAAGAATCGGTAGAGCACATTGCTCGTTCAACAGATGGGGTTAGGTTTGGCTCTAGAGCGGTGAGACCGATGACCTGGGTCTCAAGTCTGCTATTACAATAGTGTCAGAATGGTCTATCATTGATTTCATAATTGTTGATTTTGACAAGTTTGGTAATCTACTAATACAATGGCATCACTATGAGTTTCCAATGGTCAACCACTGACACTCCATTTGAAGAAGTGGCATAGAATGGTAATCTCGTAGGTACATAATGACAAATGAATGTCTGACGTATGCGGTAATCTGCAAAAAATTTGACAGTTCCTTTGATAAGTGACCTACCATTAGAACGTCATTGTGCAGTCATTGCTTTTAATTTGTTAAGAAACAGCTCGATATTGTCGTTCTACAACAATTGACCGATCAGTGATCGATCATTATGAATTAGCAGATTACGGACTTTTAGCAAAATTACAATGGAATCGTGTTGGAATGACGAATATAGAAAAATAGCAGACTTGGGCCACTGGTGAGGGTCGCGGGTATCCGATGGATGCGAGACGCACAGGATCGGTCGTTGTGACTACACGCGGGAGAGGCCTATGCCCAGAAGAAGACGTCTTTCGGCTGAAATGATGATGAATATTCTGCATTTTACCATAACTAAGTTTTGAGAGCAGCGGTGGCCCATTGCCTTCTGTAGGCAGGTGCTTTACTTTGTGTAATTTCTTTCATCACCACTGCTCTCAAAACGGTGAAGGAAAACATCGTGAGGAAACCGGCATGTCCTAGAACCAGAAATTTAAAGACATGTGACATCCACCAACCCGGACTGGGCCCGCGTGGTGGATTACGGCCGATTACCTCTTCTAGAGAGGAGGCCTGGGTCCCAGCAGTGAGAACATGAGGTTGATTATTTATGTGAACTAACTTTAACTTCTATTCTACAGTCAGCGGAGAGTCCGGTGCTGGTAAAACGGTATCAGCCAAATACGCGATGCGGTACTTTGCGGCGGTAGGAGGAAACGCGAGCGAGACACAGGTCGAGAGAAAGGTGCTCGCCTCCAGTCCTATCATGGAGGTACGACGTCTTTCAAATTATCTTATTATTGGCCCAATCTTAAGCGTTGTCCTCCGTCCTAGAGCGGGAGATGTCCTTAGATGATTTCACACCTCAAATTAATCGCGTACGCGAAGCGACGCGGCGCGAATGGAACAAACACTGGATACTCTGTTATGTTGGCCTAAGTGACCAACCTAAGTGCGGAGCGGCGACTTGGCAAGCGAAGCGGTCGCGATAGGTTGGTTTGAAATTTTCGCGCGACTAGCGGCGACTTCGCGCGCACGTAGAACAGAGCCACCGCCGCATTAATGCCTACGTGGTGGGACGCTGCGTTGCAGAGCTGGGAATCGTCGCTACTACCGAGGTGTGTCTGTGGTTTCTATGCCTTATCCAACTACTTTGGAGTTAGCTTATAATCTTATAACACTCATTAAACGTAACGTAAAAATACACATCACAAAATACCCATTAAAGTAAAAATATACATCACAAAATGCCCATTAACGTAAAAACACACATCACAAAATGCCCATTAAAGTAAAAATATACATCACAAAATGCCCATTAACGTAAAAATACACATCACAAAATGCCCATTAACGTAAAAATACACATTACAAAATGCCCATTAACGTAAAAATACACATCAGAAAATGCTCGACACGAATTCCTTTCTACGTGTTATAGCTGCGAAGAAGAGGTGGTGCAACAATCCCCATCAAAAATAAATCAACCCATTCATGCATGAGAGGAGGGTGCCTTAACCACTGGGCCATCACGATATTTTTTTTTTTTCTAGGCAATAGGCAACGCAAAAACAACCCGAAACGACAACTCGTCCCGCTTCGGCAAGTTCATAGAGATCCACTTCGACAACGTGTACCGGATATCCGGCGCCAGCATGCGCACGTACCTGCTCGAGAAGTCACGTGTTGTGTACCAGAGCGCCGGCGAGAGGAACTACCACATCTTCTACCAGCTCTGCGCTGCGGCCAGGCAGATGCCTGAATTACACCTAGGTAGGTAGTATGTGAGTTATGAATATATTGTGGATGGATGGAGAGGAAGAGGGAGGCCAAAGAAAAGATGGATGGATTGTGTATTATGTGAGATTATTAGCAAATATTAAATATAATTATATAATATTATAGGCAAAAAGTAAAAAAACTAAAACCCGACTACGACAAAAAAAACGACGAAACTAAAAGTATGAAACAAGATTTCCAGGATGCTGAAATAAACAAGGTAAAAAGAAAAGCCGCAGTCACACGTTATAGGTAACAACCGAAACACTTTAATAACGTGTGACTACGGCTTTTCTTTTTACCTTGTTTATTTCAGCATTCTGGAAATCTTGTTTCATACTTTTAGTTTCGTCGTTTTTTTTGTCGTAGTCGGGTTTTAGTTTTTTACTTTTTTTTTTATTTAAATTATTTTGGTGTTAAATCACTGTGCTTCTATACCATTTGCAAAAGCTAAATTTAAAATTTCTAATTAATAATGGTAAATTAATTTTTGTCCACCAGAGGGCGCCACATTGAATTTTGATGATATATTTTGATAAGTACCAGTGAAGCCCTTTCAAATGATATCAAACACGGTGTATTTATCTTAACATTTTTTTTTAACACATGACTTCTTGTCTGCTAGAGGGCGTCACTTTAAATTTGAACAATATTTTGGAAATGTACAAGTAAAGCCCTTTCAAATGATACCAAACACGGCGTATTTATCTCCATTTTTATTTTTTACACATTACTTTTTGTCCGCTAGAGGGCGCCATATCAAGTTTTGTGACACGTCACGTAACCTATGTTCAGCGGACAATTAATTCATTAACGCTCAGGCGGTAGCCGGCGTCCGCAAGCCATTGTCTTACTATTGTGTCTCTAATTACGCACGTCAAAAGGTTAAGACGGTTCTAACGATACCTCATACGTCGAGTTCCGATAAGTAGATTAGGAGCTATGTGGGAACAGATGAACAAACTCACATACATACATAGCCTGTCAAAATCATAACCCTCCGTAGTCGGGTAAAAATACGGTATTTTACTCTATATGAGGAAAAATCTAAAAATATGTTATTAAGAGCATTCATCCGTTAAAACCACGCAGAAGCCAAAAATCAATGATTTCCGACGGAAAATATAACAATAATGTGCACTACAATACAATTAATTATTTAGTATCACTGTAGAATAGAAAGACTAAAAATCTGAAAGACCTCGGCCGGTACAAAGCGCTGACGCGATTTCGCGTCTATTATATAGTGATATTAAATAATTAATTGTAGTGTAAACAAATAAGTTATTAAAAAAATTATTGTACCATGTCATAGATCGTAAATGCGTTCAATTAATAAGTCTAAAAAAAAACAAAAATGCCTCATATATTATCCTAAACTAACACGTTTAATATCTCCAAAAACGGCTAAAAATGACAGTTTTGAGATTACTTTTCTTGAATGAAAACTTACAGCAATCGTGCTTTTTTGCGCCATGTACTAGTCAATGTTATCATTTTTTTTTTTAAGTTAAATGTTGTAAGTTTACCATACACGGTTTAACTACTATCTTGCATCTGCGTAGACCGTCGACCGCTAGTTTTAAAAACGGCTTGGATAAGAACTGTTCTAATGGGAAAACTATACGATCATTTGAAAATGTTTTTGGAACATACACTAGATTATGAAATTCCCAATAATATGACGTCAATATCTTATCTAGAAATTAAACACATTATTGTTATATTGTCCGTCAGAAATCATTGATTTTGGCTTCTGCGTAGTTTTAACGGATGAATGCTCTTAAGATAGCTTAGGTAAAATGCAGTCGGTAAGTGTTGGTTTTAGTTCATAAAATAACAAAATAAATTTTAAAATTCAATTCAAAGTTTTCTGTTTTTATTATCTGTTCTTTATCGCCTTGAAATAGTAGCCACCATGTTATTACGTCATTCGGCTGTGTAAACTAAAGTGACAGCTGTCAGCTGTCAACTGATCGGCTATACTGAGCACATTAGTTTACACAGTCAACTGACGTTACGACCAGAGTAAATATGGCGTCCACTGTTCTCTACATTTTCTTCAAATAAGCGCGAAATTTGAAAATGTAATTTTTAAATATATTTTTAGGGTACTTAGTGACTGAATAAAAATTATGTGTTTTTTAGTGGTTTATTAGCACTATAGAATCTAATTGAGACACTATTCAAAAATAATTGTAATACCCTATTATAATTATGTGAAATGTGATACGAAAGTGATGGGAGTTAGTGATAGCGTGACGGGTGACAGGACAGAATGGAAGAAAAAAACGTGTTGCGCCGAACTCAAGTAATGTGGGATAAGGTGATGATGTTGGGTAGTAGGGATGTAACGGATGCGGTTCAGAACCGAATTCGGAAGTGGAGTTTTAAATTTGGTTTGTCGGAATCGGGAAATCGGAGGCGGATCCAGAAACAACAAATGAAACGCTCCTAAAAGTAATTATTAAAAACTCTGGTAATATTAAATGAAGAGCGAACACAACATTCCAAATACGAAACAAAACGAGTCACAGAGTAATCGACAAAAGGCACGGGGTAAATCAGAAACGTTTATTTCAAATACACCAATTACAGGCACTTTTGAATAGTCAAAATGTTGGTCAGTCAAAAAAAAAGTGAAGCTAAATTATAGAAAAATATCTTGTAACGATTTTTTATTTGTATTGTTTGGTTACAGATCATCAAGAATCGTTCCACTATTTGAACCAAGGCGGCAGTCCAAATATAGACGGTGTTGATGACCTCAAGACTTTTAATGAGACGAGAAGCGCTCTCGTCACATTAGGTAAGGGATATATTTTACTTTTTACCTTTTGGCACAAGTTATACAAGTGTAGAGCAGTAGTGGCCGAGTGCTAATGACTCCGATTTACGAGTTGTAGGTTACGGGTTCAAACCCAGCTAGGGTGATGAAATAAATTACACAAAGTAATGCGTACCTTGTGTAATTTATTTCATCACCACTCCTCTCAAAACGGTGAAGGAAAACATCGTAAGGAAACTCGGCATGTACTAGAACAAGACCTGTGACATCCACCAACCTGCACTGGGCCCGCGTGGTGGATTACGGCCCATTCCCTCTCCTAGAGAGGAGGCCTGAGTCACAACAGTGGGTACATTATAAGGCCGACTTTGCTGAAGTAACCAATTCGCTCTAAACTTAAAATCCTTTGGGTTGTAGCTATCTGGGAATGCAGCTGAATACTAGAATTTTGTATGGATCAACTTTCTATTTGACCTCAATAACCCAGCAGCTGGGTGACACGATCCACTTGGCAAGGTTGGTGTCAGAATTCCAAGGTTCAAAGATGTGTGCAAGTGACAGCCGGGACAGGAGGAGTGGCAGGCGGTCGCCTCCTTCTGCGAAGCAGTAATGCTAGCAAAAGAGGAGGCCGCACGCACACGCGCGAGTGAGCGGCCCTCACGCCCCAGCCGCCGGGATCACGATTTTCGACCACCTTAGACGCGGGCTTGCGGACGGCGAACAATGGGTAGTTCGCCGTTCGACCATCCGGTAACCGTCCAGGCCAAGCAAAAGTCGTCGACGGCGCGTAGCGCTCCACGCGCGCCTCAAGGAGATTTCAGCAAACCATAGGGGCCAAGCAGGGTCGAAGCCTTCTGAGGCCAAGGGTACGCTTATGAAAGGAAAACCCGGCCCTGGTATGAAAGGGAAAGAAGGAACAGGAGTGGGTTTTTAGTCAGTAAAAGTTGGACACACCCATGCGCTCTGCCCAAGAGCAGGAGATGTCATTAGATGATTTTCCAACCTGAAAAAAAAAAGTGACAGCCGGGACCAAAGGCTTAAGTCTTTTTGAGACTTTTTATTGGTAAGCTCGCGCTTGACCGTTATCTCACCTGATGGTAAGCGATGATGTGGTCGACGATGGAGCACACTTGCCTAGAAGTAACCTATTCACTCTTGACTTAAAGACACCTAGGTTGTAGCTATCAGAAAACACACCATGGCCTCTTTTATGCCACATTTTTGACCATATTTCTCTTGATCTTCGCAGGAGTAACAGAATCAGAGCAGCGCGACATGTTCAAGATCTTGGCCGCTATCCTCCATCTCGGTAACGTCGACCTGTCGTGTGAGCCAGACGAGTCACAAGGTGAAACAGAAATTGAGGATGGCGCTTATATTACTGTGAGTAACATGACTTGAGTGCTCTATGTTTTCTAAGGCGTCCACAGTACTGCCGCTAAATCTTTAGGCATCGTTCACACTAAACGTATTGTCCGCCGCCAACTGTGAGTATGCTCACTGTTAGCTCCAGTGTGAATGTGGACTCAGTCTACAGTATGCGTTCACCAAACCGATTGTACATTATAGCGTAGAATGCGATACTTGTGTGGAAAAAAGAGGTTTGCTACGCGTAGTACAATAATCGACCACCGAGACTCAGCGACAATACACTACGTAATAGTGTATAGTCAGTTCGGTGTAAACGAGAATTTATAATATATGAAAAAGCGATAAACTGACGCCCGCTCACAGTCAGCGGCCGACAACACGTTCGGTCTGAACAATGCCTTAGCTTTAATAAACAAATATGAAAGAAATTTAAATTATCTTCATCAACAACGAAGCTTCAAAGCTGGCTAATAAGAAAGAGAAGTCCGACATGGTCTTTGACGTCAAAGTTCATCACCAGAGGTCGGAATTAGGTAGAATTATTCATGTACTTATACCGATTTCATACAGCGAAAGAATAAAGTGGATATGCCTCAAATCCCGAGATTAATTTTAAAGAGCAGATTTTTTTTTACGTCTCTATCAGAAATATAGCCGAAAAAATATCTTCCTGCATTAATGACGAGGAGGAGGAAGTGTATAAATTTGTTAACCTTACCTCAGTTGACGTAGAGATGTTTTTCAATGAAAAATACTAATAAAATTTGTATGACAATTATCTTTGTTTTATTTGTCTTATCTATATCTGAGGTTTTTATTATTATTTATTTGTAATATTGTTGGCCACACGGGATTTTTCATTAGAAATTCCGGGAAGATCCTTATTAATGTCAACATTTCGATGCAAGTACATGAATAACTCTACTTAATTCCGACTTCTGTTCATCACACACATACGACGGCCATAGAAAACAGTGTTTTGACGAAAGATACACATATTTATTTAAAATTGTATATCTCGTTTGCTTTTCTACCAATTTCGATATTAATTTTACAATTAGTGTTCTTTTTTTGTATATTCTTCATCTTCATGTCCTTGTCCCGTTTTATTTGGGGTCGGCACAATACGTTTTTTTCTTCCATTCTGTCCTGTCACTCGTCACGCTATCACTAACTCCCTTTTCTTGCATATCACTTCTCACACAATCCATCCATCTTTTCTTTTTGTATCGCTCTGTATTTTTTTAAGGTCTTACGTCCCATCCTAAGGTTGTCTGGTAGATATCGCTGTCAGCGACAAGACCGCCATTGTATCCATAGTATTCCATAGATTTAAAGTTTTTTATAAATT
This sequence comes from Mythimna impura, assembly GCA_905147345.3. NCBI lineage: Eukaryota > Metazoa > Arthropoda > Insecta > Lepidoptera > Noctuidae > Mythimna > Mythimna impura. The sequence goes on along the minus strand of LR990369.1, from coordinate 6,335,391 downwards.
ATGTTACTTTTTTGGTGTAGAATAAAATTTATTTTATTCTATTCTATTTATTGATAAATTGATTAGGAAACTATTTTTTTTTCATTCATATTCCTTGTTGAATTACATTGAACTCAATTGAATTAAACTGTGGCGGTATACCGTCTAACGGGGTGAATAGGAACAAAACTTTGGTTAGGTTTTTCACATTGGACGTATATATTTATATAAATGATTTCTATCAAAGCATCCGTTTTTATTACAATTAATGAATGAATAAGAGTACTTAAATGCTGGGAAAAAATGTTAATTAACGCGAAGATTCCCTTCAAACTTTTGTTCCTATTTACCCCTTCGTTCCTATTCACCCCGTTTGACTGTAATGCTCCTTTACTCCAAAAACAAAATAAACTAAAAAGGTTGAGTATGGAACTCATATTGTATTGGTTTTCAGTCGGACGACAAACATCTTTCCATCGTGTGTTCTCTGCTGGGAATATCTGAAACTGAACTCTCTCGCTGGCTCACTCACAGAAGAATAGCATCTGCGCACGAGGTAAATATTTATTCATTCTTCATCATCATTTCAGCCGAAAGACATCCACTGTTGGACATAGGTCTCCCCTAAATGTCGCCGCAATGAACGGTCCTGTGCGTCTCGCATCCATCGGATTCCCGCGACCCTCACCAGGCTATCGGTCCACCTTGTGGGAGGTCGCGCCAACGCTGCGTCTTCCGGTACGCGGTCACCAATCCAGAACCTTATTTATTATTGGCTTCTAATAATAGAATCTTTTATTAGTATGACAGGAGCATTGGTGGCCGAGTGGTAACGGCCCCGACTTAAGGTCACGAGTTCAAACCAAACCAGGCGCATTACTTTGTGTAATTTTTTTCACCATTGCTCTCGAAACGGTGAAGGATAACATCGTGAGGAAACCAAAAATTCGAAGACACGTGACATCCACCAATCCACACTGGGCCCGCGTGGTATCCGCCACGCGAGCCCAGAGAGAGACAGGGTGTAGACATCCGCTAAGAACAGATTTTCCAAAATGCATCCCCCCAAGGGGATGAAACGTGGGTCCAAAGTTTGTATGCTGTCACGCGGGCGAAGCCGCTGGCAGAAGCTTGTATTATATAGGGTGACTGGTAATTAGTGACCGATACTTAAACTAGAGAGCAAAGCCGAAATCGCGAAAAAAAATATCAGCTGTTCAGTACATTAGGCAAACATAAATGTACTGAACAGCTGATTTTTTTTCGCGATTTCAGGTTTGTTCCCATAGTAAAATTTGTTGGTTATCATGAGCATAATCACGTGCTTAAGTATCGTACACTAATTACCAGTCACCCTATATAAATTAGCTCCAGTAGTTTTTGAGTTTATTTATTACAAACAAAAATACTGCTCCCCGCTCGCTTTTAGCGACAAGACCGCACATTGTTACACCCTATTAATTTTAAACACTTACTGTAATTTGTGTTTTGTACAATAAAGAGTATATTTTATACATCTGTCTAAAAATACAAATCTTTCCTCTTTATCTTGGGCGGAGCGGGAGGGTGTTTTTTTTTTAAATTGGTATAAACTAGTGCTTGACTGCGATCCCACCTGATGGTAAGTGGTAATGCAATCGTTGATGGTGAGGCGCACTTATTTATTGAGAGCCTATTCACTCTAGCCTTGAAGAGACCCAAATTATAATCGGACGGGACAACCGCAGCAGGCAAATTATTCCAGTCCCTCGATGGTGTGTCAGATTTTTACTGACTAAAAACCCACTCCTGTTCCTTCGTTGCCTTTCATACCAGGGCCGAGTCTTCCTTTCAGAAGCAGACCCTTCGCCCCAGTAGGCTTCGACCCTGCTGGGCCCTTACGGTTTGCTGACATCTCCTTGAGGCGCGCGTGGAACAGTACGCGCTGTCGACGACTTGGGCTCGGTCGGGACGGTTACCGGACGGTCGGACAGCGAGCTACCCATTGCTCGCCGTCCACAAGCCCGCGCTATATTAGTATAGACTAGCTTCTGCCAGCGGCTTTACCTGCTACTTGGAACCTGGGATGGGTGGCCGGGTCTCATTTCATATGATTATCTAATTGTTTTGCTTGACTGTTACTCTGAAATACTGTACTCATTTATTTTCTTCCTTTAAATAGGTAATAGTATCTCGCATGGACGTCCAAAGAGCGACGTTCGCCCGCGACGCGCTCGCTAAGCGAATGTACGGCGAGCTGTTCGCGTGGCTGGTGCACGCCGTCAACAGGGCGCTGGACACCGGACACGCTAAGAAACATTTTATTGGTGAGCAGTTTATGATGATCTCGATAGGAAGGCAATCGGACCTGACCGGAATGAGATAGTGCATCTGTGTTATCTATTTATTAAAACTTTATGCACTAACTAGCTTTTGTTAGCGGCTTTTCCCGCGTAAAAATAGGTTTTTTCATACAAACATTGAACCCCGTTTCACTCCTTTAGGGGGTGAATATTATTAGAAAATCCTCTCTTAGTGCTCGCCTACGTCATAAAAGGAAACCTTGTGCAAAATTTCACGCTCTAAGTCCCCGTAGTTTTGGCTGTTCTTTGATATGTCAGTCAGTCAGTTTCTCCTTATCTATACATATAAAAGGAGAAACTGAATTATTTATTGGAGATACTGAATTATTAGGAGCGTCAAATTTTGCACAAGGTTTCTTTTAATGACGTAGGCGAGCACTAAGAGAGGATTTTCCAAAATTCACCCTCTAAAGGGATGAAATGGGGGTCTAAAGTTTGTATGGAAAAACCTACTTTTACGCGGGCGAAGCCGCTGGCAGAAGCTAGTTTTATATATATATAGTTAAGTAATACTGCTAATGCAAAGGCGGACTTAATGCCTAAAGGTAGCCATATACGCTAGGGTATACCTGACAGGTTTGCCTGTACAATTGTGTTATACAGGTAAACCGGAGTGTGTGTGTTGCACAACTGTGCAGGTTTCCACACAAGCTTACCTGACAGGTATAACTATAATAATAATAATATTCCACAACTATCACACAACGCCGTCTAGTCCCAAGCTAAGCAGAGCTTGTGTTATGGGTACTAGACAACTGATAAACATACTTATATATTTCTAAATACATACTTAAACAGATAAATGACACCCAGACACAGAACAAATGATTGTGCTCATCACACAAACATTTGTCCTGGGTGGGAATCGAACCCACGACCTCCGGCATAGCAGTCAGGGCCACTAACCACTAGACCAACAGGCCTGTCAAACTGTACAGGCAAACCTGTCAGGTATATCCTAGCGTGTGTGGCTACCTTTAGAGCCAAAGCTGCGTTAAGCGGGCGCACGCGCGGGCACCCGTCGCGTAACGTTGCGCGTGTTTCATGTGCTCGGGTCCCCTTAGCAGAAACAGGATTATTACCTGCGCAGTGTCGCTATTTCAACTTTAACGGTGTGCATGTAGTCGTGATGATGGAGAACTTTAATGTATTATTACGTAGCAAAACGAGCGCGGGGGCGCGGCTGCCCGCAACGGGAAGCCCGCGCGGCGAGACGCGAAGGGGCACTTTTTTATGGGACCGCGCGGGCGACCGTTTAACGCAGTGTCAGCCCTTAGGAATTTTCTACCAGTCGTCCGTAGGGTGGTGCAGAAACATGACATGAGTTTCTTGCCGGTTCTTCTCCATAGTACATTACCAATTGGATCCGTGCACTACCTTATGATGTTTTTAAGTGCCCGTGTAGGCATATGTGAAATAAAAACATTTTGAATTATGTAAACAATCATTGAACGCCTTCACTTCGGTCATTATTATTACTTTTTGAAAGCAGTGGTTACCTAGTGCTAACGAGCGGGATTTACAAGTCATACGTCGTGAGAAAGTGACAATATCGTGAGGAAACTGGCACGTTCTAGGCAAAAATTCGAAAACATGTGACAGCCACCAACCCGCACAAGGCCTGCGTGCTAGATTATAGAGAGGAGGCCTGAGTCCCAGCAGTGGGAACACTATAATTATAGTTTATCGTTTATATGTATTAGTTTATTTTGTTTATAAGATTGTAATATAATGTATTTTATCTATGGGCCTTAGTTCTTCTTCTTCTCAGTCGGTACACTCTTGCCAGAGTGGTCGTGGTCATCACTGTGAATCACGATGAGTGATCATCTTGGTAATACGGCGCCATTCATCGCGGACTGCAGCTTTCCGGGTACATTCGTAAACCGAGCACTTAGTTGCGGCCTTGATCTGGTCTGTCCATCTCATTGGTGATCTACCACGTGGCCTGATGCCCTCAACTTTGCCCTGCACTACGAGACGCTCTATGGAGTCATTACCACGACGAGATACATGGACGAAAAAGGTCAAAATGCGCGACTGCACTGTGGATGATAGGCGCTGCTTGATGCCGAGTTCTTTTAATATGAAATCATCTGTCCAAGATACACCCAGCATCCATCTCCAGCACCACATCTCCAACGCGGCCTACGGGCCTTAATTGCCTGACAATAAAGAAATGATAATAATAATTATTATTATAGGCTGATAATGCTATGCTATTATGTTAATTGTTACCAGGTGTCCTCGACATCTACGGTTTCGAGACGTTCGAGATAAACTCGTTCGAGCAGTTCTGTATAAACTACGCGAATGAGAAGCTCCAGCAACAGTTCAACTCACATGTGTTCAAGTTAGAGCAAGACGAATATATTAAGGTAAGCATATACTAAACAGGGCAGTGGTGGCAGAGTGAGCTGTGGTGGCCGAGTGGTAACGGCCCCGACTTATGAGTTGTAGGTCGCGGGTTCAAACTCAGCCAGGCGCATTACTTTGTGTAATTTATTTCATCACCACTGCTCTCAAAACGGTGAAGGAAAACATCGTGAGGAAACCGGCATGTCCTAGAACCAAAAATTCGAAGACATGTGACATCCACCAACCCGCACTGGGCCCGCGTGGTGGATTACGGCCCATTCCCTCTCCTAGAGTGGAGGCCTGAATCCCAGCAGTGGGAACATTATAAGGCCGACTAGGCTATGCTATGCTATATACACACGCGATGTTAGTTTTTTTCTGTTATCTTAAGTTTCAACATGTTTTTAGGGTTCCGTACCTCAAAATGAAAAAAACGGAACCCTTATAGGATCACATTGTTGTCTGTCCGTCCGTTTGTCTATCTGTCTGTCAAGATCCTTTATCTCGGGAACGTGTGGAGGTATTTAGTTGAAATCAATACTCAGGTTTGCGGTCTCTTGAAGTTGTGAAAAAATCAAATTTCTAAGTTAACGAAAAAAAAAGATACGGCCGTTTATGTCTCAAAAAACGTATATTTCGACACTCTCGAGGAAATCAAAATTCATAGGGTACTTCCCGTTGATCTAGAATCCTGAAATTTTTCATAAAGCAAGGTCTCATAGCACAGGTGTAGGAATAAAATCTGAAAACTAAATTTGCAGTTACGTCACAAAAAAAAATCGGGAATTGAACTGTTTACATAGGTAAGTTTGTACGAAACCCTCAGGGTACGAGTCCGACTCGCACTTGCCCAGTTTTTTCTACACTGTGTGTATCTATGTATGGGCGCCAAATTAAATATTTTTCTTTCTTTCTTGTAGCTAATGCGACCGAGTTTTGACGGCTCAAACTCAAAAAGCAACTGAAGAATGGGTTTAAGTCAATAAAAGTCTGACATGTCCTCTCGCTCCTCCCGAGAGTGGGAGAAGATATTTGATGACTTCCCACACTAAAAAATATCTAAACTAATATTATAAAGATTATGTTTTTTCTTTTATTTTTATGTTTAAGTATTTTTGTTTATGTTTTTCTCTGTTCAGCCCGGCGTCAAAATGCAACAGATAATCTAGTCAACTGTGTTGTTTATGGTCATATGGTGCAACACAGTTATGCCCGATACACACATGGCCTGTTAGAGAAACTGGTTTTTGTATTTTTGTAACGATTTGTGCGTCTATTCAGGAAGAATAAACTTGTTTTCTTTCTTTCTTTTCTTTCTTTAAAGAAGTAAAGTTTGTTTTTCAATTAAATTTTTAACGCATGGAAGATATCTTACGTCTTATCATCAATTGACAGGAAGAAATCTCGTGGGAAATGATAGAATTCTACGACAACCAGCCGTGCATCGACCTGATAGAGGATCGTCTGGGAGTGCTGGCGCTCCTGGACGAGCAGTGCCGCGTGCCGGGCGGCAGCGACGCCGGCTTCGTCGCCAAGCTGCACCAGTCCTGTGCTTCCTACCACCACTTCATGAAGCCCAGGTTCGGGAACGCTGGTAAGTGGAAAAAGGAAAGGAAGAAAGAAAGTGGCCATATTGACCCTTGGCCATATTAACCTATGACAAAATTGACCCTCTGTGATATTGATTCATGGCAAATTTGACCCATGGCAAAATTGACCCTTGGTGATATTGAACCATGGCCATATTAACCCACGGCCCTATTGACCCATGTCCCATGGCAATATAGACCTCTTTGGTAACATTTTCCACCCTGGTAATGTTAGCTTCATCTGAGATATACAATGCTAACAATATTGATTACTTGGTTTACCTGCAACATCATGATTACTTCTACGACAACCAGCCATGCATAGACCTGTCCCTACTATACTGTATCATTGCTATTAAAAAGAGATAGTGCTATGTATCCTGTATAGCTCCGTCTCTTTTACACAGCGGCATTGGCATGGCATAGTAAGAGGGTTGATAGAGGACCGGCTGAAAGTGCTGGCGCTCTTGGACGATCAGTGCCGCGTGCCGGGCGGCAGCGATGCTGGTTTCGTTGCCAAGTTACACTAGTCCTGTGCTTCCTGCCACCACTACATAAAGCTCCGGTTTGGGAATGCTGGTAATTAGAGAAAGAAAAATACAACAAGAACTATAAATGCAAAAAGAAAATCCTGACCATATTATTACCCTCGCTAATATTGATCCTTGGCGATATTGGCCTATGACAATATTGACCTCTAACAATATTGGCCCCTGGCAATATTGACCCATGGTCATATTGACCCATGACAATATTGACCCATGACAATATTGGCCCTTGGCAATATTGAACGTAGGTAATATTGACCCATGACAGTAATGATTTCTGACAATATTGGCCCCGGCAATATTGAACCTCCATTTTCTTCCACAGCCTTCATAATCAAGCATTTCGCGGATAACGTGGAGTACCAATGCGGTGGGTTTCTGGAGAAGAACCGCGACACGGTGTCTGAGGAGCAGTTGGAGTGCGTCAAGTCTTCGGGCACCTGTCGCCTCATACACGTCATGTTCGCGGACAGGGTGTCGGCCACGAGCACTCTGCCGCCGCCTTCCAAGAGGAGGACCACGCCCTCCGTACCTCTTACAAGCCTCACGGTAATTTAGTTTATAGGATTGGGTTTTCACGAACCACGGGGAATTTCTGAAAAGGAAAAGGTCTTAGAACGAAAAGGGCAACTGAAGGACACAGGGGCCTTCCCGTGTCTTGCGAGCGAGAAAGAGGGATGGAACTATACGCCCTATATAGCTCCATCCCATTAACAGTTCTGTTTAGGTTTTCAAATGGATAGAAAAAGAAGTACTGCTATATTACAGAAAATATAAAACACAAAGAAACCAATAAATACCTAATTTCAAAAGAAGAATAACATACCTTTAATATAAAATTTATTTGAACTTATGATTCCAAGTCAATCCAATGATATAACACTTCAAAGCAACCCGTTTTAAAAATCTCCAATTTCATAGGTGAAGACCTATTATTATAAAGAGGTAAAGTTTTTTTTTGTTTGTAGGAGGTAATCTCTGAAAGTACTGCTCCGATTGCTAAAATTTTTTCACCGTTAGAAAGCTGCTTTATTCCTAAGTGACATAGGCTGTATTTTATGTACGCGGGTGAAGCCGCGGACAACAATTTGTAAAATTGGTCTGATAGTCTATTCATTACAACTTTTTTTTAATTTCGTCATCATTCTTCATTCATAATTTTATAAGCTTAATTAATAATAGGGATTGTCCTGATAGCCGTGGTATACCTCTCCACTCCTCAAGCACCTCAGGATATGTTGCCCTCTTGTTGCTACGTCACTTCGTGCTAGCGGCCGTTTTTGGGGGCCCATTTATTGAGTGTGCAAGTCACCCCCTGCCTTTTTTCAATGCATATTAATAACGTTGTTCAGGCAGGGGCCATAGTCTTGACATAGTTCCATGTTACCAGTCCACTTAAGACTCCAAAAACCATAGCCCTATTATCTTTGTTCTCCATATGTCGCAACAGTTTTTCAATAACCGGGGGTTGTCCTTGGGTGCACTAGCATAGCGCGTACAGGGATAATCGTCGGTTGGTATCATGTTCCATTATAATTATCTAAAGGGCCTCTGCGAGTTGGCTTCGGCTCCTTGTACGCCTCCCAAAGGTCCAGGACCTCAGGGTCCTGAGATAAATAAAAAAAAAAAAAAAAAATTAAAATAATAATAATATTATTATTAATAATTTTATTTTATACTAGCTTTTGCCCGCGGCTTCACCCGCGTACATAAAATACAGCCTATGTCACTTAGGAATAAAGCAGCTTTCTAACGGTGAAAAAATTTTAGCAATCAGAGCAGTACTTTCAGAGATTACCTCCTAAAAACAAAAAAACAAAATTTACGTCTTTTTTTTTTCGCGTACCATCAGTTGAGATGGTGGTCAAACGCGAGCCAATCAATAATAATAAAAAAAACTCCACTCCCACCAAAAACTCCAACGAATGTTCTCGTCCCCAGCAACCGCCTCGCCGCGCTTCCGGCCAGAAACAAACGGTGGGTTCCCAGTTCAGGGCATCTCTATCAGCTCTGATGTCCACCTTGTCAGCGACCACGCCGCACTACGTCCGCTGCATCAAGCCCAACGACACTAAGGAGCCGTTCAGCTTCGACAGTGCCCGGGCCGTCAACCAGCTCAGGTGAGATACCACCATCATCTTTCTGCCCTTCTCCATAGTACTTGGGGCAACCCTTTTTTGTTTCTTCCGCTCTATCCTGTTAACAAAATATCACCTTTTTTATGTTTAAAAATGGCGACAATTTAAGAGAGTTTGAAATCAACGCAAATTTGATGAGGTTTGAAAACAGCATCAATGTTATTGTTAAAAAAACAGCTCTAATTTTGGAATGTTTAAAAACAGTAATCAATTTGTTAAAAATGATAATTTTAAAATGTTAAAAAACAGTGCTAATCTTAGAATGTTAAACAACAATGCTTATTTTCAGTAAAATACAGCTAAGACACAAGAATTAATCTACGACTATATTCATAATGGTGTTAAACTTAATGTTAGTAAAATCCATAATCATTCTAAAGTAACGACGAGAAGACGCAGCGTTGGTGCGCCCTCCCACAACGTGCAGCGTGCATCTGGGGAGGGCGCGGGAGTACGAGGGGTGCGAGGCGCACGGGACTGGGCTTGTGGCGACACTTGGGCGACGCCAATGTCCAACAGTGGCCGTATTTGGGCTGTAATGATGATGACGATGTTTCTAAAGTATACTTATTCCGATGTTTGTTACAGAGCATGTGGTGTACTGGAGACAATCAGGATATCAGCTGCCGGCTTCCCATCCAGATGGCTTTATCAAGATTTCTTCTTTAGGTAAGAATTTGTCGCTAGAACTACGGGATTATACGAAAGAGTAACCATGGCCCTGGAACGCGAAGGGCAACTGAAGAACACTGTAGGTTTTAGTCGATTTAAGTCGGACACTCCGTCCCGCTCCACCCTGAGCGAGAGAACTTATAATTATGACCCTTCCCAGAGCGGTACAAGATTTTTAATGATTAAACAATAAAAAATAAAAAAATAGGCTGGGGTTGACTCTTTCATAAGATCCCGCAGTAATATCGGGGTGTACTATACCCCCCTGCCTACCCTTTTACAGAATTAATATTAAATGTATGTAACTAAATAATAGTGTTGCAACAGAACTCTGCTTCCGCTTCTGCAGAAGTTCCGCAAGCTTTTTCACTTCTGCTTCCGCATAATTTATAACAGAAGTCTAAACGGAAGAATACAGTGAGGAGCGCGGAGGTGGGGGGCGCGTCGACGACTAGACACATTGGAAGAGGCGCGGGGGGGCGGGGTTAGACAAACGTGTCGCAACGAGTTTCCTTATTATTATATTTTTTTAGTTCATTCTGCGCATCACCGCGCCTCGTGACATGATTACGACGTAATCCTTCGTAAAAATAAAATTGTGCTTTTTCTTCATAGTATTAACACTTCCGCTTCCGTTTCCGCTTCCGCATCCGCAAAGATTTACTTTTGACATCTGTTTCCGCTTCCGCTTCCGTTAAGACACTTCCGTTGCATCAGTACTAAATAATATATGTTCTTCCAACAGGTACCGCCTCCTATGCCTGTACAAAGAAATAGATCGTGGCAACATAAAAGCCACCTGCGGCCGCATCCTCGCGCGCCACGTCAAAGACAACGATAAGTACCAGTTTGGAGCCACCAAGATATTCTTCAGAGCAGGCCAGGTAACAACCTACTTCACCGTAGGCACGGGTTTGTGGACGACGAGCCAGGGGTAGCTCGCAGTCCATCCATCCATCATCATCATCATTCATCATTTGTTCTGTGTCTGGATGTAATTTATCTATATGTAGACATATATACACAGGTGGTCTGAAAAGTTTCCGACCTAACAAACATACAAGACATTTTTTCTTACAATTAATTTTTAAGACACAATTTTTTTTTACACACTTCTCCCGGCGATGCCCTCATGTCTCTAACCCGTTCAAATAGTAGTTGGCGTTTTTATCTGCAAAATAATTATTTACGAAGGTTGCCTCCGCATTTGACGAAAATCTCTATCCTTCGAGCGCAATTATTAGATGAGGGTGGATGATTAAGCAGTTCAAACAGTAATTCGTAGATTTTCGCCCGTGGCAACCACTCAGCCCCCCCAGCCAAGTTACAACCGTTTCGTTTCGATTCTCTTTTCGTCGGTCGCCTCGAGTAGGCCACACCTCCGATTCCTTTATTCTGACGTCATCTCAACGCTCAGTCACGTGGTCAGAACAAAGGATTAGGAGGCGTGGCCGACTCGAGGCAATCAACGAAAAGAGAATCGAAACGAAACGGTTGTAACTTGGCTAGGGGGGCAGGTGTGTGAGGGCAAAGTACAAACCCAGCTAGGCGCATTACTTTGTATCATTTATGTCATCACCACTGCTCTCAAAACGGTGAAGGAAAACATCGTGAGGAAACCGGCATGTCCTAGAACCAAAAAATCGAAGACATGTGACATCCACCAACCCGCACTTGTCCCGCGTGGTGGATTACGGCCCATTCCCTCTCCTAGAGAGGAGGCCTGAGTCCCAGCAGTGGGAACATTAAAAGGCTGAATATACTTATTATTATGCTAAAGGAAACATTTCACAAAAAGTGTCGCCTGCTTTATGGTTTTATTAATATCGTAACTTCAAAAATTAAAAACTGCATTTCTAAGTATTCAAAGATTCAAAAGCATTTATTTCAAATAAACTATTTACAGGCACTTTTGAAATGTCAAGAAGTCAGACAGTCAGAAAAAATGATGCTAATTGCACATTCCAAAGCGTAGATCTCTATGGAGAAGAATGTGCAAGAAACTCCATGGACACTCTTTTCAATCATGTGTATATATTCTTTCCCCTACAGGTGGCCTACCTAGAAAAGATTCGCGCCGACATTCAACGCGAGTACTGTGTCCGCGTACAAAGTTGTGTGCGGCGGTTCATCGCAAGACGCAAGTACCTGAGGATAATGAGTGCCTTGAGGGCGCTACAGGCGAGGGCCAGAGGATTCCTGGCTAGGAGGTAAGAAATCATCTAGAAAAGAAAAAAGTAGCAGGTATGAAAGAAAGGAAAGAGTTTCTCTTGCTAAAACATCTTTTGTTTACACAGGGTGTCTGTTTATAGAGACCCAAAAAAAATTAGCTATAGGGCATCGTAAGTAATCAGCATAAAAAGCTTTTTGCACAAAAAATACAGCCGCCTTCAATGTAAAAAAAACCAGGCAAGTGCGAGTCGGACTCGCGCACTGAGGGTTCCGTACAAACTTACCTAGTTCAATTCTCGATTGGAGTTTCGAATATTTTTCCGAATCGCAAAATAGTTTTTTTTGATCCTATAAGGGTTCCGATTTTTCCTTTTGAGGTACCCTAAAAAAAACACTAAAAGGAGCAAAATAAGTTTAATTTCGAAAGTCGGTGTTTCTATAATAGATTTTTCTCTTAGTTATGAATGAGTAATAATATGGTACAGCTTAGAAATACACACAAGTACATTATGTGTGGTAGCATTCAAGTTCTATGTAGTTTTTATAACAAATATGATTTGACCATTACCAGGCCTGGCGCACTTCTAACTATAGGTATAGAAATCTGCCTACGCCCGCGGCCTCTCTTGCGAGGCTTATTTCGGTAGAGTGTCACACGTATGTTCGATTTTCCGCTTGATCCGATTTCCCGTGCTAACAAAAAATATTTTTGTATTCTTTATCGAATATTCTATCGAGTTTTTATTTCAAGTATTTGCGACATTTTTCACGTAAACGAGTCAATGACCTTAAAATCATTCCATATAGTAGACCTCCCAGTACTAGTGACTACCTTACTAATGCAAGGTCAACATAATTGGAATTATATCTTACAAAATGTTAATTGTTATGTATAATAACGTCTTAAACGACCTACCTTTTAAAAATTACATATGAACGCAAAGCTAACGCACATACAAAACCAACAAAGTCATATACACTTCATTTTAATTACCTATTTCATTTGTTTAGATACCTAACTAAATGTAAACAATCTCTTGACACTTCTATGAGATGACTTTAAAAAAAATATTTTTTAAAGTATGGAAATAAGTAAATAGGTAGAAATCAATTAGGTACCTATCTACCATATAATTTTAGAAAATCTGATTATATTTTATGTAATAAAACGTAAGTACCTATTTCACATTTTTCAAAAACACACAAGTCCTAACCCTATAAAAAGAGCGGCCTGTTCAAAGGCGCATAACGGGCATAATAAAAGAGACTCTCGTCACGCGGACTTACGGTGCATTTTGATTCGTTACGAGCGCCACTGGATCTGGTAGGCTAATAAAATCAAGGTCGTGTCCGTGCCGTGCAATGTATTATGGACATTATCGCTGTTGTTAGTAGGTTTAAATTCGTATGTTGGCTATCACGGAGTGCAATTTCTGTACTTGTACTATTTCTTATTCTGTGCCATTACATGTTTGCTGTTTGGATTTTAAAAGAGATTGACCCCTGAGCTTGTTTCGGTGTTTCTTCTCAGGGTAGTCAGCTAGGAAACACCAGTTTATACTGATGAAAAAATTGACGTGTAAAAGTGTTTTTAAAGACCTATTTACAAAATAATTATCATTTATCAGAGTGGTTTTATGAACATTAGATAATTTTACGTAATCGACGAAAGAATTTACAACTTCTGAACTATATCTGGGCGTTTGATGCGTTGAGCACGGCACTATCAATCGCAAGGCGTAAAATTCAAATAAAGAAATGCGATATACGTATTTCTTTACATAAATATCCATAACCCATTAAAACGTTTATATTTGGTTTGGTCCCATCTAAAAACCTATTTCTCTTTCAACAGACGAGCCCAAGAAATCCGTCGCAAACGCGCCGCCATTAAAATACAGCGCAACGTCCGCGGCTGGCTTGCAAGACTCAAGTACCAGAGGTTACGTCGCCTAGCCATCGGGTTACAGGCGCACGCCAGGGGTTACATGGCTAGGAATCTGTATAGAGACCGCAGGAAGGTCAAAGCGGTGAGTGATATTTATGTTATTAAAGTTTATGTTACCTAGTCATCGGGTTACAGGCGCACGCCAGGGGTTAGATGGCTAGGAATCTGTATAGAGACCGCAGGAAGGTCAAAGCGGTGAGTGATATTTATGTTATTAAAGTTTATGTTACCTAGTCATCGGGTTACAGGCGCACGCCAGGGGTTACATGGCTAGGAATCTGTATAGAGACCGCAGGAAGGTCAAAGCGGTGAGTGATATTTATGTTATTAAAGTTTATGTTACCTAGTCATCGGGTTACAGGCGCACGCCAGGGGTTACATGGCTAGGAATCTGTATAGAGACCGCAGGAAGGTCAAAGCGGTGAGTGATATTTATGTTATTAAAGTTTATGTTACCTAGTCATCGGGTTACAGGCGCACGCCAGGGGTTACATGGCTAGGAATCTGTATAGAGACCGCAGGAAGGTCAAAGCGGTGAGTGATATTTATGTTATTAAAGTTTATGTTACCTAGTCATCAGGTTACAAATGCACGCCAGGGGATAGCTGAGAAAATGTACAGAAACTGCAGAAAGGTTAAAGCGGTACATAAAATTTACGTTTTTAAAGTCTATTTATTTATTTATTTAAACTTCATGTACAGTGGTGGTACATAGGCGGACTTAATGCCACAAAGCATTCTCTACCACTCAACCATTGGGTTAAAAAAGACAACACTGTGGTAGGTGTGCACAATAAATAAATAACAGATATTTAAAATAGAATGTAGTATCGTTAAATTAAGTGGCTTATAATAATAAAATACGTATATATGCTAATATAATAAACTAATAAATACTATGATTTATATGAAATCATTGTAATTAGGAGAACTTAAAATATAACAATTATGACGAAGACCAAACTAAGGTTGAAAGGACTTCAAGTAGTAGTTCCGAATTTTACGCTTGAAGGAAAATTTACTTTCAGCTTTTTTGATGTCAGGGGTAATGATGATGTAGGGATGTGGAGGGGGGGGCTATGTTACCTAGCTATCGGGATACAAGTGCACGCTTGGAGTAACATGGGTAAGAACCTGTCGAGAGACTGTTGGGAGGTTGAAGCTCTAAATATTACATAGCATAGCATAGTCGGCCTTATAATATTCCCACTGCTGGGACTCAGGCCTCCTCTCTAGGAGAGGGAATTGGCTGTAATCCACCACGCGGGCCCAGTGCGGGTTGGTGGATGTCACATGTCTTCGAATATTTGGTTCTAGGACATGCCGGTTTCCTCACGATGTTTTCCTTCACCGTTTTGAGAGCAGTGGTGATGAAATAAATTACACAAAGTAATGCGCCTGGCTGGGTTTGAACCCGCGACCTACAACTCGTAAGTCGGGGCCGTTACCACTCGGCCACCACTGCTCTAAATATTACATAAATTGCTATAAATTACTTCGCTTAACCATCTGGTTATATGCGGACGCTAGGGGTTACAAGGCTGGGATCCTGTATAGAGATTACTGGGAGGTTGAAGCTCTGAATATTACATAAATTACTAGAAGTTACGTCGCCTAGCCATCGGGTTACAAGCGCACGCTAGAGGTTACATTGGTAGGAACATGTATAGAGATTACTGGGAGGTTGAAGCTCTGAATATTACATAAATTGCTAAAGTTACGTCGCCTCCCCATCGGGTTACATGTGCACGCTAGGAGTTACATGGGTAAGAACCTATATAGAGACCGCAGGAAGGGCGAAGCTCTGAATATTACATAAATTGCTAGAAGTTACGTCGCCTAGCCATCGGGTTACAAGCGCACGCTTAGGGGTTACAAGGCTGTGAGACTGCTGGGAGGTCGAAGCTCTAAATATTACATTAAAGGTCAATGGGCATTTTGTTCGGAGATTTGACCCACGGCGTACACAAACGAAATAGGGCAAGGTATATAGATAAATGTGTCTGCAACTCAGTGGTATGGGTCGCATTCTTGTGGGCAATGGGAGAATTGAAAAAAAAAAAATTATTATTAAGGCATTTTTAAAACATTTTTGTAATGAATTAACTCAAAACTACTGGACCGATTTCAAAAATACTTTTACCAGTCGAAAGCTAGTCATCCCTAAGTGGCATCGGCTATTTTCCTATGGGGAAATTCCCACGGGAAAGAAAGTAGAATGTGCTAGTTTTATCAAAAGCCACTACTACTATTTAAGGGACATAAAAATAAAATCCAGTTCTACTTAAATAATATTTTTATTCAGCTTGATCAAAATCTATTGTAATTTCATCTAAAAAGGCTGCAGGTGCATCTATTACATCTTGATGCCTGGCCCATGATAAAAAGTAAACTACGCTTACAACATGCGCACAGCTTCCAACAGTGCGCCGGCCGTGTATACACGAGCAGTAATACTGTTCAATGCCATTTCTTCCAATTCGTGTGGGATCTACTAAAATATAGGTATAATATTGTTTGCTACGGACGTGTCGCGACTGAATTCGGCCTCTTATTAGTATTATGTTTTCGATAATTTCTTGCTGCCGGTATATTTCGATGTGGTATACTCCATTCAAACGCATGTGCTCGTGGCAATATGACCTCGCAATTCTCAAGTGGTACGATCCCAACGGTCGGTGATTCTCGGTATTGTTTGTTTCCTATTTAACACCGACTTCCGAAATTAAAGTTATTTTGATCCTCTTAGTGTTTTTTTAGTGAAGTCGATTGTTTTTTTGTAAAAAGTTTTTTATTTCACACTTTTTAGTTGCTTACTTATAAACAGAGTGCCTATTTCTCATGACAATTCCATTTAACCCAAACACTGCTAGGTTACATTGTTTAATTATGAAGTTCCTGTATCTACCTTCTACCTTCCGGCTCCATCATCAGATCAATTCGATAGTATCTTATAGCCAAAGTGCATCTCATGACAATTCTAATAAATCTAAACACGGCTAGGTTACATTGATTAATTACGGAGTTTCAGTGCCTACCTTCCGGCTCCATCATCATCATTAGATCACTTCGATGATACCATTTTCAACGTAACTATTCAGTACCATTCATTTATTTGTATTGTCATAGTCGCACTATCTTCTTGTGATATCTACGTGAGTATGAAGTTCCGTAGACCATTTCTGGTCTTCTTCATCAGTTCCACTTCATCAAATGTTACTTTTTGACTGTAAATGCTTAAGTTCTCGATAAAAATACCAAAATCACTATATGGTTGCCTACAATATTTGAGGAGTTCCTTCGATTCCTCACGGATCCCATCATCAGAACTGGATTTTAAGAGGAGGAGGAGAGGAGGTAACAAACATAAAAAAAATACAACCGAATTGATAACCTCCTCCTTTTTATGAAGTCGGTTAACAAAAGTTTATTAAGTTTTTAAATGTTAAATAACTTTTTTCTCCCATTAAATACTTAAAAAAAAAAATACATATTTTGAATAGTGGGATTGAATTCTTCAATTTAAAACTAATTTGGTCTGTGTACGCGAACTCTCATAAAGTGGGTCAGAAACGCCCAATGACCTTTGATACAAAGTCAATTGATAATTGGGAAAAGTAAACTGATGATTTCCCACCTAAAAATATAGTAAAACCTATTTAAATAATTTCTAAAACCGTGTTTAATAATGTGTCTTTTCATCACAGGTGGTCACAATACAACGCTACGCGCGCGGTTATCTATCACGCAAACGTGCTAAGAGGCTGAGGAGACAGATCGTCATTGCGCAGGCGACCGTAAGTAGAGCATTTTTATAACTCATAAAAAAAATTATGACGATGACGGCAGCGTCTAGTAAAAATAACAAACTGAAAAAAGATATACAAATCAATTGGCCATCTTGGAAAATGTTTAGATACTACGTGGTAATAGCACTAATAGTTTGGGATACACCGTAGCTTACAGTGTTCTACGCCGTAGCACAGCGTGGTCTACGCCGTAGCGATACACGTAGCAAAAATCAAAATGGGTCGACTTTACGTGAATTCGTACCTTTTGTTTTTTGTGTAATGCCCGGTTTACATTATTCCAATCCAGCGATCGAATCCAGTGCTGGATTACTTACTAGAAAAATGTAAACCGGCACTGGAATGCACTGAATCCAGTTAGCATTCAAGTCCAGTAACTGGATTGGCGATCTACTTTTGAATCCAGTGCGACCAATCCAGTGCAACTGGAATAACGTAGACGGCCAATCCAGTGCCATTCCAGTGCTGACACAGTAAACACGTATTGGTTGTTTTTGCGGATTACTTGAATTAATTGAAGCTAATGATAACAGTTCCTTAAAGTTTTCTGCTGTCATGCTCAATGCCAGTCTATATTCAGTGGGATCTTCTAACTTCAGTTGTTGCAAAAGCATTACTGACCCTCCTTTTTGATTTCTTTCGCTGATCCAATTTCTCACCCAAATCCGTTCCTTTTTTCTTAGTTCCTTATCAACCTCATTAATAACTTCTTGTAGCAAGAGTAATTGAGCACGTTTGAAACATTTTCGAAACTGATCTCTTCTTGAAATCATTGTCACAGTAGTGTTCACATTTCAACGGCTTCTAAATAACTGGAATAATGTAGACGTTACAGATCCAGTCCAGCACTGGACTGGATTCTCGCGGGATCACTGGACTGGAATAACGGGCATAACGGCTCGTTCACGACCTTGCCGCTCTGAGCGGCAGCGAAGAGCGGTGCGGCGAGCGAAAAAATCAAAAGTATAAAAATGTTTGAAGCACGCCACGAGTCGCCGCTCATAGCGAAAAAGCGCGCGGATTTCTCAAAACGAATCGCTACAGCGGCGAGCGGTGAGGTGAGCGGCGGGAACAAAAGTACCAGCGACTAAGTGCGACGCCACGAAATAGAGCGGCACGAACAGCGGTGTAGGAGTGACGTACTCAGTGGCGAAGAAAAAACAAAAAAAATAGAAATGTTTTTAAATATACTTCTGTGTACTGCAGAATATAATCAAATGTTTTCACACTCATTCTTGTGTACTCATAAAACTTATCTGGATATTTTCTGTAATCTTCTTAAAGGTGACGAAATTCGCCATTTAAGAATAATTTTTTTTTTAAATATATTGCTTTCTAAACAGAGAAGGGATAATTTTGATAATGCCATTATTTTGAGCACGTTCTGACTATTTTGGCCCAATCATGTGCCTTCGTCCTTAGTGATAACTACTGTAATCATCATGGATTGTCGTGACGGGACTCCCACGTCCCTTCCACCGTCACCGCACATACTAGGTATTTCGCCGGTGGGATCTTTGGCGAGGTCGAATCAGTTGTTACATAAATTAACGTGAAGGGCAGGAACAACAGGGAGCCTTCGACGACCTCTGGGCCCGAAGTCAGCCCTCGCCGCTCGTGGCGTGCAATTCACCCCGCGCGCCGCCGCCGCGCCGCCCGCCGCTCCGCGAGCCGCTAAGACCGAAGTCGTGACCGTAAGGGTCGCTGCACAAGGGCCATCGGCCACAACCACAAAACGCCGCCACCGGCATATTTCCTGTAGGTTTCATACTTTTTATATGGATTCGCCGCACACGGTGGACGCTGGTAGCCGCCACACGCTACAAATCGCCGCTGCTCGCTTCTTGTGACCCGAACCGGCCACTAAACGCCGTCACACGCTACTCGCGCATTTAAATTCTTCTCAGAGGCCATTATATGGGTATAAAAAAAGCAGTAGCAACACATTACGATATAGCCCGAAGAATCGCCAAACTTAAGTGGCAGTTGGCAGGGCACATTGCTCGTAGAATGGATGGTCTATGAGGCCAAAAGGTTCTAGAATAGAATGGAATAGAAAAACTTTTATTCGGTACAGACACAGCACAACGGTTATAATATAAACACAAACACAAAGTAAACAAGAACAAAGTACAAAATGCGTCGAGCGTGCCCGCTCCGAAAGGGGTCTAGAGTGGCGACTGCGCACCGGAAAACGCAGCGTTGGCGCCGCGACCAGAAAGTGGACCGATGACCTGGTGAGAGTCGCGGGAATGCGGTGGATGCGAGACGCACAGGATCGGTCGTTGTGGCGACGTTTGGGGGAGGCCTATGTCCAACAGTGGACGTTTTTCGACTGAAATGATGATTTACATTATACTTATTATTTTTACTTAGAGACTGTTTTGACGAATATGATGACTAATATATTTCTTGGGCATAGATATGGTATTGCAGGTTAGTGACACATTTAAAACTAAGGTGACAGAAAATATTGGTCCCGAGATTTCTTGCCCATATGTTTATTTTAATTTGGTAATACTGGCTGTCGAATGGTAACACTTTCATAGCTTTTTTTCTGTTAGATGGTGTTTTTTTTTAATAATTTAAATGATCGTTCATCTATATAAATAAAAGGAGAAACTGACTGACTGACATGTCAACGCACAGCCAAAACTACCGGGACTAGGAGCGTGAAATTTTGCCTAAGGTTTCCTTTTAAGGCGTAGGCAGGCACTAAGAGAGGATTTTTCAAAATTCACCCCCTTAAGGGATGAAATGGGGGTCCAAAATTTGTATGAAAAACCCACTTTCATGCGGGCGAAGCCGCTGGCGGAAGCTAGTTATTAATATATGGTCACACTGGTTTGACGTATTGTCTATTGCAGTTGTCAAAAAATTTAAAATGTAAACAAGCAACGGTTGTCCAATGTCTTGTACTTTATATTAGAAAAAAAAACAGTGAAAATATGTGACAAGACATTATTTAATTTTTCTATAAGTGCAAAATTCAATATCCTTCGATTATACTGTTATTTTTACCCCGTAGATCCGTCGTTTCCTCGCCCGCCGTCAATACAAACGCCTCCGTATTGAAGCACGCAGCCTGGACCACGTGAAGTCTCTCAACAAGGGCCTGGAGAACAAGATCATCAGCCTACAACAGAGGTTGGGCGACGCTATGGAGAAGAACAAGCAAATAGAACCGCTGTTGGCTCAGATCGTGGACTTGAAGTAAGTATACTATTCTCGGCTCTGAGCCGCTTCTTCCTTCCACTTCTTTCTAAGGAAGACATCAAAGTCGTGTCGCCATCTCTTTCTTGGTTTGCCGCAACCTGGTCGTGCGATTTCAGGACACCTGCGACTTGATTCCGCTATCACTTTTCTACCATCGGACAATCCGGCGCACGGTGAGTGTCCACTCCATCCATCCGTTTCGCCTCGTCGTTTATACCGCGTACATCGAGGGACTGGAACAATTTGCCTGCAGCCTTCCCGTCCGATTATAATTTAGGTGTCTTCTAGAGTGAATAGGCTCTTAATCAACTAGGAAGATTCATCATCAACGATTGCATCACTGCTTACCATCAGGTGAGATCACAGTCAAGCACTAGTTTATATCATTTAAAAAAAAGTAACCACAATCTCAGTTGATAACCAAGGTTATATATAGCAACCCTTGACGAGGTTAATTTGTAGATGGGTGATCATCCATTACGTACGGAGACTCCCCTCTGTGCTCAGGAAGCATTAAGAGCAAATCCCAATAGAGTTGGAAAGTTAAGCAGATAACTCAAGCGTGATTGGTATACCAGGGTAGCAGAAACTATCAAAAGATGTCTTATAGTATTAAATACTTCTACTAGTTGTATACAAGAGGCTTCAGCAGTCTCAATAGTTGGGAGAAGGCTATGCAGAAGACTCAAGGGTCTCTTGTACTAGGATTGTGGAAACTATCGAGCGATGTCCCCTTTAGGGCTATATTTCACCGGAACACCATGGCGGCGACCAGTTGCGCCGCCATGGTGTCCGTAAGCTACCAAACTAGACACCATACAAACACCAGAGTCGCTACACCACACTGAGACAGTATCAAAATGGACCTTAAGTGCGCGCGTCTGAGCTGGTTGGAGCTGAGTAACTCTCTATACTGCCGTCCACTAACTAAAACGCAGCTAAGTGCAAAAACTATTTTTCGAAAAAACGGGAAAATAAGTGGGAATTGATGTCTCTTGAAAAGTATGCTACCTAGGAACAAGGTTGCAAGTTATATATGTAGGCATAGTCTTTGTGCACAATATGTGATATATTTCATTCATTTATATTTATTATATTTTATTTAAATTCATTTACTAACTTTTAACTAAGCATTTTTTTTCATTTTTACATAATATACTGCACTTTAAGGCCGCTAACCATACCTTAACTGCTTTATAGCAAAGCAATTTCTTGTAGCCGCCACGTCTTATACTTATAGTAAAAGTTATAAAAATATAATTAGTTATAAAGCAGTTAAAGGATTTTAACAGACTTTCAGCCTAGTCGCTAACACTTGAAAGACTAACTTTGCTTACTTAGAAAGCAGTTATGGGATTTTAAATGCTTTTAAGCTCAGTTTTGTAAAACATATTTTTATACTGGTTCTCCTATTGTTTAACTAGAAGGCAGTTAAAACCATCTCGCTCGCATTTAAACTGCCTTTTAAGTAAGCACTTCCGCGTAAAAAGTTGAGAAGTTAAAAACTATTTTATGAAAATCAGAACTTTATTTATTAAAAAAAAATAGACAATCAGAACTTATCAAATAGCTAATTATTAATTGAACGATATAAAATAAAAAACCAAGTTTAATCAAACTTTTACAAATCTTATTCAATAATGAGATCACAATTACCTACATCTTTAATAATAATCATTATTCGTGAAACCATAGGACAAATTATATTATACTTATTTTGTAAAAATACCCAAAACATGTAAGTATTGTTTTTGAAAGCTTTATGGCACAGTCATGACACAC
This sequence comes from Mythimna impura, assembly GCA_905147345.3. Lineage (NCBI taxonomy): Eukaryota > Metazoa > Arthropoda > Insecta > Lepidoptera > Noctuidae > Mythimna > Mythimna impura. The sequence continues at coordinate 6,312,838 of LR990369.1, read as the reverse complement.
ATTGGTTTCAAATTCTTATGCACTTATGAAATAAACGTATCACAATCAGAGATCAATAATTGTTAAGTTGAAATAATATAATTGTTCGTAACACATAATATCATAATCAATTAAATATTAGACTTTATCTAAAAAAATATAAATTTGGCCATTTTTATGCTTAAATACTAATTAAAAACTTTAACAAAATTAGCAAATCAGATTAGGTAAATAAGCAATTATACCTAGTAACACTCGTGTGTCAAAATTAAGTAATAAAGTAAACAAAAATATATAATAAAATATAAAAGACAACATTATTCTAAAGGCACTTTTTCAGTCTTTATGTTTCTAAAGTTACGTTCCTTTTGTTTTTCTTCTGGTTCAATTCAGATATATTATTTCCTTCAATGATCGGTAAATTTTGCCAAAATAACATCTTATGTTTAGGTATAATTGGCGATAACTTTGTTAAAAGATTAAGCTTTCTTTCCTCATCTATTCCTTTCGGTTGCGTACGAAATGTTAAAACAAAATGCGGGTTCTTCAAGTATTTATCGTTTAAAAATTTAAGAGACACATATTCCTCATCAAAAGCTTCCTTATAATGGAGATCAAAACTTCCTCGTTTAAAACACACTTGTGTCATATTTTTAAGATACGCTCTGGGACTTGAATTTTGTATTCGTCGATCTGATACGTTACCTACGTAGTTTACAAAATCTTGAGGCTGCATGGATTTAACAAGAACTTTACCATTATTTGCTGAGGCCACTGCATTTTCAAAGTCTGTGAAATCATATATGGTCTTTTTCCGCTTCATCGATAATTCGACTTGATGGTGAAATTGATCACAGCTCATAAATGTGTGACCCGGTTCGAAATAAAATAGAGTGATAGTTTTTGTGGCTATTAAGTCACTATTGATGAGGTCGATTAGCATAGAAAACAATAACCAGTTTTTATTCTGAGATGTACAATTATCAAGCCACAAATGGATTGATTGGATATCTCGAAATTTAAGTAAAAAGCTGTAATAAGCACTCATGATATCATCCTGTTTACGGCCTGCTATACCATCATGCCATATGGCAGCTAAAGGTTTCACATTCTTTGTGATTTTTCCTACTGGTGCAAATGTCTGGTTATATACTGTAAGTCTAGGACAAAAAATTACGGATTTAAACGTATCTAGTCGTGGTAACATAATTACTTTTTCTAAGTCGCTACTAAAATATATCTGTTGAGTATTCTGTTCCAAAGTTTTTTGTAAATCATATAATTCTCTAGCCTTTTTATACTTATCATGGTGTTTTGACCATATCGAACATGCGTTACAATCAGGTATAGCTTGCGTGCGAACATTATGGTTTGTATCAAGACTATGCAATCTGTAAGATTCGCATATTTCGCATTCCTCATTTCCTAGTCGAGCGAACGATATGTTTAGACTCTTTAGGTGTGATCGGTATAACTCATAGCCAACTTTGTATTCTGGATATTTCGAACAAAAGTCAGAATACATAAACGTAATATTAATTTCACTGGGCAAATAACGACGATGAGGAGCGTGTTCACGACGATAATGCGGTGCAGCTGGATTGAAAGATTCAATATGTTCCGTAATAATATCTCTATTAAAAGCTGGAGTCTTTACGTGCATGCCTCGTTTATCAATATCTTTGTCAGGATTAAGAGAATTAACCAATATTTTATCATTTTTTTTGCAGTAACCTAAAGTAGTTAAGAAAAATACTTTGCATACCTTCAATAAAACTCCATCACTCTTTTGTAAAGTAAAAGCTCTTTTTGCATTTCTCTTAGGCTCCTGAACATATTTTCTCTTAGGAACTGCTACCGTATAATTACTTCTTATAAATAATCTTCTTTCAGAATGTGTCATCATCCAATACTTGTTGTTAATATCCAAACGTTCCTCGGGAGTAAATATAGTTGAACAACATTTTGTACACTTCATATCACAGCCTGTTTTTACATTGTACTTGCTTCTTCTTTCCTTTTCCTTCTCAACTAATCTGTATTTCAAGCTGGTACCATATTTCTTTCTCTTTGTGGAAGATGGTGGTGCTAAATTTACTAAATCCGTAGATATAGAGCAATCAATAATAGATAAAGATGTACGTCTTTTCTTAGGTAGCCGATGTCCAATAATCTCTTCTGTTCTTGCAAATTCTTGAGTATGTCGTCGCGTTATCAATTTTTTGGGAAAAGTTTTTGTTATTGATGTTTTCCTTTTCAATATTGGGTTATTTTTAGGGTTTGAAACTGTATTTTGTCTTTGCATGTCATAACCATATTCAGTATCATCACTAAAAACTTCATCACATGGTTGGTAGTCCTTATCCTTAACGGAATCATCACTATCATAATCTAATATTTCTGGCATAATGCAGTGAGGAGAAGATGGCATCGGAGAAGGAGGGGGTATCGATTCGTGGCAGTATAAATAATTTGTTTCAAGCTGTTGAGTTAATGTTTCTATTGTAAGCTTCAGAGTTTCTTCTGGTTGGCTGTAATTATATGTTATTTGTGTTTCATTGAATTTTTGAAACACTTGTGATGTCATCGAGTAAGGTTCTTGGTAGAGAAGATTAACTAAATCGTTATTGTTCATGTGGGCGTACTTTGATTCTTTTTGGCTAATATTAGAGCAAGTGGAATTGCGTGTAGATGGCATGCTGTTAGTTTCAAGACGTTGTGCAGTTAGAAATTTCTGGTCCACCAACACACTATTCATGATAGTTTCGATCCTTGATGATACACAGGAACGTCTGAAATACAATGAAATATAATCAGTTAACTAATGAATCAATTACACGATACATCTCGCACTAGTAGGTATAAAAAAATCAACAATCGAAAAGATACCTACAACAACAATTACGATGAACTTAGAAACAGTAGGTACTTTAAAAGCCTTTTGCAATAGGTAGGTACATATTGAAAACTAGCAGCACGCGTTTTACCTGTGCAGGTAAAATGTGCAGAAAAATGTATGGTAACAAAAACAGGTATTTATAAAGTTAGATAAATTAAAAACCATTCTTTCGTTTTTGCTTAAAAGAGTTACAAACAGTCAAACACACTTTCGCATTTATAATAATATTACAAATAACTATTTATTACAATAAATGAAATAATAATGTCAGCTTACCTTTGCCTATTTTGCGCCATTCTCGTAATTGTGGCGCCAAAAAGCAAGAGACGCGCTGCACCCGCGTCCGTCCGCTACGAGCACCCGAAGTGAAAGAATTATAATAGCCTGAGCTGGTCAAACGCAAACGAAAATCACAAGCGTTTAACTGCTATTTAGTCTAGTATTGTCGTTTAGCTGCTCTCTAGCGATTGATATTTAGCTAATACTAATTTCAATACATAACTTAAAAGCCGCTATTGGCGTATAACTGCTTTCTAGTGTAGTTTTTCTTTATAACTGCTTTATAGTTAAGGTACGATGTTCAGATGGTTATTTGTATGACACAATACATGAAGGTAGTTAAAGACGCTTAACTGCTTTTTAGTGAAGCATGACTAGATAACGTACTTTTAGTTAAGTAAATTTAGAAAAAATGATATATCAATTTGCCGTTAAAGTATGTTAACGTCTTTCTAGAGAAGTATTGTGGCTCAGCCGCTTTTTAATTAAGGAAGTAACGAAATTTATGTGGTTTAACTGCTCAGCAATGTTCTGTATCTCTAAAACTATTAATCATAGAAAAATGATTCTTAGACCAAAAGATAGAGCATCGAAAGTTGTATAAGACTACATTAAAAAGTGAAAAACGACCAACTGTGGCTTAACGGCTTTTTAGTTAGTGGACGGCAGTATAGAGCTGTATATATTTTGTTGGTAGCGGCGACTGGTCGCGCCGCCATGGTGTCCCGGTAAAATATAGCCTTTACTGTAAGTATACAAATGAATTCACACAAAACCCCAATTCTAAATAGTTGGAACCAAGCTAGGCAGCCGATTCAAGGGGCATATACTAAGATTTGCTTGCAGAACGATGGGGCCGAAAGGTACTGGAGTGTAAAATTTACAATATTTTTTTCTTCAACAGAGCAAAACTAGAACTCCTCAAACTGGTTGAAATCGAAGCAAAAACTCTCCGAGTGGACATATCCAGCAAAGGCGATCTAATCTCCTCTCTCCAAGAAGAGCTAGCGAAGGAAAGAGACAGCAACAAACAGCTGGTACAAGAGAAGAAGACGATAGCAGAACAGTATGAGAAGAATAGAGTCTCGTGGGAGGGTGAGAGTGAGAAGTTGGCTAATGAGCTGAAGAGTATGAAAGAGCATTATGAGTTGGCTATTGAAGGTGAGTTCTTAAACTTGTGTATATTTTTATCAGCCTCACCAAGTGAGATTGCTGAGCGCAAGGTCGCAAGTGGGTTTGCTGTGCGTGGGTTCCTGGGTTAGATTCCTGGGTTGGGCAAAAACCTCCCCCTCTCTCTCCCTCCTCCCTTCCTCTCTCTCTTTCCTGGGTTGCGTGTTCAAATCACGTCGGGGTCACCAGTTTGCAGGTATGCGGAACAGAGTGTAAAGTCCCGCAAACCTCCTTTGAAAAGGGAGGATCCTCCGACCAGACGGGTGTTATATCTGGTGGGCAACTACCCGTTAGATGATTTCGGGCTGTCGTATATATTCTAATCGTGCGGAGAACTTTGATTGCGCGATGGAGGATTAGTTCTTATGTGACGCCATAGATGTCGCTACATCTATATTGGATTTTTCCATTAGGAATTAGACTGTTGTAGCCCGAAGTTTGGAAGTTGGTATGACACTCCCGTGCCTCAGGAAGCACGTAAAGCCTTTAGTCCTGCGCCTGATCACTCTCCGCGTCGCGTTGGATTACCGTCCCATCGGCCCTGCGTTCAAATTTGAGGTTGGAATTAAGTCTAATGACGTCATCAGAGTAGATACTCTACACTCGCATTTTTGAACGCGACCGTAGATTTCAACTGTCAATGCCAAGCAAGTGTCATTTATGGCCGCTAACACCAACCTACCCTGCTTCAGAGTTAGAGTTAGTTGGGTTAACTCTAGGGTAGCTACTCGAGTTATAAAAGAATGACCCTGGGTTGCAACTCGAAGCATTTTTGAACGGTTCGAGTAGCGACTCCACCCAATTCTGGTTATTTTTGAACGCAGGGCAGACTATGAGAGTAAAGGAACACACAGATGCACTCTCTGCACATGTGTTAAAATATATTTTGCGTACTTGGCTAATCTCAGTTGAGATTGGCCACAGTGTTCCAAATTCGGACAGGAAAATTATTTAAAAAAAAAACCGGTCTAGTACGACTCGGACTCGCAGTCGGAGGGTTCCGTACAAACTTCACAAACTTACCTATGAAAACAGTTCGATTCCCGAATTGAGTTACGAAGATTTTTCCGAAATGCAAAATTAATATTTTTGTGACGTAACTACAAATTTACAGTTTTCAGATTTTTCCCTATACTTGTTGTCAGGATTCTAGGTCCACGGGAAGTACCCTATGAATTTTGATTCTTTTGAGAATGTCGAAATATACGTTTTTTGCGACATAAACGGCCGTATTTATTTTTTCCGTTAACTCAGAAGTTTGATTTTTTCACAGCTTCAAGGGACTGCAGACCTGAGTATATGGTTTTAATTTCAATTTGATACCTCCGCGCGTTCCCGAGTTAAAGGGTCTTGACAGACAGACAGACGGACAAAAAAGTGTTCCTATATGGGACGAAAATATACAGATGACGGGTGCCAAATATAAAAAAAAAAAATAGTTTTACAGGTAGAGAATTATATTCTGTTTCGAATACACTATACATAATGTATTCGTGAGCAGTGGTGGCCGAGTGGTAATGGCCCCGACTTACGAATTGTAGGTCGCGGGTTCAAACCCAGCCAGGCACATTAGTTTGTGTAATTTATTTCATCACCACTGCTCTCAAAACGGTGAAGGAAAACATCGTGAGGAAACCGGCATGTCCTAGAACCAAAAATTCGAAGACATGTGACATTCACCAACCCGCACTGGGCCCGCGTGGTGGATTACGGCCCATTCCCTCTCCCAGAGAGGAGGCCTGAGTCCCAGCAGTGGGAACATTAAAAAGGCTGATTATGCTATTATATGCTAGGTATACATAATGATGTGTAATAACGTCATAATCACTTAAGAGCGGTTGTATGGGAATATATCTAAGGTTGGACGCTTTTGATTGGTTCAAATAATAATACCATTGTTTTTATATCCTTGAACCAATTATTATCGATTAAAAATGCATGTAGACCTACATTATCTTGTTAAGTTCGTATGATAATAATGAATATGACGCTCTTTCGTCCAACACAGATGTTATACAATTGATTAAATAGATTAACAATGAAAATCGATTAACCATTTTGTTTTCGGTTTTTTTTTTTGTTAGGCTCGCATTTGACCGCTATCTCGCCTAGGACCCTTACCATGACGTGTGCGAGTAAAAAAGAGGGATGGAGCTATACCCCCTATATAGCTCCATCCCTTTAACAGTTCAGTTTATGTCGTAAAATGGATCACGTTAAGAGCTCGTGTAAGGACTTCTGATGGTAAACGACGATGTGGTCGAGGATGGAGTACGCTAATACGCTTGCCGAAGTAACCTTATTCACTGTTGACATAATTTACCCTTAGGTTGTAACGATGCTAACGATTCTCAACGCGCTCGTGGAGACCAACCCTGGATTGGATTTGTTTGCTGATGCATGGAAGACAATATTATTAGGTAGAAAGTTTGCGATTCTGTGTGAAGACAGAGTGAGTGGATTAACGTATTTTAGTATCAATGGCTATTTTGCTGTACTTAAACAAATAAATAAAGTAACTGACAGGAAATACAGATTCTTAATAATTCTAATAAAACAATTATGTGTTATTTTATTACAAGTTTGGTTTCTAACGACTAAACTGAACAGATTTCGAGGAAACTTGGTACCAGCGTAACTTTTTCTTTGTCTGTCAAATCCATCCAAAGGTTGCCTGTAAAAATCGCTTTTAGCGATAAGACCGCCCGTCGCTTCACCCTATTAAAAATAATCTACTCTATTTTTTTATGGTGTACAATAAAGAGTATACGTATATCGATCTATATAACTTCCAAAACCTCCAAAACACTTTGTATTTACGATCCTTTAATTCAGTTGATAAATGTATTGATAAAACCAAACATTCTGTGAGATAGTGCGGCGATAATTTCTGAGATAACAAAGTTATTAATTACTTCCATGTTCCATCGATTTCTATACAGCCGTGTTGTGTTGGCAAATATTTTTGTGTACGTGCAAAATAACTGTATTAAATTCAGTGAATTTTGTGTTGAAAACAGTGATTTATATGCGGTATTTTCATAATGTGACGAAAAGAGTGCAGGCTTTATATATTTGAGTAGTATTATTATTGCAAAACCAATGAAACTACTACTGAGCGGTGGTGACCGAGTGGTAACGGCCCCGACTTACGAGTTGCAGGTCGCGGGTTCAAACCCAGCCAGGCGCATTACTTTGTGTAATTTATTTCATCACCACTGCTCTCAAAACGGTGAAGGAAAACATCGTGAACCAAAAATTCGAAGACATATGACATCCACCAACCCGCACTGGGCCTGCGTGGTTGATTACGGCCCATTCCCTCTCCTAGAGAGAAAGCCTGAGTCCCAACAGTGGGAACATTATAAGGCCGACTATGCTATGCTAATGAAACTACAATACACTATCCCATCAATTATATAGGCGAATGTTTGTATGTGTGTGTATGTTTGTTACTTCTGTACGCTCAAACGGCTGAACAGATTTGGATGAAATTTTGTACATGAGTAGACCATGTTTTGGACCCTATTGAATGGCTGTTTTATTAAAAAAAACAGTCATTAGTGTTAGCTGAACTGATAGGGTTGTATGGATGATTCTAATGATTATATTCGCGTAAACAAATACGTGTAAGGCTGCTTTTCCACCAGAGATGTGCTATGCAGCTATGCTGTAAGGATGTAATTGCTATGCTGTGAAACTATGTGACCGTTTCCACTGATACTAAGCTATGTAGCGGTGTGAGCAAGATGTGCTATGAAGATGCGCTGCCGCAAAGTAGCTGCGCGAGGAAGATGCGCAGCTCGAACTAAGCAATGTATCTATATTAGGGAAGCGACACATAGCTCGCGACCATCCATAGCACGCATCTATAGCAGTAGGTATAGCACGCATCCTTCCATATAAAAAACATATCTTAGTTAAATCCGTTTTTTCCGGCCACCGTAGGCGCGGGCTTGCGGACGGTGAGCAATGGGTGGCTCGCCGTCCGATCGTCCGGTAACCGTCCGGACCGAGCCCAAGTCGTCGACGGCGATGATGATGTCAGCAACCGTAGGGGCCCAGCAGGGTCGAAGCTTACTGGGGCCATCGGTGATGCGAAAGAGAGCCCTGGAAAAAAATGGCAAAGAAGAAACAGAAGTGGGTTTTTAGTCAGTAAAAGTCTGACACTATCTCCCGCTCCGCCCAAGAGCGCGGGATGTCAGATGATTTTCCCACCCGAAAAAAAAAGTTGAATCCATTTCCACCAGTGCTAAGCTATGTGCACCAATGAATATGGTTGGTGGATATCAAACGCATCCATAGCAACATAGCATAGCACATCTCTGGTTGAAAAGGACCGTAACTGTCGAAAAACATGTTTGAATGAACATAGAACTTGACAATAACCTGCAAAATGCATTATTATTTACTTTTAGACTTTTATTACTAATTTAGCGTTACTATGGAGCATTTCTTGTACGTTCTTCTTCATAGAGATCTAAGCTTTGGAACGTGCTTTTTTTTGACTGACCGACATTTTGACAATTCAAAAGTGCCTGTAAGTGGTCTATCTAAATATATAAAACTCAAAGGTGACTGACTGACATAGTGATCTATCAACGCACAGCCCAAACCACTGGAGGGATCGGGCTGAAATTTGGCATGCAGGTAGATGTTATGACGTAGGCATCCGCTAAGAAAGGATTTTGATAAATTCTACCCCCAAGGGGATAAAATAGGGGATGAAAGTTTGTATGAAACTTTGTCAATTTTAAACCAATCGGGCTGAGACTTTCCATGCATATAGCTACTATGACGTAGGCATCCCCTAAGAAAGGATTTTAATAAATTCTACCCCCAAGGGGATAAAATAGGGGATGAAAGTTTGTGCCGCAAAAAATATACCTAATTAATAATTATACTTAACGCGAGCGAAGCCGCGGGCAAAAGCTAGTTTGAAATAAACGTTTATGATATCGGATTCTATTCCTCTTAAGGTTAGATGCTATGAATGTGTATACTTTTAAGGTATTGTTTGTCTTTTGTATGGCATTCAAAAGATTAAAGCCTTATTTGAAGTTATGTTCTTGTGTGAGTTAATGCAGTTTCAGTTAATTTTATCGACACCGAATAGTCGCCATTACTAAATAGGTTTTCCCCGTATGTAAGAGCGGAATATGGATGTGAGTAGGTCGGGCGGTTGGGTGCTTTTTAGGGTTCCGTACTGTGATGTTTTTGAACACACACTATACTTTATATTTATTGGGATGTCCGGAGCTAGAGGTTGACACGTCCGACCCGCTCGGTGGCTAGCTCATAACTGAGGGCCGACTACCCCCGCCACCTAGCGGCCAGTCTAGTGTTTGTATACTGTACATCACACGTACCTCAACAAGAAAAAACGGAACCCTTATAGGATCACTTCGTTGTCCGTCTGTCTGTCTGTCAAGACCCTTTGTCTCGGGAACGCGTGGAGGTATCGAGTTGAAATTAAAACCATATACTCAAGTCTGCGGTCCCTTGCAGCTGTGAAAATATCAAACTTCTGAGTTAACGAAAAAAAAATGATGAGACAGCCGTTTATGTTGCAAAAAACTTATATTTCGACACTACAAGGGAATCGAAATTCATAGCAGATCACAAGTATAGGTAAAAATCTGAAAACTGTAAATTTGTAGTTACGTCACAAAAAAAAAACTTTTTTTACGATTCGGAAAAATCATCGAAACTCAACTCGGGAATTGAACTGTTTTCATAGATAAGGTTTGTACGGAACCCTCAGTGCGCGAGTCCGACTCAAATTTGCTTGGTTTTTTGAGGTAGGAAAAAATACTCCATCTTGTCAGCTCTTCTGTCGCCTATGGGGATTGTAGAGCTAAACGAGATGGAGTACCCAGTCGCAAACACAGGGTCGTGTGTTTGCGACTGGGTACTCCATCTCGGTGAATAGGACGCGAAAACACTCGTTGGAACAATTCGACGGAAACAGTTAAAGGGTTAACCCATTGCATGCCGAAGTTGGAAGTTGGCTACACGACTAAAGTCGGTTGCCAACATACATTTGCCTATTTACGGATATATCCGTATAAGGCATCAGCGAAAAAATAACGCACTCTGGGTGTAAGTATACGGATAAATACGTAATAATTACGTAAATTCGGCATCATTGGTACTTCCCCCCGCACACCTACTTGTCTCGTGTAGAAGTCCTACGTATATATCCGTAGCTGGCGTCCTATATAGAAAACATATACGGATATATCCGTAGTCGGCATCCAATGTGTTAAATTACTTATTTGGAAGCAGGGCATAGTATGGTAATCCAATAGAAAGTTTTAAACTTGGTCACTTAAACAAAAAAGTGACCAACAGCAAAATAAAAATTGAAGTGTAAGCAATGTGTGAACGATAATAATGACAATGCTAGTGTCAGAAGTGATCAATGACGTGTCAAGCAAGCAATATGACAGCAAGAGGTATGAAAATGCCTTGGTGGAGTGGTCGCAGGAGTTCAAGAGTCGAGCTCAATTGTGGAAAGGTACTTTAAATAAAGAGAACTTCATTTTAATGATTTTTTTACATCACCTGCTCGATAAAGCCGTTTTATATGTCATTCTGTCCTTAAGGATAAATTTAGTATGGGCGTTCCCTAGGCAATAATGTTATTTGAATTTGAAATGTTAAAACCATTCTTTTTATTTTTTATTATTGATAGGCTCGCGTTTGACCTGACCTGATGGTAAGCGATGATGTGGCCGACAATGGAGCATACTTGATGTGGCCTTCGCTACGTCCCCGTCAGGGGACGTGGCAAGCGGCTTCAGGGCTTCGCCCTCTGGCCGCGGAGTCCAACCAGGGCCCGTGACAACGGACCCATCGTCGGGGTGCCTAATAGGCGATGACGATTGTAGAGCAGGCTCTGTGTGTGTGTACTGTAGGCACGTCACGACGCTGCTGCACACAGCGCCGACTCTTAACGACATACCGGCGGTCAGTCCCCGCCAGGTGAGACCCCTAGGGGAAGCCCGGCGGGGGGGGGGGATCAGCGACAAGTATGCCGACTTGTTACGGACCTACAGTAGGAAGTGTGACCCCCGTCTAACCCGCTTCCAGAGCGAGCCGGTTACGGTTTAGACCGCAGGGACGATTTGTGTATGTGTGTGAGGAGGAGCACACTTGCCTAGGAGCAACCTATTTGAACAACCCCCCATTGCTCGCCGTCCGCAAGCCTGCGCCTACGTTTTGTACGTATGGGTGGGATGTCCACCATGTACCGGGGGCGCAACGCCGTATGTCTTTTGGTCCGATGATGGAACGGGCTTTTCAGAATTAAATTGTGCAATTCCAGTGCACAGTCCCTGAAATGTAAACGATAGAAAACCGACAGGCTAGCAACTTTGCATCGATGCTCAAGACTTTGAAACTTTGAATTTCTTAATATTTTAAGGTTCAAAGTTGTTGGTACCTACACAACGTAACTTTAAGCTTTGGAAGAGTGAAGTACCCTAACACAGACAATGTTTGTCTACAACCACTAGATGTAGTACTTATCTTGTGAAAGGGAATAAATTATTTGTATTTGTAGTCATATTTCAAAATTCTATTTCTTCCGCAGAACGTGACAAGCAGCACGAACAAGAGAAGAAGGCGCTGAACGCGGAGCTAGAAGCAGAGAGACAGAGTCGACAGAAGTTGTTGTCAGCGCAGTATGAGTTGCAGGAGAGGATCGACTCGCTACAGAGGTAAGAATTCATATCGATTTTCACTCAATTTAAATAGGACTAACTGGCAAGCTCTTAGTAAACTAGTGAGCTTCAAAATTAACTATTGTATCACTGCTTACCATCAGTTGGGATCGCAGTCAAGCACTACCATTTTTACCATTAAAAAAAAAAGAAAATCGTCAAAATTGATTCATATTTGGCGAAGATATCATTGAACAAGATACAAAAATGACGAATTGAGAACCTTTGACTTTATTGGTAATCGGCTAAAAAATTCGGTGAAAAAGTTAATCGATCGACTTATCAATGTGTCGCATAGACTACTTGAGTTACATATTGCTAATGTTTTCAGTAAACCAGCCCCCAAGGAGCACAGAAGATCACTATCAGATGCCAGCAACAACTCACAACAGGAAACCACTGTTGAAGATGTAAGTTATTTCACCACTACATCTTTCTGCCCTTGATCCGTTTTATTTGAGGTCGGCGCAACACGTTTTTTCTTCCATTCTGTCCTGTCACCCGGCACCCATCTTTTCTTTGGCCTCCCTCTCCCTCTCCATCCATCCTCATGTACACTCTTAACTCTTTTAGTAACATGCGTTTCATCCCACCTCTTTACATGGCAAACGATTCCCTTTCAACTTTTCAATCACTGGCGCCACCTTCAAACTTAAGATGTAAGTTATTTAACAGAATTTATTTTAAACCTCTTAAATGCATATAAATAGCCATTATAATCTTCCCACTGCTGGGACTCAGGCCACCTCTCTAGGAGCGGGGAAGGGCCGTAATCCACGAGTCGGGTTGATGGATGTCACATATATTCGAATTTTTAGTTGTAGGACATGTTGGTTTCCTCACGATGTTTTCCTTCACCGTTTTGAGAGCAGTGGTGATAAAATAAATTACACAAAGTAATGCGCCTGGCTGGGTTAGAACCTATGCATATTTATAACTCGTAAATCGGGGCCGTTACTACTGAGCCACCACTACTCACCTTATCAAACTAAATCACCAATTTATTTATTTATATATACTTTATTGCATACCAAGATTACAAATTTACAAATTAAAACCTTATAATACAAAAAAAAACATACAATTGGCGGCCTTATCGCACTCGGCGATTTCTTCCAGGCAACCCAGAATGGATAGAGATTGCCTGGACACAAAATGGAGTTACACTTTGTGCAAATATAAAAGTGAACAAAACTTGATAGATACATATACTCAAATGGATACACATATACATACATACAAAATATAAATATATAAGCAAGAGAATAAGTGATGAAACGAAGATATGATCACAGTGACAAGTAATGACCAATGTATGTTTATAACTCCTTCACGTTCAAAAAGCTAACGAATTTGGATGAAATTTGGTTTACTTATATAAAACATATTCTGGAATAGCACGTAGGATACTTTTTACCCGACTACGGAGGGTTATGATTTTGACAGGCTATGTATGTATGTGATTATGTTCATCTGTTCCCTCATAGCTCCTAATCTACTTATCGGAACTCGACGTATGAGGTATCGTTAGAACCGTCTTAATTGTCCGCTAAACATAGGCTACGTGACGTGTCACAAAAATCGATATGGCGCCCTCTAGCGGACAAAAAGTAATGCGTTAAAAATAAAAAAGGAGATAAATACGCCGTGTTTGGTATCATTTGAAAGGGCTTTACTTGTACATTTCCAAAATATTGCTCAAATTTAATGTGACGCCCTCTAGCGGACAAAAAGTCATGTTTAAAAAAAATTATAAATACACCGTGTTTCATATCATTTGAAAGGGCTTCACTGGTACTTATAAAAAAATATCATCAAAATTCAATGTGGCGCCATCTAGTGGACAAAAAGTATTGTGTTAAAAAAAATAAGATAAATACGTCGTTTTGGTATCATTTGAAAGGACTTCACTTGTTCATAATACCAAAATAAATAGTATAGAATAGAAGCACAGTGATTTAACACCAAAATCTTTCAAATAAAAAAAAGTAAAAAACTAAAACCCGACTACGACAAAAAAAAAGACGCTGAAAAAGTATGAAACAAGATTTTCAAGATGCTGAAATAAACAAAGTAACTAAACTAAACAAGATTTTCAAGATGCTGAAATAAACAAAGTAACTGGAAAAACAAGAATAAAACAAAAAGAAAAGCCGTAGTCACACGTTATAGGTAGGTAATAATCGAAACACTTTAATAGCGTGTGACTACGGCTTTTCTTTTTGTTCTATTCTTGTTTTTCCAGTTACTTTGTTTATTTCAGCATCTTGAAAATCTTGTTTCATACTTTTTCAGCGTCTTTTTTTTGTCGTAGTCGGGTTTTAGTTTTTTACTTTTTTTTTTATCGTTGAATTATGATCCCTTGAGATAATTTTCTACTTTATTTATTTCCAAGCACTTGTACAGCGTTACGGAGGATGTCTAAGGCATTGTACAGTAGAAATTTACAAACTAAAAAAATACATTTAATAAAAAACAATAATAACCGAATAACCATACACATTGAGGAAAAAAAAAACATATAATTTATACATTACCACAAAAATAATATATCCCACAAAACAAATGAAACAATGTTTACTTAGTTTTCATCCATCTTCTCACAAAACCTTAGACATTCACGACACACATCTATCCATCTCCCAGCAAACACAGGCGAAGGCGCTGGCGGTAACTAGTCCTTAATTAATCATGCAAAGTACAAATTGCACATTCCCAATAGCTACACCAACTTAGTTTTATTTTTATTTATTTATTTATTAAATACTTTATGCACAAACATACAGCGGCGGACTTAATGCCTTAGGCATTTTCTACCAGTCAACCTTAGGGTGACGCAGAGATAAATAGTGGTAGGTTGAATAAAAGAGAGAGAAAAGGCGAATAGGTACAAGAAAAGATATACTAATAAACCATAAATATCATACAATTATACACAAATTAATAAACTATCTAGATATATAGGGTGACTGGCAATTAGTGTACGATACTTAAAGACGTGATTGTGCTCATGATAACAAACAATTTTTATTATTGGAGCAACGCCGAAATCGGGAAAAAAATATCAGCTGTTCAGTACATTAGGCAAACATAAATGTACTGAACAGCTTATATTGTTTTTTCGCGATTTCAGGTTTGTTCCCATAGTAAAAGTTGTTGGTTATCATGAGCACAATCAAGTGTTTAAGTATCGTACACTAATTACCAGTCACCCTATATATCTACACTAATAAAGTCAAACAATTAGTTCAAATCGACAATTTGAAAATATTAACGCTGTGATGACACTACTGCCAACTTACGAATTAGCTCGCGAACTTTGGTTTTGAATGTTAATCGATTTGTTGCCATCCTAATCTCCTGGGGAAGCGCATTCCACAAAGAAATAGCTTGAGCAAAGAAAGAACAGTGAAGAAAGTCAGTACGATCAGTAGAGCATTGAAGTAGGCGGTTATGAGATGAGCGCAGATTTCTATTGTGGTTGGCGCAAATGTATTGAAAGTGAGGGGCTTATTTTGTTTCTAGGATTACGGATACGGTTCGGTCAGATCGGTGGAGTCGACTCGACCTGCACTGGAAGCCGTCAACTGGTCGGCTGGCTCACACAATGGGCCTACACAACCGGTAAGTCTCGCTAGTAGACTTAGGCCCGTGTTACAGAACCTTACTCAAGTACTACTTAAACTGCGTTCAAACGATTACTGCTTGAGCGAAGAATCTAGACTTAAGCGTTCAGTTGTTTAGAACTATCTTCAAACTCAAATCAAACGAAACTACGCTTGAGTAGTGATTTTGATCTCCGATTACGTGAATAAGCAATCATTATGGTAACCCAGAACAAAAGTTGGTTTTCTATTGCAATTCTTTTTTTTCGCACGATTTCGACAAAACTGGATCAAAACCGGATGACGAGGCGGACGACACGATGTTATTGACACTGACAGCCACCCTTAACGCCCTTAAATAAATTATTATTATAATATACTTCTGCAAATATATCCATTTTGATTAGGTAGGTACTCGATTTACTCCAAATCCACAAGAATTATGAGAATAAGGAATAATTATAAGAATAATGAGAATCTATGCTCAAGTGACTACACTTGCGAAAACAAAGATCAAATCTCGCCTCAAGCAGAGATTCTGAGCTAATTGTGATTTTAAATTATGGACACATTGAGTGGAGCTCAGTCAAGCCTCAAGCACTGTTCTATAATACGTAAAAAATGACATTTTAAAGTGACATTGCTCAGGTGATTATTGATTGTAGTTTCTCTGCTCAAGTCAAGTTCTAAAATTAAAACTCGCAACTGAGACTAGTTTTAAGTAATGCTTGAGTCTTGATTGTAGTTCTGTAATACGGGCCTTAGGTCTACTGTACACGGACGCGTAGCGTCATAGACGCGTATTCGTCATTATACGCTTAGTGTACGCCTGCGTGAAGCTTACATACTATGGAGTTTCTTGCACGTTTTTCTCCATAGAGATCTACGCTTTGGAACGTGCAATTTAGCTACACTTTCTTTTTTGATTGACCGACTTTTTGACAACTCAAAAGTAGGTACCTGTGATTGGTCTATTTGTAATAAACGTTTCTGATTTCTGAATACGTGTTGATGAAGCTACGCTTACGTGTACAGTAGACCTTAGTGCGAATTATTAAACGTACTCATACGCGTTTACGTAAACGTTGTACCAAAATTAAATAAGCGCCATCTGGTTACGAAACGGTGGAACTTTTTACGATGTGTCATGCAATTTTATAATGTTTACCCACAGGTGGCCGATGCGGGCTTGGTACTTCGCATGAGGAACAGGATATCAGCGCTGCAGAGTGAACTGTCCAGGACACAGAAGAGGGCTAGTGACCTTGAAGAGAGGATTATGAGTAAGAGACATCTTATTAAACATTCTTCCCTATTATAATAAAAAACTGGGCAAGTGTAAGTCGGAAATTTCAACTCGACACCTCCACGCGTTCCCGAGATAAAGGGTATTGACAGAAAGACAGGCGGACGGACAACAAAGTGATCCTATGACGGTTCTTTTTTTTGAGGTACGGAACCCTAAAAAAGTAAAGCTTTCAAAACGTGGAATTCAAATTTATAAGTAGTTTCTGAGATCATAGTTTTAGTGAACGCGGAGATATCGCGCGAATTCCGCCGGGCGCACCGTTGCAGACAACGAGTAGTGGTGCAAAAAGACCTTACGCAAGAGGGGGATAAGCGTGATCAACAAATGTCATGAAGCTTGAGTGTTTGCAGTTCAACGAATCACTAACAGGATTATATCGATAAGACTTAATCCACATTTCAGAAAATATCAATTTCTCTTATCTGAGGGGCTCGTGCGGTCGTGCCCAATTAATAACAGCCACATGGACCGATCGATCGTTATGCTACGCTTGTTGAAGACTACCTATGGGTTGTTAACATACCGAGCTTATTCGTAATAATACGATACCTACGTAATATATGTAGGGTGACTGGTAATTCGTGACCGATACTTAAACACGTGATTGTACTCGTGAATACAAACAACTTTCCCAAATAAACTTTTTTTTTGTATACTCACTAGTTTTAACACATTATTGTGTTAAAACTAGTGAGTATATCACAAAAGATTACGTACACCTATGGGTTTGTAAGCCGCGCGGGTGTTCTATCACTATTGTAGGTACGACGGCGTCACGCGGCTAACAGCTGAGCGGTCGCCGGCGCGTATTTAAACAGCTGTTTTGTTATTGTGATAAAACTGATGAGAATATAAAAAAAGTTTCTTTGGGAAAGTTGTTTGTAATCACGTGTTTAAGTATCGGTCACTAATTACCAGTCACCCTGTATACGTACGTAAGATTATGATTCGTTATAATATATAAAACGTACGATTCGATTGAATGCCTTCAATCGAATCGTACGTATTCGTACTGCGCTTTTTGAGGTTGGCCTGTGGATGGGTGACCGTCTTAACATACCGAGCTTCCTCAGTGGCTAAGAAATCATTTTAAGCCATTGTTCCCGGCCGTAATACAATTCAGCTTCAATTTGTGACCCCTAATTGTGATTGTCTTTGCCTCACCCAACCTGGGTACGGAGTCTGTTTAGAGTTTTCCAGGTTGGCCATGGCAACTCGTGTCCAGGCAAGAAGCTCTCCGACGATTCTATAAAATCATCAGGAGGTTTAAACTTCTTCCGTCAAAGGTCGCATCTCCGAGCTGGTGTTACTATGAGATGGAGGATTACTATGAAAAGGAGCCCGTTCACCTTAGCTCCTGCTGTTCAGAATGTATCTCTGGAGTACACCGACCGCCTTCAGCTCTTGGGAGTTGAAATTTCTTCAGACCTTAAATTTGGGCGGTTCATTGAGCTGCTAGGAAACTCGGCGTACATGCAAAGGTCCGGCAGTACTTCACACCAGGATAGCTTTTAATGTTATACAAAGCACAGGTCCGTTCGTTGTTGAAACTTCTACGGTCCGGACCAAACGTTTCGCCTCGTCGTTTATACCGCGTACATCGAGAGACTGGAACAATTTGCCTGCTGCGGTCTTCCCGTCCAATTATAATTTAGGTGTCTTCAAGGCTAGAGTGAATAGGCTCTCAATAAGTTAGTGCGCCTCACCATCAACGATTGCATCACTACTTATCATCAGGTAGAATCGCAGTCAAGCACTAGTTTATATCAATAAAAAAAAATGGACTCACGAGAAATTTTTTTCGACTATTAAGTTATCTATTATTTTTTTATTTTTTTTTATCCTCACATCGGAACGCCTTGCAGCAATTACACCAATGGAGCATAATCAGTCCAGAATCTGCTTCATCAAAGGAGTGGCGCGGCAGAGGGTCACGTCGCTCGCTTACACAGCATCAGGCCATCGCTCCTCCAGGATTCCACATGCATCGAATCCCACATCGAACACATTTTGAAATGTCAAAGCCCTTACGATGAGTTTTTACAAAGAAAATTTATTACTAATGTTATCCTCTTCTTCCCCAGACCGCCATTCATCACCTCCAACAAATCCGAACATAGACCGCTATAAGCTAGAAGAGCTGGAGATCGAGAACAAGAAGTTACGGGAACACTTGGAGAGGCTGCGAGCTGCTGGAGACACCATGCTGGTCTCCAAGGAAGTCATAGGTAAGGGCTGAACCTTGAATTGATAGCTACTGGTTTGACCATGGCCATGTTTTCGCTAAATGACCCTTTTCTCAACTGACTTCAAAAAGGAGGAGGTTGTCAGTTCGGATGTTTAATTATTTTTATTCATGATCGGGCATAACTCCGTCATATAGACAGAGTTGCAAAGTTTATTTTTGTTCGAAAAAGGTTTATTCCGAATTGGAGCCACCATTGAGTTTCGGAGACAGACAACAGAACTCATCAAAAACTCCGGATCTGAGTTCAAAGAAGAGAGTCTTCAACCATGCTGCCAAGTCCTACAAAAAGGCACTAAGGAAGGCTCGCTTCGACCGCATTAACCATATTGGTACAAAGCTCTCTGCGCAGCCGTCCGGTAGCAGAGCATTCTGGTCCCTTGCCAAGTCGGTCGAAGCGAACTTCTGTCGGCCCTCATTGCCTCCGCTGGTTAAACCTGATGGAACACTGGCTCATACAGCGAGAGAGAAAGCGGGTCTCTTTGCATCTCTCTTCGCCCATAATTCTCGTCTTGACACTGGTAGTGCTACTCCACCGACTCTACCTCACTGCGATACTTCGATGCCCGAGGTCCGCATAAGGAACAAAGAGGTTCTGAGAGCACTGTGTCGTCTTGACGTGAATAAAGCTAGTGGACCAGATGGTATACCAGCGATTGTTCTCAAGGCTTGTGCACCCGAGTTGTCTCCTGTATTGACGCGTTTGTATCGCCTCTCATTTCGGACTGGTATAGTGCCCAAGTCCTGGAAGCTTGCCAACGTGCAACCCGTGCCCAAAAAGGGCAGTCGTACCGATCCTACCAACTATCGGCCGATTTCAATAACCTCCATACTCTGCAAGATTATGGAGCGTGTATTGAACTCGCGCCTCTTGGCATACCTGGAAGGTAACGATCTCCTCAGTGATCGACAGTACGGGTTTCGCCACAATCGATCTACTGGGGACCTACTAGTTTATGCCACCCACTTGTGGGGCGAGACCCTCGAGAAGAATGGGGAAGCGATTGCTGTTTCCTTAGACGTCTCGAAGGCCTTCGACAGGGTATGGCACGCTAGTCTATTGAGTAAGCTTTCAGCGTACGGCGTTTCCCCTGGTCTGATTAACTGGGTAAAAGACTTCCTGAGTGAACGTTCTCTCCGAGTTGTTATCGATGGATGCTCATCAGAGCCCATGACGACTAATGCCGGAGTTCCTCAGGGGTCTGTTCTCTCTGCAACTCTCTTCCTGCTGCATATCAACGATCTGCTGATGCCCGGTATCTATGGGTATGCAGATGATAGCACAGTTGTAGAGAGATACCTGCCAGGTGCTCGAGCTAGTAAGGAGCTAATCCGGTCCGAAAGAGAGGCTATGGTAGAGCGTGCGAATGTCTCACTTCAGGCAGTCTCCAAGTGGGGTGAAGCCAATCTGGTGGGATTCAACGCCGCCAAAACACAAGCGTGTCTATTCACCGCTAAAAGGAGCCCGTTCACCTTGGCTCCTGTTTTTCAGAATGTATCCCTGGAGTACACCGACCGCCTTCAGCTCTTGAGAGTTGAAATTTCTTCAGACCTTAACTTTGGGCGGTTCATTGAGTCCAAAGCCAAGTTAGCTGCTAGGAAACTCGGCGTACTTGCAAAGGTCCGGCGGTACTTCACACCAGGGCAGCTTTTAATGTTATACAAAGCACAGGTCCGTTCGTGTGTAGAGTACTGCAGCCACATATGGGCTGGTGCTGCAAAATGCCACCTGGCAGCTTTGGACTCGGTGGAAAGGCGTGCAAAGAGGCTAATTGGTGATCCAGATCTGGTTAATTCCAATCTACAAAGTCTTGAGCACAGGCGTAGGGTAGCCAGCCTTTCGGTGTTTTACAGAATTCTTTTTGGAGAGTGTGCGCAGGAATTGCATGACTTGATTCCACCATCTCATTTCTACCATCGGACAAGCCGACGAACGGCGAGTATCCACCCTTACGTTGTTGAAACCTCTACGGTCCGGACCAAGCGTTTTGTCTCGTCGTTTATACCGCGTACATCGAGGGACTGGAATAATTTGCCTGCTGCGATTTTCCCGTCCGATTATAATTTGGGTCTCTTCAAGGCTAGAGTGAATAGGCTCTCAATAAATTAGTGCGCCTCACCATCAACGATTGCATTACCACTTACCATCAGGTGGAATCGCAGTCAAGCACTAGTTTATATCAATTAAAAAAAAAAAAAAACTGACAGCAAATTAACCGCAATTGCTGCCAACCCATAAATATGCATTGTTTACGCAATCACACAACATAACGTCGCGCCTGTACACTCGAAAGGTTACGTGATATATCTATATAGGGTGACTGGTAATTAGTGACCGATACTTAAACACGCGATTGTACTCATGATTACAAACAACTTTCTCAAAGAAACTTTTTTTATATACTCACTAGTTTGTAGATACATTCACTGATTAGGTACGTACACCAATGGGTTTGCAAGCTGCGCGGGTGTTCTATCACTATTGTAGGTACGGCGGCGTCATGCGGGCTGAGCGGTCGCCGGTCCCAGGCGCGCGTATTTAAACAGCTGTTTTATTATTGTAATAAAACTAATGAGAATATAAAAAAAAAGTTTCTTTGGGAAAGTTGTTTGTAATCATGAGTACAATCATGTGTTTAAGTATCGGTCATTAATTACCAGTCACCCTATATATATAAAAGGAGAAACTGACTGGCTGACATATCAGCGCACAGCCAAAACTACAGGGCCTAGGAGCTTAAAATTTTGCACAAGGTTTCCTTTTATGACGTATGTGAGCACTAAGAGACGATTTCACCATCTGTATTATGTACAATTACCTATGATCCACAATAAAGATGAATTGATTTTTCAAAATAACCCCCTAATGGGAGAAGTGGGTGTCAGAGTTTGTATAGAGAAACCTATCTTCACGCGGGGGAAGACGCTGGCAGAATCTAGTTCAGTAAATCAGGGTAGACACACATTTTCTATCAAAGTTAAAGTTGTTGAATACGGCAACTAAAAAGTAAAAAAAACTTAATTTTTATTAAAAAAAACGTTTTTTTATATAGGGTGACTGGTAATTAGTGTACGATACTTAAACACGTGATTGTGCTCATGATAACAAACAATTTTTATTATGGGAGCAAAGTCGGAATCGCGAAAAAAATATCAGCTGTTCAGTACATTAGGCAAACATAAATGTACAGCTGATTTTTTTTTTGGCGATTTCAGGTTTGTTCCCATAGTAAAAGTTGTTGGTTATCATGAGCACAATCACGTGTTTAAGTATCGTACACTAATTACCAGTCACCCTATATATGCGGAAAGTCATTAAATAACTTCTCTCACTCTGGGTGAAGCGAGAGGGAGTGTCAGATTTTTACCGACTAAGACCCATAGTGTTCCTTCAGTTGTCCCTTGCGTTTCTAGGCCGCAGTAACTCTTTCGAACAACCCTACAGCTCGATCGAATCAATCCTAAATTAGTGTTATTTTGTCTTCTAGAACAAATGAATGTGATGCAGAAAGAATTAGACAGAAGAAGAGACGAGTGCATACAGCTCAAGAGCGTCCTCACCAACCAGGTATGTATTTTATAACTGGCTTTCTTGTTTACCCATAACACGCAGGAGAACCAAGGTTACCGACAAAGTGGCGGTACCTTCATACAAGCAGAAAAGCCGGCGGCATGCCTTACTAAAATGCTCGATAGAGAATCAATATCAAACCCGAACTATTTAAAAGTTCGCGCGCTTTAATTCTTATCAAAATAACACAAAGTATCTACCTATGCCACACTGCTACACAGCGCGCGCAGAGTTTCGCATTGGCAGCATTTACGCGAGAGCTATATCTATCTCGCTTACACGTACCGGCTTTTGCCGGGCTTTCAAATACTATCTCTGTCTCTTTCGCACTTATAGCGATGTGCCGTATAACGAGTTAGGACCTTTTGCGTCTACAAATCGATCAGTATGGAAGATTTAAGCCGGGCATTCGTATGAAGTTGCTCGCGTATGCGTGACCATGTCACCTTGCCAACTCTGCAGTGTTGCCGTTTTAGCGACGTTGTGAGATCTTGGAGATTTTTAACGAGTTTGGAGACTTTTTTTAAGATTTAGCAACAATAAAAACTAGCGACTTTTTAAAATAACGAAATTAAATATTCATGCAATATCTTAAAAAAAAAGTGGTTTTCTTAGATTTTCTCAGTGATACAATTGTTTTGGTGACTTACCTACAACAATGGAGGTAATTGTACCTTGTGAGGATTTAAAATGCGTTCTAGTTTTGATTGGCGAAGATAAGGTAAAATCTTTAAACTTTGCTCAGAAAAAAACAGTTAATTTCTTCATTAAAACCGACGCCTAATCTGTGTATTTCTCAGACTAGTAAATCGCATAAACGAAAATTTAATAGTGTATAAAACTAGTTGGATTGTTGTGCTGCATATTTTTTTCGAACGAAGATTCCGTTTGGAATACATCTGGTTATAATGATTTAAATAACATATCTGGCGCCATTAAAATGCACGCAAATTCCCATAGACACCTGTGTGCAATGGTTTCTTTCGGTAATTTCGAAAACTGAACTTTCTTTTTTTGAAATCGGTAAAAATTTTATTGGGCTTGCCTTATTTTGAAACCCTAGGCACGCCACTGACCGACATAGCACGAAGAATCGCCAAACTTAAGTGGCAATGGGCAGGGCACATTGCTCGCAGAACGGATGGCCGTTGGGGCTGAAAGATTCTGGAATGGCGACCACGTACCGGAAGACGTAGCGTTGGAAGGCCTCCTACAAGGTGGACCGATGACTTGGTAACGGTTGCGGGAGTCCGATGAATGCGAAAGGCACAGGACCGTTCATTGTGGCGACACTTGGGGGAGGCCTATGTCCAGCAGTGGACGTCTTTCGGCTGAAATGATGATGATGATGATGAAATCGCCCACCAGTATCGGGAACAAGGTCTAAGCTACCGGCGTTCAGGGCTACAGAGAAAAACCTAACAGTACGAGGAGTGTTCTGAAGAACCACTTTCTGAATTAAGGTGAAAGCATCAGGGAAGCTCGCAAAGTTCAAATTTTTATAAATTCGTCATTCCAACACGATCCCATTGTCATTTTGCTATAAGTTCGTAATCTGATAATTCATAATGATCGATCATTGATCGGTAATGGTCTCGTAGTAGAATGACAATTTCGAGCATTTTAAAAGCAATGACTGCACAATGACGTTCTAATGGACCTACCGTTAGAATGTCACTGATTAAAGGAACTGTTAAAATTTTAGCAGATTACCACATTGCGAGATATTCTATAGGTACGAGATTACCGCTTCTTTCAATGGAGTGTCAGTGGTTGACCATTGGAAAGTCATAATGACGCCATTATATAGATTATCAAACTTGTCAAAATCAACAATTATGAAATCAATTATAGACGAAGATGGGTAGGCCTTTAGTATGGGACGCTACTTGTGTCGATACTCTTGCGCCTTCCCATCTTCCTAACTCGTCGTGTTGTGCTGGTGCTGCCGCTGCGGCTGCGGAGAACCTCAAGCGGCGAAAATATAATAACCTTGTTGGAAGTTATATTTTCGAACCGTTTGGGGTTGAAACTCTCGGTTCGTGGGGTCCGAGTGCTCACAAGTTGTATAAAGATCTGTCAAAACGTCTAGTTGACACTTCGCGTGACCCAAGGGCTGGCATTTACCTCGGACAGAGGATAAGCATTGCCATACAGCGTGGCAATGCCGCCAGTCTTTTGGGCACATTACCAGTCGACAGCGATGTGGAAGAGTTTTTTGACGCCATATTTTAGTTTTAGTTAGTTGTAATTAGATTAGGGTTTTTATTATTATTTATTTTATTTTATTGTAATTATAGTTAGTATTTTTAAATGTAAATAAATGACGACCCCATTATAGACCATTCTGACACTATTGTAATAGCAGACTTGAGTCCCAGGAGTTGCGACCGCGTACCGGAACACGCAGCGTTGAAAGACCTCCCACAATCGATGGTGGACCGATGACCTGTTGAGGGTCGCGGGGATCTCATGAATGCGTGACGCACAGCACCCATTGTTGTTATGAAACTTGGGGGAAGCCTATGTCCAACAGTGGACGGCTTTCGGTTGAAATTATGATGTCCAATTCTAGGACAATAGTCTACCCGTGAGCCAAATTTCATTAAAAATCGTTCAGCCGTTCGTGAGTGATGAAGTAACAAACAAACACTCACAAACTTCCGCCATTATAACATTAGTGTGATGTATGTATGACATACGTCATACTGGACAGACTGTTATCTAAAAAGTATTTTGGCTGTCACTCATAAATCTGATAAGGCGTGATAACAATATCAGAGCTATTTACTCGTGTCACAGTAATATACTTACACAAAACATTGGTCTTCTGTTTGTCTGTGAGAGTGATATCATAAATAGAAATCACTTTTTCTGAGCTGCCCCCCTATCCAAGTTACGACCGTTTTGTTTCGATTCTCTTGTGTCGAGCTCCTCGAGTCGGCCACGCCTCCGATTCCTTTGTTCTGACCACGTGACTGAGCGTTGAGATGACGTCAGTACAACGGAATCGGAGGCGTGGCTGACTCGAGGCGTTCGACGCAAGAGGATCGAAACGAAACGGTCGTAACTTGGCTAGACCTAATGTTTTTTTTTTTAATGTTGGCCCCATATTAGGATTTACTCCTGTATTGTGGGTCCTTCAACATACATATAAACTCACGTACACAAGACACTCAGGACCGAAACAATTAACTGTAGGCTGTACAAATATTTTTCCGTGCGGTATTCGCACCCAATCGCTTTACCATTGCGCCAACTCGAATCGAGTTTTTAGTCTAGTGGCAATACCGACTGACCTGTTGGTCTAGTCGTCAGTGGCCCTGACTGCTATACCGGAGGTCGGGGGTTCGATTCCCACCTAGGACAAATGTCTATGTGATGAGCATGATCATTTGTTCTGTGTCTGGGTGTAATTTATCTATAATATGTATGTATTTAGAAATATATAAGTATGTTTATCAGTTGTCTAGTACTCATAACACAAGCTCTGCTTAGTTTGGGACTAGATGGTGTTGTGCGAAAGTTGTGGAATATATATAAAAAATAATACATGGCCTGTACTGAAAAATTCAGAACCACCGCCGCCCCCTCACCACGTTGACATGGTAGGAACATATTGCTATCTCTTTTGTATTGTACATATGTAACCTAATGGCGATTACGTCATATGTCAGTATATTCATCTTTATTCTGTTACTTGACAGTTTTCTCCTTCCTCCAGATTTAAAAGATTTTTAATTTACTTTTACGGGTTTGAAAAACTTGTGTAAATTTCCATGCAAATAAAAAAAAAATTGAGTCTGCTACTTATGTATATCTAGACTCCTTATTTTTATTATATTTACAGGATTATTTCAAAAACACATATCTAATTAAAACAATACATATATACACTAAAGACTCCTAACTAAAATATGGCGTCATAAAACTCCTCCGCATCGCTGTCGACTGGAAGTGTGCCCAAAAAGCTGGCGGCATTGCCACGTTGTATGGCAATGCTTAATCTCTGACCGAGGTAAAAACTAGCCCTTGGGTCACGCGAAGTGTCTACTAAGCGTTTTGATAGTTCTTTAAAAAGCGTAGTTCGTAAAGTTTCAACCCCAAACGGCTCAAAAATATAACTGCTGACGAGGTTGTTATATTTCTGTCGCTTGCGGTACGCCACTGCGGCAGCACCAGCACAGCACGATGAGTATGCGCAAGACAGTCCGTATAAAACATATATTCTTAGTTTCATCATAATAGTCGCAGAACAAGTACATCCGAATGATGACACTAATATGTAACCCAAATATTTTACCTTATCGTAACACAGTGTTTTAGTTGGGATTAAAGCTGACACATTTCTTTTGTAACAAACGGAAATACAAAGCGCTAAGTTTATACTGAAATCATTTTGTGTTTACTAAAAGTGATGTCAGTTTAAATTTACTTTCGTTTCACGTATAAGTAATTTTGTGAGTGTAATCAATAATACTAATTGTTTGAATTTTGTTTTATGAATTTTATACAATTGATGTGGCGTGTTTGTTTACAAAATATGACATGTAACAAAAAATACACTATAGTGAAAATATTTACTCTTGAGTGATGAGATTTTTTAGATGATCTTGTTTGTTTTCATAAGTCATTTGTGCCTATGTTAAACTTATCAATTTTAATGAGCCAGTATAATCTGATATTAAGTTCCGTGGACAGTGTTATAAATGATTTTTTAAGTTAATTAATAGTGATGTCGTTACCATTGACTGGAGTGAAAATATCAAAACAAATGTACATGGATCAGCCGGTACATAGGAGTAATTATTATTATTGCCAGAAAGAGGTGAGGTTATTTTTTGACATCAATTCTTTGCATTAAGCCAGTGTCAAATTTAGAAAGTTTTTATTTTTTTAAACAGTTTAATAATAATTCTGCAACTGTCACACAACGCCGTCTAGTCTCAAGCTAAGCAGAGCTTGTGTTATGAGTACTAGACAACTGATAAACATACTTATATATTTCAAAATACATACATATTATAGATAAATTACTCACAGACACAGGACAAATGATCGTGCTCATCACACAAACATTTGTCCTGGGTGGGAATCGAACCCACGACCTCCGGCATAGGATTCCTTCGAGTGAAGTTCAGTGTATGTTTTAATTATTCGCAAATTGATTCCTAGTGGATATTGTGATGTAAAATTGGTGTAGTTTTGTATCTCAAGTGTCTGCGCAACTGGACAATATGTGGAATCATTGAAACAGGCGCGAGCTCGGTAAAATGGAGCTGAGAATTTTATTGTAGTGTTCACTACCTCAGTGAAGTTAACCGAGAAGGTTGACTTGATACATTTGCTGCCAAATACTACAAAACATTAGAATGTGTGCATCCATATTCTTATGGTAAACACGTTAACTATTCATACGAAGACATGGCTTAAAAGACTTAGTACCCAAGCCAAAAACATTAACAAAAAAAAAAGAATTCGATGAATTAGGAACCTCCTCCTTTTTGAAGTCAGTTAGAAGAGACTACATATTTCAATTATTATTTTTTTGGGTCACTCGCTTTTGGCCGCTGTCCCATCTGATGGTAAACGATGGTGTTGTGGCTTCTAAATAGAATAGAATAGAATAGTCTTTATTCGATACAGGCAATACAATAGACAACAACACAAAAACAAAAAAAAGTACAGATTTACAATATAGTTGCGCTGAGCGTGTCCGAACCGAAAGGGTCACCAACTCAGCAATTGCTGGGCTTCAGACACCCAGCGCTGATTTTCAGCTGGCACCCCGCAGTGACGCGCGGATGATGGTAAATAAAATATAACATATAAATAAACCTATATAAATATAACCCTTACTTAAACTAAAAAATTGATACAAGTGTAGTAAATAAGTATTTATTTGTTATTGCAACACAGAAGCCGTGGTTCCAAGCTCTGAAAAACGTCGTGAGTAATAGTATTAAATGTAGTAGCGATCAGTGTTCATAATACCAAATGCTTTTCTTAGATGCTTTAGTTTATCACTGGTTTTTTTTATTTTTTTAACAATGTTTTTTTATATAATGCATTAAAATAATAACACAATCGGGTTTTTAAGCCTCAGATATATACACCAACATGACGCGTAACGCTAAATCTACGTACTTGACGCTTTTTTTTTAAGGTGGGAAATAAATCGTCCATTGACTTTTCCCACTCAAGGATAGAGCGAGAGGGCGTGTCAGACTTTTACTGACAAAACCACAACTATTTATTTATTTTACTATTTATGTACACACAAAAAAAAACAGAAAAAGATAATACATAATAGACATTAGTACAAAGGTGCTGCCACCTATGTTCCTTCTTTGCCCTTTGCGTTCCAGGATCACGCGTTTTCCTTTCGGAAGCAAACCCATGGCCTCAGTAGCCATTCCTCCTCGCTCCGGACCATGACCAGCCCCCCGAGCCAAGTTACGATCGTTTCGTATGCGTCGAACGCCTCGAGTAGGCCACGCCTCCGATTCCTTTGTTCTGACCACGTGACTAAGCGTTGAGATGACGTCAGAGCAAAGAAATCGGAGGCGTGGCCTACTCGAAGCATTCGACGCGAACGAAACGATCGTAACTTGGCTAGGGGGGCTGTAACGGGGCCCGGCGGAATTTACGTGACACTGCAATGTTGCCCAGTGTCCCGCAACTCGTTCCCCAACATTTTGCAATACATTCACATGACGCGGGACATGTTGTTGTACAATTTGACAGAGTTGTGCGGCATGTTGGGGGCATTTGTCCCCTAATGTATCTGGCTGAAAAAACTCCTAAAAATTATAAAAATGTCTCGTTAATCTGAAATATTGACTGTTAGAAACTGCTTAAAGCATTAAGGCCCGTATTACAGAACCTTACTCAAGTACTACTTAAACTGCGTTCAACCGATTACTGCTTGAGCGAAGAATCTCGACTTAAGCGTTCAGTTTATTTTAGAACTATCCTCAATTTTAAATCAAACGCAACTACGCTTGAGTAGAGATTTTGATCTCTGATTTAAATCCACAACAATTTCCATGAGATTCTATGCTCAAGCGTGGTCTCGACTACACTTGCTAAAACAAAGACCAAATCTCGCCTCAAACAGAGATTCTGAGCTGATTGTGATTTTAAAATAAAGACACATTAAGTGGAGCTCACTCAAGCACTGTTTTATAATACGTAAAAAATGTCATTGTAAAGTGACACTGCTCAGGTGATTATTGATTGTAGTTTCTCTGCTCAAGTCAAGTTCTAAAATGAAAACTCCAACTGAGACTCGTTTTAAGTAATGCTTGAGTCTTGATTGTAGTTCTGTAATACGGGCCTAAGTCCGCCTTTATACGTTTATTTATTTATTTAATTCTTTATGCACACAAAAGTACAGAGGCGGACTAAAGCGCCTATTACACCACTCGATATTCAGACAGTCTTTAGTCTATGTATATCTATGTATCTCATCGACTCATCGTGGAGTTTTTGGCGGGATTTCTTCGAGTGAAGTTCAGTGGCTGTTTTAATTATTCGCAAATTGATTCTTAGTGGATATTGTGATGTAAAATTGGTGTAGTTTTGTATCTCAAGTGTCTGCGCAACTGGAATAATATGTGGGATCATTGAAACAGGCGCGATCTCGGTAAAATGGAGCTGAGAATTTTATTGTAGTTTTAGCTACCTCAGCGAAGTTTGCTGAGAAGGCTGAATCGATACATTTGCTGCCAAATACTTCAAAAACCATTAGAATGTGTTACACTCGCATTCTAATGTAAAACAAAAAAAAACAACTATTACGGAAGACTTATTACGCAAGAAAACATGGACGAAAGACTAGGCGATATGGTCGAACGACTATAGCCTTCCCTAAGGGGTAAACAGAAACAAAAAAAGTATCTCATCATTCGTTTCTTTACACGACATTGGTTTAGGTTGCTCTTTTTCTTGTGTGACGCTACATAGACTGTCTGAATATCGAGTGGTGTAATAGGCGCTTTAATGCCATAAGGCATTTTCTACCAGCAGCCAACGTTTGGGTGATGCAGAGACAAATTGTGGTAGGTGCAATATTAAGCATTAAACAATTGGTTGAGGAGCAGTGGTGGCCGAGTGGTAACGGCCCCGACTTACGATTTGTAGGTCGCAGGTATAAACCCAGCCAGGCGCATTACTTTGTGTAATTTATTTCATCACCACTGCTCTTAAAACGGTGAAGTGAACATCGTGAGGAAACCGGCATGTCCTAGACCCAAAAATTCGAAGACATGTGACATTCACCAACCCGCACTGGGCCCGCGTGGTGGATTACGGTCCATTCCCTCTCCTAGAGAGGAGGCCTGAGTCCCAACAGTGGGAACATTATAAGGCCGACTATATACTATATAAACAATTGGCGCAATGTTAAGCATTAAACATTTGGAGCAAACAAATATTATTTATTTTACGTTTCTGTTGCATTTAGTTTTACTAAATAAATATAATCGGAATCATAATATCCACTTTCTGTGCAACGGTCACATTTTTTTTTTAAATTTCCGTATTCATAATAGATTACAATAAAATTTATTTTTCATCACTGATGTTTTCTTTTTGTTTTTCCATGCCTTCTGTTGCTGTCATTGCATGGTACAAAATTTAATTTTTTTATAGTTCGGCCTACTATCCACGGGCGCGTAGCTTCATGGACGCGTATTTGTCATTTACGCTTGGTGTACGCCTGCGTGAAGCTTACATACAAATCTATGAAACTGTCGGCTAAACAGCAACGTCATGCCGTCGTGTCTTTACGCGTCCGTGGGCAGTATTCGTCATTATACGCTTGGTGTACGCCTGCGTGAAGCTTACGCGTCGTGCCGTTCGTGTCGTTGCCGCTTTGTCGACACAGTTTTGTATGTAAGCCTCACGCAGGCGTACACCAAGCGTATAATGACGAATACGCGTCTATGAAGCTACGCGTTTACACTAGGCCTTAATAAACTTTTTTTAAGCATGGTGCATAGCTGTTGTAAGCACCTTGCTTCTTGTGATTTACAAAAGTATGTTTCAACATTTAAAATGTCCAATTAACTCCGTAGTAGTTATTTTGTAGAACCCCTTTGTAATTAATAAAAACCCTATATAGGGTGACTAGTAATTAGTGTACGATACTTAAACACGTGATTGTGCTCATGATAACCAACAACTTTTACTACATATGGGAACAAACCTGAAATCGCGAAAAAAAAACAGCTGTTCAGTACATTTATGTTTGCCTAATGTACTGAACAGCTGATATTTTTTTCACGATTTCGCCTTTGCTCCCATAATAAAAATTGTTTGTTATCATGAGCACAATCACGTGTTTAAGTATCGTATGCTAATTGCCAGTCACCCTATGTGTAGTCTAAATTGTTAATAATTTCTAAAACAAAGCTTATTTAATATCACATCATTTGAGCTTTAATTCCAAAGTAGTCCCCTACACTTAAATACCGAATAACCCAAAACATATACCGAATAACCTTACACTCAATTTTAAACTCTATTCTAACAGACGGTGAACTTAAAGTCGCTTGCCACATCAAACTACGGTTCGGACGTCGATATTATCAACGAAGATGGTGAATTAGCGACTGCCTATGAAGCACAAAAAGGAATTAACAGGTAATACAAAATTTACTTTAATTTTACTACAATTTGCCTGTAGCGGTCTTCCCGTCCGATTACAATTTAGGTGTCTTCAAAGCTAAAGGGGTTCAAAGCTAAAACTTCAGTGGCAATAGGCAGGGCACATTGCTCGCACAACAGATGGTCAATGGGGACGAAAAGTTCTGGACTGGCGACCGCATACTGGAAGACGCAGCGTTGGAAGGCCTCTAACAAGGTGGACCGTGCACCTGGTGAGGGTCGCGGGAATCCGATGGACGCGAGACGCACAGGACCGGCCATTATTGCGACACTTGGGGGAGGCCTATGTCCAACTGGACATCTTTTGGCTGAAATGATGATGACGAAGGCTAGAGAGAATAGGTTCTTAATAAACTAGTGCGATCCACCATCATCGATTGCATCACTGCTTACCATCAGGTGGGATCGCAGTCAAGCACTAATTGAACCATACAGGGTGGATTTTTGAGACAGGTCAATAAAGGTAGGTACTTTAACCGTTATAGTTACAGAAAAACGTTGCTAGGAGACCATCTATAAATTTTTAACATATTCTGATATTGGGATATGTATAAAAAGAATAACATACGAGTAACATAACAATACAATTACATCTTCAATTAAATCATTAAAAAGATGGTGGAGGAGCATTACCCAATCACTTTAATTTTTCTTCTCCTTTCTCTATTGTATATTTTAATATTAATTAGTTTATTATTTGGTAATGTACCTATTTATGTATTATATGTATATATATATTATTGTATTTTTATTATCTTTTCTTTTTTTTGTACATTATTTATGTTGGTTGTTGTACACTGACAGCCCCAAATCTTTTTCTTTCGTTCAGTACATCCAAAGGTTGTCTGGTAGAAATTGCCCTGTGCAATAAGACCGCCTATTGTACACTTTTTTTTTTTATAAAATTAGCCCTGTAATAATTTAAGGTGTGCAATAAAGAAATAAATAAATCTAACTGTTTCTAGGCAACTACAAGAAGAATTAATAGCAGAAAAGAAATTTTATTCAGAACACATATCGAGATCAAAATCGGAGATCGAGAAGCTAAGAGAAGACAACGAGAAATATCAAAAGTGAGTACAATATTTCATTTGATATTTTTTTCTGTAAATAATTTTGTAAAATGTGTGCATTTAGTAATAATAATATTTAGATGATAGTTATGTCTTAGTTGAAGTACTGATTTTGTTATGCACCGAGTAAACTTTATAGAGTACTATCTTCTACCCGCGGCTTCGCCTGCTTTACAGGATTACTTTGTTGTCCGTCTGTCAAGACTTTTCTCAGGAACGTGTGGAGTTATTAAACTGAAAATAATATCAAATACTCAGGTCTCCCATTCCTTGGAGTAGTGATAAAATGTAACTTCTAAGTCAACGCAATTTAAAGAAACCAAAAAACAAGGAAATCAAAATCTACAGGATACTTTCTGTTGACCTAGAATCTTGAAATTTGGCTAGAAGCAAGGTCTCATAGCACAAGTAAAGTATATAGTCTGAAAACTAATAGCGGTCAAGCGCGAACCTATCAAGAATAAAAAAAAAGAAAACCGTCGTCACAAAATTATACGTTTTGGAGACACGGAAAAATGTTCGAGTCTCGATTCTGTGTCTCTCAACTCTCACTAGGCTTATTTTTTATTTTATGTAAAATCATGAAGGCTATTCGGTGCATAACGAAACAGGGTCTTTTTTTATTTAACATACCTCATCTTCATTCACAAATCATTCTA
The DNA here is from genome assembly GCA_905147345.3 of Mythimna impura. Classification (NCBI taxonomy): domain Eukaryota; kingdom Metazoa; phylum Arthropoda; class Insecta; order Lepidoptera; family Noctuidae; genus Mythimna; species Mythimna impura. The sequence goes on along the minus strand of LR990369.1, from coordinate 6,278,650 downwards.
CATAGTTTTGTTTCCAATTGGGACGTTTCTCTTTTTTATCGACAATCAATTAGTACAATAAATGGTGATTGAGACGTATTTCATCCATTCTGTCAGATTTTTTTTATGCACCTCGGCTATAGGGCGTTTGAAAAAATTCGTAACTTTCCTATATAAATAATTAAACATTATCCACAACTTTAAATTCTGTTATTGATAAGATAATAATGAATATTAAATTAGATATTCCAATTTTATATATCGCTCCGCTTGTTGAAGCATTTTCTACATAAGACACAAGAAATTAACTTTAAATAGCCACATAATCCAATAAACGAATTCATTTTCAATCAAGACTTGTCCTATCCCAGTCAGAGAAATCGCATCTCCGAGCTCAGTCTTACATGATGACAAAACAACTTCTTCCATTTTCAAGACAATATAAGAAAGAAAGATAGAACACCCTATTTTTTTTTATACAGGGCCCCTTTTTGTTTAGCTACGCCACTGATTATTATCCAGTTTGATGTCCTCGAATAATAGTATGTTAATTAATAATATGCCTAACATAAAATAAAATGGTGAAACTTAAATATTTAAGACGTAAATATGATATTAAAAAAATCAATTAGATTTTTTCAAGATTGTTGGTAATAAAGAAAAATGTCCCTACTAGGTATGAAGCGGCTGACCCTTAGTTTAATCAACAATATCCTACTTGAATTCAGAATCTTAAATAGTAATCAATGTTATTGCAACTCAATTATCAGTTTTTGCATAACGAAGTCTTAAGAGCGATTTCAAAATTACGAATCTGCCCCCCTAGCCAAGTTGCAAACGATAAACTTGAACGCTTAGTAATCTCCAATAGATTTTCAACTTTATACCTAAGAGCATAAAGTTGAAAATCTATTAAAGACTACTGAGAGTTTACGTTTGTCGTTTGTGACTTGGCCAGGGGGGCTGGTTCTCGCACCCGTACCGCGCTGCCAGTCTGGCTGAGCACTTAGGCCCCTCGCCCACGGCGACTTTTTGTAGCGATATTGCGCGACAGCATCGCTACTAACGCGCGTTAATCGCATTTGCAAGCGCTATAGGAAATATGCGAACGCGCTACTAACGCGCTACAGCATCGCGACTGTATCGATGCGAACGCGCTACAGCATCGCTACAAAAAGTCGCCGTGGGCCAGGCGCCTTAGAAACAACCGCGCCCGCGCCCGCCTTGTGCGATGTGAACGCTACTGGTGTACACTATTCTATTCTGCTTGAGTACATAGACTTGTTCTGATGATTCTGAATTGAAGTTCGGTTACAACATCTACATTTCAGTGTTGAAGATTATACGAATATTCAAGTGGAATTCCGAAGATGTTGTCGTAACGGCTCTACGAAGTATCTGACATGTACTTGCACACAAGTTATTGTACATCTGACGTTGACAATATTGAAAATTATATGTTTTTAGTTATACATTGTTGATTTGACCAAAATATTGTATGTTTAAGATTAATGCCCGCGAAATACAAATTTTTATACGTTTTTGCAATTTGCAGTTCAGTATCGTATAAGGTTTAATAAAAACTAACTTATTAAGTTATTACAAAAAAAATTCAACCGACTTCAGTGTAAAAAAGAACACTAGAAACTTAAAAAGTGCCAAATAAATTTAATTTCTGAAGTCGGTGTTAAGTAATTAAGAGACAAAACTATTATAGAAACACCGACTTCCGAAATTAAAGTTATTTGGCACATTTTAGTGTTTTTTTTACACTGAACTCGGTTGTATTTTTTTTTTGTAAAAAGTTTTTTTTTTATTTTACAATTTTTTGTTATGGAATCACCACTAAAAAGTACCCCTCAGCCAAACTTAAATACCTTATAGCCAGAGTGCATCTCATGACAATTCTAATAATCCCAAACACGGTTAGATTACATTAATTTATTACAGAGTTCCTGTGCCTACCTTCCGGCTTCATCATCAGATCAGTTCGAGATATCCCCTCCCCCTCTTCTTTCAGTCAGTCATCGACTACACGTATAAACAAAGCAATTTTACTTGTTACGAAAGTTCTGCTGTGATCCTATGAAGAGTTCTGTTCCATATCTTCGAAGTTCATGATCAGATCATAACAATATTTCTATGGGACCAACTTGGATGCATAACATTTCAATCAAAAAAATAATTTTCAAAATCGGTCCACAATTGACTGAGAAATCGGTGAACATACATAAAAAAAAATACATTCAGCCGAACATAGAATCTCCTTTTTTTTGAAGGCGGTTAAAAATATATATATTTGCGGTAGTGACTTAAACGAATTTTTTGTCACCGTTCTATCCGATATTGAGCTTTTTGAGAAATTTGAATTTCGCGGGCTATTCTGTGCACGTTAAGTTTAAAGAGTTGATTTTTATTAAAACAATTATATGTTTTTAGTTATAAGTTGTTAATTTGACCGCTATATCATTATGTTTTAAGAGTATAATTATTATTGGATTTTTTTGTCGTTCAAATAAATATTATTTTTGTTAATTAGCTGGTATTTTGCGCTTCATTCATATCATCCTCATTCATTTTACAAAACCTGTTTGAAAACCTGTAGACAAATTACACTTCTGTTAGAGCCTGCGAAGTCATGTGACAGGTAATGTCATTGTCATACATTTTTAACCCCCGACGGAAAAGAGGGGTGTTATAAGTTTGACGTGCACAGACACGTCAAACTGTGTGTCTGTGTGTCTGTCAGTAGCATCGTAGCTTTTAAACGAATGGACCGATTTTGATGCGGTTTTTTTTGCACTTAGCGTTTGGTGGGAACGCTAACAGAAGTCATTTGTCTAATCTCACTGGTCAGTTATCCTTCTGTAAAACCATAGTAGTATTTTTATTGTTAGCAGTAGAATATAATCAAAATAGCTGTCAATTTGACTGATTGATCAGTAGCTTAAAGTGCGTGTTTCTAAACGTACTCTATATTTGAAAATTTGAACAATATGTACTAAACCTGAATAAGCGCCACCTAGTGACAATAACGGAAATGGACTAACAATAACTAGATGGCGCTGAGTTCAACAGTTTTAATTTATTTTGTTTTGTTTTGCGATTCGCGTAATGGATTACGGTCCATTCCCTCTCCAAGAGAGCAGGCCTGAGTCTCTGCAGTGGGAACATTTTATGGCTGATTATGCCTCGTATCGTGATAGCCCTGTGGTTAAGTCACCCGCCTCTCATGCATGAGGTTGTGGGTTCGAAACTGGGATGGTCCCGGTTGTCATTCGTACATCTTTGACAGTCGTTACAGGTAGTTAGACGCCAGAAAGTCTGACCATCAGTCTATCCATGGAGTATCGTGTTGCGCAGTGATTGGGTTGTGGAGGTCTGATAGGCAGTCACTCCATGTAAAACACGTGTATTCAGCCGCATCAGGTTAGACTGGAAGCCGACCACCAAGCTAGTTGGGGCTACTGGGGCCAAGGGTAATGCGAAAGAGAACCCCTGTCCGACACGCCCTCACGCCCCACGCAAGGATGTGATTAGATGATTTCCCACCTAAAAAAAAAGCTATTTGGGAAAAGATTCATCATCATCATAATTTCAGCCGATAGAGGTCCACTACTGGACATAGGCCTCCCCCAAATGTCGCCACAATGAACGGTCCTGTGCGTCTCGCATCCATCGGATTTCCGCAACCTTCACCAGGTCGTCGGTCCACCTTGTAGGGGTCCAACACTGCGTCTTCCGGTACTCGGTCGCCACTCCAGAACCTTTCGGCCCCAACGGCCATCTGTTCTGCGAGCAATGTGCCCTGCCCTTTGCCACTTAAGTTTGGCCATTCTTCGTGTTATGTCGGCAACCTTGGTTCTCCTCCGGATATCTTCATTTCTGATTCGATCACGCAAGGAAACTCCGAGCATGGCGCTTTCCATTGCCCTTTGGGTGACTTTGAGCCTTCTGATGAGGCCCATTGTGAGCGACCACGTTTCGGAACCATATGTCATCACTGGCAACACGCACTGGTCATAGACTTACTTTGAAAAGATTAGGGAGATAATATATATAAATTGTTTTAAAGGAAGAAGGAAAGAAGGAAGGAAGGTTTTGTGTTAAAGGAATGAGAGAATAAAAAAAAAGTGAGAATTAAAAGTAGTGATATAAAAATGGAGGAGTATAAAGAGATTTTGAAGAAGATTCTACAAATATACAGAATAGCTTTGATATAAATATTGAAAAGATAAGCACACAGTTAAAAATATTATTAATTATTATCTTTTGTAACTATTCTTGACGCAATGAAAGGAGGCATATTATAAAGATATAGTAGAATAGTACTAACCAATAAATAACTAATGTATTTTAACACTAAACTAGACTAACATATTAAGGTGAAAATTATGGGTCCGAATGTGGTCATTTATGGTTAGTTGGCACTGTAGTCAACATTTGAAGTTTATTATATTTTTAGTGTATGAAGGAATATGCATGCAATTTTTTTATTAGCTAAATTAAATAATTTTTGGCTTTCAAATATGAAAAAAAAAAATTGAAATAACAACAACGATTTTATAAAGTTTCAAAGCTGTTAATGGAACGACGATTGCCATGTATATAGGGTGACTGGTAATTAGTGACCGATACTTAAACACGTGATTGTATTCATGATTACAAACAACTACCCCAAAGAAACTTTTTATATACTCACTAGTTTGTAGGTACATTCATTGATTAGGTGCGTACACTTATGGGTTTGCAAGCTGCGCGGGTATTCTATCACTATTGTAGGTACGACGGCGTCACGCGGCTAACAGCTGAGCGGTCGCCGGTCGCAGGCGCGCGTATTTAAACAGCTGTTTTATTAATGTGATAAAACTAATGAGAATATATAAAAAAAGTTTCTTTGGGAAAGTTGTTTGTAATCATGAGTACAATCATGTGTTTAAGTATCGGTCACTAATTACCAGTCACCCTATATTTCCTATTAGGTACCCGTAGCGTTCACCTTGAAAAGCATTTTACTCTATAGAAAACTGAGACTTTAAATGGGCAATTTTCTATATCATTCTTGACTTAAATTGGGTTAAATTTTGATAAACTATTTCTTTTTTTTATAAATTTTTTGATGAATATCTTTTGTTGTAGGTTACTCAGTGCAGATCTGAGCGCTGAACCCAAGAACAAGACGCAAGAGTTTGCACAGAATGAGATCATCAGGCTGGCGGCCGAGAGTCTGGCGTTACAGGTAAATAAAAGAAAGAAGGAAAACATATTCTTCTTCTTCTTCTTTTCATGTACTATTTTTTTTTATTTGTATTCAATATTTGGCATCGAATCAGAAATGAAGATATCCGCAAGAGAACCAAGGTTGCCGACATAGCACGAAGAATCGCCAAACTTAAGTGGCAATGGGCAGGGCACATTGCTCGCAGAACAGATAGCCGTTGGTGCCAAAAGGTCCTGGAGTGGCGACTACGTACCGGAAGACGCAGTGTTGGAAGGCCCCCCACAAAGTGGACCTATGACCTTGTGAAGGTTGCGGGAATCCGATGGATGTGAGACGCACAGGACAGTTCATTGTGGCGACATTTGGGGGAGACCTATGTCCAGCAGTGGACATCTATCGGCTGAAATGATAATGATGATTATTTGGCATCGTGTACAGCTTTGTCGTTTGCTTCGTATAAATCCTCAAAAGTGCTGATGGTCGTGCAGGATGGGCAGCATAGCAGGTGACGCCTGGGACGGCCGTTACCTCCTGCATAGGGTGCTTTCAATTTAGACGTTTCGACAAGGGCGACCACAAGGTGGACCGATGACCTGGTGAGAGTCGTGGAAATGCGGTTGATGTGAGACGCACAGGATCGTTCGTTGTGGCGACACTTGGCCTACGTCCAACAGTGGACTTCCTTCGGCTGAAATGATAATGATTAACTGCTTCGTTGCCCTGGGGTCTTAATTACGATTCTCGGGTCGGGTAAAAAGCTATTTTAATTGTGTTTTTCTTGTACCAACAGGAGCGTGTCGACAAGTTATCAGAAAGCTGTCGTCGCTACAAGAATCAGATCCGCATGCTGGTCAACAAGCTGAAGGAGGTCGGCGTCGACGATGTCAACGATATACTGGATAGCAATGGTAATGATAAATTATATTTATTTTGCAAATATGTTTTTTAAAAAACCGGGCAAGTGCGAGTCGGACTCACGCACTGAGGGTTCCGTACAAACTTACGTTACTGTTACTGTTTTCATAGAAACAGTTCGATTCCCGAATTGAGTTACGAAGATTTTTCCGAATCGCAAAAAAGGTTTATTTTTTGGAACGTAACTACTTTACAGTTTTCTTACGATTGCGCAAAAATTATGGTTTGCTTTCACAGTTTGTAAAATTGAGGGAATCTGAATAGGCGACGTGATGAGCACATACCGCGCGCATAAACGCATCTGAACTCTTTTTAAATTTGATCACGCTTATACGTGTTTGCGTTTACATGTGAACTTACACTTACTTTGCTTAGACTTAGCCATCACACTTATAAAGGTGAAAGTTATGGTGTATGTGTGTGTGTGTATCTGTATGATTACGTTTGAACGACAACGGATTTCAGTCGATTTTCAGCACATGGATAGACCATGACCTGGATTCGCACATAGGATAGTCTCTACCTGGGAGTATGTTCGCTTGGAATAATTTTGCGAAGCCACTGGCATATATATATATATATATATATAAAAGCGAAATACCACTCACTGAATAATTACGAAATCACAGTAACTATAACACACCTACAAACTTAAAATTTAGCAGATAGGTTCCATATAGGGTGTAGACATCCGCTAAGAACGGATTTTCCGAAAATCCACCCCTGAGGGGGTAAAACGGGGTCAAAGTTTGTAAAGAGAAAGTTACTTTTACGCCGCTGGCAGAAGCTCGTGTATAATAAAAACACACAAAACACCATTTTCAATATCTATGTTTTTCTCTGCAGACACGACAGCCCAACCAAATACATCAATGACGCTTGAAATGGCAGCGGTGACGCGCAAGAAAGAACGCGAGTACCTCGGCATGTTTGAGTACAAGATACAAGACGAGGGGCTTATCATCAAGAGACTCATATCCGGTGAGTTACTAAATAAACTGTAAGGTTGCAGAGTTACGGCGGGATCACAAGGTGAAGTGGAAAGTGGCTGGAAAGACGTCACGGCGTCCTCACCTTCCGCCTGACGCAGGTCCTCACCGGACTAGGTAAGTTCGGGAGGTTCCTGCAACTGATTCGTTCGGAAGAAACGCCCGGGTGTCACCATTGTGTGGACCGCTCGAAGGACACTGAGGCATATGGTGGAGGTGTGCCCTCGCTTGGGCGGAGCACCGCCGTGTCTTCGTAGGGGCGCCTGACACGCCCTCACGCTCCTAAACCTATAAATCATTGATTTCCCACCGTAAAAAGACGAAGAAAGAGAAGAAAAAAAGATGTAAAAATCTCTCAATAACGAAAATGTTGACAATGTTGTTCTTTCTTACATTTCTATTATTGTGCTTCGTGATATTTGTAATATACCTATGTATAACATTATTTATAAGACGGTCCATGAAGTTTCTTTCACATTCTCCTACATGGAGATCTACGCTTTGGAATGTGCAATTTTCCTGACTGACTGACTTCTTGACAATTCAAAAGTGCCTGTAAATGTATTATTTTAAATAAATGCTATATGGTCTTCGGTAGGGCCGACGCCCGCTAGGGCCACGGCGAATTTCTGAAGGGATACCGTGGTCCTGGGACGCAAAGGGCAACTGAAGGACACAGGTGGGTTGGTGAAGAACACAGTGTCGACACACCCTCCTGCGCTACCCTAGAGCGGAACAAAAACAAAAAGGATCATGCATGGTGATAAACTTAACCTCAAACTAAATTAAGCAAAATTCACCTTTATCTCTACAGACTTAAAGCCCAAGACAGCTGTAACCCTCCTCCCCGGGCTGCCCGCATACATCCTCTTCATGATGCTGCGACATATGGACCACGTAGACGATGAACCTAAGATGCATCAATTGATGAAGGCAGTCAGGACAGCTGTCAAGAAAACACTGAAGAAGCGCGCCGAGAGCGTCGAGTATAATGCGTTGTGGCTTGCGAATATGCTGAGGTAAGTTTTATAATAGCTCATCATCTCTCTCTTTGACTGGCCTGTTGGTCTAGTGGTTAGTGGCCCTGACTGCTATGCCGGAGCTCGTGGGTTCGATTCCCACCCAGGACAAATGTTTGTGTGATGAGCACGATCATTTGTTCTGTTTCTGGATGTAATTTATCTATAACTAGCTTTTGCCCGCGGCTTCTCTCCCGTCAACTGACTACTCTACCCTACTTAAAAACCATCCTTGAACTTCAACGAACATTTAAAAAAAAGAACTGGCTAAATTGGTCCAGGCGTTGTTGAGTTATGCGCTTACCAACACATTTTGCGATTCATTTTTATATTATAGATATGTATGTATTTAGAGATATATAAGTATGTATGTTTATCAGTTGTCTTGTACTCATAATATAAGCTCTGCAAGCGTCGAGAAGAACGAAGGATAAGATTCGAACTCACTGTTATACTGTTTCTTATTCTTGCAGACTTCTAAACAACCTGCGGCAGTACAGCGGCGACACAATCTACCAATCGGCCAACACGCCTCGTCAGAACCAGCAGTGTCTGCGCATCTTCGACCTGTCAGAGTACAGGCAGGTGCTCAGTGATATCGCTGTTTGGATCTATCAGGGTAAGTGTAACATCTGTATTTGTCTCGCCTACGCATGACCTCTCCGTGCTCTCGGGCTGACGTACCTTTTTTTTAATTATTTTGGTATGGATATTAAGTCTTTTAAGCCACGTCTTCATATAATATAGTCACTTTGTTTTCCATTAGCATACAGATATAAAACATGATGTATAATGCTATTGCAGTATTTGGCAGCAAATATTTCGAATCTACCTTCTCAGAAAGCCTCACTGAGGTACTATTTTACCGAGATCGCGCCTGTTTCAATAATTAAAGAAAGAAAGAAAGAAAACATGTTTATTCTGCTTGAATAGACGCACAATTCGTTTCAAAAATACAAAAACCAAGTTCCCTGACACTCATTGTCAAGTGATTCCACTTATTGTCCAGTTGTGGAGACTAGCTGTCTCTCAATTCCACTTTATTCTTTTCTTATCCCACCTGATGATAAGTAGTGCTGCAATCGTTGATGGCGAGATGCACTAGTTTATTAACAGTTATTCACTCTAACCCTGAAGACACCTAAAATATACTTGGACGGGAAGACCGCAACAGGCATATTGTTCGAGTTGTTTAGAAGTCTTTTAATAATAATATTTTTCTCCTCCAGGTCTAATTCACCTCCTGGAGCGTCAACTAGAGCGTCTCATAGTTCCCGCCATACTTGAACACGAGGAGATCAGCGGCCTATCAGGCCCAGCTGCGAGGCCCCGTAGTGCAGGCACGGGGGCCCCGAGTGGAGGTGCAGGCGCCCCCGGTGCTGGCGCGGGGCCCCACAAGCTGAAGTTGGAACTGACAGCCACACATGATCATTTGCATACGTTTGCTGTTGATCAGCCACTGAGGGTTATGATATTTAAACAGGTATTTGTTGCTTATGCATTACTTCATTATTTCAGCTTTTTGGAAATAGGTCTACTACGAATGTCGCCATAACGACCGATGCTGAGCGTCTTGCATCCGTCGGATGTCCGCGGCTCTCACTAGGTCTTCGGTTCACTTTGTCTAAACCATTATGTGTATACAAATTAATATACAAGAAATAAATAGTATACCCATATTGATTATCTATATAGTGTGACTGGTAATTAGTGACCGATACTTAAACACCTGATTGTCCTCATGATTACAAACAATTTTGCCAAAGAAACTTTTTTATATACTCATTAGTTTTATGACAATAACAAAACACCTGTTTGAAATTCATGCTTGTACATCGACGGGTTTGCAAGCCGCGCGGGTGCTCTATCACTATTGTAGGTAAGGTACAAAAAGTACATGAGACAACAGCGTTACGCGGCTGCGGCTAACAGCTGAGCGTTCGCACGCGAATTTCTAACAGCTGTTTTGTTATTGTCATAAAAGTAATGAGTGTAAAAAAGAGTTTCTTTGGGAAAATTGTTTGTGATCATGAGTACAATCACGTGTTTAAGTATCGGTCACTAATTACCAGTCACCCTATATACGACGTGTTTTTTTTTGATATCCCATAACTAGGGTATGAATGATACCATATCAAAGAATCAACTAGCATATGAATTATTTTTCAATAATCTTTTTGTTTTTGTTTTCATTTTCCATACAATTAATTCGATAAATTCACGATTATTTATGTAAAACACCCTTACGTTAAATATGACAGCGCAAATATGTTATGTCATTTCTTTATTTGCAAACTACTTTAGATTTCATTGATGACTGACAACATCACAAAAGTAAAGACCTGTCATTTTTTTTTTTTCGGTTGGAAAATCGTCTTATGGCATCCCGCGCTCTTGGGCGGAGCGGGAGATAGTGTCAGATTTTTACTGACTAAAAACCCACTTCCACACTCCTTTGTTGCCTTTCGTACCAGGGCCGAGTTTTTCTTTCAGAATCAGGCCCCAGTAGGCTTCGACCCTGATGGGCCCCTACAGTTGCTGACATCTCCATGAGGCGCGCGTGGAACAGCACGCGCCGTCGACGACTTGGGCTCGGTCCGGACGGTTACCGGACGGTCGGACGGCGAGCTACCTATTGCTCACCGTCCGCAAGCCCGCGCCTACGGTGGCCGGAAATCGGGATCAGAATCCCGGCGGCGGTTGTGGCGTGAGGACCGTTGCCTCACGCGATCGGCCGCCTCCTTTGCTAGCATTACTGCTTCGCACGCGGAGGCGACCGCCTGCCACTCCTCCTCGCTCCGGACCATGGCCTCCACCGTGTGCTCCACCGTGTCCTCCGGGCGGTCCACACAATGGTGACACCCGGGCGTTTCTTCCGCACGAATCCGGTGCAGGAACCTCCCGAACTTACCATGTCCGGTGAGGACCTGCGTCATGCGGAAGGTATGGACGCCGTGTTGCCTTTCCAGCCACTTCTCAAAGAGGGAAAGAATTGTCATACGGGTGTAAATTTTTGACCTAAATTAATTATGATTGATGATAATTATCTTCGTAACCATGAATTTTTGGACAACATATTCTAGGACTTTTAGTATTATTTTTCCTTATAGAATATAAAATTTGAGTTATGGGATATCAAAAACAACACATTGTATATAAAAATGAATAGCTGTTCGTTAGTCTCGCTAAAACTCGAGAACGGCTGGACCGATTTGGCTAATTTTGGTCTTAAAATATTCGTGATAGTCCAGGGAAGGTTTAATTGGTGAGAAAATAAGAAAAAATTCACGAAAAAAAAAAACCGAATACAACGCCATCTCTAATTAAAATGTCATTTTAAAATGAATCTTCTTCTTAGCGTATCGATGGCAAAACTAGTTAAATTCCTTGCCTGGCCCAGTATTCGGCCACGGCAGTGCCGTCCGCTGATGCTGTCATTAGGTCCCTACGTGAACAGGTTACAGGACACGTGATGCAGGATCGAAGGTGGGACCTGGTGTGCGGAGAGACGCCTCACAAACACTGAAGATCGGAACCGTCCGAGAACCCCCATCTGTGGAGATTGAACTTGGGTGCGGAGTCTGTTTAGGCCATGGCAACTCGTGTCCAGGAGAGAGACTCTCCGACGGCTCGCCAATTTAAATGAATTATGCTGGTTCTGATATCGACAGTAGATGGCATTATCGTTTGACAGTTTAGCTAAAATGTATCACAACATTTATTGATTATTAGACGGTACGAAGCGGGTTAGCCAGTTTCTAAATAAAGTTCTGGTCATCAGTCCTACCTTGCTGCAGGATAGGTTTATGACGAGACGAAGAAATATAATTCTTCTGTACGTGTGTTTGTCACTTAAGGCCTACCAGCTACAATTGTATTTTCAAATCATTCAGGAATCTACTCAAATAAACACACGCCGTTTAGATGGAAGGCTACTGTCCACAGACTCGTAGCTTCATTATTTATTTATTTATATATACTTTATTGCATACCAAAATTACAAATTTACAAATTGAAACCTTACAATACAAAAAAAAAAAACTTACAATTGGCGGCCTTATCGCACTCGGCGATTTCTTCCAGGCAACCCGGAATGGATAGAGATTGCCTGGACACAAAATGGGGTTGCACTGCAAATATATAAGTAAACAAAACTTGATAGATACTTAATACTAAAATAGATACACATATAAAAACATACAAAATATAAATATATAAGCAAGAGAATAAGTGATGAAACGACGACACACGACGACGACGACATCATAGGCGCATATTCGTCATTTATCGTCGTGTCGTTGCTACTTCGTCGACTCAGTTTCATAGTTAAGCTTACACCGAGGTGTACACCAAGTGTATAAAAGTGTATCATGATATTATTTTTTCCAGCTGTTCTACTACATCTGCGCCTACAGTTTGAACCAGTTGCTCCTTCGTAAGGACCTATGCTGCTGGGACAAAGGACTGCAGATCAGATACAATCTGTCGCACCTGGAGACCTGGATCAAAGAGCACCTAGCCGAGTATGGTCAGAAAAGCGTAAGTAATATCTGTTATAACAGAAACATATAAACTACAACCTGCCCCCCTAGCTAAGTTGCAAACGATAAACGTGAACGCTTAGTAATCCCCAAATATAAAAAATCTATTATTTTCAACTTTATACCTAAGAGTATAAAGTTGAAAATCTATTAAAGACTACTGAGCGTTAGCGACCGGAACGAACGAAAACACTATGTAATCTTCAATAGATTTTCAACTTTATATCCAATGACTTGATCTGCTAATTCATAATGATCGATCATTGATTGGTCAATGGTCTTGTAATAGAGTTGTGGTAGAATGACAAAATCGAGCTTATTAAAAGCAATTACTGCACAATGACGTTCTAATGGTAGGCAACTGATCAAAGGAACTGTCTAAATTTTAGCAGATTACCGCATACGTCAGACATTCATTTGTCAATATGTACGAGATTACCATTCTATGCCACTTCTTTCAATGGAGTGCCAGTGGTTGACCATTGTAAAGTCATAATGACGCCATTATATTAGTAGATTACCAAACTTGTCAAAATCAATAATTATGAAATCAATGATAGACCATTCTGACACTATTGTAATAGCAGACTTGAGGCCCTGCTTAGTTTGAGACTAGATGGCGTTGTGTGAAAGTCGTGGAATATTATATTATATTGTGGAATATTATTAATATCTCCTGCATAACTGTCTAATCTCCGCTGCAATAAGCCACCATGATCGGAATGCGGTCGCTAACATTATTAAGCTCAAATACTATAAATGTTTTAGGTGGAAGAAATCTTAAGCGTCCTTCAGCCAATAACTCAAGCGGTACAATTATTACAAGCGCGCAAGTCGATGCAAGACGTACAGAGCACAGTAGACATGTGTCCCAACCTCAATGCTATGCAAGTTTGCAAGGTGAGTACATGAAACAATAGCACATGTATATTTAGCACACAAAGTGAACAATCAGTCCAATTAGGAAACAATTGGCGTACACAGTGAACAAGCAACAGACATACACAACGAACAATCAGAACACACAGTGAATGCACACACAGTGAACAATCAGGACAAATAGTGAACAATTAATACAGTGAACAATCAGCATACACAGTGAACAATCAGCTTACACAGTGAACAATAAGCTCACACAGTGAAAAATCAGTACTTATAGTAAACAATCAACACGTACGGTGAACAGTTAGCACTTAGCACACATAGCGAGCAATCAGCACATAAAGTGAATAATCAGCATACACAGTGAACAATCAGCGCACACACAGTGAACAAATAGCACACATAGTGAACAATCAGCACAGATAGTGAACAATCAGCACACAATATAGAAGCCGAAGTTCATTATCTATCATACCCCAAGGATTATGAACTTTGGATCCTATATTGTAGGCCGATACTCGTACCTGCTAGGGCCATGGGGAAAAGTATAAAAGGGATACTCGTGGTCCTAGAACGCAAACTAAAGGAACATAGGTGTGGTTTTAGTCAGTAAAAGTTTGACATGCCCTCCTGCTCCCCCCTAGAGCGGGAGAAGTCCATCATCGTTCCATCTAAAAAAAACCTTCCCCAAGGAAATCGTATATCATTATTTTCAGCTTCGAACCCGAAAAACAATTGAATACTGATTCTTGTATTTCCCCTCCAGATCCTGAACATGTACACGCCGGCCGAAGAGTACGAGGTGAAGGTGACTCGCGAGTTTATCCACGAGACCCAGAAGAAAATGCAGGAAAAGGCTGGCACCAACCCCGACAAGGAACAGGTCAGATATACTACTCATATTCTATTAAGTACATATAGCATATTCGGCCTTATAATGTTCCCACTGTTGGGACTCAGGCCTCCTCTCTAGGAGAGAGAATGGGCCGTAATCCACCACGCGGGCCCAGTGCGGGTTGGTGGATGTCACATGTCTTCGAATTTTTGGTTCTAGGACATGCCGGTTTCCTCACGATGTTATCCTTCACCGTTTTGAGAGCAGTGGTGATGAAATAAATTACACAAAGTAATGCGCCTGGCTGGGTTTGAACCCGCGACTTACAACTCCATAAGTCGGGGCCATTACCACTCGGCCACCACTGCTCTAAGTATCATTGTTCTGCTATTAAGTACGCAAGTACATAAAACCAAGAGTAGTTTTGAGTAGTTTTTGGCGGGATTTCTTCGAATGAAGTTCAGTGTCTGTTTTAATCATTCGCAAAGATTCCTAGTGGATATTGTGATGTAAAATTGGTGTAGTTTTGTATATCAAGTGTCTGCGCAACTGGACAATATGTGGAATCATTGAAACAGGCGCGGTCTCGGTAAAATGGAGCTGAGAATTTTATTGTCGTTGTGGCTACCTCAGCGAAGTTTGCCGAGAAGGTTGAATTGATACATTTTTTGCCAAATACTACAAAAAACATTAGAATGTGTAAACTAATTAACTATTCATACGAAGACATGACTTAAGGGGTGACTAGATGGTTGCAAACCAACGTCCCAACCAAGGTGACCTTGCTAGTTTCAATCCATATAGACAGCAGTTGTAAACCATGCCCTTCCAAGTTCCAACGCCCTTGGTTGGGAGGCGCGTTTTCCCAACCACCGAACGTGTTGGCGCGTGGTTTACATCCATGTAGCCGCAACACAAACCAAACACATAAACCAAGGTGACCTTGGTTGGAACATAGCATAGCATAATAGCATAATCAGCCTTTTAATGTTCCCACTGCTGGGACTCAGGCCTCCTCTCTAGGAGAGGGAATGGGCCGTAATCCACCACGCGGGCCCATTGCGGGTTAGTGAATGTCACATGTCTTCGAATTTCTGGTTCTAGGACATGCAGGTTTCCTCACGATGTTTTCCTTCACCGTTTTGAGAGCAGTGATAATGAAATAAATTACACAAGTAATGTGCCTAGCTGGGTTTGAACCCGCGACCTGCAACTCGTAAGTCGGGGCCATTACCACTCGGCCACCACTGCTCCAACTCGGCCACCACTGTTGGTTGGAACGCTAGTTTGCAACTGTCTGGTCACCCCTTTAAAGGACTTATTACGGTTTAAGGATTATAAAAAAACGAAATACTTTCTAAACTTGACATTATCTAGTCAGTGTCAGCAAACAGAAAGCCGAAGCAAAAAGAAAAAAAATCTAAGTAGTCTCCATAATTAAAATTAATTTTCTTTGTTACAGCAAAACCTTCTAATGGACTCAAAGATGATATTCTCGGTACAATTCCCGTTCAATCCGTCATCCATACGTCTGGAAGCCGTCGAGTTACCCGAAGTACTAGAACTGGAAGGTCTACTCACTAAAATATAAGAAGACCGAGTAGACCAACTGAAAAGACCGGAGGAAAAAGGTTTTTATTCAAACCTTTAGCAATTATTATTTTATTTATGAACTTTGAGATCATGGTCTACTGCGAAAATTGAGTAGACCGGAAAAGACCGTCGTAGAAGCTTATGTCAGCAATGATTTTTTATAAATTATATGTTCATAGGTAAGTAAAGACATAATATTAGAAGACCGTAGAAGTAAGAAGGTAATGTTCAAACAATAGAATAGTATAGTTTTTTTTAAGCTATCTTGGTCTTTTCACGAAAAGACCGAGTAGAAAAATATACCAGAAAAATATAAATTTATATTTATTTATATTTCTTTATGTAAAAATAATAAAAAACGGTCTAATAACAGCAACAAATAGTACTAACGCGGTTTTCTTACATAGGCAATTCAACGTGATCGCGAAGCGATGCAGCGCGAATGGAAAAAACCGGGCAAGTGCGAGTCGGACTCGCGTACTGAGGGTTCCGTAAAACGTACCTATGAAAACAGTTTATTTCCCGAGTTACGAAGATTTTTCCGAATCGCAAAAAAAAAGTTTTTTTGTGACGTAACAACAAATTTACTGTTTTCAGATTTATTCCTATACCTGTGCTATAAGACCTTGCTTTATGCTAAATTTCAGGATTCTAGATTGAACAAACTATATTCAGGTTTTTCGTATAATATACTAAAAATAATGCTGTATATAAAACAATATAAATGGTGGCTACAGCGATGACTTCGCACGTACGCACGACAGAACCGCTGCGTCGCGCTGTATCCGTGTGAACCGCGTCGGATCGCGTTGAAACGCCCAAGTACGCCGCGTAATAAGTTAATATTTTCGCTTTTTCATGTTTCATTTGTAAAAGTTTGTGTCTATTTAGGTGTAATCATATTTTCTGAATTATCTCTACCTACATATTATACTCCACTACGTATAAAACAAAGTCGCTTTCCGTGTCTGTCTGTTTATCTGCTATTTCCTCCTAAACCACGTGTCGTATTTTGATGCGGTTTTCGGTAATAGAAAGAGCGGTAGACAAGGAAGGTTTGTGTATATAATTTGCACCCGAGCGAAGCCGGTACGGGGTCGTATTTAGCCAACATTACATCTAAATAGACAAAAAGTAACTTGCCTTTTAAATTTTCAATTAGCTGAACTCTTCGTTCCTACATTTTAATTGCCATACGAAATAATTGTTCACTATGGTGCCATTTTTTATATTCTATTAAATTGGTGTTAAAGTATTTATTTATTATTATGCAACACGAGTTACATTTACATTCCTTTAAAAATAATACAAGTTACATTTTAAATAATAATATGTTGATTCTGAAAATTATTTTGCGGATTCCATGTTGTTTAACTAAATTATTTTTGACATTAACCCTTTAACCGCTTGCGGCGAATCGATCTGACGAATGTTTTCGTGTCCTATTCGCCAGGGTCGTGTGTTTGCGACTGGGTACTCCATCTCGTTTAGCTCTTCGATCGCCATAGGTGTCAGAAGAGCTGACGAGATGGAGTATTTGGTCGTGGATGTGCGACTCAGGCAGAGTGTTTGTCGGATATATTCGACGTAGGCGGTTAAAACCTATATGTTCTAGTATTCAACATGAATGTTTATATTCAATCTTTACTACATTTGTAATAATATTGGAACCTTTTTCGCTGTCTGTTTAACCGATTTTGACTTATTGCGTTGGTGGCATCGACTTATATTCTAGATATAGACAAGCACGTTCATGGAAAATATTTATCAAAATACTGAAAAGTTAAAACAAAAGTTCGCTGCGGCGCTACAATAGAACTATTAAAACATACAGCGCTAAGATAGCTTTTAGATGATACTTTTTTCGCGACCAAAATGTCTTAAGCGCCATGAATTTCGTGGCACTTACGCGTTTCGTTCAACATAGTGTAATGTTCAAGGTGTATGGATTACACTACACCTGAGTCGATTGAAGTGAGTGTTCGGCACGCGTAATCTAGTGCGTAGTACATATATATCGATGGTTGGTGGCATGACAAATGACAGCTGTAGTAAACAGTTTGTGTAGTAACCACTTTGTTCGTTCGTGTATGGAATACTGCTCTCATCTTTGGGATGGGTCTGCCAAATACCACCTTGATGCCCTGGAGTCGATTGAGAAGCGAGCCAAGAGGATCATCGGTGATGATGCACAGGTGTCTTGAGCATCGACGCCGAGTTGCTGGCCTGTCGGTTTTCTATCGATTAAATTTCGGGGAGTGTGCGTTGGAATTGCACAATTTAATTCCACCAAGTCCGTTCCATCATCGGACCACTAGACGTACGGCGTTGCGCCACCGGTACATGGTGGACAACCCACCCATACGTACAAAGCGTTTTGGGAACACATTCATTATGCGTACAGCTAAGGAGTTGAATTCCCTGCCGGAGTCTGTGTTTCCTGATAGCTACAACCTAGGGGTCTTTAAGTCAAGAGTGATAAGGTTACTTCTAGGCAAGCGTGCTCCATCGTCGGCCACATCATCGCTTACCATCAGGTGAGATAGTGGTCCAACGCGAGCCTATCAATAATTAAAAAAAACTTTTTGCTTTTAATGCCATCCATCCATCCATGCCTACAGAATTGATATCAAAATCGGTTGAACGGACAATAACAAAATATTTGTTTCAATATCTATTCTTATTGCGAATGTAGTGTAGTTTACAATTATTATTTCTTGTACTTATGAATACTTCGCTCATGAAACACATTAAATATAATTTCTTACTTATTATATTCGTCATATTAAAATAAAATAAAATAGAACATATACTTAGAAAATCAAACATTTACAACTCATCGTGCTGAATACGACACCGCATTTATGTTATTAATCATATGTCGTGTAGCGATTATACGACAAATGATTAATAACATAAAGGCGGTGATCGATATTTAACTTTAGACTAAAATAATGATGTCGTATTCAAAATTAGACCAAAACACGAATTACTAGAGTTCATTGTGGCTTAAAGAGATATTAGCAACCGCAAAAATAATTATAAGTACATAATAGTTTAGGACTTGTTAGTTGATTTCTATTGACTTTTGAGTTTTGGTGTGCTGAGATATAATAAGAAAAAGCTTTATTTTTGTGGGTTCTGCATCTTACAAAATATTTTCTTTTATCAACCTTTTATGGTAGCTTCCTATTTAGAGTTCCTAATTTATACACGTCGTTTCGACTATTTTATATCATCCAAATTCAAAATCCTATCATTGCATTTTTTTTTTTTTTGAAGAATAGACGGAGGTCTTGTTGTGAAAACTTAACCTGGAAAAGGGCTCTCTAGAAAAACTAAAAGAAACATGAAGGTGTTGAAGTGTTTATCTTGTTTGTCATTGTGTCATTAAACAGCAGCTTCCCGAAATAAGTCTTCCTTTTAATGAATTGAAAATAAACAACGATTCTTTTTAGTCATTTTATACAAGTTGAAAAGTATTGAGAGTTATTTAAAGTCAGATTAATATTACTATGGGCTATATTTATCAAAAGTAATCTACCTATATTATGTTTAAAAAATGGTAATATTTCTATCAGTACTTAAAACTCGGCCATTCCTATTTAAAATAAGTTTTCAATCAACGAGATTAGTTTATACATTGTTTTATATTAATAAACAGAATTTTGTTGTAATTTATACTGATTAGTTCAAATTGTTCACCACTGTTGGACCCATTTGATTCCAAATTTTTATCAACTTAAAATTACGCTGAAACGCAAAAATATTCAAGCGAACACAGTTCCAAAATTTCACTTTCCATTGTTGTACTAGCTATTGATGTTATTTATGATGTAAAAAATTATGTATTGTAATTATCGTAATGCTTTCAACTGATAAAACAGAAAGGGCTTTATTTATATAATAAAATTAAATCATGTGATTAGTTTAAATACTGATTAGCAGGATCTTAATTTAAAATATTGAAGGAGGTTTTGTGCTATAAATGACAGTTGCATTTGATAGATGAGACGTAAGTATGTTATGTTGAATTTAAAATCTACTGATCAGTATTTTAATTAAGTAAAAGGTTAACAAGTTTTATAAATAAAGCTAAAATAAAAATGAAAAGTTTTCAGTATTTGATGAAAACAAAATTACAACTGAGAGTCATGTCAAATCAAAAATAAATATTATTCTAACCAAGTTAGAAGTCATAAAGTTTCTAAGTTTAGCAGTGACTGAAATGTTGCCTCCAAGATCTTAGAATGTAAATCGCACTGCCGATATTGATCCCTATGTGGCTTATGCTTCTAAAAATATATGTGTTCGTCGTGTATAGATTCCTTATATGTATATAACGATGTTGATATATTAAATGTGGTAAAATTGTGGTGAATTATCGTCGATTTGTCCAAAAAAGGCGCTGTATTTGCTGAAAAATATGAAACGTTGAAATTAAAAAAGAAACTACAGCAGCTGCTTTATTGACGAATGTTTAGTGTCATTCCATTATATTTAATTTAATGTTATTGTAGTTAATAAAGTTTAATAGATTATTGTTGTATAGAAAATATATGCATAGTTAAATTTGGAAATGTTGCAAAAATATTTAAAACGGCTGATCTGAATATTTCAGATAGAACCTGCATAATAAAAAATTGATGGACTTCAGATTTTACATTTAAAAAAATTTCATATACTTTTGCAATTTTTTCCAAAAAAGTATGAGGACTCAATAACAATAGATGATATATTTAAATAATAATGTAGTTATAAAAAAGTGTTACCATTTGCGCTAGGTGCTTTCGAAGCTACACTATATTTATTGTTATAATCACTGGTTTAATCACATACAGATTTTTGTAGTTCGTCTAGTAAACCGTTTTTTCAAACGAACTAGAAATCATCTGCATATTTTGTATAAAATCACACGAGAATCGAAATCGTTTTTAGTTAATAAAGGGATTCACAGACCAACAACACTTCATGTTGACCATCGCGAACGTCGCCGCCTGTCGTAAGCGACTGTCGTCGATATGAAGACAATGTTGCTCGTCTATGATCACCCTAAATGTCATTTGCTACACGTTAAATTATATTCGAAGTCAAAGCCTGAAATATTATGAAATGAACGGATCACATTTATCGTACATGTTAATCGTTTGTAGTAATTTTTTTTGGTGTTGATAACAGCTGGTATTACGTTAGAATAGATATTAAATGATAGAAAAATCGTAGTATTTCAAATAGTCGTTATTACGCAAAGCAGGCACTAAGTACTTATTTAGAAAATTTTATAAATCAGTATTTTGTATGTAATCGTTATTATTTATTTATTTATTTATGTGTTATGCATTTATGAGAGTACGTTAATCAGATTTATCATCTTGATGTAATGTTGTCGTACTCCTTAATAAATTGTAGTAGTGTGATATTTATTGATTACTACTCCTTGTTGTACTTAATGTATTAAAAATAGAGAATTATATGTATGTTGTGTTATATATACGTGAAATTATATTTATTAGGTGCTCAAGTTGAAATTATTCGAGTTTATAAATGCATTCCAAATATATTCAAAATATACAATTGTACTTAATTCGTCAATTTATTGGAAATATTATTATTATATAATTCGTTGAAACTGTATCACTATAATGTAAAATTATTGGAAAGAAAATCAAATAAAATGTAAAAAGTCACGATATTTATTATCGATGAGTTGTCCTAGTGTATGAAATAAAGAAATCTTAAATTAAAGTACGTATAAGCTTGTCTCGCTAGCACCTAAACGTTGCCTCAAAATTAATCCTTCAAAAAAACGCATAAATGTGTACTATACCAACTAGATTCCAGATTCGTAAAGCTTAGTTTAAAAAAAAAAAGTTTATCTGGTGAAACACGTTCGCGTGAGCAACCTCTTTTCTAAATGTTTGTACTGTGGCGCACCTTTTTCCCATCTAAAGTAAAGCAACGTCCAAAGACGTCGCGCTGTGACATATATCTTAGTTCTGTAAATTTTTCTTAGGCTACGTGGTGGTTTATCCAATACAAATCAACTGTATTGCGGCGCTAATTTGCCTATAAAATAGACATCTAAAGACGATCACAATCTAGAGGCCGTCCTAAGACGTTGGGCCATTTCATAATTATATCTACACGACATTTTAATACGTTGCTCACGCGAACTTGTTAATAACATGCATAAAAATCATAACTATTACTGAAAACAATATGGCGTATGTGAAATATTGCGTTAACATAATCTACGTAAAAGCCAATATAATAAATGAATAATATTAACGCTTTGTCGTGAAAAATGTGTCATTAAAAATATGTAAATTTTACAAAGATATTAATATACGAGTATAATAAAACGCAAAAGTAATTGTTTGACGTGTACCATACGGAAACACAAAAACGCTATCGTTGATTTTAATCATTTGTCGTATCTAATATGACATAAGATTAACAGGATCTCTGCTGTCGTTTCATTTTAAATAATTATAAAAAGCAATATATCGCATATCTATCTAATTATTTTAGTATTTAATTATTGAAACAATCTTATGATTATTAAGATAATTGTGGATTGGAATGAGAATTATGTTGAAATTATTTTATGTGTTAACTATGCGTCCTGTACTGTGAGCACTATACATTCCTTATAGATGTTGCGTTATTAAAATCATTTATTGAATAAACGTTGTTTTTATTTGATGTTTTACGTAGAATGGGATGGGAGTAGAACAGAATAGAATGCATTTATTTGTCAAAATATTACTTACTTACCTATTTAACACCTTAAGTAATTTTTTTTTTCCTAATCGATGTGTCATTTCAATCTGGTCTTTTTGCATAAAAAGACGACACAAAAGTTATATTGGCAATTACCGTCCAATCAGTTTAACATCTCACTTAATACAAAACTTTTATTAAAGTGATACACAATCGTACCTATAGATGTGAAACTGGAAAAATATTAGGCTCCCTAAATTTTCAACATACGACCACCTATAGACCTTGAACTAAATTTTAGATAAATACCTACAGCGAATTGAATAAACCTCTTTACTTGGCGTTTGTTGATCATACAAAGGCCTTCGATAGTATCATACACTCTTAATATTAGATTATGCAACTAGGGGTTTTTTTTTTTCGGGTGGGAAAATCATCTAATGACATCCCGCGCTCTTGGGCGGAGCGCGAGATAGTGTCAGACTTTTACTGACTAAAAACCCACTCCTGTTCCTTCTTTGCCATTTTTCCAGGGCCCCGGGGATCACTTTCGCATCACCCATGGCCCCAGTAGGACTCGACCCTGCTGGGCCCCTACGGTTGCTGACATCTCCCTGAGGCGCGCGTGGAACACTACGCGCCGTCGACGGCTTAGGCTCGGTCCGGACAGTTACCGGACGATCGGACGACGAGCCACCCATTGCTCGCCGTCCGCAAGCCCGCGCCTACGGTGGCCGGAAATCGGGATCGGAATCCCGGCGGCGGTTGGGGCGTGAGGACCGTTGCCTCACGCGATCGGCCGCCTCCTTTGCTAGCATTACTGCTTCGCAGAATGAGGCAACTGCCTGCCACTCCTCCTCGCTCCGGACCATGGCCTGTACCAAGGCCCGGCGCGAGAGATCGCTGCTACCGATCGCCCCCACGAGGACACGGCGATGCAACTAGGGGATAAAGGCGGCATGTTGAATTCCGAAAGAAACGAAGGTTGCTAAATTTTAATCCCGAACGATGAACCTGAATGAAATGAGGAATTCAAGCCGCCCAAGACATAAACAGCCTTACCTCCGAGTTGGATACTCTACTTTTTACACCATCTGTGACATAATTACAAGATACAACAAAACAAGACTCAAACAAATTATATATTAGAGAAATATAAGTATTTACAAGTTAATGTTAACTATCACTCGAAATGTTTTAAAATTAGAAACAAACGAAATTCACTTACTCATATTCTATAGTTTTAATTTTCTATAACGCTGAGGTCTTTGATTAGGTAAGTACTTTTTTTTAGTCTCGTAGTAACCACATTTTTTTTTTATTAGTGGGCTGGCCAGTTTGATTTTTGAATAACCTTTTTTGATGCACGTACCTCACTGACCTCTATTGATAATTTTGATGTTTTTAATTCAAATTTCATTATTCCCTTACATTATCTCCCTAGAGACAGAATGACTTGCTTTAAGTGATGGTTGTATGACATAATTACGTTCAATTAGAAAAGTATCGGGAATGGATGATTTGTTTATGGTTCCAAATTCTAATTTTTGTTTTTTTTTTTGTTGTTGGTAGATTGGCACAACTGTTTTCCATTTTGGCGCGGAGTTTGAGTTGCATCTATTATTTATATTAAACTAGCTTTTGCCCGCGGCTTCGCTCCCGTCAACTGACTACTATATCCAACTCTACCCAACTCTACCCTACACTACCCTACTCTACCCTACTCTACCCTACTCTACCCTACTCTACCCTACTCTACCCTACTCTACCCTACTCTACCCTACTCTACCCTACTCTACCCTACTCTACCCTACTCTACCCTACTCTACCCTACTCTACCCTACTCTACCCTACTCTACCCTACTCTACCCTACTCTACCCTACTCTACCCTACTCTACCCTACTCTACCCTACTCTACCCTACTCTACCCTACTCTACCCTACTCTACCCTACTCTACCCTACTCTACCCTACTCTACCCTACTCTACCCTACTCTAAAAAAAAAAAAAAAAAAAAAGTAAAGTATCCTATGTCCGTCTCCTGGTTCTAAGCTACCTCCCTGCCAATTTTCAGCTAAATCGGTTCAGCCGTTCTTGAGTTATAAGTGAAGTAACTAACACGACTTTCTTTTATATATATAGATACAACGCTGTTTTTAGTTATATCATATCTAGTGTGTATTGCGAATTTCATAGTGGACAAAAACATCGAACAAAGAGTTAAATTTTGCATCGCCAATGGAATTTCGTGTTCGGAGTCACTGAAAATGTTACAGAAGGCTTACAGTGAATCGACTTTATCAAAAACACGTGCTTATGAGTGGTACAAAGCGTTCAAAAGCGGTCGAAATGTGATGGAAGATTTGCCTCGCTCTGATAGGCCATCAATGTCTTCAACTAAAGTTAACATCGCAAAAGTGAAGGAAATAGTGACTGAAAATCCTCATTCAACTTTGAGAGAGATAGCCGCCGAACTTTCTGTATCTCACGAGTCGATTCGTACCATTTTAACTAATCATTTGGGTATAAAACATGTTACCGCTCGGCTAGTCCCAAAAGACCTGAATTTTCTCCAAAAACTCAATCGCATGAGAGTCGCTGAGGACATGCTAGAACGAGTCAATTCCGACCCAACATTCTTGAAACGCATTGTTACTGGTGACGAGACGTGGGTTTACGAGTTTGACATGCAAAATAGTCAACAAGCTTCGGAGTGGTGCCTTCTAACTGAACCGAAACCGAAAAAACCACGCCAAAGTCGGTCAAAAGTCAAAGTCATGTTGACTGCTTTCTTTGATTATCGCGGTGTTGTGCACTCGAAATTCTTGCCGGAAGGTCAAACGGTGAATAAAGAATATTATTTGAGCGTTATGCGGGATTAAGCTAGATTTGTGGAAAGAAAATTCTTGTATTTTGCACCACGTTAATGCGCCTTCTCCCAAGGCTATCATTGTGAACGAATTTTTGACCAAACACTCAACAAATACCATTGAGCAACCACCATATTCA
This sequence comes from Mythimna impura, assembly GCA_905147345.3. Classification (NCBI taxonomy): domain Eukaryota; kingdom Metazoa; phylum Arthropoda; class Insecta; order Lepidoptera; family Noctuidae; genus Mythimna; species Mythimna impura. The sequence continues at coordinate 6,252,944 of LR990369.1, read as the reverse complement.
CCAGATATGGCTCCAGCCGACTTCTTTCTTTTTCCTAAACTCAAATTACCACTTCGTGGCACCCGTTTTCAATCGGTAGAAGACATAAAGGAGAATTCGCGGGGAGAACTGAACTCAATTCCGGAAACAGCATTTAAAAAATGTATTGATGATTGGATTATTCGTTGGCGTAAGTGTATCGTTTCTGAAGGAGCATATTTTGAAGGTGATAAAATAAATTTGGATGAATAACAAACATTTTGTGTATTATTGATCTTTTCCCGGTACTTTCTTGACAGAGTAGTATAAAAAAGGGCATTAACGAGCAGGTGGTGTAAAAAAATATTTTCTATAACAGTGCCCACCGCAGATGTCAAAAGTAAATTTTGCAGGACCTTCGTTTAGAATACAGTTAAGCAGGGTGATGAGCTCTCTCCGAAATTATTTACAAGCATTCTTGAGAAGATTTTTAGAACACTGGCAGCCTCATGGACGACAACACAACGCATGGGAAGTATGCTGTCTACGCCAAGCATAGAAATATTAAAAAAACAGGAGAAGTGGCGAGGGGGCGTGTGCATGTCCGCGCGACTTGCACAAAAACGGCTTATTCGGGCAAACAGCTGTCAGTTATAAACTTGTGAGATTCGCGATACGTAATCGTAAACAAAAATGCTGTGTTGTTCAGTGGTTTCGTACAAGAACCGAAGCGATAAGAGAAGCCTGGGTCATCACGGAATCTCTTACCATATGCAAGTACAAATTTAATACTATAATTATCTTTAAAATCAGTAAAAACAACAAATCTTATAATATCCCTTGCTGCTACTACGTATAGATATAAGCATGGAGACATCGTGTTCCGGTACATTTTTTACTACTTAACATATCTCCTCCATTCATATATCTATGACGCCAAGCCTTTTATTTGCTACTAGCTTTTGCCCGCGGCTTCGCAGGTGTACCTACATAAAATATTAAAAAAAAAATACTTTATTTCAAACCGTGGTCCATACTAAGTTAGCAATCATCAACTTATGTCACTCATGAATAAAGCAGCTTTCTATCGGTGAAAAATTTTAATAATTGGACCAGCGGGGCTATTGCGTAACTCTGTTGACAGTTCAAGTGATGATCACTTTGAACTGTCAAATAGCTAGTTTCGTATTGCCTATCTTCAGTGACCAACTGCAGTGACGTCATTAGCCACTGGTGCCTTTGATAGCCACCGTAACACGTTTTGACAGATGTTATTGTATCGATACTTTTAAAATTGCGATTTTGTAAGCTTTTGAAGCTGTATACCTAATAGTCGATAAAATTTTAGAGTGGTCACAATAGGCACCGTAAATTTTTATAATTCACCACATTTCCACCGTAGTTTGTTAGTCACTTGTGTGATACGTAATACCAATTTTATGAAATTGTCAGTTGACAACTAAGTTTAGTGTGCAACGAATGCTAGTTGTCAACTGTTATTGAAAAAGTTAGCCAATAGCCCCCCTGTACTTTCATAGATTATCTCCTACAAACAAATGTAGATAGCTACCTCAAAATGCTAGAGAATGAATATTATAAAGTTAGTATACAGATCTAGCGCAAAGATTCAAGGAGAAGACGACAATTTTTATTTTCAATAATATTTTTAACTATTTACTATAATATCAGTTTAAAATGTAGCACATCTATTTGTCACATCCGTATTTATAAAGAAGTAAATACTTGTTGCTACGTAATTTCTTGATTAAGTTATTACTTAAGTTTAGAATTCTTAATTACAAAATCTCATTCTTTACTTGATTGGTTGCTAAGTGGTTGGTCCTGTCGTGTGGCAACACTTCGTCACTGCGTTTCGTTTCATGAAGAAGCAAACGTAAGGTCTAGATTAATTTTACAAAATCTCTGTAGCGACATCTATGGCGTCACATAAGAACTAATCCTGCATCGTGCAATCAAAGTTCTCCGCGCGATTAGAATATACACGACAGCCCGAAATCATCTATCGGGCAGTTGCCCACCAGATATAACACTCGTCTGGTTGGAGGATCCTCCCTTTTCAACGGAGGTATGTGGGGCTTTACTCTCTGTTCCACATACCCCTAAATCTGTATCTTTTCGGTAAATTTTACAAAATCAATATCTTTGATATTACTTTATTTTAATTAACAATTTATGTACACACAATAATAAAAGAAATGAAGACGGAAACAGAAGAATAATACAAAGGTGATGCTTATTTCTAAAGAAATCTCTTCCAGCATAGAAGAGAAGGATTTTGTATTTATAATAACAATAACGTTTAAATTGTAAAAAGTACGTTACTGTCATTTATTTTTGTCGATACAAAAGGATGTATGTTTGGAGAAACTCAGAAACAAAACTTTTGGCATGATATAACTCTACTAAATGTAAATGGATTTATGATACCGACTCCTAAATAAAATGAGACTTTACATAAAGGTTCAAGTTCCACTAACCAGGGGGGCTATTGGCTAACTTTTTCAATAACAGTTGACAACTAGCATTCGTTGCACACTAAACTTAGTTGTCAACTGACAATTTCATAAAATTGGTATTACGTATCACACAAGTGACTAACAAACTACGGTGGAAATGTGGTGAATTATAAAATTTACGGTGCCTATTGTGACCACTCTAAAATTTTATCGACTATTATACAGCTTCAAAAGCTTACACAATCGCAATTTTAAAGTATCGATACAATAACATCTGTCAAAACGTGTTACGGTGGCTATCAAAGGCACCAGTGGCTAAGGACGTCACTGCAGTTGGTCACTGAAGATAGGCAATACGAAACTAGCTGTTTGACAGTTCAATGATGCACATTGTTAACAAGTGATCATCACTTGAAATATCAACAGAGTTACGCAGGTCATTAAAATCCAAAAAAATATACCGACTCGGAAATAAATATACATCTGTCAAAACCTGTGGCCAAAACGTCAAAACTGTTTTGGTCGGCGAGTTGAATTTTTCTTTAAATATTTTTCTTATTTTCATAAGTGTGGACGTAGCGCCCGCACGAACCGAGCATGTACCTAATCACATAGTTGAAATGCTCTGTTCGCGCGTGTAGTGTGCACGGTTTGCGCGCGTAAAGCCGGGTCCACACGAGTGTAACGTGTAATGTAAGATTACGTGTAATTTAGCGTCAACAGTGTGGACGGCACACGAACGCAAAGCGAATTGTGTACGCGAAACTATTTCAAAGCTGTTTCCACTCAGTTGCTACGAACATGCCGAATAGGAAGGTCGTGATAGCTGGTGCGGCTTTTATAGCTGGTGCGGCTTTTATTTTCATATATTTACTAACTGAAGACCGGAAACGTCGGAAGCGTCGATGGTAGAAAACTAAATTGTATAAAAGAAGATCTTCTTTACTTGTGGATCTAAAATCTCAGCATATAAGTTCAAGTGATTGTTCGTTACTCCACATCATGAACGACACAACCGTCACGAACGCCGTCCAAACGAGCACTGCGAGCGCCTTTGTGTTCGCGCGAAAAACCGACAGCCTATGGATCAACCCCGAGCGCCGCGCGAGCGTTAAATGTAATGCTCGTAGTGCCGTCCACACGTAGAATTCGTGTTACATTACACGGTAGATTACATTACACGTTACACTCGTCTGGACCCGGCTTAAGGCGTCGTCCACACTGTGGGAATTCTGTTACATTGCATGATACATTGCGACAATGTGGACGGCGAATTCTTTAATTGCGTGTTACATTGCATGTTACGTTACAGCAGTCTGTACCCTGCTTTAAAAGCATTGCTGAGTGAAAGTTCTAGAATCGAAGTCTGTACCAAGCTCGCGATACAATATATTACCAACCTTTGGATAGTTCAACAGATTTCGTGCAGTGACATAGTGATTAATCACGAAATCTCCGAAACTATAACACCTACAAACTTAAAATTTGGTAAGTAGGTTCTTTATAGGGTGTAGACATCCGCTAAGAACGGATTTTACGAAACTCCACCCCTAAGGGGGTAAAACGGGGGTTGGAAGTTTGTATGGAGAAACCAACTTTCGCGAGGGCGAAGCCGCTGGATTATTATAATATTCCACAACTATATTACACAATGCCATCTAATCCCAAGCTAAGCAGAGCTTGTGTTATGAGTATTAGACAACTAAATATATATATATTTCTAAATACATAGATATATAGATAATTATTACACCCAGACACAGAACAAATGATCGTGCTCATCACACAAGCATTTGTCCTGGGTGGGAATCGAACCCACGACCTCCGGCATATCAGTCAGGACCACTAGACCAACAGGCCAGTCCTATTATTGATTTGGTTATTGGTTATTGTTGTGTGGGAAAAACTGTTATTGCTTGAAGTAAATAATAGTAGATTATGTGACTAGGGGATAAGTGCTCGGGAGTTAATTATATAAATCCCTCACTATCGTTCGGGATTAAAATTAGCAACCTTCGTTTCGTTCGGAATTCAACATGCCGCCCGCGACTTAAAGACACTGCTTTATCCCCTAGTCACATAATCTACTATTACTTGTAAACCGGCATTTAATTATCCATGTTCGTAATAAATAATATTATGTACAATACAGGCCAGCAACTTTTTTCCAAATAAGAATAGGATCGATTTTTCGCCATGTTGTGACGTCAGCTGTCAAATCGAAGAAATTGGGTGGGTAGTGTGAGCGAAACAAGTTTGTTTTTTTAAATAACATTTATTTACGAATCATGAACGAAGAATTGTTAATCTCAGAATTTAGTTATTAAATTCTGCTCACGTCTGCATCACTGTTTGAGCGGTCATCATCGTCGTCACCATCATCATCATTGCTGCTTTCCCTTATAAAATAAAACATGGATAAACATAAGTTTTTAACCGACTTCAAAAAAAGGAGGAGGTTATCAATTCGGTTGTATGTTTTTTTTATGTGTGTTACCTCAGAACTCCGTCGTTTATGGACCGATTTGCAATTTTTTTTTTCCTCTTGAGAGTTTATGCTTTCCGATTGGTCCCATTTTATATAACTTTAATTTCGGAAATCGGTGTTAATTAAGAAACAAACAATACCGAGAAACACCGACTTCCGAAATTAATGTTATTTTGATCCTTTTAGTGTTTTTATTTTTAGTGAAGTCGGTTATTTCTTTTTTGTAAAAAGTTTTTTTTAAATATTTATTTCACCAATTTACTGTTGTTTTAAATGAAAATAGGCATTGTTACCTGCATTTATTATACTTAAAATTCAATCATTTATTATAAAATTACTTTCTGTGGAATTGAAGCCAGCTCCTCTAATATCCCTATTATCATCTATATTGTTTATAACAGCAAAAACTTTTTAGAAAAAAAAAAAATAACCGACTTCACTAAAAAAAACACTAAAAGGATCAAAATAACTTTAATTTTGGAAGTCGGTGTTTCTAGGTAAGTATTGTTTGTTTCTTATTTAACACCGACTTCCGAAATTAAAGTTATTTTGATCCTTTTAGTGTTTTTTTTAGTGAAGTCGGTTATTTTTTTTTTTCTAAAAAGTTTTTATTTCACACTTTTTAGTTGCGATACACTTATAAACAGAGTGCCTATTTCTCATGACAATTCCAATTAACCCAAATACTGCTAGGTTACATTGTTTTATTATAAAGTTCCTGTGTCTACCTTCCTCCTTCCGGCTCCATCATCAGATCAGTTCGATAGTACCTTATAGCCAAAGAGCATCTCACGACAATTCTAATAAGCTCAAACACGGCTAGGATACATTGATTAATTACGGAGTTCCTGTGCCTACCTTCCGGCTCCATCATCAGATCAGTTCGATAGTACCTTGTAGCCAAAGTGCATCTCATGACAATTCTAATAAGTCCAAACACGGCTAGGTTACATTGATTAATTACGGAGTTCCAGTGCCTACCTTCCGGCTCCATCACCATCATCAGATCACTTCGATGATACCATTTTCAACGTAACTATTCAGAATAATTCATTTATTTGTATTGTCATAATCGCTTAACTATGTATATCTTCATTGTAATATCTATTTGTGTATGAAGTTCCGTTGACCATTTCTGGTCTTCTTCATCAATTCCACTTCATCAAATGTTACTTTTTGACTGTAAATGCTTAAGTTCTTGATGAAAATACTAAAATTACCATAGGGTTGCCTATAATTTTTGAGGAGTTCCCTCGATTCCTCATGGATTCCATCATCAGAACTGGATTTTGAAAAAAATGGGACCAATCTGGAAGCATATCCTGTACAGGGAAAAAAAAATTTTGCAAATCGGTCCATAAACGACGGAGTTCTGAGGTAACAAACATAAAAAAAAAAAATAATGATAAAAAAAAAAAATACAACCGAATTGATAACCTCCTCCTTTTTTTGAAGTCGGTTAAAAACCGCTTCAATGCTATCCAAATTTTCCATTTTTAACCAAAATAACCTCAAAGCTAGACTTCTAAAGATACTACGTCCTCAAAGTACCTAATGCTTAAGTAAAGGAAATGGTGACCATTGGTTACCTACTTACTTGAGAATTCCAACTTTTGACAGTTCTAACTTCAAACAATTTCTTAACTATACAAATCGTTACATAGGTAATTACTTGTTTAGAAATACGGATGAGCAGCCGATTACCTACGTTTATCGTTTGTAAACGTCGTTGGCGTTTAAGCGGTTAAAAAAAGAATTTCCAAAATTATGACGACATCAGACAATCCCAGGACGGGGGCAGCGAAGCAGGAACTGTCCCTGCAAACACGCATAGTACCTCCCCTTGTGTCTACGTGACAATTGACATGTCTGCCGCAAAGTTGCATACCAAACAAGGCGTTCGGTGTTGTTCGTTGCACAATTAATTGATAAACAAAGATAAAATACATAATATTACTAGCGTGTGCCAGCGGCTTCGCCCGCGTGATAATAGTTTGTTTTTTTTTTTTTTTTGAGATTTAAACTATCTTATCTCTCAAGTTGGATCGAACTGCACATGGTGTGCGAATTTTATTATAATCGGTTAAGTGGTTTAGGAGTCCATTGAGGACAAACATTGTGACACGAGATTTATATATATTAAGATTATTAACAGTCAATAATTACAACTACAACTAACAGAAATCGGAATACACAGTAGCATGCCTGACACAGCAAGCATAAGGGCAGTCTAGCCTGTAAGCCAGTGTTTTTAGGATTCCGTACCTCAATAGGAAAAAACGGAACCCTTATAGGATCACTTTGTTGTCCGTCCGTCTGTCTGTCTGTCTGTCAAGACCCTTTATCTCGGAAACGCGTGGAGGTATCCAGTTGAAATTAAAACCATTTACTCCGGTCTGCGGTCCCTAGAAGCTGTAAAAAAAATCAAACTTCTGAGTTAACGAATTAAAAAGATACAGCCATTTAGGTCGCAAAAAACATATAAGTATTTTGACACACTCAAGGAAATCAAAATTCATAGGGTACTTCCCGTTGACCTAGAATCCTGAAATTTGGCATGAAGTAAGGTCTTATAGCACAAGTATAGGGAAAAATCAGAAAATTGTAAAGTAGTTACGTCGAAAAAATTTTTTTGTTTGCTATTCGGAAAAATCTACGTAACTCAATTCGGGAATTGAATTGTTTTCATAGGTAAGTTTGTACGGAACCCTCAGTGCGCGAGTCCGACTCGCACTTGCCCGGTTTTTCCTATCTGTGGGTCACAAACTCCTGCTCCTCTCAGCTGTGTCCGCCATTTTGTTGCAAAAATACTATCTGTGGCGCTACCGGAATTTGACCTTGCGCGACCTCGCGCGATGTCGGCGCGTGAGTTTAAAATGACGATAGCTCTAAGTTTTGTATGGGAGCTGTATATAAAACATACGTCGTTGGAATCGTTATGAAACAAGCTAACATGAATTTTATTAGTTATGCAGTTTAATGTGGTGTTCAATCTAATTAGAAATCAGGATGAGCGAGTTTTTTTCCAGTTTTTTGTACAATAGTCGTTATAATAGATGATCAAACTAAGTTAACGAACTTACCTGTGATGTTCGATCATTATTATACGTTTGGTTCGCCGAGTACTTACATCCGGGAAGCTGCATTGTAAATTATATCTTCGAACGAAGCTTGCAGTATAATTAAGAATACCTACATACCACTATATCAAAAAGTTTTTGTTTCATTTACATAAAGATTCATTATTTCGTAAGAATTAATAAACAAAACACGCCACGCCGTACTTTTTTTTCATCCTACAAGCTATACAAAAACCGACCCAAAAAACGCAAAAGAAACGGGCATGTTTATACTTAAAATCCGAGGACACTGTGAGCCAAGTGGCTTTGGTTATCGACTAATACTTAAGTATAGTCTACAATCTTATCACAAAAAAACTTTCAGCTGTTAAAAGTGTCAAGTTTATTAGAAATGAACACTGTACCAAGCACTTGAAAATAATCGCAAAAAAATATCCCTTCAAAGTAAAAATTTTACAATTTGATAGATTTTACTAATCGACAAGCATAATAAAAACGTACGTTGCTTTACAAAAACATTGCAAAAATTAGCAACCAAAGTACTCTGCGTTAGCAACCAAAATTGTCAGTTTCAAAAAAAAACCTACCTCCTAGAAATCGATCAAAATACAAGGGAACAATGAAATAATCTATTCACAAAGAAGCTTACAATAAAAACATACCTAAAAACATACGTAACAACGACTTAGCTTATCGTCATTTGATAAATGTAGTCCGGTCAATCTAGACCAAAAAAACTTTTTACAAAAAAAATACAACCGACTTCAAAGTAAAAAAAAAACACTGAAAAGTGCAAAATAACTTTAATTTCGGAAGTCGGTGTTTCTATAATAGTTTTGTCTCTTCGTTATTTAACACCGACTTCCGAAATTAAAGTTATTTTGCACTTTTCAGTGTTTTTTTTTACTTTGAAGTCGGTTGTATTTTTTTGTAAAAAGTTTTTTATTTTACAGTTTTTAGTTATGGTACCACCACTAAAAAGTACCCCTCAGCCAAACTTAAATACCTTATAGCCAGAGTGCATCTCATGACAATTCTAATAATCCCAAACACGGTTAGATTACATTCCGGTGCCTAACTTCAGGCTTCATCATCAGATCAGTTCGATATATTCCCCCTCTACTTTCAGTCAGTCTTCGACTACACGTATATACAAAGCAATTTTACTTGTTACGACGGTTCTGCTGTGATCCTATGAGGAGTTCTGTTCCATATCTTCGAAGTTCATGATCAGATCATAACAATATTTCTATGGGACCAACTCGAACCTTTCAATCAAAAAAAAATTTTTCAAAATCGGTCCACAAAAATCGGTGAACATACATTAAAAAAAAATGAAAAACATACATTCAACCGAACATATAATCACCTCCTTTTTGAAGTCGGTTAAAAAATGAGAGTGTAGGTACATAAAATCCCAACAAGCTGAAAATCAGTAAAATTGTTCAAAACATAAATAAACAAACATAAATAATATTTAAAAGTTCCCCATCATTCCCGTGTATGGAAAAAATTTTATTCAAGGTCAAAGGTCAAAAAAATGAGTTTTTCGCGATTTTCAGCAAAACGGTAAGTTTTATCATAAAAGTACCTTAGACAAAAATTGTAGATCATAAAATTATCTATAAAAAAATAAATCAATACTTTTTTCCTAAGAGCCACCGTTTCTGAGATATAACGATTCAAAAAGTTATAAAAGTTGTTATCGTCATATTATGCACACGTTTCCATGCCACCTATGAGGTAGTGTACTTAGCGCGTTGTTTTTAAAGTGGTTTCCCCAGTAGGCCTACTCCACGGGTCAGTTGTCTTCCTCCAACCTCAGTTGCTGCTCATCAACATCTTTTTCGGGTATATTACCAAGTTCAAGTGTGGCTTGGTTATCAGCTAGACCCTGTCTGTGGAATACCTACGTCAGAAGAAATCGGGATCGGAATAACGGCGGCTGGGGCGAGAGGACCGTTGCCTCGCGAGGTCGGCCTCCTCCTTTGCTACTATTACTGCTTCGCAGAAGGAGGCGAACGCCTGCCACTCCTCCTCGCTTCGGACCATGGCCTGTACTTGTCTTAATGTTTAACATTCAAAAAACAAACGATATCTGTCATGAATATCAGTGTTTAAGATCGTAGACCTTTGAAAGGTTCGTCTAATTTTTAGCTATATATGATTAAAATTTAAGAAAACACATTAGCATAACCAAAATGTTCCTTGTTATTTATTAATAGGTAAGTTTCCTAAGTAACATAGCATCGCAGTAACAAGACGGCGACTGAAAAAGGCTTCGCAGTATGATATTTTCGTTCGCAGTACAGTTTTTCGATGTAACGAAACATCGCATTAACAAAATGTCGACTTAACAAGGCGTCGCAGTATAGAGATATCGTTGAAAGGTTTTCGAAGAAACAAACTTCGACGATACGGCTTTCGCACTGACGTAGGTATTCCCTACAGACTGGGGTTGGAAGTTGGTCAACAATATATTAGAGCCAGTTCAAACTTTACTCCCACCTGCGCCGGAAAAACTGCTGAACACAATTTTTTGCAACTGCAAAAAGGGATGTAGTGCTAAATGTGGTTGCAAAAAAGTCGGACTGTTTTGTAACAATAACTTTTACTTGCAACATATATCATGAATTTTACTTACCACGGATATGCTTCGATAGCGGCGGTACCTATTTCAGGCGTTAAAAAGTTAGAACAGTCGTATTCATGCTTTAATCTAAAACCAAGTAGACTGGTTTCCTAGAATATTTTACTATTATACTGTATTATTATTCGACAAATTTCCTAGTTTTTATAATGTCAGCGAGAACAAAGATAAAAATAAAACAAAACTCAGTTTATTATGAAAATGTAGTTTTAATACGTAGTAGAAAATGTTAGGTATACATAATTGTACTTATGAACTAAATAGGGAGGCAGGTAGTTAGTTGTCAGTAGGTATCTTAATTATCTTCATTGCATTATAAGAGCAGGTTTTTTTTATTGGTTGTGAAAATCATCTTATGACAAATCCCGCTCTTGGGCGGAGCGAGAGATAGTTTCAGACTTTACTGACTAAAAAACCACTCCTGTTCCTTCTTTGCCTTCGTCCCAGGGCCCCGGGGTTCATTTATAAGAGCTGGTCTGGATTTAGTAGGACGACCCCGTTTCCGTTTCTTTTTTTTTGTCCTATAGGTAGTGCTTTCGCTGGTTAAACTTTTCTTTATGGACCGTCGATTTAAGGGTCGGGGAGGGGGGAGGAAGGGCTACCCCCCTGTACCATCCCCACCCCGCAGAACCCCATGGTTATGGAGATATCCATGTTTAAAGTTTGAGGTTAGGTTAAGTTAGAACACTAATTTCCATCGATTTATGGGGCGGTTTGGGGCCTAACTCATAATGGCTTTTAACATTAGAAGGGCATTTGGCGCTCGGCGGCCGCTGCCGCGGCACAGTTCTAACATAACCTAACCCAAATGATTCACTAACATTAAAGGGGGTTCCTTGTTACAACGATAGAAACGTTTTTGGCCTTCATCACTATCCCGCGTATAGTTTCTTGATCAAGTCTTTTCATTACTTACAAACTCCTCTGCTTCTTGCACATTATAGCACCGTTTGATCAACACCCAACTTTTGTTACGACGATTCTTCTTCACCGGTACTGATGAACCAGCTCCTTCCTCTTCCTCCTCCGACTCAGAACGGTACACGGGTACCTCATCCATATTTCGTAACAATACTAAGTTTCCTTAATAGATAGTAAGTTAGTAGTTTCCTTAGTAGATTTATTAGTTCGTTGAATAATTATAATAATGAATGTATTTGTTAGAATATAGTTGTTACAAGGTGTTACATACAATTTTACGTCCAAAATATTCTGCTGTTTCCAGCGTACAAATATTTTCAAGAAATTAAATTAAATTAAAATCAATTGATAAAAAACATACAATGTCAAGCATAAGGAAAACATTAACTGTTATCAAATACAATTTCAAGGGATCCTACATATAATGTCAAGAATTATTACATACAATGTCAAAGCATACTAATTAGAATGCCAAGAGTTATCAAATACAATTTAACGGAATAATAAATATGTCAGGAATGATTAAATACAATGTCAAGGCATGCTAAATATAATGTCAAAAATTATCAGATGAAATGTCACGGAATACTAAATATAATGTCAGGTATTAATAGATAGGTACAATATTAAGAATTATTGAATACAATGTCGTAGGTATTTGATTCAATTCAGTTATTAGGAATGTAAGGGCAAGTCGTCGTCCAATTTAAATTTAGAATCAAACTTTTCATTTAGAAACTCATCTGTTGAGTAGTAGCACTTAAACAATAGGAAGTCAAATAATTTCTTTTTAAATGTCATGAAGTTAAGATCTTTAAAAACATTAGGTAGGTAATTTATTATAAACACGAATTGCCATACAGTAAACATTATTGGAAAATAGTTTAATTCTTTGTTGGGGTACACATAATTTGTGAATATCTCGACTTTTTCTTATAACATCATTATGTACTTTTTTATGTACAAAGATACAAAGATTCGAATATATAATTATAAAGACGGGAGTGGTAATATTCTTAAACTTTTAAAGAGCTAGACACAGCTATCTAATGGTTGGGCTTTGGTTATTGACCGAACACATTTTTTTTGGGCTCGGAATGCTTTAATAATATCAACAGAATTGCCCCATATTATAATACCATAGCGTAGAATTGATGCTACATAACCATGATAAGCATAAAGTGCAGCGTTGATGCACATGTAAATTGTTGTCTGTTAACCATTCTATTATTTTGTTTAGTGTGTCATTGATCTCTTTTTCGTATTTGGTGATATTTTTATCAGTGAGTTCAATACTAAGAGTTGTATCGTCGGCGTACAGAATGCATGAATATGGAGTCACGTTGGGCAAATCATTAATATACAGTAAAAACAAAAAAGGTCCCAATATACTGCCCTGGGGAACGCCACAGGAGTTTTGACGATAGGCGGATCTATATATATTTTTTTCCGATGTAGCGTGTCTAGATATCTCTACACATTGACTATTGAAAACTTTAGTTTGGTTTGACTATTGAAAACTTTAGTTTGGTGGGGAATAAACCTTGAAACAATGATAAATTAATAATGTGGGCCAGAGGACGAGATATATATTTAGAGCAACGTTTAAGAATCTTTGTATTAATGTTATCATACCCAGTTGAGTTTGTTGAATTTAAAGAATTAATAACTTTATACACAGTATCTTCATCAGTTGGAGTCAAAAAAATGCTATCCGATATGTCAGTGATGGTATGTTTGTAGTCAATGGGTGTTTCAAAATTAGGGGTTTTTGGTTTGTTAGTCATGTTAATAAAAAAGTCATAAAATTGGTTTGCAATTGTATCGCCATTAGTGTATGTGCACTGATCAATTTTAATAGAAGAAATTTCAGCGTTATTATCGATATCTGCACTATTCTTTTTGATTATATCCCAGGCGGCTTTACATGTATTGTTCGATTGAAGTATATAACGAGTGTTATCAATTTTCTGAGCATGTAATATACATCGTCTCAATATTCTAGTGTAATTTTGATAGTTCTTTAGGTGTAGGTTTTTGTTAGAATGTAATAGTCTATATTTTAGGTACATACTTCTTTTCTTGACACAACATCTTTTTATTCCTTTTGTTATCCATTTAGTTTTTACCGGTTTGTTTGTAATTTTTACTTTTAGGATGGGAAAACAGAGATCATAAAACAGGGATAGTAGGTACATCATGAAAGTGATTGAATGCTAGATCAGTATCATCAGATTCGTATATTTCTGAAAATGAAAGAGACGATATGCATGATATGAACTTTTCAATGTTGTTTTGACTTAGATCTCTTCTCTTTTCAAACCAAAATTGTTTTCTGCATTTTGTAGTATTTACAGACGAATTAAAGCTAATGGACTGACCAGTCTCATGGTCAGATAATGCAAGAATATGTACTTGAGGCTGAACATTAGGTACATCGCTTGCGATGAGATCTATACATGATGATTTTCTTGTGGGTTTAGTTATATGGTTGGAAATATTATAGTTATGCAAGATAAGTTCTAGTTCTTTATAATTATTATTACGCTTAACGCGTCAATGTTCCAATCACCGCATAGTATTAGGTTATTTTTATTTCGTTTTGTTACTTTCCTTAAAATATCCTCTAGGTTTTTTAAAAACAAACTTAAATTTGAATTTGGAGTACGGTAAATACAGATAACAATGACCTTAAGAGTGACAATCTCTATCGCACAATATTCGAAATCTTACAATAAAGGCGTAACTAAATTAGATATATGTTTACATTCGAGGTTCTTTTTAACCATTATGCATGTTCCGCCTCGCCGTTGGTGTGGTCTAGAAAAAAATGAGTCTAGCTTGTAATTTTTTAGTATTAAGTTACTTTCTGATCCTCTTTTTATGAAAGTTTCTGATAAACATAAGATATCAATATTTGTACCTTTTTCATGCAGTTCCTGTAAAGTAATTTCTAATAAATCTGTTTTGTTTAAAATGCCGGCAATGTTTTGATGAAATAGTGTACATTTACGGTTAGTTTCGAAAAAAAAATGGATTTACTAGCTTCATTAGGTTTCGACATAATTGCAGTAGCTTCATTAGCATTTAATGGCTGAAATGGTTTTGTTTTTTGTACCTTAAAATAATAGGGGATTGTTCCTTTTTTGTTAACGTGTATACTACTATTTAAGTTTGAGCTCGATGAAGTGCGAGTGTGTTTTAATGTACAGGCTGTGTCCATAATTCTCCTGAAGTTAATATTATCAATTTCTATATTTAGTTTATAACACAGCATTTTCTTGGATACGTAATTATAATTGTTATAACTATATATATTCTCAGTTGTATCAATAAACCTACAGTTAGGAAAATTTTGCAAGAATAATTTAATATTTTGATTTAACAACTTAACATTTAAATAAGGATTATTGATAATATTTAATATAAATACTTGGTTATTTCTTAGTTTATGAAGCGTTGGAATCAACTCTGATAGTAATTTGTAAGGGTTTCTGTCATTGCTACCTATACCCAATATTACTATGTCATCATTGTGCAAGTTTTTTATATAATCGTCTATTTTACATAATATTTGCGTACTAGTTGAGCTTGCGTTTGAAAATCCTGATACAGAATTTTATTTTATTTTATTTTTATTTTTATAAAAAGGAACAGCAAACAGCTACAATATAAGACTTAGGTACTACAGGTATACAAAACATATAAACAATATTGTAGCCCACAGCGCTGCTCACAGATTAACTGTGGGTATCACTAGGATGACTAAATTTAAACTAACTTAACTATCAGGCATGATTAAAAACAAACACAAAGAGAAGTAATAAAACAAACTCAAATATGTGGAGTGAGAGAGAGAAAATAAAAAATAAAACAAGAAAAACATTTATGAAAGCTCCTTAAGAATGAGACTTTTGAACTTACAAGGTGAACATGCGAAAATATCTATATGTTCAAAAGTCTCATTGTAGGCATCAACCATTCTGCGAACAGGCGAACGCAAACCAGAATTGGACTTGCAAGGGCCCACTGAAAATAATTTACCAGCGCGCACCTTTCGCTTATGGACTGTCCTAGGAACCACATAACTTAACATGTTAGATAAATCTATAGAATATACGTTATTCCACTTATTTGCATCCCTCTGTAACTTTATTTCACTGGCAAAACCTCGTACTTGTTGGTCACCTAAAATGATAATTTTTGGAACAGCTGTTGAATTGTAGACATTTGAATGATTTAAAACCTGATTATTAGTTTTATTCAGTAGTATATATGAAGTTTGAGCACATGGAATCTCTCTATTGCGTTCCAATGATTGTCTGTCTTGTGAATTCATGACTGATACTAAAACACTTTTCTCAGAACAACCCAGTTCTGTTGTTGGTTGATTGCTTTGTGTTGAAATTTGTGTCATACCTTGCTGAGCTTTTAAATGAGTGTGAGTAGAAAGTTTTTCAACACTAGGTGAGCTTTGCGTCATGAGTAGAGAGTCCCCAAATGACTCAGTAAGACGTCGCTTGACATTATGTTTCTGCATGGTTGACTGACGTAAGGTTGTTCGTGGACTTCGGCAAATCTGTTTCAATATTTTAACTTCCTGAGATAGTTGGGCAATTTGTTTTTTGAAATGATAATATTAAACCAGTAGCAACAAAAACGATTTAATTTTGTAACATAAACAGACAAAACACGCAAGTATCGTCCGTTGCAAGCGCACTGCGCTCGGATCTTTCGAACTCGCACTCGAAAACAGCCGAAAGCGACCCAAACCCGATCGCGCGGGCCGCACATTTGAGGTATTTTCCTCATTAGTGAGAGTTAAAATAGTAGATTATGTGACTAGGGGATAAAGCAGTGTCTTTAAGTCGCGGGCGGCATGTTGAATTCCGAACGAAACGAAGGTTTCTAATTTTAATCCCGAACGACAGTGAGGGATTTATATAATTAACTCCCGAGCATCGCGAGGGAGTTAATAAAGAAACCTGAGTGAAGTGAGGAATTCAAGCCACCCAAGATAAAGACAGCTTTATCCCCGTGTTGGATACTCTACTTTTTAAACCATCTGTGAGATAATTAAAAGACAATTTAGTAAAACAAATCAAATATTAGAGAAATATAAGTATAATACTTATATTTCTCTAATATTTGATTTGTACAAGTTAATCTTAACTATCACTCAACATGTTTTGAGATTTGAAACAAACAAAATTCACTTGTCACTACTCTAAGATTCTATAGTTTCAATTTTCTTTATCGCCCCGCTTTTTCATTACTTTTTTTTCGAACGTCGTCAGTAACCACGACCACGTTTTATTCTGTTTTTTTTTTTTAGTGGCCAGTTTGAATTTTGAATAAACTTGTTTGATGCACGTACATTTTAGTTCACTTAATGTTGACGTTCCAAATTCAAATCTCATTATTCCCTAGGGATCGCCCATACTGCATTATCTCCCTAGGGACAGAATGACTTGCTTTAAGTATGACATATAAACGGGCATTATCGAGCAGGTGGTGTAAAAAATAAATTTGATAACCAACAATAGAAATTAAAACAGTTCATGCAAGTTGTAAAAATATGATTATTTTGACAAAACCTCTGTTGTCGGTAACTTAGTAATTTTGTCGGAGGTTCAGTATTCTATTCGGAAGTTTAGTTTTGTTATTCGAAGATCCTTTTTTTTTTTAGGAGAAAATGTAACTTGAACATGCTCTTATCTGTTGTTAAATTGGATATTTTTTTTCGCTTATGTTTTGAGTTTTTTGTCGGTAAGTCATTATAACGCTGGTTAATTAGAATAATAGTCGGCCACAGATCGCTGGAGATTAATTTGTTTTTCAGAACCATTATTATTTCCCGGTGGCTCGTAGAAAAAAAGTAAGTATTGATATATTTTTTATAGATAATTTTATGATCTACAATTTTTGTCTAAGATACTTTTATGATAAAACTTACCGTTTTGCTGAAAATCGCGAAAAACTCATTTTTTTGACCTTTGACCTTGAATAAAAAAATTCCATACACGGGAATGATGGGGAACTTTTAAATATTATTTATAATTCTGTTTTGAACAATTTTACTGATTTTCAGCTTGTTGGGATTTTATGCACCTTCGAATGTCTAAATTGGCCGGACTAATGATATACTGATATAAGCCAAGTCTGATACTATCTCCCGCTCCGCCCAAGACCGGGATTTGTCATAAGATGATTTTCACAACCAATAAAAAAAAACCTGCTCTTATAGTACAATGAAGATAATTAAGATACAACCTACTGACAACTAACTACCTGCCTCCCTATTTAGTTCATAAGTACAATTATGTAAAGTCTGCTGCAAAAGTGCATAGGAAGTACAGAAATAAAATCGTGTGAAGCGAGAAATGACGCCATCTAGCGTAAAACCAGATTGAAATGTTGCTATCGACAACATTACATTATACTGTTAATAGATGGCGCCGCTGTGCTTCAAATGATTAATGCTTAATTAATGCTTATTTTTGTACTTTCTTTTTGTTTCTTCAAACATTGAAATAATTTGTAATTTCTTTTAAAGAGATGATATTAAAATTGAATATCAATTTATAAATATTTGATTATCTATGTGTTAGTTTTCAAACTTGAGAGGGTAGGTTGAATATGGATTTACTTATAAAAAATAACTAGTAGGTAGTATAAATAATACTTAGACCAAAGAGTTATGACTAAGCTCAATTGGTTGTTCGCTAAGTTATTTTCGATTATCTCGTTCCAGCGCCTTTCGTTCAATTTTATTTTTAACCAGGTGTATTGTCTACTTATTTTACCAAAATGAGTAAATATGCATTGTTATAATTATAGATTTAGTAAAAAGAACTCAATTAATTGCTATGCATAATCAAGGTAAAAACTTGTCAGAAGTAACCAGAGAGACCGGTGTAAACGTAAGTAGTTTTTTTTAACGCTTTTAAACAAAAAACTCCTATATAATAATCATTATTGGATATTATATAGATATTTCTGTTTTATTGTTGCAGAGAAAAACAGTTGTTCTATGGATATGATGATTTGAAGAAGAGGGTTCTTTGAAACACCATCAAAGAGCTGGCAGACTAAAACTAATAAACATGTTGCAGCATCAAACCATGATAAGGGAGTACGAAGAAAACGGACGTCGATCGACGAACCACTATGCTATATATATACTTATTCTCTGTATTAACTGGAGACCTTGTTATGTGTGTTTAACGTAAGCTGTGGATCCCCGCATTAACGCCGGCGTTCACGCGCCATTGTCTTTCTATTGTGTCTCTAATTACGCACTCAAAAGGTATCCGTATTTAAAACAACTTAAAAAAGTTATGAACACTTGATGTGTTGTTGTGCAATTTTATAGTTTTTAGCCTACATTTTTAATCCTTTTGACCTTTGTGATAAAATTATCTGGTATTTTGTTTGTTTTTGTTAAGGTTACATAAGCTTCAAACCTCTTTCCAATTTTGGAAACGAATACTTAAGCTATGGCCTCAATAAGAAATTATATATGATATTATAATCTTATTCGGTGATTAATAAACGGTGATTGTTAAATTTGATTAAGAAATTGTAAGAAATAAACATATTATTTTTTAATAGTGCCTTTTGTCAACTGTTTACCTGCATTTTTGTCATTTTGCTGAGTAACTACCCACTTGAATATTATATTACAAATAAATATCCACTTGTTAGCTTTGATATAATATTCCTTCCAACTTCTTTTGTTACTTACAAAAAGACTTAAAAAAAACTTACAAAAAGTGTGAGTACTACGTGAGATTTGAACTCATGGCTCATTGATTTACGCATCTATCTGCACATGCTAAACCGCTAGGTCAACATGACTCTAATTTGAATGATGAAATTATGAACTACAATCAGTTGTTGACGACAATGATGACGCATGTGTCTATTATTTGTTGAACTAAAAGTCAAGTTTATACTTTGTGAGATTGCCTTTGCTCGCCACTTAGCTGTGAAGAAACCAACGCCATCTAGTTTAATTTTCGAAAACTTGAACTCTAACGTGCAATGGAAAATAGGCGTTAAGGTATCTAAGCACTTTTGATGGGTGACTGTACATACCTAACATTTTCTACTACGTATTAAAACTACATTTTCATAATAAACTGAGTTTTGTTTTATTTTTATCTTTGTTCTCGCTGACATTATAAAAACTAGGAAATTTGTGGAATAATAATAAAGTATAATAGTAAAATATTCTAGGAAACCAAAGTCTACTTGGTTTTAGATTAAAGCATGAATACGACTGTTCTAACTTTTTAACGCCTACGCGCCTGAAATAGGTACCGCTATCGAAGCATACCCGTGGTAAGTAAAATTCATGATATATGATTCAAGTAAAAGTTATTATTACAAGTACATTTTTATATTTTTTATAAGTTTCTGTAAGTATAACCACTCAGAATAATATTTTCAGTATAATGTTACAGTTAAAATAGCACCACAGTCTATGAAATATGAAAGGTAATTTATGAATTAATAGTAGGCAAGTAAAGATAAAAATTACAAAGCATAGTTTTCAGTAGAACGTAATTTATGCTGGTAGAAAAGTATTAAAGCAATAAACAGTCATGTTTATTTTTCGAAGATTTCAGTATCTCATTCGGTCGTTTCGTCATTTTTATTCGGACAAAAATAGTCGGAATGTTAGTATTTTAGGCAGTAGATTTAATATTTTGAATAAGGACAATTCTTTTTTTTTTTTGTCGGAGCTTTTATTACTACCCATTCAAAAAGTTATAAAAGTTGTTCATAATATGCACTCGTTTCCATCATTCCATGCCACCTATGAGGTAGTGTAGCGCATTTTTTTAACGTGGTTTCCCCGGTAGGCCTACTCCACGGGTCAGTTGTGATCCTGTTTAATGTGAAACTATTGCAAAATAACGGAAATTTTCAAAGATTGGAAAAGATAAAAGCGATGTAAATTAAAAAAAAGTGGTGAAGTTCATTCGCCTGATTCGTGAGTTTCAAATTCTTCTTCTTCTTGATCTTCTTCTTGTTCTGCTTCTTCTTCTTCTTCTCCTGCTTCTTCTACATCTTCATTTTGGATGCAAGTAAATTGCGTCAATAGCGATGTATCGCATGACACTTCGTCGGAATCAAACGAATCCTCCAATGTTTCTGATTCAACATTAGATTAGAAGAGCACGACCGGCCTTGACAATTTGTGCATGCCAGAGAACAAAACAGTCGAACACGGGTGAGTATTAGTCAGTAGAAGTCTGAATTCCTCTCGTTCCCCCCAGAGCGGGAGGAGTTATTTGATGATTTCCCACCTCAAAAAAATGGCCTTCGCAGTCTGTACTCTACGTTGTCTACCCTATATCAGAGACGGCGAACCTATGGCACGCGGCAAAATAATTCGAGCACGCCAGTGTAAGATATTTAGCATCTAGGTAACACCGTTTTAATTAACTATAAATAATAAATAAATTACTCTTTATCTTATCATAGATTTAATTAAATAATAGTAAAAAAAATATATGAATTTCGAGTTGCAAATCTAGTTTAATTTTTTAACCGACTTCAAAAAGGAGGAGGTTATATTATGTTCGGTTGAATGTATGTTTTTTATTTTATTTTTTTATGTATGTTCACCGATTTCTCGGTCAATTGTGGAACGATTTTGAAATATTTTTTTTTGATTGAAAGGTTATGGTTCCGTGTTAGTCCCATAGAAATATTGTTATGATCTGATCATGAACTTCGAAGATATGGAACAGAACTCCTCATAGGTTCACAGCAGAACCGTCGTAACAAGTAAAATTGCTTTGTTTATACGTGTAGTTGATGACTGACTAAAAGTAGAGGGGGAATATATCGAACTGATCTGATGATGAAGCCTGAAGTTAGGCACCGGAACTCTGTAATAAATTAATGTAATCTAACCGTGTTTGGGATTATTAGAATTGTCATGAGATGCACTCTGGCTCTAAGGTATTTAAGTTTGTCTGAGGGGTACTTTTTAGTGGTGCTACCATAACTAAAAAGTATAAAATAAAAAACTTTTTACAAAAAAAAATACAACCGGCTTCAAAGTAAAAAAAAAACACTGAAAAGTGCAAAATAACTTTAATTTCGGAAGTCGGTGTTAAATAACGAAGAGACAAAACTATTATAGAAACACCGACTTCCGAAATTAAAGTTATTTTGCACTTTTCAGTGTTTTTTTTTACTTTGAAGTCGGTTGTATTTTTTTTTGTAAAAAGTTTTTTATGTCCATTAAATGACAGAGTCAAAATTCTTTGGTGGCGCGCCATGACCACATTATTTTTTTTCTTGTATTTAGTGGCACGTTCTCACATAAAGGTTTGCCATCCCTGCCCGTTAAATATGACAGTGAACCCCTATTTCTTCTGCTCACGCTACAACTTAAGAACGGCTAGACCAATTTTAATAACTCTTTCTTTGTTATGTTCACCAGCATACAGGGAAGGTTGTTAAGCAAAAAAACATAATTAGGACCCTAGAAAGATAACCTATGCCTCAGAGGCGCCCGCGTCGGTTTGACATCGCTATCTCTTTCTAATAAGCGCGCGTATCTACCTGTCCTTCTTAGTTAGCTCAGTGGACGGTGCACATCGTCGCGGGACGGCCGTTTTTACGCGGTAAGTACCATAGTTTTGCAGTTACGACTAAGTGTTGCGCTCCAAAGGCGCATGGTTATCTTTTGTGTGACATTTAGTGAAAGTAAGGATTTGTTTATACTTACATAAAATGTTTATAATAACTGTTTATTTCTCTTTTTTAGCATGAAATCTTTTCACCTTCATCATGACGAGCCGGAGAACACTAACTGATGATGCAATATCTAGGTTGATCGCTGGAGAGGAAGAGAAAGAGCATGAAGGAGAACAAGAAAGTGACAGTGAGATAGAAGATCATTTGAGTGACGATGACATACAGAGTGATTTCGAAGACGAGTTTATCGATGATGAGGTGCCACAACAATTGAATGATAAACAAAATGAAGATGATATAAGTCTGCCTGTATCTTCAAAGCCCACTGGAACTTCGGAATCATCCCGGCGTGACCACCGCATAATTGTTCCTGATCGCCGTGTGCTTAGGGGTAAGAACCAACATTGCTGGTCGACAATAAAAGGAGAAAGTCGCGGAAGGACAGCCGCCATAAACATTATTCGTACAAGTAGAGGTCCAACACGTATGTGTCGAAATATATGTGACTCAATCTTATGTTTTAGTTTGTTTGTTACCGACGAACTAGTGAATGAGATCGTCCATTGGACGAATGTTGAGATCTCTGTGAAACGTCGAGATAACATGACCAAAGCCACTTTCAGAGATACGTCAGTGACAGAAGTTCGAGCTTTGTTTGCGATACTGACCTTGAGTGCAGTAATGCAAGAAAACAGTTTGCGGCGAACATAAAAATGATGTTTGTTTTGAATGCCTATCAAACCAAATTTGAACCAAGTGATAATAGTTTTGACTGATTTTTTTTTTAGTTGATTAGTTAGTAAGATAGAATATAATTAGTTTTACGAAATAAGATATTATTTTTTGATAGTATGTTCCTGTAAACTGAAGACTGCTAATTTTGTTGATTTTTTTCTAGAGGTTTTTTGATTTAAGTTTAATCATTAGAATATATAAAATATTTAACTAAAAAAAGTGTTTTATTATTAGTTCATTAACCACATATTAAAACAATTAAGTAAAAAAAAAACAATAATATATCGTGCGCCTCCGAAGCGCATGGTTATCTTTTGTGGCCGTCCAAATATGGTTATCTTTCTAGGGTTAAGGAAGGTAGGGTAGGGTAGAGTAGAATAGAGTAGTCAGCCCCCCTAGCCAAGTTACAACCGTTTCGTTTCGATTCTCTTTTTGTTGATCGCCTTGAGTCGGCCACGCCTCCTATTCCTTTGTTCTGACCACGTGACTGAGCGTTGAGATGACATCATAACAAAGGAATCGGAGGTGTGGCCGACTCAAGGCGATCAACAAAAAGAGAATCGAAACGAAACGGTTGTAACTTGGCTAGGGGGGTTGACGGGAGCGAAGACGCGGGCAAAAGCTAGTATCTAATAAAAACTACCTAAAACCTATCTATGAACAATATTATCAGAACACACGTTGCTTAGTTACAGATTAGTTATCACACAATATAGATAATTATAATAAATTATGTTAATAACTGTGTCCTAATGTCCAATGTATTTTACAAATAGATTAAAATTATTTGGTAACTCCGCTCAATGGTAGAAAGTTATTGACTGATAAACATGGCATGCAACATAGCGAGCGGAGCAATTCAGGTGGCCTAGTGGAGCAATGGAGATCCAGTGGACCAATGTATGCCCAGTGAAGCAATGGTGCCCCGGTTGAGCATCGTTGCCCAATGGAGCAGTGGTGACCAAGTGGAGCAATAGTGGC
The DNA here is from genome assembly GCA_905147345.3 of Mythimna impura. Classification (NCBI taxonomy): domain Eukaryota; kingdom Metazoa; phylum Arthropoda; class Insecta; order Lepidoptera; family Noctuidae; genus Mythimna; species Mythimna impura. Next base: position 6,228,932 of record LR990369.1, on the reverse strand, counting down.
CTAGTGGAGCAATGGTAGCTCAGTGGAGCAGTGGTGACCAAGTGGAGCAATAGTGGCCTAGTGGAGCAATGGTAGCTCAGTGGAGCAGTGGTGACCAAGTGGAGCAATAGTGGCCTAGTGGAGCAATGGTAGCTCAGTGGAGCAGTGGTGACCAAGTGGAGCAATAGTGGCCTAGTGGAGCAATGGTAGCTCAGTGGAGCAGTGGTGACCAAGTGGAGCAATAGTGGCCTAGTGGAGCAATGGTAGCTCAGTGGAGCAGTGGTGACCAAGTGGAGCAATAGTGGCCTAGTGGAGCAATGGTAGCTCAGCGGAGCAGTGGTGACCAAGTGGAGCAATAGTGGCCTAGTGGAGCAATGGTAGCTCAGCGGAGCAGTGGTGACCAAGTGGAGCAATAGTGGCCTAGTGGAGCAATGGTAGCTCAGTGGAGCAATGGAGATCCAGTGGAGCAATGTTTGCCCAGTGAAGCAATGGTGGCCCGGTTGAGCATCGTTGCGCAATGGAGCAGTGGTGACCAAGTGGAGCAATAGTGGCCTAGTGGAGCAATGGTAGCTCAGTGGAGCAGTGGTGACCATGTGGAGCAATAGTGGCCTAGTGGAGCAATGGTAGCTCAGCGGAGCAGTGGTGACCAAGTGGAGCAATAGTGGCCTAGTGGAGCAATGGTAGCTCAGCGGAGCAGTGGTGACCAAGTGGAGCAATAGTGGCCTAGTGGAGCAATGGTAACTCAGTGGAGCAGTGGTGACCAAGTGGAGCAATAGTGGCCTAGTGGAGCAATGGTAGCTCAGCGGAGCAGTGGTGACCAAGTGGAGCAATAGTGGCCTAGTGGAGCAATGGTAGCTCAGCGGAGCAGTGGTGACCAAGTGGAGCAATAGTGGCCTAGTGGAGCAATGGTAGCTCAGTGGAGCAGTGGTGACCAAGTGGAGCAATAGTGGCCTAGTGGAGCAATGGTAGCTCAGTGGAGCAATGGAGATCCAGTGGAGCAATGTTTGCCCAGTGAAGCAATGGTGGCCCGGTTGAGCATCGTTGCGCAATGGAGCAGTGGTGACCAAGTGGAGCAATAGTGGCCTAGTGGAGCAATGGTAGCTCAGTGGAGCAGTGGTGACCAAGTGGAGCAATAGTGGCCTAGTGGAGCAATGGTAGCTCAGCGGAGCAGTGGTGACCAAGTGGAGCAATAGTGGCCTAGTGGAGCAATGGTAGCTCAGCGGAGCAGTGGTGACCAAGTGGAGCAATAGTGGCCTAGTGGAGCAATGGTAGCTCAGTGGAGCAGTGGTGACCAAGTGGAGCAATAGTGGCCTAGTGGAGCAATGGTAGCTCAGCGGAGCAGTGGTGACCAAGTGGAGCAATAGTGGCCTAGTGGAGCAATGGTAGCTCAGCGGAGCAGTGGTGACCAAGTGGAGCAATAGTGGCCTAGTGGAGCAATGGTAGCTCAGTGGAGCAGTGGGGACCAAGTGGAGCAATAGTGGCCTAGTGGAGCAATGGTAGCTCAGTGGAGCAGTGGTGACCAAGTGGAGCAATAGTGGCCTAGTGGAGCAATGGTAGCTCAGTGGAGCAGTGGTGACCAAGTGGAGCAATAGTGGCCTAGTGGAGCAATGGTAGCTCAGCGGAGCAGTGGTGACCAAGTGGAGCAATAGTGGCCTAGTGGAGCAATGGTAGCTCAGCGGAGCAGTGGTGACCAAGTGGAGCAATAGTGGCCTAGTGGAGCAATGGTAGCTCAGTGGAGCAATGGAGATCCAGTGGAGCAATGTTTGCCCAGTGAAGCAATGGTGGCCCGGTTGAGCATCGTTGCGCAATGGAGCAGTGGTGACCAAGTGGAGCAATAGTGGCCTAGTGGAGCAATGGTAGCTCAGTGGAGCAGTGGTGACCATGTGGAGCAATAGTGGCCTAGTGGAGCAATGGTAGCTCAGCGGAGCAGTGGTGACCAAGTGGAGCAATAGTGGCCTAGTGGAGCAATGGTAGCTCAGCGGAGCAGTGGTGACCAAGTGGAGCAATAGTGGCCTAGTGGAGCAATGGTAACTCAGTGGAGCAGTGGTGACCAAGTGGAGCAATAGTGGCCTAGTGGAGCAATGGTAGCTCAGCGGAGCAGTGGTGACCAAGTGGAGCAATAGTGGCCTAGTGGAGCAATGGTAGCTCAGCGGAGCAGTGGTGACCAAGTGGAGCAATAGTGGCCTAGTGGAGCAATGGTAGCTCAGTGGAGCAGTGGTGACCAAGTGGAGCAATAGTGGCCTAGTGGAGCAATGGTAGCTCAGTGGAGCAATGGAGATCCAGTGGAGCAATGTTTGCCCAGTGAAGCAATGGTGGCCCGGTTGAGCATCGTTGCGCAATGGAGCAGTGGTGACCAAGTGGAGCAATAGTGGCCTAGTGGAGCAATGGTAGCTCAGTGGAGCAGTGGTGACCAAGTGGAGCAATAGTGGCCTAGTGGAGCAATGGTAGCTCAGCGGAGCAGTGGTGACCAAGTGGAGCAATAGTGGCCTAGTGGAGCAATGGTAGCTCAGCGGAGCAGTGGTGACCAAGTGGAGCAATAGTGGCCTAGTGGAGCAATGGTAGCTCAGTGGAGCAGTGGTGACCAAGTGGAGCAATAGTGGCCTAGTGGAGCAATGGTAGCTCAGCGGAGCAGTGGTGACCAAGTGGAGCAATAGTGGCCTAGTGGAGCAATGGTAGCTCAGCGGAGCAGTGGTGACCAAGTGGAGCAATAGTGGCCTAGTGGAGCAATGGTAGCTCAGTGGAGCAGTGGTGACCAAGTGGAGCAATAGTGGCCTAGTGGAGCAATGGTAGCTCAGTGGAGCAGTGGTGACCAAGTGGAGCAATAGTGGCCTAGTGGAGCAATGGTAGCTCAGTGGAGCAGTGGTGACCAAGTGGAGCAATAGTGGCCTAGTGGAGCAATGGTAGCTCAGTGGAGCAATGGAGATCCAGTGGAGCAATGTTTGCCCAGTGAAGCAATGGTGGCCCGGTTGAGCATCGTTGCGCAATGGAGCAGTGGTGACCAAGTGGAGCAATAGTGGCCTAGTGGAGCAATGGTAGCTCAGTGGAGCAGTGGTGACCAAGTGGAGCAATAGTGGCCTAGTGGAGCAATGGTAGCTCAGCGGAGCAGTGGTGACCAAGTGGAGCAATAGTGGCCTAGTGGAGCAATGGTAGCTCAGCGGAGCAGTGGTGACCAAGTGGAGCAATAGTGGCCTAGAGTTATGGTAGCTCAGTGGAGCAGTGGTGACCAAGTGGAGCAATAGTGGCCTAGTGGAGCAATGGTAGCTCAGTGGAGCAGTGGTGACCAAGTGGAGCAATAGTGGCCTAGTGGAGCAATGGTAGCTCAGTGGAGCAGTGGTGACCAAGTGGAGCAATAGTGGCCTAGTGGAGCAATGGTAGCTCAGTGGAGCAGTGGTGACCAAGTGGAGCAATAGTGGCCTAGTGGAGCAATGGTAGCTCAGTGGAGCAGTGGTGACTTAGTGGAGCAATAGTGGCCTAGTGGAGCAATGGTAGCTCAGTGGAGCAGTGGTGACCAAGTGGAGCAATAGTGGCCTAGTGGAGCAATGGTAGCTCAGTGGAGCAGTGGTGACCAAGTGGAGCAATAGTGGCCTAGTGGAGCAATGGTAGCTCAGTGGAGCAGTGGTGACCAAGTGGAGCAATAGTGGCCTAGTGGAGCAATGGTAGCTCAGTGGAGCAGTGGTGACTTAGTGGAGCAATAGTGGCCTAGTGGAGCAATGGTAGCTCAGTGGAGCAGTGGTGACCAAGTGGAGCAATAGTGGCCTAGTGGAGCAATGGTAGCTCAGTGGAGCAGTGGTGACCCAGTGGAGCAATAGTGGCCTAGTGGAGCAATGGTAGCTCAGTGGAGCAGTGGTGACCAAGTGGAGCAATAGTGGCCTAGTGGAGCAATGGTAGCTCAGTGGAGCAGTGGTGACCAAGTGGAGCAATAGTGGCCTAGTGGAGCAATGGTAGCTCAGTGGAGCAGTGGTGACCAAGTGGAGCAATAGTGGCCTAGTGGAGCAATGGTAGCTCAGTGGAGCAGTGGTGACCCAGCCCTGCGTTCAAAAATAACCAGACTAGAGTAGAGTCGCTACTCCAACCGTTCAAAAATGCTTCGAGTTGCAACCCAGGGTCGTTCTTTTATAACTCGAGTAGCTACCCTAGAGTTAACCCAACTAACTCTAACTCCGAGCTGGGTAGGTTGGTGTAAGCGGCCATAAATTACACTTGCTTGACATTGACAGTTGAACTCTATGTTCGCGTTCAAAAATGCGAGCTATAGAGTTTCGGCCCTGATGACGTCATTAGAGTTAACTCTAACCTCATTTTTGAACGCAGGGAAGTAGAGCAACGGTGGCTTAGTGGAGCACTAGTGGCCCAGAGGAGCCATGGTGGCTCAGAGGTAACGACTTACAAGATGTAGACGTTGTAGGGTCACAATGAAGTAGGCGTTTTACTTAGTGTAACTTGTTCCATCACCACTACTCTCAAAATAGTGAAGGAAAACATCGTGAGGAAACCGGCATGTCCCAGAACCAAAAATTCGAAGACATGTGACATCCACCAACCCGCACTAGGTCCACGTGGTGGATATCGGCCCATGCCCTCTCCATAGTCATGCTCACTCAAATGTCTTACTGATGGTGGCGCGTGTGTTGGTTCATTCGGTTCCCTTCAAAATGGTTGAGCTGAGTGGTGCTAATTGCATTCGCGTCATGTCCGTGAACGGGTACTGTCAGTTGAGACTGGTCATCTCTTAGCTGCCAGTTGCTGTTTTAATATCTATATTTAGTTTTTATTTTTTACTTTATTTACATTGTTCTCACAGTCATGATAGTAGCGACAAGAAACATGTAACCGAGATATTGGTACATAACATGATTGCAAAGAGTGTCCATGGAGTTTCTTGCGCATTCTTAATCTCCATAGAGATCTACGCTTTGGAATGTGCAATTAGCATCATTTTTTTTTCTGACTGACTGACTTCTTGACATTTTAAAAGTGCCTGTAAATGGTTTATTTGAAATAAAATGCTTTGGATCTTGAATTTAGAGAGGTGCCTGAGTCCCAGTATTGGGAACATTATAGGGCTAATTACGCGTCTAAATATATCAAGATTATATTCCTTGGAAGGTTTGGAAATTATCAAATAACTCCTCGCGCTCTGGGAGGAAGGAGAGGAAATGTCAGACTTTTACTGACTAAAACCCACCTATGTTCCTTCAGTTGCCGTTTGCGTTCTAGGGCCGCGGGAACTCTTTCGGACAACCCTTTAGGTACCTACATAATGACTTTGGAATCAAACCTACAACCGCATGTTAAGAGTGCCCTTCCACACTCGCCTATCGTTAACGTCGAGCATGGTTTAAAAGCTTGTTGCTTCATCTAACGCAATCCAACGCGATGTTCGATAAAGAGGCAACGCGAAAGAAGAGAGAGAGCGCCTGAAAAATCTGTTGGCATTCGGTAATTCCGTGATTTACTCGAATATTTCACAAAAGTTGTTCCAGGAAATACCTACGTGTTTTTTTAAAACCATTAAAAGTTTTTTAGTTTTCATTCAGAATCTCGATTTTAATGTACAAGGCTTCTATAGATGTACTTTTTTATATTTTTAATATATGAGTAGGTACATTCTAGAGGGCCAAAGTTCACGTAAAATATCAGATTTTCAGGTCTTTACTGGATACACAAATTCATGTTTTGAATTCTACAGAAGCTAGATAATATCCACAAGATACTTTGTATCCAAAATATCTGGAGAGAGATGTGTAATAACATCATAATCACGTAAGAGCGGTTGTATGAAAATGTACCTCGGGTTGGCCGCTCTGAAACAACGATTAACAATTGAAAGAAAATAGAAAGCGTTTAAATTAGAGATGTAACGGAGATGACGTTTATAGGAACCGAATTCGGAAGTGGAGTTTTAAATTTGTTTTATCGGAATCGGAACCGGAATGGGAGGCGGAGGTAGAAACGTCAAATGAAACACTACTAAAACTAACAAAAAGGAGACATTTTTTTTTGGGCCCACTATTAAACGGTTACGTTTATTAATCATATTACACATGGAAAAAGCGATCATCTTATTATAATTAACAGACCATAAATTATATAGAAATCTAACCGGAATAATGAAATAATAGTAAAAAAGTGTTACGGCAAAAAATGCTTGTTTAGGAGCGTTTTCAAGTTTATTTTAACGTGAAAAAAAAATATGTTACTACAGTGCGCAGCGGTGACATCGGATTTAAATGCGTTTCAAGAGATAATAATTAATTGGTACAGCGAACTTGTTTTTAATGCTGTTATTAACGGTTAACACAAATATCAAGTAACGTACTTTAAAAATCAACGTGGAACGAAACGTAATTAATAGCCCGTTGCAGATGCTCTGTGGTCCAGTTTCAATCAGTTTGACACTGACAGACAACTATTGGTGGGTCGTTGTCGAATTTTAGACGGACGAGACGTAACCGTTTTGGCGACGACAAAAACGGTTGCAGAAAACGGTCGTCGTCGCTACTGGTTTGAAGACGAAACTATCGTTGAGTAAAGTAGTTGCAGAAAACGTTCGTTGTCGCAACTAGTTTGAGGACTGTAATAAATTCTGTACTCGTCGCGTCGTCGTTTCAAAACCAGTTATTACAATGAAAAATGAACTTTATGACTATAAACATAAAATTCATTTTTCATTGCAATAACTGGTTTTAAAAACGACGCGACGAGTGTGATAGTTGAAGCAATGGATTTTCGACCTTATTTTCTTAACAGTAAGATAACAATTCGCATACAGTAATACGAAGACTTTGGTCTCAGGATGGAAAACGGTTGTTACGTTGTAGAACAAAAAATGGTCTTTGAAAACTGTTCGTCGTTGAAACGCCCACCGCTACAGACAACATTATTATTGTTTCCGATTACTAGATAGTTGCATGTTTCTTCTATTCTTTTCGTATTTTTATTCGAAAGATTTTATGAAAATGGCATCTGTAGATACATGCATAATCCACAAAGCCGTTGTATCAATTGTGCAGCACGATTTCAACGGAATGTTGAATACTGCTCTTGCTGGATACTGTTGTAATTGTTTAGTGGGCAGACGCACTGTTGGCTGCTGTGCATATGTGATGTGTATAGTGTGGTTTTTATCTTGGGCGCGGCATCAAGGTGAGGTTGAGCCACCTGCATCTTTTTTAGATGAAATACTGCTTTTAAGAGATGACTTTGAAAATGATGATGATGAACAGTAATAAATACTTGTGATGTACCTATAATGTGGTTTTTTTTTCTCCTTACACAACCAGCATAAAACACATCACCTTATTTTAGATCTACAGTCAATGGCCGGCAAAAGCCGCGCTATTTCGAAATGAATACATCTACGCATTTTCATGAATAAGTCTATCAAATCGTGTAAATCACATCAAAGTCTGTCACGTAGTACAGACGTGACTTGGTTTTATACTGTATATTATTGAACAGTGCACTATTTTAACTTAAAATACCAAGGAGACCTATCCACTCATTAGACAATCGCTCTTGTGAGATTTTAGGTTATTATGAGAGTCATGTTTTGACTGTCGTATTTCACGGTACTCCAGTTACATAAAGTTTTGCCAATATTAGCAATGTAATCTAGAGATTATATGGAATAAACTAACGTGCATTTCATTGCTATACGCCACAATTTGTGGTGGGCCTATTCCCCAAACAAAAAAAATTGTCTCCTTTGATTAAGTAAGTATAAATGAAGTACGAACTCACAACATGCCAAATGCGAAAAAAAAAAAATAAGTGAAAGAGTAATCGACAGAAGGCACGGGGGGAGTGGGCCTCCGATATAACTTCCGATTAATTTATCAGAATCGGAGGTGCAACATCAATCGGAAGTTCTGGTCTTTCGGAATCGGAATCGAACCTCTTTAACATAATCATCTGGTTTAAATTAAACCCATTTAATTTGTACAACTCTACGGACGCTTAGCTTCACAGACGCGTATTCGTCATTATACGCTTGGTGTACGCCTGCGTGAAGCTTACATACAAAATTATGAAAGTCTATCGAGGAAGCGACAATGTCGCGTCGTCGTGACGCTGCAGCTTCGCGTTAGCGTTTCAACTTTGCGTCTATGAAGCTACGCGTCCGTGGACGGTTGGCTTTAGTGATAGTCATCTATATATATAAAAGGAAAAACTGACTGACTGACATATCAAAGCACAGCCAAAACTACCGAGACTAGGAGCGTGAAATTTTGCACAAGGTTTCCTTTTATGACGTAGGCGAGCACTAAGTGAGGATTGTCCAAAATTCTCTCCATAAAGGGATCAAACGGGGGTCCGAAGTTTGTATGGAGAAACCTACTTTAACGGAGCAAAGCCGCTGGCAGAAGCTAGTCTATATCCATACTTATACTTATTATTATTAATTATAAATATTATAAATGTGAAAGTGTGTGTGTCTGTTTGTTTGTCCGTCTTTCACGGCAAAACGGAGCGACGAATTGACGTGATTTTTTAAGTGGAGATAGTTGAAGGCATGGAGAGTGACATAGGCTACTTTTTGTCTCTTTCTAACCCCCCACTCCCCTAAAGTGGGGGGTGGAAGTTTGTATGGAGCATTCCGCAATTTTCAAGGTAAAAAGCTAAAAATTGGTATGCGGACTATTTGTGACTAACAAAAAATCGTGCATCATTTTTTTTTTTGGGAGTCTGCCCCCAAACCCTCAAAAGAGGTGTTGAAATTTTATATGGGACTTTTCGCAATTTTCAAGGTAGGAAGCTAAAAATCGGTACACAGACTCTTTGTTACCAACGAAAAATACGTGCCTTATTTTTTTTTTGGAAATCTTCCTGCAGCCCCTAAAATAGGGGATGGAACTTTGTTTGTGACTCTCCGCAAAATTAGTACAGGTTCTATGATTTGAGAAAAAAATCAACTTTCGAAACATAAATAAGTGTTACTCATGGATTCCGATAGATGGCGCTGATAGGCTTCTGAATCGCGCTAACTTGTGTGCTCTCTATCTGTACCTACTTAGGTGCAGGCATCGGCCCGCGCTTCACACTATAGTGCATACGTTACCTATACTCTGTTATTTGACTATTGATTTGCTTTCGATTTTTGGCTATTTGTGTTTACCTTTGCGATTTGGAAACAAACTCGACCCGAGAGATCGTTGCCGCCGATCTCCCCCACGAGGAGACCATGACTTAGATTGGACCATAGATATATATTTCTATAGATTGGACGCATATTATAATACCTACATACTATTTTTTTTTCTGAAATTACTTCCACGCAGGTGAAGCCACGGGCAAAAGCTAGTAATATATAAAAGGAAAAAGTGAAAAACTGACTGACTGACATAACAACGCACAGCCAAAACTACTAGGACTAGGAGCGAGACATTTTGCAAAAGGCTTCCTTTCATGACGTAGGCGAGCACTAAGAGAGGATTATTCAAAATTCACCCCCTAAGGGGATGAAATGGGGGTCCAAAGTTTGAATGGAAAAACCTAATAACACGCGGGCGAAGCCGCTGGCAGAACCTAGTTCAATACAAGATTGTAACATTAAACGGACATTTGCGACCAGTTTCTCTTATGAGTCATTTCAACTTTCTCTGTGACCAGTACCTATCGACAGTTAAAATATCTAATTTTTGCACGTGAATGTAACTGAAAATTTTCGATTTTCAGACTTTTTTACTTAAATGTGCTACGAGACCTTGCTTCTTGCCAAACTTCAGGGTTCTTGGTCAACGGGAAGTACCCTATAGGTTTTGATTACCTTGAGAGTGTCAAAACATGCGCCTAAGCGGAGCATAAATGGTCTTATCTTAAAATTTAGACTTCGTTTAGAGTCAACGCAATCTAAATTTTAAATTTTTACGTTTCATTTTTTCACTGCTTCAAGGTGTTAAAGTAAAACTGAGTAAGTATGTATTTGATATAAATTTGTTTTGGGTGGGAATCATAGCCAAAGCAGTTAGGGCCACTAACCACTAGACCAACAGGCCAGTCAATTGAAGGACATATAATAATAATAAATTTATTTATTTTCTCGCCACAACATTACAAAATACAGAGCAATAAATAGCAAATACATAATATACTTTTATTATTAAATATTGTGGGAGACTGGTGCCTAAGCTAGGCTCAAGGTCTGTATTTCAGGACACCAGGATCTCCGACATTTACATTTGCTTATAAACTTACTATAATGTAAGTACTCGTACACTGGTCACATAAATTACATATTAGGGTGATTTTAGTCAGTAAAAGTCTGAAACGCCCTGTTGCTCCACCAAAAAAAAAAATAGACAGATTAATCTATGGACCTTCTCAGCTGTCAGAGTTTTTAGCGGGATTTAATCAAGTGAAATTCAGTGACATGGCTGTTTTAATTATTCGCAAATTGATTCCTACTTTCCTAGTGGATTTTATGATGTAAAATTGATGTAGTTTTGTATCTCAAGTGTCTGCGCTGCTGAACAATATGTGGAATCATCATCAAATAGGCGCGATCTCGGTAAAATGGAGCGAATGGCCGAGGAGTACGAGGTGAAGGTGACTCGCGAGTTTATCCACGAGACCCAGAAGAAAATGCAGGAGAAGGCTGGCACCAACCCCGACAAGGAACAGGTCAGATATACTATTCATATTCTATTATATCTAAAACCAAGCGGTAGTTTTTGGATTTCTTCGAGTGAAGTTCAGTGTCTGTTTTAATTAAGTATTCGCAAAGATTCCTAGTGGATATTGCGATGTAAAATTGATGTAGTTTTGTATCTCAAGTGTCTGCGCTACTGTACAATATGTGGAATCATCATCAAATAGGCGCGATCTCGGTAAAATGGAGCTGAGAATTTTATTGTCGTAATGACTACCTCACCGAATCTTGCCGAGAAGGTTGACTCGATACATTTGCTGCTAAATACTGCAAAAACATTAGAATGGGTTGCATGCTCCCGTATTCCCATTTCACTCAAAAACGATAATAATTATTTTATTGGTTATTGATAACAAGGCGGTATGATCTAAGACCTTAGCTTGCCAAAATAGGGCGAAGAAACAAAAATCTCAGCTGTCGAATGAAAAGTGCATCAGCAATTGCCATTGCTTGTCAAATGGGTATTTCCGACGCGTTGGATTAACATGTATATTCCAAAACAAAAAAAAAAAAAAAAAAAAACATGTATATTGCACCATGTAGGTACGTACTGATTAGTTACTTAAGGGTGGACCAGACGGTTGTAATTAGGGACTCCAATCCAGCATGCTCGGGATCTCGCACGCTTGCGGGATTGAATTTTTTTCAAAGAAATATGGGTTTAGACGACGCGCCGTTCTGATTACCTATTTATTAGACCCAGTAACAACTTTCCATGGAACTCGTGACTTTTCTGTAGAATGAAAGAACCTATGGAAAATAATTTTGTTTTCAATTTTTTATCTAAGTATATCTTCTAATATATAAAATTCTCGTGTCACGGTGTTCGAACTTGAACTCCTCCGAAACGGCTCGACCGATTCTCATGAAATTTTGTGAGCATATTGAGTAGGTCTGAGAATCGGCCAACAACTATTTTTTTTTTTTTTTATTTATATGGCAGAACAACGTTTGCCGGCTCAGCTAGTCTATATATATAAAAGGAGAAACTGACTGACTGACATATCAACGTACAGCCGAAACTACAGGGCCTAGGAGCGTGAAATTTTGCACAAGGCTTCCTTTTATAACGTAAGCGAGCACTAAGAAAGGATTTTCCAAAATTCACCCCTTAAGGGGAGAAACGGGGGTTCGAATTTTGTTTACCTACCATCACGCGGGCGAAGCCGCTGGCAGAAGCAGGCCCGGCGCACTCTCGGCGCGCGCTTGAATTTATACCTACGTCTCGGGGCCTCTTTTATAGGGCTAGTTCAGTTGAGTGTCACACGCGTGTTCGAACTGCCGCATGCCGCTTGACGCGCGCTAACAAAAAATATGTTCGCATTTATAGAGAGGTTTTATTATAAATATGGGCACGCAAAAAGCCAAAAGATACTGCATAGCATATGGGTGCATGACTATCAACAAAAATGAGGACTTTTCATTCTTTACTCTTCCAAAGGATCCCGAAAGGTAAGTAATTATAACATTTTCAACACTCTTAAAGTGGCTCTTATTTTATGATAATTATTATGTAGGTCCTGTATAACAGGTAGGTTATTGTTGCAGTTTATAGACACGAGGACGATTCGTGTTCCTTTTCGTATCATCATTTTTCGCTATTAAGTAAATTCGTAATTTTTTGCTGGCGCGGCGGCCGGCGGTAATGTTTTTTTAAATAATCGTGTTCACAATATTACTAATCGTGAATTACCTACCATCTTTTAAAAATTACCTACGAACGCATAGCCGAAACATAAAATAGATACTTAGGTAATTTTGTGGCCGAAATCAACAAAGTTATATTACAATATCCAAATAGCTACCTAGTTACCACTTGACTTTACTTTTGTTCCATTTGTTTAGACAATTAGATACCTAACTAACTAAATGTAAACAATCATAACATGTCTCTCTATAAATACATTTTAAAGTATGGAAATTACTACTTAGGTACATGTAAATCAATTTTATCTACCATGTAATTTTATCTACCATGTAATTTTTAAAAAAACTCTGAATTTATTTTATGCTATAAAACGTAGTGTACCTACTACTAATTTCGCATTTTACGAAAATATATTTTGTAGATAATATACCTAGGTACATACCTACTTTAAAAGGCATTTCTTATCAAGAACGGTGCATTTTGATTTGTTACGAGCGCCACTGGATCTGGTAGGCTAATATAATCAAGGTCGTGTCCGTGTCGTGCAATGTATTATGAACATTAGCGCTGTTGTTATTAGGTTTAAATTCGTATGTTTGCTATCACGCAGTGCAATTTCTGTACTTGTACTATTTCTTATTCTGTGGCAGAAGGTAGTCTTACATAAAGCTAAATAAATTTTGAATTTCTATTTTGTTTGGCGCGAGTCCTAAATCGGAGAAAGAAACGTAATCAATGTTAGTTACAGTTAAATCTTCCTAAATCTGAAAGACGAAATGTTAAATATTTTATTTTATGCTTTCTGATTATTATACGGTCTACCCCTGCGAAATTCGAATTGTCTTATTTTGCAGGTCACAGAGCCATTGTGACCTGCAAAATGCAAAAAAAACTTAAGAAAATAACAAAATAATAGAGAGAAAAAAAAATGTGTGCGTGTACTAGCGTACACTCGTAAGAAGTGAAACTTCTTTTTTTTTCAAAAAATAATTTACTATAAGCAACTTTACAGAAATTGGTTAAATGCAATCGCCACCTGGATTTCAAAAATGTAGGTAACTACTCAAAACGGGCCACAAAATACATTGGAGACATTTACCAATCCCTACTCCGCTGGAGAAAGTATACTTCGAATCACGCGTGGTAGGGATAAGAAAAAGATGGCGCGTAACGGAAAAATGTGACGCGTAACGAAAAAATGTTACACAAAATTTTTGTCCAACCCCGATAAAGAAGTTTCACTTCAAAAATTTGTAAAACGTTATGCATACGGAAATGCATACATATGTCTCGGATGTGCCGCTCTTAAAGAGCTTTTTGACTGGCCAGTTGTTCTAGTGGTTATAAGAGGTCCTGCCTGCTATGCCTGTCTGGGCAGTACCGTAGCTAGACGTGGGCGAAGGGGCCTCTCGCCCACAGCATCGCTTTCAAACGGGCCTCGCGCAAGCGACAGTTTTTAAAAGCGAGGGTTAGGTATATTTTCCGTAAATTTGTTATGAGAGAAAAAGGCTTCGCTGATGTGCCTTTGCCCACGTCTAAATTAGTCTAAGCTTTGCCTCTGTGTCTGGGTGTAATTTATCTATAATATGTTACATGTATTTACAAATTTATAAGTGGGGTTTATCAGTTGCCAAGCACAAACACAAAACATCAGCTCATAGCACAAGCTCTGCTTAGTTTGGGACTAGATAGATAACGTTGTGTGATAGATGTGGAATGAAAAATAAAAAAAGACGCGGAAACACATGATTGATCATACGGAGTCTGTTTACCAAATAAGACATTCAAGAAAGAATACACTATACATTGTTTCAGAAGGAGTTAAATGACAAAACAGTGAGTCGTTTACAGTTGTGTAAACAGTGTGAGTGATGAGTGTGATGACGCCTTGTGTCAATACTAAAGTGTTTTTATTATGTTGCTATAGATCAGTTTCTTATTGGACATTTGTTGATAGCTTATTACCTTCTTAATATGAGACTTGATAAGTCACTCATCTATTTATATACTTCTTACTAGATTCCTCCAAACTGGATCACGTCGGGGTCACCGGTTTGGAGGAATGCGGAATAGAGAGTAAAGTCCCGCAAACCTCCGTTGAAAAGGGAGGATCCTCCGACCAGACGGGTGTTATGTCTGGTGGGCAGCTGCCCGATAGATGATTTCGGGCTGTCGTATATCTTCAAATCGCGCGGAGAATTTTTATTGCGCGATGCAGGATTAGTTCTTATGTGACGCCATAGATGTCGCTACAACGCCTCAAGGAGATGTCAGCAACCGTAGGGGCCCAGCAGGGTCGAAGCCTACTGGGGCCAAGGGTCTGATTCCGAAAGGAAGACTCGGGCCTCGTATGAAAGGCAACGAAGGAACAGGAGTGGGTTTTTAGTCAGTAAAAGTCTGACACTATCTCCCGCTCCGCCCAAGAGTGAGGATGGACCTTTCGGCCCCAACGAGCATCTGTTCTGCGAGAAATGTGCCCTGCCCACTGCCACTTAAGCTGTTGATCCCCGCACGAACGCCCGCGTTCGTGCGCCATTGTCTTACTATTGTGTCTCTAATTACACTACTCAACCAGTTAAGTTGATTCTTCGGGCTATGTCGGTAACCTTGGTTCTCCAGCGGATATCTTCATTTCAGCCCCCCTAGCCAAGTTACAACCGTTTCGTTTCGATTCTCTTTTCGTTCATCGCCTCAAGTCGGCCACGCCTCCTATTCCTTTGTTCTGACCACGTGACTGAGCGTTGAGATGACGTCCGAACAAAGGAATCGGAGGCGTGGCCGACTCGAGGCGATCGATGAAAAGAGAATCGTAAAGAAACGGTTGTAACTTGGCTAGGGGGGCTGATGCGATCACGCAAGGAAACTCGGAACATAGCCCTTTCCATTGCCATTTACGTACCTATGTAGAAGAAAAATATAATAGGTAGGTAATAAATATGTTTTCATTATTGAATTGAATGCTTATCAGAGATTGTTTTGTAACCACTCGTTGAGAAGGTGTGACATAACACACATGCGATGTGCATTGAGAATTTTATTGTTATCAAGATATGGAACACGTCATTTTCCGTGTTATTATCAGTGGCCTTACCACGATATTTTAAAATATCGTGCGAGCGAGGAAGAGGGATAAAAGTTCAGTTTAGATCGTCAACTGGATCGCGTTAAGAGGGTCCTTTTCAATTCGCCTGTCGTCAACGTCGAGCATGGTTTAGCTTGTTGCTTCATCTAACGCAATCCAACGCGATGTTTGATGAAGAGGCGACGCGAGAGAGATAACGCCTGAAAACCCTGTTGGTATTCGGTAATTCCGTGATTTACTCGAATATTTCACATGACTTGTTCCAGAAAATACGAGTTTTTTTAAAACCCTTCAAAGTTTTTGAGAAATATTTAGTTGGAATTAAAACCTAAACCTAAACTCAGGTTTGTAGTCCTGAAGCTGTGAAAAAATCAAACTTCTAAGAGATACGGCCGTTTATGTCACAAAAAACGTGTATTTCGATACTCTCAAGGGAATTAAAATTTATAGGGCACTTCCAGTTGACCTAGAATCTTGAAATTTAGCATGAAGCAAGGTCTCATAGCACAAGTATAGGAAAAAGTCTGAAAACTTTAATTTTGTAATTACATCACAAAAAAAAACTTTTTTTGCGATTCGGAAAAAAATATCTTCGTAACCCAATTCGGGAATTGAACTGTTTTCATAGGTAAGTTTGTACGAATTGTACGGAAACCTCAGTGCGCGAGTCCGACTCGCACTTGCCCAGTTTTTTAATGGTTAAATGGTTTCAATGAAAAAGTCTAAACAAAAAACATGATTGAGTGGTCAATGAACAAACTAGTAATATTTATTGATGAACACGATATGAATTCTTACTTCTTAGTATAAGATGAGGTTTTTCTAGCCGATGAGACAGTAGAATGTCTGTACCTACTGATTTATTACGTCCAAGGTTTTTTCCGTTTTTTCTGTAACTTCGCTCTTGTTTTACTTAGCCTATTCCGTTAGAATTTACCAGAGGTTATTCCCTGAGGGCCCCGATCCCCGAGAGTTAGGATTACATTTATTTTTATTATTTTTTCTGTGGTTTTCAATTTGTACGGTCTACATAAAAAGTGCTTAAATTTGAGTTTATGTTGAGACTATGTTTAAAGTTAGTTATTACATCAATTATAGAACGATTGTCGATTTTGTATGTTTTTTGAAAAGACTGATTGAATACTTTAACTTTTATTACTACTGTTGATTATTTTTATAGTTTAATTTTGCATGTTTTGAGACTTACTTTATTAGGCATTTTTGATTTATAATAATAAGTGATGTAAAAAAATGAAACTAATTTTACAAGTTAAAATTTATTTTTGAGGTAGGTAGGTATCTATTTAGTATGCTACATTATAAACAAATACTAAAGAACTCTACGATGTAGAGTAGGTATTTTGATTCTCTGTATTGAAAAAGGAACTATGTGTTGTAATAATAATTAAAACCTCTGATCGCTATAGGACAGTCTGTATTGTATCTGTAATTAAAATATTTAAACTACTTATATTTTTCCTAATTCTTAAAGTTAAGTTAATCATTTTAGTATACTGGTAATAAAATTTTGTTTAACATCTTCTGCTGATGGTACATTTAAGCTGAACTGATTTTTATTTGAGACAAGATAAAAACAAATCGGGTGCCTCCGGTACGGGGCTCTCGGGAATCGGGGCTCTCAGGGAATAACCCATAAAAAGTACCCCGTGACACTCAGCGGTAAGTCTGTTGTATAAAAAAAGCAAAGTCCAAGCTCAATCAGTGCCTCATCAAACCCTTTGACCTTGGGCACGCCACAATTATGGCGGTAAGTCCCCTCTTTGAGGCGTAGTTGGAAAGACCTCATGGCGTCCTCACCTTCCGCATGACGCAGGTTCTCACCGAACACGGTAAGTTCGAGAAGTTCCTGCACCGGATTCGTGCGGAAGCGATGCCCGGGTGTCGCCACTGTGTGGACCGCCCGGAGGACACGGTGGAGCACACGGTGGAGGTGTGCCCCGCTTGGGCAGAATAACGCCGTGTCTTCGTGATGGCGGCGGCGATCTCTCGCGCCGTACCTTGGTACAGGCCATGGTCCGGAGCGAGGAGGAGTGGCAGGCTGTCGCCTCCTTCTGCGAAGCAGTAATGATTGCAAATGAGGCGGCCGATCGCATGAGGCAACGGTCCTCACGCCCCAACCGCCGCCGGGATTCCGATCCCGATTTCCGGCCACCGCAGGCACGGGCTTGCGGACGGCGAGCAATGGGTAGTCCACCGTCCGACCGTCCGGTAACCGTCCGGACCGAGCCCAAGTCGTCGACGGAGCGTATTGTTCCACGCGCGCCTCAGTGAGATGTTAGCAAATCGTAGGGGCCCAGCAGGGTCGACTGGGGCCACGGGTAGTGTGAAAGTGAAACCCGGGGCCCTGGGACGAAGGCAAAGAAGGAACAGGGGTGGGTTTTTAGTCAGTAAAAGTCTGACACTATCTCCCGCATCACCCGAGATGCAACTCGACATTATTTATTATTTATTTATTTATTTATGACAGGTACTCTCTGCACTTACAGTCGAAACCAACACAAAAAAAAAACAACATAAATCACAACAACACAAACACAAACAACAAAAAACACAAAAAATAAACAACATTATTATTTATTTATCGACATAAATTTTCACTGTTTTTCATACAACCGCTCTTACGTGATTATGACGTTATTACACATTTTTCATTAGATGTTTTGGAAACACAGTACCTTTGGTACCTTGTGGATGTTAACTAGGCTTCTATTGAAATCAATTTCTAAATTTGTGTAAAACTAATCCAGTAGAGACCTCTGTAAATCTGCTATTTTGCTTGAACTTCGACACTTCATAATTTAATAAAAAAATAAAAATGTCATAAAAGTACCTATAACAATAGAAGACTTGCAAATTTAATCAAGATTCTAAACGACGACAATTTTTTTCAAAAACTTTTAAGGGTTTAAAAAAAAACAACGAAACAAGTTTTGTAAAATATTCGAGTAAATCACGGAATTACTGAATGCTGACAGAGTTTTCAGGCGTTCTCTCTTTTTTCGCGTTGCCTTTTCGTCAAACATCAAAACCATGCTTGATGTTGAAGATATGCAAGTGAAAAAGGATCCTCTTAATGATATGGCCAAACGTGGATTGACATATCATTAATAAGGTGATCAATTCTAAGATCTGACAACGACATAAATACTCATCAACGCCTATCCCAAACCCTTGGACATAGAATGCTGAAATTTTACACAGAGGTTCCTTTTGTGAAAAGAATAAATGTAGAACTACACTGCGCACACACGGGCCACACACGCCGAGGGCGCGTCGGTCTCCATACATTTTACATGGAAACTAGAGCTACACTTGATCCACGCCACGCGACGTCGTTCTACGTACAAATCAGCCCCCCTAGCCAAGTTACATTCGTTTCGTTTCGATTCTCATTTCGTCGATCGCCTCGAGTAGGCCACGCCTCCGATTCCTTTATTCTGACGTCATATCAACGCTCAGTCACGTGGTAATCGTAATGAAACGGATGTAACTTGGCTAGGGGGGCAGGCGTGTTACACGTGTGCGTCGGTCTAATGCAGTTCTAGCTTTAGAAAAGATATTTCAAAATTCAATCCCTAAGGGGATGAAACGGGGGTCCAAAGTTTGTACCACCTCATGTAGGTGAAGCCACTGACTGAAGCTAGTAATGTATTAATGTACCTAATAGATAAACAAACTGGCAATTTTACTTCTTTATTATAAACTAGCTGACCCGGCGAACTTTGTACCGCCTATCCTACTCTACCCAACTCTATCCTACTCTACCTTACTCTCCTACTCTACCCTACTCTACCCTATTCTACCCTACTCTACCCTACTCTACCCTACTCTACTCTACTCTACCCTACTCTACCCTACTCTACCCTACTCTACCCTACTCTACCTACCCTACTCTACCCTACTCTAACCTACTCAAAAAATAATAATAATAATAATAAAAGTATCCTATGTGTTTCTCCTGATTCTAAGCTACCTCCCCACCAACTTTCAGCCAAATCGGTTCAGCCGTTCTTGAGTTATAAATAGTGTAACTAACACGGCTTTCTTTTATATATATAGATATTATATTATGCATACCAGTCTGCTCCGACTTTCGGTACCTCGGGTCACTCGTCCAAGGAGATAGACCGAGATGTAACACATCAGATCAACGTAGGATGGATGAAATGGCGACAGGTCACGGGAACAACTTGTGTCCCACGGATGCCACCTGCCCCTCAAGTTGAAGTGTATAATTTACAAGTCCGTGATAAGACCTGTCATACTGTATGGATCAGAATGTTGGGCTATGAAAAAGATGGATGAAAAAAGATGGCATATAGCGGAGATGTGAATGTTGAGACGGATGTGTGGCGGACGAGAATGGATAAAGTGGGAAATGAGTATATTAGAGGAAGTTTGAAAGTGGTGCCAGTGACTGAAAAGTTGAAAGGTAATCTTTTGTCTTGGTATGGTCATGTGAAGAGGAGAGATAAAACGCATGTTACTAAAAAAGTTCGGAGTATACATGTAGATGAATAGAGAGGGAGAGGGAGGCCAAAGAAAAGATGGATAGATTGTGTGAGGAGTGATATGAAAGAAAAGAGAGTTAGTGATAATGTGACGGGTGACAGGACAGAATGGAAGAAAGAAACGTGTTGCGCCGACCCCAAGTAATACAGGATAAGGGCAGGAAGAAGAGGATTATATTATGCAGTTTTTTTAAGGTGGGAAATCGTCTAATTACTTGTCCCATTCTAGGGTGGGGCGAGAGGGCGTGTCAGACTTTTACTGACTAAAACCAAATCTTTGTAGGTACTCCAGTTGCCCTTTGCATTCCAGGATCAAGGTTTCTCTTTCAGAAGTTCTCCGTTCCCACTGCGCACCGTTGACGACTCAAGCGCGGTCTTTGACGGCGGACGGCGAGTTAGCCCTTGCTCGTCGTCTGCAAGCCCGCGAATGAGGTGACCAGGGATCGAGTTGTGACTGCCGACATCCGGGTCATCTTCTGGCGCGGCGGCTGGGCTGTGAGGATGTCCATTTCATCATGGCTGCGGCCATCTCTTTCGCTAGCATTATTGCTTCGCAGAAGGACGCGACCGCATCCATTCCCTCTCGCTTCGGACCATGGCCTGAACTAGGGACCGGCGGGAGAAGCCTCCATTAAGTACCTAGTTAAGATTCAAGATTTATGTGGCTGGCCTCATCCGCTTCGACATTACAAAGAGCTAAAACTGTCAAATCATAGATTTCAAAGCATGTTAAATGCTAAATGACTATTCTTTTAACTGTGTAATTAATTCAATTTTATGCAAAAAAAAACCTAAGTAATTGTTTTAAAAATTCCTTTGCCAATAATTCTGCAAAAAGTTTTGAAACCTTCAAAGTCAATGTCGTTTAGATATCTATTGATAAAGCAATACAAAATACAGTTGTTTAGTAACATAATACCTCGTTTTAATCTTTATTGACACGCGAACTCTCCTAGCATACAAATGGAAAACGCATTTTCGACACGGTGAAGATTACGACAGTGTGTCTTCGCGATTGGCGCGAAACGGACGGGTCCGCCATATTGTCTATAGACTAAACGAGTGTTTAAATTTTTTAATAAAAGTTCGGCAAGAAGATTTTATTTTTTAGTGTATTTATTTAAAAAGAGGTGCGTTTATTTCAGTTTTATTTTATTTAATCAATTGTCATGTTTATTTTATAGTGTTTTTGAGTGGTTTTGTTATGTATTTAGGGTAAGGATATAAACACAGTTAAATGGTGTGGTAATGGTGAAAGAAACTATGTTTTAAATACGTTCTTATTTCAATATTTGCGTGACGGAATTTATAATGTTGACAGGTCAGGTTTATTTGAGAGCTGAGGACCTGGAGTAGGAAAAGCATTTCATCGTCAATAAAAGACACATAAAATTACAGTTCAATACCTACTTACAGAATATTTTCTATACGTATCAGTTAATAAATACATTTTCTACGAGAAAAAAAACTTATGGAGTTCTATATTAATTTTCTACGTTTTTAATTATTTTCTTTTGCTACTTCTCTTTTTTTTATTATTTTATTTAAGAATTTTTATTTTTTTCCCAAGGACCTTTTATAATAAAAACACAGTCTGTGGGGGGCCTGGTACTCTGTATGACAGGATTTCCTAGTGCAGATGCCAGTCTCCCACAAAGGAATACTTGTATCTACTTATGTAATTGTTTGTACTATGCGTTCCAAATATGAATAGAAAAGTCAATAGCCTCGATCTGTCAAATGCTAAGTGAAAAGTACGGTTTGCAAAGAAAGCTTATTTGCGTATCAATAAAGGGTTTTTTTTTGCTTTGTATTACTAAGTCTTAGTTAAATCTAGGTGAAGTAAAATATACGCTATTGTTTAATATAAATTAGCTAAATAGGGTGATTGCGCTGGTTTTCGTCCAATTATCGGAGTTGCCAGCTTTGTGATGTACAATGTGAATATCTTGAAGTACCTTTACATAAATGTATCGTAGTTGTTTCTATTGCTTATATAGTCTTCTTTTGGTTAACATCACATGAAAATATATCACATTCACGGCTTATTTTATAAAAAAAAAATATTTTTTGAAAAAGTAGGGATTTCGCTAGTTTTCGTCCAAAAAAAATGGTTTTCGTCCGAGTGTGAGCTAATTTTCGACCACAGTATAAATAAAAAAAGGAGTGTAGGCTAATTATTAAGTAAAAAACCAATTATATATACTTATAATTAATCAGCAACATATCTACTATTCAATAGTAGCTTCTGTGTATTCTCTCTCTATCTTTTAGGTATTATTTTTCATTAGCTGTAACTAACTGTCCCCGCGGTTTCGTCGGCGTCTTTGGTCCTGCCCCACTTCATTGAGTCGTAGCGTGATGTTATTTAGCTTATAGATAGTATTCGTCATGAACCTAACTATCGCATACAGAAAGATTTTTCCAATTCGGCTTGTAGTTCCAGAGATTAGCACGTTTAAACAAACAAAAGACTCTGTCGCTTTATTATATTACTGAATAGAATAAACAAATTAAAGAAAAAAAACTTTTTCTGTCAGCAATATGTGTCACAATGACAGTTTTTTTTTTCTGCACCATGGCAATCTGTCCTAGAACAATAAGCCACTGGGTTGGCCGACTTTTAGTCCGTTTATGTTTATATTGTATTAAATGAGAGCGGTTTCAGGCTAGCTCTCATCTCCCTGTGCGAATCTGGCGCTGAGTCTAGGGATGTCACATCTCTTCAACCTCGTGTGCTGTTGTTAACAATGACAGTGTGCTGTTATTTTTAATTATTTCCTTTAAGATTTCAAAAGAATTATTTCTTAATTTTCATCCACCCCTACATTCGTTTATGGACGAAAACTAAAACAACTTTTTAAGCTATTTTTAGTTTTCGTCCACGTCCTTTAAATATTGTTTTATTTGCGCAACACTAACAAAGGAGTGGACGGAAACTAAAATATCTATTCTAATAGCAATAAAGATCATATTGAGAGAAAATATTCAGTATTATAAAGGTCTATTGAAGTAAAATGACCATTACAAATATTCACCTAGCTGACTGTTTCCGTCCATGTGGACGAAAACCAAATAGTTTGCAAACTTGAAATGCTAGTATTAGTCCACTATATTTATCTAAATGTCTAAAAAAAACAATAAAACACTTTAAATTGTATTTATTATGCTTATAAGTAGACACACGTGCCAAAAATATTCCGTAAACAAGTTTTATCAGTAATTAACTTGCCATGAACTTTTCTCGTCGCCATTTTTTTTTCTAGCTCGATGGCTTCTTCAAAGCACGGATGCGAAGTGGCTACTTAAGTTAATTTTTTTAAATTCGCTAATTGTCTAATCACATTTTTATGTTAGTAGAACTGTTGCTTGACATTACGGGGAAGGTTTTTTTTTTTTTTTTTCGGTGGGAAAATCATCTTATGACATCCCTCGCTCTTGGGCGGAGCGAGAGATTCGTTGCCTTTCGTACCAGGGCCGAGTCTTCCTTTCAGAATCAGACCCTTGGCCCCAGTAGGCTTCGACCCTGATGGCCCCTACAATTGCTGACATCTCCTTGAGGCGCGCGTGAAACAGTACGCGCCATCGACGACTTGGGCTCGGTCCGGACGGTTACCGGACGGTCGGACGGCGAGCCACCCATTGCTTGCCGTCCGCAAGCCCGCGTCTACGGTGCATTGCGCAGGAAGGTAGGTTTGTATTCAAGTTTTACTCATGTGTTTGTAGCAGCTTAGTCAAATGGACGAATAGTGGAACTGGACGGTAAACCAGCGCAATCACCCTATATTGTTTTAAGTCATAATTAGTTTAAAAAAAAACTATTTGATTTCTTATTTTCGTTAGTTGGTTAGGAACAATTCGCCTTCTTCTTCCATTTGCCACTACTCAGACACTTCACACAGTGGCGCAGAGATAAGCAAAATTGAAGAACTGGATTCTGATTAAACTTTTTTCACCTTATCCAATTTCTTCGATTTGACAATATGACGTGACGAACATGGCAATCGATCCTATTCTTATTTGGAACGCATAGGTAGTTAGGTACCTAGTAAGGCACCTTTGTGGAAGAGAATTTGTATAAATATGTTATGTTATGTTACATTTTCTATCGTTATATAATTCGGTATTATATTCTTACAGAAGAATATTATAGGCCATCTCAAAATATGTACCTATATCCACGGGAAAAAATAGCATTAAGTTGAAAAAAGAAGATTATTCACAAATGTTCTTTATTAATATACCTAAATCAGGTTTATTACGTATCTTGGGTTAAAAATAATATAATTTATTCACCTAATGTGAAATCAAGAAATTAATCTGCGTATATAGGTTTGAAGATAACTAATATACTTAAAAAAATATATATCTGCGTGCTTTTACGTAAAGGTCAATTTTAAAAATTGACAGGCGATACTGATTATACAAAACCTGATTTTATCGCAAGAGAAGGCAGAGATTTAATGATAATAATAATAATTTTATTATTATATGTATTTTCAATATTTATCTTAGGACCCTGAGGTCCTGGACTTTTGGAAGGCGTACGAGGAGCCGAAGCCAACTCGCAGAGGCCCTTTAGATAATTATAATGGAACATGATACCAACCGACGATTATCCCTGTACGCGCTATGCTAGTGCACCCAAGGACAACCCCCGGTTGTTGAAAAACTATTGCGACATATGGAGAACAAAGATAATAGGGCTATGGTTTTTGGAGTCTTAAGTGGACTGGTAACATGGAACTATGTTAAGACTATGGCCCCTGCCTGAACAACGTTATTAACATCCATCGAAAAAAGGCAGGGGGTGACTTGCACACTCAATAAATGGGCCCCCAAAAAACGGCCGCTAGCACGAAGTGACGTAGCAACACGAGGGCAACATATTCTGAGGTGCTTGAGGAGTGGAGAGGTATACCACGGCTATCAGGACAATCCCGGAAGTACGGTCAAGATCCCTACCAGCACCTTACTGGATTATACATCCTTCTCCCGAGCACGTTTGCTCTTGCGAATCTCCACTCAAGCCAGCCAATAAAGGCAAGAGAGAGGTGGGAGCTCAGTTCCTCGTCAGTGTTCACTACGGCCGGCCAATAAAGGCAAGCCGGAGATGAAGAACAAGAATTCTTCCGGGAGATCGGGTCCGTGGGGTCGCTAATGCCCAACAGTTCGCCACAAAACTGCACTGCGGATTGTATCTCTCTTAGTCTGGCCCCTCACCCTAGGCATATTACGGCAAAGCAAACTTCACCGATACAGACCTAGGGTATATTGGAGCACGCAAGCCCCACCACGACGTCAACGTAGAGATACGGCGATTATTATTATTATTATTATCTCCGCTTCCCAAGCACCTCGGGATATGTTGCCTTCTTGTTGCTACGTCGCGTCACTTCGTGCTAGCGACCGTTTTTGGGGGCCCATTTATTGAGTGTGCAAGTCATCCCCTGTCTTTTTATCGATGGAAATTAATAACATTGTTCAGGCAGGGGCCATAGTCTTAACATAGTTCCTGGTAACCAGTCCACTTAAGACTACGAAAACCATAGCCCTATCTCTATCTTAGTTTTCCATATGTCGCAATAGTACACTAGCATAGCATACAGGGATAATCGCCGGTTGGTACCACGTTCCATTAAAAGCGTATAGGAGCCTCTGCGAGTTGGTTTCGACTCCTCGTACGCCTTCCAAAGGTCCAGGACCCCAGGGATTTGAGATATAATAACTCATAATTTTATTACAACAAAAAATACATTTTGCACAATTTGTGTACAAGCTTACCCTGTCGCACCACCACTTCTCCTTCCTACTCCGCGTCATACTTCCAGCCGCTATGTTGGCTTCTTTTCTGTAACTGCAGTGCGATGCTGGAACTCTCTGCCACACTCCCTTCGCGACAGCCCTTCTCTGGATGTCTTCAAGAGGAAACTTAAAAAGCACTTCCTTTCATTATTGACATAATTTTAGTATGTATAATATCACTACATAGTATAAAACAAAGTCGCTTCCCGCTGTCTGTCCCTTATGCTTAGATCTTTAAAACTACGCAACGGATTTTGATGCGGTTTTTTTTTAAATAGATAGAGTGATTTAAGAGAAAGGTTTAAATGTATAATACATGCATAATATAGTAGAGAAACACTGGTAATTTTAAAGGTTTCTCATGTGATGTCGTAAATAAACACATTTTTTTGCGCTTACATTGCAAACGCTGGCGAGATAGATCAAAATAAAGTAGGTACCTACTACATTAAAAAAGTCCGTGATGGTATATGTTTATCTCTTAGGGATAACCCACAATAACCATTTTTTAGGGTTCCGTAGCCAAATGGCAAAAACGGAACCCTTATAGATTCGTCATGTCTGTCTGTCTGTCCTTCCGTATGTCACCCACTTTTTTCCGAAACTATAAGAACTATACTGTTGAAAATTGGTAAGTAGATGTATTCTGAGTACCGCATTAAGATTTTCACACAAAAATAGAAAAAAAAACAATAAAGTTTGGGGATTCCCCATACTTAGAACTGAAACTAAAAATTTTTTTTTCATCAAACCCATACGTGTGGGGTATCTAAGGATAGGTCTTCAAAAATGATATTGAGGTTTCTAGTATCATTTTTTTCTATACTGAATATAAAGTGGTAAAATGTGTGTCCCCCCCCCCTGTAACTTCTAAAATAAGAGAATGATAAAACTAAAAAAAATATATGATGTACATTACCATGCAAACTTCCACCGAAAATTAGTTTGAACGAGATCTAGTAAGTAGTTTTTTTTTAATACATCGTAAATCGTAAACCGCAATTTACCTTTCAAGTTTGTGCGAAACCCTCAGTGTGCGAGTCCGACTCGCACTTGCCCAGTTTTTTAAAAGTTCAATTTTCAACACCATCGCGGACTTTTTAGTAGACCTTTTTAAGGTGTACAATACTGTAGTGCTTTATTTTGATCTATCTCGCCAGCGTTTGCAATGTAAGCGCAAAAAAATGTGTTTATTTACGACATCACATGAGAAACCTTTAAAATTACCAGTGTTTCTCTACTATAATATGCATGTATTATACATTTAAACCAGTTTTTTAAAAGTTCAGGGTACTCCTCACTAAAATTATAAGTAAAATTAAAATAATAAATGAGGAGTTCGTTCGATTCCTTCTGAAACTCTATTATTATGATTTCAAAATGTCGGTCAGTCAAAAAAACTGAAGCTAAATTGCACGTTCCAAAGCGTAGATCTGTATGGAGAAGAACGTGCAAGGAACTCCATGGACACTCGTTTAAGTCATGGTATGAGTTAATCAAGATCACTGGTGGTCGAGTGGTAACAGCCCCGCCTTACGAGTTGTAGGTCGCGGGTCCAAACCCAGTCAGGCGCATTACTTTGTGTAATTTATTTCATCATCACTGCTCTCAAAACGGTGAAGGAAAACATCGTGAGGAAACCGGCATGTCCTAGAACCAAAAATTCCAAAAAAAAAACCCACATTTTGTATCTTTATATTACCTTTTTTTTCTCTCTCTTGTTACAATTTTGTTTTATTCGTCTATTATTTATTTTTCACACTTTAAACAAACACACTATCTTACACATTTTATTATAATTAACACCACATTATTTTGATGGTTTATATTGTTTAAGTATGCATCACCGATACATTATATTATCACACTCCAAAACTGTTTTACGTCCGTTGTGTTACTACCACAGGTTCAGTTGAAAACCAGCGTCAGGCACTAGTTGTCTGACATGACCTATTTTGGTGCAGCCGTGAGGCACACAACTATATTTTTTGCTTCTTTTTTATTTTTGTTTCGTGTTACCTAATGCTGTTTGTGCCTTGTGCTGTACCAAATAAATTATTTTTTCTTTCTTTCACTATAATATCTCCATTCTCCTGCGTACTTGGGTAAACCCCGGCTGAGATTGGCCACCGTGATCGAAATGTGGTCGGAACGGTTAGTTAGTTATTTTATTTATACTTAGATTCAAAGATTCAAAAGCATTTATTTCAAATAAACCATTTACAGGCACTTTTGAAATGTCAAGAAGTCAGTCAGAAAAAATGATGCTAATTGCACATTCGAAAGCGTAGATCTCTATGGAGAAGAATGTGCAAGAAACTCCATGGACACTCTTTTCAATCATGTTTTGCAATTACAAATATCTCTGTTACATGTTTCTTGTCGCTATCATGTGAGAACAATGTCAATAAAATTAAAATAAAAACTAAATATAGATATTAAAATAGCAACTGGCAGCTAAGAGATGACCAGTCTCAACTGACAGCGCCCGTTCACGGACCTGACGCGAATATTAGCACCACTCAGCTCAACCATTTTGAAGGGAACCGAATGATCTAACACACGCGCCACCATCAGTGAGACATTTGACTGAGCATGACAAACTCTCAACTGCCATGCTCATTTATGTCAAACAAGTCCAATATAATCTAAAAACTATAAAATAGCTCCATGGTACTCACATTTACAAACTTTGAAAAAAATGCTTCTACACTATACAATACTAAATACAATAATATTTTACAAATTTAACAAATTAAAAAAAAAAAAAACATTAAAGAATAATATAATAATAATAATATAATATAATATTCCACAACTATCACACAACGCCGTCTAGTCCCAAGCTAAGCAGAGCTTGTGTTATGGGTACTAGACAACTGATAAACATACTTATATATTTCTAAATACATACATTTATATAGATAAATTACACCCAGACACAGAACAAATGATCGTGCTCATCACACAAACATTTGTCCTGGGTGGGAATCGAACCCACGACCTCCGGCATAGCAGTCAGGGCCACTAACCACTAGACCAACAGGCCAGTCAGAATAGTAATAATAGTTTCAAAACTAATCAATTTGTACACCCCGGTGGTAGAGTAGTAGTAGAGACTTACTTGTAATACCCACTTAATCTATAAACTCTCAAAACTTTCCTTAAGACGTTTTCCTTATACCAACTAGTACTGAAAATTACTTGATGGAAAACCCAATAACAATTTCGACTACCTACCTCAATGTGATTCTCCCTCCTTATTTTAATCACATTTTTAGGATTCCGTACCTCAAAGGGAAAAAATGCAACCCTAATAGGATCACTTTGTTGTCCGTCCGTCTATCTGTCTGTCTGTCTATCTGTCAAGACCCTTTATCTCGGGAACGCGAGGAGGTATCGAGTTGAAATTAATACCATATGCTCAAGTCTGCGGTCCCTTGAAGTTGTAAAAAAATCAAATTATTAAGTTAACAAAAAAAAGATAAGGCCGTTTATGTCTCAAAAAATGTATATTTCGACACTCTCGAGGAAATTAAAATTCATAGGGTACTTTCCGTTGACCCAGAATCCTAAAATTTGGCATAAAGCAAGGTCTTATAGCACAGGTAGGTATAGGAATAAATCTGAAAACAGTAAATTTGTTGTTACGTCATAAAAATAAACTTTTTTTGCGATTCGGAAAAATCTTCGAGATTCCATTCGGGAATTGAACTATATATAGGGTGACTGGTAATTAGTGTACGATACTTAAACACGTGATTGTGCTCATGATAACCAACAACTTTTACTATGGGAGCAAACCTGATCGCGAAAAAAAATCAGCTGTTCAGTACATTTATGTTTGCATATTATCAAACGGGTATACAATATACAAATAAAACAATATTTTGAGGAAAATAGGTGCTTTGGATGTTTTTAAATACCTAATTATATGGTTGCATTCCGCAGGAAAAAAAGTCGAATCTCGATTTCAAGTTTCTGAGATTGTTTCACAGAATGGATCCATTGTTTAAGATTTATTTAATAATAGTAGATTATGTGACTAGGGGATAAAGCAGTGTCTTTAAGTCGCGGGCGGCATGTTGAATTCCGAACGAAACGAAGGTTGCTAATCTTAATCCCGAACGTCAGTGAGGGATTTATATAATTAACTCCCGAGTAATGCGAGGGAGTTAATAAAGAAACCTGAGTGAAGTGAGGAATTCAAGCCGCCCAAGACAAAGACAGCTTTATCCCCGTATTGGATACTCTACTTTTTACATCATCTGTGAGATAATTTAAAGCCAATTTAGTAAAACAAATCATATATTAGAGAAATCTAAATATTATTGTAACTATCACTCAACATGTTTTGAGATTTGAAACTAACAAAATTCACTACTTTAAGATTCTAGTTTTTTTTTTTTTTAGGTTGGAAAATCATCTTATGACAAATCCCGCCCTTGGGCGGAGCGCAAAATAGTGTCAGACTTTTACTGACTAAAAACCCACTCCTGTTCCTTCTTTGCCTTCGTCCCAGGGCCCCGGGTTTCACTTTCACACTACCCGTGGCCCCAGTAGGCTTCGACCCTGCTGGGCCCCTACGATTTGCTGACATCTCCCTGAGGCGCGCGTGGAACAATACGCGCCGTCGACGACTTGGGCTCGGTCCGGACGGTTATGGGACGATCGGACGGCGAGCCACCCATTGCTCGCCGTCCGCAAGCCCTCGCCTACGGTGGCCGGAAATCGGGATCGGAATCCCGGCGGCGGTTGGGGCGTGAGGACCGTTGCCTCACGCGATCGGCCGCCTCCTTTGCTAGCATTACTGCTTCGCAGAAGGAGGCGACCGCCTGCCACTCCTCCTCGCTCCGGACCATGGCCTGTACCAAGGCCCGGCGCGAGAGATCGCCGCCGCCGATCGCCCCCACGAGGACACGGCGTTGCTCTGCCCAAGCGGGGCACACCTCCACCGTGTGCTCCACCATGTCCTCCGGGCGGTCCACACAGTGGCGACACCCGGGCGCCGCTTCCGCACGAATCCGGTGCAGGAACTTCCCGAACTTACCGTGTTCGATGAGAACCTGCGTCATGCGGAAGGTGAGGACGCCGTGAGGTCTTTCCAACCACGCCTCAAAGAGAAGATTCTATAGTTTCAATTTTCTACAACGCTCCCGCGAGTCTTTTATTACTTTTTTTTTCAGAAACTCGTCAGTAACAACGTTTTATTGTTTTTTTTTTTTTTTTTTTGTTAATGACCAGTTTGATTTTGAATAAACTTCTTTGATGCACGTAATTTTAATTCACTTAATGTTTATGACGTTCCAAATTCAAATCTCATTATTCCCTAGGGAGCATTATCGAGCAGGTGGTGTAAAAGGGCATTATCGAGCAGGTGGTGTAAAAAAGTAATTTTACTTGACCTATAAAATTAGTTCTTCGATTAATCGATCTCAGACAGACTACGAGCTCTTAACGATACAATTGACGACCTAAACAGAACTGTCAAAGAACGAAGTTGAAGAAAACGCCTGGAAAAGCTACTGGTCCATAAATACGCTAATGAAGGCAGATCTGCTGTGATCTTTATAGTGAAAACTCATCGATATGCGTACAATGCGTTCCAAATAAGAATAGGATCGATTGCCATGTTTTGACGTCACGTCATACTGTCAAATCGAAGAATTATTATGGTGAAAAAACAAGATTTTTTAAAATTTAATTTATTTACGAACTGTTAACGAAAAAGTTTAATCAGAATCCAGTTCTTCAATTTTGTTCATCTCTGAGTTCTTCAATTTTGCCCAATTTCTTGCGATTTGACAGTCTGACGTGACGTCACAACATGGCAATCCTAACCTACGGTGATCAGACCTGAAGCCCTACCACGAGCTATTAACGCGATCCATTTTACGACCTAAAGTGAACTGCTAAAGGGACGGAGCTATACAGCATTAGTTTTAGTATATGCGAAACCCGAAACACGTGTCTAGTATTTTTATGTAAAGAATCTATGTACAAAATTTCATAACTGTATCATGAAAAATCACAAAGTTATAAGCTTGACAGGTTGCCTTTTTGTCCGCAAAAATACATGGTCACCATGGCGACTTAAGGGTTGTTTTGGTCCCGCATCCAGCTGTGCGTTGGCGTCTAATGCCCGCTATGACCTACCGTGACCTGTGTTGTACTTAGTGTCGGTGATATCCAACTTGTGACCTTTTTTAAATATTTTTGGGAAAAAATATAACATGTTACAAAAATTATTGGAATCGATTCAGTTACTGATTCTGAACAAACTATATTCAGGTTTCGCTTAAACTAAAAATAATGTTGTATAGGGTGTATAGATTCATCTCTTTTTGTCATTCACACGACTGACATTTTAAACACGTCACTCACGGTATGGCCCCTGGGGGGCTATTGGCTATCTTTTTTAATAACAGTTGACAACTAGCATTCGTTGCACACTAAACTTAGTTGTCAACTGACAATTTCATAAAATTGGTATTACGTATCACACAAGTGACTAACAAACTACGGTGGAAATGTGGTGAATTATAAAAATTTACGGTGCCTATTGTGACCACTCTAAAATTTTATCGACTATTATACAGCTTCAAAAGCTCGAATCGCAATTTTTAAATTATCGATACAATAACATCTGTCAAAACGTGTTACGGTGGCTATCAAAGGCACCAGTGGCTAATGACGTCACTGCAGTTGGTCACTGAAGATAGGCAATACGAAACTAGCTGTTTGACAGTTCAATGATGCACATTGTTAACAAGTGATGATTCACTTGAACTGTCAACAGAGTTACGCAATAGCCCCGCAGATCCCTCGCAGAAGCGATGCGACGGCGTCAAATTATATTATATTATATTATTATACATACATAGAGTTTATAATATGGCTGAAGGCGAAATAGACCGGACTCCGGATTCAAGACGAAATAAATTTCAACGTCAACCACTTGGACTTATTTAAAAAAAATTATATAAACCAGTGCTTGACTGCGATACCACCTGATGGTAAGCAGTGATGCAATCATTGATGGTGAGGCGCACTAGTTTATTAAGAGCCTAGCCTAGTAGTTTATTAGCACTCTAGCCTTGAAGACACCTAAATTATAGTTAGACCGCAGCAGGAAAATTGTTCCAGTCCTTCGATGTACGCGGTATAAACGACGAAGCGAAACGCTTAGTCCGGACCGTTGAAGTGTCAGCAAAGTAAGGGTGGATATTCGCCGTACGTCGGGTTGTCCGATGGTAGAAAGGAGATGGCGGAATCAAGTCATACAATTCCCGCGCACACTCTCCAAAATGCAACCTGTAAAATACCGATAGGCTGGCTACCCTTCGCCTGTGCTCGAGGCTCTGTAGATTGGACTTAACCAAATCTGGATCCCCAATTAGCCTCTTCGCACGCTTTTCCACTGAGTCCAAAGATCGGACCTGTGCTTTGTGATCGGACTTTATTTTATTTGACTCAATTTGACTTGGCTGGCAAAATGGAATTTTGCGGTAATTCTAATTAAATTTTAAAATGGTCAAGGTTGAATCTCAATGAAATTAATCAAAAATTTTGGTAGCATAGCATAGCATAGTCGGCCTTATAATGTTCCCACTGTTGGGACTCAGGCCTCCTCTCTAGGAGAGGGAATGGGCCGTAATCCACCACGCGTGGCCCAGTGCGGGTTGGTAGATTTACATGTTTTCGAATTTTTGGTTCTAGGACATGCCGGTTTCCTCACGATGTTTTCCTTCACCGTTTTGAGAGCAGTGGTGATGAAATAAATTACACAAGGTAATGCGCCTGGCTGGGTTTGAACCCGCGACCTACAACTCGTAAGTCGGAGACGTTACCACTAGTGTTGCCCAAATGCAAGAACAAGACGAGACTTAGCCAGTCTTGGTCTTGGTCTTGCGCCAATACACCTGGTCTTGGTCTTGGTCTTGGTCTTGCGCTCCCAGTCTTGGTCTTGGTCTTGGTCTTGCAGCAAGAGTCTTGCAAGTCTTGCAATTACCTATTAGTCTATTACTATTTATTAAAGTTTACTTTAAATCTTAGAAAAACGTATTAGAATTGGAACATTGTGAGCTTGAATTAACATAGCCATAGTAAAGATCAAGCAGATTAATAAATAACTGAAGATTTGATAAGAAATTCGAAAAATCAACTGACCTATATGTCGTTTTCCATGGAAGTAACTGTTTCTTAATAAACATTTATGATTTATAAGCTTACATTTGCTAAAACATGTAAAAAAACAAATTAATTACAATAACTTGACTGTATTTTAAAGAACAATACTTATCTGTCTAGAAAGAGATTGAACCCTCAACTTATAAGAAATTTAATAAAAGAGTTTTACGATTTATCATTTATTTGAATAAAAAATAAAATACAACACAAATCAACAGCTTTATCATTAGGTTATGATACTTTATATCAATTTTTTTGACCAAGAATTAATACAAAGTAACCATCTGGCTGACTCATCACTTAACCTATTTCTATGTTTTCTAATTACTAATGATGCTTTAGAAAACAACCTCTCAGCAGGTACTGAAGTTGCAGGTATTGAGAGAAAATCACGGGCCATTTTCGATAAAATCGGATACTCTGTCTCATGCGTCCTCCACCAATCTAAAATGTCTTCCGAGCTGGCAGTTCTTGGTTTTCTCAGGTACTCCTCCAACTCGTCTATCACTAAGCCTTGAAGACAAGATCCAGATGACGTCGAGGGACATTCATAGAGTTTATCAAAGTCTATTACGTCTTCATCTTCATCACATACTTTATTTTCTTTTTCTGGTAATTCCAAAGATTTGTTCAGTGAGTGTAGACTTTTATATTCTTCATAAAGTTCATTGAACTTGCGCAGACTTTCTGTTTTAAGTTGCTTCCCCCACATTGTCAGGTCAAAAGTCTGAGCCTTATGCCTTGGGTCTAAAATTAAAGAAGTACAATAAATCCAGTTGCTCTTCTTGTAATGTTTAAGCATTTTGTCTCGAGCTGCTTGGAAAGCTAGAATGAGCCTTTCATCCACTTCAGATCGATTAGGTTTCTCATCTAACTGTTTTACCATGGATTCAATTTTATCTAGCAAGAGATTGAATGATACAATGACTAGCGGTAATGTAACATAATTTTGTCTCCACCAAGTTTTGTACTTAAAAGTTTAAAGTTTATTAGAAATTTATGTAATTTTTCGAGTACCTGCCATTCATTAGCTGTGATTTGAAAATCATTTAATTCGGTGACAGAACTGCACAATATGTCAATGCCCGCTCTCACTTTTAAACCAAATCCAATCATATCATGTGTGGAATTCCATCTCGTTGGACAGTCAAGAATGGCATTTAGATTTGATGGCACGCCAGCTGCTTCACAAGCAGACTGAAACTTCTTCTTCACTATCTCACTTCTTTTTATTTTACTGGAAATACTGCGTAACTTTGTTACTAGATGTACGCGAGTCAGCAATATTTGGTGCAGATTCTTCATCTTCCTCATCCTCAGTTTCGTCTGCATAGTCTTCGTACTGCTGATCTTGCGCGTTAGTGTCAGACTCACAGTGTAATGCTAAGGTCTTTAATAAATCTTGTACACCAAGGTTTAAAATGTGAGCAAAGCACCGGAAATGTTGATTGTCTGAATCAAAGTGTGGCGGCAGCTGTTTGCCCAGTTCATACATAAATTTGGTATTTGCAGTTGCGTTGTCGACCGTGATACCTTGTATTTTATCAATTATGCCATATTCCAATAAACATTCATGGAAAATCGTTGCAATATCTTCCCCAGTATGTCGACCGCGTGATGGTATAAAATCAAGAACTACAGATTGATACTTCCATTCGTTGTCAGCAATTGACGTCCACCCATCAATGGTAAAAGACATTTTAGATGATAATTGTTGAAGTCGTTCCTTGAGATTCAATTGGAGCTCTTCAAATCGCTCTTTGACTTTCCTTCTAAGTGTAGACCTTTTAGGAAACACCATATTAGGGCAAATACGTCGAAAATATACTTGTGTAGCTTCGTCATCGAAAAATGAGAAGGGAAGATATTTTTTCACCACCCAATCAACTGTAGCTGTCGTGATGTTGTCACTGCTGTTTTCCGACTGAAACAAAACAATAAATCTTGTGTTATTATTTAAAACATACTAGGTTTGAGCGTATAAGAGGAGGAGGTTTGTTGTTGTTAAATCGAGAAAATCGTTAAATTGATATTTGTTATATTAAGGTTGCACTGTACTGTAATTTACCAAAATAAAGTACTTAGTTGTTACTGGCCGATTAAATGAAAATATGGGTGTTTATAAAAAATATTTAAGACGATAATTACATACTTAATATGTCGCACCCCTAGATGAAAACACCACTAACTCAAAAATACTTACGTAAGTTAATGGCGTTTTTGAAAGTATCGCATGAATAGCTACGCGGAGTTAAAATTCTTTTAACTGTTAAAAAAATATTCTTACCTGTCCACTTCTTCCAGCGGTTACTAAAAAGCTTGTGATATCTCCACTTAATTTTGGTTTAACAGGAAGAAATATTTCTGATTCCTTTTTGTGGAAAGATATTAGATGTTTTCTTAAGCCTGAAGTGTTTCTGTTTTTCATTTTTATTTCAATCTTTTTATGTTGGCACAATTTACAGAAGGCAGTTTGGGATGCATGAATTATTTCGAAAAACTCCTCAAATTTGCTTTTGGGTCTTTTAGATCTGTGACTCAAACTCTCGTTACTCGGACTAGAATAATTTGAATCTTCGTCACTCATATTAAATTGTACACGTGATACGTTTTTAGAAAACAACGAGAATTAGTAAAAACAATTATTAAGTTAGACTCGAAGCACAGCTCAATTGGAAATGACTGGAATTAAAATAATTCCTTTATTTATAGTACGTTTCCTTGCTTTCTACCGCGCCGCCTCGCCGCGTGCTGGCTCTATGAAAAGGATGCCGCCGCAAATTAAACAATGCCGCGTGCGGCGTACAAACACACACTAAATATTACCTACTTGTACAGACGCGACGCGTGAATAAAATAGAATTAGTGCCAATCACTATTCTTTACATATAAGTGAATGTTTTGGCGTACATCTATACTAATATTATAAAGCTGAAGAGTTCGTTTGTATGTTTGATGACAGAAGTTTTAAAATAAATAAATAAGTCCTGAACGTCACTATACCTCCAAAGTTACTATTCCTCGTGGACGAAGTCGCGGGCACAGCTAGTAAATACTTACTCTCATCATCTCTCTCAGAGATATTCGGGCTGGTAAGTAATACAAAACTCTTATCGCAGGCTTTTTATTTTATTAGTAGGTAAGTACCTACGCTTTTGATATTATTTTATTAGTTTTGTAGAATTTTTTTACACGTTTCAAGTATATTTAAAAGTGGCTACAATATTTATTAAACGGGTGATATTTGAACACTTTTTTGCTATTTTTTCTTGTAAAAACTTAAGAAATATAATGACTAAATGTACAATAATAGTACCTAAGTAATTAGTTTAAAACCATATAAGTAATCAATATTATAATATATACTTACTAGAATGAATTAATATGACATCTACTACCTATCCTTACCATTTTATCCTAATCATAATACTACTTGCGTGATCAGTATAATGTATTCATTTTCATTCTAAGCACTCTGAAACTTATTTATTCTTTGGAACACCTGTAGGTACTCTTAAAAAAATTCGAAATTATTTTGCATGAGTATACCTACGCCCTATGGCGGCAATCAAATAGTGTCACAAATGTTATGATTTCGGCGTGGCGGCAACGATTGTTTTAGATTTCAAAAGAAGCCGCCGGCGCGTGTATCATAACCATGTACTTCCGAAAAGCGGCAAATTTCTTTGAGAAGTAAGTACAAAACCTTTGATGCCGCATTATCAAAGTGCCGATGGTTAAAACATAACTATGCATGCACTCAGTTTGATTTTAATAGATATTTTTTTATTCGCTATGTTTATGGTATTAGTCGTAATGCGCATAGGTCCAGTTTTTCATATTCTTTGATACAGTTTTTTGCGTCTCATAGAATTCCTAAGCGTACCTACCTATACACCGAACTGTTATACCTAACTACTCAGTGAAATAGCGCTAAGTCCTAGCTGCAAGACGCAAGAGTCTTGCAGGCTATGTCTTGTTCTTGCTCAAGTCTTGCACGGTCAGTCTTGGTCTTGGTCTTGCTAAAAATACGCGGTCTTGTTCTTGGTCTTGGTCTTGCAAAAACGCAAGAACAAGACCAAGACTGAATTTGGGCAACACTAGTTACCACTCGGCCACCACTGCTCTCAATTTTGGTATTTAACAGCAATTATGTTTACCCTTTTGTGTCAAACTTTTACTAACTAAAACCACACCACTATTCCTTCTTTGCCCTTTGCGTACCAGGACTACGGGTTTTCCTTTTAGAAGTTAACCCATGACCGTGGCCCTGGAATGTAAACGGCAACTGAAGAAACACAGGCGGGTTTTATTCGGAAAAGTCTGACACGCCCTCTCGCTTGCCCCTAGAGCAGGAAAAGTCAATTGAAGATTAACCACCACAAAAAAGTCTTTATTACGATGCTGCGGCAACAAGGAAAATCATATTCAAACAAAGATGTTTCGTCTAAAGAAAAGAAACAATTTAACTCGCCGATAATACTGTTAGGTATAGCCACAATAAAGAGATATACAGTAGTTAATCTACGTACACTAAGTGTGCCCGAACAATGCACACATAGACACCATTCACGACACGATATATCTTGTACTCGAAGCAAGGGGCCATTAATTTATTATGTTATATAATATTCCACAACTATCACACAACGCCGTCTAGTCCCAAGCTAAGCAGAGCTTGTGTTATGGGTACTAGACAACTGATAAACATTCTTATATATTTCTAAATACATACATATATATAGATAAACCCAGACACAGAACAAATGATCGTGCTCATCACACAAACATTTGTCCTGGGTGGGAATCGAACCCACGACCTCCGGCATAGCAGTTAGGGCCACTAACCACTAGACCAACAGGCCAGTCAATCTACGTACAGAAAGTGTGCCCGAACAACGCACACATAGACACCATTCACGACACGATATCTCGTACTCGAAGCAAGGGTCATTCATTTATTATGTAAGACGAGGAGGTCGACCATATATTTTTTCTTAGAAGGGGGTGTGATGGCAGGGGCGCCGGGTTTTAGAAAACCTCATGGGTGCTCATACTCATTTGATGACTCGAAAAAGTGGCGAAGTGTGAGAAGAGAAATGCACACTGATCGACCGACAAATAGGTATATAAATTTCCTACTTACATACTGCGTGCTTAATACTAATTATGTTTGTTAAAAATGTAAAATGAAACCATTATATAAAAATGAAACTAGTTTTTGTTTTATATAGGTATTATAATTTATACGTAATCTAAAAGGTGATTACTGATCTGTTTCGTGATGTCTATTCTCAGGGGTGCTCGGCACCCACTGTTTATTTCTCATGGGTGCTCGAGCCCCCGAGCACCCAAGCAGTCTGTGCCCCTGTGTGATGGAGTCTTGATAGTTCTTACGTAAGATCAGAAAAATACGCAAAGTTAAGATTTGAGTCTCGATGTGCGTTCGGATGCGTAGTTAAAGGGTAAACTATTTCCATGGAAACGTCACTGCGCGCCTCTACACTTGTGAACTAGACGTTGATCTTACTTGTTTGCTTAAACGACACATTTGTAAAAGTTCTTAAAAAATGTTACTTTTAAAAATAAACATCAAAACCAACCAAACATAATTTATATTTTCCTTTAGATTCTTACGTAATAAATATTAAACAGGGGGAGTCGTCGGCCTATTCTTAATTTTTCTTATTTAGAGGGAGTCAAAAAGTAGTAAAAATCATCTTACTAAAATAAATGAATGGCCCCCAACTGCAGTACGGCAACCCTAGCGCGACCGCCCAGCGTAGGTATAAAAGTGAAGTACTTACCTACTTTGCTTGAAAGTCAATAACCTGGATCTGTCAAATGTTGAGTGAAGAAGAAGAAGAAGAAGAAAGAAGAAGAAAAAACTTTTATTCGTACCTCACACATACAGTAGAATTACAAAAAAAGTATGAAAGAAAAGAGCAACCCTGCCCTGCCCTGCTTTATTGAGTGAAAAGTACGGTTTGCAAAGAAAACTTATTTGCGTATCAATAAAGGGTTTTCTTTTTGCTTTATATTACTAAGCCTTAGTTAAATCTAGGTGAGTTAAAACGTTATTGTTTAATATAAATTAGCTAAATATATTGTTTTAATTTTTTATATTATTCAACACTATTTTCTTTCTTGTTTTCACTGTTAGGAACAATTCGCCTTCTTCTTCCATTTACCACTACTCAGACACTTCACACAGTGACGCAGAGATGAGCAAAATTGAAGAACTGACTTTTCATGTTCACGATTCGTAAATAAATTAAATTTTGAAAATTTCTTGTTTTGTTACCCTACGGTAACAAAACAAGAATTTTTTTTTTGGAACACATTGTATGTACAATGCGTTCCAAATAAGAATAGGATCGATTGCCATGTTGTGACGTCACGTCATACTGTCAAATCGAAGAATTATTGTGGTGAGCAAACCAAGAAATTTTTAAAATTTAATTTATTTACGAACTTTGAACGAAAATAGTTTAATCAGAATCCAGTTCTTCAATTTTGCTCATCTCTGAGTTCTTCAATTTTGCCCAATTTCTTGCGATTTGACAGTACGACGTGACGTCACAACATGGCAATCGATCCTATTCTTATTTGGAACGCATTGTACATGATATTGACTTCTGTACCTGTTTTGTCGTACAGCTGAGATAAGGAAAACAAATGAACAAATTAACTGACACTGATTTTACAAAAAAATCAACCTTCAGATGAATCATTAACAACTTGTCAGTAATGCTTGCTAAGGTCAGTGAATTCTAGGGAATACCTGTCTTATGTATTGTCCCGGCTCCTGACCTAGAGGTTTCAACTTAAATCAGCCTTATAATGTTGCTACTGGTTGAGACTCAGGCCTGCTCTCTAGGAGAGGGAATGGGCAGTAATCCATCACGCGGGTTGGTGTCATGTCACATATCTTTGAATTTATGGTTCTACTAGCTGACCCGGCAAACATTGTTTTGCCATATAAATTATTAAAAAAAAAAACAATAAAAAACACGCTATGAAAGAAAGCGTGGAGCGTTTATGTAATCTTTACTCTTTTTGGACAAAACGCTCCACGCTTTCTTTCATAATAAATCATAGTAAATATCTAATCTATCTATTGAAGATTTGGCAAAGGGAAAACTCTTGAGTCATCAAACTAAATGGCCGAATTATTTTGTAATTTTTAGTGCGTGCTAAAAGCGTGTTTTTTAGTTTTTTAAACTATTATTTTAATTTTATACTTTTTAGTCTTCTTATTATTCAAACTAAACCCTTTCATTTTATACCTAAATCATAGGGCTCCATTTCAAATAGCCAATCCGCCACCTTGGAACGGCCGCCATGTTGGATTTAGGTAACGTGATTATTTTTTTCGTATCCCATTCAGCAAACCCTTTCATTTAATACACATATCATGGGGGTGCATTTCAAATAGCCAATCCGCCATCTTGGATGTCCGCCATGTTGGATTTAAGTCACGTGACTATTTTTTTTCGTATTCCTGACAGCAAATCCTTTCATTTGATACCCATATCATGGGGGTGCATATCAAATATCCTGTCCGCCATATTGGATTTAAGTCACGTGACTATTTTTTTCGTTTTCCTGACAGCAAACCCTTTCATTTGATACCCATATCATGGGGGTGGATTTCAAACAGCCCTTCCGCCATCTTGGGGAGGCCGCCATATTGGATTTGTAATGACGTTTCTTAGCTAGTCATGTATTGTCATCAGAACTCAGAGCGTGTACAAAATTTCATCCTAATCGAAGACTGGAAAGTGGGTCAAATTAAGATTCCAAGATTTTCTTACATACATAGTTACAAGTGAAGCTAATAAAAGCGTGTTAAAAAGGGGTACGACGGCAAGACGGCAAGGTTTGTTCCCAGAGGTCCATGATTTTATTGGTGTTAATTTCCCACCGAGCCCATGAAAAAAAAAATCTTGTTTTAAATGTTTCTACATCATTTCCCAATGGGTCCACGAGATTTGTCCAACGTACAGTCAGTAAAAAACCATTCACATCATGGTAAGGCCTAGGGAATCCAATCCCGTAAATGCGGGATCCCGCACCTTTTTTAACCGACTTCAAAAAAAAGGAGGAGGTTATCAATTCG
Organism: Mythimna impura; assembly: GCA_905147345.3. Taxonomy (NCBI): domain Eukaryota; kingdom Metazoa; phylum Arthropoda; class Insecta; order Lepidoptera; family Noctuidae; genus Mythimna; species Mythimna impura. The sequence continues at coordinate 6,186,923 of LR990369.1, read as the reverse complement.
GTTGTATTTTTTTTTTTTTTTTTTTTTAATCATCATTATTTTTTTTATTTTTTTTTATGTTTGTTACCTCAGAACTCCGTCGTTTATGGACCGATTTGCAAATTTTTTTTTTCTCTTTATAGGATATGCTTCCAGATTGGTCCCATTTTTTTCAAAATCCAGTTCTGATGATGGAATCCATGAGGAATCGAGGGAACTCCTCAAAAATTATAGGCAACCCTATGGTAATTTTAGTATTTTCATCAAGAACTTAAGCATTTACAGTCAAAAAGTAACATTTGATGAAGTGGAACTGATGAAGAAGACCAGAAATGGTCAACGGAACTTCATACTCAAATAGATATCACAATGAAGATATAGTTAAGCGACTATGACAACACGGTGTTAAATAAGAAACAAACAATACCGAGAAACACCGACTTCCGAAATTAAAGTTATTTTGATCCTTTTAGTGTTTTTTTTAGTGAAGTCGGTTATTTTTTTTTTCTAAAAAGTTTTTATTGCGGGATCAGAAATGCGGGATTACTTTGCGGGATCCCGCATGTCAGCGGGATTGAATTCAGATGACGCCGCTGTTCTGACTTTGTATTTATTAGATCCAGCAAAGCGTACAACTTTACATAGAATTCGTGGCTTTTCTATAGAATTGGTATGAAAAATAATGTGGTTTTCAATTTTTACCTTACAACAATTTTTTTAAATTTTGCGAGTCCTTTGTCGTAAGGTAAACGAAAAGTTTTGGTAGGTTACTCTATGACATTATTTTTTTAGGGTGGGAAATCATCCAATGCCTTCTCTCGCTTTTGGTTAGAGCGGGAGAGTCGTTGGAAATCATTTCAAATTACTTCTCCCGCAAGTCTGACACGCCCGTCAGACTTTTACTGACTAAAACCAGACCTGTGTCCTTCAGTTGCCCTTGCGGTCTGGGACAGCAGGCTTCCTTTTCGGAAATTCCTTGCGGCCGCAGCGAGCATTGGCCCTATGCTGGGCCCCAGCACGCCCCAGTGAGGGCCTGAACCAGGGCCCGGATAGGTTTTTTTGTATATTACTTACTACTTAAACCAACGTCAGGCACTATTTGTCTGACATCCATGCTGAACTGGACCTATTTTGGTGCAGCCGTGAGACACACAACTACATTTTTGCTTCTTTTTTATTTTTGTTTCGTGTTTATCCTATATTGTGTTTGTGCCTTGTGCTGTACCAAATAAATTCTTTTTCTTTCTCTCTTTCTTTTTTTCTTTAAACAACAAATATTTATAAAAATCCTGTCCTCGCAAAACCTTCGGGATCCGAAGGATTGATGACTCCAATCACACCGGCTTGCGGGATAGCGATTTTGATGCGGGATTGGATTCCCTAGTTAAGTTCCTGATCTGTTGATGAAGCCGCAAAATATAGAATTGCACTTTGCCGGAGACCAGAGGCTGAGGACGAAGATAATAACGATAGTGTTATTCAGGGGTGCCGGCTTTTAGAAAACCTCATGGGTGCTCATGCTCATTTGATGACTCGAAAAAGTGGCGAAGTGTGAGAAGAGAAATGCAGTGATCGATCGATAAATAAATAAACGTCCTACTTACATACTGCGTACTTATAATGCGTAATAATAATAAATTGAGACTACATCACATACATTGTCCTGGTCCCAAACTAAGGTTTTCCCTTGTACTATAGAAACCAGAAACAACGAAGGTACCACAAACACCCAGACCCAACACACATATCTGTTTTATCAACAAACATTTGCGTTGGTGCAGGAATCGAACCTGCGACTGTCGCGTCTCCACCGGTGCTCTAAACCACTGCGCTAAACAGGTCGTCGAGTAATGAAAAAACGCCCATCCCTAATGGTCGATTAGGATCGACCACTGATCTGTTTCTTGATGTCTATTCTCAGGGGCGCTCGGCACTGTTTATTTCTCATGGGTGCTCGAGCCCCCAAGCACCCACGGAGTCGGCGCCCCTGGTGTTATTGACCTGAACACATTATTGACAAAAAAATATGAACAAACTCTAACAAAATGTAGGCCGTAGCGCCCCACACACCTTTTTGTAGTAACATACTTTGGAACACGAATATCGCAAAGTCAATGTACTGAAGTAGGTACCTTATTACTATCATCTTCGTGAATACTCATAAAAAATAACATATCTACATAGAGGCGTGTGTATGGTATCAGAGTTCCGTACCTACTTTTCTTTATTTAAGTACTCTTTCTATGTTGCTACGGGTTGTTCGTGGCCATTTGCATGCCGTGGCAGCCTTTAATTGAGGCTACAATATAAAATGTAAGGTGGTGGCCGAGTGGTAACGGCCCTGACTTACGAGTTGTACGTTGCGGGTTCAAACCCAGCCAGGCGCATTACTTTGTGTAATTTATTTCATCACCAATATTGCTCTCAAAACGGTGAAGGAAAACATCGTGAGGAAACGGGCATGTCCTAGAACCAAAAATTCAAAGACATATTGTGTCATCCACCAACCCGCACTGGGCCTGCGTGGTGGATTATGGCCCATTCCCTCTACTAGAGAGGAGGCCTGATTCCCAGCAGTGGGAACATTATAAGGCCGACTATGCTATGACTATTCTATAAATTGTAAGAATACTGAATCTTCAGCATGTAGTATAGGGTGACTGGTAACAAACCTGAAATCGCAAAAAAAAAATCAGCTGTTCAGTACATTTATGTTTGCCTAATGTACTGAACAGCTGATATTTTTTTCGCGATTTCGGCTTTGCTCCCATAATAAAAATTGTTTGTTATCATGAGCACAATCACGTGTTTAAGTATCGTACATTAATTGCCAGTCACCCTATATACCTAATGGTGTGTGCTTTTGCTTTGTTGGTTGTCCCTAAATACCTAAATAAATAATTTTACATTGTTCTCACATAATAGTAGCGACAAGAAACATGTAACCGAGATATTTGTAATACATAACATGATTGAAAAGAGTGTCCATGGAGTTTCTTGCACATTCTTCTCCATAGAGATCTACGCTTTGGAATGTGCAATTAGCATAATTTTTTTGACTGACTGACTTCGTGAAAGGCTTTATAATAGCTATACTTAATATTATAAAACTGGCCAAGTTCGAGTCGGACTCGTACATGAAGGGTTCCGTACTACAATATCAAAAAATATGTCTCGTGTAATTTAATTTATTATTTGTTGTTGTAGAGCCGATAAAAATACACATCCTGTGACAATTTCAAGTCTCTACCTCCTACGGTTTATGAGATACAACCCGCTGACAGACAGACGGACGGACGGACAGCGGAGGTTTAGTAATAGGATCGCGTTGGCACCCTTCGTGTACGGAACCCTAAAAAGCAAAGATTTGTATTTTTGTAATTTTGGTTTGTCTATCATTTAACATCATCTGTTATCTAACTCAAAAACTACTTGACCGATTTTAAAATTCTTTCTCGAATAGAATGGTATTGAATCACGAGTGACAGGTGTATGTTTTCACGTGAGCGAAACCGCTGGCAGAAGCTAAAATAGAATAGAATAGAATGGAATGGAATGGAATGGAATGGAATGGAATGGAATGGAATAGAATAGAATGGAATGGAATAGAACGGAATGGAGTAGACTTTATTGTACACCAAAAAAAGTAACACAAGTTAGTGTTATATAATATTTTAATCATAATATTTATGCAACGAAACGGTGACATGAAAAATATTATTATTTACCTATATTATAAAGAAAATAATATTATATGATACACAGAATGTTTACTCACACTATCAAAGTGAGAGTTTTCATGAAATAAATAATGAATTATCTATTGTTATAGCAGACCTACTATAATTTAAAAATACTCGTCTAAAATACTAGACACAGGGATTTGGAAAGAGAAATTTGCCCAGCTGTGGCACACAATATAGGCTATTATAAAAAAATGTGTATGTAAACGTATCAATTTAGAACGGCTGTACTTATTTAGGTACCCAATTGATTTTTGTTGTGTTCGTAATTGTCAGAATTAGCATTTTTTTTTTCAAACCAACCTTTTTTTTATTCTTGATAGGTTCGCGCTTGACCGCTATCTCACCTGATGGAAAGCGACGAAGCGGTCGACGATGGAGCGCGCTTACCTAGAAGGAACCTATTCACTCTTGACTTAAAGATTCCCGGGTTGTAGCCATCAGGAAACACAGATTCCGGCAAGGAATTCCACTCCTTAGCTGTACGCACTATGAATGTGTTCCCAAAACGTTGGTTTGAAAAAAAAATGAAAATAAAAAAATATTGCTTCCGAGTGAAGCCGGGGCGGGCAGCTAGCATAGATAAAATAAAACTCTCATAAAAACCAACATTGTTACCTTTATGTATAAAATAAAATAGAATAATAAAGATATTAAAACTCTTAAAAGGTACTCCTCAAAAAATGTTTTGAATGCAACGGGAACCCTAAAACTGTTCGTCCACTGACCGCCTTTAAGAAGTCTGACAACTTTTTAGGGACATAATTTACGTCGTAAGAATACAAATAAAACAAAATTGATGATAATTGAGAATACCCAAAAAGGTTGAGAACCTCTCCGACCTTCTTTAAAAAAACATCTTTGTAAACGGGTAATTCGGGATTCCAGGTTCGTCCTGAGAAACTCCTTAAGCTGGGTATCCACTATGTTCAGGAACTAACTATGCTCCGCGCATTTCCAACTGCTCTGATGGAGACGATACACGTATCTTCACAAAAAACACGCATGCTCCACAGTGATCCCCTTGCGAACAATTTTCATCCGACCCATGATACCCTAAATGATATCTAATGCTCAATATAGATATATATCGTGACCAGGACCTGTACCATGACGTTTAAAGTAAGATTGTTTCATTCTTATTTCCAGTGTGGGTAAGAGATGGCGCTAGACAATCTGTATAGCTCTGTCTCTTACCCACACTGAAATAAGAATGAAACAATCTTACTTTGAACGTTATGGTAACCCCCCAGATCATATATTTGATCACTTCATGAAATGGCCAACCAAAACTGGCCACATCGTTTAAACGCTAACATTTGATGATAATGTCAATCCTCGTTTAGCCATAATAATTGATGTAGGATTTCTATGATATTATAAGGCCTAAAGAAAGTAGACCAAACGAGGATTGAAATATCATCAAACTTTAAAGTTTAAAACGATCTGGCCAGTTTTACTGAGCCATATCATGACGTGATCAATTACTATGATCTGGCCACGACATATTATACACAAAATAGTACTTCACGTCAGAACAGCTGCTCAAACTTTATCATCAAGCGCAAGTTCGATCGTGTATGGAGTAATACTGCTCTCATCTTTGGGATGGATCTGCCCGATACCAGCTTGATGCACTTGAGGCAATTGAGAGGCGAGCCAGAAGGATCATTGGCAATGATGCACTCGTTGAGTCGAGGCTTCAAAGTCTTGAGCATCGACGCCGAGTTGCCAGCCTGTCGGTTTTCTACCGGTTGCATTTCGGGGAGTGTGCGTCGGAATTGCATGACCTAATTCCGCCTAGCCCGTTCCATCATCGGACCACCAGGCGTACGGCAATGCGCCACCGGTACATGGTGGACATCCCACCTATACGCACAAAACGTTTTGGTAACACATTCATTGTGCGTACAGCTAAGGAGTGGAATGCCTTGTCGGAATCTGTGTTTCCTGATGGCTACAACCCGGGAATCTTTAAGTCAAGAGTGAATAGGTTACTTCTAGGTAAGCGCGCTCCATCGTCGACCGCATCGTCGCTTTCCATCAGGTGAGATAGTGGTCAAGCGCGAACCTATCAAGAATAAAAAAATAAAAAATAAAAGCCCTTACAACATACTAAAAGTAATCTAAAGTATAACGTCGAAAAACTCCTACGCATCGCTGTCGACTGGTAATGTGCCCAAAAGACTGGCGGCATTGCTACGCTGTATGGCAGTTATCCGTTACCCAAATGGTGGCCCCCTTGGGTCACGCGAAGTTTATTTTAAATATGTAAATATTAGAGGCGATCCTCCTCCTCCTTGCGTCGTTGGTCCTCAATGCTGAGAGGCGTGACCATGCTGGTCTAGACCTGTATTTGACCTTCGCTAAGCACTAAGCAGGTTCAACTACATCCAGACCTCCCGCAGCAAAGTGTCACTCAAGTGCAAATGCGCAATCTTAACGGCACTCATCCGTCAGATCATGACCTATGCTTACGCCAAACCCCATCAACTCCATAGGATGCAGACTCTCCTAAACTAATCCTCCAGAAATTCCTCGGTGCCCCATATTATGTCTGAAATGAGAATCTACATCTAGATCTCAAAATTCCCACCATCCAGCTCATGAAATGCCTTTGTAAGCGTTTCTTCGACACCGCTGCAAAACACCGCAACCCCCTAATCACATCGGCCGCTTTGTTTATTTATTTTTTTACAGGACCTCAGGGTCCTGAGATAAATAAAATATATAAATAATAATAATAATAAATCGTTTATTTGCGTAAATAAGTACAGAAAGTTGACAACATAAATAAAATTGATCTCGTATTCTGCCTTACTTTCAGCGTGCAAATATAAAACATAGTAGTTGTAATTAAATTAATATTGATTAAAGTCATACACTCATTAAACAGATTTCCATTTCATTAAAATTGTATTATTGAATTAAGAAATGTCAATATAAAAATGAAAACTAACAAAAATAATAATCACAAATGTCAATAGTAATCATGTCAATAATAATCCTGTCAATAATAATCATGTCAATAACAATCATGTCAATAATACCCATGTCAATTATAATACTCATGTCAAAACTTACAATTTGTAACCTAAAAACTCATGTACACTATAGAAACAATTTTCAATTAAAAACCTCGTCAAGCTACTTTTAAATTTAGAAAAAGGTGCTAGCTAATGTGTTAACTTTAGAGAAAGATTGCATAAGAAACTTATTTAGTGTATCTAGATATAGTGTAGCGGGAAGGTTTTAAATAAAACGACCAAAACGGGTAATACACCCTCTATACTTTTGCCTTGACAGCACACAATTATTACAAATACCATAAATCAATACAATTTAAAATAATAATAATTATATAGTAGCACTTACTCTGAGATGTTGCTTACCCCGAGAACTGGAATGGAATGTGTCAGGACAGCGCAGCGCGTTATTTTATAACCTTTGTCAACTGTCATAGCACTGAGCTGTCAAATCGCATAACGTTCCAGTTGTCAGTGCAAAATAAATACATTTTAATGTTGCCAATACAGAAAACAATCATAATGTATGTAACTAATCATAAAAATCGCTAACAGTCGGCCATCCGTATTACAAATACGACCTCGTATGTGAACGAATAAAGAAATTGGTGTTATACACAAAATAATGAGACAAGAAAAAAAGAATAACAGCAATAAAGCAAACAGATATCTATTACAGTAGCGAATAAAACTTTAGATTATTCATACACTGGTTGCTGTACCTAGGAACGAGACTAAACGTAATTATCAATTTACCAATTACTATTTAGACACAATTGATTGCATTATTTAGTTGTTATGTAAAAGTAGCTTATAAGCAATTGTGTATACATGATTTTACTTTGTTGCTCAATAAATATATATTATTATTCTTACAAATAATTATCTTATTCTTTATACAGTCATTCAAAACCAGGTCTCTAAAATGTCCTGCCTCTACTGATTCAAAGATTCAAAGCATTTTATTTCAAATAAACAATTTACAGGCACCTTTGAAATGTCAAGAAGTCAAGTTACAAATCTATGTTACTTATTTCTTGTCGCTATCATGTAATGACAAACGTACAGGCCCCTCAAATATCCTGCCTCTAATGAAAAACAAACAGGCTCCTCAAATGTCCTGCCTCTAATGGAAAACAAACAGGCCCCTCAAATATCCTGTCTCTAATGAAAAACAAACAGGCCTCTCAAATGTCCTGCCTCTAATATAAACAGACAGGTCCCTCAAATGTCCTGCCTGTAATGAAAAACAATTATTAGTTAATAAACAATTGCCTGATAAAGCCAATTGGTTTATCCTGAACAGGCCCCTCAATGGTTCTGAACAGGCCCCTCAATGGTCCTGAACAGGCCTCTCAATGGTCCTGAACAGGCCCCTCAATGGTCCTGAACAGGCCCCTCAATGGTCCTGAACAGGCCTCTCAATGGTCCTGAACAGGCCTCTCAATGGTCTTGAACAGGCCTCTCAATGGTCCTGAACAGGCCTCTCAATGGTCCTGAACAGGCCTCTCAATGGTCCTGAACAGGCCTCTCAATGGTCCTGAACAGGCCTCTCAATGGTCCTGAACAGATCCCTCAGTGGTCCGATTGCATTCACACATAGAAAGCCACTGTATCCCTGAGTGACCTAGGCTATATTAATATGTACGCGGGCGATGCCGCGGGCAAAAGCTAGGAGGCAAATGTAATAAATGTCAGACTATCTGTCAACAGGCAATCCATATAATATTAATTTACCTAATTTTAATTTCAATAAGTGTCAATATTATTAACTGTCCTCTTTAGTTGCATTTAGTTTATTCCTAATCAAAAGTATTACTGGTCTGCTCATTTACTTTATAAGTAAGCTCAGAACGCAGGTCATGGTAACAACGATTCATAAGTTGGTAGATATGTTTGCTACGGTCATTTAACAGTGATCCAAAACCGGTCCCTAATCCATCTGAACATACCCCGAGTTGTCCTTAGGTACTCAATAGATTTACATACGTGTGGTATGGTAATACCTCCAGGGTGTAGCCCTGGCAAGGCACATGTGGTGGTGTGGTAGTACCTCCAGGGTGTAGCCCTGGCAAGGCACGCGTGGTGGTGTGGTAGTACCTCCAGGGTGTAGCCCTGGCAAGGCACGCGTGGTGGTGTGGTAGTACCTCCAGAGTGTAGCCCTGGCAAGGCACGTGTGGTGGTGTGGTAGTACCTCCAGGGTGTAGCCCTGGCGAGGCACATGTGGTGGTGTGGTAGTACCTCCAGAGTGTAGCCCTGGCAAGGCACATGTGGTGGTGTGGTAGTACCTCCAGAGTGTAGCCCTGGCAAGGCACGTGTGGTGGTGTGGTAGTACCTCCAGAGTGTAGCCCTGGCAAGGCACGTGTGGTGGTGTGGTAGTACCTCCAGAGTGTAGCCCTGGCAAGGCACGTGTGGTGGTGTGGTAGTACCTCCAGGGTGTAACCCTGGCAAAGCACGTGTGGTGGTGTGGTAGTACCTCCAGGGTGTAGCCCTGGCAAGGCACGTGTGGTGGTGTGGTAGTACCTCCAGAGTGTAGCCCCGGGCAAGGCACGTGTGGTGGTGTCAGAAGAAACTCATATTGAATAAGGTAGTACAACAAAAGCGATAAGCCTGAATATTTTAAAGTTCACCATTTTAAAGTACACATCACTATGCCCGCTTAGATAGGTACTATTTTATCAACAACAGTGTAACGGTGCCTACATACGTAGGTACTTTCAAAGCAAAAGTAGAAGATGCAGTTTAGGAAAAAAAAATCGCTTGTGGGCGGGATAAACGAATGCATTTAAATAAACGACTCGTTTATCCCACTTCTGAATTGCTAGCTAATGTGTTAACTTTAGAGAAAGATTGCATAAGAAACTTATTTAGTGTACCTAGATATAGTGTAGCGGGAAGGTTTTAAATAAAACGACCAAAACGGGTAATACACCCTCTATACTTTTGCCTTGACAGCACACAATTATTACAAATATCATAAATCAATACAATTTAAAATAATAATAATAAATAGTAGCACTTACTCTGAGATGTTGCTTACCCCGAGAACTGGAATGGAATGTGTCAGGACAGCGCAGCGCGTTATTTTATAACCTTTGTCAACTGTCATAGCACTGAGCTGTCAAATCGCATAACGTTCCAGTTGTCAGTGCAAAATAAATACATTTTAATGTTGCTAATACAGAAAACAATCATAATGTATGTAACTAATCATAAAAATCGCTAACAAAGGTAACGTTTTTATAGAATTTGGTAATTTATTATACATTTTTATACAGATAATATAACTATTGTTACCTGTAAATGTGAGATTTGTCCTCGGTTGAAATAGCTTATTAGTGTACATACATCGTGGAGCATAATAGCTTGTCGCCTGCTCGAAAAGTCTCTTCTACCCTGCTCCAAGAGAGCTGTAGGGCAACTAGCACCCTTAGAAAACAGAAACGCAGACCCATCGCCTTTCTGTCCTCACCGCCAGGCCAGGCCAGGCCCGCTGCGACACTCCTGTCTATGTCCGCCCCGTCCCCATCTTGAGCCAGCCCACGCAACTGAGCCTGTAGTTCAAAATTTCCAAAATAATAAAGCGAGAACTACACTAGACCGACGCACACGTTAACCACGTCTGATTTGTACGTTGATAAGCGCGTTGCGTGGCGTCGCGTGGCGTGGATCTAATGTAGCTCTACAAGTCTAGTTGCCCTATAAAATGTATGGAGATGGAGACCGACGCGCCCAGATCGCCGTACGTGGCCCACGTTTGCGTAATGTATAATAATAACAATAATAATAATAATAACCCCATCGCCGTCTCTCTACGTTGACGTCGTGGTGGGGCTTGCGTGCTCCAATATACCCTAGGTCTGTATCGGTGAAGTTTGCTTTGAAGTAATATGCCTAGGGTGAGGGGCCAGACTAAGAGAGATACAATCCGCAGTGCAGTTTTGTGGCGAACTGTTGGGCATTAGCGACCCCACGGACCCGATCTCCCGGGAGAATTCTTGTTCTTCATCTCCGGCTTGCCTTTATTGGCCGGCCGTAGTGAACACTGACGAGGAACTGAGCTCCCACCTCTCTCTTGCCTTTATTGGCTGGCTTGAGTGGAGATTCGCAAGAGCAAACGTGCTCGGGAGAAGGATGTATAATCCAGTAAGGTGCTGGTAGGGATCTTGACCGTACTTCCGGGATTGTCCTGATAGCCGTGGTATACCTCTCCACTCCTCAAGCACCTCAGGATATGTTGCCCTCTTGTTGCTACGTCACTTCGTGCTAGCGGCCGTTTTTGGGGGCCCATTTATTGAGTGTGCAAGTCACCCTCTGCCTTTTTTCGATGCATATTAATAACGTTGTTCAGGCAGGGGCCATAGTCTTGACATAGTTCCATGTTACCAGTCCACTTAAGACTCCAAAAACCATAGCCCTATTATCTTTGTTCTCCATATGTCGCAACAGTTTTTCAATAACCGGGGGTTGTCCTTGGGTGCACTAGCATAGCGCGTACAGGGATAATCGTCGGTTGGTATCATGTTCCATTATAATTATCTAAAGGGCCTCTGCGAGTTGGCTTCGGCTCCTCGTACGCCTCCCAAAGGTCCAGGACCTCAGGGTCCTGAGATAAATAAAATATATAAAAATAATAATAAGAAATATTTAAAAATATATAAAATATGTATAGCAAATAAATAAAGAGAATAATAATAATAATACCGATACCGGTGGGACACTGTTTTTTATATTTTTAAATGTTTTTTATTTTTTTTTTATTGCAATATTTAAAAATATATTTTATATGTTAAAATGATAAATAAACGAAATAATAATAAAATTTATTCAATTAACGTTTACAAAAAATTAACATTAAGCCAACAGTAACAAGGTTTCCCATACAATTACAGTGCCTAAAAATATACTAAAACTAAAATATTAGGTGCAATTAATCGTAGTTCGGAATAGCAATGTTTGATAGTGGACCGCCCGATCTAGGTTAATTTAAACCTGTGTTTCAGGCCATCACTTTACAGTCCAGTTTTATTGCGACAGTAAAATTTAAAGTTACAGTAAAACTATTTTAATAAATTATATTCTAATAAAATAAACAATTACGAAAATAAGCTTATAGTACATTAATACCTAAAATTATGTCTATGAAATTATACAAAAATAAACACAAACGAGGAGATCCAGATAACATTATGCCAAAATTTCTAGAAGTTGTTCTGTGGCTGTGTAATTGAGTTTCACTAAATATTCTGACAAATTCTTACTACATTTTTTATACTTTACACTATAGAAACTTAGTACTTTGTTAAGCCTATTATATAGAAATGGTCCTAAGAATACATAAAAACGTAAAGGCATGTCTGGTTTGAGGCTTTATCCAAACCAAGTCCTTCCTTCTCTTGTCAGAAAGTAGAGGGTCAAAAGGAAGTGCCGCATGCTGGTGTAGTACTATGTTTAAGATAAATAATTGCCGCACTGTTAGCACATTGCATGCTATGTAGAGCTGGTGCGTAGAAAATCTAAAAGGGCGAAAGGTAGCAACCTTGAGAATTGCTCTTTGAGCACGCTCTAACGGGAGTAAAATTGTTTTGGCCGCACGTTCCGCCGTTCGATCCAGTCCATCTCTTGCGGCCCTCCACAGAGACGCTCTATGCCGAGGTCGCCACAGGGGGTGCCCTTAGCGTGTAGTCGCTTAGTTTTAGTAAGCCCTGACTGAAGGCTTTAATTTTTATTAAGGCCCCCACAGGTAAGTCCGGTTAAGCAGTCGACAACCTCATAGGATGACCTGCGAGAGGCCACACACAAAAAAATGTCAAACTACAATATTATGTAACAAATTAGTTAAGCGTTCTGGTGGGACCACGTTTACTCACTCGTTGCAGAGGTCAGGGTCAGCATTCGTAAGCGATTCCGATGAGCCCAGCAATTGACTGGCTGTTGGTCTAGTGGTTAGTGACCCGTACTGCTATGCCGGAGTTCGTAGGATCGATTCCCACCCAAGATAAATGTTTGTGTGATGATGAGCATGATGATTTGTTCTGTGTCTGGGTGTAATTTAGAAATCTACACTAATATAATATTATATAGGAGGTAGAGTTTGTGTTTTTTTTTTTTGTAGGAGGTAATCTCTGAAAGTGCTGGTCCGATTGCTAAAATTTTTTTACCGATAGAAAGCTGAAAATCAGCGCTGTGGCTCTGTTCAGTACATGAGCCCCAGCATTTTGCTGAGCGCTGGCCGTTTTGCGCGGATGTGTCGCATAACTTCACTCTTTTGTATTGATTTGTTATAACTATATATTTTATTATTTTGACTTTAAAAGACACTTTGACCCCTGAGTTTGTTTCGGTGTTTCATCTCAGGGTAGTCAGCTAGGAAACACCGGCCTCATCTTGTTTAAAATGACAAAAAAAAATTGACGTGTAAATGTGTTTTATAAACCTATTTGCAGAATAAATACCTATCATTTATCATTTATATATATATTTTTCAGTTATGTGCCATGTTTGTGCAAATAAACTCGTTTTCTTTCTTTCTTTCTTTCTTCTGAGTGACATAGGCTATATTTTATGTACGCGGGTGAAGCCGCGGGCAAATGCTAGTACATATTATATAATATTTTTTTTTTTAATCCGATTCGTCAGTGAAAAAATATTAAAAATAAAATATGTCAATTCGGACAGTGTCCGAATATGTTGTATCCGAATCGTCAGCTACTCAGAAAATCCATGCAGATGAAAAGTCATTAGGTCCTCAGGTTTACTGATGATAGGGCAGGTGGAAACCAGCAAGGCCTACAGAATTGTTGGAAGAGTTACTGCGGTCCTGGATTCCAAAGGGTAGGTAACTGTAGGACACGTGTGCGTAGGGATTGCAATCCGGATTCTTCGAAATTCGAAAATAATTGAATAATCCGGTTTTTCTTGACATTTTGAAATCCGGTTTTTTGGACTCAAATTCGGTTTTTTCGGTTTTTAGCTAAAACTGAGCTTAACAAATAATATCCACAAATTTCCATTAAAAGTAGTCCAAAAGATATTTGAATTAGTAGGATTAGATGTAGTGTAGAGTATTTGCGCGAATTAGGCTCGCCGCAGAGATGCTACCATTCTTACGGCCGATATAGCTTTTCAATTTTTGGTAAAATCATTAGACAGCCAAGACACGATATCTGCAAAGCAACTGGCAAATCTATTGAAAAGGAGAATTAAAGAGAGACGGCTCTATACTGTTGTCAGTGACTTACAATATTTACACAACCCTAATGTTTTTTTTTTTAAATTAGTTTATGTTGTTATCATAATTATCTAAAGTTTATTTTAATGTTATATTAAAAATGATTACGTGAATTTATAACGGGAAAAATGACTGATGCCTAAAAGTTTTGTGGATTATTTTAGTTGATTTTATTCTGTCGTGCTGTGAATTGAGCGAATAAAAACATATTTTAAATTATTTATACTATTTATTTCAGTTATATCAAATCAACTTAAAACACTCAAAAGTTTTGAAAAATCCGAATAATCCGGATTTTTTCGGACGAGAGTACAGAAATCCAGATTTCTAAAAAGTCCGGATTTTGCAATCTCTAGTGTGCGTTTTGATCAGTAAATCTCTTACACTCCCTCTCGCTCCGCCCATTACGGGAGACATGGTTTGATGATTTCCAACTTCAAACAAAAATAAAATGACAGTGCTAAAAAACCCGACCGCAAAAATCAACTGAAACGTTTAAAACAAGTCAAATCTAATTCAGTTTGTGGATTTTATATATATATATATATATATTTTCCACAACTATCACACAACGCCGTCTAGTCCCAAGCTAAGCAGAGCTTGTGTTATGGGTACTAGACAACTGATAAACATACTTATGTATTTCTAAATACATACATATATAGAAAAATTACACCCAGACACAGAACAAATGAACGTGCTCATCACACAAACATTTGTCCTGGGTGGGAATCGAACCCACGACCTTCGGCATAGCAGTCAGGGCCACTAACCACTAGACCAACAGGTTATTCAAAAATATATGTCGTGGCCAGATCTTAGAAATTGATCACTTCACGAAATGGCCAAGTAAAACTGGCCAGATCGTTTTAAACGTTAAAGTTTTATGATATTTCAATTCGTTTGGCCTTACTTTCTTTAGTCCTTTTATTATCATAAAAATCCTACATCAATGATATGGCCAAACGAGGATTGACATATCATCAAATGTTAACGTTTATACGATCTGGCCAGCCCCCCTAGCCAAGTTACAATCGTTTCGTTCGGCGCGAACGCCTCAAGTAGGCGACGCCTCCGAATCCTTTGTTCTGACCACGTGACTGAGCGTTGAGATGATGTCAGAACAAAGGAATCGAAGGCGTGGCCTACTCGAGGCGTTCGCGCCGAACGATACGATTGTAACTTGGCTAGGGGGGCAGTTTTAGTTGGCCATATTATTATTATTTTTTTTTTTTATTCTTGATAGGTTCGCGCTTGACCGCTAACTCACCTGATGGAAAGCGACGATGCGGTCGACGATGGAACGCGCTTACCTAGAAGTAACCTATTCACTCTTGACTTAAAGATTCCCGGGTTGTAGCCATCAGGAAAAACAGATTCCGGCAAGGAATTCCACTCCTTAGCTGTACGCACTATGAATGTGTTCGCAAAACTATCATATTTCCTGTAGTTTTCATACATTTCATATGGATTCGCCGCACACGGTTGACGCCGGTGGCCGCCACACGCTTCAAATCGCCGCTGCTCGCTTCTTGTGACTAAACGCCGATACAAAACGCCGTCACACGTCACTCGCGCATTTAAACCTTCTTTGTCAAACCTTCTTTATCCTTGTTTGTCAAAGTGTATTTATGATACTGCATAAATGGGTTATAAAAAGTAGCAGCCACCGGCCACAAGTGGGTTGTGGCCGCTTTTAGCTTCTCGTGGCGGCGTTTGTGGCTGTGGCGTGTGGACCATGTGCGGCGACACGAGTTCTCCGCGCGGTGTCAGATCAACCACTTAGCAAGAGTAACAAATGGTACGGGCCCCACTTGGGTATACAAAATTTTGTCAAGATAGTATGTGCAATCTAATCAATTCCAAATTTTCCATAAATACATTGTAGGCTGCATATGGACCAAACACTACCTAAGGGCCTGGCGATCCGTTGGCATTTGATCCCTTGTTTTCGTATTATTCTTTTCTTTTTTTAATGCACCTACCATGTTTTCTCTTCACTACCCTTGGTTGACTGGTAGAGAATGCCTAAGGCATTAAGTCCGCCTTTGTACCTTTATGTTGCATGAAGTTTTAATAAATAATAAATAAAATTAAGTAATTTATGGCTAATGACTAGCTGACCCGGCGAACGTCGTACCGCCTAATATTAAGGATAACGCCATCTACTGGCATTACCAGAACAGCATAATTCATTTTATAATGTCATTTTAATTAGAGATGGCGTTGTATTCGGACTTTTTTTTGATCTTCCCTGGACTGATGATGATAGCTGTTCGTTAGTCTCGCTAAAACTCAAAAACGGCTGGACCGATTTGGCTAATTTTGGTCTTGAAATATTCGAGATAGTCCAGGGAAGGTATAAACGGTGAGCAAAAATAAAAAAAAAAACTGAATACAACGCCATCTCTAATTAAAATGACATTATAAAGGGGGCCCTTGGTAGAATTTGCTACAGGCTCCACGCTGACTTAAACTGGCACTATCTCCGCGCGATTAGAACATAATACGCAAATCAACTATTAGGTAGTTACCCAAATCAGAAATAACATCCATCTGGTCGGAGGATCTTCCCTTTTCAGCGGAGGTAAGTGGGACTTTACTTTGGACTTTACACACTAATAAAGAGCAATGGTGGCCGAGTGGTAATGGCCCCGACTTACGAGTTGTAGGTCGCGGCTTCAAACCCAGCCAGGCGCATTACTTTGTGTAATTTAATTCATCACCACTGCTCTCAAAACGGTGAAGGAAAACATCGTGTGGAAACTGGCATGTCCTAGAACTAAAAATTCGAAGACATGTGACATTCACCAACGGGGTTACCATGACGTTCAAAGTAAGATTGTTTGACGATTCTTATTTCAGTGTGGGTAAGAGACAGAGCTATACAGGTTGTCTAGCGCCATCTCTTACCTACACTGGAAATAAGAATGAAACCATCGACTTATATTCTTATCGATGAATGAAACAATCTTTAAGCGTCATGGTACAGGTCCTATCCGCACTGGGCCCGCGTGGTGGATTACGGCCCATTCCCTCTCCTAGAGAGAGAGAAGGCCTGAGTCCCAGCAGTGGGAACATTAAAAAAGGATGATTCTGCTATGCTATATGCTATTACACACTGTCCCGCATATCTCTAAATTTTATTCCTTTCTTTGCACGGAGAGGTCACGTAAGCTATGTGTCATTTGTTTGCCAGCCATGAATTCGTTTATATTATGGCCAAAAGAGTATAGGTACCCAGTATTTCTAAAAAGAAATAACAAAACTGAGAACTAGATTACTTCCAATTTAATCAACACAATAAAAATACCGTTCGATTATTTATCGATGCAATGCTCGTTTTCCTTATAAGTTATCAACAATATCTTTAAGAACCAGTATTTAAAAATGATGCTTGTATTTATTTATTTCTTTATTGCACAACTTAACTTATTACAGGACAGTCATTTATAAAAAATAAGTGTACAATAGGCGGTCTTATTGCACAGGGCAATTTCTACCAGACAACCTTTGGATGGACTGAAATGAAAGGAAAAGATTTGGGACTGTCAGTGTAAAACAAAAAAAAAATATATATTTTGATATTACGAATTATTACAATTTTATTTACAAGTTTAGACAATATAACAGCTAAGCATCTCATGAAGGTAAACAAGATTTACACAATAGTCCGAATGGCGAAACGAATTATGCAACAACGAAGTTGTAAACGGTTATTCGCTTCGGCTCAATAGCACAGAATAAGAAATAGTTGTCAATAGCGCGAAGGTCTCTAAATCCATGGCACAGTGAAGAAGCACACGTAATTGGGTAGTTACTTTTTTTTTCAATACACTAAATCGAAATCCCTCGTTCTAGGACCACGGGCTTCCTTTTCAGAAATTCCTCGTGAACCTAGAGGGCATCGGCCCCCCTACACGCTGTCGACGATTTGGGCTCGGTCCGGCTACCCGAAGCTGGCTGACTCTTGTAACTTAAGGGGTAACCAGATGGTTGCAAACCAACGTCCCAACCAAGGTGACCTTGCTAGTTTCAATCCGTGTAGATAGCAGTTGTAAATCATGACCTTCAACGCCCTTGGTTGGGAGGCGCGTTTTCCCAACCACCTAACGTGTTGGCGCGTGGTTTACATCCATGTAGCCGCAACACAAACCAAACATATAAACCAAGGTGACCTTGGTTGGAACGCTAGTTTGCAACTGTCTGGTCACCCTTTAAGACCGTCTTTCCCGAGGTACATTTTCATACAACCGCTCTTACGTGATTATGACGTTGTTACACATCTTTCTCTAGATATTTTGGAAATACAGATATCTTGTGGATATTATCTAGGCTTTTATTGAAATCAAATCATAAATTTGTGTAAGACTAATCCAGTATTGACCTTCGCAAATCTGCTATTTTGAGAGAACTTTGACCCTTCATAATGTACTTATTTAAATTAAAAAAATAAAGAAAATATGTGTATCAAGATTCTGAATGATGATTTCTTTTTCCAAAAACTTTTAAGGTTTTTTAAAAATTACACGTATTTCCTGGGGAAGGGCCATCTTAATATAAAATATTGTAGAAAAAAATAAAGCAGTAAACCCAATTGTGCAATCCCTGTCATACAAATAAAACTAAAACTTAAAATAAAACTTGATATATGATCTGTTATTTATTTATTGTGCACACGTACCACGTTGTTGTCGTACATGTTGTCTCTTTTAACCAAAAGGTTGAATGGTAGAGTATGCCTTGTTGCATTAAGTCCGCCTATAGTTTAAATAAATAAATAAATAAATGCCACAGACTATACTTAATCTTTTTTTTATTATTTATTTATTAATCTTGAAATGTTTTTTTATTAAAAACAATCATATAAAAGACATACCTACAAAGATTATTTAAATTTAGTTAATTACCAAACATCGGTATAGGTAAATAACAAATTGTAAACATTTTTAGATAAAATTTTTAGACAAGTTTTAGATAAAAGACATGTCAAGATTGTTTACATTTAGTTAATTACCTAAACAGATGGAGTATAGGTATATCAACACAAAATTTCAAATCAATGATAACCTGATTACCTAAATATTAATAATCTTCTCGATCGAATTTCGACTACGGTGGCCAGTCTTAGGAAACAAACCAACTCAGCAGGAGATATCTACCCTGTATAAGAAGAAAATCGTAAACGACAGTTTACATTTTTTGCAGGAGTGTTTCTTCTCTCCTATAATAATCAAAATAATACATTAATACGGGTCAGCTAGACCCGGGAGACGTTGTTGTACCGTATAAATTATCAAAGATAAATATGGAGGTGGCCGGTGGGGGTACGAGGGTAAAAGATAGTCTACGACCTATTCTTACCTACCAAACATACATAAAAAACATTCATTGAAATGGTTAAGCAGTTTTGGAAGAGTTCGATAACAAACAGTGTGACACGAGATTTTTATACATATACATATACTTGTGCCCGCGGCTTCGCTTCGATTTTATATGTATAGATGTATTAGAATACAGTAAATCAAAAAATAAAATAATAACCCTTAAGCAATCTAAAGCACCTATGGCGTCGAAAAACTCCTTCGCATCGCTGCCGACTGGTAATGCACCTAAAAGACTGGCGGTATTGCCACGCTGTTTCGCAGTGCTTATCCTCTGTATCACCAAATTTATTGGTGTATTATTAGTTATATACTTACTGGGAAATGTGTGAATGTGTTCATAGATTCTTTTCATTTAGAATCACTTTTCTATATATTATGTTTTACTTACTAAGCCTGACGTAAACGGTACTTATCTTCAGGAGGACATTTCAGTTCACACGAGGCTACTAAATAATGACACGATGTTTCGAAGCAATTCTTCTAATCTAAATACGTAGAATAATTTATATTATATGTTCTTAGTTTATCAAACGAAGGCCATACTAAACGTATGTAACGTCATCATCATCATCATTTCAGCTGAAAGACGTCTATTGTTGGACATAAGCTTCCCCAAGTTTCACCTCAAAAACCGGTCTTATGCATCTCGCATCCATCGGAATCCCGCGACCTTCACCAGATTTTTCGTCCATCATATAGGAGGCCTTCCAACGCTGTGTCTTCCGGTATGCAGTCGACAGTTTAGCCTCCCGAGTTACGACCGTTTCGTTTCGATTCTCTTGTGTCGAACGCCTCGAGTAGACCACGCCTTCGATTCCTTTGTTCTGACGTTATCTCAACGCTCAGTCACGTCAACAAAGGAATCGGAGGCGTGGCCTACTCGAGGCGTTCGACACAAGAGAGTCGAAACGAAATGGTCGTAAAAAATTGGATTAAAAATTAATTGATTTAAAAGTCATCGGGGTAGATAAAATCGTTATTCTAATCAATCCCGCTGACATTTTTAATTTTAAAAGTAATTCATTCATTTTTTTTTTCACTAAAAATGTTAGAATAATGATTTTATACAGTTTAAATTAAAAAAAATAAACGAAAAGATTAAAAAAAAAAAATAGGAAAAATCCAACGAAAAATTCCACCACTGGAATATATATTAATATATTCGTTTGTCCATCGATGTACAAACGAATACTACGTATCCAGTACATGATTCTGGACCCCCCAGTGGTGGAATTTTTCGTCGGTTTCTGACCACGTGACTGAGCGTTGAGATGACGCCAGAATAAAGGAATCGGAGGCATGGCCTACTCGAGGCGACCAACGAAAAGAGAATCGAA
Organism: Mythimna impura; assembly: GCA_905147345.3. Classification (NCBI taxonomy): domain Eukaryota; kingdom Metazoa; phylum Arthropoda; class Insecta; order Lepidoptera; family Noctuidae; genus Mythimna; species Mythimna impura. The sequence continues at coordinate 6,166,220 of LR990369.1, read as the reverse complement.
ACGAAACGGTTGTAACTTGGCTAGGGGGGTTGTAGTCCTCTGGCAATTCTTCGGGCTGTGTCAGTACCTAACTTTATGTGATGTGCTACCAACTAAACACTTTCCCAGGCGGAATGGAATGCTAATCTTATCTGCAACAATAAAATCTACAAATTAAAATACTATATCTATCTACTAATGAATCCAACGAGTCATCATACGGTAAACAGGTGTTATCTTATTTAAATTTCAGTGATATCTCGAGTCATATCACAAAACATTGCAGTGTGTGTCCTGATAGCTAAAGGTAAGCACTTGAGTAACATTAGTTAGACACAGAAAAAGGAGCTCGTGGCTCGTGGCTTTGTTATTGTAAACCTAATCTTACCTAAATATTGTTTGTCTTTTCCGCACTAGTGTGGAAAAAATCGTAGGGGCCCAGCAGGGTCGTAGCCTACTGGGGCCATGGGTAGTGTGAAAACGAAACCGGGACCCCGGGAACCCTGGGACGAAGGCAACGAAGGAACAGGAGTGGGTTTTTAGTCAGTAAAAGTCTGACACTATCTCTCGCTCCGCCCAAGAGCGCGATTTGTCATAAGATGATTTTCCCACCTATAAAAAAAAAAAACTAGTGTGGAAAAAAGACAATAATTGCGTGCCTAAAAGCGGTAGAGATAGGAGTGGGTTTTTGAGTAACTGTTATTGAAAATATATTTGCGGTAATTATAAAAATGTACGTTGCGGTAATATAATTACATCATATTATAAGTACTCATTTAAACTTATCGATATTTGTTTATTTGTTTTACTTTAACAAAAACGGCTATCCGCCAATTACATTAGTTAAAGACTATATATTATATTAACTACTGCTGACCCAGCGAACTTCGTACCGCCTAATAGTAAGGGATAACGCCATCTACTGGCATTACCAGAACAGCATAATTCATTTTATAATGACATTTTAATTAGAGATGGCGTTGTATTCGGATTTATTTTTATTTTTTCTCACCGTTTAAACCTTCCCTGGACTATCTTGAATATTTCGGACCACTAGACGTACGGCGTTGCGCCACCGGTACATGGTGGACATCCCACCCATACGTACAAAGCGTTTTGGGAACACATTCATAACGCGTACAGCTAAGGAGTGGAATTCCCTGCCAGAGTCTGTGTTTCCTGACAGCTACATACAACCTAGGGATCTTTAAGTCAAGAGTGAATAGATTACTTCTAGGCAAGCGTGCTCCATCGTCGGCCACATCATCGCTTACCATCATAGTGGTAAAACGCGAGCCTAACAAAAAAAAAAAAAATTTCAAGACCAGAATTAGCCAAATCGATCCAGCCGTTTTTGAGTTTTAGCGAGACTAACGAAAAGCTATTCATTTTTATCTATATAGATGTACAAAAAATTCACACACTCATCTCACAGAACTCTAGACATACATGATCGTCTTCCATTCGTCCGCGAACACATCACAGTCAGGGTGTGTGTCCAAAAGAGTGTTGAGCTTGAGCGCAAAAAGAGTGCGAGGGACAGGAGACTGGGCTCGCGCAACAGTGTGACTCGCAGGCACAGCGAACAAGCTATGTCTCCTGCCCCCCTAGCCAAGTTACAACCGTTTCGTGTCGAATTCCGTTCTCCAATCGGTAACGCCTCGGTGTCAGCAATTATAGAAAACGATAAGTTGGTAGCCATGTTGACGCGCCTGAGTCGGCCACTCGTTCTACAATTTCGTTCTACAACAACAAAGGATGTAGCGTTGAACATTGTAGAAACGATAACAATTCATTCTATCATTTTGAACGATGTGAACTTGGCTACGAATTTTCTATTCGTTTGTTTTAACCACGTGACTTTACGTTGAGATGATGTCATTCCCATACATTTGATTAGTTTTCGACTAGCGTTAACGATTGCAGATAATGTCTTGGCTAGGGGTGCTGATGCGGCTATACTGAACTGGGGCACAAAGTTCAGACAGCTCGGCATGCAGCTCTGGAGTAACAGTTTTCCCATGAAGGATTTAATACATGGTTAATATTTGGTCATTTTTAGGGTTCCGATCCTCAACAAGAAAAAACGGAACCCTCGTAGGATCACTTTGTTGTCCGTCTGTATCTCGGGAACGCGTGGAGGTATCGAGTTGAAATTAAAACCATATACTCAAGTCTGCGGTCCCTTGAAGTTGTGAAAAAATCAACTTACTAAGTTAACAAAAAGAAAAAATACGGCCGTTTATGTCGCAAAAAAAACTAAAACCCGACTACGACAAAAAAAAAACGACTCTGAAAAAGTATGAAACAAGATTTTCAGGATGCTGAAATAAACAAGGTAACTGGAAAAACAAGAACAGAACAAAAAGAAAAGCCGTAGTCACACGTTATAGGTACCAACCGAAACACAACACATAACTTTTTGTCCGCTAGAGGGCGTCACTTTAAATTTGAGCAATATTTTGGAAATGTTCAAGCCCTTTCAAATGATACCAAACACGGCGTCTTTATCTCCATTTTTATTTTTAACACACTACTTTTTGTCCGCCAGAGAGCGCCATATCGAGTTTTGTGACACGTCACATACATAGATGTTCAGCGGATAATTAAGACGGTTCTAACGATACCTCATGTGTCGAGTTCCGATAAGATGTTTAGGAGCTATGAGGGAACAGATTAACATACTCACATACATACATACATAGCCTGTCAAAATCATAACCCTCCTTTGGCTTTGCCGTAGTCGAGTAAAAACTAATGCGCCGCGTAATGATCCGCGCGCCTCAAATAAATTTCAGCAAACCGTATTTAAGTGTCGATGCCCTACTGAGGCTAAAAACCTACCAAACTTTGACGCTAGAAACTATTCTATTTATTTGGTAAATCGGCTAATGCCTACTTCTTGTAAAATTACTATAACTAATTTATTCTTTCTCTCTTTTTCAGATAAAATGGTGCATATCAAGTTAAAACCTACCTCAGCTATTCACAGAGATTCCGTGCACTTATAAGTGATAAAGGACCAACTAACTAATTAACATTAATTTATTAAAACAGTGCAGTGAAAATAAGTTCTAGTCAATATTTAGTGATTTAAAAGTATTTAAAATGGCTACCATGGATCCTGAAGCAAGGCTGAGCCCGGTAAGTTAATTAATAATAATTATATTCTTCCACAACTATCACACAACGCCGTCTAGTCCCAAGCTAAGCAGAGCTTGTGTTATGAGTACTAGACAACTGATAAACCTACTTATATATTTCTAAATACATACATATTATAGATAAAATTACACCCAGACACAGAACAAATAATCGTGCTCTTCACACAAACATTTGTCCTGGGTGGGAATCGAACCCACGATTTCCGGCATAGACAGGCTAGTCTGAATTTGTATTTTACTTCTATAATGTACACAAATACATAACATAGTACTCGGTGATACAGACAGTTCATGTACAAAGGTAATGTTGCCAGGCGTCCGGATAAAGCCGTGGGTCAGGTTTTTTAGTTGCGTGTCCGGCCAAATTAAGCGGAGTCCGGCCTGTCCGGCTTTTGTTAGGCTTTTGTTATTGTTATTGTTGTTTCAATACAATTAAGAAATATAAGTAATATATTATATTATGGTAAATGATAAAAAAGTAGAGTTTGATTTTAAAAAAAATGTCGGCCATTTTACTAAAATGTCCGGCTAAACTGGCTGGTCTGTCCGGCTTTTCGGTTTGAAAACCTGGTAGCCCTATACAAAGACGAGCTTAACTCATCAATGAGTTTTCTCCCAGCAAACAATTGTGTTTATGAAGAAATCAGAAATCAGAAACGTTTATTTCAAATAGACCAATTACCTACAGGCACTTTTGAATTGTCAAAATGTCAGTCAGTCAAAAAAAGAAAAGAAGTGAAGCTAAATTGCACGTTCCAAAGCGTAGATCTCGATGGAGAAGAACGTGCAAGAAACTACATGACACTCTTTTAAATCATATTATGAGTTACATAAATCTTGGTTACATATTTCATGTCGCTTCTAATATGTGAGCACAATGTAGATAAATAAGAATAAAAAAACATAACCCTTCTTACAGTCAGGTAAAAACTAATTAAAAAGATAAAAATTGAATTAAGCCACTGGCAGCTAAGAGATGACCAGTCTCAACTGACGGCACTCGTTCACGAGCATGACGCGTGCATCAGCCTCACTCAGCTCAACCATTTTGAAGGGAATTGAATGACCCAATAACACGTGCCACCATCAGCGAGACATTTGAGTGAGCATGACAAACTCTCACCTGCCATGCTCGTAATGTCAAACAACTTGTAACCTAATAAAAATGCTCCATGGTTCTACTTCACATTCACAAAACTTGAACAAAAAAAAAAAATGCTTCTACATTATACAATGCTATTGTTTCCAAATGCAAAAGGTAATAAATTTTCATAAGCTCTATTGAAATAAACAAAGAAAATAAAATAAGAAACATTTCGAAAACAACAAAACAAAAAGGGGAATAGTAAGTATCTTTTCCAATATTTATAAATATATATACTCATTTAAAAAAAAAAAAAAACTTAATTTGAAGGCTGTGGCTGTGGAGCAGGACCGGCAATTAGCCAAGCGTTTTTGTCAAGGATATAATCTTCCAGTTTATAATACGCTTGTCTACATAGTGTGCGTTTAATGCATGCTTTAAATTTGGACTCATTTAGTTGTAGATTCTCAAGTGGTATTTTATTATAAAATCTTACACAGTACCCCATAAAAGAACTATGTACTTTTGCCAATCTGAATCGAGGTTGATCTAATTTGTTCCTATTCCTAGTATAAAAATTGTGCCTGTCAATTATCTTAGTAAAAAGATGAACTTAGTAAAAAGAATGAAGACCTCATTTTCTAATGTGGGGAATCATCAAATAACTTCTCTCGCTCTGGGTGGAGCAAGAGGGGCTGTTAGACATTTTCTTTCTTTAACTGAAGTGAAGGTGGGTGGAGTAGAGCGAAAAGGGACCTATAAGCACAGGGTGTATAGCTGTATTGCTAGCCTATCGGTTTTCTATTCTTTACAATTGCTGAGTTGGCGACCCTTTCGGTTCGGGAACGCTCAGCGCAACTGTATTGTCAATTTGTACTTTTTTTTTTTGTGTTGTTGTCTATTGTATTGCGTGCATCGAATAAATCCTATTCTATTCCATTCTGTTCTGTACTTACTATCAGGTGTTCTGTTCTGTTCTGTTCTATTTTATTCTATTCTATTCTATTCTATTCTATTCTATTCTATTCTATTCTATTCTATTCTATTCTATTCTATTCTATTCTATTCTATTCTATTCTATTCTATTCTATTCTATTCTATTCTATTCTATTCTATTCTATTCTATTCTATTCTATTCTATTCTATTCTATTCTATTCTATTCTATTCTATTCTATTCTATTCTATTCTATTGGACAATTGAATTTCGCCAAGTCCGTTCCATCATTGGACCACTAGACGTACGGCGTCGTGCCACCGATACATGGTGGACATCTCACCCATACTTACAAAGGCGCTGAAGCAGCTGGACCGGGAGCTCCTCCTGGAAGCCGCAATGGTACAGGCCTGGGTGCAAGCACCGGACAGGCCTGTCGACATCGACGTTGAGGCAGAGTGGTTCCGGGAGGATGTCGCAAATCTGCGACGCGGCAATGCCCCGAGTCCGGCCAGGACGTGCCCGGCGCCAGGTGTACTGGTGGTCGCCGGAGATTGCGGCACTGCGCAATGCGTGCAATGCCGCGCGGCGCCGGTACGCCAGACACTGCAGTCGCCGCATCCGCCCGCCGGATGCGGAGGCCAGAGAGGCGGAGCTGTATGAGGGATACAGAGTGGCGAAGCGCACCCTCCGAGCGGAAATAAAGCGGGCCAAGTTGGAGGCCCGCAACGTGTGGCTGGGGACTCTGAACAGAGACCCGTGGGGACGCCCCTACAAGGTGGTGCGGGAAAAACTCCGCCCCTGGGCTCCCCCACTCACGCAGAGTCTCCGGCCCCAGATTGTGGAGGGTGTGGTGAGCACTTTGTTCCCTGCGCGAGGGGAACACTCTCCCCCGCTCATGGCTCCGCCACCAGCAGTGTCTAACGCGGATTAAGATGGTGACGACGACGACATTGCTCCAGAGGTGACCGAGGTAGAGATGAGTGTGGCGGTATGAAGGTTGAGTGCCAAAAATACCGCCCCAGGACCCGACGGCTTGCCTGGTAAAGCCTGGGTCCTGGCCATGGAGGCTCTCGGGTCTCGATTAAGAGGGCTCTTCAGCGCATGCATGGAGAGGGGCCAGTTCCCACTTCGCTGGAAGACGGGGAAACTGGTCCTTATCGCGAAGCCAGGGCGCCCTGCAGACTCTCCGTCCGCGTACCGGCCCATTGTGCTGCTCGACGAGGTGGGCAAGCTCTTTGAAAGAGTAATTGCAGACCGCCTCGTCGCGCACCTAACACGGGTGGGGCCGGATCTGGCGGACGGCCAGTTTGGCTTTCGCAGGAGACGCTCCACGGTGGACGCCATCATGCGCGTGCGAGCTCTCACGACGGGGGATGCCGTGTCCCAGGGCAGGTGTGTCGTGGCGGTGTCTTTGGACATCGCCAACGCCTTCAACTCCCTGCCTTGGAGTAGAATTAAGAGGGCACTCCGGTATCACCGGGTGCCCGACTACCTCTGTCGTGTGATCGAGGCCTACCTGTCGGACAGGTACATCATCTACCCTGGTCACCAGGGAGAGTGGAAACGGCGAGAGATGTCGTGCGGTGTTCCGCAGGGATCGGTACTAGGACCGCCCTTGTGGAACATCGGCTACGACTACGTGCTGCGCGGCGACCTCCCTGACGGGGTCAGCGTGGTCTGCTACGCAGACGACACGCTGGTCCTGGCACAGGGAGAGTCGTACCAGGCGGCGGTCGAATTAGCGACACGCGGGGTTGCGATAGTCGTTGATAGGATCCAGCATTTGGGACTCGAGGTGGCGCTTCACAAGTCCGAGGCCATGTGTTTTCACGGCCCTCGGAGCGCGCCGCCTCGGCGTTCCCAATTAACGGTAGGAGGAGTTCACATCGGCGTCGGGTCGACGATGAAGTACCTGGGACTCGTCCTCGACAACCGGTGGAATTTCGAGGAGCACTTCCGACGTCTGGCTCCCAAACTGAATCGGACTGGGGCTGCCCTCAAGCGGCTCCTGCCCAACCTCGGGGGTCCTGACGCCTCCTGCCGGAGGCTCTACGCAGGCATCGTCCGGTCCATGGCCCTTTATGGGGCGCCGGTGTGGGCGCCGTCACTGCGAAAGCGACCGGCGGCCCAGCTGAACGCGTGCCAGAGGGTCATGGCCATTCGGATGGTGCGGGGATACCCGTGCCATGCCGCGACAAGTCGCGGCATGGCGGAAAGAGTTCCGGCGGGATCTCATGGCGGAATGGCGACAGCGACTATCGCAACCCAGTGCTGGGCACGCCGTAATTATGGCGGTAAGTCCACTCTTTGAGGAGTGGCTGGAAAGGCAACACGGCGTCATTACCTTCCGTATGACGCAGGTCCTCACCGGACACAGTAAGTTCGGGAAGTTCCTGCACCGAATTCGTGCGGAAGCGACGCCCGGGTGTCGCCACTGTGTGGACCGCCCGGAGGACACGGTGGAGCATACGGTGGAGGTGTGCCCCGCTTGGGCAGAGCAACGCCGTGTCCTCGTGGGGGCGATCGGCAGCGGCGATCTCTCGCGCCGGGCCTTGGTACTGGCCATGGTCCGGAGCGAGGAGGAGTGGCAGGCGGTCGCCTCCTTCTGCGAAGCAGTAATGCTAGCGAAGGAGGCAGCCGATCGCGTGAGGCAACGGTCCTCACGCCCCAACCGCCGCCGGGATTCCGATCCCGATTTCCGGCCACCGTAGGCGCGGGCTTGCGGACGGCGAGCAATGGGTGGCTCGCCGTCCGACCGTCCGGTAACCGTCTGGACCGAGCCCAAGTCGTCGACGGCGCGTGTTGTTCCACGCGCGCCTCAAGGAGTTGTCAGCAACTGTAGGGGCCCAGCAGGGTCGAAGCCTACCGGGGCCAAGGGCCTGATTCTGAAAGGAAGACTCGGCCCTGGTACGAAAGGCAACGAAGGAACAGGAGTGGGTTTTTAGTCAGTAAAAGTCTGACACTATCTCCCGCCTCGCCCAAGAGCGGGGGATGTCATAAGATGATTTTCCCAATGGAAAAAAGAAAAAAACCCACACTTACAAAGCGTTTTGGGAACACATTGATTGTGCGTACAGCTAAGGAGTGGAGTCTGTGTTTCCAGATAACTATCTAAAACTTCGGGATCATTATGTCAATGATCTTCAGTTGTATACGTCTGCGCGGGTGGAAGGTTTGTCGGACGCTATAGAGGATATAAACCGGGATCTGGATGCTATCAGTAGCTGGTCTGATAGGTTTGGGGTGTCTGTAAACCCCTCAAAATGTCAGGCCATTGTTATTGGTAGCTCACGCATGATGGGTAGAGTAACGGTTAGCTCTCCACCTCCTATTGTTTTCAATGGTGCCGTCATTCCTATCAGCCCTAGTGTAAAGGATCTCGGTTTGCTACTGGACTCGACGCTTGGCTGGCAAAGTCAAGTTTCTAGTGTTTGTCAAAAAGTCAACGGGACTTTGCGGTGTCTGTATCGTCTGAGAAACCTTTTACCTGCAAAGACGAAGACAATGCTTGTGCAGACTTTGATTTTCCCTATCATAGACTATGGTGACGTGTGTTACTTTGACCTGAACTCGGTCTTGCTGGATAAGCTCGATAGACTCCTGAACAACTGCATCCGCTTTATATTTAATCTGAGGAAGTATGATCATGTGTCGAACTTCAGGTCTGATCTCAAATGGTTGCCAATTCGCCAGAGAAGAACTTTGCGCGCTTTGACTACACTTTTCTCTCTACTCAACTCTCCCACGCCTCCATCCTATCTCATTACTCACTTTCAATACCTATGTTCTTCACACGCAAGGAATCTGCGTTCTTTTAACAATCTCCTACTGCTCTGTCCTTCTCATACTTCTGATTTTCTCCATTCTTCCTTCTATATACAGTCCATCCTTCTGTGGAATGCGCTTCCTCTCGATATCAGGACGGCCGAAAGTCGATATGCATTTAAGCGGAGGTTGCGGAATCATTTGCTCCACCAATAGCAGAATCGTCTCAAAACTTCTTTCGTTAATTTATATTAATATATATGTATATATATATATATATTATATTAAATATATATGTATGTGTATTTTAATTATATGTATAAGTACCTTTTTGTTTTACTCCTGTTTTTCGCATATAATTTTCTTTTTATGCACCTACCATATTGTCTCTTCACCACCCTAGGTTGGCTGGTAGAGAATGCCTCAGGCATTAAGTCCGCCTTTGTACAATAATGTTGCATGAAGATTAAATAAATAAAATAAATAAATACGTTATATCTAGGCAGGCGTGCTCCATCGGCCACATCATCGCTTACCATTAGGTGAGATAGTAGTCAATGGTGAGCCTATGCATACCTAATAAAAAAAACTCTTTCTCGGTCGTACGCTTGACATTTAACATGTCATGTTAAAGTCCCAGCAGTGAAAAGTGGCAACTATTTCCATTGAAGCGGAGCGGGGCTGAATGAAGTTGACCTACCCTCCGCTACCACCCGACTCCGATCTATCCGGGTCGGGCCGCGTGTTCATTTGTTTTATTTGAAATCTCTACTACGCTCCACATACTCTGTTTCCACTGATGTGTAGTGGAGATTTCGAGTACTGCATGATCAGCCTTTCAATGTTCCCACTGCTGGTACTCAGGCCTCTCTAGGAGAGGGAATGGGCCGTAATCCACCACGCGGGCCCAGTGCGAGTTGGTGAATGTCACATGTCTTCGAATTTTTGGTTCTAGGACATGCCGGTTCCCTCACGATGTTTTCCTTCACCGTTTTGAGAGCAGTCTCACTGATTTCGAGTACTGTGATTGGCCAATTCACGGTAAATTAAGTAAAATGTCAAGCGTCAATTAATAACCCGCCCCTGATCATTGTCGGTGCAAAGGTGTCCTTAACACTCGCCGCATTACCTCGCTAAATAGTGATGGCCAACCTTTGCACCAAAAAAGACTTAGACCGGGAGTAACCCGTTGCTTCCCCGAGCCTACGGCCCAAATCCCCCACAAAACACTTTGCCTCTGTACTCCAATTGCCCAGAGTTTCCACATTCACGGTCCGTTCCTCTCTAAACCATAAAATCCAACTGTGTTTCTGCAGTTGCTCAGTTGTATTCCTGGTTTTTCAATTTGTCTGTCACAGACAGACTGGCAGGCTTTGAAGAGGTGGGTCGATTAGGACCGATGCCTGCTAGGGCTGCAAGAATGTTTGAAGAGGTGGGTCCATTAGGCCCGATGTCTGCTAGGGCTGCAGGAGTGTTTGAAGAGGTAGGTCCATTAGGACCGATGTCTGCTAGGGCTGCAGGAGTGTTTGAAGAGGTGGGTCTATTAGGATCGATGTCTGCTAGGGCTGCAGGAGTGTTTGAAGAGGTGGGTCTATTAGGACCGATGTCTGCTAGGGCTGCAGGAATGTTTGAAGAGGTGGGTCCATTAAGACCGATGCCTGCTAGGGCTGCAGGAATGTTTGAAGAGGTGGGTCTATTAGGACCGATGCCTGCTAGGGCTGCAGGAATGTTTGAAGAGGTGGGTCCATTAGGACCGATGTCTGCTAGGGCTGCAGGAGTGTTTGAAGAGGTGGGTCTATTAGGACCGATGCCTGCTAGGGCTGCAGGAATGTTTGAAGCGGTGGGTCGATTAGGACCGATGCCTGCTAGGGCTGCAAGAATGTTTGAAGAGGTGGGTCTATTAGGATCGATGTCTGCTAGGGCTGCAGGAATGTTTGAAGAGGTGGGTCCATTAAGACCGATGCCTGCTAGGGCTGCAGGAATGTTTGAAGAGGTGGGTCCATTAGGACCGATGCCTGCAAGGGCTGCAGGAATGTTTGAAGAGGTGGGTCCATTAGGACCGATGTCTGCTAGGGCTGCAGGAGTGTTTGAAGAGGTGGGTCTATTAGGACCGATGCCTGCTAGGGCTGCAGGAATGTTTGAAGCGGTGGGTCGATTAGGACCGATGCCTGCTAGGGCTGCAAGAATGTTTGAAGAGGTGGTTCCATCAGGACCGATGCCTGCTAGGGCCGCAGAAATGTTTGAAAAGGTGGGTCCATTACGACAGTTGCCTGCTTGGGCTGCAGAAATGTTTGAAAAGGTGGGTCCATTACGACAGATGCCTGCTAGGGCTGCAGGGGTGTTTGAACAGGTGGGTCCATTAGGACCGATGCTGCCTGCTAAAGCTGCAGAAATGTTTGAAGAGGTGGGTCCAGTAGGACCGATGCCTGCTAGGGCTGCAGAAATGTTTGAAAAGGTGGGTCCATTAGGACCGATGTTTGCTAGAGCTGCAGGAATGTTTGAAGAGGTGGGTCCAGACCGATGCTGCCTGCTAAAGCTGCAGAAATGTTTGAAGACGTGGGTCCATTAGGACCGATGCCTGCTAGAGCTGCAGGAATGTTTGAAGAGGTGGGTCCATTAGGACCGATGTTCTAGAGCTGCAGGAATGTTTGAAAGTGTCACCGTGACCCTAAAACGCAAAGGACAACTAAAGGAATGCAGGTAGGTTTTAGTCAGTACAACTGACACACCTTCGCGCTCCACCCAGAGTGAGAGGACTTATTTGATGATTGTCCAGTTTGACCACATCAAAAAAAAAAACATACCTTTTATTTTAAAATTATTGCAAAATTATGCTACTTTTTGCCAAATCAAGATGATTGCGAAGTTATCGCTGGCGATGCGCCATAACTGCATTTATATTAGCCGTAAATTATGTGCGTTTTTAAAGATTAAACCAAATGGCCTTCAGACATAAATTTTCGATAAGGTTATTTACTTTCGATCAACTTACTTATAAGGAACTAAGCTGCGTTATACTCAAAACGGAATCCTTGCGATTTTAATTAACATACTTATGTAGATAAGGCTAAGTTCTAGATTATTTTGAAGTTATCAATAAAAACAAATGATAAGAAATGTTTTTAAGTTTTCCGGGGTTTCCCGGAGAATGACGTATTTAGGGCTTCATTTTAGGTTTTCTTAGAAAATAACAATCATACGGGTCGATCTTCGGAAGGTTTATACCGCGTACGACGAAAGACTGCAACAATTCGCCTGCTGCGGTATTTCCGTCCGATTATAATTTAAGTGCCTTCAAGGCTAGAGTGAATAGGCTCTTAATAAACTAGTGCGCCTCACCATCAACTATTGTATCATTGCTTAGCATCAGGTGGGTTCGCAGTCAAGCACTAGTATAGATAATTTGAAAAAAAAAGGTTTCTGTTTCGGATTCAGTTGGAAGAAACGCCTGTGTGTAACTGTTGTGCGGACCTCCCGGAGGGCACGGTGGAGTTGTGCCCTGTTTGGGCGGAGCACCGTCGTGTCGCGCAGCGCCGCAGGCCCTGGGCCTCAAGTCTGCTATCACAATAGTGTCAGAATGGTCTATCATTGACTTCATAATTCTTGATTTTGACAATTTTGGTAATCTACTAATATGATGGCGTCATTATGACTTTCCAATGGTCAACCATTGACACTCCATTGAAAGAAGTGGCATAGAATGGTAATCTCATAAATATTGACAAATGAATGTCTGACGTATGCGGTAATCTGCTAAAATTTTAACAGTTCCTTTGATCAGTGACCTACCATTAGAACGTCATTATGCTGTCATTGCTTTTAATAAGTTCGATATTGTCATTCTACCACAACTCTATTACGAGACCATTGATCGATCAATGATCGATCATTATGAATTAGCAGATTATGAACTTTTAGCAAAATGACAATGGGATCGTGTTGGAATGACGAATATATAAGAATAGCAGACTTGTGTTCCTGGTTCATGCCATGATACGAAGCGAGAGAGAATGGAAAGCGAAACACTAAGAGACATCTTCTCACCCCGTTCGCCGCCGCAAGAGGTGCACCTGGCGTCGAGAGTCGCAGGGCGATTCCCGGCTTGCGGACGAAAAGCAATGGGTAGCTTCTCGGCTGGTCGTTGGTATGTAGGACCAAGACTGTGTCGACAGCGAGTTGTTTTCCTTGCGCGCCTTAGAGAGACATTTCTTAACGATAAAAATTTAATACTGCCTCTGCCAGCGGCTTCGCCCGCGAAAAGTAGAAAATTATCCCAAGGAAACATACACTCAGGATAAACTAGTGCTTTAGATCAGTGGTGGCACAGTGGTAACGGTCCCAACTTACGAGTAGTATAGGTCGCGGGTACAAACCCAGCCAGGCGCATTACTTTGTGTAATTTATTTCATCACCACTGCTCTCAAAACGGTGAGGACAACATCGTGAGGAAACTGGCATGTCCTAGAACCTAAAATTCAAAAACATGTGACATCCACCAACCCGCACTGGGCCCGCGTGATGGCTTGAGTCCCAACTGTGGGGACATTTTAAGGCTGATTATGCTAAACCAGTGCTTGACTGCGATCCCACCTGACAGTAAGCAATGATACAATCGTTGATGGTGAGGTGCACTAGTTTATTAAGAGCCTATTCACTCTAGCTTTGAAGACACCTGTCTAAATTATAATCGGACGGGGCGACCGCAGCAGGCAAATTGTTCGAGTTCTTCGATGTACGCGATGTAAGCACACGTGTTTCACACACGCCGATCTGGGGGGCTATTGGCTAACTTTTTCAATAACAGTTGACAACTAGCATTCGTTGCACACTAAACTTAGTTGTCAACTGACAATTTCATAAAATTGGTATTACGTATCACACAAGTGACTAACAAACTACGGTGGAAAAATGTGGTGAATTATAAAAATTTACGGTGCCTATTGTGACCACTCTAAAATTTTATCGACTATTATACAGCTTCAAAAGCTTACACAATCGTAATTTTAAAATTATCGATACAATAACATCTGTCAAAACGTGTTACGGTGGCTATCAAAGGCACCAGTGGCTAATGACGTCACTAAAGTGACGTCGGTTGGTCACTGAAGATAGGCAATACGAAACTAGCTGTTTGACAGTTCAATGATGCACATTGTTAACAAGTGATCATCACTTGAACTGTCAACAGAGTTACGCAATAGCCCCGCTGGGCGCGTCGGTCTCCATTCATTTCACATGGAAACTAGACTTGTAGAGCTACACTTGATCCACGCCACGCGACGTGTGCGTCGGTCTAACGTAGTTCTAGCTTTACTAATATTTCCGTAATAACGAGTAAAATTTAATTCAACCAGGTGGTTATCGATTTTGTTTTTATCGTGTAAAACAATTTATTATTTTACGACATAACATACGTTCTAACGAAACCAATTAAGTTTGTTTTGGTTCAATAATACTGTTGAACACAATCAATTTCTAAACAATAAGAATTCTTATTGTTTAGAAATTGATAGCGGCAAGGGCGGATCCAGCTTTGGCGCCAGGGGGGGGTCACATAGTCATAAGAAGTTATGATTTAATTTTGATAATAATAGATACGGGTAAAAATACATACATTAATAAAATACCTACTATTTTATCGATGTATGTACAGGTATCGGCACGGATCTTGAGCGCTCGGCGAAAAAGTGGGGATCGCTTTGCGCATCGTACACTTATGGCAAAAAAAATGAACACCTATTTTATTTTATTTTTTCTTTTACCTGCTTTCTTCTTAATTCTGGTTGAAGGTAAAAGTTAAAAAAAAAAAACAAATATTTTAAAGCAAAGTCGCTGTGTTCGTCGGTCTGTTTTTCCGTTTACTTATTAACCATGCAACAGATTTTCATACGTTTGCATGTTGTAGCAAAGACGAAAATTTCAAAGATTTATACCCCTACGAAGAAATTCCTGACATTTTACCTACTTTTGAAAGGAACTTTCTCTGTGTGTCGTTATGCATTCTTGGCTATTAGCCGAGAATGCATATATATATATGCAATTTTGGTGACATAATAACCACTAATAAAATAACCAATAATAAAAATAAAATCGATGGATTAAAAATCACGAGTCAATTTATTGGTACGGAAGTGTACTCGTCCTCGTTAGGTACGTGCAGCAAGCGCAGGGAACCAATCACAAGTGACGTCTATGATGCGATGCGCGGCGAGCCAATCACTGACACTCCCCGCCCCCGCGTCGCACTTCATACCACCAAAGAGACCTGATATTTTACTTGCGCAAGTAAAAGTCAGCACTCAAGATCCGTGCCGATACCTGTACTGTACTTAAAAATACCTATATTTAAATAACAAAATCAATTTTTCTTCTACGTCTTCTCTCGAAACGCGTTATCACTCCATCTACATAAATGGTAACGAGAAAAGCAACTGGCGAACTCAAAACATTGGATTGCCACTAGACAGTGTTCTAGCCCCCTTGCTGTTTAACGTTTACACCAATGACCAACCGGTGAGCCCTAACACAACCCGCTTTCTGTATGCAGACGAACTTGTATTAACTTGCCAAGCCACTGATTTTGAGGAGATTGAGGTCAACCTTACCACAGCTCTCTCAGACCTTAGCCCGTATTATACTGCTAATGCATTTAAAGCAAATCCCTCAAAAATGTGCGTCTTTCACCTTTGTAACAGACAAGCGGGTCGAATGCTCAATATCTCATGGCAGGAGGTGCCAATCATTCATAGCCCATCCAAGATATCTCTTCATCACTCTGGATAGGTCTCTCAACTACAGAAAAAATTGCGAGAACGTTAAGCGGAAAGTGCATACGAGAAACAACCTGCTACGTCGCCTAACATCCACTAGATGGGGGCGTCTCCCAAGTTCTGCGAACAACTGGAATGGCGCTCCGCTTCTCCGCTAGTGAATATGCCTGTCTAGTATGGAGCCGCTCCGCCCACTCTAACATAGTGGATACAGCACTTAATGAGACGTGCCGAATTGCCACTGGGTTGCCTCATGCCGACTCCGGTACGAATGCTGTATCCACTAATCGGCATTGCACTCCCAGAAAAGGACGAAACAACAAAACGACCCTCGCCATTCAATGCACTATTACAGCTCAGTGCCCCTGAGACTTAAAAGTCGTAAAAGTTTTGTTGTAAGCGTGAGCCCATCTCAAAGTAAAACCATATGGCTTTACTTTGAGATGAGTGTGATGCTCTCTCCTGGACACGAGTTGCCATGGCCAATCTGGAAAACTCTAAACAAACTCCGCACGCAGGTTGGGCGCAGTAAAGACAATCTCCACAGATGGGGGTTCCTGAACGGTTCCGACCTTCAGTGTTTGTGCAGTATCTCTCCACAGACTATATCCCAACTTCCATCCTGCATGACGTGCCCTGTTACTTGCTCATGTAGGGATCTTATGACAGTATCAGTGGACGGCATTGCCGTGGCCGAATACTGGGCCAGGCAAAGAGTTTAATTAGTTTTACCATCGACACGCTAAGAACATACGACACGCTACGTTTTTATGGACATGGAGAAGTGCCAGTCTGGTTAGACATTCGACTATTAAAGCTCTTAGCCATAATCTGATTTTTCGTAACGAGAGAGATCTTCCCGCTGTCGCTACACTAACATGTAGTGTAGCCATAATACATAAAAAAAAATCTTATATTAGGATACGTCTCAAAATCACAATTTAAAATAAGGTCAAAAATCGACTGTGGTATATCCTGACTCCACTGCCACTTCACTATCCACAGTATCCACAGCCGATAATCGTTTACAACGACAGAAACTGGAGTAGGTACTTTATTAACTACTAGCTTTTGCCCGCAGCTTCATCCTGCGTACATAAAATATACCCTATGTCACTCAGGAATAAGTGGGACACTCAGAAAGTTTTAAGAAACTAAAAAACTAACCTCTATTGATAAAATATTTTTATTAAATCTTTTCAAAGAACTCTCCACTAGCCTCGATACAAAGTTTCATGCGTCTGAAACAATTTTCGAAACATTTTTTCCAGTCCACTGCAGACACCTCTTCCACGGCCTTCTTGAACGCTGCTAGCTCGTCTTCCGGCGATGAAAACTGTATCCCTTTCGGCAGATTTTTTATTTTAGGGAATTTAAAGAAGTCACACGTTGCCAGATTATGACTGTAAGGAGGGTGCCCCAAGACTTTGACCGGTGCGGTGTCCAGGAAGTCCCTCTTTTTGAGCGCTAAGTGCGAGGGCGCGTTGTCATGGCGAAGCAGTACCCCGCGGAGCCCTATATTCGGTCGCTTGTTACTAATTGCAGACAAAACTTCTGGCAGGCATTCTGTGGTATACCATTCGGCGTTGATGCTGCTTTTGTCTCGTAATGGAATTGAAATCAGATACCCCGTCAAAGTGAAGAAACTAGCGATCAAAATTTTCCCTGCGCTTGTCGATCGCTTCACTTTCGTAGGCGTTGTTTCGTTTTAAAACAGCCAAACTGTCAACTGACGTTTGTTTCTGGACCGTATTGATAAATCCAGGATTCGTCTCCTGTCACATTGTCGTAAACGCGCCGAGACGAGACTGCTTCAAATTTTTTAATCATACCACGGCACCACTCCACACGGGCCTGCTTCTGAGCTTCGGTGAGGTTGTGTAGTTGCACCCAGCGGCAAACTAACCTCATCACGCGAAGGTGCTCGTGTAGAATCTTGTGAACGCTTCCCGAACCAATCTGCAGTGTATGCTGAATCTCTTCGTATGTAATTCGCCTGTTTTCTTGAACTATTTTTTTTACTGCCAGCACACTTTCTTCCGTGACAGCCGTCGTAGGACGACCACTTCTTTGTTCATCCCCCAAAGTAAGGCGACCGCGCTTGAACTCGCTATACTAGCGGTAGATTGTTGCTTTTGAAGGTCTTTTATCCATAAAAGCAATTTGAAATCGATCAAATGACTCATCAGGTTTTAAAATCATAGAAAATCATCGCACGAAAATGTTGCAGATCCATTTTTAAATGAGACACGATAATTTGATTTGGCTCCCGAAAAAATGTGGAGGAAAATAACCAAAGTTTTCAAAATAATTACAAGTGGCCAGTGCCTTATACATAAAAACACTTTTTCGCAAGACTCTGTGACCTGCCCAAGTAGCATTTTGTTCTCTTTTATAGTTCACATTCAGTTCACTGGTGATCTCTAAGCATTAACAATGGCCACATGTGGTTCATTGGCTGTATTGAAGTGAAGAAATCCACTTATACCTGTATAAGGCATGTTTAGGAGTGTAAAAATGTCCTATTTAGTAACTATTGGTGTTATAATAGGATAACATTACTCTTCTAGTCAGCTTTCATTTTAATAGCTGAACAAGAGCATTTTAAGAGGAGAACTATACGGTATTGGCTATTTAAAGGTTCACATGTATGGTGTTATAATGCTGGCATTTTAGTACAACACATGTGAACATTAATATACCCAAAAGCTGTTGTGTAGCACCTGTTGTGGACCGTTATTCAGCTTGTTGCTGTAAGTGGGTCTAGTCTGTGATATATTAATCAGCCTTTATATTATTCTGTAAAAGAGTGTTTAATGAGTTCACATGTACGTTTAAGGTACATTACACGCCCCACTATTGATATCTAGTAACATTGACAGCTGTTTATTTGTTCACGAGTACCTCATTATTATCCTCTAAGCTAAATAATTATGTGAACGTGGTTTTCTTTAACACTTGGACGACGATAAACATGCGCTTGTATGTAATAACCCAAAATAATAAAAATGCATATTTTTAATGACGGTTCCGTACGTATGATCAAAAGCATGCTCAGATCAGGTAAAAAGCCGCTGTCACAAGTCGCCAAAAGAATGGAGGAAAATACAAATGAATTCCTTTGCCAAAAACATTCTGACAATAAGTATCCGTTTGTTACAAACAACAACAACAAACAAAATAAATATAATAAATTTTGAAGATTTCAAAATTTTTACCATAAAAAGAGACAGTTATATACTGACAAAAAGAATCGAGGTTGTTAAAATTAACTACATAGCAAATAACCACAATAAGATTTCATTAAAAGGTAATTAGAATAAATAACACAGAAGATGTTTTTACATATCCAATAAAATCGTCTCATTTTGCAATATACAAATCAAGAAGTCAGCATAATTGTGACCATACTTTGATTGTTTTAGAATCTAAGTATATTAAGTGTAAATTAGTGTGCGTTGAATACAAAGAATTTCAATACTTTATACCTTTGTTACATACATTAAAATAATAATACAACTTTACGAATCTTGATCATTTTTATTTTTAAATCACATAATCGCCATGAACGTACACGTATCATGTCACAAAAGAATTTAATAAAGTTTTTAAAATCTTTTAACGGGATCTTTGAACAATTTCCACGACTTGCTCCAGACCAAGAACATTTACACATAAAATCGCGTGTAATCAATGAGTCGAGCAATTTGTAGGCAAATGTTAAGCCATTGCCTTCACAGGGTTGAAACAAAAATGATAACTGTTTTTGTAACTTTGCACTCTCAGCTTTATCGATTAAAGTATTTTCTAGACTGTCAAGTTGTTGTTTATCGTCAATCTGTTCAAGACGGAACGCCTCATTTTCTTCTGGGTTAGCGTCTTTTAATACAGTAACGGCCATTGGTTGTTCAATTTTTTCTGTAATTGTTGCTATGCCTTCGCTGATTTCCACAGACAACATCGCTACCTTCTGGGTGAGTTTTTGCATATGTTCAATAGTATCGTGGAGTATTTTGTCCTGGTTATTAATTTTTTGTAACAATAGGTTTTAATTACCAATAAGTTGATCGCAGTCGAGCGTAGGTAACAAATTCAAAGTTTATTCCGTTATCATTTGATTATTGGCTTCAGAACAAGGTCTATCATCTATATTATTGTCATTATGCGTCTGAAAATAAAATAAAAAAATACAAATATGAAACTGAATAGCAAAAAAATTATAATGTCGCCTGTCTAACAACTCCTAGGCAATTAACAAATTTTAGCGAAATGAAACGAAACACACGCGCCAACAAAGCCGTATTTTTCGTTTAAAAATCTCAAGAAAAATCAAATCTCAAGTTTTCTTCTTCTTTGGAGTGGATTGTAAGTTTGACGATCAACCCGACAAACCCTGGTGTCAGCCTTTAAAGATTTTATCTACTTTAAAGGCATGGCTTCGGAACCTGACCTATGACAAAACAGATTTGGAGGTAAAAGTAGGTGGAGGCACGGCGGTCGAAATCAATACACTAACTTGTTGTAGTCAAAGAAAATTTACATTTTCAATGCGGATCTCTAAAATTTTGTATGCTAAAAAATATCTAAAAGGGAAAATTGTAAACTATTGAAGAACTGCATACCAGCCCAGGGCTGAATATGAGCCTAACACAGATATGTTGACATTATAATGGTACACATGTGAACCTTTATAGAGCTCACGACACTATAATGGTACACATGTGAAACTTAAAAGAGTTCACAGCAATAATTTGGAACTACAATGGTTCACTGTAGTTGAAGAAAATGGCCACCATATTGTTCACTCATAACCTATAATATTTGTAAATAAATTATGGTTTTATCACATACTACGGAGTTTTCGTGATTAATTTTGTAGTAAGTGTTCAAATAAAAAGCCATAGACTGATTTAGATGCCATAAAAACACCAATATGAAAAATAGCATTGTTCGTCCCCGGTTATTTAGATATATTTTTTTGATAAAAAGGCATTATTTCTGAGGCGCATGAAAATTTTAACTCTAAATATGTATATACTTTACAATAAATTTACAATACCCATAATATTAACACTAGGTATAGAATATAATAAACACAAGTACTTACCAGTTATAAAAATCACATTTAAAATTCACATGGACACTCGCACGACAGATGTTGCGCGTAGTATTATATTAAAAATAAATATTTATTACAAAATGTGGTACTCAAGTGATTATTTGGAGAAAAAGTAGCCTACTAGTAGTTTTTATTCACACTTGTGAGCGTTAATTACTATAGAGACTGTATAATTGTTCACTCGTTACTTTTTATAACTCTCTTGTCTGTATGAAGAAACATACGGAATCTTATATAGTGCCGTAGATCAGCTTTAAGACCACTGTTCTCTCCTAAACTGCCATTAACGTGCTACTATTCTGCTACTGTGTACCTTTTGTGAACTTAAGGCTGAATAATTTGTGCCCAAACCGGTGGTATAAGGGCTGTATAGGGTGCTATACAGCCCTTATACTGCTTACATAGACAGCTTAAAGAATAAATGTGTACCATTACTCAACCGCTATAGAACCCCCAGTGCTACTTGGGTGGTAAAGCACCTTTCCAGTTTTTGAGAAAAATTGGCGTCATTCAGAATCTCGATTAAATATGCAAAGCTTCTATAGATGTACTTTTTATATTTTTAATATATAAGTACATTATGGAGGGCCAAAGTTCACGTTAAATAGCAGATTTTCAGAAGTCTTTACTAGATTAGTTTTACACAAGTTTATGTTTTGATTTTTAGAAGCCTAGATAATATTCACAAGATATTTGTGTATCCAAAATATCTGGAGAAAGAAAATGTACCTCGGATTGGCCGCTCATAAATGAATTAAATATTGAAGGTGCTTACATACAATCTATATTGTGACAAAAAATTACATAAAAACATTATGTTTAACAATTTTCATCAGTGGTCCACCTACGTCATGGACCCAACCCAGGGCCGCCCAGGGGGGGGTCATGACCCCCATGACCCCCCCCCTGGATCCGCCCTTGGATAGCGGACAAAGCCAATATTTTGAAGAAGTATATTTTTAGTGTTCCGTACCCAAAGGGCAAAACGGGATCCTATTGCTAAGGCTCCGTTGTCCGTCCATCTGTCTGTCTGTCTGTCCGTCTGTCACCAGGCTGTATCTCATGAACCGTTATAGTTAGACAGTTGAAATTTTCACAGATGACGTATTTTTCTTGCCGCTATTATAAAAAATATTAAAAAACAGAATAAAATAAATATTTAAGGGGGCTCCCATACAACAAACGTGATTTTGTTTTTGCCGTTTTTATAGATTAATGGTACGGAACCCTTCCGTATATATGTGGATGGGTGGAGAGGGAGAGGGAGGCCAAAGAAAAGATAGATGATTTGTGTGAAGAGTGATATGAAAGAAAATGAAGTTAGTGATAGCATGACGGGTGACAGGATAGAATGGAAGAAAAAAACGTGTTGCACCGACCAACACCAAATAAGATGGGACCAGCCCCCCTAGCCAAGTTACAATCGTTTCGTTCGCGCCGAACGCCTCGAGTAAGCCACGCCTCCGATTCCTTTGTTCTGACCACGTGACTGAGCGTTGAGATGACGTCATAACAAAGGAATCGGAGGCGTGGCCTACTTGAGGCGTTCGGTACGAACGATAAGATTGTAACTTGGCTATGGGGGAAGGGCAGAAAGATGAGTCACACATCTTGTTGACACGTAGTTCGCAGGTTTTTTATTAATTTTATCATTTTTGTATACACATATAACAGAAGACAGTCCATTATAAAATTTGTACAAGGTACTGCTTATTTAAAAAAAAAAACTTCGAGCAGACCTGCGAAAGGAGGGATTAAAAGAAATGTAGAGAAATAGTGTATAGAAACAACAAAAGAAGAGTTTATGAAATCTTAAATTAAAGTAACAAAAAAACATAAATAATTTAAATATTATAAAAATCTTTTAGAACTATATAGGGTGACTGGCAATTAGTGTACGATACTTAAACACGTTATTGTGCTCATGATAACAAACAATTTTTACTATGGGAGCAAAGCCGAAATCGCGAAAAATATATCAGCTGTTCAGTACATTAGGCAAACATAAATGTACTGAACAGTTGATTTTTTTTCGCGATTTCAGGTTTATTCCTATAGTAAAAGTTGTTGGTTATCATGAGCACAATCACGTGTTTAAGTATCTTACACTAATTACCAGTCACCCTATATATACTTTATACTGAATGATTTGACTGGCCTATTAACCACTAGACCAATAGGCCAGTCAAATCAGCAGTCAGGGCCACTGCCCTGAGTGCTATGCCGTAGGTCGTGGGTTCGATTCCCACCCAGGACAAAAGTTTGTGTGATGAGCACGAGCATTTGTTCTGTGTCGGTATAATTTATCTATAATATGTACCTATGTTTTTAGAAATATATAAGTATGTTTATCAGTTGTCTAGTACTCATAGCACAAGCTCTGCTTAGTTTGGGACTAGATGGCGTTGTGTGAAAGTTGTTATTACTAAAAATAAATACATAATATATTTACTAAATAAAAATCTGTGTCACAGTGATTGTAACAAAACTCCTCCGAAACGGCTTGACCGATTCTTATGAAATTTTGTGCGTTACATATTTAGTAGGTCTGAGAATTAGGACGTAAACTATTTCTTTACCCACCCACGTTATTACAAAAAAATCACCCATTTAAATTTTATTACAATTGTATGCATTTGACATTTCCTTATGTAGGTAGAGATATCATCCGGTTGCTCGGTGGGTCGCACGTACAACTCGTAGACTTGTTGCATAAGCATATTCATAATCAGCTTTATAATGTCCCTACTGCTGGGACTCAAGCCGCGGGGCCAGCCCCCCTAGCCAAGTTACAACCGTTTCGTTTCGATTCTCTTTTCGTTGATCGCCTCGAGTCGGCCACGCCTCCTATTCCTTTGTTCTGACCACGTGACTGAGCGATGAGATGGCGTCAGAGTAAAGGAATCGGAGGCGTGGCCTACTCGAGGCGATCGACGAAAAGAGAATCGAAACGAAACGGTTGTAACTTGGCTAGGTGGGCAGTGCTAGTTGATGGATGTGAAATAGTGATTTCTTCACGATGTTTACCGCTTTGATTTGAGAGTGATAGTGGTTATCACAAATAACGCAAAGGCCTGGCAGTCGGGAATTTCAGACTTTTACAAACTAAAACCTAGCTGTGTACTTTCAGTTAGTTCCTTCCTTGGACTTGGAGCGACAAGTCAAACTAATGTCGCATGTTAATTAGCCATTCAATTAATAGCCTAGCCTTTTTACTAAACATCGGACAACCCATCGTACGGTGGATATCCACCCTTACGTTGTTGACACTTCATCGGTCCGGACCAAGCGTTTCGCTTCGTCGTTTATACCGCGTACATCGAAGAACTGGAACAATTTGCCTGCTGCGGTCTTCCCGTCCAACTATAATTTAGGTGTCTTCAAGGCTAGAGTGAATAGGCTCTTAATAAACTAGTGCGCCTCACCATCAATGTTTGCATCACTACTTACCATCAGGTGGGATCGCAGTCAAGCAGAATTAAAAAAAAAGTCATAAAAAAAGACACTGCTATTTTGGGAGGAAAAGTTATTTTTTGATACATCAACATCTTCCAGGGTCGGCTTCCAGTCTAACCGGATGCGGAGCGTCTGCCTATCAAAGTCAAAGTCAAAGTCAAAGTCAAAGTCAAAGTCAAAGTCAAAGTCAAAGTCAAAGTCAAAGTCAAATGTTTTTATTTCACATAGGCCTACATGGGCACTTATAAAACGTCAGAAGCTAGTGCACGTTTTCAAATTGGTCGTTTCCTATGGAGAAGAACCGGCAAGAAACTCCATTCTTTATTCTATAAACTTTATTGTACACACAATTTTATACAGACATTATAAATAGGACAGTTGATGTACATAGGCGAGTTTAACCCACTACTGGGTTTTCTTACAGCAAACCATATGAGTTCGAAAGAAATTTTGCATAACACATAAATTAAATCTAACTTAAAACTAAAAATATACTAAACAGATATGTGTACAGCACACCATACATAAACATAATATATACAATATAAATAAATTTCCATAAACATACATATTTACGGGTCATGTTGATAAAAAATGTTCCCTAATTCTTCCCCTGAAAACCTCCAACGAAGGGATGCTAGCTCTCAAAGTATGTGGAAGAGAATTCCAGAGGCGCACAGCACGAACGGTAAAAGATCCACTGCAGCGACTTGAAGAGTGGGGAGGAAAACGAAGGAGAAGAGAGGATGATGAGCGACAAGGTTTTCCTCTCGAAACAAGATTCTCAAAGCGTTCCCGATGATACAAGGGGGAGTTGGGATTATGAAGAACAGAGAATAAAAAAGAGTGTGTGTCCTTAAAGGACATTAAGATCACATTCAATGAGGACTTGGAGAAAACATTTCTAAGCGCACATAAAACAGTAATCTTGATGTGAGATTTTAATGGGAAGATTGGAAAAAGACTACCAAGCAAAAGTGGTATATTAGGTCAGTTTAGTATGGGAAGAAGAAACAATAATGGTCAAAGACTCATAAACCTGGCACAGACACATAATCTCAAAATTTTAAATAGCTTTTTTGGAAAAAACCAGAGCAAAAAATGGACCTGGATATCTCCCGATGGAAATGTGAAGAATGAGATAGACTTCATACTCTCCTTCATAACCCCAATTCTTCAAAAATTTAGAAGTGATTAATAAATTCAACCTCAACATCAACCATCGAATGGTTAGGGGAAAATATATATCTAAAAAAACCCAGGAAAAGGAGAAATTTCACCAACAAAGGAACCCCATCAAATCAAATCCCTCTCTCCATCCCAGAAAACCTGCTGATAACGCTGAAGGACAAGTTGTTGGCTTGCAACATGGTTGGAAATACAATTTAGTAATAAAAAACAAAATAGAAGTCAAATTACACAGCTAAGCAAATAGATAAATGAAAAAATCAGGACACACTGAAAACAAATAAGAAACAGAACTATCCAATTTTTCATTGAAAAATCAGGAGGGATTAAGAAAGCCCTAAGAGAGTTAAAAGAGAGCACTCCCTGGATCCCATGTATGAGAAGCAAGACATCTGGAAAGACAGAAACAAAACGGCCCGAAATTATACAAATTGCAACAAATTTCTTATATGAGGACATAGAACACACAAGCACACAATATCTACAGGAAGACAGTGAAGATCTGGAGGTTATCCTTCCCATACTACAAGTTACCGAAATAACAAAAGCCATACTGTCCCAAGGAAACTATGGAGAGGATGGAATAACAAATGGAATAACAAATAACAAATTTTTAAAAGGCTGTTTAAACTATATTTTAGAGTCAATTACAAATATGTTCAACACTATCCTAACAGAAGAAAAAATACCACAACAATGGACGTCATCAAATATTATATTGCTCCATAAAAAAGGTGACAATGCAAGACCAATCAGCCTCATCTCCAATCTATACAAGATATTTGCAAAAGTAATATTAAACAGAATTAGCTCAGTATTGGATGAGAATCGACCAAGGGAACAAGCGGGTTTCCGTAGTGATTTCTCAACAATGGACCATATTCATGTCGTAAAACAAATTATTCAAAAAAGCAATGAGTATGGAAAGATATATTATATTGCATTTGTGGACTACAATAAGGCGTTCGACTCTCTGAAACACAAACATATTTGGGAAGCTCTGCAGTTACAAGAAGTACACCCAAAGTACATTAGAATAATAAAAAACTTATGTGCAGAATCAACAGCAAAAATCCAGACAGAAAAGAAAGGTCCAGAGTTCAAAATAAGAAAAGGAGTGCGACAAGGAGACCCCCTTTCTCTTAAATTATTTTCGGCGGTATTGGAACATATATTCAGAAGAATTAATTGGGATAATTTTGGAATAAATATAAACGGCGAAAAGCTTAACCACCTCAGATTTGCCGACGACCTGATACTGTTGCATGAAAACCAAGAAGGCTTAGAAATAATGTTAAATCAATTGAAAAGAGAAAGTAAAACTGTAGGATTGACCATGAATCTCGACAAAACAAAGGTGATGACAAATCATATAAAAGCACCTATCTCCTTAAATTCTAACCACATAGAGTATGTCGACGAAAACACATATCTAGGACAAACTATTTCACCTGAAAATCAAATGCAGAAGGAACTAAATGTCAAAATAAGTAGGGCTTGAAAAAGGTTACGGTCCCTTAAAGAAATTATGAAAAACCCATACATACCCTTAAAAGACAAAACTTCAGTATTCAACTCATGTATACTACCAAGCTTGACTTATGGAGCGCAAACCTGGGCCCTCACTAAAAAACAAAGTGGAGCACTCAAAATAAGTATGTAAAAACAAAATGGAAAGAAGCATTCTAAACATAAAGTTACGGGACAAAATCAAATTAACACATATAAGAAAGAAGACAAAATTGTCAACACAGATGTCACATACACAAAGAAAAAACTGAAGTGGAAATGGACGGGCCATATCTATGATAAGAAATAGAAGGAAAAAATGGACAAAAGATGTTACTGTATGGTACCCTAGAGATGGAAAAAGACGCAAACGACGTCAAAAAATAAGATGAGAAGATGACATCTAATAAATAGCTACATCAACATGGCAAAGAACAGCAGCAAATATACGAAACAGGCAATAGCAGCAAGTATGGGAAACTTTAGGGGAGGCCTATCCAGAGGGCAAGCTGATAATAATGTTACCGATGTCGAATGTTAAATTGTATCATAATAAATAAAATTAAATAAAGTAAAATTGAACTTAGTAAAAACAAATTGGAAATAAAAGCAATTAAAAAATAAATTAAATAAATAAATAATAATTAAGTAGAAACAATGTAAAGTAGCATGATAACCTTGTAAATCAATATTAAAATCAAAAAACAATATTAAAGTTAAAACAATATTAAAGGAAATGAATTGTATTGCGAGTATAAAATTGTACAAATAAATGTAGTATTTGTTGCTGCTTTATATAAACAATACTAAGTAGTCAAAGTAGGCAATTCTAAATTAGTGTATAGATCTGCATGATAGTTATATTATAAGTATAATAAATTATTGCATGAATGAATTATGAAACAATTTTTTTTTTAATTATAAATGAAATGTATTTATACATGTGGATGGGTGGAGAGGGAGAGGGAGGCCAAAGAAAAGATGGATGGATTGTGTGAACAGTGATATGAAAGAAAAGGAAGTTAGTGATAGCATGACGGTTGACAGGATAGAATGGAAGAAAAAAACATGTTGTGCCGACCCCAAATAAGATGGGACAAGGGCAGGAAGATGATGATGATAAATGAAATGTATTTTACTTATATTATCAGTAATAAAGGCTATTTGTATTTGTATTTGTGTGTCCATGGTTACTCTTTTAAAAAAGTGGTTGTTTACAACATTTTCATATTACACTATCAACAGATAAGATATGTACCTTTTGGGTACAATATTGACTGGACTATACTTTTCACATTTATTGTGCACAATAAAAATAATCATATTAAAAAAAAAGTGAGTCGTAATAGGAAGTAACCTAAGAATTCGCGGAGTCTACAGTTCCATTAATCATGAATGATGTTTGAATGACGTAATTTTATCGCCATTCGTTTTTCGTCATGCAAACGTCAATCATCGCGTTTTTCGTCAATCAAAAAATTTACTGTGGCAAAACTGACAGCAAAACCTATCGTGTAATGGACGCCTGAGAATGAGAGGGAAAAATCATTTGATAATGTACTACGTAAAAAATAAGAAACTATAAACATACATACCTATTTATGACAGTCATAATTATGCATGTTATTTATTGTTTTGAAATAATAAACTAAACATATTGACAAACATACACTGTAATATTTAAATAACAATAAGAACAACTATATCAATAAAATATAGGTAGGCAATTCAGTCGTTCTTGAGCTCTGAAACGCATATATATTATGTAATATTATTGTGAGTGCAGTGTGGTGAAATAAATAAATAAATTGGAGACTTTTATTGGTCGGTGTTACAAATTAATTTTAGTAAAATTGATTGCCAGTAGAAAAAACGAATTAAGAAACAATTTGGTGGTTGACATTTTTTTTTTTATTTGTATCGAAAATTAACTTTTTGTATAAAATTGCAAATGGAAATAATTCTTGAAATCCGTTCAGTATTTGGTAAGTTGGAAACCTTACAAATCTGGTGGAAGTGAGGAAATCTAGCGCCGGGCCTTGGGGCCTTAGTCATGGTCCGGAGCGAGGAGGAATGGCAGGTGGTCGCCTCTTTCCTCAAAGCAGTAATGCTAGCGATGGAGGCCGCCGCACGCGTGAGGGACGTTAGATTTCCTCACGCCCCAGCCGATTCCGAACCGGGATTCCGAACCCGATGTCCAGCCACCTTGCGTGTGGTTGCGGAAGGTGAGCAATGGGTAGCTTGCTGTTCAGCCGTCCGGTAACCGTCCGACGGCGCGTAGGTAGTATTCCACGCGTGCCTCAAGGGGATGTCATCAAAATCATGAGAGTCCAGTAGGACCGAAGCCTACTGGGGCTATGGGTTGACTTCCGAAAGGGAAACCCGTAGTCCTGGAACGCAAGAACAAAAAAGAACATAGGTGTGGTTTTTGGCGTTAAAAGTCTGACACGCACGCAGAGAAGTCATTGGATGATCATTAGGTTACACGCGTACAAAAGAGAGCCAAATATTCCCATCACACGTCCACTTTTCCCCATAGCAATATTCGAAATACTATAATAATATATGCTTCTTGAATTTAATAACTAATTTTGAATCTAAGGGCTATATTTCACCGTGACGCCATGGCGGCGGTGAAATATAGCCCTAACATACTCTTTGGTGGTAGCGTCACTCGGCGGCCGGACTGGCGTCCGAGCTGGTCGCGCCACCAAATTGGTGGCGCAACCAAACATACACCAGCCCTCCTAGCCAAGTTGCAAACGATAAACGTAAACGCTTAGTAATCTCCAATAGATTTTCAACTTTATACCTAAGAGCATAAAGTTGAAAATCTATTAAAGACTACTGAGCGTTAGCGACCGGAACGAACGAAAACACTATGTAATCTTCAATAGATTTTCAACTTTATAAGTTGAAAATCTATTAAAGACTACTGAGAGTTTACGTTTATCGTTTGTGACTTGGCTAGGGGGGCAGAGCCCCTAGCCAAGTTACAACCGTTTCGGTTCGATTCTCTTTTCGTTGATCGCCTCGAGTTGGCCACGCCTCCTATTCCTTTTTTCTGTCCACGTGACTGAGCGTTGAGATGACGTCAGAACAAAGGAATCGGAGGCGTGGCCGACTCGAGGCGATCGACGAAAAGAGAATCGAAACGAAACGGTTGTAACTTGGCTAGGGGGGCAGGTGAGTAACTCTCTATAGAGCTGTATACATTTTGTTGGTAGCGGCGACAGGTCGCGCCGCCATGGTGTCCCGGTGAAATATAACCCTAACACTAGCTGTGTAACTGTAACGACTGCCAAAGATCTATCAGTAACAACCAGGGCCCAACGGCTTTACGTGATTTCCGAGGCAGTATAAACTAGATAAACTTAGAAAAATACATATGAAAAGAAAAATCCCCATTGAGACTTGCTCAGTTTTAAACCCGCAACCTCATGCATGAGAAGCGGATGCCTTAACACGTTCAGACCGGCACCTCATGAGTAGATAATTGGTATTCTGCGGCGAAAATCTTCATATGGCCACCGGTGGTACATCGCCGCTCCATGAACCAAAAGTCTTGCAGGGCGGGGTGCGCCACTGGTGGAGACGGACAGGATTAGACAGGAATTATGCTTTCTCTCTCTTTCTAATTAGCTTAGATTACTTAATCATAATCTATGGTACCAAAAAAACAAAAAAAAGTAGGTAACAAATGTGTAGACGATTCATACAAAATAATTTTCATTTTATACTTACCATCCCATGATGGCATTTCATTTTATATATTTTTTTAAAATTTTGTTTTAATTTTCTAATTATTACATTTTCTCAACGTAATTTATCATAAATAATTTGCTTTTTGTACAATTTATGTCGTGAATATGTCATTTTTTTTCTAACAATTTTTCAATATAGATTTTTGGTCACTTCGAAATAATATCCATCTCCTGAGCTGCACTATGAAAATTTGTCAATTTTACTAGGCGGGGACGGTAAGTTCAAAACTTTCTCTCAAACCGGCGTGAATTTCTTAGTGTATTGAAAGTATAGTGTGACGTGGCCACCGGTGGTACACCCCGCTGTGTCAGCAAATAGGTACTCCGTGCTCCACCGGTGGTACACGCCGGTCTGAACGTGTTAACCACTAGGACATCACATCAACAAACAGAATTCATTGTTTACGTTTATCATGACCAACTAGAAAGAAAATAACATGTCGCGATTGCAATAATCATTAAAAACAACTCTTTGAAAAGTAATCATTAATTGACTTTAATTAGTCAAGGAGTTTCAATAGGTTAGCAGCATATTGATTACATTTCTTTAGAAGCTGGTCAATGTAGTATTAATTTAGAATCGGTTAGTAGGGGCTCGTGTGTGTCTGGAGGCGGCGGCCTCTCGCGTCTTTCCTTGGTTCAGGCATGATCCGGAGCATGAAGGTATGGGAAGCGATTACCTGCTTCAGCGAAAACGAGCGAAGGAGCTAGTGTGAAACTGTGAGGGAAAGGACATCTACGCCTCAGCTGTGCCACAGGAGACGCCTCGAGTGAGCATCGGGAGTCACGGGACAATTTACGTTTATCGTTGGTGCGGGCATGCGGATGTCGAGCAATGGGTAGCTCGTCGTACGGTTACGACCGAGTCCAAGTCGAGTACGCGTCAGAGAGAAGTCAGCAAAAATAAAAGGGTCCAGTCGATGCCTGCTAGGGTTTAGGGGTATGTGGAACAGAGAGTAAAGCCCCACATACCTCCGTTGAAAAGGGAGGATCCTCCAACCAGACGGGTGTTATGTCTGGTGGGCTATTGCCCGATAGATGGTTTCGGGCTATTCTATATGTTCCAATCGCGCGGAGAACTTTGATTGCGCGATGCAGGATTAGTTCTTATGTGATGCCATAGATGTCGCTACATCACTCCCCTCCGGAGATCGGAGATCGATGGTTCTTGATGCTTCGATGCGTGCCAGGCCAGTGGTAGGTTGGTTCCAGTGGGTCGGAACCGAATGCCGCATAGTTCTCGGTGAGTCGGAACTGTCTGCGGTGATGCCCCAGTGAGTCGGGGTGCTGCTGTCCCAGTGAGTCGGGATGATGCCCCAGTGAGTCGGGGTGATGATGTCCCAGTGAGTCGGGATGATGCCCCAGTGAGTCGGGGTGATGATGTCCCAGTGAGTCGGGATGATGCTGCAGGCTCCAGTGAGTCGGAGTAGTGCTGCTGGCTCCAGTGAGTCGGAGCGGTGCTGTGCGACGTAGGGCTTGATTGCAGGCGTCGACCAGGAGAGGTTCTTCATTGCTCCTCATGTGACTGGCCGAAGGTGCAGTGTGCTTCGCCAAGGTCGCTGATGAGGCTGAGGGTGATGACCAGGTATGACCAGGTAGGCATGCTGGTGGTCAGGATACCCTTTTAAAGCCGTGGGTGCTGGCTGTATGGCTCGCTGCTCGAAAGCTTGAGGAAGTGATGATGACGTCACGAAGTAGTAGCTGCACGAAGGCTGCGCTGACGTTCTTTGTCGAGGGTCACCAGTTTAGGGGTATGTGGAACAGAGAGTAAAGCCCCACATACCTCCGTTGAAAAGGGAGGATCCTCCAACCAGACGGGTGTTATGTCTGGTGGGCAGCTGCCCGATAGATGATTTCGGGCTATTCTATATGTTCCAATCGCGCGGAGAACTTTGATTGCGCGATGCAGGATTAGTTCTTATGTGATGCCATGGATGTCGCTACAAGGGCTACGAGAATGTTCGAAAATGAAGGTAGAACTACACTGCACACACGTGTGCCACGTAAACCGATCTGGGCGCGTCAGTCTCCATAAATTTTGTATGGCAAATAGACTGGTAGAGCTACATTAGATCCACGTACAAATCAGGCGTTGTCCACGTGTCGGTCTAATCACAAAATAGATAGGTACAGAAGTCAATCTCAAGTATCATGTACTTCACTCTTCATACCTACGCTCGGCGATCGCGCTAGGGTCAGCGCGTGGCGCCGAACTGTCCGAGTGCGACCGGGCGCGGTGACAAATGCCTACCTAATCTGAATTGTAAAAATATTACATGGCCACAAAATCATCTTCTCTTTCTCAGCGCGGGGCTTGTTCTCTACTTACCTCTCTGAAACAACTGGTAGCCTAAAAAACGTCCACTGAACAGTTAGAATAAGGTTTTTTTTTTGGTCCATTTTTCCACGAAAACGTTCACAGACGCGTGTCTCTAACGGATAGCACTCGAGCTCGCATTGAGCTGAATTGAGCTGAGATATCGTGTCTGTGAGCGGTGTCTATGTGTGCGTTGCTCGAGCGCGCTTTGTATGTAGATTGACTTCTGTACCTATCTATTTTGTGGTCTAATGTAGTTCTAGCTTTACCGTGACCTTGTACCGCAATTCGGGATTTAATCTTCATGTTTTTCATTCTGGCATTTTACCTACATCACTAGGCTGCTCTACAGAGCTGCTTGAGGCTGGGGCGTGAGGATATCCTCTTCCTCACTTACCACCATAGATGGTGGTGTTAATGCCAACTGTGTACTGGTCAATTCAAGGGCGCCGACAGCGTGGGTGCTCGGGGGCTAGAGCACCCATGAGAAATAAACAGTGGGTGCCGAGCACCCTTGAGAATAGACATCAAGAAACAGATCAGTAATCGCCTTTTAGGGATTTTTCCCGACGACTTAGCGGTTTAGCGCAGTGGTTTAGAGCGCCGGTTGAGACGCAAGAGTCGCGGGTGCGATTCCCGAACCAATACAATTGTTTGTTGATGAAATAGATATTTGTGTTGGGTCTGGGTATTTGAAGTACCTTCGTTGTTCCTGATTTCCATAGTACAAGGGAAAACCTTAGTTTAGGACTAGGACAATGTATGTGATGTTTTCCTAATTAATTATTATTTATTAAATTTATTTATTTGTCGGTCGATCAGTGTGCATTTCTCTTCTCACACTTCGCTACTTTTTCGAGTCATCAAATGAGCATGAGCACCCATGACGTTTTCTAAAAGCCGGCGCCCCTGGGTCAATTATTATATGTAACGCCTTGTTGACACTTCGCGTGACCCAAGGGCTGGCTTATATTTCGGACAAAGGATACGCATTGCCATTCAGCGTGGCAATGCCGCCAGTCTTTTGGGTACATTACCAGTCGACAGCGATGCGGAGGAGTTTTTCGATGCCATACTTTAGATGACTTTTTTAGTACCTACTTTAGGGCTTTTATTTTTATTTTGTAAGTTAGTTTTAATTAGTTTAAGTTAAGCATACTAATGTATTAGTTAAATGATAAATAAAATATTCGCATGTAACGCTGATTAACTAAAATCTTTGTTTTTTTACAGGGATCAGAAGCTACTGAAGTCGAAATGGACGATGTCCGAAAAAACGGGAAAAATGGCAATGTAAGTACTACATATACTACTACCTATCTACCTATTAAGTATAATGGCGAATATCAAACTTTTACTGGAAATGCCCGCCCTCACGGGTAGTGTGAAAGTGAAACCCGGGGCCCTGGGCCCAAAGAAGGAACAGGAGTGGGTTTTTAGTCAGTAAAAGTTTGACACTATCTCCCGCTCCGCCCAAGAGTCATTTAATAAGATGATTTTCAAAACCCAATAAAAAAAACCCGTGTTCCTTTAGTTGCCTTTTATCCAGCCTATTACTAAACCTCCGTTGTCCCTCCGTCCATATGTCTGTCTGTCTGTCCATCCGTCAGCGGGCTGAGGTAGAGAGTGGACATTTTCACAGAATGTGTATTTCTGTTGCCACTACAAAAACAAATAATAAAATTAAACTAAAGTTAAAAATTAAAGGGAACCCCCTTTAATTTTTAACTTTAGTTTATTTTTCTCATACAAGAAACGTTATTATATCGGGGTTTTTTTTGGCTCGATTTTAATATTGTAATGCGGAAACTGTCGTGTGCAAATCTGACTCGCACTTCAGTCAGTCTCTTTTTGTCATATAACTGTGACTAGTGGTTTTATGGACTTTAAAAGACATTTTGACCCACGCATTTGTTTCTACCTTTCTTCTCACGGTCAACTAGCTTGAAAACGCTGAAGACAAAAAATATTGACCTGTAAAAGTGTTTTTTAGGGTTCCGTACCTCAAAAGGAAAAAACGGAACCCTTATAGGATCACTTTGTTGTCCGTCCATCTGTCTGTATGTCTGTCTGTCAAGACCCTTTATCTCGGGAACGCGTGGAGGTATCGAGTTGAAATTAAAACCATATACTCAGGTCTGCGGTCCCTTGAAGCTGTGAAAAAATCAAACTTAAAAGATACGGCCG
Organism: Mythimna impura; assembly: GCA_905147345.3. NCBI lineage: Eukaryota > Metazoa > Arthropoda > Insecta > Lepidoptera > Noctuidae > Mythimna > Mythimna impura. Next base: position 6,130,980 of record LR990369.1, on the reverse strand, counting down.
TTTATGTCGCAAAAAACGTGTATTTTGAAACTCTCAAGGGAATCGAAATTCATAGGGTACTTCCCGTTGACCTAGAATCCTGAAATTTGGCATGAAGCAAGGTCTTATAGCACAAGTATAGGCAAAATTCTGAAAACTGTAAATTTGTAGTTATGTCATAAAAAAAAAAAACTTAATTTGCGATTCGGTTAAATCTTCGTAACTCAATTTGGAGATTGAACTGTTTTCGTTAGATAAGTTTGTAAGGAACCCTCAGTGCGCGAGTCCGACTCGCACTTGCCCAGTTTTTTTTTTCACAAAACTTACAAAATATTTTTTGTTTTGTTTCAGACCATAACTCACGACTTCTTAGAGTACGAGCCCTCCGGCTGGCTGGAGACCACATTGATGAGGGTGGGCAGTTCCACCGACGATTTTATAAAGGAAAACCGCTCCATCATGAAGACTGTTTTCGTGTTTATACTCAATGGCATTGTGTTAGGATTCTTCTTCGGTTGCCTATATTATTGGCTTAACTATAGTGAGTATGTGGTTAATTTATTAAATATTATATAAAAAGAGCAGTGGCGGCCCCGACTTACGAATTGTAGGTGGCGGGTTCAAACCCAGCCAGGCGCATTACTTTGTGTAATTTATTTCATCACCACTGCTCTCAAAACGGTGAAGGAAAACATCGTGAGGAAACCGGCATGTCCTAGAACCAAAAATTCGAGGACATGTGACATCCACCAACCCGCACTGGGCCCGCGTGGTGAATTACGGCCCAGTCCCTCTCCTAGAGAGAGGAGGCCTGAGTCCCAGCAGTGGGAACATTAAAAGGCTGAATATGCTATTATATAAGTTCGTATCACGGCTATACATATATACACCACTAATTATTAATTAGTACAAAAGAAAAGGTCTTGTTATTATTTAACTAGTCTCAATAAATAAAATTCATAAACAGCAAAGTTATGAATTAAAGTAAAGGTAACTTTGAAAATTCTAATATAAGCTCGTTAAAAAGATGGCAATATTCTCAACGTATGCTGCAAACATTCTGGCGAAAGTGGTCTGAGGAATATCTGAGGCAATTTTTTTATAGACATAGAGTGGAACTCAGGAGTTCCTTCTCCGAAAAAAGGAGATGTGGTCTTAGTCAAGGAAGACGGCCTTCCTCCGTGTTGTTGGCTTTGGGGTTTAGTAGAGGAAGAGTATCCTGGTAGTGACGGAATCGTGCGAGTAGTCAGTCTTAAAACTAAGAACTTGATTATTAAAAGACCCGTATAGTAGCTCGCCTTCCGACCGTCCGGTAACCGTCCAAACCGAGCCCAAGCCGTAGAAGGCGCGTAGTGTTCCACACGCGCCTCAAGGAGATGTCAGCAACCGTAGGGGCCCAGCAGGGTCGAAGCCTACTGGGGCCATAGGTGATGCGAAAGAGATCCCCGGGGCCCTGGAACAATGCAAAGAAGGATCAGGTTTTTAGTCAGTAAAAGTCTGATACTTACCCTCTAGCTCTGCCCAAGACCGGGCGATGTCATTATTACGAGTATTTCCCACATAAAATATATAGCTATATATATTTTTGGGTTTGGGTTTGTTTGGGTTTTCTCATCTTCTAACACAATTTTTTTCCTCCTGCAGGCACCGACCCTCTGGAACTATGCCACGGCTTCGGCAACCTCATCGCCTTCTTCAGCATCATCTATTTCTTCTTGATCTACTTCTTGGTGGTGAAGAGACTGTTTGCGGCCTGGTTCCAGAGGGTAATATGGAGCAAGGTGGAAAACTTCTTTGAAAAAATGTGGACCATGGTGTGAGTAGACATCACCTATATCTAAGGACGGATCCAGAATTTTTTTCCAGGTTTTTTTTTTACCGTCCGCTCCTTGTGGCCCAAGGGGCGGTCGGGTAAATTTACCGTCCGCTCCTTGTGGCCCAAGGGGCGGTCGGGTAAAAAAATCAACAATAATAATACTGTTAGAATAGGGTATTACATTCATTTTTGAAAAGTGTCTCAATTAAACTCTATACTGCTAATAAACCAATAAAAAAGACGCAAAATTTTTATTCAGTCGCTAAGTACCCTAAAAATGCATTTAAAATTTACATTTTCAAATTTCGCGCGTATTTGACGAAAATGTAGAAAGCAGTGGACGCCATATTTACTCTGCGGTCGTGACGTCAATTGGCTTTAAAAACAAAGGCGCTCAGTTATCAGCTGACAGTTGACAGCTGTCACTTTATTTTACACAGCCGAATGACGTATAATAATAACATGGTGGCTACTATTTCAAGGTGATAAAGAACAGATAATAAAAACAGAAAACTTTGAATTGAATTTTAAAATTTATTTTGTTATTTTATGAACTAAAATCAACACTTACCGACTGCATTTTACCTAAGCTATCTCAATAATATATTTCTAGATTTTTTCTCATATAGAGTAAAATACCCTATCATTTCTACAAATTTTTATTCATATGGTATAACAACTCTGATAATTTTTGCTTTTAAGTATGTAGGTACTGTGATGGAATCTCCACAGTACACAAAAATACCTTCTGAGGGGGGGCACGTGCCCCCGTGTACTCCCTTAAATCCCTAGCCTATATCACAGGTCTTTTCCCCAACTATGTTTTTGTCTTTTAATTTAGAAAATCCTCTAATGACAGAAGCTTTAAGGTGGAGCGGGAGTGCGTGTCAGTCTTCAGCTGGCTACCACTCCCGAGTCCTTCAGTTTCCCTTTGCGTTCTAGGACCACGGGTTTACTTTTCAGAAAGTCCCTGCGGTCCTAGTAGGCATCGGCCCTACTGGGTCAGAAGACTGGGGTTCGGTCTGGACGGTTACCAGACGGCCAAACGGCAAGCTACCTTTTGCTCGTCGTCCGTAAGCCTGCGCCTTATCTTAAATATCTTATCTTGTTGTGGGGCTGGCCCAAGGCCAGAACACTTCGACCCTTCTGGATTTTTTGTGCTATTCCCCTCCTGTCTACTCGCCCTCCGTGCACTTTCTTCAAGAGTCCCAGTATGGCATTGATGGGGCTGAGCCTGTAGTCCTCTGGTCTTGGAAATGGTTGGCCCAAATACTCTAGTCTTTTGGAGCCTCATGCTGCACAGTCGCACAGCAAGTGTAGCATATTCTCCTCTGCATCTCCACAGATCCTGCAAGGCGGGTCGCTTGCTAGTCCCATGTTGTGGAGCTGTTTGTTGGTGGCATAGTGCCCCGTGAAGACTCCTGTGATTATTCGGAGCTGTGATCTACTGTATCTCCATAGTTTTTGGGTCCAGCCCTTATCTATGTCATTGAGAAATAGCTTTGCATGCTTCTGGCCTGTTGTGTTGCGCCAGTGTGTGCTTGTATCTCCAACGCAGCCCTTTTCAATGCTTGGTTGATGACCCTTGGTGAGAGTCCTATGAAGGGTTCCGGTCCGTATAGGGGTGTCTCGGATCCTTTCCTTGCCAGAGTGTCGGCTCTTTCGTTGCCTTCTACTCCTGTATGACCTGCCACCCAGATCAATCTGACCTGGTTGCGCCTTCCTATCCGGTTTAGTATTTTAATACAGTTTAGTACCAGCCCAGAATCCACTCTATTTGACGTGAGTGCTTTAAATAAAGCTTGCGCCTAATGTGGCTGGTTGGTAATCGGGTCGGAGTCGTGGTGGCTGGGGTTTGAGGATGTCCGTTCCTGCACGCTTGCGGCTGTCTCTCTAGAAGGCGACCGCCGCCCATACCCTCTCACTCCGGTTCATAGCCTGAACCAGAGCCCAGCTTTAGTAATTACTGTGGTTTCCAACTATTAAAAAAAATAACTGCGATTTTGTATAATTACGTCACAAAAAAAGTATTATTAAGTAGTTAAGGTACCTAATTAAATACTTAAAAGTAATTACATAAAACATCTGCAAAAGACAATCGCTAACGAGCATCATTGACCGGGTAACTAAGTCAAATACATAATTATTGTACTCATACAAAAACAATTCGATCCACTTCGGGCTTTTTAGGGTTCCGTGCCATAAAGGGAAAATTTAAAACCATTTTTCTATGTATTGAGGCTGTCAAGTTTTAATTAACTACACAAAAGTATATGATCCACTGCAATTGTAGGAATTAGAGTAGGTGTAGTGTGAGGAAGGTAGAAAGAAAGTCCGAAGTTCACAGAGTCACAGCACACCGGTTTTATGATGAAAAAGTTAACTTCACCTATTTGCGGTTCATGTAACGAAGACGAGGACACATATCATATTTTAATGAGATGTGTCCGATATCAATCGCTCAGAACACAAATTGGCGCGCACAATATTAATTTAAATCCTGTTTCAGATAAAATAATCACTATCATTAATATGGTTAAGTTCGCTCTGAAAAACCGACCCAAAACCTAACTGTATTTTTTTAACTGTCATATTTGTATACCAATCGAGTGACATATTCGCACTAGTGAAAAAACTCTTTAAATAAAGATTTTTTTAAAAAAAGTAAAAAAACTAAAACCCGACTACGACAAAAAAAAACGACGAAACTGAAAAAGTATGAAACAAGATTTCCAGGATGCTGAAATAAACAAGGTAAAAAGAAAAGCCGCAGTCACACGTTTTGGTAACAACCGAAACACTTTAATAACGTGTGACTACGGCTTTTCTTTTTACCTTGTTTATTTCAGCATCCTGGAAATCTTGTTTCATACTTTTTCAGTTTCGTCGTTTTTTTTTTGTCGTAGTCGGGTTTTAGTTTTTTTTATTTTTTTAATTAAATTATTTTGGTTTTAAATCACTGTGCTTCTATACCATTTGCAAAAGCTAAATTTAAAATTTCTAATTAATAATGGTAAATTAATTTTTGTCCACTAGAGGGCGCCACATTGAATTTTGATGATATATTTTGATAAGTACCAGTGAAGCCCTTTCAAATGATATCAAACACAGTGTATTTATCTTAACATTTTTTTTAACACATGACTTCTTGTCCGCTAGAGGGAACTTTAAATTTGAACAATATTTTGGAAATGTACAAGTAAAGCCCTTTCAAATGGTACCAAACACGGCGTATTTATCTCCATTTTTATTTTTTACACATTACTTTTTGTCCGCTAGAGGGCGCCATATCAAGTTTTGTGACACGTCACGTAACCTATGTTCAGCGGACAATTAAGACGGTTCTAACGATACCTCATACTTCGAGTTCCGATAAGCAGATTAGGAGCTATGTGGGAACAGATGAACATACTCACATACATACATAGCCTGTCAAAATCATAACCCTCCGTAGTCGGGAAAAAAGAGTTCCACTAGAGTAGAAGGAGTGGTAGAAATAAGAAGATGACAGAACACACAGAAAGAACGTAAAAGTACAAGAGATTTTAGCGCGGCGAATTATCTCACAGATAGATATACGTTTATATTTTAAATGAACAATAATTAATTGTTGACAATTGAGAATGACATGACATCATGTCGTTCGTTCACGTCAAGAGTTGTTTTTTTTAACATCAACGCACAAACCAATACCACGGATCCAGTACATGATTCTGGATTCTGGACACCCCAGTGGTGGAATTTTTCGAAGGCCTTTTCCTAATTTAAAAAAATCTGTACTTTTTTTAATTTAAACTGTGTAAAATCGTTATTCTAACCAGCCCCGATGATATTTTTAGTAAAAAGAAAAAAAATTATTAAAAAGTCATCGAGGTAGATAAAATCGTTATTCTAATCAATCCCGATGACATTTTTAATTTTAAAAGTAATTCATTCATTTTTTTTTTCACTAAAAATGTTACTTTATCGATTTTATACAGTTTAAAAAAAAACCGACGAATAATTCCACCACTGGGGGGTCCAGAATCATGTAGGTACTGGATCCGTGGTATACGTTTGTGCATCGATGTTATAAACACCTTGTATGTAAAAGCAATGTTTTATTATTAAATAGAAATAAGTCAAGTCACTGCACAGTAAACGGAATCAGAAAAATATAAGTTATTCTTCAGGATAAATGCTAGATAGATAGTGTGTTCAAAACATAATATCGTCACCGGACAGCCAATACTACTTAAACGCCAAAAGGCCATTTTACAATAGAGACATTTTAAGTTTTTGAAGTGAAAACTTCTTTAGCGGCGTTGTACACTTTTTTTGTAATGGGTAAAAAATGTTAAACTCGCGTCAGGGTCACGTGACCGTCAGGGTCACGTGACCTGATCAAAAATTCGTAAGACGGATGTCGTGCAAAATTGTGTGCAAAAAATTTTGTAATGGGTAAAAAATGTTAAACTCGCGTCAGGACACGTGACCTGATCGAAAATTCGTAAGACGGATGTCGTGCAAAATTGTGTGCAAAAAAAAAGCAATTCGTGCAAAATTATTCCATAACCATTCCAAAATATCCAAAACGCACAACGTTAATACTTAAGTTTTCACTTCTGCCGGCACTCCCAGAGTGCAACCCGTTTTTTGTTTTTACAAAACCATGTCTAACTTTTTTTCTAATTTAGTAATCGAAATACAGTAAAGGCAAAAAATAATTGTGACACTATTATCTACGTACTGGAATCGAGATATTCTGCATATTTAATGTAATTCAGGAGATAGCTGTCACTTAAGTACATATGCTCTGTACTCTTCTTAAGGAGAAAGTACTTATCTTCATAATAATTTTTAAGTGCGGTTGTCAAAAAGTACTGACAAGTCAAGTCCTTTGAAATGCATGAAAGGAAAAAGTACTAACACGCATTACGGGTTGATGTAGTCTCAGGATAAAAGTACTTAAACGTTATAATAATGTCTTAGGACCGTACAGAAAAACGGTGTATAGCATTAAAAGTTGATACCATTGTTATGCCAAAAAGACTTATGTAAAAGATATATCATTTAAATTTAAATATATTATTCTTATCGGACATAGACAACAATAAGCAAGTGCTAACAATGGTTCTAGCGGCGAATAAAATAAATGAGAATACTATTGTAATTCTTAATTTGAATTCGACTGCATCTTTTTACTATATTGGTTGAAAAAGGAAAATATAAATAAATACAGCTTGCTTAGTTTTTTTTTTTTTTTATTCTTGATAGTTTCGCGCTTGACCGCTATCTCACCTGATGGAAAGCGAAGATGCGGTCGACGATGGAGCGCGCTTACCTAGAAGTAACCTATTCACTCTTGACTTAAAGATTCCCGGGTTGTAGCCATCAGGAAAAACAGATTCCGGCAAGGAATTCCACTCCTTAGCTGTACGCACTATGAATGTGTTCCCAAAACGTTTCGTGCGTATAGGTGGGATGTCCACCATGTACCGGTGGCGCATTGCCGTACGCCTGGTGGTCCGATGATGGAACGGGCTAGGCGGAATTAGGTTATGCAATTCCGACGCACACTCCCCGAAATGCAACCGGTAGAAAACCGACAGGCTAGCAACTCGGCGTCGATGCTCAAGACTTTGAAGCCTCGACTCAACGAGTGCGTCATTGCCAATGATCCTCCTGGCTCGCCTCTCAATTGCCTCAAGTGCATCAAGCTGGTATCGGGCAGATCCGTCCCAAAGATGAGAGCAGTACTCCATACACGATCGAACTTGCGCTTGATAAAGTTTGAGCAGCTGTTCCGGCGTGAAGTACTGTCTGACCTTCGCGAGGATTCCCACCTTTTTTGCTGCCAGTTGAGCCTTTGCTTCGATGTATGGCCCAAAGTTGATTGTTGACGTTAGCGTAACACCAAGGAGATCAAGATGGTCGGTTATTGGCACGGTTACGCCCCGGAAAGTAGGAGCAGGGCTGAATTGGCTCCTTTTAGCAGAAAATAGACACGCCTGGGTTTTAGCAGCATTGAACTTGACCAAACTGGCATCGCCCCATTCAGAGACTGCCTCCAAGGACAAGTTCAAGCACTCGACAATAGCCTCTCGGAGAGACTGGATCTGTGACCCACTAGCCTGCGCGCTGGATATGTAACTCTCAGCAACAGTGCTTAGTAATCACTTTAAATGAAAAATTTAAAAAAATTGTTGACAGTTTTCTTGTCAGTCTTAAAACTTAATTGCTTATAGCAAAAGTCACGCAACACACTACGAATAATAAACGCAATATAGTTTTATTATTAATCTAAATACAATATTATGTATTGGGTAACAGTTTGGCGCAATTTTCGAAGAGATCAAATTGATTTGGTCTAGTAGATTTTGAATACCTGTGTATCATATATCGCGTCGATGCTCAAGACTTTGACGCCTCGACTTAACGAGTGCATCATTGCCAATGATCCTCCTGGCTCGCCTCTCAATTGCCTCAAGTGCATCAAGCTGGTATCGGGCAGATCCATCCCAAAGATGAGAGCAGTACTCCATACACGATCGAACTTGCGCTTGATAAAGTTTTAGCAGCTGTTCCGGCGTGAAGTACTGTCTGACCTTCGCGAGGATTCCCAGCTTTTTTGCTGCCAGTTGAGCCTTTGCTTCGATGTATGGCCCAAAGTTGAGAGTTGATGTCAGCGTGACACCAAGAAGATCAAGATGGTCTGTTATCGGCACGGTTACGCCCCGGAAAGTTGGAGCAGGGCTGAATTGGCTCCTTTTAGCGGAAAATAGACACGCTTGAGTTTTAGCAGGATTGAACTTGACCAAATTAGCATCGCCCCATTCAGAGACTGCCTCCAAGGACAAGTCCAAGTGCTTGACCATAGCCTCTCGGAGAGACTGGATCTGTGACCCACTAGCTTGCGCGCTGGATATGTAACTCTCAGCAACAGTGCTGTCGTCTGCATACCCAAAGGTACCGGGCTTAAACAGATCATTTATGTGCAGCAAGAACAATGTTGCCGAGAGCACTGACCCCTGAGGGCCTCCGGCATTAATGTCCATTTGACCGGACGAGCAGCCATCGATGACCATTCAGATGGACCGGTCACTCAGGAAGTCAATCAATCCAAGCACACAAACCAGCAGGTAAACCGAAAGAAAGAAGCTTACTAATAAGGCTTTCGTGCCAGACCCTATCGAAAGCCTTCGAGATATCGAGGGAGACGGCAAGCGCTTCCCCGTGTTTCTCGATGGTCTCACTCCAGATGTGGATGGCATACGCTAGCACCAGTTGACCGATTTCGGCGAAAGCCGTATTGTCGGTCACTTAGGATGTCATTAGCTTCTAGGTATGCCAGGAGCTTAGTGTTGAGTACACGTTCCATAGTCTTACAGAGAATGGACGTTACTGAGATTGGCCTTTAATTGGCTGGATCAGCCTGACTACCCTTTTTGGGCACGGGCTGTACGTTAGCTTGCTTCCATGCAATCGGCACTTTTCCAGCCTCAAATGAAAGCCTAAATAGGCGTGTCAGGATCGGAGACAGTTCAGGCGCACACGTTCTCAGAACAATTGCCGGTATCCCGTCTGGACCGCTAGCCTTGTTCACGTCAAGGTTACGCAGCATCCTATGGACGTCCTTCTGATGGATGCGAATATCTGACATACTCGTTTCGCAACCATCAGGATTAACAGGGGGCCGCGTGTCACCAGGATCTAGACGCGAAGATTCCGCGAAGAGTGAGGCAAACAAGTTTGCTTTCTCCTCAGCGGTATGGGCCAGCGACCCGTCGGGTTTTAGCGGTGGCGGTAGTGAGGGACGGCAGAAGTTCAATTCAACCGACTTAGCCAGGGACCAAAACGCCTTACCACCAGCAGGGTATGAAGCAAGTTTGTTCCCGAAGCGGCTAATGTGGTCGAACCGAGACCTCCGCATCACCTTCTTGCAAGACTTGGCAGCTCTGTTGAAGGCTCTCTTCTTCTGACTCACGTCACTCGCCTTGTGCATACGAGCGTCGGCCCATGCCTGGAATGCGGTGTGCTTAAGTGCGTTAGCACGATCACACTCCGCACCAAACCAAGGGCGAGCCTGGTCAGACATTGTTACGTCAGAGAATGGAATATAGTACTCCGTCCCCCGCCGCAACACATCTGTCACAGCATCTGCGCACGACGATGGATCATCCGAAGAAAAGCAAGTAGGCTGCCAAGGATAACATGCGAAGAAAGATCGCACCCCATCCCAATCTGCTGACCTATATCGCCAAACCCGCCTGGTGCCTGTCTCTCTGGTGGGATCGGGCGGAGAGTAGACTGATATAGGTTTCACCAGACAGTGGTCGGAACTACGTAACGGTGATGATATCGACACTGAATAGTGGTCTGGATCTGTTGTCAGCAGAAGGTCCAAGCAGTTGGCCGTGTGCGAATCAACATCCGGCACCCTCGTAGCTCCCTGGACCAGCTGGGTGAGATTTAACGCTAGCGCAAGCTTTCTCGTCTCTCGAGCAGCATGATCTGTACACTGGTATGGGAAAAGCCACTCCTGATGGTGGGCATTAAAATCCCCCAGTAACACTAGTTGTGCGGAAGGGCACCTCTGCTGAGCCGCATCCGCCGCCTCACTAAGGTACTGTGTGAGCCTGGTCGTTTCTTGATCACCACTGTGCGAACGGTAGACACAAGCATAGATAAATTTATCCATGCCTGTGTCCACCAGAGCCCAAAGCGTTGAGAACCTGGAATCTTCAAGGTTGCGGAGACACCGATAGCAGATGTCGTCCCTGGCGTATAAACACACACCAGCGTGTGATTTAAAATTGTGCTCCAGTGTAAACCCTGGGTAAGACAGGTACGACACGTCTGACGGATTTCTTATCTGCGTCTCCGAAAGAAAAAAGAGCGAAGGTTTTTCAGTCTCCAGGTGATGATGGACTGCTGCTGCGAGATTGGAGTGCACACCTCTAATATTGCTAAGGTGCACTTTAAGTGAGAGGGAGTGCAGCCACTGTTTTACTTTTCTCTTTTTTAACCCTGGCATATTACGAGTGAGGTAGGAGAGGAGAAGGAAGTGAAATGGAGTCCCATGCTGCTAACCTTCAGTCACGCACTGGCAGGACAGCATCATTGGGATACTAGTCTGGAGACTGCGGGGACGCCCGATCCCCCCCGGAAATGACCATCGGGCCCTCTCATCTGGTCGCCAACCAGCACGATGGTGCATTCCGGGATTTTTCATCAGTTGGCAGGGCAGCCTTTCATGTGTGGCTAGCACATTACTTGGGCCCCCAACTAACTGCGGTCGGCCAGCTGTGCACCGTGCCTCGGATCCCGCTACCCTCCGCGACTAGTCTCCCGATACGTCAATACCAGCGCGGGTCCGGCTGGTCTGCATATATTAGAACCGCCACTTCGACCCAACTCCTCTAAATTGGCTACTAGGCAAAGTCGTACCGCCAAACGGCCTAGCCGTGTTCCGGTACGATGCCCAGTGGGTGGTCACAAGCCGTCGCGTCGGTCGAAACCTACCACCAGTTAATGTCACCTGATTAGCACCACCCGGGGACCACGTGTAAGGCCTAGCTATGGGTATTCTCCTACGGACGCGGGTGACTCAGCCCCCTAACTTGTTAAATGTTTGCTGCGGGAACTTCATACACGCGTCACTCTTTTGTCGCTGCGGGGATCCGACTAGCAAGGTCGACTCATCGACTGAACCACCTACAACTCGCCCGCGAAATATAAATTATAAGTACTCAACGAATCGTAATCAAAACAATTTATTTCAAAATACTTAACTGAATATTTTTTGTCCGTGTTTCACACATTTAAATACTAAACAAACTATTAATATTTTGTCGAGTAAAATAATCCATGCTTAATATAATAATTATTCGATTTCATTGAATGTAAAACATTCTAAATAGACACTCAAATACTTAGGTATGAAAAGCAAAGTTACTAAAACCGTTCCCTCTCAGAAAACTGCGAAGACAAAATATACTAACGCGCCATGCTCATCAATTCTTACGTAAAGCAAATTTACTTAGCTACATATCAACTCATATTTACGGTTGGCAAAAAAATACTAAAGCGACATCAATGACTCAAATTACAATATTTTGAGTTGCTGAACAAAGTTAAAGTGGCTGATGTCAGTATAGAAAAATACTAAACTGACAACGACTAAAATATAATCATAACTTGCATTACGTAAGTATTTATTAAAACATCAAAATTATGATAAATACCATACTTTTGCAGTGCTTAAGCGCCAAAAAAATGCTCAGATTATTACGAAATCCCGACTAATCGACGCAGCAAAAAAAATCCAATCCAACGATATATATAACTCATTTTGGTCAAAATGGCGTTTAAGTAGTATTGGCTTTCCGGTGACGATATGTAATTAGTTATAATAATTTAGTACGATTGAAAAAAAATTACGAAGATGCGTGTAAAAATTACTTTTTCAATACACTTACTCGAATACCCGCTCTTATCCCTTTGAAGCACGCAATAGAATGTTTTCCGCACTAGTGCAGAAAAGTGCGCGTGCTCTCCTCTGCCACAATTTTATTACATTAATCGTATCAGGCTGGGCGCGCGTCGATCTCCGCGAGTCGCCTGTCAACCCCCGTTTATTCATTTCTTCGTAAGTGTATTGAAAAAAGTCGTTTGATACATGTGCAAATTTGTCACTGCAGCCCTCGGCTCCATAACACACTCGCCTTCGGCACGTGCGAATTCCGTCTTGGTCGCAATGATAAACTTTCTGCACTTGTATCAAAAATGTACTATTATCGATTAAAAACCGGACTAATACGTACATGCAATCATTCCGATTGTGTGTCAGATTATTCTACAAGTAACTTTTGATGTTATAGTGTTTTAATTTTATAATCAAATCTGTTGATTTTTAGTAAATTTAGGGTAAAAAGCCGGGTAACCCTGGCACTTTTGTATTTGACAAAAAGCAATAAACTTCAATCCAACATACTAATAGCATAGTCGGCCTTATAATGTTCCCACTGCTGGGACTCAGGCCTCCTCTCTAGGAGAGGGAATGGGCCGTAATTCACCACGCGGGCCCAGTGCGGGTTGGTGAGTGTCACATGTCTTCGAATTTTTGGTTCTAGGACATGCCGGTTTCCTCCTTTACCGTTTTGAAAGCAGTGGTGATAAAATAAATTACACAAAGTAATGTTTCTGGCTGGGTTTGAACCCGCAACCTACAACTCGTAAGTCGGGACCGTAACCACTCGGCCACCACTGCTCATACTAATAAGTAACAGAAAACCGGCTCAACTTACTATTGGCCAGTAAGTATTTTGAAGTCCGCCGACAATCACTACGTAAGATTGTCTATTTGTTAAATTGCGAACAATTAACGATTAAATTGATGGTGATGCTGCTTACTCAACCAGGGTTGCAAACTATTTGTACTATCTGTCTGCCAAATTGACAATAACATGTAATGTTTTGACCAATAAATATAATTAATATATTTTATTTATATTTTCGGGAAGCTGCGCGGTATCTTCTCGTCCAACATACCACAGTGTCTCAAGACGAAAGTCTATGACCAGTGCGTGTTGCCAGTGATGACGTATGGCACTGAAACATGGTCGCTTACAATGGGCCTCATCAGAAGGCTTACAGTCACCCAAAGGGCAATGGAAAGGGCTATGCTCGGAGTTTCCTTGCGTGATCGCATAAACAATGAAGATGTCCGCAGGAGAACCAAGTTCGCCGACATAGCCCAAATAATTGCCAAACTAAAGTGGCAGCGGGCAGGGCACATTGCTCGTAGAACGGATGGTCGATGGGGCCGAAAGATTCTAGAGTGGCGACCGCGCACCGGAAGACTGCGTCGTCGTTTGAAGGCCTCCCGCAAGGTAGACCGACGACTTGGTGAGAGTCGCGGGAATGCGGTGGATGCGAGACGCACAGGATCGGTCGTTGTGGAGATGCTTAGGGGAGGCCTATGTCCAACAGTGGACGTCTTTCGGCTGAAATTATGATGATGATGATGATTCATATTTTATCGAACACGTCACATCGATAATCACAGCAAAGATTGAAAATAGAGTATTTTCACACACTTTATTTTTATCTCAAAGTAGGTATTAAGTACGTTATTATAAAGTATCGTTGGCAACCCTACACAACTGCTGTTGTAATAAAAAAAAATATTATTCTCTGAAAGATGTTTCATAATTCACATTGCAACAAGTAAAAATCATAAATTTCCATCCGTTCCTCTATCCCACAGATTTGCTATACAAGTCCTGCAAAGTACTGACTGTTCGCCAGCTTTTCATCATGCGTCTGGTATTAAAACAGCACACCATGCTTCCCTTCTACCCTGAAAGTACTAATAAGAGACGGAACGACATTGTATGCAATTCCAATACTTTTTCAAAATAATGTCTTTGTAAAAAGGTATTTCACATTTTTAGGCCCATTTTTGTACAATAGATTAAATAGAAAAAATTAGGTTTGTATTAATTAAATTATTATAGCTTTAAAAAGATTATTGTGCAATACTTACTCAGCATCTCATACGGAGAGACAGAAGATCTCCTTTTAGTTTGTAAATAAAACATGCGTTGCTTTTAGTTAATTAAATTTAGGTTATTTAATATAGTGAATTTTAATGATTGTTAATTTATTATTTCTTAGATTCTTAGTAGGTACTTTTTAGCCTGACATACAGGTCCAACCTAGTTCAGGCAAAAATGCAATGTAGGTATGCGTTATAATCGTTTTTATGTATCTTAATATAAATGTGCCACTTTTATTAAATATACGATATTCTATTCTATTCTATTCTATTCTATTCTATAAGTTTAATTAAATGATAGTAAAGACTCAGACACACTAGGGGACAAAATGTCCCCTACAACCTGCAACGCTGTCAAATTCTCCAACAACATGTCCCGCGTCACGAGAATGCATTGCAAAATTTAAAGGGGGCTAGTTGCGGGACACTGGGACACGTTACAGTGTCACGTAGACTGAGCGTTACGCGAAACGCTTAGTGCGGACTAGGGATTGCAATCTGGATTCTTCGAAATTCGAAAATAATTGAAAAATCCGGTTTTTCTTGTCATTTTGAAATCCGGTTTTTTGGACTCTAAATTCGGTTTTTTCGGATTTTAGTCAAAACTGAGTTTAAATAAATGGAATAATAATAATATCTTTATTCATCAAAAACATTGTAGTACATTATGACAATTTACAGAATCGATTACAGTGTACAAATACTACTACAAATTGGTGGGTGATGTGCTGTATTCCTAGCTAGGTTAATATATAACCTGTGTTAAGGAGTACAGTGCCAGTCCCCAAGGAAAGAAACAATAAAATCGTACATAGTATGCATTATAGTACATTATAGTGTGCTACAAATAAATCGTAATAACAATATATCAAAATGTAGTTAATTAAATAAAACAATAATTTTAACTCAAAATAAATAAATCATGTAACTTGAGGGTAGGTGAGTATTTTGTTGTGTCCAAGTGTGCGCTGTGCGAATGTATGTAATATTTCCGCTACAGGTTACGAGTCATAAGCTGTAGCGGGTTAAATTGAATGACCAGAATGTTACTAAGATTTCGATGTGCCTTTTTATCGTAAACTTAATTTATTGTATCAAATAGCATATTATTTGTTCAAATATATATATAGTAAATTATTAGAATAAGTCGAATCAATCAGTTATGAATTTTTCTGTTTCGTCGTAATTTTTAGCTTGTAGGAATGAGTAAACTGCTCTTTTGCACTTGTAATATGACAGACCATATATTGGACAGTACTTATTCAACTTATTGTAGAGAGCTGGGCCTTGGAAATAAAAAAATCTTTTAGAGAAGTATGATCGCGTTCGTGGGAGTGTGCATATTTGGTCTTTTCGACGTTTCGTTATGTTTTTATATGGGGTTTTCCTGTGTTGTAATAATATTACTTGTAAAATAAAATGTTGTCGTATGTTGAGAACTCCCCAGTGTCTGTACAATTCATTGGTAGGGAACATAAAATGCCGAAAGGTTGCAACCTTCAAAATGGCCCTGTGAGCGACTTCCAAAGGCATCAAAATAATCTTGGCAGCTCCGCCCCAACATGTGATACAGTATGTGATAATAGAGGAGCAAAGGGCAAAATAAACAGTACGAATAATTTTTAGGTTTGCAACGTATCGGAGGGTTCTAAATATGTAAATTAGTTTTCAAACTGAGTTTAACGAATAATATCCACAAATTTCCGTTAAAAGTAGTCCAGAAGATATTTGAATTGGTAGGATTAGGTGTAGTGTAGTGTATTTGCGCGAATTTGGCTCGCCACAGAGATGCCACTATTCTAACAGCCGACATAGCTTTTCAATTTTTGATAAAATCATTAGACAGCCAAGACACGATATCTGCAAAGCAACTGGCAAATCCATTGAAAAGGAGAATTAAAGAGAGACGGCTCTATACTGTTGTCGGAGCCTTACAATATTTACACAATCCTAATGATTTTTTTTAATTAGTTAATGTTGTTATCTTAATTATCTTAAGTTTATGTTAATGTTATATTAAAAATGATTACGTGAATTTATAACGGGAAAAATGACTGATGCCTAAAAGTTTTGTGGATTATTTTAGTTGATTTTATTCTGTCGTGCTGTGAATTTAGTGAATAAATACATATTTTAAATTATTTGTGCTATTTATTTCAGTTGTATCAAATCAACTTAAAACACTCAAAAGTTCAAAAAATCCGGATAATCCGGATTTTTATCGGACGAGTGTACAGAAATTCGGATTTCTAAAAAGTCCGGATTTTGCAATCCCTAGTACGGACCATAGCGGTTTCTATTAAACATGCTTTTTCTTCCACAGTTGGTTTCGATGGAGCCTCTGGTTATTTGTGCTGGCTATGATCGCACTGTACCTCTATCTGGATGTACGACACGAGCCTGAGAGGCTCATCTCCATGCTGGGACTCTGTATTATAATGTTGTTAGGTGAGTAAATCCACTAAATAATAATAATAATATCACACAACGCCGTCTAGTCCCAAGCTAAGCAGACCTTGTGTTATGAGTGACTAGACAACTGATAAACATACTTATATATTTCTAAATACATACATTTGTCCTGGGTGGGAATCGAACCCACGACCTCCGGCATAACAGTCAGGGTCACTAACCACTAGACCAACAAACAAGACAGTCATAAATGACAGATAGTATGTCTGATTACTTTATTAAATAATATTCTTGAAACCGATTTACTTTTTTACGATTCGGATCTTCGAGACTCGATTGAGGATTCGAACTACACTTGCGTGCAACCAAATCGATTGATAACAGTAGCACTTGCAGACGTTTTCTTCAAAGAATACTGAAATGTTTTTAATAAAAACCGGCGAAGTGCGAGTCGGACTCGCGCTCGAAGGGTTTCGTAGCAAAAACGGCAAAAAAATCACGTTCGTATGAAATGGCAACATTAAAAAAAAGTCAAAGTCAAAAGGTTTCTATTTCACATAGGCCTACATGGGCACTTATAAAACGTCAGAAGTTAGTGCACGGTTCCAAATTGGTCGTTTCCTATGGAGAAGAATCGGCAAGAAACTCCATGGTTACTCTTTTTAATTTTTTTTTTTTTTAATTCATATAAACCAGTGCTTGACTGCGATCCCACCTGATGGTAAGCAGCGATGCAATCATTGATGGTGAGGCGCACTAGTTTATTAAGAGCCTATTGTTATTCTTACAATATTTCCATAATACAGTATAAATGTAAGCTGCCTGTGATAACAGATTTGAATTTGATTGCGACGGATACCCAGAATCTACATATCGTCTTAAGGATGCAGAAGCAAGGAAGAAATGGAGATGTAAGGTGTGTATCAGAAATAATAAATATGCGACAACCGACGATACATCTAACATTACCTTACGGAAAAAGCAAGCTTCTTTAAAATGTCCCTCGTCTACGGAACAACTACCAAATACACAGGCAAATCTAAAATATGGCAAATTGAAACGTCTTTCCCCAGTTCAAAATAGTACAGAGTTACTTGATTCTCACATACTTACCGACTGTGAAACATCTGATGAATCATACGTTACTCCCAATAGACTATCAAGGAGTGTTGACAGAACTGTGACTGATTTAGTGACATCCTCGGAAATGAAGGAGACAATCATCCAACTTACACTTCAACTTGAAAGTACTGAAAATGAACTTGGAAACGTATTGTTAGAGAACACCGATTTACAAAAACAAATAAGCAAGTTAACAACGGAAAACAACACCTTGAAATCCTTATGCCATTCTTCCTCAATATTTCCAAATCCTGCTTCAAGCTGTAAGAAAAAGAAGCAAACTCTGTCACAACAACACAACTTAAGCTCTGCGCCGTCCTCTCCATCGTTATCCTTATTAAAAGTCGAGAGATGTGACCATGTGCTACGCTTGAAACAAGAAATTTTAACCCTGCAACAACAGTTACAGACCGCAGAGCAGGAGATTATAACCCTTACACAGCGCATTGAATTATTGTCAATGGAACGTAATCAGTGCCGTAACAATACTTCTGAAACAGTCAGTCACGAATCAAAGCAGGACATTCTGAACATCTCTACTGCTAAGACTTACACTCCCGTAAACAGGAAAAATACCATTATACCCGAGAAGAAGATATATATTTTCGGATCCCAACGTTGCGTCGGATTAGCAGCAGCCATCTCACATTCGAGAGCAAATACTCAGTACGAGAGATATAGAATCGTTGCCGAAACGAAACCAAATGCACCGTGCAATGAAATAGTAGGGAACTGTTTAAACATTAAACTCTCAACAGACGATAAACTCGTAATCTGCGTGGGTGAAAATGACCTTAACTTAAAACTAATCTTGTCTCAATTGCAAATTATATTAGAAACTTTCAAAAATAACACAGTCTTTGTGCTGAGTGTCGAAAATAACGTGTACATAAATGTCAATAAGCTAAACTACTCTTTAAAAAACATATGTATAAAGTTTAAAAAATGTCAATTTATAAAACAAACTTCTACAAAAGTATCGGAAATTTGTAAGTCACTGAATCATCATATAGATTATGCCGATTATACTGATAAATACTTGAATCCTAGTGAAATTCGAAAGAGAATAGCTAACAGCAAATCAAGTTTTAAATCGAACATTGGTGTACAGGAACCTAAAAAAGGGACAATTCCCTACTACTTCAAAAAGAAAAACCGTCCTGAAAGCACAAAACCTTTAGAGTATAATACTTCTACTCTATCCGGTTCTAGGGTTCACAAAGGAACCATACCGTATTTCTTTCCTGTTTTAAACAAGAGTGACACATTTTTTCGTGTCTCAAGTCAGTAAAACGAGCGATTTCAAAATATTACATCAGAACATTGCTAGCGTACTTTCCAAGCAAGAGTTACTAGAAATTACTATTCAGGAATTAAAAGAAGTAAATAATGATCCAGATGTAATATGCTTGTCTGAAACTTTTATAAAAAAAGGTAATGAAAATTATGTAAAAATATATGGCTATGAATTGGCAACTAGCTACTGTAGAGATAAACAAAGGGGCGGAACTTGTATACTAATAAGGAAAGGATTAAATTTTAAAGAAATTCCTTTGATAAAAAACTATGCAACATCTAACATGTTTGAAGCCTGTGGCCTCGAGCTGTTGTGCACTAGATTAATAATTATATGTGTGTATAGAACACCCCAATCTGACCCGAACCTGTTTTTAGCAAAACTATATAATCTTTTACATGATCTATTAAAAAAATACAAATCTAAGGTAAATATAGTCGTGACGGGAGATTTTAACATAAATACTTTAAAAAAAGGCAGTATTACAAATGAGCTCCAAGATTTGACTTACAATTTTGACTTAAAAATTCATATCAACGTTCCCACACGCAAATTTTCCTGTATTGACCATATCTTGAGTAACATTTCCAACGCAACAGCAACCGTCTTGCCTCTGCATCTGTCAGATCATGATACAGCTCAAATGTTAAGCTTTCCTACTAAACGCACACCAGACAAAGCTCCGATATACTACATTTTTAAAAGAGACTACAATTTAGTAAATATACGGAAATTCAAAAAATGTTTACAAAATCTTTCTTGGTCTGACATCTATAAAAACAATGACGCAAATTCCGCATTTAATGATTTTCATGAATTGTTGTGCATTTTTTATAATCTATGCTTTCCCAAAATAAGAGTTAAAATTAACGCAAATAATAAGAACACACAAAAGTGGATAAGCAAAGGATTGAGAAACAGTTGCAGAACAAAACGGAAATTACGTTATCAATACTACAAAACCAAAAATAACTATAATAAAATTAAATATCAAAATTACTCAAAACTGCTAAAAAAATGTATTTATGGCTCAAAAAAGAATGCAAACATAAACTATATTAACACACATCATAACAAATGCCAAGCTACTTGGGCTGTCATTAAAAATGAAATAAATAATGCGACTCCCAAAAATAACATAGAAACCATAAAGCTAAACGATACAGTAATTACAGACCCTGCAGAAATGGCTTCGGTATTTAACAACCATTATGTTAATTTAACGCATGCACCTACGCAAACAAGTGTTGGACAAAGCTTCATGAAAAATAAGTGTATGAACTCGATGTTCCTTAAACCAATGCTGGAAAGCGAGCTCCGACAAGAAATAATGTCCCTGTCCAACACCAGATCTGAGGGCTATGATGAAATTAATACTAAAATCTTAAAAGCCTGTTGTCCTGAACTGACTGGTATCTTGACTCATCTGATAAACGCATCATTTTCAGCAGGAGCTTTTCCTGATAAATTAAAGCTAGCCATAATAAAGCCGATATTCAAAAAGGGAGACAAATTTGACATTAATAATTATCGACCCATAACATTAATACCCATCTTATCAAAAATTTATGAAAAGTGTATGTATAAAAGGCTAATTGATTTCTGTACAAAATTCGAAATAATAAGTAAAGAACAGTTTGGATTCCAAAAAAACAAGTCGACGTCATTAGCTATTTTCTCTCTCATAAAATCAGTACTTTCAAACGTCAACAATAATTATTTGACTACTGGTCTTTTCTTTGATTTATCGAGAGCATTTGATCTGGTGTCACATAAAATATTAATAGATAAATTAGAGTCTGTTGGGATTAGGGGACCTGCTCTTCGCTGGATATCGTCCTACTTAAGTAATAGGCAACAACGTGTCATAATAAATAAAATAAACAAAAATAAAGAAATGATACCCTACTCATCAGAATATAAGCATAATAAATACGGCGTACCCCAAGGAAGCGTTTTAGGACCAATATTATTTCTAATATATATAAATGACATAATACATATAACAAAGCACAAATGCATCTTATTTGCTGACGATATATCAATTATAGTGACATCCGATAGAAAGCAAAATACCATCGCAGATCATGAATTTGACATTAATAATACAATAGATACATTACTGCATTGGCTTGACATAAACCGTTTAAAAATTAATTTAGATAAATCCGTTTTCATTCAATTTAATCAATCAAATAACTATAAAAATAATATCAAGCTAAATATAAATAAAATTAAGGAGGTCACGCATACTAGGTTTTTAGGCGTAATAATAGATAAGGATATTAACTGGAAAGAACACGTAGACAATGTTAGTACTAGAATTAATAGGTTCGTTTACGCATTAAAACAGGTTAAAAATGTAACTAATCTAAAAACTGCTATTATGTCATACCACGCATATGTAGAATCATTACTGCGTTACGGACTTATTATGTGGGGTAATAGCGTTGAACTAAATAGAGCATTTGTCGCTCAAAAAAAGTGCATAAGAGCAATGTATGGACTTAAACCTGATGATACATGTCGACCAATATTTAGAAAACTTGGTTTGCTGCCGCTACCTTCTCTTTACATTTATGAAACTTGTGTGTTTGTAGTTAAGAATAGGGAACTGTTTAAGACAGCAAACGAAATTTGTTCTCGGCACAGAAGAGATCCCTATAAACTGGTTCTGAATGATGTCCCAAGACTTACTAAATATAATAAAAACTGCCTAGCAATGTGTGTACGTATTTATAACCATATTCCAAGCCACTTCAAAACATTGAGTCCAAGATTGTTGAAAATTAAATTGCACAAGTGGTTAAATGAATGTAGTTTTTACAATTTAAAAGAATTTATGGATAAGAAATGTTGATTCTTTGCCTCCCAACATTTTGCTTGTCACTATGTACCTAGATACCTTCATAAAACTTTCAAATTTTGCATGCTATATCATAAAATAGCTAAACATGTTTGTACCATTTCAATTCTATGTAACACCATTTTATACCATGTTTTACGCAAATAAAGAATTTATTATTATTATTATTATTATTAAAATATTATGTACATTGATACCATATAGCCTCGCTGACTGGCCATAGAAAGGCTTGAGCCATTCTTATATCGTACTGAGGCCTTAACATCATCATCATCTTCCTGCCCTTGTCCCGTGTTATTTGGTGTCGGCGCAACACGTTTTTTTCTTCCATTCTGCCCTGTCACTCGTCATACTATCACTAACTTCCTTTTCTTTCATATCACTCTTAACACAATCCATCCATCTTTTCTTTGGTCTCCCTCTCCCTCTCCATCCATCCACATGTAAACTCATAACTCTTTTAGTAACATGCGTTTCATCTCTCCTCTTCACATGACCATACCAAGACAAACGATTCCCTAACAACGATTCGGATCGAGGAAAAAAATATCAGCTGTTCAGTACATTAGGCAAATATAAATGTACTGAACAGCTGATATTTTTTCGCGATTTCAGGTTTGTTCCCATAGTAAAAGTTGTTTGTTATCATGAGCACAATCACGTGTTTAAGTATCGTACACTAATTGCCAGTCACCCTATATAGCTCCATCCCTTTAATAGTTCAGTTTAGGTTGTAAAATAATAAAAATAAATAATCTTCTTCTTTTCGATTCGATGGTAAACTCGTCAAACTGTTTGGGCCCAATAGGTGGCTACATTAATAGCAACATCGGTAGCACTCATCAAATCCTCCAAAGTGCAGGTGTATGGGCACTTGGGGCATTCTAATATGTGGCTCATGTTTTGAACAGGAGCACCGCACTCACATTGAATATCCGAGGGGTCTATAAAACCCTATTTTGCCAAGTTGTGTTAATAAATAAATAAATAATAACTAAATAAATAATAATAAAAGCGTTTATTTTTCTCCACCACATAATGCAAAAATAACAAGTCTTATGTACATTACATTGTTACAGTATACATTCAGTCAGAAAAGTATCGGGAATGGATGATTTGTTTATGGTTCCAAATTCAAATTTTTGTTTTTTTTTTTGTTGTTGGTAGATTGGCACAACTGTTTTCCATTTTGGCGCGGAGTTTGAATTGCATCTGTTATTTATATTAAATACAGTGCTGTTTTTAGTTATATCACATCTAGTGTGTATTGCGAATTTCATAATGGACAAAAACATCGAACAAAAAGTTTTTCTTAAATTTTGCATCACCAATGGAATTTCGTGTTCGGAGTCACTGAAAATGTTACAGAAGGCTTACGGTGAATCAATTAATCAAAAACACGTGCTTATGAGTGGTACAAAGTGTTCAAAAGCAGTCGAGATGTGATAGACGATTTGCCTCGCTCTGGTAGGACATCAACGTCTTCAACTGAAGTTAACATAGCAAAAGTGAAGTCCTCATCCAACTTTGAGAGAGATAGCCGCCAAACTTTCTGTATCTCACGAGTCGATCCGTACCATTTTAACTAATCATTTGGGTATGAAACATGTTACCGCTCGGCTAGTCCCAAAAGACCTGAATTTTCTCCAAAAACTCAATCGCATGAGAGTCGCTGAGGACATACTAGAACGAGTCAATTCCGACCCAACACAACATTCATAAAACGCGTTGTTACTGGTGACGAGACGTGGTTTACGAGTTTGACATGCAAACTAGTCAACAAGCCTCGGAGTGGCGCCTTCCAACTGAACCGAAACCGAAAAAATTCTTGGATTTTGCACCACGATAATGCGCATTCGCACAAGGCTATCATTGTGAACGATTTTTTGACTATACACTCAACAAATACCATCGAGCAACCACCATATTCACCAGATATGGCTCCAGCCGACTTCTTTCTTTTTCCTAAACTCAAATTACCACTTCGTGGCACCCGTTTTCAATCGGTAGAAGACATAAACGTCGACGTTCGGTCGGGCCGGACGGGGTGCCACCTTTCATTGTGAAAGATTGTAGGTCTGTGTTGGCACGACCGCTTTGGTATTTATTTAATTGTTTTTTGAGGGATTGTTCGTATCCGGAGGGCTGGAAATTGACGAGGGTGACTCCAGTACCTAAAGGAGCTCCAAGCTCTGATGTCAGTGGATATAGACCTGTAGCAATACTCTCTGCATTTGCAAAAGTCTTCGAGTCTGCGTTGTGCTCTAGTATCCACTCGCAAGTAGCATCACAGCTCAACGACGCGCAGCATGTTTTCCGGCCGGGTCGCAGCACCAATTCAAACTTAATGTGTTTCATGAATCAAGCCACTACGGTGCTGGACTCTGAGCCGGGTGCCCAACTGGACGTCGCCTACTTCGATTTCAGGAAGGCATTTGATAGTGTGGATAATGACATGCTTTTAAATAAATTTGCAAGGGTTGGTTTTACCCCAGCCCTTCTAAAGTTCTTCTCGAGCTACTTGAGCGGCCGTAAACAAATTGTCGACTACGCAGGCTACACTTCAGACCCGTATTGCACCCTTACGGGGGTAAGTCAGGGAACAAATTTAGGACCCTTAGAATTTATTATAATGATTAATGATCTACCAGAAATCATTAAAAGCGCTGGGTGTTTATTATTTGCGGACGATCTGAAGCTGTTCTTACGGATAACGGACGAATCGCACTGCGAAGAGCTCCAGGGGGACATTGATCGGGTGGTTGCGTGGAGTAGAGAGAACAATTTGCTTTTCAATGTTGCAAAATGTAATGTTATGTCCTTTACGCGAGCCGTGATACCCCGACGTCACGAATATACCATGGAAGGACACGTGATACCGCGGGTAGGGTCAGTGCGAGATCTTGGGGTCACTTTCTCTGAGGACCTGACATTTCGAAATCATGTCGTGCAGGTATGTAAAAAAGCCTTCAAGAATCTTGGATTTGTGAAATCGTTATATAACGCATTGGTGCGAAGTAACCTGGAAACGAGTGCTATCATCTGGAATCCTTATGAAAGTAAATATTCTATGATGGTGGAAAAGATGCAGAATAAATTTACTCGGTACTTATACATGAGGCAATTTGGCGTATACCCTTTCTATCCACTTATGTATCCAACCCTCTTTGTTATAGGGATGGTTGGTTACTATAAGTTGGAGGTAAGGCGCAATCTCGCTCTTACAAAGTATGTGTTTTTGGTTTTACGGGGTATCCTAAATAATCCACAAATACTGGAATCGTTGAGATTGCTCGTTCCAAACAGCAGACTGCGCCCAGGACCGAGAGAAAGGCTGTTTAAAGTCCCGGTAGCCCGCACAAATCTGTTAAAGTTCGCACCCGTGACTCGGGCGGTTGAAATACTTAATAACGTCTCTCTGCGGTTAGATATTTTTTCTTGCACATTGGCGGAATTTGAGAGGGTGACAATAAGTGTGTTGACCTCTGTGTAACTTGTGCCGGTTCTTCAGGGCGCTGCTTGAGGATCATGTATGTAATTATGTTGCCTACTACTACACTAATGAATATTTGATCAGTCTGTGGGTGGCGTCTCTGAGTGCGGCTATTTTGCGACTACATTTGTTATCTTGGGTATGCCTGTTAAAACAATTGTATGTGTTATTAAATAAATAAATAAAATAAATAAATAAAGGAGAGAACTGAACTCAATTCCGGAAACAGCATTTAAAAAATGTTTTGATGATTGGATTATTCGTTGGCGTAAGTGTATCGTTTCTGAAGGAGCATACTTTAAAGGTGATAAAATAAATTTGGGTTTAAAGACATATTATAAATTTGTAACTAACTAGCTTCTGCCAGCGGCTTCGCACGCGTGAAAGTCGATTTCTCCATGCAAACTTCCAACCCCCGTTTTACCCCTTAGGGGTAGAGTTTCGTAAAATCCGTTCTTAGCGGATGTCTACACCCTGTATTTAACCTACCTGCCAAATTTTAAGTTTATATGTGTTACAGTTTTTGAGATTTCGTGATTAATCAGTGAGTAGTATTTCGCTTTTATATATATAGATTAAAAACAAACTAGGGTGTGAAAGTGTGTAAAATGGATCGCGTTAAGAGGGCCCTTCCACACCTATCGTCAACCTTGGGCACGCCACAATTATGGCGGTAAGTCCCTTCTTTGAGGCGTGGTTGGAAAGACCTCACGGCGTCCTCACCTTCCGCATGACGCAGGTTCTCACCGAACACGGGAAGTTCGGGAAGGTCCTGCACCGGATTCGTGCGGAAGCGACGCCCGGGTGTCGCCACTGTGTGGACCGCCCGGAGGACACGGTGGAGCACACGGTGGAAGTGTGCCCCGCTTGGGAAGAGCAACGCCGTGTCCTCGTGGGGGCGATCGGCGGCGGCGATCTCTCGCGCCGGGCCTTGGTACAGGCCATGGTCCGAAGCGAGGAGGAGTGGCAGGCGGTCGCCTCCTTCTGCGAAGCAGTAATGCTAGCAAAGGAGGCGGCCGATCGCGTGAGGCAACGGCAACGGTCCTCACGCCCCAACCGCCGCCGGGATTCCGATCCCGATTTCCGGCCACCGTAGGCGCGGGCTTGCGGACGGCGGGCAATGGGTGGCCCGTCGTCTGACCGTCCGGTAACCATCCGGACCGAGCCCAAGTCGTCGACGGAGCGTATTATTCCGCGCGCGCCTCAGGGAGATGTCAGCAAATCGTAGGGGCCCAGCAGGGTCGAAGCCTACTGGGGCCATGGGTAGTGTGAAAACGAAACCGTGGCCCTGGGACGAAGGCAACGAAGGAACAGGAGTGGGTTTTTAGTCAGTAAAAGTCTTACACTATCTCCCGCTCCGCCCAAGAGCGGGATTTGTCATAAGATGATTTTCCCACCTATAAAAAAAAACCTATCGTCAACCTGAACATGGTTTAAAAGCTTGCCGGTTCATCCAACGCAATCCAATGCAATATTTGATAAAAAGCCATTGGGCACTCGATAATATCGTCATTCACTCGAATATTTCACAAAACTTGATTAAAAAAATACGTGTTTTTTAAAAACTGTAAAAGTTTTTGGCCAAAATTTTTGTCATTCAGAATCTTGATCTTTGCAAGGCTTCTATTGTTATATATTTTTGACTTTTTTTAATTTTCGAGAATGGTTAAATTTCATGCAGAATAGCAGATTTCCATAGGTTTTTACTGGATTAGTTTTACATAAATTTAGAAATTGATCTCAATAGAAGCCTAGATATCCACAAGATATCTGTTTCCAAAATATCTAATCAAAATTGTGTAATAACTTCACAATCGTGTAAGAGCATTTTTTGTATGAAAAACAGTGAAAATGTATGTCGGTTTGGACGTTCTTAAGAGCTCTTCGCGTGGCCTCTGTTGTTATTTCAAACAACCTTTGTGTCCAGGTTTCGTATTCTCTGCGCACCCCGGACGAGTAAACTGGCGGACCGTGTCCACGGGTCTGCTGATCCAGTTCGTGTTCGGCATCATCTTCATCAGGTGGACCCCTGGGAGAGTTGCGTTACAGTGCTTCTCTGATAAGGTAAACTTGATAACTGGGCCTCAAGTCTGCTATTATAATGGCGTCATTATGACTTTCCAATGGTCAACCACTGACACTCCATTGAAAGAAGTGGCATAGAATGGTAATCGCGTACATATTGACAAATTAATGTCTGACGTATGCGCTAATCTGCTAAAATTTTGACAGTTCCTTTGATCAGTGACCCACCATTAGATCGTCATTGTGCAGTCATTGCTTTTAATAAGCTCGATATTGTCATTCTACCACGACTCTATTACGAGATCATTGACCGATCAATGATCGATCATTATGAATTAGCAGATTACGAACTTTTAGCAAAATGACAATGGGATCGTGTTGGCATGACGAATTTATAAAAATAGCAGACTTGGGCCCCAGAACATGGTAGTGTGTGTGTCACGTGGTAAGAACCATAATCGTTACCGTCCGCACAAATCTGTTAAAGTTTGCACCCGTGACTCGGGCTAGCGTCTCTCTGCGGTTAGATGTTTTTTCTTACACATTGGCAGAATTCGAGAGGGTGACACTAAGTGTGTTGTCCTCTGTGTAACTTGTGCCGGTTCTCCAAGGCGCTGCTTGAGACTGACCATCGATTATTATGTATGTATGTTGCCTACACTAATGGCTATTTGATCAGTCTGTGGGTGGCGTCTCTGAGTGCGGCTATTTTGCGACTACATTTGTTATCTTAGGTATACCTATTAAAACAATTGTGTGTGTTAATTTATAAATAAATAATATCTCAATCACATCTCGTCGTACCAATCAAGACCCGCTAAATTTAAATTTAAATTTTCTTGTTAACAGATATTCAAATTGGTATAGGGAATCTAAACAGAAAAGGAGTAAATTTTATTATTATATATATTAACTGCTGCAGCCCGCGTGAAAGTAGGTTTCTCCATACAAACTTCCAACTCCCGTTTTACCCCCTTAGGAGTGGGGTTTCGTAAAATCCGTTCTTAGCGGATGTCTACACCCTATAAGGAACCTACCTGCCAAATTTTAAGTTTTTAGGTGTTATAGTTTCTGAGAAGTGAGTGGTATTTCGCTTTTATATATACACCACTAGTTTTTAATTACTACAAATACTTAAAGTGCTTATTAGAAAAGTCTTGTTATTATTTAAGGAAAGTCTCAATAAATAATATTCATAAACAGCATTTGTATTTATATCCCAAAATGTCACTCAATTTATGGAAATATTGATCAGGCTATTGATTATGAATGAAAAACAATGGAAAAACTGCGCGTAGTATTTTCTAGTAGCAATCTAATGTTATGAATAATTCATTCAATTATGAATTTACCAATTATGACAAATTTTCGTGGACATGCAATTTTGGGATTTCGTTTTTTTTTACTTTTGACTACATAAATATGATCAGTAACGGGTACGGATAGAGCCCAATTTTTTTTTGTACTAATTTAAAAATAGGGGTGTTTAAATGAGCATTCGAACCAACCGTTCGTTTCAACCCCAAACTGCTCCGAAATATAACAGTAAATAAGGTTGTTATATTTCCGCCACTTGAGGTTTTCCGCAACCGCGATAGCAGCAGGCTTGACTATACTGAATTTCTATATTTCCTCAGGTAGCAACATTCCTGTCCTATGGAATTGAAGGTGCAGCTTTTACTTTTGGAGAACTGCTTGTGAGAACTGAAAAGGTCTTCGCGTTCAGCGTGAGTATTGTTTATTATTTCTTTAATTAGTGCATCTATCATCATCATCATCATTTCAGCCGAAAGACGTCCACTGGCTTATCCTACATATGCCTCAACCAAGTGTCATCATAACGAACGGTCCTGTGCGTCTCACATCCATCGGATTCCCGCAACCCTCACCAGGTCATCGGTCCAACTTGCGGGAGGCCTTTTAACGCTACATCTTTCGGTACGAGGTCACCACTCCAGAACTTTAGTGCATCCGATTCTGTAAAATGGCGATTTTAAGGTACGGTACACCATACAAGCTTCACTGTCTTGGCTTGTTTGAGACTTTTGTTAAGTCATGACCACGTTTCAGAACCAAATGTCATTAATGGCAACACGCACCTTCGTCTTAAGACAATGTGGTGTGCCATTGCCGAAATACCACGCAGGTCCCCGAACGTTGTCTGGCCGAGTCGGATTCGATGATTGATCTCTTTCTCGAAATATCTCTTACTACAAACACATCTGTCTGGAGCAGTGGTGGCCGAGTGGTAACGGCCCCGACTAACGAATTTTAGGTCGCGCTGGTTCAAACCCAGCCAGGCGCATTACTTTGTGTAATTTATTTCATGACCGCTGTTCTCAAAACGGTGAAGGAAAACATCGTGAGGAAACCGGCATGTCCTAGAACAAAAAATTCGAAGACGTGTGACATCCACCAATCGCACTGGGCCCGCGTGGTGGATTACGGTCCATTCCCTCTCTTAGAGAGAGGAGGCCTGAGTCCCAGCAGTGGGAACATTAAAAGGCTGAATATGCCTACGTATGTACAAACATATCTAATCCTTCCTTTTTCCCTTCGCAGACCCTCCCAGTAATCTTCTTCTTCAGCATGCTGGTGGAGATGTTGTTCTACTGGGGCGCACTGCAGTGGTTCTGCCTGAAGCTGGGACTGCTGCTTAGGACTGCTACCGCCACGACCGTGTGTGAGAGTGTCATCGCCGTTGGGAATGTATTTCTGGGAATGGTAAGTTTTAGCGCTAACTAACTATAGAACATTGTAATATAATAAACACACAACCTGATATTGGTATAATTATTCAGAAGCGGCTGCTGAATACATTTTAGCTATTTTTACACAAAAAGAACCTAATTCTTTTTGTTTATCCAAAAATAATCAATAATAAAGTATTTTAGATTAAAAAAAAATACCTATTTTGATAAAATCTTGATAAATTTTGATGGCGTCACTAGCGTGTTTGTATAAGCGTGCTTTTAGATACCAATACTGTTGTGCTACCAGTGTCGTGTGTCGATCGATGCCCATATTATTTACCTACAATTAGGAAAGGGAAAGGAAAGGTTTGAGTATCCTATTGTGGGCAGGGGCGCCGACTCCGTGGGTGCTCGGGGGCTCGAGCACCCATGAGAAATAAACAGTGGATGCCGAGCACCCTTGAGAATAGACATCAAGAAACAGATCAGTAATCGCCTTTCAGGTTACGTATAAATTATAATATTTCTTAATAATAAAAACTAGTTTCATTTTTATCTATTAGTTTGTTTTTATATTTTTATCAAACATAATTAGTAATTAAAGTACGCAGTATGCAAGTAGGACATTTATTTATTTGTCGGTCGATCAGTGTGCATTTCTCTTCACACACTTCGCCACTTTTTCGAGTCATCAAATGAGCACCCATGAGGTTTTGCAAAAGCCGGCGCCCCTGATTGTGGGGCATTGGAATAAGGTACACAGTTCGGGTGGTGTAATATATAATGGTTTGACATTTAAGAATAAGTAGGCATAAGGTACTAACATAGTTTAAACTTTTAACAACAATTTTATATGGAATTAAGTATGTTCTTAATTTTAAATTATTATTCCGTTTATTCAATAACATTAACATAGGTATTTAAAAAGAAAAAAAATGTGTTTAGTACATAAAACTTATTGCGTCACGGTCTATAAGGCGTCCATTACACGGTCATGCAAGCGTCAATCAAAACCATCAATCATGAATGATGTTTGAATGACGGAATTTTATCGCCATACGTTTTTCGTCATGCAAACGTCAGTCATCGCATTACACGGTAGGTTTTTCGTCAGTCAAAATATTTGACTGTGGCAAAACTGACAGCAAAACCTATCGTGTAATGGACGCCTAAGTTATGTACAGTCAAATGGGGTGAATAGAAACTTAGGGGTAAATAGAAACAAAACTTCAAAGAGTATTTTCATGATATTTAAATATTTTTTGCAGCATTTAACTATATATTTGTTATTCTAAAAAGTTGATGCTTTGTTAGAAGCCGATAATATGGTATCAAAGTGAAAAACCAAACCAAAGTTTTGTTTCTATTCACCCCTGCGTTTCTATTCACCCCGTTTTACGGTTTAAGCGTCCTGGCGTGCTAGTCTCTAAGAAAACAGCCTTGAGCGCAGCGCTGGCCGCAGCGACGAAATCCATATAGGTACATTGGATTAACAATCTAATGTATAGGACCATTGGATTGTTAATCCTATGTACGTCTCTCAAGGCTGTTTTCTTATAGAATAGTACTGCTATAATGATTGAGTGGTATCTTCATAGTTCTCACTTTTCAGACGGAGTCTGTGCTTCTGATAAAGCCGTACCTCGCTCTGCAGACCCCATCAGAGCTTCACGTCGTCATGTCTTCTGGTTTCGCTACTGTATCAGGTAAAATAGCAATAAGTACCTAATATGTATTTTTCAACAAGATTCCTGAGGCCCTATCACCCTACACTACAAGGTCTTATATAGGGTGACTGGTAATTAGTGACCGATACTTAAACACGTGATTGTACTCATGATTACAAACAACTTTCCCAAAGAAACTTTTTTTATATACTCAATAGTTTTATCACAATAACAAAACAGCTGTTTGAATCTAAGGCTGTTTGTAATGCGCGCGCGCCTGCGACCGGCGCCCTCAGCTCGGCTCAGCTGTTAGCCACGTGACGTCGTCGTACCTACAATAGTGATCCCCACCAACTGTGTTCCCACGTTGTCGTCGTGGTGGGGCTTGCGTGTCTCTGTGATCTTGAGGGCTATGCCGGTAGAGCTACTCATGCCGGAAGGCCTCAAGTGAGAGACCAGACCAAGAGGAACACACTCAGGGCGGAGTCCAGACGGACCGCCACGGAGGGTGCGCTGTCCAAAAGCATCGGCACCAACAGCTGTTGGTGTCTTTGGACAGTGGGTTTTGGAGAGTGGGTTCGCCTCTGGTACATGTCTGCATATCAGACACGACCATGATGGCGAACGTGTTTATTGGGGACCCCACCCCATTGACAAAAAGGCAAAGCTGTGTTCAGCACCACTATGAGCGCGAGTAATAAAAATAATATTACCCCAGGAGGGTACCTGCATGCAGGAGAATCCCTCCCCGAGCAGAGCTCGGGCTGCCCCTCGTATTCTGGGGGGGGCAATTACCGCCTCGGGTCTTCGGACCCCGTACCGTCCTCTGTGGACGCACTGAGCCAGGGTGGCTCACCCGCCGGTAGCGTGGAGTCCCTGGGACCCGTTCCCAGCACATCCGCGGCGCCAGCGGGTACCGAACAGGCCGGCAGGAGCTTCGGCCTTAGGGAGGTGAGCGGAGATGCGGTGTCGGATTCCGATACCGGATCTTCGCTCACCCCAGAGATAATGGAGGTTGCAGACACCCTTCCCAGGAGGAACCAGTTCCTCCGGAAGCGCCCCATGTCGGGAGTCGGTCAGGGGTCGTCTTCTGATGAGGCTTCGGCCCGCAAGATTTCCACCGCTGGGCGGGGGGCGGGCCGCAAGACAGGAAGGGGTAGGGGGCTCACTGCCCAGGATGCAGCCAGGCGATCCCTGGAAATCGCCAGGGAGGGGCGCCACTCCGGGGCAATTAGCGGTCAGGGCAGTCCCTCGGAGCCTTCTGCAAGCGAGCCAGATGGCATGGAGGAGGCGATGGCCAGATTCACCGAGGTTGTGGTCGCCGCCTTAACGAGCGTGTCTAAAAAAAGGGAGAAGTCAAAGAAGAGGGAAGCTATCTCCCAAGGCACGACCTCAATTACGGAGGCACTGGGTACCGTCTTGGAGCCCCTCAATAAGAGGATTGGGCGGCTCGAGGCGGACCTGGCTAGTCTCCGAGGAGCTGGCCCCGAGACGGCGCCAAAAGGAGGACGCAAACGGTCACAGCCCCAGTCACAGCCCCAGCCAGAGAGCGAGGTCCTGACCCTGCTGCGGCAGGAGCTGGCTGCCTTCCGGCAGCAGCAGCAGCAGCAGCAGCAGCAGTTTCAGCAGCGGGTGCAGCAGTAGTTCTCCGTTCTGGAGGGCATCGTTCTGCGCCCACCGCTTGCGGCCTCCGGCCAACGGAAGGCGGCATCATACGCCGCCGCCGCCGCGATCCCAGCTGTTGCGCCCAAGCCGGGCCTGTCGGGACAAGCAAAACGCGGGTCTACGGTGGTGTCGGAACCCGCGAGGCCAGCCCCGGCAGATAAGCAACAGCAGAGGAAACCTGTTCCCCCCCCTAAAAAAGGCAAGGCGGCAAAAGCTCCTGCTGCGGTGGCGAGCCGGCCTCCTTCGCTACCCGAAACTGTAGAGTCTCCGGCCGACGCCGAATGGCAAGTGGTCGGAGAGAAAAAAAGGGTGGGCAAGGCGGCTAGGGCGGCCAAGAAGCGCGAAAGGCGGCAGCAGCGCAAGAAGAGGGCCCTCGCTGCTAGGCTTCGCGCCCCGACATCCGCAGCTGTAGTGATCACATTACAGCCAGGTGCGGAAAAGAAGGGCGCGACCTACAACGAGGTGATGACCAAGGCGAAGCGGGCGGTGGACCTCACCGAGTTTGGCATCGCCGGGGGATTGCGAATGAGGACCACCGCAACCGGAGGCCGCATGCTGGAAGTCCCTTGTGCGGACAGCGGCCCCACCGCGGACGCTCTGGCGGAGAAGATACGAGCGTCCCTAGACGCGGAGGTGGCCCGAGTATCCAGGCCCACGAAATGCATCGATATGCGCATTATGGGCCTGGACGACTCCGTGACGGAGGACGAGGTGGTGGCCGCGGTCGTCAGGACGGGAAAGTGTCTTGGCGACCAGGTGCGGGCAGGCACTATCCGTGCCGACAACACGGGCATGCGAACCGTCACGGTGAACTGCCCCGTGTCGGCGGCCAAGGCCATAACTGGGGAGGTCAGAAGGCTCTTGGTGGGCTGGGTTTCAGCGCAGGTGAAGCTGCTGGAGCCCAAACCTCTGAGGTGCTTCCGTTGCCAAGTGGGCCACCATGCAGGGGTCCACTGCACCTCGGAGGTGGACAGAAGCGATCACTGCTTCCAGTGCGGTCGGCCCGGCCACAAAGCCGTAGCCTGTAACGCTGCACCTCACTGTTATGTGTGTGCAGCGGCTGGCAAGCCAGCCGAACACCGAGCTGGGAGCAGGAACTGCGTTCCCCCAACCAAAGCCAGGGGTAAAGGCAAGAGGCCCTCCCCCACCACCGCCGTCACCGCCGCAGCCGCCGCTGCCGCAACCACAGCTACCGCCGCAACTGCCGCGGCAGGGCGCAGGGCCCTCACAGGGGGCTCGGGAGGAGACTGTAATGGAATGCCAATAATTGCTCCATTACGTCTCCTCCAGGCGAATATCAACCACTGTGCCCCCGCTCAGGATCTGTTGCTCCAGAGCATGGCGCAGTGGTCGATTAACATCGCCGTGGTCACCGAGCCGTACTACGTCCCACCCAGGGCTGGCTGGGTGCAGGATCTGAACGGCTCGGTGACATTAATTTCGTCGGCCGCTGCCGGTACCCCGTCCCTAGAGGGTGTCAAGAGGGGACAGGGTTGCGTGGCAGCAAGGTTCGGAGACATCGCAGTGGTAGGTGTATACCTCTCCCCGAACCGAACTCTCGCCGATCTCCACAACTCCCTTATGGAGTTGAACATCGTCGTCGCCGGGTTTCAATCCCTCCCTGTGGTTGTTTGCGGGGACTTCAACGCCAAGAACTTGGCTTGGGGTTCCCGGTACACAGATACGCGGGGCCGGATGGTGGAGGACTGGGCCCTGGAGTCAGGCCTGGTCGTCCTAAACCGGGGTTCTGTCCCCACGTGCGTGCGGATGCAGGGCGAGTCCGTGGTGGACATATCGTTCGCAAGCCCCGCTCTGTCTCCGCGCGTCATTGACTGGCGCGTCATGGAGGGGGTGGAGACGTACTCAGACCACCGGTACATCCGGTTTGACGTTTCCGCCCAGGCCTCGACCGCGCCGGTCCGACAGAACCCGTGTGGTCCGCGGTGGGCACTAAAACAGCTGGACCGGGAGCTCCTCCTGGAAGCCGCTATCGTACAGGCCTGGGTGTCAGCACCGGACAGGCCTGTTGACATAGATGCCGAGGCGGAGTGGTTCCGGGAGGCCATGTCAGAAGTATGCGACGTGGCAATGCCCCGAGTCCGGCCAGGACGTGCCCGGCGTCAGGTCTACTGGTGGTCGCCGGAGATTGCGGAACTGCGCAAGGCATGCGTTGCCGCACGGCGCCGGTACACCAGACACCGCAGGCGCCGCATCCGCCCTCCGGATGCGGAGGCCATAGAGGTGGAGCTGTACGAGGGATACAGGGTGGCGAAGCGCACCCTCCGAGCGGAGATACGGCGAGCCAAACTACAGGCCCGCGACGTGTGGTTGGGGACTCTGAATGGAGACCCATGGGGACGCCCCTACAAAATGGTGCGTGATAAGCTCCGCGCCTGGGCTCCCCCGCTGACACAGAGTCTCCGGCCCCAGCTCGTGGAGGGTGTAGTGAACGCTCTGTTCCCATCAAGAGAGGAGCATTCTTCCCCGCCAATGGCTCCGCCTCTCGCGGTGTCCGACGCGGACCACGACGGCGATGGCGACGACACTCCAGAGGTGACCGAGGTAGAGATGAGTGTGGCGGTACGAAGGCTAAACGCTAAAAATACCGCCCCAGGACCCGATGGCTTACCTGGGAAAGCCTGGGTCCTGGCCATGGAGGAACTCGGGCCTCGACTAAGAGGGCTGTTTAGCGCATGTTTGGAGAGGGGCCAGTTCCCACTTCGTTGGAAGACCGGGAAACTGGTCCTTATAGCGAAGCCGGGGCGCCCTGCGGACTCTCCGTCTGCATACCGGCCCATAGTGCTGCTCGACGAGGTGGGCAAGCTCTTTGAAAGAGTAATTGCAGACCGCCTCGTCGCGCATTTAGCGCGGGTAGGGCCGGATCTTTCGGACAGCCAGTTTGGCTTCCGCAGGGGGCGCTCCACGGTGGACGCCATCATGCGCGTGCGAGCCCTCACGACGGGGGATGCGGTGTCCCGGGGCAAGGTCGTAGTGGTGGTGTCCTTGGACATCACCAACGCCTTCAACTCCCTGCCCTGGAGTAGCATTAGGAGGGCACTCCGGTATCACCAGGTGCCCGACTACCTCCGTCGTTTGATCGAGGCCTACCTGAAGGACAGGTTTATCATCTACCCTGGTCACGAGGGAGAGTGGAGACGGCGAGAGATGTCGTGCGGTGTTCCGCAGGGATCGGTACTAGGGCCGCCCTTGTGGAACATCGGGTACGACTACGTGTTGCGCGGCGACCTCCCCGACGGGGTCAGCGTGGTCTGTTACGCAGACGACACGCTGGTCCTGGCGCAGGGGGAGTCACACCAGGCGGCGGCCGAACTAGCGACACGTGGGGTTGCGACAGTCGTGGACAGGATCAAAGAGTTGGGACTCGAAGTGGCACTGCACAAGTCCGAGGCCATGTGCTTTCATGGCCCTCGGAACGCGCCACCACCGGGTTCCCAAATAACAGTAGGAGGGGTTCGCATCGACGTCGGGTCGACGATGAAGTACCTGGGACTTGTCCTCGACAGTCGGTGGAACTTTGTGGAGCACTTTCGACGTCTGACTCCCAAACTGCAACGGACCGGGGCTGCCCTAAAGCGGCTCCTGCCCAACCTTGGGGGTCCAGACGCCTCCTGCCGGAGGCTCTACGCGGGAATCGTTCGGTCCATGGCCCTTTACGGGGCACCGGTGTGGGCGCCGTCGCTGCAAAGGCGACCGGCGGCCATGCTGAACGCTTGCCAGAGGGTCATGGCCATCCGGATGGTACGGGGATACCGCACGATTTCCCGCGAAGTGGCGAGCCTCCTTGCTGGCCTGCCACCATGGGATTTGGAGGCAACAGTCCTTGCACTCATGCACGATTTGCGCGTGGAGATGCAACGCCGGGGCGAAACTCCCCAGCCGCGCCAAGTCGCGGCATGGCGGACAGAGTTCCGGCGGGATCTCATGGTGGAATGGCGACGGCGACTGTCGCAACCCAGTGCTGGGCACGCTACAATTATGGCGGTAAGTTCCCTCTTTGAGGAGTGGCTGGGGCGGCAACACGGCATCCTCACCTACCGCATGACGCAGGTCCTCACCGGACCTGGCAAGTTCGGGAGGTTCCTGCATCGGATTCAGGCGGAAGCAACGCCCGGGTGTTATCATTGTGCAGACCACCCAGAGGACACGGTGGAGCATACGGTGGAGGTGTGCCCCGCTTGGGCGGAGCACCGCCGTGTCCTCGTGGAGGCAATTGGCGGCAGCGACCTTTCGCGTCCGGCCCTGGTTCAGGCTATGGTCCGGAGCGAGGAGGAGTGGCAGGCGGTCGCCTCCTTCTGCGAAGCAGTAATGCTAGCGAAGGAGGAGGCTGCACGCGTGAGGGAACGAAGGTCCTCACGTCCTAGCCGCCGTAATTCCGACCCCGACTACCAGCCACGGTAGACGCGGGCTTGCGGACGTCGAGCACTGGGTAGCTCGTCGTCCGGCTGTTCGGTAATTAACCGGACCGAGCCCAGTCGTTAACAGCGCGTAGTGATCCTCGCGCTCCTCAAAGAGATGTCAGCAAACCGTAGGGGCCCAGCAGGGCCGATGCCCGCTAGCTAGGACCGCGGAGAATTTCTGAAAGGGAAACCCGTAGTCCTAGAACGCAAAGGGTAATTGAAGGATACAGGTGTGGTTTTAGTCAGTAAAAGTCTGACACGCCCTCGCGCTCCACCCAGAGCACGAGAAGTCATTTGGATGATTTCCCACCTTAAAAAAAAAAAAAAAAAAAAAAACCTACAATAGTGATAGAACTCCCGTGCAGCTTGCAAACCCATAGGTGTACGTAATCAGTGTATGTACCTACATGTTTCATTATTTAAACAGCTGTTTTGTTATGGTGATAAAACTAATGTAATATAAAAATTTTCTTTGGGAAAGTTGTTAGTAATCATGAGTACAATCACGTGTATAAGTATCGGTCACTAATTACCAGTCACCCTATATAATATACAAATATTCCACAACTATCACACAACGCCATCTAGTCTCAAGCTAAGCTGAACTTGTGTTATGAGTACTAGTCAACTGATAAACATACTTATATATTTCTAATACATACATATTATAGATAAATTACACCCAGACACAGAACAAATGATCGTGCTCACCACATTTGTCCTGGGTGGGAATCGAACCCACGACCTCCGGCATAGCAGTCAGGGCCACTAACCACTAGACCAACAAGCCAGTCAAATTATCTTAAAGGGATGGAGCTATATAGGGTGTATTACTCCATCCCTCTTTATCTCTCTCATGCTTGACATTTTAAGCTCCATCCCTTTAAGGCGTAAAGTCTCGTGAACATCTGGCCGGAATTAACAAACGTACAAACTTACACACATATAGGGTGACTGGTAATTAGTGTACGATACTTAAACACGTGATTGTGCTCAAGATAACCAACAACTTTTATTATGGGAACAAACCTGAAATCGCGAAAAAAAAATCAGCTGTTCAGTACATTTATGTTTGCCTAAAGTACCTACTGAACAGCTGATTTTTTTTTCGCGATTTCGGCTTTGCTCCCATAATAAAAATTGTTTGTTATCATGAGCGCAATCACGTGTTTAAGTATCGTACACTAATTGCCAGTCACCCTATATAAAACATTAAACGTAATATTTCAGTTTAACATTTTATACAGGAGAAATTTCACAATTTTATATTCACATAATTATACAAACAGGTAGATAAATATCTGTTAGCCATAAAAATATTTGTTTCATGAGGAAATCGAACCTGCGATACGCAGCGCCACTGCACCAACTGTATCATTCTCTACACTAATTACCAGTCACCCTATATATGTAAAACAAATTAAATACGTTGCCATACGAATGGTTATCGTGTTTACGGTTAGGCATTACATTGGTATTTGGGACAATAGATAACTGTAAGATATCAAAACCGGATTAAATTAGGTTTAAAAAAAAAAAGAAATAGTGCTTGACTGCGATCTCCCACCTGATGGTAAGCAGGGACGCAATCGTTGGTGGTGAAGCACACTGGTTAAATATACACAGTAAATTCGTAAATATCGAACTATTTGATAAAATATAAGAAAGATAATAATTATCGTTTATCGAAATGCCAAACAATATGGCCTCTAGTGACGTGTTTACTGATCCGATCGCGAAACGTGTTGATTGATTATGATCGTAACTTACCTACCTTACTTAATTTAAATAGATAACAAATCAGCTACCTATTTGGTAACCGACATGGTATCTACTTTACGTACCTACCTCTCGTGTGATCGAGGCCTACCTGTCGGACAGACACTCTCCCTGGTGACCAGGGTAGATGATGTCTACCCTGGTCACCAGGGAGAGTGGAAACGGCGAGAGATGTTGTGCGGTGTTCCGCAGGGATCGGTACTAGGACCACCCTTGTGGAACATCGGCTACGACTACGTGCTGCGCGGCGACCTCCCTGACGGGGTCAGCGTGGTCTGCTACGCAGATGACACGCTGGTCCTGGCTTAGGGAGAGTCCTACCAGGCGACGGTCGAATTAGCGACACGCGGGGTTGCGATAGTCGTTGATAGGATCCAGCAGTTGGGACTCGAGGTGGCGCTGCACAAGTCCGAGGCTATGTGTTTTCACGGCCCTCGGAGCGCGCCGCCTCAGCGCTCCCAATTAACGGTAGGAGGAGTTCACATCGGCGTCGGGTCGACGATGAAGTACCTGGGACTCGTCCTCGACAACCGGTGGAATTTCGAGGAGCACTTCCGACGTCTGGCTCCCAAACTGAATCGGACAGGGGCTGCCCTCAAGCGGCTCCTGCCCAACCTCGGGGGTCCAGACGCCTCCTGCCGGAGGCTCTACGCAGGCATCGTCCGGTCCATGGCCCTTTATGGGGCGCCGGTGTGGGCGCCGTCACTGCGAAAGCGACCGGCGGCCCAGCTGAACGCGTGCCAGAGGGTCATGGCCATACGGATGGTGCGGGGATACCGCACGGTTTCCCGTGAAGCGGCGAGCCTCCTTGCTGGCCAGCCACCATGGGATCTGGTGGCAACAGGCCTTGCACGCATGCACGATCTGCGCGTGGAGATGCAACGTCGGGGTGAAACTCCGCTGCCGCGACAAGTCGCGGCATGGCGGACAGAGCTCCGGCGGGGTCTCATGGCAGAATGGCGACAGCGACTATCGCAACCCAGTGCTGGGCACGCCATAATTATGGCGATAAATCCCCTCTTTGAGGAGTGGCTGGAAAGGCAACACGGCGTCCTTACCTTCCGCATGACGCAGGTCCTCACCGGACATGGTAAGTTCGGGAGGTTCCTGCACCGGATTCGTGCGGAAGAAACGCCCGGGTGTCACCATTGTGTGGACCACCCGGAGGACACGGTGGAGCACACGGTGGAGGTGTGCCCCACTTGGGCAGAGCAACGCCGTGTCCTCGTGGGGGCGATCGGCGGCGGTGATCTCTCGCCGGTCCTTGGCAGGCCATGTTCCGGAGCGAGGAGGAGTGGCAGGCGGTTGCCTCCTTCTGCGAAGCAGTAATGCTAGCAAAGGAGGCGGCCGATCGCGTGAGGCAACGGACCTCACGCCCCAATCGCCGCCGGGATTCCGATCCCGATTTCCGGCCATCGTAGGCGCAGGCTTGCGGACGACGAGCAATGGGTGACTCGCCGTCCGACCGTCCGGTAACCGTCCGGACCGAGCCCAAGTCGTCGACGGCGCGTGCTGTTCCACGCGCGCCTCAAGGTGATGTCAGCAACTGTAGGGGCCCAGCAGGGTCGAAGCCTACCGGGGCCAAGGGTCTGATTCTGAAAGGAAGACTCGGCCCTGGTACGAAAGGCAACGAAGGAACAGGAGTGGGTTTTTAGTCAGTAAAAGTCTGACACTATCTCCCGCCCCGCCTAAGGGCGGGGGATGTCATAAGATGATTTTCCCACCAAAAAAAAAACGTACCTACCTCATTTAAGATAAATTTACGCATTATCATCATATTTCAGGTCACCAAAGTCAGTTGTTTTCCACCTGTTACAAAATGTTTAAAAAAATATATGATGGATATAATTTAATTAAGAGCGTCCTTCCCGAAGTACATTTTCTTACAACCGCTCTTACGTGATTATGACGTTATTACATTATCTTTCTCTACACTTTTTGGAAACACAGATATCTTGTGGATATTATCTAGGTTTCTGTTGTAATTAAAACATATATTTGTGTAAAACTAATTCGGTAAAGACCTCTGAAAATTTTCTATTTTGCGTAAACTTTGGCCCTCCATAATAGCTATACTCATAAATTAAAAAAGTATAAATTCGGAATGATATATTTGTAAGTATTATTATTTTTTAATTATTTTTTTTTTACCTTTTGCATTATTCTCTTGTTGTTGTACACTGACAGCCCGAAATCTTTTCATTTCGTTCAGTCCATCCAAAAGGTTGTCTGGTAGAAATTGCCCTGTGCAATAAGACCGCCTATTGTACACTTATTTATATAAATGTTTGTCCTGTATTATGTTAAGGTGTGCAATAAAGTTATATAATTATAATAATGATGTATTTTTTTTCCAAAAACTTAAAAAAAAACACATATTTCCTGGAATTAGTTTTGTGAATTAGTCGAGTGAATGACCGAAATACCGAATGCAGCAGAGCGCTCAGGCGCTATCCCTCTTTTTTCGCATTGCCTCTTTATAAAAAAATGCGTTGGATGTACAAACAAGCTTTTAACTTTTTGAGTAGCGTAATTATAGACACAATAGAAAGACAATGGCGCGTTAACGCCGGCGTTATTGCGGGGATCAACAGCTTACACCATGCTCACGTTGACGATATTCGGGTCGGGAAAGGCCCTCTTAATTTATAAAAAGCTTTTTACAAAAAAAAAATAACCGACTTCACTAAAAAAAACACTAAAAAGATCAAAATAACTTTAATTTCGGAAGTCGGTGTTTCTCGGTATTATTATACAGTATCTTATTTAACACCGACTTCCGAAATTAAAGTTATTTTGATCTTTTTAGTGTTTTTTTTAGTGAAGTCGGTTATTTTTTTTTTGTAAAAAGCTTTTTATTTCACACTTTTTAGTTGCGATAGGTACACTTATAAGCAGAGTGCCAATTTCTCATGATAATTCCAATGAACCCAAACACTGCTAGGTTACATTGTTTTATTATGAAGTTCCTGTGTCTACCTTCCACCTTCCGGCTCCATCATCAAATCAGTTCGATAGTACCTTATAGCCAAAGTTCATCTCATGATAATTCTAATAAGCCCAAACACGGCTAGGATACATTGATTAATTTCGGAGTTCCAGTGCCTACCTTCCGGCTCCATCATTATCATCAGATCACTTCGATGATACCATTTTCAACGTAACTATTCAGAACCATTCATTCATTTGTATTGTCATAGTCGCATAAGTATCTTTATTGTGATATCTATGCGAGTATGAAGTTCCGTTGACTATTTCTGGTCTTCTTCGTCAGTTCCACTTCATCAAATGTTACTTTTTGACTGTAAATGCTTAAGTTCTCGATGAAAATACATAAATCACTATATAATTGCCTATAATATTTGAGGAGTTCCCTCGATTTCGCCAAGATTCCATCATCAGATCCCGACTTGGTGACTATGGGACCATTTGGAAAGTATACCCTTTCCAACAAAAAAAGAATTTTTCAAATCGGTTGGCAAGCGACGAAGTTATGCGCGAACAAACATAAAAAAAAAAAAAAATACAAACATCCGAATTGAGAACCTCCTCCTTTTTAGAAGTCGGTTAAAAATTGTATTCTTACATCTGATTGCAATGTATTACATATATCTATATCACATAATCTCCTCTAAGTACACACACTTATATTTTATCAGCACTCAATTTTTTGCTATCATTCCTTTATCAAATAATAATGAAATACTTTCCATATCTTAGCTAAGTACCTACATCTCATAAATAAATAATTTTGTTTATAATCTTATCCTAATAACAAGATAGAAAAAAAAAATGTAAAATAAAACAATAATTACGATGAAATTCGAAACATTAGCATTTGGATGAAATTCGGAACATTAGCATTTGGATGAAGTTCGGAACGTAAGCATTTGGACAAAATTCGGAACACCAACATTTGGATGAAATTCGGTACTTAGCATTTAGATGAAGTTCGGAACATTAGCATTTGGACGAAAGTCGGAACATTTGCATTTAGATGATTTATTTATTTATTTATTTATTTATTTATTTACAAGCACTTGTACAACGTTACGGAGCAAGTCCAAGGTGTTGTAAAGTAGAAACTTACAAACTAAAAAATTACATTAAGTAAAAACCATAATATCACATTGAAGAATAAAAAGAAAATACATATACATTACCACTAAAATAATAAATATCCCAAAAAACAAATGAAACAATGTTTTCTTATTTTTTATCCATCTTCTCACAAAACCTTAGACATTCACGACACACATCTATCCATCTCCCAGCAAACAAGTCACACTCCGGTGTTAGAGTCAGGAGAGCATTAAGCACAGAAAGCGCACGAACGAGCGGCGAGTTAGCTCGTGACACTGTATGCGATAAAGGATCAGCTAACAATCGGTGTGTTCGCGGCCTTAGGTGTTGTTTAGGTACGAG
The DNA here is from genome assembly GCA_905147345.3 of Mythimna impura. NCBI lineage: Eukaryota > Metazoa > Arthropoda > Insecta > Lepidoptera > Noctuidae > Mythimna > Mythimna impura. The sequence goes on along the minus strand of LR990369.1, from coordinate 6,086,782 downwards.
AGGAACAAACAATCTCACCAGCTGAGCAACTAATTCAGGACAATCAGATTCACCACGAAGAACTTGACAAGCGAAGATAAGCAAAAAGTAATTGCGCCTTACTTCTAGAGAATTAAATTTCAGCATTCCGAGCAAAAATTTTGTCGGATATAAAAATGGATAGTATCCAAATAATTTCTTATACATAAATCTAAGGAATGTTTTTTGAACTTTCTCTAGAAGCAAGACGTAAGAAGCCTCATAGGGGTTCCAAATAATGGAAGCTGACTCTAATTTACTCCTGACTAAAGCCATATAGACCAGTTTAATTGCCAAAGGGTTATTAAATTCACGCATATTTCGAATCGTATATCCTAGTCTGCGGTACGAATCAGCGGCAAGATTCCGCATATGTTCATGGAAGTTTAGTCTCTGGTCGAATAAAATACCTAGATCTTTAACAGAAAAAACTCGAGAAATCGGTTCCGCTCCTAAAAAATATTGTACATGCAGAGGGTTATGAGCTCGACTAAAGGACATAACACTACATTTAGCCGTATTGAATAAGAGCTTGTTTGCAATACTCCATTGGAAGACCGAATTAATGTCCTCCTGAAGAGTTAAGGTATCGGCCATTTCCTCAACTCCATATATCAACTTCAAATCATCAGCGTAAAGTAAGCACCTGGCGTGTTTTAGAACCTTCTCGAGATCATTAACCATTATTCCAAAAAACATTGGTCCCAAAATGGACCCTTGACTAACACCAGACCTAGTGTGATATGGCTCTGAAACGAAGCAACCATGTCTAACATATTGTAGGCGGTCCCGCATATAACTTGCGAAAAATTTGAGTAGTTTTGGTGAAAAGCCAATGTTATTAAGCTTGGCCAGTAACACGTCATTATCTACGCAATCAAAGGCTTTTTTGAAGTCAAAATATATAACATCAATCTGTATGCCTTTATCTAAGTGCTGCGATATTAAGTCTACAAGCGTCAAGAGATTTGTACTGACAGAACGGTTCCACCGAAATCCGTGTTGAGAATCGCAAAGAAATGGTTGGATCTGGTAACCAATTAATTTATGTAATACAGATTCAAACAATTTTGGAAGTGATGACAGTATAGCTATCGGCCGATAGTTTTCTACATTTGAAGTGTCTTTAGTTTTAGGTATAGGGTGAACTCGTGAGACCTTCCAGCGTTGTGGATACTGACCTGTGGAGAGTGCTAAATTAAATATGTGAAGCACAGGTGTAATAATGTATTCTTTACATCCCTTCAAAATGTAAGCAGGAATGTTGTCTGGACCTACAGCAGTATTTGGTTTTAGTTTATTGATAGCTGATTCTAAATCTTGTAGTTCTATTTTATCAATATGCACAAGGTTTGAATCTTTGTTGTGAAAGGTATTGTTTTGTTTTTTGTAATCAAGAAGGGGAATATCGGGCAAAAAAACGCTTGAAAAAAAGTTGGAAAAGGCCTTTGCCGTATCTTTACCAACATGCTCCACCCCATTACACTTAATCCTGGGTTCAAAGCCTCCCCTAATTTTAAAACTATTTATATGCTGCCAAAAGATACGGGGATCACGACGAAGTTTGATTTGAATGCGTTTAATGTATTCGTCGTACGCATGAGATGCTCTCTTTTTAATACTGGATCTAAGAAGAGAAAACTTTTCATAAAAGTCACTATTATGAGTTGTTTTCCACTTTCTGTGTAGTTCGGCCTTACATCGAATGTCCTTAATTAAATCTGCCGTAAACCAAATAGGATAGCGCCTAGATTGCTTCTTACATCTGTGTTTTTTGGGTACACATTCATCAAAAATGTCGTACATTATATTGTAAAAATATTGAACAGCAGAATCAACATCAGGCGCCAATAATACCTTTTGCCATGATGCTTCCGAAATTAGTTTATACATGGCTTCAAAATTGCCCTTGGAAAAATTCCAATCATTCACTGCATCCAAGTTACTAGGATCTACTTTTTCTGAGCTAAATCGGCACATAGTGTCAGCAGGTGTAAAGCATACCTCTAGAGGCGGATGATAGGCGTCTCGTCGTGGTACTAGACCCCCACCATCAATCTCTGTCACATCAACGTTACTAATGCTATCTGATACCAACACCACATCCAACTTGCTATCATACGCATTCATCACCTCATTCCTCTCAGCCAGGCCACAAACAGTACGAAAATAACAGTAATAATTTAAGATATCCTTCGATGTGCGATTAGTATTTATGTTTAAATCACCCACGATAATCACAGCACTTTTTAAGTTGTCAATAACGGATTCCACTTTTTGAAACCAACTCATGTATATTTCATCAGAAGCTCTGGGATGAATGTACACTACACAAACATAAAACGTAGCGCAATTCGTTGTAAACCGAGCCCACAAGTCCTCGCCGGCAGGGGTCTCCAAATCAGAACAGCGCGTCATAGTTATACCAGGTCGCACCGCCAGCAGTACACCACCACCGACACCAGTAGTGCGGTCCCGACGTAAAACACTCCATCCGTGGCTCGTTATCTCTGAATCAAGTACGGAAGTTGTAAGGAATGATTCAGTCACAGCTATGACGTCATTGGCAGATGTTAAGAGATTACGTTTAAAGTAACTGAGCTTGGTATTCAAGCCTCTAACGTTTTGATAAACCAAACTAATTAGCTGACAATGTTTCCGGTTGACCACTGGATGACCGCATTTGTTGGAGTTTGTTTCTTCGAAAAAACCATTCTTTAACTCGAGCGTTAGTAGGCCAAGTATCTGCCGCCGTTGCTTTTTCGAAGAATTCTGCAGGTACACCGATCTTATATGATTTATAGTCCCCTTTTGGTTTCAGTTCTTCCACGGTGCAGTTACCAGCTGGACATAGCTTTAGTAGATAGGATTCGATGTCATTAGCTCCTGACATCATATTCCACAAATGTATAAATCTGCGAAACTCCACGGCTTTAAGTGACGTAATTTCAGGTCCCGCAGTACCACGAACAGAAACATAACGCTTAGACTTACGACTACGTACCTCAACCCACTTCTCCTTGGGAATATTATCATCTAATATTGGTGTCGAAATTACGGTGTGTTCATCTTGTTGTACGGTCCCCTGAATAGGTTCGATAGATTGGATAGAGATAAATGATTGTGAACGTATATCTGACAAATCACTTTCTACTTGCTCAGAGATGGTATTAGCTGGCGGTAATAACCTTTGCTTATTTTCCTGTGAGCTGTGGTGCTTTATCTCAGGCTTAGGTTTTGTTACAGCACTATACGACTGTTTGTCGTTTACGTCCACAGACTTCCGTTGGGTAGGTACAGGTATATCTGGGTTAGTGATATGACAGCGGGTACATTCTGGTGTTTGCTCTAATTTAGTCAGTTTTTCGTTACAAATTTCAATCTTTTTCGTGCATTCGGTGAGCGCGATATGATACTGCGCAATAGTAGAGACGGCATCGGTGAGCTGTTCTGTTAGAACATTTATTTGTTCGCGGAGTTGTTGCATTTCTAAACCCATAGAAAAATGCGAGACTTCCGGAGAAAACGGAGGTGGTGGGTGGCTTTTATTTCGAGCAGATACATTCTTTAGTGCGATTGGCGTACTTACTGAGACTGGTAGCTCATAGTTCCGAACACCTTTCTTGGCTGCACAGCAACATTCCGGGCATATCCAAGTGGCTCTTTCCTCGAGCGTAAGCTGCCGGTTATAACAAAGGTAATGGTATACCTTGCCACATTCTACCACTGCACATTCAAGAAAAGCATCACCCGATACTAATTCAGTATTGCATGCAGAGCAAATCATTATGACAGTTTTTTCAACGCACTGTAAGCGATCTACGCGGAATTTTGAAATGACACAGCTTGATTTTAAAAGCCCTTTTCTTCAGCTTTACACTGGTGTAACTCACTTGGTAAAACTATTCAGAATATAAGCATGTGGACGAAACTAGGATCATAAGCATTTAGATGAAATATGGAACATAAGTAGACCATTCACCACGTCTTGGATTAAGAGCCCCCCTCTGGCTATCTCTCGATGTTCAGGGGATACCCCTTTAAATAGTACTGGACGGTCGGACGGCGAGCTACCCATTGCTCGCCGTCCGCAAGCCAGCGCCTACCGACGACTGCCCTCTTAAGACCACGGTAACCGAAATTACCCCTGCGGAGGTAAAACTGGTATTCTGAGGGGGTAAATTATACAGACTAATACGACCGAATCTAGCTCACCAGTGCATTTCATGCCCTAACAGTGTAATCAAAGCTCAAGTCGGAGCCTCGCTTTTTAAACCAACCCACCACCCCACACTAAAAATTTTAATGTTACGTTTAGTAAAGTCTCATAAAGATTATAATTGTCAAGATGTAGCTAATGTAATTGAAAGAACTTACTCAATATTTTTGTACAATTTTTATGTCTAACTAGCTGACGTACCGCCTAATAGTAAGGATAACGCCATCTACTGGCATTACCAGAACAGCATAATTCATTTTATAATGACATTTTAATTAGAGATGGCGTTGTATTCGGATTTTTTTTTTTCGTAATTTGTTTCCATTTTTTCTCACCGTTTAAACCTTCCCAAGACCAAAATTAGCCAAATCAGTCCAGCCGTTCTCGAGTTTTAGCGAGACTAACGAACAGCTATTCATTTTCATATAATTATATAGATTAAGTCGATTTTTATTTATATGACGTACTCGGTGGACGTACTATATTTATTGGTAGCATGAAGGAGAGAAGGAGGGGGGAGAGGAAATCAGTTTCCCAATCTATATCATAGGTGTGACAAGATCGTAAAGGTTAGGAACCATTGTCCTAAGACGTACAGATGAGTGGGTTACATGTTTCTGCTTTTTTTCCATAAAAAGGTCTAGTTCACACCAGTGAAAGTTGCGTAGATTAGTTTTGGACTTTCACGTGGACATAACCGCTGGTGCCACCTACTTGCTTCAATCAAACAAAACCATGGTGAGAATGACCTCATTCTTAATCTGTAATTAAATCTAAAAAATGTGTTTTTACTTTTCAAGGTAAAATAATGTAATTACTGTTATCGTACAGTTTGACGTTTGTATCGATTATAATCTCAATCGAAAACATGATTAAATCATGAATTAGAACAATTGATTGTTTATATTGTCACCTCAAGTTAAATATTGTTTTAATCGACTCGGTTACCTTAAATGTATAAATAAAGATGGACTGGTTTTATTTTCCATTAATTTTTATTGAGAATATGGCGTAAAGCAGGGAAGCACAGACTTATTGAGACTATGGGCCACTTGGGCAAATGATGAACTTAACCACCAGCAAAAATTGAAAACAAAAATAGGTTAATTATTAACAACTAGGTTCTGCCAGCGGCTTCGCTCGCGCGAAAGTAGGTCTTCCCATACAAACTTTGGACCCCCGTTTCATTCCCTTAGGGATGGAGTTTCGTAAAATCCGTTCTTAGCGGATGTCTACACCCTATAAAGAACCTACCTGCCAAATTTTAAGTTTGTAGGTGTTATAGTTTCGGAGATTTCGTGATTAATCACTCAGTGGTATTTCGCTTTTATTTATATAGATTATTGACATAGGGAAGAGTGGGTATAGGATTCGTACACTTTTTACTTTAAGCCACATAAAACAAAAACTATCCATTATTTAAAAATAACTTTAATGCTGTCACATACTGCACTTATCAGCCTTTAAGATGAATGATGTGTTGTTTCGATATAAGAAAGCATGGCGATGCTACGACAACTTTACTAAAATGAGAAAAACGTACGAACCTACCCCACACGTGGGGTAGGTTCGTACATAGCGTAGGGAGCTTTCGTACATAGTGGGGTACCTTCGTACAATGAGAGAAATAACCACTATTCAATGTAATATTATCATTTATTGAGATCACAATTAACACAGAATCAGCCTTTTTTTAGGGACAATTATCAATTATTATTTTGTGTACCTCAGTAGGTACTACAAATAACTACTTACTCTTAGTAACAAAAAACGTACCTCAGTACTAAAAATGACTACTTAGTCTTGGTAACAAAAACGTATCATAACTTTTCTCTTATTAATATAATAAGTAGGTACCTAATGAATCAACATAATAAACTCTACCATTACAGCAACAAGCCTTAGTCTTAAGTATTAATACACGTACTATCCGACAGCATACACAGATAAGTCTTTCTCGAAGCTATAAATGTGGGACGTTCTCGCTGTCAAAGCAGATTTTGATGGTGTCAGTATATGTACCACATCTGTTATATTGACACTCCCCTCATCCTTGGTGGTGGGAAAAACAAATTTCCAGGAACCAGGCTTCTTCCCCATAAATGAAACTATGTATTCAATAGGACTGTATTTTATAAGCACTTGCCCAACATAATATAAAACAGTATTTTTTTTAGCAAATTTGACTAGCACGAAACATCCTTGGTTAATGTTCATAGACATAACTGGAGTTTCATCTTGAACATCCAATTGCTCGGACGCTTCTTCGATGGGAGAACAAGAACTTTCTCTTAAACTGATATTAGTTTCATCCTCAGAATCAGACTCGTCCTCACTGACAGGCTTGAAAGTTTTCTTTTGCCTCTTTGATTTAGTTGTCCTTACAGTTTTCTTCTGTCTTTTTGGATTGGTGTTGGCGGATAAATTGAAAGCTCGCTTCATCTCCTTAGCCTTTTGTTTTATCTCTTGTTCTTGCTTCAACTGTTTTTTTTTGCTTTCTCTATTTCTTCTAGTCTTATTTTCTCCGGAGTATCTGTATATATTCTCGACTTTCCTTGCTGTTTCCCTTTTCTCGACTTTTTAGACTCAGTTCTGTCTACTATAGGGTAAGGCCGGATAACTTCTTGAGTTATTAGTCCTCCAGCAGGTAAAATCGCCGGTGGAGTTGTAGATCTATGTAAGGAAGGTGAAACAGGAACTAAGCTCCCGGATTGGTATACGCTTACAGCTGCAAAGTCGTCGTCTCCGAAGGCTAGCTTATTAAATGGCCAGATTCCAGTCTTCTCAAAGGCACGTGTTATATTTCTCCCACTGAATGATTCAAAATAGGCTACTTTGGCAAGCTTCGGTATATTGTATATGTTTTGAGTTTTGCCCGGGTTATTCACATGCCAATCGTTAAATGCCACTTTCAATTTTGCCTTGAAAGGTCCAAATACACCAACGTCTAAGGGCTGAAGACAGTGAGTTGTATGCGGTGGGAACGAAAGGTAAACTATGCCATTGTCACGAGCATAGTCTACTGCTTCTATTGTGACGTGGCTTTCATGGTTATCAACCAGTAGCAAGATAGGGTTATCTTTTGAGCACAACGTTTTCTTCTGGATATGTTTCAACACCTCCAAAAATATAGTGGTATTTATCCAACCACTCCTTGTTCCCATTCCCAGACTACCTTCCGGAGCACCGTCCATAAAATGGTCTTTAAAATGAACCCTGGGGAAGATAAATAGAGGCGGAATTGTGTTGCCACTGGCTGATATGATTCCTCCAAATGTAACAAGTTCTCCTCTCTCAGCCGAAACAACTTGACCGATTTGTTTTTGGTTTTTCTCAGCTAAAACCTTGGGCGTATTTAATACTGTGGATATCCCCGACTCGTCAAAATTGTAAATTCGGTCAGCAGTGAACTTGTATTTTACGTATACAGTCTCAAGGTTTTCGAAGAAATCTTTTATGGCAGTCTTATTGAATGCGAAGCACCTTGCGGCACTCGTGTTTTCTGGTTTTCTGAGGCTTAAATTTGTGCAACGATTGCGAAAACTCTCCACCCAATCCTTTCCTGCCATTTGATTGTGATCCCAATTAGAAGGATAACGTAATCTATTAGCTTTTGCAAACTCGTACGCAAGTTTTCTTACTTGGACAATCGTCAATCCGTAGTGCATTTTGGAGCATTTCATTATGTACGTATTTAAATGAGCCTCTTCTTCTGCAGAAAACACTTGGTTTGAAGAGTATTTGGAACTGAAAACACGTACCTTACTATGTCTGTCTTCAGTAGCTGCTTGTTTATGTAACTTCGTCAAGCGACCTTCGAGCGTAGTTGGTTTGACGCCATATTTTTGCGCAGCCTTTCTGATAGATAAGGTTTTATTCAAAACTTCGTCTATCGCAGATTTCATGCTATCTTCGTCTACTTGTCCCGTTCTCGTCCCCTTTTTCACATACTTTCGCGGCATTTTGATTCTGTAATAATAATATATTCGGTAAAAAAATGTTTAATGCTATGCAAGTTAGTGTGGGGAGGATTCGTACAGTACGAATCTACCCCACTGCTAACTGCACGAAGGTACCCCAAACCAAAAATACAACGATTTAATTTAAAATAAAAATACCCGTTATAGTTATCAGAAAACAACTGCGTGCATTTAAGACCTCAATACCATTCCACCAACTAAATTGAATCACTTTTATAACTAGAGTAAAACTAATAACATTTAAACGCGTTTCAAAGTGAATCCAAAAATTACTTACGTGGAGCGAAAACATGAACGGGCCAGCCCCCCTAGCCAAGTTGCAAACGATAAACGTGAACGCTTAGTAATTTTGCTTAGTAATTAGCGACCGGAACGAACGAAAACACTATGTAATCTTCAATAGATTTTCAACTTTATATCCAATAACATAAAGTTGAAAATCTATTAAAGTCTACTGAGAGTTTACGTTTATCGTTTGTGACTTGGCTAGGGGGGCTGGTGTGTCGAAGCCGGGAGCCGCACTGCCCTGCCGCTCCGCGCGTAGCCTATGCGTCCGAGTGGGAGTTACGCACACAAACATGAACACGCCAGTGTGCTGTATAGCTTAGATATCACTACTGTACGAATGCTCCCGTTGTACGAACGCACCCCACTCTCCCCTAGTTGATTATATGTAAATTGTTTTACTTAAAAGTTGATTTCAATTTCTTAAGTAATTAAAAAGAAATGATCTAGCCTTATTAATGAAGTTCTTATTAAATTGTATTCAACTACTTTTTAGGCCCCAGATAAACTTAGATTAACGGTCATTGACCCTCCTACATTTGTTGACATTCTTAATTTAAAAAACGGAAATAAAAACATAAAGCTGCCTTGAGTCGACAATAGTCGACATCTATCATGATTCTTTACACTTTCTAGTAATGAAAAACAGTTACTTAATTGCTTGTTTTTCGGGTATCTAAGCAGAGATGTTAGGAAAGGTCAATGTACTTTATTCCACGTTTATCTGGCACCTTGTATAATCACATTAAGACATGCCTTTTTAAAATTGACGGTCCTGCCCGTGAAAGTATGAAGGAAAAATTTGCAATTTATGTTTTGTTATCACATCGATAACACGATGTTTGGGGGCGGGGCTAAACGCGTGAGTCCGGCGGTGTTTGTACGTAGGTGTTTCTTTGTGTGTATGTACAATGCGTTCCAAATAAGAATAGGATCGATTGCCATGTTGTGACGTCACGTCATACTGTCAAATCGAAGAATTCGTAGGGGCTCACCCTAAAACAAGAAATTTTTAAAATTTAATTTATTTACGAACTGTAAACGAAAAAAGGTTAATCAGAATCCAGTTCTTCAATTTTGCTCATCTCTGAGTTCTTCAATTTGCCCAATTTCTTGCAATTTGACAGTATGACGTGACGTCACAACATGGCAATCGATCCTATTCTTATTTGGAACGCATTGTACGCAGCGCATAGTGTTTCTACAAGCATTGTCATCTTTTGGATAATTTTGTGATGCCTTATCTCAATTTTTGTAGTAAGTATTAAGTGATACTAAAAGAAAAAATAGAATTTCATTACTTTTCTCAAGATTATAATATTTAAATTTAGAAGGTGATAAAAAAAAATGGTGTATGTTTGTTAATGACTGGCCTGTTGGTCTAGTGGTTAGTGGCCCTGACTGCTATGCCGGAGGTCGTGGGTTCGATTCCCACCCAGGACAAATGTTTGTGCGATGAGCACGATCATTTGTTCTGTGTGTGGGTGTAATTTATCTATAATATTATGTATTAACTTAAGAAAGAAATATAAACTTAAGTATTGTTTTTCAGTTGTCTAGTACTCCATAGAGCGTCTCGTAGTGCAGGGCAAAGTCGAGGGCACCAGGCCACGTGGTAGATCACCAATGAGATGGACAGACCAGATCAAGGCCGCAACTAAGTTCTCGGTTTATGAACGTACTCGGAAAGCTGCAGTCCGCGATGAATTGCGCCGTGTTACCAAGATGATCACTCATCGTGATTCACAGTGATGACCACGACCACTCTGGGAAGAGTGTACCGACTGAGAAGAAGTACTCATAACACAAGCTCTGCTTAGCTTTGGACTAGACGGCGTTGTGTGATAGTTGTGTGAATATTATTATTTATTATTTCTCCACGTTCGAACGGTTGAACAGATTTCGATGAAACTTTTATTTTATTTATTTATTTATTACATTATAACACCTTTACAGACTAGTCCAAGGCGATGTTATAACTAGCACTTAATATAATAATATGTACATAGTTATGGTATTCTTAGATTAAATTAATTAGGATGTAATGTCCAGACCTTTCTCAATAATTATTTGAGCTGCTTTTAAAAATTTCGGCAGGTTTTGGCCAAATATATCCTCCGATAGTGCTATATTATTAATAATACGTATGGCTCGTGACAAAGGGGCAAACTTTAGGAGGTTAGTCCTAGCAGACGGCACCTCTAAGAGAGCGGGGCGGCGGCGCGCGCAGCCGCAGCGCTTCCAACACGTCTGGGTGGTGCAACAACCCTATCAGTACACTAGCCACGTACTTGACCAGTGCGACATCCCTTCTTACCTCTAGTCTAGTATACCCGACCATGCCCAGAACGAAAAGACTTGGGTACATGAGCGGATAAAAGGGGTAAACCCCATATTGTTTTAAGTACAGAAATCTTGTAAATTTATTTTGGATCTTTTCCAACATGAGGCTGTACTTTTTCACATGAGGATTCCAAATAATGGAACTGGTTTCTAGGTGGCTCCTTACAAGTGTATTATATAAAACTTTGACAGCAGCCGTATCGCTAAAATCCTTACATTGTCTCAGGATGAAACCAAGGCTTCTGAAGGCCCTGCCGCACACCTCAACTATGTGTTTGCGGAATGTTAACTTGTAAAATCGTACATGGGTAGACCATGTCCCGGAACGGGTAGGTAGGCCATGTTCTGGAATAGTATATAGAATACTTGTTATCCCGGGAATATGTTCCCTTGGAATAAGTAATTGGGATAAAACACAAATAACTGGCATAACACACAAATAACAATCCCCAAACCTCTCCATCATCAGGCACAATCCTGGCCGCCTACATCGGTTTCGGCGCGGAGCCTGCTCACCTGGTGACAGCCAGCGTGATGTCCGCCCCGGCCGCTATCTGCTACTCCAAGCTGCTGATGCCGGAGACCAAGAGATCGTTGACTACCGTGGATAATATACAGCCTGTAGTTGCGTAAGTAGAAAGCTATCGATTGAAATAGTACATTTTGATACAAGTGCAGAAAGTTTGTCATTGCGACCGAGGTGGAATTCGCACGAGCCGTAGGCGAGTGTGTTATGGAGCCGAGGGCTGCAGTAACACATATGCACTTGTATCAAACGACTTTTTTCAATACACTTACGAAGAAATGAATAAAAATAGGGGGTTGACCGGCGCCTCGTGAGGGTCGACGCGCGCCCAGCCTGATGCGATACTTGTAATAACATTGTGGCGGGGGAGAGCACGCGTACTTTTCTGCATTAGTGCGGAAAACAGTCTATTGCGTGCCTAAAAGCGGTGGGATAAGAGCGGGTTTTCGAGTAAGTGTATTGAGAATAAAATGTCATCTTGGCCCATTGATATAACCTTACAGACTAACATTTCCGTGTGTCACTATTGTGCGCCGCCCGGAGGAAATGGTGGAGCATACGGGAGCACCGCCGTGTCCTCCTGCCTGATACAGGCCATGGTCCGGAGCGAAGAGGAATAGCAGGCGGTCGCCTCCTTCTGCGAAGCAGTAATGCTAGCAGCGGAGACGGCCGTACGCGACCTCTCGCGTACGACCGTCTCCTTCACTAGCAGGATGTCCGTTCCCCGAACGGACATCCTCACGCCCTAGCCACCCTGACTACCACGTGGATGGTACATCATCAAACTTTAACATTTAAAACGATCTGGCCAGTTTTACTTGGCCATATCACGAAGTGATCAATTTCTAAGATCTGGCCAAGACATATACAATTCCTAGGGATTGTATATAGGACCTGCTGGTCCACCGGCAATGTGTACATTTATTTATTTATTTATTTTATTTATTTATTTTAGGAAACTCAACAGTTTATTTGTAAAGTTACATGGGTTAAGAAGGCCCACCCCACTATCAATGAACAGCCCAATGTAGCTGCGTGAAAGATCATGTAAAAGTGAGGTCTACACACGCTGCACATTGATAGCGAAATGATGACAATTATCACTTAAACCAATTACAGAGTTTCACGGCATTTATAAAACTAGGTTAACTAGAAAGTGGTGTAAGGAAAGAATAAAAAAAAAAGATTGAAAGGGTAAAAATAGACCATTAAGGAATATTATTACAAATAATCAGGTGAAGAACAAAATATTAAATCGTGAAATCTAAACAGTACGATTCAATTTACATTAGCTAGCGCGAAATGAGTTACGGTACAATTTGTCTACTAAACAATATCTGCTTAACTTGTTTCCGGTATGATTGTTTGGATAAAAGAAATATATCGACATTTTCAAAATAATCGGAGTATATGCGAGGCAGTCGGGTCATAACAGCGTCTCTCCCATATTTTGTACGGCAGCCAGGGATACTGAATAACTTGGTATGTCTGGTACGTGTTTTAGGGGTACAGAAATTTATACATGACAGCAGATCACTGCTGTCCAAGTGACCTCGCAGAATATCAAAGAGAAAAAGCATGTCTAACATTTTACGCCTATCCACAAGGGGAAGTATATCGTAGTGTTTGCAGTCTAGAGCATAGGAATCATGACGTCTACGGGATTTGAAATTTAGGAACTTTACGAACTTTTTTTGTAGATTTTCTATTCTATTAGTATAAACCCCGTATTGGGTGACCATATTGGGCTACAGTACTCCAAAATGCTTCGCACGTAAGCAAAGTATATAATCTTTAGAGTATGGCTATTACTAAATGGCTTACCAATACGCATTACGAACCCAAGGTTACGAGAGGCTCTATTGGTGATGGTGTCAATATGCTGGTCAAAAAGCAATTTCGAATCCAGCAACATTCCAAGATCTCTGACTAAATCAACCCTTTCGATCTCATTATGATTGAATCCATACGGATACCTAGTTGGGTATTTGGAACGGCTGAAGCTAATGCATTGACATTTTGAGACATTGACAGTGATATTGTTTTGTCGATAATACCTGAATAATGCATCAAGATCACGCTGTATCAGTTCACAATCAACTCTAGATTTTACACACATGTATATTTTCATGTCATCGGCGTACATGAGATGTTCCGCGGAAATAAATAGATTTTGGTCTATATTTATCAATGTTAACCAGCGTATCTATAAAATTACGGGCAAATGAAATATGAAAGAAAGAAAGAAAGAAAAAACATTTATTTGTGCCTCACACATACAGTATAATTTAAAAAAAAAACAGTAGAATACATAGGAATTAAAATTACTTCTAGGCAAGCGTGCTCCATCGTCGGCCACATCATCGCTTACCATCAAGTGAGATAGGGGTCAAAGGCGAGCAAATAAAAATAAAAAAAATTGATAATTTCCCACCAAAGCCATAATGCTACTGAAACAAAACGATACCATTTTTAATAATCAACGCCTTTTTCCCTTCCACAGTCAAGACCAATCAGTTCTGTCTGCAGCGACGAGAGGCGCCACTAACGGCATAGCGCTGGTTCTGAACATCATAGCTAATCTCGTCGCCTTCGTGGCGTTCGTAGCGTTCATCAACGGAGCGCTCGGTTACTTCGGAGGAATGCTTGGCAACCCGGACATCAACCTGGAGTGGATACTTGGGAAGGTGTTCATACCGCTGTGCTGGGTCATGGGTGAGTAAGAGACTAAGGTCTGCTTAGGGTGCCGTACCTCAAAAGGAAAAAAAACGGAACCCTTATAGGATCACTTTGTTGTGTGTCAGTCAAGACCCTTTATCTTGGGAACGCGTGGAAGTATCGAGTTGAATTTAAAACCAAATATTCCGGTCGGCGGTCCCTTAAATCTATAAAAAAATCAAACTTGAGAATTAAAGAAAAAAAAAGATACGGCCGTTTATGTCGCAAAAAACGTCTATTTTGACACTCTCAAGAATATCATGTGTGTCAGTCAAGACCCTTTATCTCGGAAACGCGTGGAGGTACCGAGTTGAAATTAAAACCAAATACTCAGGTCGGCGGTCCCTTGAAGCTGTGAAAAAACCACACTTGTGAATTAAAGAAAAAAATATATACGGCCGTTCATGTCGTAAAAAACGTCTCTTTCGACACTCTCAAGGAAATCAAAATTCACAGGGTACTTCCCGTTGACCTAGAATCCTGAAAAATGGCATGAAGCAAGGTCTTATAGCACAAGTATAGGAATAAATCTGAAAACTGAAAATCTGTAGTTACGTCACAAAAAAAAAAAATTTTTTTTGAGCGGCTTTGCCCGCGCAAAGTAACTTTCTCCATACAAACTTTGGAACCCCGTTTTACCCCCTTAAAAGGCAGGTAGGTAGGTACATTCGCTAAGAACGGATTTTTACGAAACTCGGGGTCTTAGCGAATGCCTACACCCTATAAGGAACTTACCTGCCTTTTAAGTTTGTAGGTGTTATAGTTTCTGAGATTTCGTGATTAATCAGTGAGTGGTATTTCGCTTTTAAATAATACTAGCTTCTGCCCGCGGCTTCGCTTGCGTAAATGTAGGTTCCTCCATACAAACTTTGGACCCCCGCTTCATCCCCTTAGGGAGAGAATTTTGGAAAATCCTTTCTTAGTGCTCGCCTACGTCATAAAAGGAAGCCTTGTGTAGAATTTCATGTCCCTAGTCCCAGTAGTTTCGGCTGTGCGTTGATATTTCAGTCAGTCAGTTTCCCCTTTTAGGTATATATATAGATAGGCGAGATGTTAATTAGGTATTGTCGGGATAGGGACGCAATGAAAGGCTTTATATTAGTTTTAGACTATTATTATATTGTTTTAAGCACTTTCATGTACATTTTCTATAAAAATACGTCCCGACTTTTGTATAACGTCTCCCTATTTATTGCAGAGAGTATATAATCACTACGTTTATTGATTGAACATCAATCAAACCTAAACTTTGTATAACATAAACCTTAAAAGTATAACATGCCAGTTTGCAAGTTTATAATTATTAGTGGAACCTGCACGGTCGCCACAATATGTTATCTTCACAATGTTGTGATAGAGAGCCTAGTTTATGATAATTCGTGTAACACATAAAAACAACAATTCGATACGTTGTCTTTTGTATAAAAGGAAAAACAAACATTGGTAATAGAAATACATTATGTTTATTTATTATGTATTATTATTGCTAAGACAAGGTGCATTTATTTCATTGTTAGGACATGAATGTGTTATTAAAATACTAATGTTATTATAACCATGCTACATAATATGTATATATACTGGGTATATTATACCCAGTAACAATACCTAAGGTTAATTTTATGATTTCACTGAAGCGTAACTGATTTCTTTTATTTTTCGTGTCATTGTTTTCCACTGAAAACTGAATTTTAAGTAGGTGCTGTTATAAAGCTATTTATTACTCAGTAGGTATTCAAAAGAGTTTTATCTATACATACATACCTACATACATACATTTAAATAAAATTAAAATGTCTAATTGTACATAATATCAAAATTACCTTCATATTTTTTTACTCGATCTATATGAAAGTATATTCGATAACCATAACAAAAATGAAAACAACAGACAACAAAATTTTTTTTTTTGTCTGTCTGTCTGTTTGTTCCGGTTAATCTTCGAAACGGCTGGACCGATAAGTGTTATAAGAAGTAATTTAAACTCCCTCTCCTAGAGAGAGGAGACCTGAGTCCCAGCAGTGGGAACATTTTAAGGCTGATTAATTTAAACTAATTTTAAGTATTTAAAAAAGGGTTACAGGCAAACGAAAATTTTCCTAAAATTGTTACCAAATGACATTGTGCTGTTTGCGCGGAAGAATTCGCGGAATCAGTTAGTTTTATAATATAACTGTACACACATACATACATACACACATACCTATAAAAGAAAGAAGGAAACAGAAAAATACATACAAAGGTGACGTTTATTTCTAAAGAAATCTCTTCTGGTATACCAACGAAATTAAAGTTGGAAAAAAATAATTTTCTGAATTTGATTAGTTAGTAGTATATGAAATCAACCTAATTTGGAATTAATTAAATTACATACTTTTAGAGCAGTGGTGGCCAAGTGGTAACGGCCCCGACTTACGAGTTGTAGGTCGCGGGTTCAAATCCAGCCAGGCGCATTACTTTGTGTAATTTGTTTCATCACCACTGCTCTCAAAACGATGAAGGAAAATATTGTGAGGAAACCGGCATGTCCTAGAACCAAAAAATCAAAGGCACGTGGCATCCACCAACCCACACTGGGCCCGCGTGGTGGATTACGGCCCATTCCCTCTCTTAGGGAGGAGGCAGGCCTGAGTCCCAGCTGTGGGAACATTAAAAGGCTGATTATGCTTATGCTTACATACTTTTCTCGCTCTGGTGGTGCTAGAGGGCGAGTAAAATCCACCCTATGTTCCTTTAGTTGCCCTTTATGTTTCAAAGCCACGGTAAATCTTTCGAACAATCCCGCAAGCTAAATATATGATTTTAATAAGTTATCCTGAAAATATTTTCATTTCGATTCCAGGAGTGCCCTGGGAGGAGTGTGAACTGGTCGGCTCCCTAATAGGTCTGAAGACGGTCGTCAACGAGTTTGTAGCCTACCAGAGAATGGGGGAGATGAAGAGTGAAGGACTCCTATCGGTAAATATTTCATAAAATTTTCATGCATTCAGATTTGTGAAACATCGAGCGATAGTGTTATACCGGCGCCGCGGCGATAAAATTCAAAGAGACTTTTGTAAAGTATTTGAAATACAAGAAACTTTGGAGCTCCTACTGAAATCTATTTAAATAAAAATGAATAGCTGTTCGTTAGTCTCACTAAAACTCGAGAACAGCTGGACCGATTTTTTTAATTTTGCCTCCTTTTTGTTGTGCCATCTTTCGATGACCAAACTCTTTATAGAAAACTAACTGACCCCGGCGAACTTCGTACCGCCTAATAGTAAGGATAACGCCATCTACTGGCATTACCAGAACAGCATAATTCATTTTATAATGACATTTTAATTAGAGATGGCGTTGTAAGTATTCGGTTTTTTTTTTATTTTTTCTCACCTTCCCTGGACTATCTCGAATATTTCAAGATCAAAATTAACCAAATCAGTCCTGCCGTTTTTGAGTTTTATCGAGACTAACGAACAGCTAATCATTTTTTTTTATATAGGGTGACTGGTAATTAGTGTACGATACTTAAACACGTGATTGTGCTCATGATAACCAACAACTTTTACTATGAGAACAAACCAGAAATCGCGCAAAAAAATCAGCTGTTCAGTACATTTATGTTTGCCTAATGTACTGAAAAGCTGATATATTTTTCGCGATTTCGGCTTTGCTCCCATAATAAAAATTGTTTGTTATCATGAGCACAATCAAGTGTTTAAGTATCGTACACTAATTGCCAGTCACCCTATATAGATTACTAAAATGAGGAAAGCAGTTACAACTAACGAAGTCCAATGACTTCGATAAATAATGATGACACGGTTGGCGCAGTGGTTGAGCGATTAGTTGGTGCGCTGCGTAACGTGGGTTCGATTCCCGTACGAAACAAAAAAATTATAGGGCCTTTTTTCCTTTTTGCCTTTGCGTTCCGGCGGCGGCAGTCAGATAGTTTGTTCCGGGTCTGTCTTATGTATGTGAGCAGAAGTAATTCCCAATTAAGGGCAACTTTGAGAGCAGTGGTGGCCGAGTGTTAACGGCCCCGACTTTCGACTTGTAGGTCGCGGGTTCAAACCCAGCCAGGCGCATTACTTTGTGTAATTTATTTCATCACCACTGCTCTCAAAACGGTGAAGGAAAACATCGTGAGGAAACCGGCATGTCCTAGAACCAAAAAATTTGAAGACATGTGACATTCACCAATCCGCACTGGGCCCGCGTGGTGGATTACGGCCCGTTCCCTCTCCTAGAGAGAGGAGGCCTGAGTCCCAGCAGTGGGAACATTAAAAGGCTGATTATGCATATTATATTAAGGGCAACTTTAGAAAAAAAGCGAAGGAATATTTTAGATTCCTAAGAACAGTCTTGATATTCTCTAAGAAAACAGCCTTGAACGCAGCACTGTCGGCGAAATCCAAATAGGTACCTAGGTACATTGGATTAACCATCCAATGTATATCCAATATGTATGTATGTGTGTGTGTGTGTATGTATGTAGGTCCATTGAATTGTTAATCCTATATGTACGTATTTGGATTTCGCTGAATAGCACTGCTGTTCCAATAAACTAACCATACTATTATATGTTTCCAGCCCAGAGCCGAGCTGATAGCCACATACTCCCTGTGCGGTTTCACCAACCCCGCATCAGCTGGCATCATGATCGGAGCCATCGCAGCCATGGCACCCAACCAGAGAGAAGTTCTGTCCAGTGTGAGTACTGTATACCTACCATTCTATAGGCCTACAACTTGTGAAGGCCACAGGAGTCAGTTGTGATCCCCACATCTGGTGGTATGATCGGAGCTATCGCAGCTGTAACTAAAATTCCTCAAGTCTGCTATTACAATATTGTCAGAATGGTCTATCATTGATTTCATAATTGTTGATTTTGACAAGTTTGGTAATTGTGAGTACTGGCCATCCACCATTTGGCCCTCCATAATGTACTCTTAGATTAAAAACATAAAAAAGTACATCAAGCCTTGCACATTTAATCGAAATTCTGAATAACTTTTAAGGGTTTAAAAAAAAACATGTATTTCCTGGAACAAGTTTTGTGAAAATTTCGAGTAAATCATGGAATTACCGAATGCTAACAGAGTTTTCAGGCGTTATCTCTCTTTTTTCGCGTTGCCTCTTCATCAAACATCGCGTTGGATTGCGTTAGATGAAGTAACAAGCTTTTAAACCATGCTCGACGTTGAGGATAGGCGATTGGGAAAGGACCCTCTTAAGTGTAAGACCTGGTGAAGGTCGCAGGAGTCAGTTATCAATCTCGGCTCAGATCGGTTATCAAACCCACGTCATCTGGTATCATGATCGGAGCTATGGCTCCCAACCAGAGAGAACTTCTCTATCGTCTTATCTACCTTATATGATGAGTACTATAACCATTCTATTGAACTATCTTGTGGTCGCAGGAGTCAGCAATCGATCATTATGTTTTTCGTTCAGTAGAAATTCGACTGAGAGTTCCACCCTTTTTTTCATTTTCGGTGGGAACTCCGCAAACTTAAATTCTCCCATTCTGGGTGAAGGCGAGAGAGTGTCAGACTTTTACTGACCGTAGGCGTTGGCTTGCGGACGGCGAGCAATGGGTAGCTCGCCGTCCGACCGTCCGGTAACCGTCCGGACCGAGCCCAAGTCGTCGACGGCGCGTAGTGTTCCACGCGCGCCTCAAGGAGATGTCAGCAAAACCGTTGGGGCCCAGCAGGGTCGAAGCCTCCTGGGGTCATGGGTGATGCGAAAGAGAACCCCGGGGCCCTGGAACAAAGGCAAAGAAGGAACACGAGTGGGTTTTAGTCAGTAAAAGTCTGAAACGCCCTCACGCCCCACCCAAGGGCGAGAAATGTCATTAGATAATATCTAATATCCCACCTAAAAATAATAGTTTAAAAAAACTAAAAAACACGCTGTTAGCACGCACTAAAAATTACAAAATAATTCAATCATTTAGTTTGATGACTCAAGAGTTTTCCCTTTGCCAAATCTTCATTAGATGGCAGGTAAACATAAACAATTTCAGTTCGTGATGAACGATAAATAATTACCTATGCGAAATGGTTTTATGTAGGTAATCATCTTTATTGAATATTTACTATGATTTATTATGAAAGAAAGCGTGGAGCGTTTATGTAACCTTTACTCTTTTTGGACAAAACGTTCCACGCTTTCTTTCATAATAAATCTTGCATAAAAGTCAATATTTTATGTTTACAGATAGCCCTGAGAGCATTCTTCACTGGATGCGGTATTTGTTTCATGACTGCGTGCATAGCAGGTTGGTATTATCTTATACTAACATTTTTTTTTCTTTATGAGAAATGTGACGCACCCACGACACAGGAGTTATTCTTAGTATACTTAGTATGCGAGTCGTTTCAGCTCTGGGTGTTTTGTATGTGTAAGTTTTTATATGTTTGAACGCACCCACGAAACAGAAGTGATTCCTAGAGTGTGACAACGCTAAAAAAACCGGTCAAGTGCGAGTCGGACTCGCGCACCGAGGGTTCCGTACAAACTTACCTATGAAAACAGTTCAATTCCCAAATTGAATTAGGATGAAAAAAGATTTTTCTTGAGACGTAACTACAAATTTACAGTTTTCAATTTTTTTCCTATACTTGTGCTATAAGACCTTACTTGGATTCCGTACCTCAAAAGGAAAAAACGGAACCCTTAGAGGATCACTTTGTTGTCCGTCCGTCTGTCTGTCAAGACTCTTTATCTCGGGAACGTGTGGAGGTATCGAGTTGAAATTAAAACCATATACTCAGGTCTGGGGTCCCTTGAAGCTGTGAAAAAATCAAACATCCGAGTTAACCGAAAAAAAAGATACGACCGTTTATGTCGCAAAAAACGTGTATTTCGACAGTCTCAAGGGAACCAAAATTCATAGGGTACTTTCCGTTGACCTAGAATCCTGAAATTTGGTATGAAGCAAGGTCTCATAGCACAAGTATAGGAAAAAATCTGAAAACTGTAAATTTGTAGTTACGTCACAAAAAAGAACTTTATTTGTGATTCGGAAAAATCTTCGTAACACAATTCGGGTATTAAATAGGGCGGGATTTAAATAGGGCGGGATAAGACGCAGTCACTTGGTAAAATCGAGTATATTAACACTTCACAACAGAACTCGGGTCCATTACAATAAGATTACATTACACACATAAAGCTAGATTAGATAATATAGAGATTGAGAAAGTTTTAGCGGGAACGTGGAACGTTTATTTTAAACACGCCCGCGCGCGTCTGGTTTTTGGCGGCGACTGCTCTCGGCGTTCGAGCGACGCGTGGCGTGAGCGGGGTTCCACCGTTCAAAAATGAGCGCGAAACAAAATATCAAAATGGCAGTTACAATTTGTGTTCGCGCGTAAATAAGCAAACTTAAACCGAATAACAAAATACATTTTATAAAAATTAGTTGCCTACATCGGGAATTGAACTGTTTTCATAGGTCTTGTATGGAACCCTCATGCCTCAGTGCGCGAGTCCGAGTCGCACTTGTTTACACAATTCATCGCAGATTCTGACCAATTTTTTTTTTTCAGGTCTGCTGATGCCTGAAAATGCCTTCATATAGTTAAGTGATATTTATTAATTAGTGTAAATGCCTACTAAGTTTTATACAATTGTTATTTATTTAAAAATAAAAGATTTTCGTAATAATTTTTGGGTTTTATTCTGTTGGACGAGCCTGGATTCCTTTGCAGTGACATGAAAAGTCAGGTCGGCGCGAATGGAACAAACAATAATTTATTGATATACTATTGCGGCGGCCCACTTGACCAGCTGTACGTGGGTGCGGCGGTGCGGTATTGAGCGAAGCGAAGCGGTCGGTTGGCGGTTCTAGGTCCTAGAAAATGAAAAAGAAATCGGTATGACCTACAATTTGAGACATACCGTGTTGTCTAGATATTACTGTATATCTATGTGACTTGTAAATGTAATTTTTTTCCCAATAAATATGTTTATCTGTTTATAATAATAATAATAAATCATTTATTTTCTGGCATCTTGGCCCATAGATAAATACCTTACAGACTAACATATATAAAGTAAATTAAATACAATATATTGTTAATAAATAAGATGTGATTATGTTTGTAACACTTCACACTGCACTTGTTCACTTTGTGCTGTTCTGTGGCACTTGTCCGCGGAAGCGACGGAACACCACGCCCTGCGGCCAAAAGTCTTCCTTCAACATGAGGGGCAGAAAAGTGTTCGGGACTCGCACCACGAACGCCTTGAAATTGACGTTACGGTGCGACTCCAGAAGCTGTACCCTCAGTGCGAACTTCGTCTTATGGCGCACGTACTCCACGATGTCTTCCACCCTTGTGGTGTGATGCAGGCGGGAGATGTACACGGGAGTGTTCGGCTGAGCAGCATGCAGACCTACGTTAGGAGTTGCAATAAAATTGAGTTATATCATATAAATTACTGTCCCCCATGGTTTCACCCGCGTCTTTGGTTACTACTCCGCTCTCGTGGGTCGTAGCGTGATGTAATGTAGCCTTCCTCGATAAATAGGTTATTCAACACTAAAATAATTTTTCAATTCAAACCATTACTTCCCAAGATTAGCGCGTTCAGACAAACAAACAAACTCATAAGCTTTATAAATTTATCAGCCGCATCCGGTTAGACAGGAAACCGACTTTGGGGTCCATCCAGTCTAACTAGTCGGAAAAAGGCTAGAGAGACGATTGTCTATATTTATTTATTAAAAATTCATACAACACAAAGGTACAAAGGCGGGGTTTTTAATGCCTTAGGCATTCTCTACCAGTCAACCAAGTGGAAGGTGAAGAGATAATATGGCAGGTGCTGAGAGCTTCGGCTCTCCAATCGTTCAGAAGTTTGTGCGGAGATTGATAATTACTAACACTAGGCAGTAAGTTTTTCTTTGTTTTTATCCTTGTTTCTGTTTTTACTAACACTCTATGGACTTTTGG
The DNA here is from genome assembly GCA_905147345.3 of Mythimna impura. Classification (NCBI taxonomy): domain Eukaryota; kingdom Metazoa; phylum Arthropoda; class Insecta; order Lepidoptera; family Noctuidae; genus Mythimna; species Mythimna impura. The sequence continues at coordinate 6,063,745 of LR990369.1, read as the reverse complement.
AGTCCGAAATAAAATTATTATTGTACATTTATTTATCTCAGCACCCTAAGGTCCTGGACCTTTGGAAGGCGTACGAGGAGCCGAAACCAACTCACAGAGGCCCTTTTAGACGCTTTTATTGGAAAGTGGTACGAATTATTATTATTATTATAAAAAAAAAAAGATTATTAAGAAAACAAGAAAAAAAGGAGATACTGACTGTCATATCAACGCACAGTCGAAAATATAGGGCCTAGAAGTATCAATTTTGCCGTTTCCTTTTATGATGTAAGCGAGCAATAAGAGAGGATTTTCCAAAATTCATCCCCTGAGGGGATGAAACGGGTGTCCGAAGTTTGTATGGAGAAAACTAATTCCATGCGGGCGCTGCCACTGGCAGGAGGTAGTATTAGTATAGATTAAAAAAATAAATACCCATCTACATAGTCCAACCTATTTCTAATTCAGGCTGACCAGAAAATTAATTTCTAGAAATAAAAAAAAAAGAATTTTTTCAACTTCTTTCCGTTTTCAAACAAGAGGATGACGCCAAAAAAATGTCACTACACTATGCACCTATATGAAACTAGATTACATTATTTGAGAAACCTTAACTTTATAACCGTAAAGCGGTACAGTTATGATACCATATCGAAATTGCGAACTATTCGCTAGTGTTATTTTCTTTATTGTAATCAAAATTTTCTGTAGTTTGGCAATTTGGTATCGCGTTATGTATAAAAAGCAACCGACATTGACGAGTATACCCGAACGAAACGAAGCCGAGGATGAGCATCTCACGAACAAATGGGTCCCGAAAAAGAAGCATGAGGTGCTCAAAGCTAAGTATAAATGTTTGAAAAAACTCTTCCAAATTTACGACGCAAGCGTCATTGGCATTCTCCCCGAGTCTTACAGCCCCGATGGATATGTCGAAGAAGATACGAAGGTAACTAGTAAAAGAAAAAAACGCTCTCACCGAACGAAGACTGATGCGTGCGCCGGAACCACTGAGCCTTCAAGTGGTGACGTTTCTATCCACTCTGACGAGGAGAAGGATTCAATAGCGACGGCTGTCATCAGGGATTTGAAGATCAAGAAGTGTTTGTCGACGTCCACGCAGATGGAGTCGCAAGCGTCTAAAGAGTACAAGTACGCGGCTACTCAAGACTCGAGGGACAACTTGATGCTGGAAAGAAACATGTCCGCGGAAGGTAATTTATATTTTTAATAGGTTCACATCATGCAGTTACTTATCTCTAAGCCTGGCTGCTCACGACCTAAATGTTAAAACTTTCTTTCACCAGGCGACCTAGTCCGCGATCGTCAAGAATGCGAGTTCACACAAACGAGCGACCCTCATCCCCTCCCCTACCTCCTGGTCAACGAGAAGAGGGCGCGACTGAAGCCCACCCGCTTCCAATGCTTCATCCAACGGATCTTCGGGATCCGTCGGGAGAGATCCTATAAGAATTATGTTCTACCGAATGGGCATATCTATGCTGCGAGTGACAATAACATCTCAGATAGTTTTTGCGAAAAGCGACGTCGAAGAGGGCTGAGGTTTCGGAGGCTGCGGCGCCCTAAGAAGATACAGTCGGAGATCGCACTGAGAGATGTGAATAGCCCTGTGATCCTGACTTATGTGCAGTCGGTGCAGAGAAGCTGTTTGGCGGATACAACACCTCGCCAATGTCCTATCTTGGGGTGCCTTATGATTTCCTATGGTGCGTATGTAGTTGGAAAAATATAGACAAGTATTACAACGAGCGCCTAACTGCCGAGCCTCGATTAGGTCTGTGCGCTGAGTGCCAGCTTTTTTTAAATTTGCCATGTTTGGCTTTCTGATTGGTTAAGAGCTTTGAGCGGGCCAATCGGAGCACTGAATGTCATAACGTGTCGTTCACGTTACATACATACATACATACACACATATTCAGCCTTTTAATGTTCCCACTGCTGGGACTCAGGCCTCCTCTCTCTAGGAGAGGGAATGGGCCGTAATCCACCACGCGGGCCCACTGCGGGTTGGTTCACGTTAACATAAAATAAATTCGTTCTAGGAACTCTATTCAGATTGTAACTGTAGCAGATAGACAGACCTCAAGTACCGAAGTCTGGTGAATACTGTCTGCAAGCATACCTCACGGTTAATTCCCTAAATTAATTTCTCTCTTATTCCAAATAGACGAGACTATATTTTATTTACCCCATCGTCTTTATTTAAGTTTGTGTAATAAAAAGTGCAATCTTAAGTGGCAATGGGCAGGGCACATTGCTCGCAGAACAGATGGCCGTTGGAGCCGAAAGGTTCTGGAGTGGCGACCGCGTACCGGAAGACAGTGTTGGAAGGCCCCCTACAAGGTGGACCGATGACCTGGTGAAGGTTGCGGGAATCCGATGGATGCGAGACGCACAGGACCGTTCATTGTGGCGACATTTGGGGGAGGCCTATGTCCAGCAGTGGACGTCTATCGGCTGAAATGATGATGATCGTCATTATTGACAGCGTCTGCCCACGGCCCGATATTGGCCCAGCAAATCGTTTTACTTTTTTGCCATCCACACGTTATGAAGAAGTCAGTCTACACAGTTCGTGGAAGAGCCGCATCATTATCTCCACTTTATTTTTTTCCAATTCTCTTTTAAACTAACATCTTTACCATTTCAGGGATAATAAACTACAACGACCATCTAAACCTCTGCCACTTCCCCGATAGGAAATTCATCTGCCACTACTGCCACGAAGGTTTCGAAAGCCAATATGACAAGTTTGTTCACGAGAACGAACACATTGGCATCTCTAAACTCGAAGGGACCAATATCTCTGCTCCATCCACCACCAGGCAATCCATTAAAAAGGCCAGTAACACTCAAACAGAACCAGAAATTGCCAAATGTGATGTCCCAGAAGATAAGCTGAAGAAAATTGTGTCGTTTTTCGATAAGATCTCGGATCCAGAGCAAATGATTACGGAGATAAAGAAGAACAGGTTCTCCGAGTGTAACTTGCAGCGTTCTAAGACGGAAATTGATACAGCTGAGGAGTCCACGGATTCTTCTGATAAAAGGACTGTTAGCTGCGTGAATCTTCATCGGAAGATTGAGAAGAAAGCTTGCTCGTCAGGGTCTGAAGTGACCTCGAGACTCCCCAATTACGGATCACCTGTCTGTTGTCGCTTATGTGGAGAATCTTTTAATTATAGGTAAGACTCATGTTTTGAAGTCATCACGCTCAAGCCGCCGCGACCTATGTTATAGCCCCGACTTCTCCGATTTAGGTAGCTAGGTACACGTGGTGCGTTCAAACAGAAGAAGGCAAGCCCTTTAGGACCGGCGCTCACTGCCGGCACGGCACGGCGTGCAAAGGATTTTATTTCTAATCAAGTTGTTTTGAATCTTATTTCAATGAGTTTAGAATTCATGGCACTATCTTTCGATACTACGATGCCGCGAAATGAGGCGACGTGCCGTGGGATGCTGCGGCATGACCCGACGCGCCGCGGTATGCTGCGGCATGACGTGTCATGCCGTTTCATTCATGGGATGCCGCGGCGCGACATCGCATCCCGCGAGACGTATGGGTTACTTTGTGTCGAGGAAATATGATTGCTAAGCTAGTTGAATTAAGGTTAAAACTTATGCAGCGGTCATTTCAGTTAATGGGGTGCAGTCCGGTCGGTGCGCGGGGGTAAGAGAGGGTTGTTGAATTCATCATTTGTAGATCTTGTTCTCCACAAATTATGCACCCAGAATTGTCTTTTCATCAAATTAGCAGTTCTTATTTGTCTCTTCATCTTCAGCTAGAAGTGTTAGTAAATCCTAGTCAACCATAACGACACAACCATCCACTTCGAATCCGCGCGGAGCAAAACTGATTGATACTTGAGTGGCTGGGCTTTCAGCAGGATGCCATGGAACGCCGAGGGATGCCGCAGCGCAACAAGCCGTGCCACGCCGTCAGTGAGCGGCCGGCCCTTACTTTGTCCAATTTATTTCACCACCACTGCACTCAAAACTGAAGGATAGCATCGAGGGGAAAGCGGCGTGTCCTAGAACCAAAAATTCGAAGACATGTGACATCCATCAATCCTCAATTGCCAGTGCGGTGGATTACAGCCCATTCCCTCTCCTGAAGAGGAGACCTTAATTCTAGCAGTTTCCCAGTAAGGCTAATAAGGCTGATTATGCTTATAATTATTTATATTTATTATCTTTCAGACGACAACTAAGCCTTCACGTTGATTTAGAGCATCGTGTCCACGACAAGTTCTCCAAATTCCACAGCTGCGCTGGCATCCTAAACCACAGATCCCAGAACCGAATGGACATGGTCTCTGAAGATGGGAAGATCAACGTGCAGAGTATCGACAGGTCTCAAACAGGGATACAGAGATCCACCTCGTCCCTAAATCAAGACTCTTATACGGAGCTTTCCCGTCGGAGGTCAGAGGAAAGTTTAAGTTGCGATCCATCGACTAATATAGTCTATTATACCTCTATGGAAACTGTCAAAAAGCCGTCTATGGTAAACAATATCGTTCAAAAAGTTAGGAGCGGTATCAATAGTTACAAGTGGGAGCCGGGTACAAAAATTATTCGTGTTTAGTCCGTGTGCTGTGTGCAGTGGCATTGTGTTTTGTCATTATAGTGAAAAGTCCAGTTGGTTGGTTTTATTTTATCCTTTCCTTGTTATTCTGTAGCTCTGCGGGATTTGATCTAAAGGGACGTGCCTCACTGGGACGCCATGGGGACGTAGCCAGGTGAGGTACACACCATAAAGCCGCATGCATTTTCTTGGTTGCCCGAACTGGCAGCGCCGCCATGGGGTCCCGGTGAGGCACGGGCCAAAGAGTCGCCGCGGCCCTGGAACGCCGAAGTCTGACATGGAGTGTCAGACTGGATGTGGAATCATGGAGTCCCGAGGGCTACAGTCAATAAAAAATCGGACACTTCCTCTCGCCACAGCCAGAGAGGCGAGAAGTTATGAGTTCCTACCCTCAAGTTGAGAGATCATGCATGTGCAAAGAAGTTCCTTCAGCTCACTTAGACCATCCATCTTGCAGCGTGGGTGCATTCACAAACATGTAAACACATCACTCAGACCTGGAACAATCACAAAAAGTCACACTTGTTCCGTCGTATATAGGTATTTTACTAAGATCCCAGAGCGATCTGACGGTACCTAACTGATTTTCACACATGGATGAATAACTGTATAGTGGCCAATAACTGAAGCGTTTCCCCTAGTTACCATAACATAATTATTTAAAAATCAGACATCTATACTTATAATAAATTTGTAGAAGTGAAAATTCTGTACATTGAAAATATCAAAAAAATAAATGGCCATTTATTTTTTTGATATTTTCAATGTACTAGACCGACACCGAACCCAAAAATGTGATTAAAAAAAATTTTGTCAGTCTGTTTGTTCAGGCATCACGCAAAAACACCGGTTCGATTACGATGAAACTTGGTATAACTATTCTTTAATATCATGGGCACCACAGTGGTTACTTTTTTATCCCGAAAAAGTATATACAATAAAAAACAAACTTAATTTTGCGGTTCGATCCCTAGACCTGTACCAAACTGCTGAATTTAGTTCATATGTGCGAAATTATTCAAAATTATTTAAAAAAAATTGTTCTATAGCGAAATCGCGTTATTTGAGTTCCAAAATTAAAAACAGTAATAATATAATTAAAACTACTTGGAATGTTATAAATAGTGAAACTGGAAAGTCTACAAGACCATCTAGTGACTATAAACTTGTAATTAATGACAATGTGATCACATCGGACTCACAGGTTGCCGCGGCTTTTGAGAACTTCTTTTCAGAGATCCCCATATCAACAACAAAATCTCTGAATTCGTCACCCACTGCTGCAGAGTCTCTGCTTAAAGAAAATGTTAAAGTTTGCGATTCTGATTTTAATTTCGAACATGTGACTTATGTAGAGATTATTAAGACTCCTTGAATGTAAAAAAGACTGCAGATTTATGGGGTAATTCTGTGGACGTTGTTAAGTCTATAATCCACATATAGCTCCTTCTTTAGCTTTTATTTTTAATAATTGTATTGATCGCGGTGAGTTTCCTGTTCTAATGAAGAATAGTAAAATAATTCCATTTTTCAAAACGGGTAGTACATCTGACCCCACGAATTACAGACCCATTTCAGTGCTACCCACTTTTAGTAAAATATTTGAGAAACTTATTTTAGAGCAACTACAAAGATTTTTTAACAGACATAAATTATTGCATACCAAACAATTTGGTTTTACAAGGGGTCGTTCAACAACCGATGCCGGTGTTGAACTTTTAGGACATATTTATAATGCATGGGAAGACAAATGCGATGCCCTGGGCATTTTTTGCGATTTGTCAAAGGCCTTCGATTGCGTTCTGCATGAAACATTAATCAGGAAACTACACCATTACGGAATCCGGAACTCCTCCCTGGATCTTCTTACATCTTATCTGAGTGAAAGGATTCAGAGAGTTGATGTAAACGGAAAAAGATCTCCTGGATCTGTAGTAAAAATGGGTGTCCCTCAGGGTTCAATTCTTGGCCCATTTTTGTTTCTTATATATATAACGATTTACCTTACCTCATAAAGGATAACCATAACATAGTGTTGTTTGCAGACGACACTTCACTTTTGTTTAAACTTAAACGTCAGCAGCCGGTTACTGACGATATAAATATAGCACTTTCAAAAATAGTACACTGGTTTGATGTAAATAACCTTCTTCTTAATGAAAACAAAACTAAATGTATAAAGTTTACCATGCCTCATGTTAGGCAAGTAGAAACTAGTGTGCTAATAAAAGGTAAAGAGTTGAGTCCTGAAGATAATACAGTGTTCTTGGGCATAACTCTAGATGCTAAGCTGCAGTGGGGCCCACATATAGACAAATTATCAAAAAAACTTAGCTCTGCAGCATACGCTGTTAGACAGATTCGAAATTTAACTGATGTAGAGACTGCCCGTTTAGTTTACTTTAGCTATTTCCATAGTGTCATGTCGTACGGTATTCTACTGTGGGGAAATGCCGCCGAAATACAGTCAATTTTTTGTATTGCAAAAAAGGGCTATTCGTGCAATTTATAAATTAAGTCCCAGATACTCCCTCAGAGATAAATTTAAAGAAATCAATATAATGACTGTACCTTCACAGTATATTTACGAGAACATTTTGTATGTACATAAAAATATAAACATGTTTAAAAAATACAGTGATGTTCATAATTTTAATACTAGGAACAAACACAAATTTGTGGTTCCTACAACCAGGCTGAAAAAAATAGGGGGCTCATTTAGATGCCAATGTATACACTTCTATAATAAACTTCCTAGTCATATTCAACAACTAAGCCTTAATAAATTCAAATTATTTGTAAAGCGAAAACTTTGCCAAAAGGCTTTTTACACTATAAAGGACTATGTTGAGGACCAAAAGGCTTGGGATTGACCTGCTCCAGTACACACTGCAACTGTTGTCTTATTATTATTATTTTTTCTTTTGTTTTTATTTTTAATTGTGTTTTTTATTATTTATTACAATTCGATATTGTAGATTATTTTTATTTTGCAATTTGACTTTTTTTTTCTCTATTAATTTTTGACAAAAATGTTTACTTTGCTAAAATATATATTTATATTTATATATTTTCCTTTTATTATTGTGAACGTGAGGACTATGTTGATTGTTTTTTTTTTTTTTTTTCCTTTTCAGTAATTTTAATGTATGTCTGGCAATTTGAGTATTTTCTGCGGCCTACCCAAATGTCCTTTCCTTGGTACTGTTCGTCAAGTCGTTGAGCTCCTTAGTAGTCCTGAGTTGAGCTTTACGAATACTGACAAATGCTTGCACTGACTGGACAGGTCCACTCAAATCTGTATGGTTCTTTCTTCAAAAGACCATTTCAGACAAATCTGCATGGTTCTCATGTGATTTGACCATTACATATTTACTGTATGGACTTTAAAAGAGACTTTGACCCCTGAGTTTGTTTCGGTGTTTCTTCTCAGGGTAGTCAGCTAGGAAACACCGGCCTCATCTAGTTTAAAAATGACGAAAAAAAATTGACGTGTAAAGTGTTTTTTAAACCTATTTACAAAATAAATATCATTTATCATTTAATCGCAAATAATAAGTTTGACGTAGGTTACGTCACCCGCAGTGGAGTTCACTAAGTACTCTTACGCACTAGCGGTTAATCGCGGGGGCGGCTAATCGCGCGGTTAGCCGCTTTTCCAGTTTAATATGCAACCGCTTATGATTGTACGCACTAAACCGCCACAAAATTTCAAACGCGGCGGATGAATGGAGGGCCGCGGCACGGTAATATTATCTACCGCGGCCTGCTTTGCGGCTAGCCGCCATCTTGTGTATACGCACTGGCAGTCAGCATGCAACCACTGAACGCCGTTTCATAGCGGCTGACCGCTATGGCGGCTAACCGCGAAGAAACCGCATTAAGCGGTTGGACCGCTCAAACAAACATAAACGTCATAATGGCGGGACCAACTCTTGTATCCGAATGATTCTACCACGTATATTTAGTACGTTTTAGTACTATTTTGTACCCTTCCTGAAATTTTTGTACCTCACACGGTGTAAACGCAATTTCATGATATTGTTAGCCCCGCCATTATAACGCGTTATAATGGCGGGACCATGGTTGTACGCCAAAACTGTACCGAATTTAAGCATTCTGAAAAAACTAGTATTTAGTACGCGATTTAGTACCTCCGAATATCAACAATAAGTGACGAAGATATTATTAGTTTCTTTACAAAATATTTTTTTTTATTTTTGACATTTTCTACGCCTGAATAATTTGACGACCAAAAATACGTCAGGTAAAAAGTTGCAGTTACATTTCGTGCAGGCGCTTTATTATTATTTATATTATTACATAACACTATGTTATTAATAAATATTGAATAGTTCACACAGGAAAATTATTATTGTACGTTTTATATATTTCAGTTTTAAGTAAAAATTTAAAAAAAGGGAGCACATCATTAAAAAGTAGTATGTACAGATTATTTATAGTAATAACTTTATAAAATATATTAAAACGTACAATAATAATTTTCCTGTGTGGCCTACTCAATATTTATTAATAACATAGTGTTATGTAATAATATAAATAAAATACATAAATAATAATAAAACACCTGCACGAAATGTAACTGCAACTTTTTACCTGACGTATTTTTGGTCGTCAAATTATTCAGGCGTAGAAAATGTCAAAAATAAAAAAAAAATATTTTGTAAAGAAACTAATAATATCTTCGTCACTTATTGTTGATTTTCGGAGGTACTAAATCGCGTACTAAATACTAGTTTTATCAGAATGCTGAAATTCGTTATAGTTTTGGCGTACAAGCATGGTCCCGCCATTATAACGCGTTATAATGGCGGGGCCAACAGTAAGTAAGTAAGTAAAAATTTATTTGTTTAAACATGGTGTACATGATACAATGCATGCAAGATAATAATGAATTAATATAAGTTCTGGCATGTTCAGCCGCATATCGTGGCGTACAATTTTTTTTTATTTTTTTTTTCGAAAGACATGGTGCATAATCTGTGATCATCAAAATTTTATAGGTACTTATTCAATTTAGGTTAGGTATAATTACATTTCAATAGCATAGATTCAGATATAATTCAATTTTAAAGTAGTTATTATATACTTAAATTAGTTAGAAAAATTATGAATTACCGTCACTAAATTTCAACTAAAAAATTATTCCAATTAAAAAATACAATACATGTCAAGAGCTAATTATTCCAAATAAAAAAAATCCAATAGATGTCAACAGCATAGTTTTAAATAAAATTCAATGTCAAAGTAGTCAATAAAATCGTGAAATACTGTCATTAAGATTTCAATTTAAATTTACAATTATTCCAAATAAAAAATACAATACATGTCAAGAGTCAATTATTCCAAATAAAAAAAATACAATACATGTCAACAGCATAGTTTTAAATAAAATTCAATGTCAAAATAGTCAATAAAATTACGAATTATTGTCATTACAATTTGAATTTAAAATTAGAATTATTTAATATCAATTATTATTCGATGCACAAAAATTTAAAAAAAAATAAATAAAAAGAAATACAATACATGTCAAAAATGTAACATTGTCATCTCAAAGACGAAGAAAATTGTCCTCTTTCATAAACTCTGCTATACTGTAATGCTCTTTCAGTTAGTAAGCTCTTCAATTTACTTTTAAGAGCAGATTTATTTAATGTTTTCCATGATTGTAATTTGTTAAAAATCGTTGGAGCCATGTAAAAGATGCTCTTGCGCACAAGAGTTGTTTTAGCTGCCGGAACACAGAGTTTAAAATTATCGCGTCTATTCCTAGGGAAAGCATTAGACAAGTGCTGGAATAAATGAGGATTACATTTAATGAACATCACTATTTCCAGGATATATAATGAGGGCAATGTCAATATCTTACGTTCTATAAAATAAGATTTACAGCTGTCCGTTGTTTGCAGTCTAAACATCGATCTAATGCACCTTTTTTGTGCCCGAAACGCTATTTCGTAACAATATCATGAAATTCCGCTTACACCGTGTGAGGTACAAAAATTTCAGGAAGGGTACAAAATAGTACTAAATATACGTGGTAGAATCATTCGGATACAAGAGAGTTGGTCCCGCCATTATGACGTTTATAAACAAACCGCCTAGTGGCCAACCGCTGGTGCGCAAGGTCCTTAAGGGGCGCTGCACACAGCTAAGATACTATAATTCGGTCAATAAGTTTAGGTAAAAGGTAATCAATACATTCATTGACTGTTAGGCGGTAGGTACGAAGTGTGCCGGGTCAGCTAGTGTTAAAATAAGTAAAGATCATTTACTTTTTGTGGAGCTTTAAAGCGTCTGACAGAAATTTTGGCCTATAGAAAGTGTCTGACACTTATGATACTTTAGAATAATATTCTACAAAACCTATAATACCTGCCCAGAGGCCCCAAGGAGGAGCTCCACAAGCACACAGGTATTCAAAGCACATGAGACGCTACTGAGAACCTAAGGTTTCATCCATGTGAATACAAGTTACGTTAGATCGCTCTGGGATCTTGGACTAGTACGGTAACCGAACCCACGACCCACGCAGCGCAGCAGCCAATCACTCGACTACTGCACCAACCATGCCTCCACAAGCAATAGGGGAACAAATCAACAAAATAAAACAGATATTATAAAAAAAAACCACACGTTTATTGTAGTTATTATTTTTATATAATATTCCTAACACATCCCACGCAGTGAGATCGCCGCAAACAAACATCTGGAAGCCAGAGAATAGTGTTACAGAAAACATAAATATTTTACAACTTAGTCTATGATAACGTAAACTTTATACCTAAATATACTATTGACCGTTCACACTGACATTAGGTAAAATCTGAATAAAGTCACCGTTGGATTTTCAACTCTCCGTACTGAAGACTTATTCTGTTCTAATACCAAAAACTTATACCACTTGTATTTCAAGTTTGAAATCATTTTTTATTTTCAATTCCGCACGAATACCAACAACTTGAATTTGGTACAGTCAGCTCAGTCAAACGTAATCAAAATAAATTGGTTTTCTTATTTAAGTTAATTTTAGAAAAAAAATTGCTTGTTAAAAAAAGTCGGATTTAGATACTATTACCATGATGTTAATAATATCTAAATCCGACTATTTCGTCATTTTTACCAAGTTGCTTTCTAAAAATTTTAACTTTTAATCACTCTCCTGTAAAGTTTAGGTACTCAATGTCGCTCAGTAATTTTTGCCTTTCAAGCGTCGCGTCGTTTTGATTACACACAAAGCATTTTTACTGACTGTACCATAAATCTTTGGACGTGTTTTTAAATATGAGTCGAAACAAATACCAGTGGTATTAGTTGTTGGTACTAAAATGGAATAAATTGCGTTGGAAATCTGTGTATCTTTATTTGAGTTTCAATTTCGATGTCATCTAGTATCAGTGAAAACGAGTGTATGTGTTAGTTGTCTATTACATAATATAATCTTATTTTTCCGCGTTTTGACTGAATACAATAGAAATAACTTCTTTCTGATGAAGATTTAAATATAAGCTTGGATAAACATTTTATGAAAAATAAACAGTTTGTCTCATGATTAATTACCTTACAAACAAAAAACCTTGCACAAATGAATATAATTAACAAGTATGTCGGAAACTACCATGCGTTCCAAATAAGAATAGGATCGATTTCCATGTTGCGACGTCACGTCATACTGTCAAATCGAAGAATAATTATGACGAGAAAAACAAAAAAAAATATTTATTTACGAACTCTGAACGAAAAGTTTAATCAGAATCTAGTTCTTCAATTTTGCTCATCTCTGAGTTCTTCAATTTTGCTCATCTCGGAGTTCTTCAATTTTGCCCAATTTCTTGCGATTTGACAGTATCACGTGACGTCACAACAGGGCAGTCGATCCTATTCTTATTTGGAACGTATTGTCTATGCATTGAGGACTATAAAACAACTTTTATTTTATAATTTGTAATAGACAATCAACCACATTCAACTACAATAAAAAGAGCCAGTTTTTTATAAATATTTCAACTTTGCATACATAGTCAAAATTTTGCAGTTACTTCTAAAAAGTCACATTAGCCCAAAGATTTTAGTTAGGCTGCCAACCAATTTGTAGCGAGTTCGAGTTAACTGCTTAAACTGCCTGCAAATATGCAGTAAGATCGCTCTGATCACCTTTAGTAACTGCAAAATATCATCACAACAATGCATAATTATTATTATGTAACTTAGAAAAATAACAAGCAAATTCGTTGAAGACAACAGTAGTCACCTATTAAATTCCTTATTTAAAAAAAAAAACTCGGATTGAATGTTTATATTCAAGAAAAATAATAATAGAAATATATTTAAAAAAATAACATGTAACTTAATTTCTTCGATTTATTGTTTATTTATTTGATTAACCAAATTTATAATGTTTCACTTTATAACAATAGGTTTTTAACCACTGACGGCAGAGATATTCAACCTTTTTCGCGATGTCTCATAGATTATTTTCATAGACAATCAGATTGTCTTTTTAAAATTTCCAATAGATGCCTTTTTATTATAATTTTTATACAAATATACTATAAATTTTCCCTCAGGTTGAATACCACAGCTTTTCCTAACAAATCTTGAATAAGTGCTGCATTAAACAAAAGTGTGCTTAGTGCTTACCGCGTGTAAGTCCGTGTGACACTGGAAGCGATCTCACTAAATCTCACGACTAACCAACCAATTAGCACCGTACCACGATATTTACCCTTACTTTGAGAATGTATTTTTTTTTTAATTTAAAACAATAATAATTCGATTCCTACATTATTAAAATATTTTTGGTACATACGAAATCTACAAAGATTAAAAAGTAAAGAAATAGTAATTATGGAAGACAAATTATTGTATAAATTCGCAACCAGACAATTTCAATCCATGATTTGACCCTTCAACCGCTTCCGTCGGATTATTCCGACGAATGTTTTCGCGTGCTATTCGCCAGGGTCGTGTGTTTGCGACTGGGCACTTTAATCGCCATAGGTGACAGAAGAGCTGAACGAAATGGAATATTTGGTCGTGGATGTGCGACCCCGGCAGAATAAACGCAAGACTTTTTTGGAAAATGTTCAAGGTTCAACCTCCATAAATTCTGTCTTACATATCTCGCTGCGACCTATAACTCAATCCATTCAACATAACAACACAATATAATTCATTGTTTAACCTTTTAACCGTCTCGTCGGATATATCCGACCAACACACTCGCGTTTATCCACGACCAAATACTCCATCTCGTCAGCTCTTCTGTCACCTATGGGGATTGAAGAGCTAAACGAGGTGGAGTACCCAATCGCAAACACACGACCCTGGCGAATAGGACGCGAAAAAATTCGTCGGATTAATCCGACGCAAGCGGTTAAAGGGAATAATATTTAAATGACATAATTTGTGATACTGATTGAAAAACAATAATAATTCATAAAGCGATATAAAAATTCTAAAGATATACATTCTCACTATACTTTACTAAAAAAAACGACGGCGGTTTTGAAGTTGACCAAACACGTAAATAATCCTGACAAAATATCTTATGTATCGAACTGTCAAAACCGCTGTCATTCCTAGTCGACCCGCCAATCTATATCAAATTCCACTACTTATGGTACAATCGACAAAATTGATTGTATGACGGCAAGCAACGATAAAACTCGTGGAATCGTCATTTCTTTTTTACTCGTATCCAGGTGTTTTTGTTAGCTCACTCGCCTGTACCTTTTAGAGGTAACAGGGTGTAAAATACCGCAAGCATAGCATAGTCGGCCTTATTATGTTCCCACTGCTGGGACTCAGGCCTCCTCTGTAGGAGAGGGAATGGGCCGTAATCCACCACGCGGGCCCAGTGCGGGTTGGTGGATGTCACGTGTCTTCGAATTTTTGGTTCTAGGACATGCCGGTTTCCTCACGATGTTTTCCTGCACCGTTTTGAAAGCAGTGGTGATGAAATAAATTACACAAAGTAATGCGCCTGGCTGGGTTTGAACCCGCGACCTCGTAAGTCGGGGCCGTTACCACTCGGCCACCACTGCTCTTACAATACCGCAAACCTCAGTTGAAAAGGGAGGATCCTCCGACCGGATGGATGTTGTGTCTGGTCCGGAAAAACGCCCCATAGTTGACGACCACTTGCATGGAGAACTCTGACAACGCAATGAAGGATTTTAGTTCCCCTGTGGAGACACAGATGTCGCTACACGTTGCGTTGACGCTACTCACTGCTGAGATCGTTTACCAGTGTTTCAACTATGGATAACGGCTCACTGTTTCATACAGAGAGAAAATGTCTTCCCAAAAGTGGAAACATTGTAGCCCGGAATATTATGCTATGATTTGATCTCATATAGTCCTCGAGAGAGTAGAGCAAAAAATAATGACTTTCCTGCGTCTTCCACGAGCTTTTATCAGTAACCTACAAACCAAACAATTTTGCCGAGTGTCCATATTAAAACACGTCGAAAATAACCTCTCTTTCAGCTTTTTAAAGTCAATATTAAATATATTATGTGCCATTACTTTCTACGTGCCAGGGGAAGTGTCTGCGAATCCCTGTCGCGTATTTCTCTTAGAAATAACATTGCCAACGGATTTGATGATGCCGCAAGATTTTTAAGTGGTCATTAAGAACATTTTGAGTAACCAACGCACGCTGTATTCGTATCGTGAACTACGTAGCTACCAAAGGGCAGGCGGGGCCACTGTCTCGCCTAGCCCTTTGGCGCTTCGCGGCCCTCCCCCCCAAGCTTGGGGGAGGCAAAACCGGATTAGTAAACTTCTTGTTGAACTAGCTAAAAACCTCCTTTGAAATCTAAATGACGTGCAAACTTAGTCAGTAAAAATCTGACAATCCCACTCGCTCCACTCAGAACAAGAGAAATCATTCGATGATATCCTACGTAAAAAAGGGGCACCAGTTCTGTTTTTGCGCACGGGCCGTTAGTCACCCAACTACGCCACTGGGACTACGGCCCACTCCCTCTCATTCAGAGGAGAGGTCTATGGCCAAGCAGCGGGAACAAGTTTTAAAAGACTGTTTGATTTTTTGCAGTAGGTACTTAAATCTTTTTTTCAGTGAGAAATTATCAAATGACTCTTCCCGTTCTCGATGGACCAAGGAGTGTCAGACTTTTCAGACTAAAACCAGCCCGTGTTTCTTCAGCTGCCCTTTGCGTTCCAGAGCCGCGGTAACTAGACCCCGTCAAGAAGTATTTAAGCCCATATTCTCAAATACATTTTAGTAGGATAACTAAATTAGCTAATAAGGCTACCCAACTGAAGTGGGACTGAGCAGGACATGTCTGCCGCATGCACAGCACAAAGTTGGTGCCCAGAAACAGTGCGACGGGGTCACGGCAGAGCACGAAGGAGATTGCGGATCGAAATGGACAGATTTCGCCAGAACTGGCAAGAGGAAGTGCGGGCCCGCTAAAGATGGAAGGAGTGGTTGGAGGCCTTTGCCCAAAAGTGTGACAGAACAGGCTAAAAAATAACCAAATTATTGTTTACAACACGACCATTATTATTGACTCCAGGTTGCACTACAACAAAAACATATTCGTGGAAACAACTACCTCGTTTTTTTTTTTTACTTGATTTAGACCTAACCAAAGACAAATTTACATCTTTTTGACATTGTCAAATCCGTCCACAATACACCGAAACGATTGTACAAATCTGTAGATAAATAACCTGCGATATAGACTACGATTATACAATATTTTTATAGAAAAAGAAATAAAAATCATTAAACCAAAATGTATTTACATTATTTTTTATCTTACCCTCGTATGTTTTGTGTGAATTTCGAAGACATTATTAAACTGGAAATTCTACTACATACAAGAATATTTCTTTACTTGATTTTTATTTATATTCGGTCAGAATTTTGGAATTTATAGTTTCTTCAACGAAAGTTATCGCAAAACGAATGTGACATATTTTTTTTAACAATCATCGTCTTACACTAAAGCTAGAAACTACACTGCGCACACGTGTGCCACACACGCCGATCTGGGCGCGTCGGTCTCCATACATTTTATATGGCAACTAGACTTGTAGAGCTACACTTGATCCACGCCACGCGACGTCGTTCTACGTACAAATCAGGCGTGTTACACGTGTGCGTCGGTCTAATGTAGTTCTAGCTTCAGAAATTAATCCTGTATAGTGGGGATGTTTACTATCATATAAACTCACATATACAAAACACCCAGCCCCAGAACAACGATCTGAAGGTCATACAAATATATGTTCCATGCGCGAAACGAACGTGCGACGCGCAGCGCTGTATCTTAACTATTGCGCTAACCGTAAAACTTCACGTACACTTGACGATTTTGCGATAATTTTCGTTAATAATATATAAGGTGTTAAAAAATTAATATTAAGAATTTCGAGGGGACATTTTACTCCTCATTATGAACAACTTTTACTATGGGACCAAACCTGAAATAGCGAAAAAAAAAATCAGCTGCTCCATACATTTTGACGAGTTATGCGAACATAAACGTAGGGAACAGCTGATTTTTTTTCCGCTATTTCAGGTTTGGTCCCATAGTAAAAGTTGTTCATAATAATGAGGAGTACAATGTCTCCTCGAAATTTTTAAAGTTAATTTTTTAACACTTTATATAACAGTTTTTTATGAAAAGTGTCTTCTGTAGACCACATTACAGCATTTATTGAAAATCGCAATCTTCACCTCCTGGGAATCGTACCCGCATTCCCACAAAACATACAAGTCCACACTAACCACACAACTATAGTTGACGAATAATAATAATAATAATAAAAAACAACTATGTATACAATACATTGGTTTTCATAACAAAATAAACTTGATAAATGCACGATGCGATGGCGAAACTAATCAAATAGTAATATTTCTTGTAAGATAAGTCAAAATTGATCGTTTTGATGACGTATTAACGTAATATAAAACTTACGAAACTTACTTGAAATCGTTTAGACTTGTGTCAGTCGAAAAAGTGCGAAAAGGTAAAAATATATAATTAGGGTCGCACGGGTCACCGGCCACAGCCACAAAGAACAACAGCGAGGAAATTGTTGATGAAATTATTAAGTGTCTAATATTATGTCACCATGACTAAGACAAAATAGTTTAGTTTAATCTATAATATACTTTTGTATATTTTTCGTCACTTGACACTAAAAAATATGTCTGCAAAATTTTATTCGGGACTGCCATCACTCTTTCCCAATAGTTTTCATAAATTTAATGAATGATGTAACATGAAACAAATTGCCACTTCAAGCATCTTTAGATTCGTAAATTTTATATTATATCAACTTACGATAATTGTAAAATGGTTACTTTTAAAATTTTATGCAAGGTTATCAGAAATAATTTCGTTCTTTTTACACAGGTATAAAAAATGGGCTGTGCTTTTTTTAATATTTTGAGTGCCAGTCAAAGAAAAATGTGTCCAGCACGCCACGGTCACGATTACACGACAGACTTAAAAAGCTAATAAATCTTATAGAAAAGTAGTAGTGTTTAAAATTGTTATATCTCGTTTACTTTTCAACCAATTTTGATATTGTTATCATAATTATTATCCTATTTTTGTATACTTATTGACTGGTTAGATAACAAATAGTTCTTTTCATGTATATTCCCGTGACGGTGGCGCTAAGAGCACGCTTTTTCTTTGACGTAGCGATCAAAACTTTAAACTGCATACTATTGACTACTCTTGCCAGTTAGCCATACGAAATTCAAGTTTCGCCTGAGCTGCGAGATTCGAATGTTACCGTGGCTATGGAATACAAAGGGTATCTGAAAGAACACAAGTGGGTTTTAGTCAGTAAGTCTTACACTACCTCTCGCTCTACCCAGAGCTAGAGGGATTATTTGTCGATTTCCCACCTGTCACCTCAAAAAAATAAATACTTTGGTTATTATTGCATAGTGGGCTAAGGGTACAGTCAGGCAATAATATTGTATTGGATTTCTTCGTAAATGGCTGGTCAATACTTGATTTGAATTTTGAGCCTCTACAAAAACTATTACCATCGTCACCGAAAAAAAAAAATGGTATCCAACTGGATACCATTTTTTTTTTTCTCTCGGTTGTGAAGGTTGCATAGACGCTTCATGTGAAATACTATATTCAACTGTATCCTTTTTGGTGGGTCAACTTCAACTCTTCATTAATGGCATTTGTGGAAGAGACACCACAATTTTGCCAATAACACTTGCGAACTGTTAATAGACCATCAAACGCTGGATGTATAGCATAGCATAGTCAGCCTTATAATGTTCCCACTGCTAGGACTCAGGCCTCCTCTCTAGGAGAGGGAATGGGCCGTAATCCACCACGCGGGCCCAGTGCGGGTTGGTGGATGTCACATGTCTTCGAATTTTTGGTTCTAGGAAGGACATGCCGATTTCCTCACGATGTTTTCCTTCACCGTTTTGAGAGCAGTGGTGATGAAATAAATTACACAAAGTAATGCGCCTGGCTGAGTTTGAACCCGCAACCTACAACTCGTAAGTCAGGGCCGTTACCACTCGGCCACCACTGCTCTAGAGAGCGCTGGAGAGTATTTAGTAAAATAAATATATGTATCATAATGCATTAAAGTTCAAAATAAAAGAATTTCTTTGCAGACGCACCTAATAACACCTCCTGTTCTGAATGGAATGACTGATTGATTGTTAATGTTTTTAGCTTGGATACTAAGTCCTTTAAGCCATATCTTCGTATGAATAGTTAATTTGTTTACCATTAGAATATGGATGTAGATATTGTAATGTTTTTGAAGTATTTGGCAGCTAATGTATCAAGTCAACCTTCTCGGCAAACTTCGCTGAGACTCAACACTACCATAAAATTCTCAGCTCCACTTTACCGAGATCGCGCCTGTTTCAATGATTCCACACATTGTCCAGTTGCGCAGACACTTGAGATACAAAACTACACCAATTTTACATCACAATAGCCAATAGCAATCAATTTGCGAATAATAAAAACAGCCACTAAACTTTACTCGAAGAAATCTCGTCAGAATTTTATTAACTAAAACCCACTTTTCTTCAGTTGTCCTTCGTGCTCCAGAGCCGCAGTAACTCTTTTGAACAATTCCGCAGAAATGAGCACCCTGATAGATTGGAAGCCGAGCATAAAGTAGTGGAAAAGCCTTGGCAGGTGATGTTAACATTCGTCAATAATATGCAAGATGAATTCACAGACCAGTTTTATAACGGGACAGATAACGTCATCAACTGGTTTACACCCTTTTTTTAAGGTATTTTAATGTAAAACATGTGCGATGCGATGCGATGCGATCCGATGTGAAGCCAACGCAACGCGGAGGCCCTGTATTACGGGCGCGCGTTGTCGCAGTGCTTTAGTCGTCATTTATATAGAACAAGTCACTACACCGCAAGAGGATGCGCGAAAATTTCAAACCAACTGATCGCGACCGCTTCGCTTCGCTCATCGCCGCACCGCACCCACGTTGCCTGGTCGCGTAGGCAAGTACAATAGAATAACAAGCTTAATCTTAAAATGACCTAACTCAAAAAGAAGGCGTTTGAATCTGAAAACATATGTTTAAAAAATAAGGTTCAAATTTCAAATTTCCTTTTTTTTGAGTTACGTCTTTTTTTAAATTAGGCATGCGTTGTTAGCACACTGCGTAAAAGGGGTACCCAATTGATACAGCTGTCTGTACCTTGCATAAAGTATGTACTGTAGTTCACTTTTCCGAAACAAATACTCTTTGCACAGTAAACTATTTTATTAAAACACTTTTATGTATTGTTTATTATCAAATATAGCACGTGACGGTGGCACAGGTGTTCATAGATTCCGTTATACTTAATTTATCTTCATTATAAAATATCCGGGTTAGTTTATAAATCATTACAATAATTTTGTAATTTATTAACATTTGATTTTCTTTTGTTCTGTGTGGTTGGTTCGACCATGTACAATCGCGTAAGGAAACGATTAACAGCGCGCCTATCTCCTTATCCCAAAACGCCTTAGACCCACTGTCCACGGACGCGTAGCTTCATACACGCGTATTCGTAATTATACAAAACTTTGAAATTCTGTCGACGAAGCGCCAACGAACGACACGACGGCACGACGCTGCGCTTCACACAGGCGTACACGAAGCGTATAATGACGAATACCCGTCTATGAAGCTAAGCGTTCGCACCCTTGAGGTGAAAGCGTCAGGGTAACCCACGAAACAGACCACACACATCAATAAGGTTCAAATTCCTACTTAATGTAAAATCTACAAGACGGAACAGAATCTATGAACACCGAGACACTGTCACTGTAAGCCTACGACTCAAAAATGGAGGTATTCATTGTTTTGAGCTAATTCTGTACATTTGTGGTGTGAGTAACATCTTTTTGTTTTTTCTTTGCGAGGGGATCTGAAAGAGAGAGAAGATAATGGTTAATGTGCTGTTTCGTTGTCGCAAGCATCATCTTTTTTTTTTAATTGATATAAACCAGTGCTTGAATGCGATCCCACCTGATGGTAAGTAGTGATGCAATCGTAGATGGTGAGGCGCACTAATTTATTGAGAGCCTATTCACTCTAGCCTTGAAGAGACCCAAATTATAATTGGACGGGAAAACCGCAGCGGGCAAATTATTCCAGTCCCTTGATGTACGCGGTATAAACGACGAGGCGAAACGCTTGGTCCGGACCGTAGAGGTTTCAACAACGTAAGGGTGGATACTCGCCGTTCGTCGGCTTGTCCGATGGTGGAAATGAGATGGTGGGATCAAGTCATGCAATTCCTGCGCACAGTCTCCAAAATGCATCCTGTCTTCTATCTATCTAATCTTCCTATATTACTTGGGGTCGGCGCAACACGTTTTTTTCATCCATTTTGTCCTGTCAATCCGCCCCCGCCCCGCTCCCCGCGCCGCGCTACCCGTCTAGCCGAGCAGCAAGAAGCTAATCCAGCGGGAACTTCCCCAGCCTATACGACTCACCTACAAGATTACGACATAGACGAGCATGGCAGGCGCGGCGACCCCATCTGCGTGAGGACCCTGTCGAGCCACTGCAGCGGCCCGTTCAGGTGCAACTCGATCCAGCATGGCGTTGACGTTACGGTTTGACGTCTGTGGACAAACAAACAAGTTCGAGAGCTAATTCGTAAGAAGTTGGCAGTAGTATCATCACAGCGTTAAAGTTTTCTAATTGTCGATTTGGACTATTGTTTGACTATACTGGTTAGGTATGTAAAGTCTGTTTTTTAATTAGAGATAATGATTTGACAATTCGAATGTTGCATGTTTTTTCCATTTCATAAATAGTGAGGTACCGCAACCGATATTGAACAAAAAAACCGAAAATATTCGTAAAAATAGTTTCAAATCTGGTAATATTTTTGAATATTTCTAATTATTTCAATCTTCAATTCATATTAGACTTTGCTATTAACAAACACTATCGTATTTTGGGCCTACTTTCCTTAGAGGTTGTATTATTAAAAGAACCGGTATAAAAAAATCGAATTTGGAGACATCACTTGTATCAAAAAGCAGGCAACATATTTCTGGAGTTTGACATTTGGACTTGTCAAATCATTATCTGGGATTAAAAAACGCACTTTAGTTTATTAATTTGAGTGTGTATTGTATAATTATATTATATTTATGGTTTATTAGTACTCATATCTATTCTTGTTTTTATTGTATTTTGACAAGCCTGTTGGTCTAGTGGTCAGTGGCCTAACTGCTATGACGGAGGTCGTGGGTTCGATTCCCACCCAGGTTTGTGTGATGAGCACGATCATTTGTTCTGTGTCTAGGTGTAATTTATCTATAATATGTATGTATTTAGAAGTATGTTTATCAGTTGTCTAGTACTCATAGCACAAACTCTGCTTAGTTTGGGACTAGATGGCGTTGTGTGATAGTTGTGGAATATTACTTTTATTTCTCTCCTCTCTCTCGTTTATTGCACCTACCATTATTTGTCTCTGCATCACCCAAAGGTTGACTGGTAGAAAATGCCTAAGACATTAAGTCCACCTCTGTACTTTTGTGTGCATAAAGCATTTAATAAATAAATAATAAACAAAATTTAACAATACATCGGGTTTTCAGTGACTGTCTATGAGCAGAGGCAGCAGAGATAACTGCCGTCGACATTCTAACAAATGAAGATCAGCAGCAGCCGTCGTGTGTGTTAAGTGTAACTATAGCACAGCAGCTCCCTCTCCCTCCTCCACCCTCCCTTCCCCTTTCCTCCTCCCTTCTCCTTTGTCCCTCTGGCTGCAGTTACCTCTGCCGTTGGCAACATGCCGCACGTGTGTATGAGCTTTTAATTGTTCGCAAATTGAAACGGCAAAAACACTAGAATGAGTTACATCCACATTCTCTAAACGACACATGGCTCAAAGGGCTCAGTATCCAAGCCAAAATTATTAACAAAAAAAATCTAGTCGTGTACTTGCCTGTACTCGGCGCCCCAGCCCTTGACGAAGCTCATGCGTATGGTGCACATGCGCGTCAGCTGGAACACCGCCTCGAAGCCCTGGGACACTGACTGCGATAGGAGCGCCGCGAATTCTTGATTGTTGAAGATTTTTAGGTTGCAACCTGGATGAAAAAGAAAATCAATAATATCATCAGTTTAAAGATTAATTAATTCTATTTATTATATGTCATCTAATGCCAACCACACACGATCCAGAGATGGGTATTATGTCTGGTCCGGGGCAACAGCCCGATAGTTGATATCAGGCTGTTGTGTATGTTCTAATCGAGCGAAGAACTCAAGTTGGGGGCCCTAGATGTCGCTACACTTACATATAAGTTTTCGCCTTTATAATATTAGGCCCAACGTTGCGTTAAGCGGAAGCACGCATGTGCACCCATCGCGTGACTATGCACATGAGTCGCGTGCTCGGGTCGCGCAGTGTTGCTAGTTCAAGTTTAACGGTGTGCATGTAGTCATGTCGATGGAGAATTTTAATGTGTTATTACGTAGCGGCATGGGCGCGGGGGGCGGCTGCCCGCGACTGAGCACTTTTGTATGGGACAGCGCGGGCGCCCGCGTAACGCAGCGTTCGGCCTTAGTGTGATGTTATGTATGGCGACACTTGGGGGAGGCCTATGTCCAACGGTGAACGTCTTTCGGCTGAAGTGATGATGACGACGATGTCATATACTGACCAGGCGGTATTTTGCAGACGGTGGCGGGGTGCCAGCCGTAGCGCTGGTTGCAGTTGGGACTCTGCACGAATATGGACGAGTCGCTCAGGCACTCCGCGAACACCTCGCCTGCAATTTGATACACAATTTCAGGCTGTGTCGTAATCTTAATGTCGTTGCCATACTATCCGATACTGAGCTGTAATTAGCAAAAAGACTCTCGAAAATTTGAATTTCTAGAGCATTTATTTGATAAAAGTTCAGATAGAAATCTATACAAATATATATAAAAGGAGAAACTGACTGTTTTAGTAAATTGTCTTTTAATTATCTCACAGATGATGTAAAAAGTAGAGTATCCAACATGGGGATAAAACTGTCTTTGTCTTGGGCGGCTTGAATTCCTCACTTCACTCAGGTTTCTATATTAACTCCCTCGTAATGCTCGGGACTTAATTATATGAATCCCTCACTAACGTTCGGGATTAAAACTTAGCAACCTTCGTTTTGTTCGGAATTCAACATGCCGCCCGCGACTTAAAGACACTGCTTTATCCCCCTAGTTACATAATCTACTATTTAAAACAACTTACCACCAATATAATACAGTCTAACTCCCTTGCCGATGTGTCGACGCGTTTGTTCGACTACTTCGTTCCTATTCACGTTTGATAGGAGACCCAGGCAAAACCTGTGAAAGAAACAAAATATTTCTATACTAATATTATAAAGAGGAAAGATTTCGATTTTTATTTGTTTGTTTGTATGTTACGATTTAACTCAAAAACTACTAAACCGATTTTTAAAATTCTTTCCTCAGTAGAAAGCTACTTTATCACGGAGTAACATAGACCTATATTTTCTATTTTCACAAAACAAGTAATCTATATAGGGTGACTGGCAATTAGTGTACGATACTTAAACACGTGACTATGCTCATGATAACAAACAAATTTTATTATGGGAGCAAAGCCGAAATCGCGAAAAAAATATCAGCTGTTCAGTACATTAGGCAAACATAAATTTACTGAACAGCTGATTTTTTTTTCGCGATTTCATGTTTGGTGCCATAGTAAAAGTTGTTTGTTATCATGAGCATATTCACGTGTCTAAGTATCGTACACTAATTACCAGTCACCCTATATATATAAAAGAAACTGACTGACTGGACATATCAACGCAAGCCTAGAACGTGATTTTGCAAAAGGCTTCTTTTTATGATGAAAGTGAGCACTAAGGGCTATATTTCACCGAAACACCATGGAGGCGCGGCCAGTTGCGCCGCCATGGTGTCCGTAAGTTACCAAACTAGACACCATACAGACACCAGAGTCGCTACACCACACTGAGACAGTTTCAAAATGAACCTTAAGTGCACGCGTCCGAGTTGGTCGCGCCGCCAAATTGGTTGCGCAACCAAACGGACACCAGGTGAGTAACTCTCTATAGAGCTGTATACATTTTGTTGGTAGCGGCGACTGGTCGCGCCGCCATGGTGTCCCGGTGAAATATAGCCCTTAGAAGGGCTTTTTGACAATTCAACTTTTAAGGGGGTGAAAAAAGGAAATTAATTTGTATGCAAAATTTTATTCTTTAGGCCCATTATACATACTTGAAACTTAGCATAAATAGTAATTTAAGTACATAAAAAAGCTTTTCAATATTTGTTTTTTAAAACTACCCTTATAAACGGTTTAAGGGATGTTAAAGGTTGTATGGGAGAATCTTATTAGGTCTTTAACTATGAAATTACCGTTTTTTAAAACGGGTTGCTTTAAAGTGTTATATCTTTACCGCAATATTACAGAAAATACAAAACACAAAGAAACCAAAAAAATACCTAATTTTGAAAAAAGAATAACGTACCTTTAATACCTATCAAGTTTATTTGAACTTATAATTCCAAGTTAATCCAAAGATATAGGTAACACTTCAAACCAACCCGTTTTAAAAAAACGGCAAATTCATACTTTAACCCCCCTTATTATTCCATGGGTTAATACACGAAACATGGCACAAATTTTGATTAAAATGAATAATAACGACTGCTATTATTAATTTTTCAATATGGTTTAATAAACATGGTAATTTACCTTTCACTGTTGCTAGGGTCGGTAAACCCGTCCACGGTGATGGAAGGTTGTGAAGCGTGGAAGGTCTCTCCCACGCGAGTGTTCAGCTCATAGTAGCTGATGCTGCACCAGAAGGCCGGCTCGTGGTACAGCACAGGGGCGGCTTCTGTCGTCAGCCCTGGGGGTGATGGGGTTAGGCGGGTTAGGTCTGCAACAGAAGGGGTAGCAGTCAATTAAATAGTAACAGGACTCATGGAAAATATACTATTTATTCTGTTCGAAAAATTAAATAAAACATTTAGGATTGATTTTTCAATCTACTGATAACTAGGATAACAGACACACGAACGGCATGTTGCCATCGGCTAGTGTTGCAACAGAACTCTGCTTCGGCTTCTGCAGAAGTTCCGCAAGCTTTTTCACTTTCGTTTCCGCTTCTGCTTCCGCAAAAATTATAACAGAACTCTAAACGGCAGAACACAGCGAGGAGCGCTGGGGTGGGAGGCGCGTGGATGACTGGACACATCAGAGGCGCGGGGGTTATGAACTTAAGAATGGCTGGACCAATTTTAATAATTATTTTTTTGTTTTATTCACCAACATACAGGGAAGGTTGTAGGGTAGGTAGGTAGCGTAGGGTAGGTAGGGCAGATTAGGGTGGAGTAGGGTAGAATGGGGTAGAGTAGGGTAGAGTAGGGTAAAGTAGGGTAGAGTAGAATAGAGTAGTCAGTTGACGAGAGCGAAGCCGCGGGCAAAAGCTAGTTGAAAATAAAAAGTAACAAAATTGTCAACAAACTCACTCATGTTGTCGTTATGGTCCATGGGGTCGCCGTCCTCGCTGATGTAGCCGGGCGGCGGCGTCTCCACTGTTGATGAGCTCCTGGGGACAATGCGTGTGGGATTATAAGTCTTGAGTAGTTGACTCGCGACAAAATCAATAATTACATATGAGATTGCATATGGGCATATTTAACTGGTTTCCTATTGATCCTTGACATCGGGACAAGCCCGACGTGTGTGAGTGTGTCCGTGGCATCACCAGGCCCTATCAGAATACCAGCGCTGCGTTATTTTACTTCTTTAGTTAAATATAGCAGCATATGCTTAGATAGGAGCCTTTTTGGCCTCGCAAAGGACTTTTATTTTTATCTTTTAATATTGTTTTCTTTTTTAAGTATTTATAGATTAAGTAGTTACTTTTTATTTTATTGTTGTTTGTCCTGTGCGAGACTCAAATAAATGTTTTCTTTCTTTCATTTGACGAGCGCGCTTTACACTCTCAACTTCATCGCCAATGGCGTCAACATATTCTGTTGTGCCTTAAGAACATTGACTGGGATAGCTACATGTAGAATTTCCTGGTTGTCATTCGTAGATCTTTGACCAGGGGCGCCGACTCCGTGGGTGTTCGGGGGCTCGAGCACCTATGAGAAATAAACAGTGGGTGCCGAGCCCCCTTGAGAATAGACATCAAGAAACAGATCAGTAATTGCCTTTTAGGTTACGTATAAATTATAATATTTCTTAATAACAAAAACTAGTTTCATTTTTATTATATAACTAGCTTTTGCCCGCGGCTTCGCTCCCGTCAACTGACTACTCTACCCTACTTAAAAACCATCCTTGAACTTCAACGAACATTTAAAAAAAAGAATTGGCCAAATTGGTCCAGGCGTTGTTGAGTTATGCGCTTACCAACACATTTTGCGATTCATTTTTATATTATAGATTATTTCATGTTATATTTTTATCAAACATAATTAGTAATTAAGTATGCGGTATGTAAGTAAGACATTTACTTATTTGTCGGTCGATCAGTGTGTATTTCTCTTCACACACTTCGCCACTTTTTCGAGTCCATCAAATGAGCATGAGCACCCATGAGGTTTTCTAAAAGCCGCCGCCCCCCTGTCTTTGACAGTCGTCACACGTAATCAAGACGCCAGAAAGTCTGACCATCAGTCTATGCAAGGAGTGTCATGTTGCCCAATAAGGGGCCATTCAAGTATTACGTAAGCACTACAGGGGGGTGGGGGGTCTTTGCTTTGCTTATTTTTGATGACATGGGGGATGGGGGGGTCTAGATGGTGATTACGTCAGCAGTATTGTTTTTTTTAGTTTTTTAAGAGAACGATGTCGATGTTCCAAAGTCGCAAGAAAATGAGTTGACACGACACACATCACTAAGCAGCAAACATCTGACGATTTCTGACAAGGGGGAGGGGGAGTTAATATTTGCAAAAAATCTGCTTACGTAATACTTGAACGGCCCCTAACTGGATTGTAGAGGTCTGATAGGTTGTAGCTCCTTGCAAAACACGGGTATTCAATCGCATCCGACGACCCCAAACTAGTTGGGAAAAGGGCTAGGGAGATGAAGAAGTATCAATGATTCGAGATTAGAGAAGATAAAGATCTTCTTCTTCTCCTTTTCGTGTCGATGTACTCGCAACTAAATTTTTTTTTGACCAGTATTTGGCAACCTCTGCGGTTCTGTTATAGATCAAATTCAAATTCAAAGCGACTAGCCTGTTGGTCTAGTGGTTAGTCGCCCTGACTGCTATGCCGGAGGTCGTGGGTTCGATTCCCACCCAGGACAAATGTTTGTGTGATGAGCACGATCATTTGTTCTGTGTCTGGGTGTAATTTATCTACAATATGTATGTATTTAGAAATATATAAGTATGTTTATCAGTTGTCTAGTACTCATAACACAAGCTCTGCTTAGCTTGAGACTAGACGGCGTTGTGTGATAGTTGTGGAATATTATATAAAAAAAAAAAAAATTGAGGATCATAGGTTCATAAGATGTTGTTTTAGTTACAGGTTCTGCTATGTCCCGCCAATGAGGCACACAAAATTCTTATTATTCATTTGGTACATAGTAAATAAAATAATTAAATCAAATTGTCATGGAATACATTAAAATTAAATTAGCAAAATATTTAGGTCAAATTATAAATTAGTCATATTACAATATATAATAGTTTATAAAACAACAACATAGTGCTTCATAATGCTTTTGGTTTGTATTAATAAACTGGCTGATTCAGTGTCTTGTCATATAAAAATCCTTATATCGAGTAATAACATTTACTTATCAATAATTCGAGTAAGTTTTTTTTAAAGATATTCATGTCGCTCATATTTCTGAATGAAGGTGGAAGATTATTAAAGATACGAGGGCCCATAGATCCTGAAAACTGCAGGTGGTTATGCAGGATGGACAGCATAGCAAATGACGCATGTCCTGTGCAGCGGCTCCACACTGGCACTGTGTTAGAGATGGGTCGAGGAAGCCCCATTTGGCCAAATTATTTTTACAGCGGCCAACCTGGGTCCACAGTCAGTTAAGAGATTTCCAGATGATGATGAGAAGATGAAGATATATAATACTTACACATGCACAGTGGTGTTGCCTGGCACCTGCTGGGCCAGCGTGGCCTCCAGGTACATGGCGCTGTGAGCACCCACGCCCACTCCGACCACGCCTCCCGTCTGCATCACACTACAACAATATGGTACAATTTATTAGTAACTAGCGATCCGCCCCGGTTTCACCCGTATGCAAATTATATGCGTCGGTGAAGTCAATAGTACGGAAGATTGAGAACGAATGAACGAGCTAAAGTGCGTTTTTTAATCCCAGATAATGATTTGACAAGTGCAAATGTCAAACTCCAGAAATATGTTGCCTGCTTTTTGATAAAAGTGATGTCTCCAAATTCGATTATTTATACCGGTTCTTTTAATAATACAACCTCTAAGGAAAGTAGGACCAAGATACGATAGTGTTTGTTTATAGTAAAGTCTAATATGAATTGAAGATTGAAATAATTAGAAATATTCAAAAATATTACCATATTTTTTTTACACTCGGACTTTTACTTATACTAAGAACTCACAAAACCGTTTTTACCCGCGTCCGCTGCGGTTGCGGGCCCGCAGCTTCTGTAGAATGCTAGAGATATATGTATCCCGCCCCCCGCTGCACTGGCGGGCAACTAGTAGAATCGTGCGGGCCACGGTCACCCGCAGACTCGGAAGGTTGCGCCCGCACTCTCTGCGGTCGTTTAACACCCGCAGTGGCCCTCAGGGGGTAGAAAAATCCGATGCGAAATCTAAAATCGATTGATGCACCCAGAACTTTATAGACCTTCTTTTTTTAATTCTTATGTGAAGTAAGTATAATGCAACAGCTCGTTTCTGGTGTATGTCCACGGCGGTCTGGAGCTCAACTGATAATTAACCGCCCGTCTTGCGATTGTCATCTGCCAAGTTTTCAAGCGATAACCCCAACTGCGACGGCTGTGTAACCACACAAATCTCCGGTCTCGTGAGTTTAGAACTAAACCATCTCCACCGTTTTCTCGTGTTTCCTCCACCGTGGCGGTCGTGGTTGAAAACCAGTTGAAAATCATGAGTTCTTAGCTACTTTCTTTTACCAGGGAGCTCCAATATATGGGCCTCCCAACACCATTTTATATGTTGTTTACAAGAGCGGAACGAGACAGTCTCAGTTTATGCTTTAGAATTATGAAAAGTTATCATCATTGGTCGTCAAGATGTTTTCAAGTCGGAGCAGGACAGCGTGTCAGACTTTTGCTGCCTAAAACCAGGTCGGCCTTACTGGGCCCCTACGGTTTGCTTACATCTCTTTGAAGAGCGCGTGGATCTCTAAGCGCTGTCGACGACTGGGGCTCAGTCCCGGCGATTACCGGACTGCCGGACGGCAAGCTACCCATTGCTTGACGTCGGTATTGACATTGTGGCAGTCGGGATTGGGGTCTCGGCGACTGGAGCGAAAAGATTTATTTATTTATTTAAAGATGTTCGTTCCCTCACTCGTGCAACCTCGTTCTTCGCTAGAATTACTGTTTCGCAGAAGGAGGTGACCCCCTGCCATTCCTCCTCGCTCCAGACCATGGCCTGTACCTACCAGGGCCCAGCGCGAGAGGTCCCTGCCAACTATTGCCTTCACGAGGACACGGCGGTGCTCCGCCCAAGTGGGACACACCTCCACCGTATGCTCCACCGTGTCCTCCGCGCGGTCCAAACAGTGGTGACCTCCTGAATCTGAAGTAGGAACTTCCCGAACTGACCATGTCCAGTGAGGACTTGCTTCATGAGGAAGATGAGGACGCCGTGACGCCTCTCCAGCTACTCCTCAAAGAGGGGACTGACCGTCATGATTATGGCGTGCCCATTGGTCGTCAAGCTGTGAATTCACAGGACTGCATTGCAAAAAACCGACACTCGATTCGTTTATCGCTACAATTTTATAAGAGATCCATGCGAAAATGGTACAAAAAGAGGACATAGAATTGTTTAATTATAACTATTATTAGTTTTCAAACTGAAGTTGTAATAAAATGTCAGCAAAAATATTACTTTGAGTAATTCTATATTTTTGTCTAGATTTAAAAAATGACGCAGCTTTTGCTAGTCTTTCAATTCTTAGGCTTAAATTATATTTTATTTTATGAATTAGACATTTGCATCTATCAAGTTACCTTCAGAAAATACAAAAACTGACCATAATTAGTTGCATTTTAAAACGAAACTATTTTTACGAATATTTTCGGTTTTTTTGTTCAATACCGGTTGCGGTACCTCACTATTTATGAAATGGAAAAAACATGCAACATTCGAATTGTCAAATTATTATCTTAGATTAAAAAACAGATTTTAGGTGAAAAGTGACACATGTCACTTTGACAGAATTGGGGCTGACGTTTGCACGAACCGAGCAGATAAAGGTGCCGACCGCAGAGGAACGGTGCTCTTTCCTCTGTCGGCAGCCGTACGAACAACGTCTAGTCTCGGGGACTGTCTCTCGGCTCGTTGTGTGAAGTGAATACCTAAAGCTTGCATCATAATAAATCAGTTGTGTGATCTGGAATAGTTTGTTTTTTGCTCGTTACCCAGTCATCGCCCACAAAACAGAGTCCCTGGACAGAACTTTGATGGTGATTTGATCTTGCGCCGACATATGCATAAACTTCTCCAGAAACCGTATTTGTGGGTAACGAGTGGACAACAAGTAATAAACCAACTATACTCCATCGGTTTAGGTAGTTAACTAAACGTAAACAATCTTAATATGTGTTTTTATAAAAAAAAAATCGTATAAAAGACATACAAAGATTATTTAAATTTAGTTAGTTACCAAACATCGGTATATGTAAATAACAAATTGTAAACATTTTTAGATAAAAATTATAGACAACTTTTAGATAAAAGACATGTCAAGATTGTTTACCTTTAGTTAATTACGTAAACAGATGGAGTATATATATGATATAAGGCTGGCGACAGAGAAAAGAGGACAACGTCCCTGTGGTCGGAATTTTCATCTGTTTGGCTCGCTGGAACGCCAGCCTATTCTGTTAAAGTGGTGTGACTTCAGTACCGCTTTCGACTCGTTCACTCGTTCTCAAGCTTCTGTACTATTGACTTCACCGACATACATAATACAAGCATGATTAAGGCTTCCCATTTGTCTACAATCTCATCTGATGGTAAGAGATCACATCATCTCCTAAACTCACTGCACAATTAAGACAAAACAGCTCTCTATGGCATAATACATGACCGATACTACTCACGCGTCCGTATGATCGTGGTGCTGCTGATGCGTCGGGTGCTGCGCATGCGTTTGGTGCTGTGGGTGCGTCAGGTGCTGCTGGTGCGGCTGATGTGGCTGATGCGGCGCGTGGTAGTCCGTGTAGGGCGGCGGCGCACGCACCTCCGTGTCGCCGCACCGGGGGACTAGGATTGGTGGTAGCGCTGGAACAAGAAAGAGATGGTTCATATTTTCAATACACTTAATTGAAAACCCACTCCTACCCCTACCGCTTTTAAGCTCGCAATTTACTGTTTTCCGCACTAGTGCAGAAAAGTGCTGATGCTCACTCGCACCACAATGTAATAGGTAAAATGTAACCTATTAAATTACCATTTGTTAAAAGTATTTTAAAGGTACGTTATTCTTTTTTCGAAATTAGGTATTTAATGGTTTCTTAACCGACTTCAAAAAAAAGGAGGAGGTTATCAATTCGGTTGTATTTTTTTTTTTTTTTTTTTTTATGTTTATTACCTCAGAACTGCGTCGTTTATGGACCGATTTGCAAAATTTTTTTTTCCCTTTATAGGATATGCTTCCAGATTGGTCCCATTTTTTTCAAAATCCAGTTCTGATGATGGAATCCATGAGGAATCGAGGGAACTCCTCAAAAATTATAGGCAACCCTATGGTAATTTTAGTATTTTCATCAAGAACTTAAGCATTTACAGTCAAAAAGTAACATTTGATGAAGTGGAACTGATGAAGACCAGAAATGGTCAACGGAACTTCATACTCAAATAGATATCACAATGAAGATATAGTTAAGCGACTATGACAATACAAATAAATGAATGATTCTGAATAGTTACGTTGAAAATGGTATCATCGAAGTGATCTGATGATGATGATGGAGCCGGAAGGTAGTCACTGGAACTCCGTAATTAATCAATGTAACCTAGCCGTGTTTGGACTTATTACAATTGTCATGGTTAGCACTTTGGCTATAAGGTACTATCGAACTGATCTGATGATGGAGCCGGAAGGTAGGCACAGGAACTCCGTAATTAATCAATGTATCCTAGCCGTGTTTGGGCTTATTAGAATTGTCGTGAGATGCTCTTTGGCTATAAGGTACTATCGAACTGATCTGATGATGGAGCCGGAAGGAGGAAGGTAGACACAGGAACTTTATAATAAAACAATGTAACCTAGCAGTATTTGGGTTAATTGGAATTGTCATGAGAAATAGGCACTCTGTTTATAAGTGTATCGCAACTAAAAAGTGTGAAATAAAAACTTTTTAGAAAAAAAAAATAACCGACTTCACTAAAAAAAACACTAAAAGGATCAAAATAACTTTAATTTCGGAAGTCGGTGTTAAATAAGAAACAAACAATACCGAGAAACACCGACTTCCGAAATTAAAGTTATTTTGATCCTTTTAGTGTTTTTTTTAGTGAAGTCGGTTATTTTTTTTTTCTAAAAAGTTTTTTGTGAACAAAGTCTGTCGGGTCAGTTAAATATAGATTTATATTCAACTAGCTTTATCCCGCAGCTTTACTCCCGTCAAGTGACTACTATAACCCAACTCTACCCTACCCTACCCCACTCTACCCTACTCGATAAAAAGTCCTATATAGTAGTATCCTATGTCCGTCTCCTGGTTCTAAGCTACCTCCCCACCAATTTTCATCCAAATCGGTTCAGCCGTTCTTGAGTTATAAATAATGTAACTAACACGACTTTCTTTTTTTATATATATATATATATATTTACAGTGTACCGTGTACCTATCATCATTATTCATCATCATTTTTAAATTATAACTCTGAATGAAAGCTATTTTAGTGTGTCAGTCTGTAATTAACTGTCTAGATTCTAAGTCAATGACCTTTTGACAAGAGGTCATTGCATATAAAGAAAAGGAACAAGTTTTTAGCATCAAACTTGCTTCTTTGGTGACATTATTTAAGTTATATTTCTTTGCATTCTTCTATAGAAGAGTATGTCAGTTGTTATATCTGCTCTAAGTATATGTATGGTTCAAACCAAAGATGTCAATGCAGTTTCGAAATAATATAATAATAAATAATATTCCACAACTATCACACAACGCCGTCTAGTCCCAAGCTAAGCAGAGCTTGTGTTATGGGTACTAGACAATTGATAAACATACTTATATATTTCTAAATACTTAAATAGATAAATTACAGCCAGACACAGAACAAATGATCGTGCTCATCACACAAACATTTGTCCTGGGTGGGAATCGAACCCACGACCTCCGGCATAGCAGTCAGGGCCACTAACCACTAGACCAACACTGCCGTCATTAGAAAGAAGGCCGTAACTACATCAATGCTGATTCCGAGATAATTAAAGTTTTATCTAAAATGAAGGCCCGCGATTTACTGAATGGTTTTAGTAAGTGGTTATTGTTTTATAAAACGTAAATAAATACAGGCGTTATTATGAACCATAATTTATTTAAATTTATACACGCGTATTAATTTAATTCAATTTTTTCCCTTTTATTTTAGCAAAAATATAATAATAAATTGTGAAATACTTATCTGAAAGGGCGTAATTGTGAAATAATGTAATTACGGCTTTTCATATAAAGAACTCGATCTTCTTAAAGCCGAAATCCTGGCATCTAAAGCTTCAAATGTGCAGTTGCGCCTTTTTTGTTAGTAAACGTAAGTTACGAATCGATTGTGTCGATTGTAAAGAAGACTTATTAAAATGAAACCACGAATATTTACTTAATAAAATTGGTACTTTATTAGTTTAGTCAGTCTCATAAGTTGAAGTATTCAGTCAAGCTTAAAATATTACACAAGACACATTCAAGTAGGTACATACAACTAATTTCAGTTAACTTGAAGCGTTTTTAAACAATCAATTCTTACTTGTACTAACCAATTAAAGGTTTAGTCGATAAATGTCAGATTCTACAAATGTCAGATTCTATAAACGCCAGATTCTATAAATGCCAGATTCTATAAATGCCAGATTCTCTAAATGCCAGATTCTATTAATGTCACATTTTTTTTTACAATTGCAATATAATAATTTCCTTAAGTGCGTGTATAAAAATATTGCTAATTTCTTCTAAGTTTCAAGTTCTAAGTTCAAGGGAGAGAAATAAATGTCAAAGACTTTAAAAAAAAAAATCTACCTGCTGCAGTCAAATTTATTTCTGATAGTAGTAGAAGTTATTTGATTGTATATTTTGATTTTGATTAATGTTTGTTTTTTAACAAAAAAAATGATGATTTTTTAATGGCATCGAAGGTTTGTTTTACGAAATTGATGACTTTAATGTTGGTTATAGATCATTTAAGTTTTTTTTTCTTAATACAAGAACAAGTTTTGTTTAACTAAACGACGATAACTTTGTAAGTTTATTATTAAATAATTCCCCAATAACTGTCTTTTTTTATTTCCATAAAATTTTAGCAACGTTGACAAACACCTTAGATAATATAATTTTACATTATCTAATGCAAAAAAAACAACAACCAGCAACAACATCAACTTTTGAAATTAGCAATATTTTTATACACGCACATAAGGAAATTATCATTTTGCAATTGTAAAAAAAAAAAAGTGAAATTCATAGAATCTGGCATTTATAGAATCTGGCATTTTAAACTCATCTGACATTTGTAGAATCTGACATTTATCGACTAAACCCTCGCGTGGCCTCCTAGCTAGCAACTGAGCGACGCGGATTCATTCAAATATACTCTCCCCGCGCCCACTCCCGCGCGCTTGTCCCTTCAAAATACATAAATGCAAAGCCCTTATTGTGAACTTAGGGCTTTTTTTTGTAGTAAATTTAAAGTTTTGCTTAGTTAAAAAGCCCTAATTGGTAATTTTGCGGCCTTCCTGACTAGCAATATGAAAATATTAACAAAAAAGGCCGTTATTTTGTAATTACGGCTTTTCAGATTCAAAAACCAGAATTTGTGTCGTAGTTACGGCTAAAATCCTTATGATATCTCTGGTCTAATACGAGTTACAGCTTTGTATGTAAG
The DNA here is from genome assembly GCA_905147345.3 of Mythimna impura. Taxonomy (NCBI): domain Eukaryota; kingdom Metazoa; phylum Arthropoda; class Insecta; order Lepidoptera; family Noctuidae; genus Mythimna; species Mythimna impura. Next base: position 6,027,275 of record LR990369.1, on the reverse strand, counting down.
ACCATAAGATAGCATTTTCTTTGCTGATTCCGAATATGTTTATAACTCATTTTTGACAAAAATGTCAGTTACGGCCTTCTTTATTATGACGGCAGAACAGGCCAGTCAGGAATATTTGGTTATTCTTTACTATATGCATGTTTTATATACACCTAAACCTTCCTCATGAATCAATCTGTCTATTGGTGAATACCGCATGAAAATCTGTTCATTTGTTTTTGAGTATATCGTGAACGTAACATATCGTACGTGAGTGTATCGGATAAGGATTAAGCTGTTGATCCCCGCATTAACGCGCCGCGTTCACGCGCCATTGTCTTACTATTGTGTCTCTAATTACGCACTCAAAAGGTTAAGATAAAGATAGTTTATTTGTTAAAATATGAGTAAGCAATACAAAAATAGAGTTTGGAAAACATGGTTGTTATATACCTACCAAAAATAAAATCCTAATGTGCTTTGTTTACATAGGCACAAATTTTTTTTAGAGTCTGTGTGTCAGTCAAGACACTATCTCAGGAACGCGTGGAGGTATCAAGTTAAAATTAACACCAAATACTCAAGTCTGCGGTCCCTTAAAGCTGTGAAAAATCAAACTTCTAAGTTAACGAAAAAAAAAAGATACGGCCGTTTATGTCGCAAAAAACGTATATTTCGAAAGTCTCAAGGGAATCAAAATTCATAGAGTATTTCCCGTTAACCCAGAATCCTGAAATTATAGCACAGGTACAAGAAGAAATCTTAAATTTGTTGTTACGATACAAAAACAAAAAATACTTTTTTGCGATTCGGAAAATAATCGGAATTGGACTATTTACATAGGTAAGTTAGTACGGAACCTTTAGTGCGCGAGCTCGACTCGCACTTGCGCAGTTTTTTTTTTCAATGGTGTATAAATAAATGAACTAGACTTACCAGGCGAATCGATTTTATTGTAATGGTAAGGGTTGATGCAGACCTCGTCTTTCTTCAACTGGTATGCATATTCACAGTGATCAACTGGCTTCAATTCGTGCTGACTCTGAAACAGTTTTGTAAAATATAAAGACATTTTGATTATTTTTCAGGACCTGCTGGAAAAATAATCACTTGATCATCAACAAAATTTATCTTATCTTAACCATTAAAAAGATAACGTACATTTTGTTTTTTAAAAACATGACGTGTTCATTAGGGCGGGTGCTGACTGACGTCACAGCACGGCAGAACACGGCACAGCGTAGGTACTTCAGCAGCTCGAAGGATGCTTTAGACGCCGGGTATCCATATGTTCGCGAACTAACTATTCTCCGCGCGAACGCGACGGTACGCGCAACTACATAGGAAACACGCATGCTCCACAGTCCCCTTGCGAACATTTTTCATCTGACCATTCCATCTGACTCCATTTATCCGAACATGGAGCGTGGCACTTTGCTCACGTCCACAAACAGACTGAGCGTGAGCTCCTCTTTGTGTTCGCCCAAAAATCACCACCGATTGGAGTGCTGAGCGCGGAGCAAGCTCTGTTGCACGCTCCAGGAACGCGAAAGTATCCACTATGTTTTTTTTTTTTTTTTGGATGGGAAAATTATCTTATGACAAATCTCACTCTTGGACGGAGCGGGAATAGTGTCAGACTTTTACTGACTAAAAACCCACTCCTGTTCCTTCGTTGCTTTCGTCCCAGGGCCCCGGGTTTCGTTTTCACACTACCCATGGCCCTAGTAGGCTTCGACCCTGCTGGGCCCCTACAATTTGCTGACATCTCCTTGAGGCGAGCGTGGAACAGTACGCGCCGTCGACGACTTGGGCTCGGTCCAGACGGTTACCGGACGGTCGGACGGCGAGCCACCCATTGCTCGCCATCCGCAAGCCCGCGCCTACGGTGGCCGGAAATCGGGATCGAAATCCCGACGGCGGTTAGGGCGTGAGGACCGTTGCCTCACGCGATCGGCCACCTCCTTTGCTAGCATTACTGCTTCGCAGAAGGAGGTGACCGCCTGCCACTCTTCCTCGGTTCGGACCATGGCCTGTACCAAGGCCCGGCGCGAGAGATCGCAGCCGCCTATCGCCCCCACGAGGACACGGCGTTACTCTGCCCAAGCGGGGCACACCTCCACTGTGTCTTCCGGGCGGTCCACACAGTGGCAACACCCGGGCGTGTCTTCCGCACGAATCCGGTGCAGGAACTTTCCGAACTTACCGTGTTCGGTGAGAAGTATCCACTATGTGGAGCAGTTGCAGGAGCGCGGAGCGCAAGAGGTTCGCGAACATAGTGGTAACCCGGGTTGACGTCGTGACGTCCTGCAGCAAGCCCAGCCACTCACAATCGCCAAAGACGCCGCCGCACCCGTTTCGAACCTTATTTAAATTAGTTTAGGTGTCATAATCCTGTGACCTATGTGACTTTCAGGACGCCACGGTGTGACACGGTGGCACACGGTGGTAATCCGTGGAATGAAACGGCATGTCACGACGTGCTGCAGTGTATTTGTATCGAAATAAAGTAATATGAATTCTGAAACGTTTAACGCTTACAATTAGCCTCATCAGAAAGGGCTATGCTCGGAGTTTCCTTGCGTGATGGCATCAAGAATGAAAATAGTAGGAGAACCAAGATCGCCGACATAGCACGAAGAATCGCCAAACTTAAGTGGCAGAGGGCAGGGCACATTGCTCGTAGAGCGGATGGTCGGTGGGGTCGAAAGGTTCTAGAGTAGCGTCCGCGCCGGAAGACGCAGCGTTGGAAGGATTCCACAAGGTGGACCGATAACCTGGTGAGAGTCGCGGAAATGCGATGAATGCGAGACGCACAGGATGAGTCGTTCTGGCGACACTTTGGGGAGACCTTTATCGAGCAGTGGACGTCTTTCGGCTGAAACGATGTTTGACGTGTTGATGAGATCATTTCTTTCAGAAAGATTAGTTCAATTAAAAAATGCCTGAATCTTACCCCTCCGAGAAAAATGGTAAAATTTTGCATCCTATTTCTAGTGAATCTTAACTCTTCTTATCTTTTCTGTACAAATTCACAAAGGCTTCCTATTTTTTGATCGGCTTTCGTTTTGAGACACTGGTTTGTCGGACAAGAAAATACCGCGCAGCTTCCCCAACGCTACCCAGCCAAGTCGGATTTCGACGATTAACCTTTTTCTCAAAGATAGACCTACCTAACTGGACCGATTCTGTGATCGCTCGAGTGTATAGCCTCCGATCTTGACAATAGAGGGTACTACATGGGTATTTACCATAACTTTGGTTTTATAAATGTTCATTTTTAAGACCCATTCTTTCGGAAGCTCTAATGAGGTCATCGAGCATTGTAATGGGCTCCGTCATAATCTCAGCCATCACTAACATATCGTCGGCAAATCGAAGGTGAGTGATATACATTGAAATGAATGCCTAACCCTCTCCAGTCCAGACCCATGAAGACACCTTCTATTATGACGTCTTCTTGCCTCACACCCCGCTGTAGGAGAACAGGTTTTGAGGTCTGATCCTGAAGTCGGACTGTCATGGTGGCGTTTTCATCCATGTAGCGATAGTCAATCTGGCATTATTAGAGGGACTGCAGTACAGCCAGTCTCAATCGAATCGAAGGCTTTCTCGTAGTCTACAAACTTGAAGCAGAGAGGCAGTTTATGATCTTCAGTCTTTGTTGCATGATAACTGCGATAATGAGGGAATTCTAAGAGGACTTCTATTCTATAGACTTTTACTTGGAGGAAAGTCTGAAGCAAATTGACTATCAAGTGCGGGGCCCCCGTATGCGCGGGTCCTGTAGCATTTGCTACTCTTGCTACATGGCTAATCCGCCACTGGCGCGACGTCAGTCGGCATCGGCCCTTAACAATCAGTAGGAACAATTACAAAAAATTAGTATATTACGGCAATCATACCTGTAGCTGCGGCCAGCGCCACAGCCTGCAGTAGACAACATGCGGCAAACCCTTGCGGTACTGACCATTTATCACGTTTTCGTTAGGTTTCACCCTGTGAAATAAAGAACAAAAATTAACTAAACACTTTTTTATTTGGAAAATTTCAATTTGTTAAACCTTACAGGGACCTCATTGCAGGTTAGGAACCACAGGAGTATAGAGTAGTTTAAAAAAAAAAAAGAGTGTGTGTACTTATGTACACGCGTTAGAAGTTATACTTCTTTGGCGTATGGAAAAAAAATAACTAAAATGCAGTAGTGATTAACGAAAAATATTAAAATTAATCAAAAAGATTTTATTTAAATATTAAATTATTAGTATCACCCGTCGTATATGAAATTGATTTAATAAAAACACCAAAATAATATTTATTTATTCACACTGTTTAATTGTACTCTTGCGAAACACGTGTTCTAAATATAAAAATACTAGAATATACAACATGAACATAGTTATCAATTTTCATGCATGCCACCTAGAACTAACTTCACGATGTAGAATTTAGGTGTCGGTGTGCGCGCGCATCGTAAAAGTTCTCTCTCATCATTTTTCTCTATCGCGCCAAAAGAAGTAAACTTCAAAAAACTTGCACTAGGAATTACATCTGTATTGTGGGTACATTCACAAATAAGTAAAGTCATATACACATGACACCAAGACCCGGAATGACTTTACTTAATGTATTGGGCCTGGAACACTTATCTATCATAGGCCATATAGATATTTGATCGAAGTCAAACCCATGACCCGCAGCATATCAGCCAATCTATCAACCACTGCGCCAACCATGCTAGGTTTTAGGTATAACTGTCACGTGTACACCACTACACACTACCATTTCTCGACTCTTTTGTTCTTCCATGTTTTCAAAATTGTGCACCAAACTCAGATGTTTCCCATCAACCTGTAGGTATATTCTTGTATTCTATAGGGTGATGCCTGGAGATCCATAACACAGGCCTGGAGATCCGTAACACAGGGTTTCCCTAGTACGGACTCCAGTCTCTCGCAAAGGAGCTTCTTACTCATTTATATATAATAGATTACTTAGTTATGGAAACCTTTGTGAAGAGAGAACAATAAAATATTATTATTATTAAGTGTGTTATGTAAAGTATTTTATATGAAAGAAAAGGAAGTTAGTGATAGCATGACGGTTGACAGGATAGAATGGAAGAAAAAAACATGTTGCGCCGACCCCAAATAAGATGTGACAAGGGCAGAAAAATGATGATGATGTAAAGTATTTGTTCCAGAGGCGCTGATTAGGAGCTTGAGTTACCCATAAAAACCTGTTCATGCCCAGTACCTGAGCATGAACAGATTTTTATGCAACGAGCAACCTAGCAAGTTGCAACTGTAAGTATGCCTAATACACTTAGATTCTAGATTATTGTACAACCCGGCTCCTGAGTTCTTGGCATTGTTTTAAGATCTGCCGAGCCTTCACCCAAGCTTGGCGTAGGCTTCTAGTGTAACATTTTAATTTTAATTGCCTTTTCTAGTTCCTGAATTAGATTCTGAAAACTCCTCTGCTGTGGTCTTATCTTATCTTATAGTGGGGCTGGCCCTAAACCAGAGCACTTCGACCCTTCTGGATCTTTTGTGCTAATCCCCCTCCCTTCTACTCAACCCCCAGCCTTCCGTGCACCTTCTTCATGAGTCCCAGTATGGCCTTGATGGGGATCTTGGAAATGGTTGACCCAGATACTCTAGTCTTTTGGAGCCTAGTGCTGCACAGTCGCACAGTAAGTGCTCTCTGCTGTGGTACTTTTGATGTTTTTTTTTTACTTCTTCTATTACTTTCTGTCCTTTGCAACTATTCTCCAATTTGGAACTGTTGTAAGCTTAAGTTTGTCATCTCCTCTTTTACATTTTCAACCTCTATTTCTTTTACTGTTTCTTACCCTAGAAACGGTATTCCATTCTGTCAGGACATTACTCTATTTGTCCTAATTGTAAGTACAGAGAAAGGAACTCATCTATAAGAACAAGGACAGGAGTGACAGACATCCTAACTAAGATAAGACCAAAGTGAGAGTAAGAAGTGGAGATAGGTGGGTCATATACTACGGAGACCACAGAACAAATGGAGCAAAGTCCTGATCTGATCATTACAGTCCATTAAAATTACATTAGATCCTAGCCTATACTATTAAAGGAACCGAATTGTTATATTGGTCTAAAATATTATGCAATTCGATATTTGCTTGTGTTTATTTTTTGTATAATATTTTGTATAATATTTTCTACTAAAACTAGCTTCTGCCATCAGCTTCGCCTTTCTCCATACAAACTTTGGACCCCCTTATCATCCCTTCAGGGGGTAAATCTAGAAAAATCCTCTCTTAGTGTTCGCTTACGTCATAAAAGGAAACCTTGTGCAAAATTTCACACTCCTAGTCCCAGTAGTTTTGGCTGTGCTTTGATATGTCAGTCAGTTTCTCCTTTTATATTTATAGATAAAAAAAAAACACTAAAAACAAATCTCTTTCTGAAATCAGCATCAAAATCGGTTATTAAATGAAGCAGCAATTACTAATTCCAGTTATTGTTATGAGGAAGAGCAGGGGCATGATGTGAATATCTCTTTTTGCCCGACTGCAAGAAAGGTTACGTTTTTTACAAACATAACCTAATGGTGGTGACAGAATAGAATAATTGCTTAGTATTAAACGGACTTAAACATTTCCTTCTATTAGCTATTTGATACAAATAATTTAAATATCAGTACCTGTTTTAACTGAGAACATGATAACAGGCACCAAAATAGCTTTAAGCTGTTGATCCCCGCATTAACGCCGGCGTTAACGCGCCATTGTCTTTCTATTGTGTCTCTAATTACGCACTCAAAAGGTTAAATAGCATTGATCCTCAAGTTTGAACATCTCCCATGTGTCCCAATGTGAGCATATCCCAAAAACTACAGGTTAATGATAAAAGTATGACCCTGATAAACAATAATACCGCATTATTGTTATCCCATATTGTCCCACAGCTGGGTAAAGGCCTCCCTCCATAATACCGCATGCTCATTGAAAATGACTACAAATCAATTTTATTTAAAAAAAAAAGTTTTGTCTGTATAAATTCGGCGGCAAATGATCTCTAGATCATCATGCATTGTATAATCTAATTATTAATGTCTATAGCCATGTTATTCAAATCCTATAGGATTCTTATTAGCACTAATGACTAAATAATCAATCTTTTTGGTTTCTAAAGATTCAAAATACCTTTACATTCAAAAAACAACCCCATGGAACTTATATTTATATCCAGGAACCATAATATTCGCGTAAATTAGCGTTAAAACTCATTCAACAACATAGAGGAAGCATTCGTGACGTAGTTACCTTCAAGGACGAAAGGATTCACGGATGTCCTTCAAAACGAGCACTGAACACAGAAATAACAAAAACACACACGTTTCCTTTTTATCCGATAAAGAATTTAGCAATTAAAAAATTGCAAGGTTCAAAACACGTCCGCCATATTGACATGGGATGGGGGATTCGATTTGTTTTGACGGTGTCTTGACCTTTCCGATTTTGCGTCCTGTATGCTATTATGCAACCAAAATGCGATGGTCGTTGCGATCTACCGGGTCAATGACTACGTGCGACCATCGAACTTAGCCGGGTAATAGAACTCAGAAATATCCCGAGCACGAAAAATATATTCGTTCTGGTAAATTTGACGAAATTATATATTAAAATGACACAGACCACTTATTAGATTTTTATTTGCTAAGATATTAAAATTTAAGATACCAGAATTTGGCAGCAATTTCTTGACGAGATTTTCAAACGCCTCTGATTAGCTCAACAATTATTGCAATAAACGTGGTTGGCGAAAACGGCTTCTATTCATACAAAGATAAGGTTCAAAAAGATTGCAAGGATATATTAGCCACCGGAAACGTCATATTCCCAAATGATTGTTATCACGAAAAAATAAATCAATAATGAACTGACCTGGGAATTGTTACGCATTTAGTATGACTGTTCTGGCTTGAAATCGCCTTTTCCAATTCTTCGAGCGCTCCACTTTTCTTTAATTTCTTAACTAAACTCTTCACTGCCTTCTCGGACCATTTATCTTCGGCTGCAGAAGAACCCTCAGGGCCCTTTTTCCACCCTAACAACCGTTTCACCACCGGTGGAGTTAAGGGAAACATGCCGCGTCACTTCACTCACTAAGTCATCAATATATACAAATTATCATTTGAATAGCAAATTATATATTCGCGCACAAATAATACGTTCCGTATTTAGGTAAACTAGCGGCCATATTGCAAATTAATGACAGTTCACTTGTCCATCAACAAATCAAGATGATTCTGTCTCGTTCACACTCGAGGTGACCCCGGTCTATTTGAGATAATGTGTCTATATCTGTCCTTTTCTTGGAAATTACTTTCTTGCAAAGTGCAAAACAAAGGGCATTTCCATAAACAAAAAATATTCAGCCTAATCTAATAATAGTTGCATTCAACCTTATTTTTTTATTTAATTGAATAAACAAAAATTAGACAAATTAATCGTGGATACAAGAGATTAGGCTATGGAATCTATAACATTTCAAAGTAAAGATAAACTTTATAGATCATACCGTGAATTTGAAATTATACTATTATTTTCATACAAAAAAAAAATGACAATATGGTTCTATACCAACAAAAAGTAAAATAAAACGTGCACAAATAAAAGTTCTTTGTATTTTTCCATTGATTTAATTGTTAAATTAATGTTTTATACATTGCGGTATGAATAAACTTTTAAATAAAACAGCAATGTACGACAAAATATGAATTGTTAAAAAGTGGTCACAATGGTCTATGGCATAAATTGGAATGTTTTTGTTTTGAAATGTGACACAAATGGCGTGAAAAATATTGTTTCATTTGTTTTTTTTCTAAAGAAGTGCCAGTTGTTCTACGAAAGTGGCGATATTTGTGTTAAAAAAGAAAATCTGGTAAGAAATTCCTCGTTTACTTTTATTTGTTTATTTTTATCGCATTCTTGCCGTCCAAATGGTCAAAAATATGTGCCGGCAATAAAATTGTCACTGGCCATTTAATTTTATTTTATTTGGTGGCCAGTGTCAGTTTTCATAATCCCGCTTTGGTTTTCTAATGGCTAGGCTGGAAATGATTATTTCGAGGAACGATAAATAAATAAACTACTTGAAGAAAACTTTAATTTTTTAATTTCCCATTTTCATTTCCTACCTGAAACTTTGATTTGTTTTAGATTGAATTTTGACGCTTTAATTTTTGTAAAATTTTTGAAATTATTATTTTTGACTAGTTTTACTTATTATTGAAGAAAAAAAAATCATCAAATCATTTTCTTATTAGATTAAAGGTACTTAATATTGTTGAATATTTGCAGGGTTTAAATAGATTATAACTTTGATATCTTCAATATAAATAAGAGAGGTGTCATCAAATAAAACATTACTAGGTAGCCTACCTGCTCAAAAATTTTTTTTCTCATATACAAGGTGACATCTTGCAAATAATAGTCGTGAAAAAAATATATTCTACATATTATGTTTTATTTATAAGACCAAGAGAATTTAAAAATAATTCATTGTTGTATTATATTGTATTGTAAAAAAGTAATTGTTTATTTTCACTATGATACTTGTTTACTGTAAGCGAGTATGATGTCATGATGGTCGCCATTGTTTATCGCAGCTTGAATGAAACATTTACTGGCAGTCACTATTGTCAATCATAGTAGTTTAGGGGTATGCGGAACATAGTGTAAAGTCCCATAAACCTCGTTTGAAAAGGGAGGATCCTTCAACCAGACAGGTGTTTTGTCTGATCTGGGCAACTGCCAGATAATTTCGGGCTGTTGTGTATGTTCAAATCGCATGGAGAACTGTAATTGCACGATGTAGGATTTCAAAGTTTTTTAGTTTGATAGATGTTTCTTGACTTACTTGTTAATAGCATGTCTCTTGGGTTTGGGTGGAGCGAGAGGCTCTCAGACTGATAGACTTTCAGACTTTTACTAACTAAAACCTACCTGTGTGCCTTTTGTTGCTCTTTGCTCACAGGTAGTTCCAAAGAGGCCCTGTGTCAAAAATTATCAAGGTTTTTTTTACAAAGTTGGCCCTTCTACCTTAGGCGTATATAGGAGGGGGCGGTGACGAGTAGGCCGTGCCCATCCTTGTATGGTCTAGTGCCAAGCCCAGGACGTTGTACTACTGATTCATACTTTTATGATGAATGCTAATACTTATAACTTCACAATCAGGCATTTCAGGGCCCAAGCCACCCCTGAAAAGTAACCCTAGGTACAGGGGCGCCGGCTTTCAGAAAACCCCTTGGGTGCTCATGCTCATTTGATGACTCGAAAAAGTGACGAAGTGTGAGAAGAGAAATGCACACTGATTGATCGACAAATAATTAAATGTCCTTCTTACATACTGCGTACTTATAATGCGTAATAATAATAAGTCGAGACTACATCACATACATTGTCCTGGTCCCAAACTAAGGTTTTCCCTTGTACTATAGAAACCAGAAACAATGATAGAGTGGGATAGAATGGGATAGAGTGGGTTAGAATGGGATAGCATGGGATAGGATAGGATAGGATAGGAAAGAATGGGATAGGATAGGATAGGATAGGATAGAATGGGATAGAATGGGATAGAATGGGATAGAAAGGGATAGAATGGGATAGAATGGGATAGAATGGGATAGAGTGGGATAGAATGGTATAGAATGGGATAGAATGGGATAGAGTGGGATAGAATGGGATAGAGTGGGATAGCGTGGGATAGGATAGGATAGGATAGGATAGAATGGGATAGAGTGGGATAGAATGGGATAGCATGGGATAGGATAGGATAGGATGGGATAGAATGGGATAGAGTGGGATAGAATGGGATAGAATGGGATACAATGGAATAGGATATAACGGGATAGAGTGGGATAGAGTGGGATAGAATGGGAAAGAATGGGAAAGAGAGGGATAGAGTGGGGGGACAGAAAGGGATAGAATGGGATAGAGTGGGATAGAATGGGATAGAATGGGATAGAGTGGGATAGAATGGGATAGGATAGAGTGGGTTAGAGTGGGATAGAGTGAGATACAGTGGGATAGGATAGGATAGGATAGAATGGGATAGAATGGGATAGGATAGGATAGGATAGGATGGGATAGGATAGGATAGAATGGGATAGAATGGAATAGAGTGGGATAGAATGGGATAGAGTGGGATAGGATAGAATGGGATAGAGTGGGATAGAATGGGATAGCTAAATAATGAAACCAACAGGAACAAAATACATAACAATGATTACACATTGGAGACACATCATGGTCTTATTAGCGATAACAAACTAGTTGCAGAAGAATTTGTAAATTTCTTTGCCAGTATACCAATTAAAACTACTGAAGCCCTAAATTCGTCGCCATCGCATGCTTTTAGTTTATTACAGGCGAACGTTGCAGCCTGTTCGACTGAATTTAACTTTAAGCATATAAACCCTATAACTGTAATAAAAGCTTTTAAACAAATCAAGGTTAAATTGACAGAAGATTTGTGGGGTATGTCTATCAAAGTTTGTACCTCAATTATTGAGACTATAGCGCCGTACTTAGCTATAATATTTAATTTGTGTATAGATCAAGGAGTTTTTCCGGATCTGATGAAATATAGTAAAGTGATACCACTTTTTAAATCTGGGGACAGTAAAGACACTAATAATTATAGGCCGGTGTCCGTGTTGCCGGTTTTTAGCAAGATATTTGAAAAGGTGATGTTAAATCAAATGCTTAATCATTTTAACACAAATAACATCTTACACGATAAACAGTATGGTTTCACCAAAGGACGTTGTACAACTGACGCTGGTGTCTCCTTACTAAAACACATTTTTAATGCGTAGGAAGAGGCACAGGATGCTATAGGTATCTTCTGTGACCTGTCTAAGGCGTTTGATTGTGTGGTTCATGAAACATTACTCCTGAAACTTGAGCATTACGGACTAGGCAAAACAGATTTAAGCTTATTAAAATCTTATTTGATTGACAGACAGCAACAAGTTCAAATAAACGGTGTCAATTCGTCGGGATTAAATGTGAAAATGGGGGTACCCCAAGGTTCAATTTTAGGTCCTTTTTTATTTTTAGTTTATATTAATGATTTACCCTATTTGTTGCAAAATAAACTTAATATGGTGTTGTTTGCCGACGACACTTCTTTGATTTTTAAGATAAATAGAAGGACTAATAATCTTGACGACGAAAATAACGCACTATTGCAGGTCCAAAACTGGTTCACTGCTAATAATCTAGTTTTAAACGGGAAAAAAACTAAATGCATAAGATTTTCCTTACCGAATGTCAAAAGTAGTGATTGTGACGTAATACTAAACGATGAAAAACTAGAATTTGTCGACAAAACTGTTTTCCTGGGGATAACGCTTGACTCTAGGCTACAATGGGGTCCTCATTTAACATCTCTTGCAGGACGGCTTAGCTCAGCTGCATATGCTGTTAGAAAAATCCGCCAATTTACGGATGTTGATACCGCTAGACTAGTCTATTTTAGTTATTTTCATAGTATCATGTCATACGGTATCTTACTATGGGGACGGGCTGCAGACATCGACTCAATTTTTATACTACAGAAAAGAGCCATCAGAGCTATTTTCAATCTCCGCCGGTGCGATTCTCTAAGGGAACTGTTTAAGGATATTAATATCATGACGGTGCCTTGTCAATATATTTATGAAAACATCATGTACGTTAGAAAAAATCTTCATCTTTTTAGCAAAAGAGGCGATAGACATAATTATGTTACAAGAAATAGGGACCAATTAGTTCAACCAGGTTTCAGACTGGCTAAAGTGGCCTCTTCTTTCATGGGGTACTGTTTGAAATGTTATAATAAAATACCTCCACAAATATTAGAACTCAATGAAACAAAATTTAAATCTTGTATTAAACGCACACTATGCAGGCAGGCATATTATAAGTTGGAGGATTATATTCAAGATAAAAATGCTTGGCTCAATGCTGGTCCAGCTCCACTACCACCGGGGTGAACAAATTGATTAGTTTGGAAATTATTGCTATTATTTTTAAATGTTTTTTTTTTGAATTTTTAAATAATAAAAGTATTGTATAATGTAGAAGCATTTTTTTCAAAGTTTGTAAATGTGAGTACCATGGAGCTATTTTATGGTTTTTTATGTTACTATTGGACTTGTTTGACAAAAATCAGCATGGCAGTTGAGAGTTTATCATGCTCACTCAAATGTCTCACTGATGGTGACGCATGTGTTGGATCATTCGGTTCCCTTCAAAATGGTTGAGCTGAGTGGTGCTAATATTGGCGTCATGTTCGTGAACGGGCGCTGTCAGTTGAGACTGGTCATCTCTTAGCTGCCAGTTGCTATTTTAATATCTATATTTAGTTTGTTTTTTACTTTATTTACATTGTTCTCACATGATAGCGACAAGAAACATGTAACAGAGATATTTGTAATTACAAAACATGATTGAAAAGAGTGTCCATGGAGTTTCTTGCACATTCTTCTCCATAGAGGTACGATAGGATAGGATAGGATAGGATAGGATAGGATAGGATAGAATGGGATAGAGTGGGATAGAGTGGGATAGAGTGCGATAGAATGGGATAGAATGGGATAGGATAGGATAGGATAGAATGGGTTAGAGTGGGATAGAGTGGGATAGAATGGGATAGACTGGGATAGAGAGGGATAGAGTGGGTTAGAATGGGATAGAATGGGATAGAGGGGGATAGAGTGGGATAGGATAGAATGGGATAGAGTGGGATAGAATGGGATAGAGTGGGATAGGATAGAATGGGATAGAATAAGATAGAATGGGATAGCATGGGATAGGATAGGAAAGAATGGGATAGGATATGATAGAGTGGGATAGAATGGGAAAGAGTGGGATAGAATGGGATAGAGAGGGATAGCATGGGATAGGATAGGATAGTATAGGATAGGATAGAATGGGATAGAGTGGGATAGAATGGGATACAATGGGATAGGATATAATGGGATAGAGTGGGATAGAATGGGATAGAGTGGGATAGGATAGAATGGGATAGAGTGGGATAGAATAAGATAGAATGGGATAGCATGGGATAGGATAGGATAGGAAAGAATGGGATAGGATAGGATAGGATAGGATAGAGTGGGATAGAATGGGAAAGAATGGGATAGAATGGGATAGAATGGGATAGAGAGGGATAGCATGGGATAGGATAGTATAGGATAGGATAGAATGGGATAGAGTGGGATAGAATGGGATACAATGGGATAGGATATAATGGGATAGAGTGGGATAGAATGGGATAGAGTGGGATAGGATAGAATGGGATAGAGTGGGATAGAATAAGATAGAATGGGATAGCATGGGATAGGATAGGATAGGAAAGAATGGAATAGGATAGGATAGGATAGGATAGAGTGGGATAGAATGGGAAAGAATGGGATAGAATGGGATAGAGTGGGATAGAATGGGATAGCATGGGATAGGATAGGATAGGAAAGAATGGGATAGAATGGGATAGAATGGGATAGAGTGGGATAGAATGGGATAGAAAGGGATAGAGTGGGATTGAGTGGGATAGAATGGGATAGAGTGGTATAAGAATGGGATAGAGTGGGATAGAATGGGATAGGATAGGATAGTATAGGATAGGATAGAACGGGATAGAATGGGATAGAGTGGGATAGAATGGGATAGAGTGGGATAGAATGGGATAGAGTGGGATAGAATGGGATAGAAAGGGATAGAGTGGGATAGAATGGGATAGAGTGGGATAGAGTGGGATAGAGTGGGATAGAGTGGGATAGAATGGGATAGAGTGGGATAGAATGGGATAGCATGGGATAGAATGGGATAGAGTGGGACAGAATGGGATAGAGTGGGATAGAATGGGATAGAATGGGATAGCATGGGATAGGATAGGATAGAATGGGATAGAATGGGATAGATTGGGATAGAATGGGATAGAGTGGGATAGAATTATAAAATAGAATGGGATAGAGTGGGATAGGATAGAATGGGATAGAGTGGGATAGAATAAGATAGAATGGGATAGCATAGGATAGGATAGGATAGGAAAGAATGGGATAGGATAGGATAGGATAGAGTGGGATAGAATGGGAAAGAATGGGATAGAATGGGATAGAGTGGGATAGAATGGGATAGAGAGGGATAGCATGGGATAGGATAGTATAGGATAGGATAGAATGGGATAGAGTGGGATAGAATGGGATACAATGGGATAGGATATAATGGGATAGAGTGGGATAGAATGGGATAGAGTGGGATAGGATAGAATGGGATAGAGTGGGATAGAATAAGATAGAATGGGATAGCATGGGATAGGATAGGATAGGAAAGAATGGAATAGGATAGGATAGGATAGGATAGAGTGGGATAGAATGGGAAAGAATGGGATAGAATGGGATAGAGTGGGATAGAATGGGATAGCATGGGATAGGATAGGATAGGAAAGAATGGGATAGAATGGGATAGAATGGGATAGAGTGGGATAGAATGGGATAGAATGGGATAGAAAGGGATAGAGTGGGATAGAATGGGATAGAGTGGTATAAGAATGGGATAGAGTGGGATAGAATGGGATAGGATAGGATAGTATAGGATAGGATAGAACGGGATAGAATGGGATAGAGTGGGATAGAATGGGATAGAGTGGGATAGAATGGGATAGAGTGGGATAGAATGGGATAGAAAGGGATAGAGTGGGATAGAATGGGATAGAGTGGGATAGAGTGGGATAGAGTGGGATAGAATGGGATAGAGTGGGATAGAATGGGATAGCATGGGATAGAATGGGATAGAGTGGGACAGAATGGGATAGAGTGGGATAGAATGGGATAGAATGGGATAGCATGGGATAGGATAGGATAGGATAGGATAGGATAGAATGGGATAGAATGGGATAGAATGGGATAGAGTGGGATAGAATGGGATAGAGTGGGATAGAATGGGATACAATGGGATAGGATATAATGGGATAGAGTGGGATAGAGTGGTAACTTGCGTCTCAACCGGCGCGGGTAATGAAAAAACGCCCATCCCTAGTTACTGATCTGTTTCTGGATGTCTATTCTCAGGAGTGCTCGGCAGCCATTGTTTATTTCTCATGGGTGCTCGAGCCCCCGAGCACCCACGGAGTCGGCGCCCCTGCCTAGATACAACAATGCCTACTAGCACAGAGACAGTGAAACAGAATCGCGATAGGCCATGACAGAGATGACCAGACTAACTGGATAGATTTTGTCTATGTCATCATGTAAGGCTCAAAACTGCGTTAAGCGGGCGAACGCAACTGGCACCCGTTGAGCGTCTACGTGCGTGGTCGCATACGGGTTCCAACAACGGTCCCTGTCGTGGAGACAGGATAATTATATTTGTGGATTTTCAACGACCACACCAGAGTGTCGTTTACATTTTTAATCGACTTCAAAAAGGAGGAGGTTATATGTTCGGTTGAATGTATGTTTTTTATTTTTTATGTATGTTCACCGATTTCTCGGTCAATTGTGGACCGATATTGAAAATTTTTTTTTTGATTGTAAGGTTATGCTTCCGAGTTGGTCCCATAGAAATATTGTTATGATCTGATCATGAACTTCGAAGATATGGAACAGAACTCCTCATAGGATCACAGCAGAAACGTCGTAACAAGTAAAATTGCTTTGTTTATACGTTCGATGACTGACTAAAAGTAGAGGGGAAATATATCGAACTGATCTGGATGATGAAGCCTGAAGTTAGGCACCGGAACTCTGTAATAAATTAATGTAATCTAACCGTGTTTGGGATTATTAGAATTGTCATGATATGCACTCTGGCTATAAGGTATTTAAGTTTGGCTGAGGGGTACTTTTTAGTGGTGGTACCATAACTAAAAAGTGTAAAATAAAAAACTTTTTACAAAAAAAATACAACCGACTTCAAAGTAAAAAAAAAACACTGTAAAGTGCAAAATAACTTTAATTTCGGAAGTCGGTGTTAAATAACGAAGAGACAAAACTATTAAAGAAACACCGACTTCCGAAATTAAAGTTATTTTGCACTTTACAGTGTTTTTTTTTACTTTGAAGTCGGTTGTATTTTTTTTGAAAAAAGTTTTTTATCACGAATTTTGTCGCTCGAGTTGTTGATTTTTTAGGGTTCCGTACCTCAAAGATTATTTGATTCCATACGGTCAAGACCCTTTATCTCGGAAACGCGTAGAGACATCGAGTTGAAACTAAAATCATATACTCAAGTCTGCGGTCTCTTGAAGCTGTGAAAAAATCAAACTTCTAACTTAACGAAAAATAAAGATAAGTACGGCCGTTTATGTCGCAAAAAACGACAATATTCGGACACTTATCGGAGGGCTGGATGGTGAGCCATCCATCGTTCGTCGTCCGTAAGAACGCACCTACGTTGGTGATGAATCGCCCTGCGACTCTCGACGCCCGGGGCGTCTTCTATCGCGACGGCTGGGGCGTAAAAATGACCGTTCAAGGTTGTGGATATTTCTTTCGCTGAAACTACCAACTACCCGGTTGGTAGTTGAACCTTAATGACCGATGGAATGCGGTAGAATGCGGTGGAATGCGTTCGAATGCGATGGAATGCGGTAGAATGCGTTCGAATGCGATGGAATGCGATTGAATGAGAAGGAATTCGATGGAATGCGGGAATGCGGTGGAATGCGTTCTAATGCGATGGAATGCGATTGAATGAGAAGGAATTCGATGGAATGCGATGGAATGCGGTAGAATGCGGTGGAATGCGGTAGAATGCGGTGGAATACGTTCGAATGCTATGGAATGCGATTGAATGAGAAGGAATTCGATGGAATGTGGTGGGATGCGATAGAATGCGGTGGAATGCTACAGAATACCACAGAATGCGTCGGAAAGCGAAATATGCGATAGAATGAGACGGAATTCGATGGTATGCTTTGGAAGGCGTCGGTATGAGACGAAACTCGATGGAATGCGATGGGACGTGATGGAATGCGATCGAATGCAATGGAATGCAATGGAATGTAATGGAATGCCGGAATAACGGAATGCGGTCCAACGGAATAACGGAATACGGCATTCGGATTTCGATGGAATGCGTTTGATGCGATGGAATGCGATAGAATGCGGCGGAATGCTATAGAATACCACAGGATGCGACGGAAAGCGAAAGAATGCGATAGAATGTGACGGAATTCGATGGAATGCGATGGAATGCGTCGTAATACGTTAGAATGCGATGGGACGTGATGGAATGCGATCGAATGCGATGGAATGCGGGAATGCGGTGGAATGCGTTCTAATGCGATGGAATGCGATTGAATGAGAAGGAATTCGATGGAATGCGATGGAATGCGGTAGAATGCGATGGAATGCGATAAAATGAGAAGGAATTCGATGGAATGCGATGGAATGCGGTGGAATGCTTTTGAATGCAATGGAATATAATTGAATGCGGTGGAATGCGGCGGAACGTGATGGAATGCGGCAGAACGTGATAGAATGCGGTGGAATGCGATTGAATGTGACGAAATTTGATGGTATGCGTTAGATTGCGGTGGAATGCTATAGAATACCACCGAATGCGTCGGAAAGCGAAAGAATGCAACGAGACGGAACACGGACGGAGACGAATAGAATGAGACGGAATTCGATAGAATGCTTTGGAATGCGTCGGAATTCGTTGGTTGGCGATGGGACGTGATGGAATGCGATCGAATGCAATGGAATGCGGTGGAATGCGGAAGAAAGCGATAGAATGCAAAGGAATGCGTAAGAAAGCGAAGCAATGCCGTCGCATTTCATCGCTTTCCGTCGAAAGCTAAAGATTGCGGAGGAATGCTACGGTTCGCGATGGATTGTGATTGAATGCGACGGAATGTGACTGTATGCGATAGAATGCTATTGAATGCTATGGAAGGCGATTGAATGCGATGGAAAGCGACGGAAAGCGATGTAATGTGAAAGAAGGCGATGGTAGACAATGGAATGCGAAAAAATGCTATGGAACGCGATGGATTGCAATGGAATGTAATGAAATGCGATGGAATGTGGTGGAATGCGGTGGAAAGCGATGGATTGCGATAGAAAGCGGTGGAATGCCACAGAATGCGACGGAAAGCGAAAGAATGCGATGGAATGCATCAACGGATTCCACCGCATTCCGTTATTCCGGCATTCCATTACATTCCATTGCATTCGATCGCATTCCATCACGTCCCATCGCATTCCATCGAGTTTCGTCTCATACCGACGCATTCCAAAGCATACCATCGAATTCCGTCTCATTCTATCGCATATTTCGCTTTCCGACGCATTCTGTGGTATTCTGTAGCATTCCACCGCATTCTATCGCATCCCACCGCATTCCATCGAATTCCTTCTCATTCAATCGCATTCCATAGCATTCGAACGTATTCCACCGCATTCTACCGCATTCCACCGCATTCTACCGCATACCATCGCATTCCATCGAATTCCTTCTCATTCAATCGCATTCCATCGCATTAGAACGCATTCCACCGCATTCCCGCATTTCATCGAATTCCTTCTCATTCAATCGCATTCCATCGCATTCGAACGCATTCCATCGCATTCTACCGCATTCTAACGCATTCCATCGCATTCCACCGCATTCTACCGCATTCCATCGCATTCCATCGAATTCCTTCTCTTTCAATCGCATACCATCGCATTCGAACGCATTCTATCGCATTCCATCGCATTCCACCGCATTCTACCGCATTCCATCGCATTCCGTCGAATTCCTTCTCATTCAATCGCATTCCATCGCAGTCGAACGCATTCCACCGCATTCTACCGCATTCCAACGCATTCGAACGCATTCCACCGCATTCTACCGCATTCCATCGCATTCGAACGCATTCCACCGCATTCCACCGCATTCTACCGCATTCCATCGCATTCGAACGCATTCCACCGCATTCGAACGCATTCCACCGCATTCTACCGCATTCGAACGCATTCCACCGCATTCTACCGCATTCCATCGCATTCCACCGCATACTACCGCATTCCATCGAATTCCTTCTCATTCAATCGCATTCCATCGCATTCGAACGCATTCTACCGCATTCTATCGCATTCCATCGCATTCCACCGCATTCTACCGCATTCCATCGCATTCCGTCGAATTCCTTCTCATTCAATCGCATTCCATCGCATTCGAACGCATTCCACCGCATTCTACCGAATTCCATCGCATTCCACCGCATTCCATCGCATTCTAACGCATTCCACCGCGTTCTGCCGCATTCCATCGCATTCGAACGCATTCCACCGCATTCTACCGCATTCCATCGCATTCGAACGCATTCCACCGCATTCGAACGCATTCCACCGCATTCGAACGCATTCTACCGCATTCCATCGCATTCCACCGCATTCTGCCGCATTCCATTGCATTCGAACGCATTCCACCTCATTCTACCGCATTCCATCGCATTCGAACGCATTCCACCGCATTCTACCGCATTCCATCGCATTCGAACGCATTCCACCGCATTCTGCCTCATTCCACCGCATTCCACCGCATTCTACCGCATTCCAACGCATTCTACCGCATTCCATCGCATTCGAACGCATTCCACCGCATTCTACCGCATTCCATCGCATTCGAACGCATTCCACCGCATTCTACCGCGTTCTACCGCATTCCATCGCATTCGAACGCATTCCAACGCATTCTACCGCATTCCATCGCATTCGAACGCATTCCACCGCATTCTACCGCATTCCATCGCATTCGAACGCATTCCATCGCATTCGAACGCATTCCACCGCATTCTACCGCATTCGAACGCATTCCACCGCATTCTGCCGCATTCCACCGCATTCCACCTCATTCTACCGCATTCCAACGCATTCTACCGCATTCCATCGCATTCGAACGCATTCCACCGCATTCTACCGCATTCCATCGCATTCGAACGCATTCCACCGCATTCTACCGCATTCCACCGCATTCTACCGCATTCCACCGCATACTACCGCATTCCACCGCATTCTACCGCATTCCATCGCATTCGAACGCATTCTACCGCATTCCATCGCATTCGAACGCATTCCACCGCATTCTACCGCATTCCGTTGCATTCGAACGCATTCCACCGCATTCTACCGCATTCCATCGCATTCGAACGCATTCCACCGCATTCTGCCGCATTCCACCGCATTCTGCCGCATTCCACCGCATTCTGCCGCATTCCACCGCATTCTGCCGCATTCCACCGCATTCAATCGCATTCGAACGCATTCCACCGCATTCTACCGCATTCTACCGCATTCCATCGCATTCGAACGCATTCCACCGCATTCCATCGCATTCGAACGCATTCCACCGCATTCCATCGCATTCGAACGCATTCCACCGCATTCTACCGCATTCGAACGCGTTCCACCGCATTCCACCGCATTCCATCGCATTCCACCGCATTCTACCGCATTCCATCGAATTCCTTCTCATTCAATCGCATTCCATCGCATTCGAACGCATTCCACCGCATTCCATCGCATTCCACCGCATTCTACCGCATTCCGTCGCATTCCATCGAATTCCTTCTCATTCAATCGCATTCCATCGCATTCGAACGCATTCCACCGCATTCCATCGCATTCCATCGAATTCCTTCTCATTCAATCGCATTCCATCGCGTTCCACCGCATTCTACCGCATTCCATCGCATTCAATCGAATTCCTTCTCATTCAATCGCATTCCGTAGCATTCGAACGCATTCCACCGCATTCTATCGCATTTCATCGAATTCCTTCTCATTCAATCGCATTCCATAGCATTCGAACGCATTCCACCGCATTCTACCGCATTCCATCGCATTCCATCTCATTCCACCGCATTCTACCACATTCCATCGCATTCCATCGAATTCCTTCTCATTCAATCGCATTTCATCGCATTCGAACGCATTCCACCGCATTCTACCGCATTCCATCGCATTCCATCGCATTCCACCGCATTCCATC
This sequence comes from Mythimna impura, assembly GCA_905147345.3. Taxonomy (NCBI): domain Eukaryota; kingdom Metazoa; phylum Arthropoda; class Insecta; order Lepidoptera; family Noctuidae; genus Mythimna; species Mythimna impura. The sequence continues at coordinate 6,005,284 of LR990369.1, read as the reverse complement.
GCATTCCATCGAATTCCTTCTCATTCAATCGCATTCCATCGCATTCGAACGCATTCCACCGCATTTCTACCGCATTCCATCGCATTCCATCGAATTCCTTCCCATTCAATCGCATTCCATCGCATTCGAACGCTTTCCACCGCATTCTACTGCGGTCCATCGCATTCCATCGAATTCCTTCTCATTCAATCGCATTCCATCGCATTTGAACGCATTCCACCGCATTCTACCGCATTCCATCGCATTCCACGGCATTCCATCGCATTCAATCGAATTCCTTCTCATTCAATCGCATTCCATCGCATTCCACCGCATTCTACCGCATTCCATCACATTCCATCGAATTCCTTCTCATTCAATCGCATTCCATCGCATTAGAACGCATTCTACCGCATTCCCGCATTCCATCGAATTCCTTCTCATTCAGTCGCATTCCATCGCATTCCACCGCATTCTACCGCATTCCATCGAATTCCTTCTCATTCAATCGCATTCCATCGCATTCGAACGCATTCCACCGCATTCTACAGCATTCCATCGAATTCCTTCTCATTCAATCACATTCCATCGCATTCGAACGCATTCCATCACGTTCCGTCGTATTCCACCGCATTCGGTCGCATTCCATCACGTCCCATCGACTTCTAACGTATTCCGACGCATTCCATCGCATTCCATCGAATTCCGTCTCATTCTATCGCATTCTTTCGCTTTCCGTCGCCTCCTGTGGTATTCTATAGAATGCGGCGCATTCCGCATTCGGCATTCCGCCGCATTCTATAGCATTCCATCGCATCAAACGCATTCCAACGCATTCCATCGAAATCCGTCTCATTCAATCGCATTATTTCGCCTTCCGTCGCATTGCATCGCATACCATTGAATTCAAACGAATTCGATCGCATTCCATCACGTTCCATCGCATTCCATCCCATTTCTTCGCATTCTATCGCATTCTTACATATTCCACGTGAATGTGGGTAGATAAAAGTAATTTCCTGATATCTCTCATTCTTTTTTATTGACGCCATTATAAAACTCGTAGACCAGTGGTGGCCGAGTGGTAACGACCCCGACTTACGAGTTCAAACCCAGTCAGGCGCATTACTTTGTGTAATTTATTTCATCACCACTGCTCTCAAAACGGTGAAGGAAAATATCGTGAGGGCATGTCCTAGAATCAAAAATTCGAAGACATGTGACCAACCCGCACTGGGCCCGCGTGGTGGTTTACGGCCCATTCCCTTTCCTAGAGAGAAGGCCTGAGTCCCAACAGTGGGAACATTATAAGGCCGACTATGCTATGCTATTATAAAACTCGACGCCGTAGCGATTTGCTGCTGAATACAGTTTTGTAACTGTAATTTCTTAAGGTTCAACTACCAACCGGGTAGTTGGTAGTTTCAGCGAAAGAAATATCCACAACCTTGAACGGTCATTTTTACGCCCCAGCCGTCGCGATAGAAGACGCCCCGGGCGTCGAGAGTCGCAGGGCGATTCATCACCAACGTAGGTGCGTTCTTACGGACGACGAGCGATGGATGGCTCACCATCCAGCCCTCCGATAAGTGTCCGAATATTGTCGTTTTTTGCGACATAAACGGCCGTACTTATCTTTATTTTTCGTTAAGTTAGAAGTTTGATTTTTTCACAGCTTCAAGAGACCGCAGACTTGAGTATATGATTTTAGTTTCAACTCGATGTCTCTACGCGTTTCCGAGATAAAGGGTCTTGACCGTATGGAATCAAATAATCTTTGAGGTACGGTACCCTAAAAAATCAACAACTCGGGCGACAAAATTCGTGAAAAACAATATAAATCACGCTACGGTAGTACGTTTAGAAAACAAGAAATATTCACAGAATAAAAGATGCAATACGTTTCCTTTAGACACTATATTTCGTAAGTACTTAGAAGATAAGGACCCCAATGCTTCAAGTCATAAAAAACTTTTTCAAAAAAGAATACAACCGACTTCAAAGTAAAAAAAAAACACTGTAAAGTGCAAAATAACTTTAATTTCAAAATTCGGTGTTTCTATAATAGTTTTGTCTCTTCGTTATTTAACACCGACTTCTAAAATTAAAGTTATTTGCACTTTATTTATTTTATTTATTTATTTATTTATTTATTTAATCTTCATGCAACATTATTGTACAAAGGCGGACTTAATGCCTGAGGCATTCTCTACCAGCCAACCTAGGGTGGTGAAGAGACAATATGGTAGGTGCATAAAAAGAAAATTATATGCGAAAAACAGGAGTAAAACAAAAAGGTACTTATACATATAATTAAAATACACATACATATATATTTAATATAATATATATATATATACATATATATTAATATTAATTAACGAAAGAAGTTTTGAGACGATTCTGCTATTGGTGGAGCAAATGATTCCGCAACCTCCGCTTAAATGCATATCGACTTTCGGCCGTCCTGATATCGAGAGGAAGCGCATTCCACAGAAGGATGGACTGTATATAGAAGGAAGAATGGAGAAAATCAGAAGTATGAGAAGGACAGAGCAGTAGGAGATTGTTAGAAGAACGCTGATTCCTTGCGTGTGAAGAACATAGGTATTGAAAGTGAGTAATGAGATAGGATGGAGGCGTGGGAGAGTTGAGTAGAGAGAAAAGTGTAGTCAAAGCGCGCAAAGTTCTTCTCTGGCGAATTGGCAACCATTTGAGATCAGACCTGAAGTTCGACACATGATCATACTTCCTCAGATTAAATATAAAGCGGATGCAGTTGTTCAGGAGTCTATCGAGCTTATCCAGCAAGACCGAGTTTACAGTGTTTTTTTTTTTACTTTGAAGTCGGTTGTATTTTTTTTTGTAAAAAGTTTTTTTTTTATTTGGTAACCACACCACTGCCGACGCGTAATAAAATAATTCGTTCTGTTTTGATCTGTAATTGTTAATTTTTTTTTTTAAACTCGCGTCAAACGCCCGCGCGGGGGCTGGCAACGATGTACGGGCGCAGGGTCAGCCTGTTCGCGATGGATGCCCGCGCGTGTCTCCGCAATGGTGTACTTTTGTATGGAACCGCGCGTGCGTCCGCTTTATACAGTTTCAGGCCTAAGACCGAGGCCAGTGAGTAGTGCTATAACTAGGGCGGTGCCAGCGGTGCCAGGCACGGGGCGCAGACCCTGATGGGATGTAGAAATGATCGAACCAAGGCCAACTTTTGTACAATATTGACAAGCCTGTTGGTCTAGTGGTTAGTGGCCCTGACTGCTATGCCGGAGGTCGTGGGTTCGATTCCCACCCAGGACAAATGTTTGTGTGATGAGCACGATCATTTGTTCTGTGTCTGGGTGTCATTTATCTATTTAAGTATGTATTTAGAAATATTTAAGTATGTTTATCAGTTGTCTAGTACCCATAACACAAGCTCTGCTTAGCTTGCGACTAGACGGCGTTGTGTGATAGTTGTGGAATATTATTATTATTTTCTTTATTTCATTTACATAAACATATTAGTTACATTTTTAAATATTTCTGGGCTATTAAGCCATTGCCCGACACGACTATCGGTACAATAATCGCCGAGTCCACATCCCACATGTCGACAACCTCGCGAGCCAAGTCAATATACTTAATTTGTTTATCTTTCTCGGCTTTCACGAGGTTCTCGTCATGTGGAACAGAAATGTCGACAATCATTGCACGCCTCTCGCTTCGGTCCACCACCACTATATCAGGCTTATTGGCTACAATAGTCCTGTCAGTGATGATGGGCCGATCCCAGTACAAAGTGATATGACCATTATCAAGAACTGGGTCGGGCTCATACTTGTAGTACGGCACCTCCGATTCCACAAGAGAGTATTTCAGAGCAAGTTGCTGGTGGATAATCCTGGCTACTAGGTTGTGCCTATGCAAGTACTCTCCGTTAGCTAGACGAGAACAACCAGAGATGATGTGACGAATTGATTCTCCCGGACGGTGACATGCCCGACAGATGTCAACCGTGCCGTCCTTCACAATAAATCTCCGGTAGTTATTCGTCATGATAACTTCGTCCATAATTGCACAGACAAAACCTTCGGTTTCCCCAAAGAGGTCACCGAAACGCAGCCAGGCTACGGACGCCACTTGGTCTACATCGGGCCCGTGAAGGGCCCGGAAAAAGCGTCCGTGAAGTTCCTTGCTTTGCCATACTTCCCTGCGATCGTTAGTGTCAAGCACTACCGGTTTGCGCCAGTTCCCGTTAGCCAGGGAGAGCGGAGTGAGTCCCTTGTCCACTAACACTACATCTCGATGCATACCCACGTCGGCAGCTAGGAAATATTCCCTGAGACTGCATACCTTGCGGTTGTGTAGGGTCTTAGCATTTAAAAAACCTCGCCCCCCACACTTCCGTGGGATATACAATTCAATCGTGGGTGATGCATTCGGTATGCAGTCAGCAGAGTGCGGACCCTCCTATCCAGGGCGTCAAGTTCCGTTTGAGTCCATTTGAGTACACCGAAAGAGTACATCAATACCGGCATGACCCAACCATTGAAGGCGCGCACCTTGTTTCCGCCTGAAAGAAAACTATTGAGTACCTTCTTCAGGCGTCCAAAGAAACGCTCCTTCAATGATTGCTTCATGTCAGTGGTATTGATGCCTAGAGCTTCCGACATACCCAAATACTTATAGGTTTCGGTTGGAGAGAGGGATCTCAGGTTTATGGAATCCGTGAGTTGAGTGCCCACGGATTCCACAACCTCCCCTCGCTTTACATGCATGACCGCACATTTGTCCACACCAAACTCCATCCTGATGGCACTACTGAAGGTTTCAGTTACCTTCAGTAGTTCCATCAGTTGCAGATTGTTTGGGGCAAAAAGTTTCAGGTCATCCATGTAAAGTAGGTGAGATATTACCTGACCACCTCTCTTCAATCGATAGCCTAGACCTGAATTCTCCAGCAGTGTGCTTAGAGGATTCAAGGCTAGGCAAAACCAAAGTGGACTCAAACTATCACCCTGGAATATACCTCGCTCGATCCTTACAGGTTCACTATTCCTCTGGATATGTCGACATCCTGGATAGCGAAGGACCGTCCTCCATTGCCTCATACACGACATCAGGAAGGTGCGTAATGTTGCATCAATTTTATACAATTCCAGCACCCTCATGAGCCATGTATGAGGAACAGAGTCATAAGCCTTTTTATAATCTATCCAACATGTCGACAGATCCTTTCGGGAACGTCGAACCTGTTGGCTAATGGTCATATCAATGAGGAGCAGCTCCTTAGTACCGCGGGACCCGTTCCTACATCCATTCTGAGAAGGTAACATGATCAAATTTTTGTCAATATGACTATTAATTTTGCTTCTCAGTATGGATGTAAGAACTTTATAGACCGTCGGCAAACACGTGATCGGTCTATAATTTTTAGGCTCCGCAGTACTACCTGACTTATGGAGCAGGTGGGTTATTCCTGTTGTTAGGAACTGGGGCAGCGACCCTGACTCTAAGGCAGACTGAAATTGATATGCCAAGCGAGCATGCGATCTTGTAAACCACTTCATCCAGAAATTGTGCAGCCCATCCGGCCCTGGAGATTTTCAGTTTGGCAACGGACGGACTGCACGAGCTACATCTTGGGGCTGATGTCAATTGCCCCCATTTGTGGTATTGGATCGCACGCACGCTCGACCTCCCGAGTCCAGTCACCCTCGGTGTGGCTGACAGGTACCGACCAGATTCTGCGCCAGAATGAACTCATGGCGTCATCATCAGGGAGGCGCGCGTCAGCCACACCTTGGTCCGGTCGCTCCCAATCCCTATAAACCCATCTTTCATTACTCCGGAGTGTGCGATTCTGGGTGTATCGCTCCACCCGCCGCTTATACCTGCGGATACGGTTTGCCCATGCATACACCTTCTGCTTCAGAAAGTCGATGCGCTCCGTGACACGGGACATATAGCACGCCCGCCTCACAAAGCGCATCACTCTAGGACGAGTGTTGCCCGCCCTGAAGCAGATTAGTTTGCCGATGAGTGCTCTGGCCCCACCAATACGACGCTCGATTCTGCACTGCCAAGCTGGCACGGCTGGTTTCGGTCGTGTAGCTACGTCACAGTTTGGAAACTTGACGTGAGCTACACGACATACCGCTACAGCTGCGCAGTACATTATCGAGTGTGTATCAGTGAGATTTTCGCAGTCGTCAAAATAGTTTGACAACTGCGAATCCAGAGCAGCCACCAGCGCTTTATTCTTATTATGCATGGGTAAACGAGGTAAGCGCGGCCTAAGTTCAAGCGGCATGTTGCGATACTCCCGAATAGCACACTCCAAAGCACTCCTCAACTCATCGTTGCACTGGGTACTTACATGTGTAACCCATATCAGTAATCTCTTCGTCAGCGTGGTTGGAAGGAAGGTAGGACGGTGGTACTGGCTATGCTGGTACCACAATTTGCGACGAAGGAGCAATGATATGGTTACTCATTTCCGTTCGGAGGCGATCAAGTACAGTATCGTCCAACATATGATTACATTGGATGCCCCGCACCTGATCCGACAGTCGTTGGGCCGAAACGTTGACGGCTGGCTCAAGCACCTGAAACAAAGAGAGCATCCGAACACGGTACGCGGTCAGATTGTTTCCTCCCTCTGTAGCCCCATAGTATGAGCGCATGACGTTCTCATTGATGGATTGCGTCCATCGCATGCGCTGCACACTTCCGCCGGGAGCTGGGACCCTATCAGAGACCGGTGGACCTCGAGGTCCTAAGCGACTCGGCGGCCGGCGTCCTCTCCGTCGACGCGCAGGTGGTGGTGACGTGGGCGGCGAGTGGTACTCGTCGCTCGAGCTCGACGCAGCTGCCGCGGCCGGTGTCACAGCACTCACAATGGGGCTGGGTTCCGGCGGCGGCAAGGCGGAGCTGAGCGACGAGGCCGGAGGTGGTGGGCGTGCACGGCGAGCTGCGGCTCTCGTCAACATGGTTGTATGAATTTCATTTCGGCTAGGTTTCGTCTATTTTATTGTCGTTCATGCTGGTGACATATGTCATCTGTCTGGTTTATGCATTTTTTCTCTTCTCATCTATGTGGTATTGAATATATATTTCTTTTAGTTTTTATATGTAGTGAAATCTTCCTTGTTATCTTTATTGTTGAATTTTGATTAGAATGGGTCCAGAAATCAATATTTTAAAATTTAAAACTGTGATTGAAAAAAATACAGCTCCTGTTGACATTGGGTGTTGCCAGGTAATTATTATTATTATCAATATTTATCTCAGGACTCTGAGGTCCTGGACCTTTGGAAGGCGTACGAGGAGCCGAAGCCAACTCGCAGAGGCCCTTTAGATAATTATAATGGAACATGATACCAACCCACGATTATCCCTGTACGCGCTATGCTAGTGCACCCAAGGACAACCCCCGGTTGTTGAAAAACTATTGCGGCATATGGAGAACAAAGATAATAGGGCTATGGTTTTTGGAGTCTTAAGTGGACTGGTAACATGGAACTATGTTAAGACTATGGCCCCTGCCTGAACAACGTTATTAATATCCATCTAAAAAAGGCAGGGGGTGACTTGCACACTTAATAGGCCCCTGCCTGAACAACGTTATTAATATCCATCGAAAAAAGGCAGGGGGTGACTTGCACACTCAATAAATGGGCCCCCAAAAAACGGCCGCTAGCACGAAGTGACGTAGCAACAAGAGGGCAACATATTCTGAGGTGCTTGAGGAGTGGAGAGGTATACCACGGCTATCAGGACAATCCCGGAAGTACGGTCAAGATCCCTACCAGCACCTTTTTGGATTATACATCCTTCTCCCGAGCACGTTTGCTCTTGCGAATCTCCACTCAAGCCAGCCAATAAAGGCAAGAGAGAGGTGGGAGCTCAGTTCCTCGTCAGTGTTCACTACGGCCGGCCAATAAAGGCAAGCCGGAGATGAAGAACAAGAATTCTCCCGGGAGATCGGGTCCGTGGGGTCGCTAATGCCCAACAGTTCGCCACAAAACTGCACTGCGGATTGTATCTCTCTTAGTCTGGCCCCTCACCCTAGGCATAATTACGGCAAAGCAAACTTCACCGATACAGACCTAGGGTACATTGGAGCACGCAAGCCCCACCACGACGTCAACGTAGAGATACGGCGATGGGGTTATTATTATTATTATTAATATACAAAAGTTTCTCATTTCCTCTCGCTCCATAACATCGCCTGAACCTGGGCCGGACGCTTTTGTCACCACCGTCGATCGCCTCTACGAGGGCTCCGCCAAAGCGGGGTAAACTTCCACCATGTGCTTCGGGCGTTCCGCACAATGGGACTCGGGACTTATTATTTGTATTTGACATGTAGCGACATCTATGGCGTCACATAAGAACTAATCCTGCATCGCGCAATCAAAGTTCTCCGCGCGATATAGAACATATAGAACAGCCCGAAATCATCTATCGGGCAGTTGCCCACCAGACAAAACACCCGTCTGGCCGGAGGATCCTCCCTTTTCAAAGGAGGTTTGCGGGACTTTACTCTCTGCTCCGCATACCTCCAAAGACATTAAATTTTTGTTGTGATCTTATACGAGGGATGCCTTTTAAGTTTTGTCGTTTGAAGAAAAAAACACAACTAGAACCTTATAGTACTTTTTATTGTTTTTTAAAGTATTCACCACGTAGCTTAATACACTTTTCCATTCGCTCAAACCAGTTATTATAACATTTATTCCACTCTAAAGTGGGGGTGTTCAAAATGGCTGACTTGAAAGCGTCGACTGCTTCTTCACCGGACTGGAACCTTTGACCACGAAGACTTCTCTTAATTTTAGGAAATGTAAAGAAATCGTTAGGGCTTAGGTCAGGACTGTATGGAGGATGGTCAAGAATTTCTATTTTTTCCTGCTTCAAATACTCAATCGTTTGACGAGCGCTGTGTGAACTTGCGTTGTCGTGGTGCTGGATGATGCGTCGCTTTGAGTTAGATTTTCAAAGTTCGGCGATGACTTGTGGTAAACAAACTGTGGTATACCACTCTGCGTTAACCGTTCTACGATCTTCAAGTGCAATAGTCGCAACATGGCCGGTTTTTCCAACGAACGTGGCCATCATCTTCTTTGAAGTGCTTCGAGAACGAACAATTTTAGTCGGCTTTGGCTCGTCTTGAAAGACCCAGATTGTAGATTGTTGTTTGGAATCAGGATCGTAGGCATAGATCCAAGATTCTTCACCACTGATGATGTCGTATAGACGTGATTTGACTCTCCTCGGTTGAACCTTTGCAGAGTTTTCTTACACCATCTGACGCGGGCCGCCTTGTGATCGTCGGAAAGCAGATGCGGTATCAAACGGCAAACTAGCTTTCTCACACCAAGCGCTTCATGCAAGATCTTCTGAATGGTTGTCCCTGAGAAGCCTAATAGATCCTCTATCTCTCGATATGTCACATGACGATCTTCGAGAAGTCGTTGTCTCACAGCAATGACGTTATCTTCAGTGAAGGCGGATTTTGGGCGTCCTTCGCAAGATTTGTCACTAACACTAGTATGTCCACGCTGGAATTCCAAATACCAGCGTTCAACAGTCCGCAGACATGGGGCTTCATCACTGAACACAGATGTTAGCTCTTCAAAACACAGACGCCGTGTCAGGCCTCTTATAAAGTTGTAGAAAATTATTGCACGAACATTTTCCTTAGAAAGATTCATTTTCGTACGTAACCTGACAGATTCCAATCGACGCTGTGACTAAACAATAACATTAATCCTAATACTTTCAACTGTTTTGAGATTAAAAATTTTAACACATTCGAATATAGAACAGTTCCAAATTCAAAATTGCCGGGAAATAAGAAAACGACAGAACTTAAAAGGCATGCCTAGTAGTGGAGTGAGCTATAAAAATGGAACTTCCTATCATATAATCATGTATTCATTAACTATGCACCACCAAGGTTCTGTTACAATTTTTTGCGCACGTCGGGGCCCCTGTAGCTTGGGGGCCCCGTATCATTGATATGACGGTAGATACGCCCCTGATCCCAGGGCCGAGTTAACATGGTTTTTTGAACAATCCTGCAGCCTTCTGTTCACAGCGAGGTACAACAACAACAACTTTTTTTTACAGTAAAGACAATAATGGCGGAACCGCAGCCACCTCTGATCCTCTGCATGGAAAATGCAACAGGCGAGGAAGTGGCCCTCAGAGTAGAACCCGGAGATAACTTCCAGATGTTTCTAGATAAGGCCAAGTAAGTTTTGGATCCAGCTTGCTTCTTCTACAGGAACCACCATTTTACATTAGGTACTATGACCTGTGAAAGTGCCTGGATAGTACAGAAATAAAATCGTGTGAAGCGAGAAATGACGCCATCTAGCGTAAAATCAGATTTAAATGTTGTTATCGACAACATCTCATTATACTGTTACTAGATGGCGTTGCTGTGCTTCAAATATTTATGTTATGCTAATGCTTATTTTTGTTATTTTTGTTTCTTCAAACATTAAAATAATTTATAGTTTATTTTAAAGAGATGAAGATATTAAAATTGAATATCAATTTATAAATATATATCTATTATCTATGTGTTAGTTTTCAAACTTAAGAGGGTAGGTTGAATATGGATTTATAAATAATAATTAGAAGGTAGTCTAAATAATACTTAAACCGAAGATTGTGACTAAGCTTAATTGATTGTTCGCTAAGTTCATTTCGGTTACATCGTTCGCGCTCCTTTCGTTCAATTTTATTTTTAATCAGGAGAATTTATCTACTTGTTTTATCAAAATGAGTACGAATTATTGTAATATCGATTTAGTAACAAGAGCTCAAATAATTGCTTTGCATAATCAAGGTAAAAACTTGTCAGAAATAGCCAGGGAGACCGGTGTAAACGTAAGTAATTTTATTTATACTCTTATATAACAATAAACCCACTATATAATAATCATAATTTTGGGTATTATATATTTTTCCGTTTAACCAAACGTGTCGAAACTTGTCAGGTTCACTTTGTTTGATTAAAAACGCATTTGACACAGGTGCAATGCAAACACACCACTTAATAAGCTCACGAACCAGTTTTATGTACGTTCAATCGTCTAATGATTTAATGTGTGTACTTTAAAAGTTTAAAAGCGTCTTTTCCGCAGTTGAAATATCCAGTTCACCAAAGTACGCACTTTTTGTAGGTAAAACTTTACAAAAACTTTACGCACGTGAGAATTATACCACTTCTGAAATCTGATAATGATAAATGCAGTTTTATCTCGCAAAACATTTAATTATTACTTCTTATTAGGAAAAGGTACAACGTTACGAAAACGGCTCGCAATTCTCTGTGTCCCGGTTGTCAAAGATGCTAGTGCGGGGCGATGGGACGCGGTGACGTAGGGATGCGCTCACTTATCGACATTTAGTCTAACACTACCGATTTCTTTTGTTATTCATAACTTACAAAAAGTGTAAAGTACTACGTGAGATTTGAACTCACGGCTCACTGATTCACGCATCGATCTGCACATGCTTAACCGCTAGGCCATCATGATTCTAATTTTAGTGATGAAATTATGAACTACAATCAGTTGTTGACGACAATGATGATGCTTGTGTCTATTTTCTGTCAAACTAAAAGTCAAGTTTATACTTTGTGAGATTGGCTTTGTTGCTCGCCACTTAGCTGTGAAGAAACCAACGCCATCTAGTTTAATTTTCGAAAACTTGAACTTTAACGTGCAAGGGAAAATAGGCGTTAAGGTATCCAAGCACTTTTGCAGGCGTCTGTACAGTGAAACCTGGATGACTTGAGCTCCCGAGGGAACTAGGATTTTGATCATTTGTAGAGGTGTTACATTGACACAGGTCTAAAGTGACATGATTTAATTAAAGACTTGTTGCTACCTGTCCAGAGCAATATTCTGAATGCTCAAATATTAATTTAAAGGGTGACCAGACGGTTGCAAACTAGCGTTCCAACCAAGGCGACCTTGGTTAAGTGTTTGGTTTGTGTTGCGGCTACATGATGTAAACCATGCTTCAACACGTTTGGTGTTTGGGAAAACGCGCCTCCCAACCAAGGGCGTTGAAGGTCATGGATTACAACTGCTGTCTACACGGATTGAAACTAGCAAGTTCACCTTGGCTGGGACGTTGGTTTGCAACCATCTGGTGACCCCTTTACTATCTCACTTGCTAAAGCTGTTAAGGTGGTTCAACACTAGAGAGGCCGTGCAAAGGCGGAGTACGAGCCGAGCTTAAATTTGAGTAGCGTGGACCGACTCTAAAGGAGCCGACACTCTTTTAAATCATACGAGTATGTACCTAACTCATATGATTTAAAAGGACACTCTTTTAAATCATAATAATATGAGTTAGGTACATACTCTTAGAGTTTCTTTTCTTCTCCATACGTATACGTACGTCCATATGTTTTTACGCTTTGGAACGTGCAATTTAGCTTCACTTTTTTGACAATTCAAAAGTGCCTGTAATTGGTCTATTTGAAATAAACGTCTGTCTGATTTCCGAGCACGTGTGACACTATGAATTTGAGCTCGGCTCTTGCTCCGCTGGTGTTCGGCTCCACTAGCGTAGACCCACCTTCAGGGTCTTGAACTGTAAAAACTGACAAACTTATATCGAAAGGAAATATGCAGAATTAGGAATTTAAAGCGCGCGTGTCGTCGGTTGTTTCCGCTAATGAAGTGTGTGCCCCTCTTGTACGAGAACCTACACCCGCGCACCAGCCCGACACCTGACGAAGGTAGCCGATAGCACCCGAACAGAAGCTATTGAGCTAAAGAGTCCTCTCATCAGTTAGGACATTTCTTTTTAGGGTAAAAACGGAACCCTTATAGGATCACTTTGTTGTCCGTCTGTATTTCTGTTTGTCTGTCTGTCTGCCTGTCTGTCTGTTTGTCTGTCTGCCAAGACCCTTTATCTCGGGAACGCGTGGAGGTATCGAGTTGAAATTAAAACCATAGGCTCAAGGCTGCGTTCCCTTAAAGCTGTGAAAAAATCAAACTTCTGAGTTAACGAAAAAAAAGATACGGCCGTTTATGTCGCGAAAAAAGTATATTTCGGCACTCTCAAGGTAATCAAAATTCATAGGGTACTTCCCGTTGACCCATAATCCTGAAATTTGGCATAAAGCAAGGTCTTATAGTACAGGTATAGGAATAAATCTGAAAACAATACTTTTTTTCTGTTACGTAAAAAAAAAATATTTTTCGATTCGGAAAAATCTTCGAGACTGTATTCGGGAATTGAACTTGTAAAGGTTGTCTGCTGGGATGTTAAATAATAGATAGGAATGTTCACTAAAAACTGTATTGTTAAAAATGCTACAAATATCTATGTTGGTTGATGAAGCGAGGGAGCACGCGCGACGGCACTTAAGGCGATCTAAACACGTACTGATTTGCTTAATTAATAATTTTGATCGTTTGGCGTAGACGCGCAAAGTGATGATTTGGCTAAATGCAATTAAATGTTATGATGTGCGGTTCGCCGTACATGCTCCCGGGCGAAAATGTTACAAAAACTTATGTTACTAAGATTAATAAAAATTAAACTATATTATCCCCAATGTAAAAGTGACGTCTTTGTGGTCTAGGGGACGTAGCTTGGTCAAGTGCCGTGTTTACACTAGCATTACTAGCTATCACTTTCACTTCACTGGGCTGACGGTCAGCCACTATGCTCTGCTTTCGCGGAAGTTTCACTTGATTCACTTCACTAGAACTTAAATTAATGTTTCGCGAAAATGTCACTGTTGGTTCCGACTGCAAGAGGCTCCTGGTAGACGCCTTCCTCATGCACCACAGGAACACCGCTGCTGCTGCAATGGCCGTGCCCTACAATCCGTAGGAAATGACATATAGGTGAATGTCATTGGTTGATAGTGTTTGGTGATTTCGATCGATCTCGTTTGCAGTGTTAGCCGTGGCCGTTTTCAGTTGTTTGATCTGTTTGTCGAGGTTTTCTAAGGTTTGGTTTAGCGGATCTACGGAGTCCGTGTAATTTGATAAGGAAATGTTTACTAAATGATGGAATTCTGTTATCTGTGGAGTTTTTATTTCCGGGCCAGTTTTAATGCTGTTTCCTGAATGGGAACGAGAGTACAGAGCAAAGTCTTTGCCTTTGATTATGCATTTTAGCATTTAGGCTTCAAACTGATTATACCAGCTCCACTGATTTGCCTGTAGGTAACTTGATCTTGACAGATGATCCTGATCGGATAAGTATTGCAGCAAAAATATAAATACTTAGATGGGTCGTTCAGCTCAATCCACATATCGCTGCACGAAGATTTGCTGACTGCGCATTGATTAATGTTGTGATTAATCTGGCAGAACTTCTCGTCAATGGGAAGATAGTTGACTGGCTTGTCGATTGAACACAAGTATGAATTTTCATTATGATGGCATAGCTGAAGTTCCGTAAATGACATTGTTACGTAAGCATCCTTTTTCAAGTTTATTGCTACGTACTCTGTGATAGGAAGTACGTTGAGCATGTTAGTACCGATTTGATGAGGAACAGAGAGGATCTTATAGATCTTATAACTATCTCTGCTAGACAATGGGAATGTTATTTCGAATATGACGTAATCTGACATTACTCTTGCTTTTACTCTCAGCATGCTATAGACTGATCTAAGGTCTGACTGTATGTTGTCCACTGGTAAGGTCACGTCTTTGGTCAGCTGACCAGATATGAACTGTAGCTCATTCCTTAATTGATTAGGGGTTAATAAATGAGTGTTGAATTTGCCATGATAAACGTCTGTTATGGTATCTAGTAAAGTATCTTGAATTGTTTTCAGATTGTGAAGTAAATTAACTGCTGTTAGTGCTGACAAAGTGAAATCCTGACTGTCACTCAACTTGTCCATGTTTTCTTTAATTACATTAGTTGCTCGATCGAGCTCGTTTAAATGCTTGTTAATTGACTTATGTTGCAATTGTATATGTTGTTCCGTCCGTTTTAGCACATTGTATTCAGCCTCAACGATGGATGTTTGGTTTTTAAGTAAGTTTGTGAGGTGATGCTCATTTTGTTTTATGAGTTGAATGTCCTTTTTATATTGTACTGCGAAACTCTCATCTAATACTCCAAACAGTGTGTTTGCAATGTTACCTATTCCATTGATAAGGCCGCGACGCCGTCTGGCGTGTGCGTCAAAATGCTGATTCAGTAGGAGTCGGTTGTAGTGTTGTAATTCTGAGTATTCGTGATGTAACTGGAGTAGTAGCATGCCGCAGCGACTTGTTTCGGTTAATGTACTGCATGTTTTATCTAAATAGTTTAGGAACTTTGTTGCTGTTGTCATGCCGTCCCAATACGGAGACATATTGTAATAGACAATGAGGGTCCATTTGTCTCGTATAAGTTGCATGTTGTGAATAGAGTCAAAATATAACGAGATGTTGTTGGGTAATGGCGAGATGATTTCTGATGTTTGTGATGTTGTTATCACGGACATAAAAAATATCAAGGAGATCGCCATTGATGTAAACAATGATTTTGGTTTTGTAACTTTGATTCTAGTTTCTCCTACCCCATTTTTGTTACTATCCTGTTTGTTTTTCGTCTCTTCCTGTTTACTAGATGAGATCGGTAGAGTCGACAGTTTGACTATAGGTCGTTTTATCACACCATTTTTTGTTTTGAGAGATACTACTCGAACGAGACCGTCCTGTCCAGGGTGGAGTTCGATTACTCTGCCCATCATCCATTTCCCTGGCGGGAGATTATCGTCCTGTATAGTTACCAATTGTCCTATTTCTATATTTTCTTGAATGTTAGTCCATTTAGGACGCACTGACTGTTGTGCTAAATATTCTGTTTTCCACCTTTTCCAGATGTCATGAGCAATTTTTGCAGATAGAGTCCACCTGGTGCGTGCATCATGTTCTGTTTCAATGATTGATGTGCCTGGCCTCCCAGTTAGGAAATGAGCTGGAGTCAGTACTTCCAAGTCATCTATGTTTTCGGATAACGCACTCAGCGGTCTAGAGTTCAAACATGACTCTAGTTTTGTTAAAACGGTTGTTTATTCCTCAAAAGTTAGCTTCTGCACTCCAACTACTCTTTTAAGGTGACGTTTTAGACTTCTAACAGCTCTTTCCCATAATCCACCGGCATTTGGCCAAGATGGTGCATTGAAGTGCCAATGTATTTGTAAGTCGGTTAATTCTGCTAATAAGTTATTGTCAAACATGCTTTGTAGATCGTGAAATTGTTCTTGTAGAGCTCTGTTCGCCCCAACAAAGTTGGTTCCATTGTCACTGTATATGTGACAAGGAGCCCCTCTTCTGGCCGCCATTCGGTGTAGTGCAGCTAAGAAAGCAGAGCTAGTTAAGTCGGACACTAGTTCCAGATGAACTGCTCTGGTTACCATACACACGAATAATGCTATGTAGCCTTTTGTTGTCTTTATCCCCCGTCCTTTGTTGCTTTTTACCTCAACATAACCGGTGTAATCTACACCCGTGTGATAGAAAGGGGGAGCGGGTTTGCTTCGGGATTCTGGTAGATCTCCCATCAACTGATGCTGCAGTCTTGGTGAATGTTTTCTGCAAATGACGCAATTTCTAACTTCTTTCTTGACCGCTCTGTTACCTCCGATTATCCAGTACTTATGTCTGATATTTGCTAGAGTTAAGCGTGGCCCACCATGGTAAGTTAATAGATGAGCTTGATTGATAACAAGTGTTGTTAAGCGACTATGGGTTGGCAGTATTGCTGGATGTTTCATCTCTATCCCGATGTCCGCTTTTCTAAGGCGACCGCCTACCCGAAGGATACCCTCTCGATCGATAAACGGATCTAATTTCAATAGATTACTCTTGTTACTTAATTTACCGTGCTTTTTCAAGTGTTCTATATCTTTTAAAAATACTGTTCTTTGTACATGTTTAACAATCAATAACTTGGCGTTTCGCATTTCAAGTAACGTGAGATACGATGGTAACGAACTGTGTTTAATTGACGTAGCGTTATTATGTAATTGCATAGATTTTGTTGCGCGTAATAACCATGCAAGTACTTTGACAATTTTTGTAAAACAGCTGTATTTATCCAATAGTTTCATAATGATGCTCTCTGTATCTGTATTTTGATGCTGAGTTATCAACGCATTATTTTTTTGACTTTGAGTATATTTCGTTTTAACTTCTTGGTCTGTTGTAAAGACGGTTGGTTTTGATAAATCTGCCTCGAATGTTTTCAAGGTGCCAGGTCCTTCCCACCACAGACTATAATGTTTTAGCTGAGCTGGCAAGAGTCCTCTGCTTGCTGCGTCCGCTGGATTCTCTTCTGACTTAATGTATCGCCAGCAGTCTGGTTTTATTACTTCAGTAATGCTTCTCGTTCTGTTTGCTACAAACGGTTTCCAACGTCCGGGATCGCCTTGTAACCAGCCCAAGACGACCATCGAGTCATTCCATCCAAATATCCGCATGTTTTGGTCTCCTAAACAGCTGATAACTTTGTTCATCAATCTTCCTAGTAAATGTGCTCCTGACAACTCCAATTTCGGTATAGATACATTTTTCGAAACCGGAACTAGTCGAGATTTCGCCACGACTAGTACTACGGAAGATTTGTTATGTTTTTTGATACGCGCATAAATAACTGCCGCATACGCTTTTGTTGACGCGTCGCAGTAGCCGTGCAGTTCGATGGTGTCATGAGGGTGATACCCGATCCATCGAGGTATTTTATATTCATTGATGTTTAATATGTCTGTTTGTAACATATTCCATTCGTTTTTAATGTTTTCTGGGACTTCTTCATCCCAGTCCAGGTTATTTATCCATAGTTTCTGGAATAGAATTTTCAATTTTGTTGTCACCGGTGATATCCACCCTAAGGGGTCAAATAGTTTGGATATTTCACCCAAAAGCTTTCGCTTCGTTAACGTTGTGTTATGTTTTGCTAAATCTTGTTTGAAAGTAAATTGATCATCTATGGCATTCCATCGTAATCCTAATGTTTTTGATGTGTTTTCTGTCTTGAAATTAAATATAATTTCTGCTTCGCTCTGATTATTATCCAAGTTCGCCAAGAGTTCCGGACTATTTGCTGACCATTTTCGTAATTGAAAACCTCCTGACTTCAGTAATTTGTTGAGATCTGTTATAAGTCGTTTACCATCCTGTATTGAATGACACCCATGGATCAAGTCATCCACGTAAAATGATTCTGTTAAGACCTTGGAAGCTTCCGGATATTTCTGCTCTTCATCCTTTGCTAATTGTCGAGAGGTCATCATTGCTAAAAAAGGTGCTGACTTTGTCCCATATGTTACTGTTGCTAGTTGATATGTTTTAATTGTTTTGTGTGGCGAATCTCTCCACACTATCTGCTGATATCGACGATCTGCTTCATTCACCATTATTTGTCGGTACATTTTTTCGATATCGGCTGTAAATGCGTACCGGTATTGACGCCATTTGATGATTAGTTTTTGAAGGTCCTGTTGCAGTCCCTTCAACATTAGGTCATTGACACTGTACCCGCTAGATGTTCTGGCAGACGCGTTGAATACGACACGCAGTTTTGTTGTCGTTGACTCAGCTCGTAGTACTGCGTGGTGTGGCAGGTTACACGATATTGTTTGATTGTTGTTGTTACTAGGCAGCATGTGACCTAAAGTTTGGTATTCTTGTATGAACGATTTGTATTGCTCTGCTAAGTTTGGTTGTTTTTTAAATTTCCGCTCCAGATTTTGAAACTGAGCTACGGCCATTAACTTTCCCTCGGAGTCTGGTTTCAAAGGTAGTCTGACTTCGTAACGCCCATCTGCAAGTCGTTTCGTTGTTGCCAAATAATAGTCAATACATTCTTGATCCTCTGACGACACTTGCGATTCCTCACTGATGTCTTTAATCTCCCAAAATCTTTGAATGTCTTGGGTATTGCTTAGTACGACATTGCATCGGTATGACGTCGTTTCTTCACCACCTCCGTAGATAATCCATCCCAGTTGAGTTTGTTGTATTACCGGTTGGGATGCGTTGTCTCCTCTGATCAATCCCGATAGTAATATAATGCCATGGACGTTGGCATTAAGTAATAAATCCACCGGCCTACTTGAGTTAAATTCGGGATCTGCTAGCTTTATGTTTTCTATATGACACCAACTAGGTCGATCAAATGTTTTGATAGGTAAGTTTCCTAGTAAGTTATCCATAATTAGCACGTCTGTACTAAATGAAAAGTTGTTATGGGTTGATGAGCAGTGGATAGTTAGTTTACCTTTACATTTGTTACGCTGTTCTCCTATACCCATTACGATTCCTTTGCATCGCGATTTTTGTAATCCTAACCTTTTCACTGCCTCCTCTTTGATAAGGGACACTTGTGAACCCGGATCTATCAAGGCTCTTAAGACTTGATGAGACCCATCAATGGCTTCAACCTTGATTAATGTGGTGGCTAACATTACCTCATTAATCTGGTTTTTCTCAATGGCATGTGATGAAACAGACACTATTGGGTTTTCATTATTTTGCTGACAGTTGGCAACAGCCGCACTGTTCGTAGATTGCGATTTCGATTTTGTGCAGGCATCATGCATAATTGAATTGTGCATTTCATTGCAATTACGACACCGTTTGGTAGAAATGCATTGTTGACCATTATGATCGAATAAGCAATTAATGCATATTTTCAATTTCGAAACTGTTTTTAGCTTGTTTTCGCTGTTCAATTCTAGAATTTTTTTACATTTATATAGGCCGTGTTGATGACCGCAAAGTGGACACTTATACGGAGTCGACACGTGTAATGCTTTGGAAAATGACTTATTGCTGTTGCTATGCTGATTGTTATGGACACCATGATGATTTTTTCCACCCGAAGTTCTTGTATCAGAATTTGCCTTTTGTGGAAAACTTTCATGTTTCCTACGTGAAGATTCCAAACTTGTAAACTTGCTCTCTAAGAAGTCGAGGAACTCTCGTAGTACTGGTAGCTCTCGTGCGTTTTTCAAGGAATCTATGTAGTCTCCATATGTTTCGTGATCCAATATTTGTGACAATAAGTTCACAAGGAGCGGATCCCATGTGTTAATATCGACACCTAGATTTTTTATGCCGTGTATGCTTTCTAGGGTGACGTCGTGCAATTTTTTGATTTGACTCAAAGATTGCTGTTGCATGTTAGGTAAACCGAGTAAAGTGTTGACAATAGAGTTACAAATAAGCTTTTTGTTGTTGTAGCGATGGTTTAAAAGCTCCCAGCAAGTGTTGTAGTTTTCACTGCTTATTGGAAGATGCTGTATAATTTTTTCTGCTTCACCTCGCAACTTCCCTTTCAAAAATTGCATCTTTTGTGCGCTTGATAATGATCGATTGTTGTGTATGGTCTCACTAAACAAATCTTTAAATGAGTATCATTGGTGATATTTGCCTGTAAAAACAGGAATATCCATTTGAGGAGTGCTGTGTTCTCTGTGAGACACGGACCAGAGTTTCTTGTTGAGTGACCGTTTGAGATTGATGAATGTTTTCTCGTTGTCATTGTATACGATGTCATACTCTACATCTGCGCCACACATTTCACCATCAATTTCCCAGTACAACTCATCCACCTGTTTCCATTTTGATTGCAATGTTTTAAGGGCGTCTTCTAACTCCCACTTTTCGTTGAGGTCTTCTAGGTCGATGTTGCTCACGACTCTCTTAAAGGCTTTGATATTCGCCGACAGTCTGCGAACCATGTCATCGCGTTTGCTAGTCGAACCCTTTGACATCATTACCTGGCTGGTACTCGGACCTCCTTCCGCTTGTAGTTGTTGACGATCTTCTCGTTCGAGTTGAGATCGTTTGTTTGGTGATGGAATTCTCGCTGCTAATCCCAAACTCTGCTCGGCGATTAACGCTTTAATGCTAGTGTATAGCTGGCTTGTTTGCTCGTGCTCTGAATTATGGAAATATGGATGATCTTTGACCCCACTCGCACAGATACGCATATGATTGTTCTGGTAATCTGACCAGTAACTCTCAAGTAAATCCGAACGACGTCTGAAATAGTCATCAGTCTTTCTTTCGGCTCCATCCTTTTTTATGTTGATTTTCATTTTTTTCATTGCTTCCCTAATCTCCAGTTGCGATTCGTAAAGACCTTCCATCTTGCTGGTGGAAAGTAACTTATGCTTTGTTAATTATAAAAGGAAAGATCTTACTGGAGGCGGAAACAGTTCTGCTGTTGATCCTGTTCCCTTTCTGCTGGCGACGTCCTGCTGCTGACGTCTTGCTAATGTTTGTTGTTCCGATGCGAACTGCTGTTCCACAATGTTGCTAGTTCACCGAACGAGTGTCCTCACTAATTTTTGGTCTGCTTTAACACTAGTCAACTCCTACCGCACGGAGGACTATCAAAAACACGCGAGGTCCCGCCCGATGGCTCGAAGGACCATGTAAAGGTTGTCTGCTGGGATGTTAAATAATAGATAGAATGTTCACTAAAAACTGTGTGAAGAGTGATATGAAAGAAAAGGATGTTAGTGATAGTATGACGAGTGACAGGGCAGAATGGAAGAAAAAAACATGTTGCGCCGACCCCAAATAACACGGGACAAGGGCAGGAAGATGATGATGTTCACTAAAAACTGTATTGTTAAAAATGCTACAAATATCTATGTTGGTTGATGAAGCGAGGGAGCACGCGCGACGGCACTTAAGGCGATCTAAACACGTACTGATTTGCTTAATTAATAATTTTGATCGTTTGGCGTAGACGCGCAAAGTGATGATTTGGCTAAATGCAATTAAATGTTATGATGTGCGGTTCGCCGTACAGAACTATTTACATAGATAAGTCTGTAAGGAACCTTCAGTGCGCGAGTCCGACTCGCACTTGCCCAGTTTTTTTTTTTTTAAACGTTGCCACACATAAAGAATTACTCCTGTATTGTGAGTGTGTGCACTAGCATGTACTGTATGTCGGGCTGGTGTCCGCAACTCCACGTCGAAAGCGCGTATTTTGCATACGGGTTTTTTTTTTAAGGTGGCAAAATCATCTAATGACAAATCCCGCACTTGGGCGGAGTGTAAGATAGTGTCAGACTTTTACTGACTAAAACCCACTCCTGTTCCTTCTTTGCATTCGTCCCAGGACCCCCGGTTTCACTTTCACACTACCCGTGGCCCCAGTAGGCTTCGACCCTGCTGAGCCCCTACGATTTGCTGACATCTCCCTAAGGCGCGCGTCGAACAATACACGCCGTCGACGACTTGGGCGCGGTCCGGACGGTTACCGGACGGTCGGACAGTGAGCTAGCCATTGCTCGCTGTCCGCAAGCTCGCGCCTACGGTGGCTGGTAATCGGGATCGGAATCCCGGTGGCTGGGGCTAGAAGACCGTTGCCTCGCGCGGTCGGCCTCCTCCTTTGCAAGCATTACTGCTTTGCAGAAGGAGGCGACCGACTGCCACTCCTCCTCGGACCATGGCCTGTACCAAGGCCCGGCGCGAGAGATCGCCCCCACGAGGACACGGCGGTGATTTTGCATACGGGTGGTATGAATGTATGTCATTTGAGCCAACCCAGCTCCTCAAAGAAGGTCAGCAGCGCCTTGGTGTTACTGACATGTAAACTCAAGAGACACCCTGACCCGGAACAACTATCTGTAGGCTATGCAAATATTTATTCTGTCAGGGAATCGAAATCGCTCATTCACTGCGCCGGCCCTCAAGGGTGAACGAGCCTTGAAGGTACATTTGGACAAAATTCGTAAACCTCCCAATATTAATATAAGCCTTCACCACGCTGTTCGGTCGTCCGTTAAACACCAAGGCCGAGTTGTCGACGGCGCGTAGTGTTCCACGCGCGCCTCAAAGAGATGTCATCAAACCGTAGGGGTCCAGCAGGGCCGATGTCCGCTAGAGCCACGGGGGAATTTCTAAAAAGGAAACCCGTGGTCCTAGACTGTAAGGGCTGACGCTGCGCCGCGCGTTCCCATACAAAAGTAGTCCGTCGCGGTAACCCGCGCGGGCACCCGTCACGGGGAGACGCGCTTCGCTCTTTTTGCTAAGTAATAATACATTAAAGTTCTCCATCGACACGACTACATGCACACCGTTAAAGTTGCTAGTACACTGCGCAGGTAATAATCCAGTTTCCGCTTCGGGGACCGTCGCACACGGAACACGTGCGATGTCACCCGACAGGAGCCCGCGCGTTCGCCCGCTTAACACAGCGTTGGCCCTGAAGGGCAACTCAAGGTGTGATTTAGTCAGTTAGTAAGTTGGGAAATCATCTAATGACTTCTCTCGCTCTAAGACTGAGTGGGAGGGCGTATCAGACTATTACTAACTAAAACCACACCTATGTTCCTACAGTTGCCCATTGCGTCCCAGAAAACTATTAATTGTAGATTAAAATGGTTCTCATTGCACCATGATGTCTAATCCCTTATAATTTTACCATTTCAGGCTACTCTTAGGCTACGACGTAGATATAAATTCTATAACCAGAAACCAGCCCGTCTCGCTATCAGAAAACATTTACCAATTTCTAGTAAACGCCGAACAGAATTTACAGGCAGACGATCTAACGCAAAACTTTGACCAAATGTTGGACAACAACGATGGAGCCAATGATTTGGTCTACATCTTGGACGATGGCACGCAAATCCGTGCCTCGCAAATACATTTTGACAACGATGATCCTCTAGTTGATCTGACAGCTGAAAAAATACCATTCGTTAAATACGCCGACGATGTTACTGATATCGAATTTGATGACGTTATCGTTCAAGAAACGAAAAAGATTAACATTGTAGAAAGTCCTGTATCTCGTTGGTCTAGCAAAAATTCCAGTCCAAAATGCAGTTTCGTCAACTCTTTGCCTTTCAAACTTGTGTGCAATAACACCTCTGGATTCGAAGCGCAATTCACGAAATATTTAGAGGCAAACACAACTAAAACATACGCTACTCTAAACCCAGTGACAACTAGAAATAAATCTCCAAAGAGTTTGATCAAAGATAATTTTAAGAACTACGACGATAGTTATCAGAGAAACGACAATTTGTCTTACACAAGAGAAGAGATTTTGAACATGTTCAAAGATTCTCCAATGACCTCATTACCTTATGACCAGGGTTATAGTGAACGGAGACATGTTAGGAAGACTGACCCTTCAAGACTGGTTCATAAGTCTTGGAGCAAGCCTCTTTCTTATGTCGATATTGATGGAGTGTTGATAGGAGAAAGTGAGAGCCAGATATGTTTTATTTGCGGGAAACATGTAGATAATAACGTGGATAAACTGTATCTTTTTGACAATGAAGACCAAAGGCTGTACAGATGTTCTCCGCAGAAGAAAATGTCGACTCAACTGAAAATTATCTGCGTATGTTGCCTCAATGAAAATTTTACGCCATGTCGAATGAAAAGCGCCAATCAATTCTTAAATCCTGATGAATATCTCGTAATAAGAAATAATCAACAATATATCTTCCAAAAAATTAAAAACTTCAATTTCGCGCACCTAGGCAAAGCTAAAGACATCATAAACAAGATAGAGAAGAGAACAGACAAGGAAGAGTTTGTTAAAGTCGAAATTGGTTCTGACGGTGAAATTATTACAAAGCCCATAGACAATCGGTCTGATGACGTCGTTATTGTTAAAGATGAGAAAAAGGAAGGTAGTTCGAGTGACGTTGAGATTGTAGAACCGGATCCGGAAATAGATCATATCATAGACAATTTGGAGGAAGCTGATGAGGAGGTTAAGGAGTTTTTGGGAAAATATCAGCGAGATGACAGTGAAGTTACTGAGTTAAAATGCAGGTAAATCCGTTTATGTAATGTTAAGCCGGGTACAGACTGCTGCAACGTAACATGCAATGTAACACGCAATGAAAGAAATTGCCGTCCTCATTGTCGCAATACATCATGTAATGTAACAGAATTCCCATAGTGTGAACCATACACAATATAGGCGCGAACCGAGCATTTTAACTATGTGAGAAGGTACATGTACGTTTCGTGCGCGCGCTGCGTCCACACTTATATGCTACTTTCATGTTACCTTGCATGTAACGTTACAACAGTCAGTACCCGGCTTTAAATGAAATACTAGCCTCTACCTACGGCTTCGCATGCATTATGGGGGATTCTCCAAGGTAACCGGCAAAATTCAAATATTCTTTTTTTTAGGGTTCCGTACCTTAAAAGGAAAAAACGACCCTTTATCTCGGGAACGCATGGAGGTATCGAGTTGAAATTAAAACCATTTACTCAGGCCTGCGGTCCTTTGAAGCTGTGAAAAAAATCAAACTTCTGAGTTAACGAAAAAAAAGATACGGCCATTTATGTCGCAATAAACGTGTATTTCGACACTCTCAAGGGAATCAAAATTCATAGGGTACTTCCTGTTGACCTAGAATCCTGGTATTTGGCATGAAGCGAGGTTTCATAGCACAAGTATAGGAAAAAATCTAAAAACTATAAATTTGTAATTACGTCACAAAAAAAATCTTCGAAACTCAATTCGGGAGTTGAACTGTTTTCATAGGTAAGTTTGTACGGAACCCTCAGTGCGTGAGTCCGACTCGCACTTGCCCGGGTTTTTTTTTCATTTTGTAGGTCAGTATCAAGTTATGGTTGGTGAGTGTAATACGTAATTTGCAGAATTATAATTATTAAAATCTACGCAGCGTTGGAAGGCCTCCCGCAAGGTGGACCGATGACCTGGTGAGGGTCGCGGGAATCCGATGGATGCGAGACGCACAGGACCGGTCGTTGTGGCAACGCTTGGGGGAGGCCTATGTCCAACAGTGGACGTCTTTCGGCTAAAATGATGATGATGATGAATTCTTCTCTGCAGATTCTGTGAGCAAGTCTTCCCGGATCTGGCGGCCGTGTCGGACCACTGTGAGACTCACAAACATGACCTGGAAGACGGCGAGGTATTCCCGTGTCCCCTCTGCAACTATGGTAAGTTCTGTAGTGCTAATTACGTTATAATTCTCACTACGATAACTTTGGTGAGCTTGTGGACGGCAAGCAATGGGCAGCTCGCCGTCCGGTAACCGCACGGACCGTTCCCGAGTCGTCGAAGGCGTGTAGTGTTCCAAGCTTACCTCAGAGATGTCAGCAAAACTATAGGGGCCCAGCAGGGTCGAAGCCGACTGGGGCCATGAGTTCGCTTCTGAAAAGAAAACCTGGGGTCCTGCCCCCCTAGCCAAGTTGCAAACGATAAACGTGAACGCTTAGTAATCTCCAATAGATTTTCAACTTTATACCTAAGAGCATAAAGTTGAAAATCGATTAAAGACTACTGAGCGTTAGCGACCGGAACGAACGAAAACACTATGTAATCTTCAATAGATTTTCAACTTTATATCCAATAACATAAAGTTGAAAATCTATTAAAGACTACTGAGAGTTTACGTTTATCGTTTGTAACTTGGCTAGGGGGGCTGGAACACAAGACAAAGAAAGAACATAGGAGTGGGTTTTAGTCAGTAAAAGTCTGATACGCTCCGCCCAAGAGTGGGAGAAGTCATTAGATAATTTCCCACCTCGAAAAATTAATACCTTTATTTCGGCAGGTTATGCAAATTTGAAATATTTGAAAGCTCATGTGAAGGCAGCCCATGAGAAGAGTGAAACCCCTAAGATATTAAATGAAGGAAATGAACCTGTCAGTGAGGAGAATAAAGGTAAATAATTTACATCTATACTCGGCAAACTTTGTTCTGTCATATTAGTAAAAAACCGGGCAAACGCGAGTCGGATTCGCGCACTGAGGGTTCCGTACATTTGTACGGAACTGTTTTCATAGGTAAGTTAAAATTAAATCAATTCCCGAATTGAGTTTCGAAGATTTTTCTGAATCTCCTTAAAGTATAACCTACGACCTATTTTCAAAGCTACACATATATATACCCGATTTCCGGCCACCGTAGGCGCGGACTTGCGGACGGCGAGTAATAAGTGGCTCGCCGTCCGACCGTCCGGTAACCGTGCGGACCAAGCACGAGTCGTCGACGACGCGTACTGTTCCGCGCGCGCCTCAGGGAGATGTCAGTAAATCGTAGGGGCCCAGCAAGGTCGAAGCCTGCTAGGGCCACGGGTAGTGTGAAAGCGAAACCTGGGGCCCTGGAATGAAGGCAAAGGAGGAACAGGAGTGGGTTTACCTAAAAAAAAAACACACATATAGGGTGACTGGTAATTAGTGTACGATACTTAAACACGTGATTGTGCTCATGATAACCAACAACTTTTACTATGGGAACAAACCTGAAATCGCGAAAAAAAATCAGCTGTTCAGTACATTTATGTCACGGTAATATTATCTATACAGTATTGTAACTCGGCCGTATCTTTGAAATAAATGCCTACAGCCGCGCGGTACGTAAACATGCGATAGGGCTGCCCGCACTATGGCTGCCGCCTCCAGCATATTAATTACATTTGCCTTCTTTGTGTTTCCATTTAGTATTGTGATTGTAAATATAGTTTTTTTATATAAACAAATAAAATACTTTGTGAATTGAATAGGAAGTGTTCAATATTTGCGACCGAAAAATATTTGCGCCTCGACTGAGACGTACCTACGAAATGCTTCATTATTAAATTTTAAAGTACAAAAATCCGCATTCTAAAGCTTAATTAAAAATTGTTTTAGGAAACATGGACAAGGTGGAGAAAAAGGAATATCTTTTACTTGGTTATAGATCCCTGCAGTTACTTTACAATTTATGTGTTTGGTTTTAAATGAAGAATTTATGCAAGCAAAAACAGCACAATATATCCTACTCGTCATATTAAATATATAAATATGTGCTTGAACTTATTTTTATTGAAAAAATCGCGCGGCACAGACGCGACTGTCTGCATCCCGAGCGCACCTCGAGATCGAGGCGCGTAGGTATAGCTCGCGTTTCGTCCGTTTGTATGAAGTTGGAATACTGTATAGATAATATTACCGTGTTTATGTGTTCCTAATGTACTGAACAGCTGATATTTTTTTCGCGATTTCGGCTTTGCTCCCATAATCAAAATTGTTTGTTATCGTGAGCACAATCACGTGTTTAAGTATCCTACACTAATTGCCAGTCACCCTATATACACAAAAATTTTATAAAAATCGGTCACGCCGTTTCGGAGGAGTTCGACAACAAACACACGAGAATTTTAAATATTACAGTATAAAGAGCAAAGACTTGTATTTTTTTTTTGTGATATCGATCACTAAAAAAGTTCAGTAATACTACTGGATTAGTAAAAAAAATATCTCACTGGTACAGATACCCTCACAGATCTTGAGCGCTCGGCGAAAGAGCAGGGATCGCTTTGTGCATCGTACACATCGGCGAGCCAATCACTGTACAAGGATTGCGCTCCCCGCCCCCGCGTCTCGCTTCATACCACTAAAGAGACCCGATATTTCACTTCTGCGCAAGTGTAAGCCATCGCTCAAGATCCGTGCCGGTATCTGTAGAACGCTACTTTACCACTGAGTGACATAGGCTATATCTATATGTATATATAAAAGCAAAATACCACTCACTGATTAATCACGAAATCTCAGAAACTATAACACCTACAAACTTAAAATTTATCAGGTAAGTTCCTTATAGGGTGCAGACTAGTGTTGCAACAGAACTCTGCTTCCGCTTCCGCTTCTGCAGAAGTTCCGCAAGCTTTTTCACCACCGCGCCTCGTGAAGTGATTATGACGTAAACCTTCTGTTGTTTTTAAAAAATACTTTTGTTCTTTATCTTCATAGTATTAATGTTTCCGCTTCCGCATCCGCAAAGATTTGCTTTTGACATCTATTTCCGTTTCTGCTTCCGTTGCATCACTAGTGTAGACATCAGCTAAGAACGGATTATTTCCGCAAAGATTCACACTTCGATACAAAACACGTCTAAACCTACCAACATCGAAATGCATTCATCTGGCCCACTTGTAATGTCGATAAAAATCTATAATAAATTACCCGAGCCACTAAGAAACGAAAAAAAGATCGCTGTTTTTATAAATAAATTAAAAAAAACTATTACTAAGTAAATGTTGTTATAGCGTAAATGAATATTTAAATGATAAATCTATACAGCTCGCAAAATAATATAAAATAATAATAATAAATACTAATTTATAATGTAATAAATAATAATTGGTAATGTACTAAATAATAATTTATAAGGTAATAAATAATAATTTGAAATGTAGTAAATAATAATTTATAATGTAATAAATCTTTAATAAAATTGTTCTTAGAATAAGTTAATTTTTAAGTAGAATAAGTATTGTATTTGCTGTGCCCAACAGGGTCCACGATTGTGTCCAATTTTTTGACCTACCACCTTATCATGTACATTGTGGAATGCAATAAATAATTGAGTATTGATTATACGAAACTTCACCCATAAGGGGTCAAAACGGGGCTTGGAAGTTTGTATGGAGAAGCCTATTTTCAGGCGGGCGAGGCCGCTGGCAGAAGCCAGTATTCTCTATTTTCACGTGGGCTAAGTAACTGGTAAAAGCTATGGTCCACTTGGAAATAACAAAATATAAGAACTTTTGTAATTTTAGATGGTGAAGCAGGTCAGACTAAAGCATCATCGCCTATTGCAAAACGGACAAGGAGTTCTAGTAGAAAGGGTGATGGTGATGGAAAAGGTATATATTGCTGCTGAACATAACTATTGAAATATAGTACGTTTTGATACAAATGCAGAAAGTTGGTCATTGCGACCGAGGCGGAAGTCGCACGAGCCGTAGGCGAGTGTGTTATGGAGCCGAGGGCTGCAGTGACAAATTTGCACGTGTATCAAATGAATATTTTCAATACACTTACGAAGAAATTACTAAGCGGAGGTTGACCAGCCTGATACGGTACATGTAATGTAATAACATTGTGGCGGGAGAGCACAGTCACTTTTCTGGACTAGTGCGGAAAACATTCTATTGCTTGCCTAAAAGCGGTGGGATGAGAGCAGTTTTCGAGTAAGTATATTGAAAAATATATTTCACTGCAGCCTATTGAGGTTCACTCTTGTAGCACTTATACTCCATTTGCAATAAGTTTAGACATTTGAACAAAACTTTTTTTTACTGTCCGTTCAACCGATTTTGACTTTTATTGCGTTGGTGGTACGATAAATGGCGGCTGCAATAAATGGTTGGTATTGTAACCACTTTTTTCCTTTAAATGCCATTCTTATGTCTACGGAATAGAATTCAAAATCGGCCAAGTCGCATACCACATCTACAGCCCCTGATGCAAGTGTGTGAGGGAAGACAGAGGTGGCTTTTAGTCAGCATGATTCTGACAGACCTCCGTCCGCTCCAGGACAGAGGACTTCCATAAGGATTTTCACCCTCAAACAAAAAACCGGTCAAGTGCGAGTCGGACTCGCGCGTATGGGTTCCGTACCGTCCGTAAAATCACGTTTATTGCATGGGAACCCCTCTTAAATATTTATTTTATTCTGTTTTTAGTATTTGTTGTTATAGTAGCAACAGAAATAGATCATATGTGAAAATTTCAACTGTCTAGTTATCACAGTTCATGAGATATAGCCTGGTGACTGACGGACAGACAGACAGACGGACGAACAGCGGAGTCTTAGTAATAGGGCCCCGTTTTACGCTTTGGGTACGGAACCCTAAAAAGGGTGGCCAATAATAAATATTATTTTTATGATTACCTATTTCATAATTTAATTATTCAATACAATTTTAGACAGTGAAAAGTCTTCAGAAGAAATAAAGGCTGATTCTAATACAGAGGCGGTTCGTTTACTTTGAATTGTCATTTATTTTCATCAAGAATCATAGTAACAGTTTTCTTTCATTTTATGAAGGTTTTTTTAGAACTAAGCTTTGAGTAACATTTAGTTAAAATTTTTGAGTCGTAGGTGCCTCCGATTTCTGAATTAATCATTTGAATTTAAGTACCTATATTATGTATTAAATATTTTTTAACAATAATTATACTTTATCAATAACTACAGTTTAACAATAACTATAGTTTAATAATAATTTTAGTATAACAATAGTAACAAAAAATATAGTTTAACAATAAATATAGTTTAACAATAGCTTTAGTTTAACAAAAACTATAGTTTAACAATAGTTTTATTTTAACAAAAAAATATCGTTTAACAGTAACTATAGTTACTATAGATATATTATATATATATATATATATATATATAGTTCATTTAGGGCGGATTTCTGAATTGAGTATTTTGAGTTAAGAACGTCTCAAAGCATACTTAACTGCCAAATTTTGACAGGTTTTCAGGGCAAAGTAGAGTTTGAGTAATTCTCAACTTCGAATGCTTAAATCAGAAACCGAGGGTTAGTCAATTATATTTTAGCCTGTAAACCTAATATCATTTGGCATTAAAGTAGGATTTGACACATCCTTGGCTCCAAACACTCAAATCAGAAACTGGCCCTAAGTAGATAATTTGGTTTAAGACATACATAATTACTACCATACCATAAAAATCATGTATAATATGTAGATAATGTTGGTATAGTTTGCTTCATCAATTCTGTTGTTTCGAATTCGCAATTTGTGCAGGTAAATGCAATCTTAATGGCGGCTCTGAACACGACGCTAGTAGCTGCGTAATAACAAATTCATGTAACGCAGGTGTGAGAGGGGGGGGGGGGGTACTGCGCAGAGCTGTCATTATCTTTGAATCGACCTGAACCTTGCAGGCAAATAAATAAATAAAATCCCATCAGTCAGAGCCACCCATCATAAAAACGGAGGTAAAGCAAGAATGCCTGGACAGCAGTGAAGATGAGATTTGGATCGTTCAGACCGCTGATGCTGAAGCTTCTCAGGAGCTGCAGAAACTACTCTGTAGTGCCAAGGTAACAAACCAGGAGTTTACAATATTGCATTTAGCTCCATACCTACTTTCAGTACCGTAACTGGGGCGGTGCTAGAGGTGCTCAGGCATAGGGCGCAGACCCTGGAGGGGCGCAGAATTTGTCAAACAATAGTCAAGTTTTGTATATTATGTTTGGTAGTTAGTAGCTTAAATACAATAACTATTATTTTTACACCACCTGCTCGATAATGCTCTTTTATACGTCATACAACCATCACTTAAAGCAAGTCATTATGTCCCTAGGGAGATGATGCAGTATGGGCGATCCCTAGGGAATAATGAGATTTGAATTTGGAACGTGAAAAACCGTTAGCATTATGTGAATTAAAATGTAGTGCATCAAACAAGATTATTCAAATTTCAAACTGGCCACTAACAAAAAAAAAAACAGAATAAAAAAAGTTTCTAAAAAAAAGTAATGAACAAGCGGGAGCGTTAAAGAAAATTTAAACTATAGAATCTTTGAGTAGTGAATTTTGTTTGTTTCAAATCTCAAAACATTTTGAGTGATAGTTAAGATTAACTCGTAAATAATACTTATATTTCTCTATTATATGATTTGTTTTACTAAATTGTCTTTTAATTATCTCACAGATGGTGTAAAAAGTAGAGTATCCAACACGTGGATAAAGCTGTCTTTGTCTTGGGCGGCTT
Organism: Mythimna impura; assembly: GCA_905147345.3. Taxonomy (NCBI): domain Eukaryota; kingdom Metazoa; phylum Arthropoda; class Insecta; order Lepidoptera; family Noctuidae; genus Mythimna; species Mythimna impura. Next base: position 5,972,769 of record LR990369.1, on the reverse strand, counting down.
GAATTCCTCACTTCACTCAGGTTTCTTTATTAAGTCCCTCTCGGTGCTCGGGAGTTAATTATATAAATCCCTCACTGACGTTCGGGATTAAAATTAGCAACCTTCGTTTCGTTCGGAATTCAACATGCCGCCCGCGACTTAAAGACACTGCTTTATCCCCTAGTCACATAATCTACTATTATCGTGTACCTAGTAAGGGCGTAGAAGCGCCCACTAGGAGTGCCAACTAGATAGTGAACGCCGTGTACCCAGGCACAACGCGAGGCCTCACCATGACGTATTATAATGTTAATTGTGTGAGCGAGAAAGGGTTGGAGCTATACATTACACCCTATATATCTTTATCACTCCGTTTTAATATCACAAAAATATTTAACACCGATTGGCGCGAAAATTAGAAAACACAATAAATATTCATACAAGATTAACAGATTCCAAATTCAAATGTAATGGCGAGCGAACACAGACCGCGCCGTCACCTTCGTGGTTATTTTTTTAAACCACCCAGTAAAGCATATTTGGTAGTTAGTATTTTCGAGGCGTTGTTGGCTATGTTTGCCAAAAACATATGTAATTAATATTACGCCTTTTTTATGTTTTTTTAATTGTATTTGCAGTATTTATGGCCAGACTAGGTATTTACCTAAAGTTTGAGGAAGTAAGTGGCATTGAGTTAATAATACCTCCTCAAAATCCCGGAATCATTTTTCGTTGCTCTATTTTTTTTAGGTTAGGTGAAGTCATTGGATGTCCAATGACTTCACCTAACGGATGTCCTGGGTGGGAATCGAACCCACGACCTCCGGCGTAGCAGTCAGGGCCACTAACCACTAGACCAACAGGCCAGTCATAGGCCAGTCATTTGAAAGAAATGTTTTGATTTTATATTCGGCAACTACTTGTGCACACATAGATAGTATGCAATTTCATAAAACATATAGGCCATTATTTTTAAACACTACATCTTGCAATACTAACTCCAATTTGTTCCTACTACATACTCATGTTTTCTTCTTCTTCGTCTATTCCTAGTACCATTACTTGGGGTCTGGTCTCCTCACAATTCTGCGCCAGACTTCTCACGCTCTAGGGCAAAGCAGGAGTGCGTGTCAGACTTTTACTGACTAAAAGCACTCCTATGTTCCTTCTTTGCCCTTGCGTTCCAGGACCATGGGTTTCCCTATCGTAAGTAAACCCATGGCCACAGTAGGCTTCGGCCCTGCGGGGCCCCTACGGTTTTGCTAACATCTCTATGAGGTGCGCGTGGAACTTTATGCGCTGTCAACGAGTCCAACTCGGTCCGGACGGTTACCGGACGGCCGGACGGCGAGCTACCCATTGCTCGTCGTCCAAAAGCCCACGCCTACGGTGGCTGGAAATCAAAACCGGGGTCCTGGCGGCGGCGGCTGGGGGTGGATGTCCGTTCCCTCACGCTTGCGGCCGCCTCTGTCGCTAGCATTACTGTTCCGAACCATGACCTTGTAGCGACATCTATGGCGTCACATAAGAACTAATCCTGCATCGCGCAATCAAAGTTCTCCGCGCGATTGGAACATATAGAACAGCCCGAAATCATCTATCGGGCAATAGCCCACCGGATATAACACCCGTCTGGCCGGAGGATCCTCCCTTTTCAATGGAGGTTTGCGGGACTTTACTCTCTGTTCCACATACCTCTAAAACCTGAACCAGGGCACGGCGCAATAGGTCACCGCCACTAATCACTCACACGAGGAAACGGTGATGCTCCGCCCAAGCGGGGCACACCTCCACCGTGTATTTCAGGCGGTCCGCACAATGGTGACACCCGGGCGTTCCTTCCGCACGGATCAGGTGCAGGAACCTCCTGAACTTTCCATGTCCGGTGAGGACCTGCGTAATACGGAAGGTGAGGATGCCGTGACGTCTCTCCAGCCACTCCTCAAAGAGGGAGCTTAAATGCGATAAAAGTTTAGTTCCAAAAATATTCAACAGTCTACCTGCAGACATCGAAAGTACGTCAATTTCCAAACGGGTGTTTAAATATAAAACTACGAAATATTTCCTAAGTGTACTCAATGAAAGTGCGATAGTTTCCTATGTATAATTTAATATTTCGTAATGTAAATTGATTTTAAATTGAAATAAATTAAATTGGATTGAAAACTGGATTGAACTGAATTGAATTGAATATGATATTTGTGTGTAATGACAATGTTTGCAATATAAATAATTTAATAACACGGAAGCTACGCCTGCCAACAAACTGCTATGCAGTTTGGCAGAAGTATTTATGGATTGTAAAATTGTCTAAAATACAAAAAAAGCACTTTATTATTATAACTAGCTTTTGCCCGCGGCTTCGCTCCCGTCAACTGACTACTATATCCTACTCTACCCAACTCTATTCTACTCTACCTTACTCTACCCCACTCTACTCTACCCAACTCTATCCTACTCTACCTTACTCTACCCTACTCTACCCTAATCAAAAAAAAAAAAAAGTATCCTATGTCCGTCTCCTGGTTCTAAGCTACCTCCCCACCAACTTTCAGCCAAATCAGTTCAGCCGTTCTTGAGTTATAAATAGTGTAACTAACACGACTTTCTTTTATATATATAGATTATATATATTTTTTTTACTGCCATGATTATGTCGTGTCCAATATAGGTTCTATGTTACTTACTTCTTCGAACGTTAGGTAAATATACTCTAACTGTTCCGAGCTCTGGTCATTTATCTTCTTAACTCTTGATTTCAGACTAAAGAAGATGGACAGGACGGTAGATCTGACAAAGCACCAAAATGCTTTAATTGCAGGTAGGCAAATTATTATTACAATTTAAATATAAAGAAAAAAGAATGTAACATTTAAATGAATATTTAAAAAAAAAAAAACGCAAAAGGCAACTTTAGTCAGACAAAGTCTTCGTAGACGTGAGCTTGCAGACGACGAGCAATAGGTAGCTCGCCGTTCGGCCATCCGGTAACCTACCGGACTGAGTGTTCGACGGCGCGTAGTGTTACATGCGCGCCTCAAAGAGATGACGAGAGGAGGCCCAGCAGGACTGAAAGCTTATTAGGGTCATAGGTCGACTTCTGAGGAGGTTACTTATGTTCCTAGAACACAAAGGCAACTGAAGGAACATAGGTGTGGCTTTATGCAGTAAAAATCTGACACGACCTCGCGCCCGGCCCTGGAACGAGATAAGTCATTACATGATATCCCAACTTGAAAAAAAAGTCAGAAAAAGTTGACACTCCCTCTCGTTTCACCCAAACCTGGAGAAGGTGCTTGATGATTTCCTAGCTCAAAAAAAAGGAGGAAATCAGCAGGCTATGCTCGTGACTGTACACTTTAATCCTTAGATAAGATTTCTTCCAAACAGCCAAATCTTCGCCAACGCCGATGGCCTGTCCAGCCATCGCTGTAGAAGACGCACTCGTAAGCGGAAGTCGAAAGACTTGGGCAACCTCATCTGTATACCTACTGAGGAAGACTTTCTGAAGGTACGTCTTCTTCTTCTTCTTCTTCTTCTTGGTGACTAGTGATGATGATGATGATGAGATGACCTACCTCGACTTTACACGAGTGCAAATTACACACCATGTCTCAGACATCGACGGACAAACTTGTACCACGGATCCAGTGTGTCCCTTCTTTGAGGTGTGGCTGGAGACGCGTCACGGCGTCATCGTCTTCCTCATGACGCAGGTCCTCACCGGACATGGTAAATTCGGGTGCGTACCATTTGACATAATAACAAAAGTTCTAACGATCACATGACCTAATTTCATTGCCACGGCATCGGCCGCCGAGCGTCAGATCCCTTCTATTGTTGGTGAATCATTTGGATTAGATGAGGTTATAACAGTATGATGTTTTCTGATATTTACTTATTCACTACAGAATTTGGGCAGAAAATGAGTAAATATGAAAATAAGGTCAAATGAAAATTAGGTCAACTGAACATTATATAAAAAGACCAATATACTTACTAATTGAAAATTATATGAGATGAACATTATACTAAATGTTATTAGAGCAAAAGAAGTTTATATGAAATGTAATATTAGATCTCATGAAATTAGGTTATTTGTTTTTATAGCATATGAAATTTATATCATGTGAACGTTATTTCAAGTGATAATATATTATCCATTATTATGGCATATATTACACACCCGGTAAATTCGGGAGGTTGCTGCATTGATTCTGTCGGAAGAAACGCCCGGGTATCGCCATTGTGCGGACCGCCCGGAGGACAAGGAGGAGCATACAGTGGACGTGCTCCGCTTGGGTGGAGCCCGTGACCGCTCGATATGCTAACGGACGCGGGGAGGCCTATGTCCAGCTGTGGAAGTCTGCAAACTGAAATGATAAACGTTTTTTCTTTCTTTTTTTCTTTCAAGGTGATGTCAGCAAACCGTAGGGGCCCAGCAGGGTCGAAGTCTACTGGGGCTAAGGGTCTGCTTCTGAAAGGAAGACTCGGGTCTGCTATGAAAGGCAATGAAGGAACAGGAGTGGGTTTTTAGTCTGTAAAAGTCTGACACACCCTCACGCCCCGCCCAAGAACGGGGGATGTCATTAGATGATTTTCCCAACGAAAAAAAAAACTGGCTTCTGTCAGCGTTTTCGATCATGTGAAGGGAACATATTCTAGGGATAAGAGAATCCTATGTTCTATTTTAGGTTCCGTATGACCTTCATGAGGCCATCGGTTTGCTTTGCAGGGTACCAGCCATGATTACTAGTCTAATACAATTATATTTTGGCACAGAGAGCTCAGGGACGCCCCCGACCAGCTGAAACATCTATAGACAGCGATCTGCTGATTATGGTGAGTAGAGCGCGGATATGCCAGATACAAGCTTGATGCACTTGTGATAATGAGGATCAGTCATGATTTTTGTGGAGTATGCAGATTTATAGCATCAAAAAAAAAACAGTAAATACTGTGAAGAAATTGCTTAAATCGGACCAAAAATGTCGAAGATACAACAATTTTAGTGTATTAGTTCCAGAAACGCGCCCGAGAATGAAGCGACTCGCTGTGACGTCATCGGTCATGATCGGTCTCCACCGGCGAATGAGTACGATCAAGCCGTTCGTCGCACGCATCATGACAGATGACGTCATCGTAAACAGTCCAGCGAGCCGTTCAGAAAAACTTTAATAAATCCAGGATTTTAATGATTTAAAAAATTAAATGCTCAGTAAATTATTACGCATACGATGTGTTAGTAAAAATCGGATTTGCTATTATGTGATTGATCCTCATTGAGAAGCGAGCCAAGATCTTTGAATTTGAATAGATAACATCTGGGCAAGCGTACATCATCGACCACATCGTCGCTTTTCTATCAGGTCAGATAGTGATCTCATCTCTGATGACGAGCAATGGGTACACACCGTCCGCTCCTCCGGTAACCGTCCTGACCAAACCCATAATCATCGACGGCGCGTGGTATTCCAAGTGCTCCTCAAAGATATGTCACCAAAACCGTTGGGGCCCAGCAGGGCTATGTCCGCTAGGTCCACGGGGAATTTCTAAAATGGAAACACGCGGTCCTAGAATGCAAAGGGCAAATGAAGGACACAGGTGTGGTTTTAATCAGTAGATGTCTGACACGCCCTCCCACTCCGCCCTAGAGCAATAGAAGAAGTATTGGATGATATCTCATCACAAAAAAAAAACTGCAATATTGTTATGATACACGAAGACTGCGGGATTGTTCACGATTGCATCACTGCTTACCATCAGGTGGGATCGCAGTCAAGCAAGTTTATATCAAATTAAAAAAAAAGAGTCCCCACCCTGGAGCACAAAGGACATCTGAAGGAACACAGGTGGATTTTAGTCAGTTGAAGTCCACTACACACCACTCCCTTTCGCTTCAACCACCGGGAGAAGTCTTTTGATTATCATCAAAAAATGGGATATCTTTCACCCCAAAAAAATAAATGGGCTTGCGGACTGCGAGCAATGAGTAGGTCGCCGTCCGGACCGAACCAGAGTCGTCGACGGCGCGTAGTTTACCACGCGCGCCTCAAGGAGATGTCAGCAAAACCGCAGGGGGGGGCCAGCAGGGTCGAAGCCTACTGAGGCCATGAGTGATGCGAAAGAGAACCCCGGGGCCCTAGAACGAAGACAAAGAAGGAACATAGGACTGGTTTTTAGTCTGTAAAATTCTTACGCACCCTCTGGCTCCGCCCTAAAGCAGGAGAAGTCATTAGATGATATCCCCCCAAAAAATAAAAGATGCTTCCTCAGAATCTCAATTGTTTTTAAAAACACATCTACAATTATTTGCAGCGTCCTCGAAAACGCCGCAGCCGGGAACCGACTTCCAACCCTCAAGTGGTGACCTGCCACAACTGTAACGAATCCTTCACTTCTAAAGTGAGACTCAAATTTCATATGTAAGTATTTTATGTAAAACTAGCTAGCTTATACCCTTCCCGATCTGTCTATCGTCAAGCTGAACAATGAGCATGGTGTGAAAGCTTGCTGGTTCATCCAACGCAATGTTTGAGGTCTCAATACTGCGGTCCCTTAAAGCTGTGAAAAAAGATACGGCCGTTTATGTCGCAAAAACGTACATTTACTCACCACAGAGTACCTTTTTATGTATATTACTCACGGAAGGAACGCCAAAGTGTCACTAAAACGGTGGTTGCTGAAAATCAGCATCGTAGATTGCTGGATTTGCCCAGCGTCATGGTATAAGCTGAGCAACAACCTATTTTTACCTAGATGCGACGCACAACTTGGATTTATATATTGTATTTGTTTTTCTTATAATATTGTTTATATTTACATGTTATGTTAGTCTCTGTCGGTCCCGGCCAAGTGCAATAGACAACCACAGACTACTGTAGACATCAGACAACTGTGTTCTGTCTAGTGTCTATGGTGCAGCCCAGTTATGCCCGGTTTACACATGGTCCGACAGATTGCTGTATTTTATTGTGCGTTTATTTGGGCTGAATAAACATGTTTTCTTTCTTTCTTCTTTATTTCTTTATTTCGACACTCTCAAGGGAATAAAAAGTCATAGGGTACTTCCCGTTGATCTATAATCCTGAAATTTGGCATGAAGCAAGGTCTCATAGCACAAGTATAGGAAAAGATCTGAAAACTGTAAATTTGTGGTTACGTCACAATTTTTTTTTTTTTGCTTTCGGAAAAATCTTCGGAACTCAATTCGGGAATTGAACTGTTTTCATAGGTAAGTTTGTACGGAACCCTAGTTGCGCGAGTCCGACTCGCACTTACCCAGTTTTTTTAATCAGGGTTATCGACAGTCCGAAGAATCGCCAAACATAAGAGGCAGTGGGCAGGGCACATTGCTCGCAGAACTGATGGTCGATGGGGAAGAAAGATTCTAGAGTGGCGACCACTTAACGGAAGACGCAGGAAGGCCTCCCACAAGGTAGACCGATCCGATCCGAATCCAATGGATGCGAGACGCACAGGATCGTTTGTTGTGGCGACACTTGGAAGAGGTATATGTCCAACAGTGGACGTCTTTCGGCTGAAATGATGATGATGATGGCAATTTCTTCCATTTCTTAGGCAGTTCCACGAGACCTCCAACCAAGCCCGCTCCGACGGCCGCTACTCTTGCTCGGAGTGTGACGACGCCATCTTCTCGACGGAGACGGAACTCTTCGACCACGTGCACTTCCAGCATGACAAGCAGAAACGATGGCAGTGCCCCGTCGACGGCTGCGGGAAGACCTTCTTCCTCAGGTAAGACCAGCTTAGGGAAGGACGGGCAGGTGGCTAAGTAATACATTCCGAGAGGAAACGAAGTACCTTATTTGAAGGTTTTAGGAAGACTTTATGCATCAGATAAGTAACTGTATCGGTAACTGACCTCAGCCATACGCATAAACATTGGCGTAACCAGGGTTATTTTTTAGGGGAAGAGGGGGAGGGCTGGCTTCTAACATGCCTGATTTTTGTGTGAAGTCATCCGTATTTTGGCGTCCAACATTGGATTTGGAATTGGTAGCACAACGTGCTGGGGTGGGTGTTAGACCATACACGGCCTACTCGATAAATACAACATTATTTTTTATTTTTCATTTAGAATCAGTAACTGAATCGATTCCGATAATTTTTACACCATGTTATACTTTTTCCCAAAAATATTGAAAAAAGTCACAAATGTCAAGGTGGTGTCCCACCGACACTAAGTACAACACAGGTCATTGCGGGCATTAAGTTTTAGCGCACCCCTCAGTCGCCAGGATGGCTCGGTGACTATGTATTTGTGCGGCCAACCAGGTGACATAACAAGCTTATAACTTTGTGATTTTTCATAATACAGTTATGAAATTTTGTACATAGATTCTTTACATAAAAATACTAGACACGTGTTTCAGGTTTCGCATATACTAAAATTAATTTTGTATAATACGCTTATATGCATAAACCTTTTCTGGAAATACTTCCATTGTGCGCACAGCAGGAGTTGAATTCGCTGTCGGAGTTTGTGTTTCCTAGTAGCTACAAATTAGGGGTGTTTATGTCAAGAGTGAATAGGTTACTACTAGGTAAGCGTGTCCCAACGTTGGCTATATTATCGTTTACCATCAGGTGAGATAATGGTCAAACGCAAATTGGTCTATGATAATAAACCCTCTAGATTGTACCTAAAGCGCAATACACATTGAGCCCGCCGGGCCACCGACATATGTCGGCAACTTTTTGTTTTTCATACATTTCATACAACATTCTTTTCATACAGGCCGCCGGGTTGTGTCGCCGGGCTTTGTCGGCGGCCCGGCGGGCTCAGTGTGTATTGCGCTTAACAGGAAACACAGACTCCGACAGGGAATTTAACTCCCCCTTTTCACTTGCCTATCGTTAACATCGAGCATGGTTTAAAAGCTTGTTACTTCATCTAACGCAATCCAACGCGATGTTTGACGAAAAGGCAACGCGAAAAAAGAGAGAACGCCTGAAAACTCTGTTAGCATTCGGTAATTCCGTGATTTACTCGAATATTTTACAAAACTTGTTCCAGGAAATACGTGTTTTTTTTTTAACCCTTAAAAGTTTTTGAAGATTAATTGTTGGAAGGCCTCCTACAAGGTGGACCGATGACTTGGTAACGGTTGCGGGAGTCCGATGGATGCGAGACGCACAGGATCGTTCGTTGTGGCGACGCTTGAGGGAGGCCTATGTCCAGCAGTGGACGTCTTTCGGCTGAAATGATGATGATGATGATGATGATTTAAATCTTGATTACATTTGCAAGGCTTGTATTGTTATATTATAAATTCGTGTGATTGGCTGTAGGATGGATTTGCTTCATTGATCGATTCTCAATAAACATAAACATTTCTTTGACAGGGCAACTCTAACAAAACACAGTCGCACACACACAGACACGCGTCGGTATGTGTGCGTGACATGTGACAAGCGGTTTTTGGACAAACAGACTCTAGATGAACATGGAGTGACACATTTACAGGTAATGATACTGTTTTATTTATCATTATTATTATTATTTATACTGAAGGAGCTCATGGCGGGGCAGCAAGATTTTTCGAAAGACGTTACCGTAGCTCTGGGGTGTCGGGAGTCGCAGGCGATCCCCAGCCATCGTAGGCACGGGCTTGCGGACGACGAGCAAAGGGTAGCTCGCCGTCCGATAACTGTCCGGGCCGAGCCCGAGTCGTCAACGGTACGTAGTGTTCCACGCGTGCCCCAAAGATATGTCAGCAAACAGTAGGGGAAGGGCCGATGCCTGTTAGGGTCGCGGGGATTGTCTGAAAAGGAAACCCGTGGTACTCGAACGCTAAAGGCAATTGAAGGACACAGACCGTGTGGTTTTAGTCAGTAAAAGTCTGACACTGGAGTTACGTGACGATTTCCCATCTCAACATGGGTCGATCACTAAGGTTAAGCAACACGTGCTAAGGTCAGTCTGTAGATGGGTGACCATCTTAACATACCGAGATTCCTCCGTGCCACGGAAAGCACGTTAAACCGTTGGTCCCGGCTGTCATTTGCAGATCTTGGACAATCGTTATGGATAGTCAAAGCCAAGAAATCTCTGACACCAGTCTTGCTAAGAAGTATCTTGTTTTACTCAATTGCTGGGTTGTGGAGGTCAGACAGGCAGTCGCTCCATGTTAAATACTGGTATTCAGCTGCTCACTCCAGACTCGGCCGAAACTGCGTCAAACGGACGCTCGCGACGGGCTCCCGTCGCGTGACGTCGCGCGTGGTCACGCGGACGATCCCCGTCTCGGAAACCGGATTATTACTTGCGCAATTTCGCTAGTTCAACTGTAACGGTGTGCATGTAGTCGTGTCGATGGAGAACATAATATATTATTACTTAGCAAAACGGGCGTGGGGCCCGGCTCGCCGCGCGAGCATCCGTCGCATCGGAGCACTTTTGTATGGGACCGCGCGGGTGTCCGCTTTACACAGTTTCAGCCTTTAAGCATGTCAAACCAAGTTCAAGCCAAGATTTCTTCCTCCAGATCAAACCCTTCCAATGCCACATCTGCCTGAAGCAACTAACCCGTCGCTCCCGCCTGCGCATGCACGTGCGCGCGCACGAAGAAGAGTTGGCGCCACGTCTCGTGCGCGTCTGTGCGGTCTGCACGAGGGCGTTCAGAGATCATCTGCATGCACAGGTCAGTCGTTGTATTTTGAGGAGTTATTTTCATTTTCGACAGATAGACATTATAATCAGCCTTATAATGTTTCCGCTACTGGGCCTCAAGTCTCCTTTCTAAGAGAAGAAATGGGCCGTAATCCATCACGCGGGCCCAGTGCGGGTGCAAGGGATGTCATGCAGGCCAGTTTCCTCACGATGTTTTCCTTCACCATTTTGAGAGCAGTAGTGATGAAATAAATTACGCCAAGTAAAGTGCCCGAGGTTTGAACTCGCGACGTGCAACTTGCAAGTTGGTACCATTACCCATGGGGCACTACTGCTCTCAGACAGAGACAATGGCAATGGCAGCGCCTTAATGTGAATTAGTTTAAAGCTCCTTAGTAGTCCTGAGTTGAGCTTTGCGAATACTGACAAATGCTTGCACTGACTGGACAGGTCCACTCAAATCTGCATGGTTCTCATGTGATTTGACCATTACATATTTACTGTATGGACTTTAAAAGAGACTTTTACCCCTGAGTTTGTTTCGGTGTTTCTTCTCAGGGTAGTCAGCTAGGAAACACCGGCCTCATCTTGTTTAAGCTGATGAAAAAGAAATTGACGTGTAAAAGTGTTTTATAAACCTATTTGCAAAATAAATATCATTTATGCAATTCCGACGCACACTCCCCGAGCTGTGAGCTGCTGAGCTGTGCACCTTTCAAGCAACATTTTCTTTTAAGCTATTTCAATTTTTATTCGGCCTTTACATGAATTGTTGTGTGAGCAACTCGTGGTTAAATAATTAACAGCCGCACGGGTCGATCTCCGAGGTAAAGCAACGCTTGTCGAGGTCGGTCTGTGGATAAGTGACCATCTTATCATGCCGAGACTCCGCCGTGCCTCGGAAAGCACGTTAAGCTGTTGATCCCGACTCATTTGTCAGATCTTTAACTGTCGTTGTGGATAGTCAGCCAGAAAATCTGACACTAGTCCTACTAAGGTTTATCGTGTTAACCAGTTACTGGGTTGTGCAACCTCTAAAGATTAACCGACTATGGTGATTTTTGGTATATGAACACTGTGCATGAGTGGCATCAAGAATTTGAGCAAAGTCAAATGAAAATCGAAAATTAAAAAAAACATGAAACGCCCTAATAAGCAGTCGCTCCATGTAAATGGTATCCAGCTGCATGCGGTTAGATAGGACCCCTACATAGCTGGGAACAGTCTAAGCAGATTGTTTATCTATCTATATAATAAAAACTAGCTTCTGCCCGCGGTTTCGTTCGCGTGAAAGTAGCTTTCTCCATACAAACTTTAGACCCTCGTTTCACCCTTTTAAAGGTTGAATTTCCAAAAACTGCTTCTCAGTGCTCACCACCTCATAAAAAGAAACCTTGTGCAAATTTTCATGATCCTAGTCCCAGTAGTTTGGGCTGTGCGTTGATATGTCAGTCAGTATGGAGTATATATATATAAAAGGAGAAACTGTCTCCTTTTATATATATATATATACTCTATTTGTTCAGATATTTAACTAAATGTAAACAATCTTGATATGTCTTTTTATTAAAAAAAAATCATATAAAAGACATACAAAGATTATTTAAATTTAGTTAATTACCTAAACAGATGGAGTATAAATGAATAGCTGTTCGTTTGTCTCGCTAAAACTCGAGAACGGCTGGACCTATTTGGCTAATTTTGGTCTTGAAATATTCGTGATAGTCCAGGGAAGGTTTAAACGGTGAGAAAATATAGAAAAATTGTCGAAAAAGAAATTCGCATCAACAACAACGCCATCTCTATTTTAAAATGAATTAGGATGGGTCTGATAATGCCAGTAGATGGCGTTATCCTTAGGCGGTACGAAGTTCGCCGGGTCAGCTAGTTGTACATAAATATTTCTCTCGTTTGCTAGGAACATGCATCAAAATCAACGGAATGTATTGAAGCATTCGCGAACGAGTTGAAGGAAGAAGCAGAAGAGGTGTCGGTACAGCTGTCTCCAACCAGTGGGCTAGTCAGGCATACTGTGCAGATTGTTGGTGAGTTTACCATGGTTTTTTAGGGTTCCGTATATCCCAACGGATTATACTCTTGGGATAAATTATATCCTATGTGCTATTTCAGTGGCCTACGTAGGAAGGAACTTGATTACTACCGCCAAAACAGTAAAAAATTGAATTCTTTGGAGGAGGCTTTTCTCCTGAGACCTGTTCACAAATTAAACATGCATGATTATATAATTATGGGGTTAAATATAATGACCACCATAAAATGCTTTGATACCCTTAGTTCTTTTACCAAAATATATATACTTGACACCAGAAAAATAAAGTCTAAAATTACAATAGTACTAGCTATTTTAGTCACGACTGCACTTCAAATTGTATTCGAACACCAAATGTAGTAAATGATCACCAAATCTTAGCGAGCAAATTACTGCGCTATTTCTGCCGGTATACCGTCGTTTGCCCGATTTTGACATTGGGTATGTAACGGTTGTTATATCAGGAGAAACTGGATGCAATCGGGACTTTAGGGCACTCCAACTCGGATAGGTTAGGTTAGAAGGGGATGGCGGGGTCGTGTGAGCGAGCGAAGCGAGCGAATAGACCCCGCCATCCCTTTCGTGGTTATTTTTTTATAAACCACACAGAAGTAGGAGTCCGTCAACCAAGCCCACCATCAACCATGCATAGAATTTTGGTGATCATTCACTACTTTTGGGTTAACAATGATTTATTTGGAGTCATTTTGCTTAAATAGGATAGCGAGATGTTAAAACTTTGGTTATAATTTTACATTAAAGTGCGGGTTTATTTTGGTGATCATTTACTATTTCTGTCTGTTAATATATGTTACTATATCTATTAACTAAGTTAAACATAAGCCTATAATTATTATTTCAATTATCTTATTACAAAATGATTCAGTTTTAACTAACTCATAATTGGCAACCCATAATGTAATTAATTTTTGGCGGTCTTATCGCCAAATCGCCACTACTTCGGTCGGTCGCTAATTGACGATTTCAAACTTAAAAAAAAAAGTCTTTACTGAAACTTAGTTTTTACCATGTTTTCTTCCTCAGAATCCCCAAAACTATCGAAACCAATAAAACGCCAGGTATCGAACGAAGTCGGGGAGCCACTCCTGTCTCAGCTAGCTGATGAGGCGAGGGCCTTGATCAGAGTCGTCGAGATCGAGAAGGCGTTCCGATGCGAGTACTGTGAAGAGTTAGTATAATAATAATATAATAATAATATTCCACAACTGTCACACAACGCCGTCTAGTCTCAAGCTAAGCAGAGCTTGTGTTATGAGTACTAGACAACTGATAAACATACTTATATATTTCTAAATACATACATATTATAGATAAATTACACCCAGACAGAACAAATGATCGTGCTCATCACACAAATATTTGTCCTGGGTGGGAATCGAACCCACGACCTCCGGCATAGCAGTCAGAGCCACTAGACCAACAGGCCAGTCAAAAAAAGTATGACATTGTTTTAACTCAACTAGCCCAGAAGGAGCGTAACATTTAAATCATTTTCCATGCAGTCTATTTACACTCCATTCGCAGTAAGATTAGTTATACATATAAACAGACCCTTTTTACTGTCCGTTCATACGATTTTGACTTGACTTTAAAGGGAGTTAATGATAGCATGACCAGTATCACGCTATCACCAACTCCCTTTTTTTTTAATTGATATAAATCAGTGCTTGACTGCGATCCCACCTGATGGGTGATGCAAGCGTTGATGGTGAGGCGCACTAGTTTATTAAGAGGCTATTCACTCTAGCCTTGAAGGCACCTAAATTATAGTTGGACGGGAAGACCGCAGCAGGCAAATTGTTCCAGTCCTTCGATGTACGCGGTATAAACGACGAAGCGACCGTTGAAGTTTCAACAACGTAAAGGTGGTTCTTTCATATCACTCTCACACAATCCATCAATCTTTTGTTTGGCCTCCCGGAATCTCTATCCATCCACTTGTATACTCTTAACTTTGGAGCTCATCTGATAATTAACTATAATAATAAGGGTGATAATCGGCCAAGTTTGCGAGCGATAACCGCGACGCGGCGACTGCCCTTGCATTTGGAAATAAAACCTACTCCACCGCAGCAGCCTCGTGTGAAACCCGCTAACAGCTAGTTTTTTTTTTTATTCTAACCCATGGCTTTGTTGCAGTGTGTTTTACCTGGAAAGCGGTCTGAACACGCACCGGACGATACATAAAGGAGTCAAGAATCCCTTCACTTGCCACATATGTAAAGTTAGCTTCGCGACTTATTCCAGGTTGGTTTTTTATCTTTTTTAGGGTTCCGTACCTCAAAAGGAAAAAACGGAACCCTTATATGATCACTTTGTTGTTCGTCCGTCTGTCTGTCTGTCTGTCAAGACCAGAAACGCGTGGGGGCATCGAGTTGAAATCAAAACCGTATGCTCAAATCTGCGGTCCCGAAGCTGTGAAAAAAAAACAAACTTCTTCCACCCACAGCGGAAGAAGTTATTTGAAAGAGATGATCGGCTTCAAACAAAAACTGAAGAGTATCTTCTTTGCATGAGAGGTACCCTGGTATTTCAGGAGACCACTCGCCTCCAGGTGGGCCTCTAAGTTAACGGAAAAAAAAGATACAGCCGTTTATGTCGCAAAAAACGTACATTTCAACAGTCTCAAAGGAATCAAAATTCATAGGGTACTTCCCGTTGACCGAGAATTCTGAAATTTAACATAAAGCAAGATATTATAGTATAGATATAGTAATAAATCTGAGAACTGTAAATTTGTAGATACGTCACAAAAAAAACTTTTTTTACAATCTTCGTAACTCAATTCGGGAATCGAACTGTTTTCATAGGTAATTTTGTGCGGAACCCTCAGTGCGCGAGTCCGACTCGAACTTGCCCTATTTTTAGGGTTCCATACCTAAGTCGGCAAAAATCACTTTGTTGTCCATCTGTTAAGACTTTTTCTCAGGAACGCGTGAAATTAATGTTAAATGATGGTATGAAGCTGAAATTAATGTCAAATACTCATAGATATTCTTATAGATATCTAAAGATAAGGCTGTTTATGTCCGTTTCAGCTCACATTTTAACACTCGCTGGGAAATCAAAATTTAATAGGGTACTTCTCGTTGATCTAGAATCCTGAAATTTGGTATGAAGCCTCATAGCAGCATAGGAGAGCAGTGGTGGCCGAGTGGTAACGGCCCCGACTTACAAGTTGTAGGTCGCGGGTTCAAACCCAGCCAGGCGCATTACTTTGTGTAATTTATTTCATCACCACTGTTCTCAAAACGGTGAAGGAAAACATCGTGAGGAAACCGGCATGTCCTAGAACCAAAAATTCGAAGTCATGTGACATTCACCAACCCGCACAGGGCCCGCGTGCGTGTTGGTGAATACCCATTCCCTCTCCTAGAGAGGAGGCCTGAGTCCCAGCAGTGGGAAGATTATAAGGCCGACTATGCTATGCTATGCCTCATAGCACAAGCTCAAGGTCTCATAGCACAAATATAGGAAAAACTCTGAGAACTGTAAATTTGTAGTTACGTCACAAAAAAAATATCATCGCTACATAGTATAAAACAAAGTCGCTTCCCGCTGTCTGTCCCTTTGTATGCTTAGATCTTTAAAACTACGCAACTGATTTTGATGCGGGTTTTTTTAATAGATAGAGTGATTCAAGAGGAAGGTTTATATGTATAATACATACATAATATAGTAGAGAAACACTGATAATTTTAGAGGTTTCTAATGTGATGTCCTAAATAAACACATTTTTTTGCGCTTACATTGCAAACGCTGGCTGAACCCTACGAGATAGATCAAAATAATGTACTACAGTATTGTACACCTTAAAAAGGTCTACAAAAAAGTTCACTATGGTATATGTCTGTATGTCCCACGATAACCATTTTTTATCCTTTACTTTATACGAGAAATAATGGCTTATTTACAAAGCGATTTTAAGCAATACAGCATTATTCCTCTTGCAATTAAGTACCTTAAATACATTGTGCATTTAATATAGATCAATATATGGCCCTTTAAAGCATGTAATTTATATGAATATTTTCGAAGATATTACAGATTTAAAATCTAGGGACATAGCGGTTGCGGTAGTATCAGCATTGCACCCGTGCGAAGCCGGGGCGGGACGCTAGTATATATTATTAGCTTCTGCCAGCGGCTTCGCCCGCTTAAAAATTGGTTTCTCCATACAAACTTCCAACCCCCGTTTTACCCCCTTAGGGGAGGATTTTCGTAAATTCCGTTCTTAGCGGATGCCTACACCCTATAAGGAACCTACCTGCCAAATTTTAAGTTTGTAGGTGTTATAGTTTTTGAGATTTCGTGATTAACTAGTGAGTGGTATTTCGATTTTATATATATAGTTTATGTTGTCTATTTTCCAACGAGCAAGAAAAAAAGTTAAAATTCAGATTCAGATAGAGTTTAAGACCATCATATTTTTCCTTGCCTAGTTTTTAAACCAGTGTCACAATTATCTCCCCATTTCCTCCCTACAGATGCACAACTCACAAAACGACCCACGGCTTCTACAAACGCTCACTAGCCGACGCTAAGAAACAAGCCGACGCCAAGAAACAAGCCGATGGCCCCTCACAAACTGAAGCCGACGGCTCTGCTCGGTCCGCGACCGGTATACTGGGATACGGCGACTTTCCTGTCGTCAAACACTTTTTGTGCGAGGTAACATTCATTCATCATCTTGACATTTTCATTGTTTTGACTGGCCTGTTGGTCTAGTGGTTAGTGGCCCTGACTGCTATGCCGGAGATTGTGGGTTCGATTCCCACCCAGGACAAATGTTTGTGTGATGAGCACGATCATTTGTTCTCTGTCTGGGTGTAATTTTTTTATTTTTTATTATTGATATAAACCAGTGCTTGACTGCGATCCCACCTGATGGTAAGCAGTGATGCAATCATTGATGGTGAGGCGCACTAGTTTATTAAGAGCCTATTCACTCTAGCCTTGAAGACACCCAAATTATAGTTGGAATTTATCTATAATATGTATTTATTTAGAAATATATAAGTATGTTTATCAGTTTTCTGGACTAGACGACGTTGTGTGATAGTTTTGGAGTATTATTATTATCATCATCATTATTGCAGCCGAAAGACGTCCACTGATGGACAAAGGCCTCCCCCAAGTGTCGAAATAATGACCGGTCCTGTGCGTCTCGCATCCATCGGAAATTAAAAATATTTTATTTCATACTAGCAGTCCCAACAGACGTTGTCCTGTCTGAAAGCTGGCTTATTATCAGAAAAGAAAATTGAGAACCCGAATCCAGCGCCACTTACCGGATCCAATTATATTTTGCAAACCACCCAGGGACCCACTCAAACATACACACAAAGTTTCATCCAAATCGGTCAAGCCGTTTAGGAGTTAGGTGACACACGTACAGAAGATACTATGTGGGCAATTATAAAAAGGCAGAAGCTAGGTTCTAATTTATTTTATTTTATTTTACCATTTGAAAGTGTTTTTTTTTTAAATATATCTATTTCTTTTATATTTTCCCAGCTTTGTAAAGTGTTACATTTTTGTAAATTATTTTATTATTGTGAATGTGGTGACTATGTGGATTACTTTTCCTTTTCTGTGATTTTAACATGATGTCTGGCAGTTTTGAGTATTTGATGCGGCCTACCCAAATATTATCCTTTCTTTGGTATTGTATAAGTTTGAGCTACACGATTACTGACAAATGCTTGCACTGACTGGACAGGTCCACTCAAATCTGTATGGTTCTTTCTTCAAAAAATCCATCTGAGACACTAATCTGCATGGTTCTCATATGATTTAACCATTACACGTTTACATTTATGTCCTACATGTGGATGGATGGAGAGGGAGAGGGAGACCAAAGAAAAGATAGTTAGTGATAGCATGACGAGTGACAGGGCAGAATAGAAGAAAAAAAAACGTGTTGCGCCGACCCCAAATAACACGGGACAAGGGCAGGAAGATGATGATGATGTTTACATTTATGTAAATGAAATAAAAATATTTATGTAAATTAAATAAAATTAATAATTATTGAATTGAATTATATACTATATTAATTATGATTATAGAAATTGGTTTGTTATACATGAAGCTGCACTGTACTCTGTAAACTCTTACCACAGTCCTTCACTTCTTTTATTCAAATTTCAAGATGAAATTTGAATAAAAGAATTTCATTGGTGTGGGTTACATGTTTGTGCATCTAGTTTTAAGGATTTTTTTTTTTGTATTTCTCTAGCATGTAACTGTTTTTTGTCCCCAATAAAATAAAATAAAAAATGTCCTAGCCCCGTTGATATTCTGATAAAATACTACATAATATACATATAATTATTTCTTTACAACAGGACTGCGGCCGCTCCTACCTGCACTGGACGTATTTACAAGTGCACAGACGCATGAAGCATGCCAATGAAAACTTTCTATACAAATGTAACCAGTGCGAACTTACATTTCCTAACAGGTAAATATACCCTTAAAAACGTAAATGAGTTTTGGAGGAAGGCGGAACAGAGAGTAAAGTTCCGCAATCCTTCGTTGAAAAGGAACGATCCTCCAACCAGACGGGTGTTATGTCTGGTGGGCAACTGCCCGATAGATGATTTTCGGGCTGTTCTATATATTCTAATCGCGCGGAGAACTTTAATTGCGTGATGCAGGATTAGTTCTTATGTGACGCCATAGATGTCGCTACAGATTATTACTACTAGCTCGTTTTTAGGGTTCCATACGTAAATCGGCATAAACGGAACGCTTATTGGATAAGTAGGTATGTTGTCCGTCTGTCAAGACTCTCTTTCCCAGGTATTATGTAAAATTATAAAATTATTATTAAATACCTCAGGTTTGTTATTCCAAGCAGCAGGGAAAAAAATGAAACTTAAGTCTCTAGCGACATCTATGGCGTCACATAAGAACTACTCCTGCATCGCGCAATTATAGTTCTCCGCGCGATTAGAACATATAATACAGCCCGAAATCATCTATCGGGCAGTTGCCCACCAGACATAACACCCATCTGGTCGGAGGATCCTCCCTGGTGAAGCGTCAATGCCTTTTCTTAAGGTATATGTATTTTTAGAGAATAAATAATATAAATTAGTTACCTTCCCCGCATTCTCTAAGTTAATTGAGTCTCTGTTGACGATTTCCTTCACCAATATCTACGACCGCAACGCCCACTGGTGACGTATCGAATGCTTTCTTGAGACGCTCGCTAAAGACCGCTAGATGGCGTCTAACCCGCGAACAAATAAGTTGTTGTCCGCTACGCAAATCGACATTGCGTCGAATAAAAACCGCTCTGCTATCAAAATCCCATGTCTGTTGAAAACCTGAGAATTCTCCTGTAATAAGTGTATCTGCTACTGTGAGACATTAAGACGATAAAGTGCAGTGTTGGTTTCACGAGTTCTGACCAGCCCACCGGTGGATGAATGAAGATTTAGCTCGCCGGCCTGCAGCCACACACACCGACCACACATCCGTGAGCGAAGCGCTTTCCTGACGACAAGTGGGGTCACTGGATTAGCAAGGTACGTGGGTTATAAGTTGCTATCGTCGTTGTAGAGGTCGGTGCATCAGGGAATCGTCAACAGGGATTTAATTTTGTGTAATACAACCATAATTTCACCGCCATATTGGTAGTCTTAAAACACCACCCCGTTCAGGTGATCGCTATTTACACGCGTCACCATAATTTTTTGGTCCTTTCGAGCCTGGATAGATAACCAGGTAACCGCTCCCTAGTTAGATTTTTACGTAATATTTGGTGAAAATCATAATAGGTATATATAGGTTATAGATATTTACGTAAACCTTTGGTAAATTATTCTTGCCTATAAACCGCTCTCCGCTATAACATAAACATAATTGACAATAGATTCTACGTAGGTTTTGGTAAATCTGTCAATATTGTTTCATAGAATTTAATGTGATACGTATTTCACTTTGATAACATATAATAGGAGGTAGTTTCACATCATTTCGGCTTTGTGCGTATTAGTGATTTTTATTCAGATACCGCCACAGAGCGGGAGGATACTTTACGATTGCTAACCGCCTGATAAGTTTACCCGCGCATATTTTTAGATATTGCTCTTGATATTAACTTAACAAAATGACTGAGAAACAATTAAAGCCGGAAGATTTACTGACTATCCTTCATGAGAAGAAAGGATTGTTATTCAAACGCCTTAATCGATTATATGAATTATCGAAAAATATTTCGTCGTTCGATACGAGAAATAGTGAAAGTTTTATGACTGAATCGGAAACTATTGACGACATTCGTGATAAATTTGAATCTTATGTCGATCAAATTAACCACATAAACATTAATTTGAAACCTGGTTCGAGTCCCGACTATGCTTGTTTAGAATCCTTTGAAGATTTGTTTATTCGCATTAAGCGTATTAGGAATAAAATCGACAGTAGTCAATCTCAGTTATCTCAATGTAGTAATTCGAAAACGATTTTTGAACCACTAAAAATAAAGCTGCCTCCGATTGCATTGCCATCTTTCGACGGGAAACCTGAGAATTGGCCTGTTTTCTATGAGTCGTTCAAGTCGAATATTCATGACAATGATCAGCTGACTGACTCGCAGCGTGTGCAGTATTTAGTAGGTAGACTTACACATAACGCGTTAAAGATTACAGCCGGTATTGTGCCTACGGCTGATACCTATCATTTTCTATGGGACAGCTTAGTTAATAAATACCAGGATAAGCGTACATTAGGTATACACTATTTAAATAATATATTAGATTTAAAAAGTTGTTTGTGTAACGCAAATGGTCTCGATTCTTTCATTGAAACATTTAGTGCAAATATTTCTGCCTTGAAACAACTTGGTATTCCGGATCTTGCGGATTTTATTCTCTTGCATTGCGCTATGAGAAAAATAGATTCACAGACTGGTTTTTTTTTTTTTTTTTTTATTAATGATAGGCTCGCGTTTGACCACCATCTCACCTGATGGTAAGCGATGATGTGGTCGACGATGGAGCACGCTTGCCTAGAAGTAGCCTATTCACTCTTGACTTAAAGACCCCTAAGTTGTAGCTATCAGGAAACACAGACTCCGGCAAGGAATTCCACTCCTTGGCTGTACGCATAATAAATGTGTTCTTAAAACGTTTTGTGCGTATGGGTGGGATGTCCACCATGTACCGGTGGCGCAACGCCGTACGTCTAGTGGTCCGATGATGGAACGGACTTGGCGGAATTAGATTGTGCAATTCCAGTGCACACTCCCCGAAATGTAAACGATAGAAAACCGACAGGCCAGCAACTCGGCGGCGATGTCCAAGGCTTTGGAGCTTCGACTCAACAAGTGCATCATTGCCAATGATCCTCTTGGCTCGCCTCTCAATTGACTCTATCGCATCAAGCTGGTATTTGGCAGACCCGTCCCAAAGATGAGAGCAGTACTCCATACACGATCGAACTTGCGCTTGATAAAGTTTTAGCAGCTGTTCCGGCGTGAAGTACCGTCTGACCTTCGCGAGGATTCCCAGCTTTTTTGCTGCCAGTTGAGCCTTTGCTTCGATGTATGGCCCAAAGTTGAGAGTTGACGTCAGCGTAACGCCAAGAAGATCAAGATGGTCGGTTATTGGCACGGTCACACCTCGGAAAGATGGAGCCGGGTGGAATTGACTCCGTTTAGCGGAAAAAAGACACGCTTGGGTTTTAGTTGCATTGAACTTGACCAGATTGGCATCGCCCCAATCGGAGACCGCCTTCAAGGACGAGTTCAAGCGTTCAACCATAGCCTCTCGGGACGACTGGATCTGTGACCCACTAGCGCGTGCGTCAGCCACATATCTCTCGGCAACAGTGCTGTCGTCTGCATACCCAAAGATACCGGGTTTAAGTAAGTCATTTATGTGCAGCAAAAACAGTGTTGCCGAGAGTACCGACCCCTGAGGGACCCCGGCATTAATATCCATTTGACCGGACGAGCAGCCATCAACGACCACTCGGATGGATCGATCCCTCAAGAAGTCTGCGATCCAAACACACAGACCAGTGGGTAGACCGAAGGAAGGAAGCTTAGCAATGAGGCTTTCGTGCCAGACCCTATCGAAAGCCTTCGAGATATCAAGGGAGACGGCAAGCGCTTCCCCATGCTTCTCGATGGCTTCGCTCCAGATGTGAATGGCATACGCTAGAAGGTCCCCAGTGGACCGATTTTGGCGAAAACCGTATTGCCGGTCACTGAGGATGTCGTTAGCTTCTAGGTATGCCAGAAGTTTCTTGTTTAGCACCCGTTCCATACTCTTACAGAGGACGGACGTAACAGAGATGGGTCTGTAGTTTGCTGGGTCAGCTCGACTGCCCTTCTTGGGCACAGGCTGCACGTTAGCTTGCTTCCATGCAATCGGCACTTTTCCAGTCTCATATGAGATGCGAAATAGGCGTGTCATGATCGGAGACAATTCAGGCGCACAAGTTTTAAGCACAATAGCTGGTATCCCGTCGGGGCCGCTAGCTTTGTTCACATCGAGATTACGCAGGACCCTACGAACGTCCTTTTGATGGATACGAACGTCTGACATCCTCGTCGCGCATCCATCAGGAGAAACAGGTGGCCGTGCGTCACCAGAATTCAGACGTGAAGATTCCGCAAAAAGAGAGGCAAACAAGTTTGCTTTCTCCTCAGCGGTGTGAGCCAGCGACCCATCGGGTTTCAGCAATGGCGGAAGTGAGGGACGGCAGAAGTTCGATTCAACCGACTTAGCCAGGGACCAAAACGCTTTACTACCTGCGGGGTATGAAGCAAGTTTGCTCCCAATTCTGCTTATGTGGTCAAACCGAGACCTCTGCAACACCTTCTTGCAGGACTTGGCAGCCCTGTTAAAGGCCTTCTTCTTCTGAGCCACGTCGCTTGCTTTGCGCGTACGAGCGTCAGCCCAAGCTCGATATGCCGCGTGCTTAAGCGCGTCTGCGCGATCACATTCGGCGCCAAACCATGGACGAGCTTGGCCAGACATAGTTACGTCAGAGAATGGGATGAAGTACTCCATCCCCTGCCGCAACACATCCGTCACGGCATCTACGCACGACGAAGCATCATCTGAAGAAAAGCAAGTGGGCTGCCAAGGATAGCATGCGAAGAAAGACCGCAAGCCATCCCAATCTGCTGACCTGTATCGCCAAACCCGCCGGGTGCCTCTAGGGCTGGGATCGGGCGGGGAGTAGACAGACACAGACTTAACCAGACAGTGGTCGGAACTGCCTAAAGGCGAACATATCGACACAGAGTAGCGGTCTGGATCTGTTGTCAGCAAAAGGTCCAGGCAATTGGCTGTGTGCGAATCCACATCCGGCACCCTCGTTGCCCCCTGGACCAGCTGGGCGAGATTTAATGCTAGCGCTAGCTTTCGCACCTCTCGCCCAGCGTGGTCTGTGGACTGGTACGGGAAAAGCCACTCTTGGTGGTGGGCATTAAAATCCCCCAGTAACACCAATTGAGCAGAAGGGTACCGCTGCTGAGCCGCATCCGCCGCCTCACTCAGATGTTGTGTGAGCCCGGATGTCTCTTGATCTCCGCTGTGCGAGCGGTAGACACAAGCGTAGATTATTTTTTATCTAGGCCTGTGTCCACCAAAGTCCAAAGCGTCGAGAACCTGGAGTCCTCAAGGTTACGGAGACGCCGATAGCAGATGTCGTCCCGGGCGTACATACATACACCCGCACGTGGTTTGAAGTTGTGCTCCAAGGTAAAACCTGGGTAAGAAAGGTACGACACGTCGGACGGACCTCTGATCTGCGTCTCCGAAAGGAAGAAGAGAGCTGGTTTTTCAGTCTCGAGGTGGTGGTGGACTGCGACGAGATTTGAGTGCAGACCTCGTATGTTAGTGAGGTGCACTTTGTGAGAGAGGGAGTGCAGCCGCTGTCTAAATTGTCTCTTACTTTTCCTTTTCATTATTTGAGTGAAGGGAGGAGAGGAGAAGGAAGTGAAATGAGGTTCCACGCAGCTAACCCTCAGGCACGCACTGAAAGGACGACATCATTAGGGGACTAGTCTGGAGACTGCGGGGACGCCCGAGCCCCCCCGGGAATGTCCATCGGGCCCTCTCGTCTGGTCGCCAACCAGCACGATGGCGCATTCCGGGATTTTTCGACAGTTGGCGGGGCAGCCTTTCATGTGTGGCTAGCACATTACTTGGGCCCCCAGCTACCTGCGGTCGGCCAGCGGCAACCGTGCCTCGGATCCCGCTACCCTCCGCGACTAGCCTCCCGATTCCTCCCCATCAGCACGAGCCAGGATGGTCTGCTTGCGCTGGAACAGCTATTTCGACCCAACTCCTCTAGACTGGCTACACTGAGCATCATACCGGAACACGGCCAGGCCGTTTGGCGGTACGTCTTTGCTCAGCGGGTGGTCGCAAGCCAACGGTCGAAACCTGGTCAATCGTTTGAACTTTCCGTTCGCGATGTTGAAATACCTACAACTAAATTGTTAATTAGCTTTGTTCAAGATCAGACTAAGATATTAGAACGCTTGAATTTATCTCATTCGAACGCGAAAAATAATTATAATAAACTTCATAGTCCCGCATCTCGCGAGCCTCGCACGCAAACGAAAGCGTTTGTTGTGAGTGTATCGCCTAATTCTTCCGCTCCAGCTCCGCCCCGCTTCGTCTGCGCGTATTGTAAAGATAACGCTCATGTTCATTTGTATAAGTGCGCTAAGTTTCAATCCGCGTTGACTCCTAGAACTAGGTTTGAGTTTATTAAATCCGTATATGGTTGCGTAAATTGTCTGAGCACGTCGCACGGTTTGAGTAATTGCAAGTCGACCTCAGTCTGTAACGTATGTAAAACACGCCATCATACTTTATTACATTTTGAGAAAAATAATAAACAATCGCATGTAGCTGATGTTAAACCGACGAATGGCAATGTGGCCGTCGCGTCCAGCCTGGCTGTGCCGCTGGCCACTGCGCCCCCCGCGTTCCTCCCGCCCCGCGCGGCGTCTTGTGGTTCGGGTGACGTTGCTCAAACATGTCCGACCCATAACACGGCCGTATTATTGGCTGCAGATACGAGGGCTAAGTCGGCAGTCTTGTTATCGACCGCTCAGGTTTATGCGCGCGCTAACAATAATAGTTCGGGCCATAAAACAATAGTTAGGTGCTTAATTGACAATGGTTCGCAAAATAATTTAATAACTACAGATTGTTGTAGAAAACTCAACTTAGTAATAATTCCTTTGAATAATTCTTTTGTCAAAGGAGTTGGTTCTGTGTCGCGGCCGATAATAGGTTATGTGAATCTAGATATCGAGTCTCGCGTATACCCGCATCAAAAATATACTATCTACGCGTTAGTAGTTGATTGCATTACGGACAAGCTACCTTCGCACCATATTAAGTGGGATTGTCATGTGGACTTCCACTCGCTTCCGCTCGCTGATTTAAGCTGGAATATTCCAGGAGATATTGACATAGTGTTAGGCGCTCAACTGTTTCCGTATATTTATTTGGGGAATAGGGTAGACTTAGGTTCAAATGCGCCACCCGCATTATTGACCACATTCGGGTATGTCCTTATGGGTGATTTTCCGCCTAGTAAAGATAATTTGAATTTACCTAGCTCTTCTTTCACAGCATTAGCCCTTAATGATTTATTACAAAAGTTCTGGGAATTGGAAGAAGTTGAAAATAAACGTTTTTTATCTCCTGAGGAAACCGAATGTGAGAATATTTTTTCCTCGACCGTGTCACGTGACGATGCGGGACGTTATACTGTCGCGTTACCCTTTAGTAAGGATCCCAGCGAGTTGGGTAACTCCCGTACCGCCGCGTACCGTCGACTGGTTGCGCTGGAGAGAAAACTCCGCCAATCGCCGACGTTGCGGGAAAATTATAACGCAGTGATCCAAGAGTACATAGATAATGGATACTTAAGTCCAGTCGACGAATCCGCCATTTCGGATGACGGATACTACATCCCTCATCACGCTGTCGTTCGGCCAGACAAGCCGATGCCGCGCGTTGTATTGGATGCGAGTGCCAGGACTCACACCGGTTTATCTTTAAATGATGTACTCCATATTGGTCCAAATTTACAAACAGATTTGTTTCTTCTTTTAATCAATTTTAGATTACTTCCTATCGCTATAAATTCTGATATAAAGCAGATGTATTTACGAATTTGCGTACCTGTTGAGCAGCGTAAATACCTACGCATTTTGTTTCGATTCAGTGAGAATGATCCTGTGTTGACATTCGCTTTTAACCGCTTACCTTTTGGACTGAAGTCGAGTCCTTACATAGCTATGCGCACTGTGCGACAGCTGACCTCGGACAGTCCGCATTATCCCGAAGCTGCTAAAGTAGCAGAGACCAGCTTGTATATGGACGATCTGGTCTATTCGGTGAATAACGAAGAGAACGCTATACAGTTATCGCATGATCTCATAAAAATGTTTAAGTCGGGCGATTTTGACCTTGTAAAATGGTGTAGCAATTCGCCCGCGCTTTTAAACAGCCTACCTGATTCACATCGTAAGCCACTCGAGTTTCACGAGGGCAATGATGTGTCCAGGGTTCTAGGTCTTTCATGGGAACCTTCTCAGGATAAGTTCTTCTTCACGTCCGCTCAAGTAGCCGAGAAATGTACTAAGAGAAATATACTCTCGATGGTTGCCCGCTTATTTGATGTTCTCGGTCTAGTCGCTCCCGTGATCTTTTACGCCAAGTTGCTCATCAAAGAGTTATGGCTGAGCAATATCGGTTGGGATGATGTCGCTCCTGACGAAATCGTCAAACGTTTTTCGCTTCTCATGCAGGAGTTTTCCTTGTTGGATTCCTTGCGGATACCACGTCATGTGGGTGTTACCGATGATTGTTGTGTTCGTATAGTCGCATTCGCCGATGCCAGTATGGGTGGGTACGGTTGTGTCATTTACATACACTCTACTAGCCCGTCCGGTGTCGTAGTTCGCTTGCTTTGTGCGAAATCAAAGGTTTCACCTACCAAAGTCACAACTCTTGCACGCCTGGAGCTGTGCGCAGCCGTGCTCATGTCAAAGTTGGTGAAGACTGTTCGCGATACTTACGCTTCACGTGTTCCTATTGCAGGGATTTACGCATTTTCAGACTCCACGATAGCCTTATCGTGGATTCATTCCTCTCCGCATCGCTGGTCAGTCTTCGTCAGCAATAGAGTAGCTCAATGTCAGGAGAACCTGGGCTCTCAACATTTCTACCATGTAGCAGGTGTTGAGAATCCAAGCGACTGCCTATCTCGTGGTTTACTGCCTTCGCAGTTGGTGTCACATGATCTTTGGTGGAGCGGCCCTTCTTGGCTTCGTTGTGCTCCTGAAGATTGGCCTGTCAAACCGTTCTGTCCCGCTGACTGTGGGGAACTCCCCGAGCATAAGGCAAATGTCTTAACTGTGACCACGCAAGTAGAACTTCCCCTTTTTTGTCAACTTGCGCAGCGCACCTCATCATGGGATAAGCTGTTGCGCATCGTATCTTATGTACTTAAATTCGCTAGACCGAAGGTTCATTGTGAACCCCGGTCGCCGCAGGGATTGTCAGCGGCGGAACGAGTTATGATTCGTGCTGTGCAATCTGTTCATTTCGCAGATGACATTAAGCTCATTAAATTTGGTAAATTGTTACCAAAGAAACTTCGCAGTTTATCTGTCTTTTTAGATGAAGAGGGTATACTACGCATTGGGGGAAGACTTTCAAAGTCATACCTTCCCTTTGATGCTAAGCATCCTTTTTTACTTCCCAAACATGATCCTGTTGTGGATTTGATAATTCGTCATTACCATGTGATGAATTGTCACACTGGGCCAGGGCTACTTATGTCTATTTTACGACAGCGATTTTGGATACTAGATGCCAGGACTGTCATTAGGTCCAAGTTGCGACAATGCAACACATGCTTCAGAGTTAATCCGACGCATCCCACTCCAATGATGGCGGACCTTCCTGAATACCGTGTATCGGAATCAAAGGCATTTGTCCATACTGGAGTGGATTATGCTGGTCCCATACGCATAACTCTCTCTCGTCGCAGAGGTCAACACGCTCAGAAGGCTTATATATGCTTGTTTGTGTGCTTGGTAACCAAGGCTGTCCATGTAGAGTTAGTCTCTGAACTTACTACCGACGCCTTTTTAGCCGCGTTTAAACGTTTTATCTCGCGTCGAGGGCCAGTATCCTGTCTTTATTCGGATAACGCTACCAATTTCGTTGGTGCTAAGGCTCAATTGGATGAACTTTATAATTTCTTAATGAGGTCAAACCTCAATTCATCTCTTTTAAATGAGTTATCAACTCGCCGCATTAAGTGGAAAATGATTCCACCTCGCTCCCCACATTTTGGCGCTATGTGGGAAGCCAATATAAAAACATTAAAAACGCATCTTTATCGCGTGATTGGAAGTCAACTTCTCACTTATGAAGAGTTACAAACTGAACTCATCCACATAGAGTGCATTATGAACTCACGCCCTCTGAGCGTGTTGTCTTCTGATCCGCATCCTGAAGTTATTACTCCCGCTCATTTTTTGATGTCGACTCCATTGCAGTACTTGCCGGCAGCCGGTTTGTCTGATCAGCGCTTAAATCTGTCCCAACGTAAACAGTTGTTAGATAGTATGGTGCAATCCTTCTGAAAGAAGTGGCATCTAGAGTATCTGCATACGCTGCAAGTTAGGCAAAAATGGGCAACTCCGGACAAGCCTGTAGAAGTTGGAACTGTCGTACTCGTGGGACAGGACAATTCGCCTCCTCTGTGTTGGCCATTAGGAGTCATAACTGAGGTTTATAAAGGGACTGACAATGTCGCTCGCGTTGCAATGGTGAGGACAAGGTTCGGTAATTTTAAACGCTCTGTCACAAAACTATATCCTATTCCAACGCAATAAAATTTCATTTTAACGATACTCGTAGTTTTTTAAGGTTTAGGATTAGTATTCTAAATGATTTTTATTTTCCGCATTTAGTCATAAAGCTTAGACTTTCCGATCATGATCTAGGTTAGTAAATCTTTACAATTTTAACCTTTCCCTTTGAAAGCACTTGCGTCCTTCCAAGGGGGGGAGCATGGTGAAGCGTCAATGCCTTTTCTTAAGGTATATGTATTTTTAGAGAATAAATAATATAAATTAGTTACCTTCCCCGCATTCTCTAAGTTAATTGAGTCTCTGTTGACGATTTCCTTCACCAATATCTACGACCGCAATGCCCACTGGTGACGTATCGAATGCTTTCTTGAGACGCTCGCTAAAGACCGCTAGATGGCGTCTAACCCGCGAACAAATAAGTTGTTGTCCGCTACGCAAATCGACATTGCGTCGAATAAAAACCGCTCTGCTATCAAAATCCCATGTCTGTTGAAAACCTGAGAATTCTCCTGTAATAAGTGTATCTGCTACTGTGAGACATTAAGACGATAAAGTGCAGTGTTGGTTTCACGAGTTCTGACCAGCCCACCGGTGGATGAATGAAGATTTAGCTCGCCGGCCTGCAGCCACACACACCGACCACACATCCGTGAGCGAAGCGCTTTCCTGACGACAAGTGGGGTCACTGGATTAGCAAGGTACGTGGGTTATAAGTTGCTATCGTCGTTGTAGAGGTCGGTGCATCAGGGAATCGTCAACAGGGATTTAATTTTGTGTAATACAACCATAATTTCACCGCCATATTGGTAGTCTTAAAACACCACCCCGTTCAGGTGATCGCTATTTACACGCGTCACCACTCCCTTTGTTCAGTTCGAGATACGATTGGGGAATTGAACTATTTACGTACCTAACCGTAATTTACATAAAACGTAAGTTTGTACGGAACCCTCACCCATTCTGAAAAATAAAAGTAGTAAGATTATGATTAAATTTAAATATAATTAACTACTTAATAGTTATATTGGAAAATACTGTCTAGTAAAAAGTTTGTTTTGCGTGTAATTTTCACTCCAGTATAAATGCTCCTTAACTTTGCAGTTGTACTGATGACGTCACTATTTTCTTAACGTGAATAGAGTATAGTAAGTTTACTGCTGACTACTTATACTCCATTCACAATACGATTAGACATAACAAATCTTTTTTACTGTCCGTTTAACCGATTTTGACAAATAGCGGCTGAAGTAAATAGTTGGTTTTGTAACCACTTTTTTTTACTTTTAATGACATCCTTGTGTCTACTGAATAAAAATCAAAATCGGTTGAACCGACAGTATAAATGGTTTGTTTAAATGTCTGATCATATTGCGAATGGAGTATAGCATTAGCAAAGCTCTATCCGCCTCCTACCTATACTTATTATAGGGGAATGGGGTGTTAAAATAATCAGAATTTACTTCTGCTATATTTGACTGGCCTGTTGGTCTAGTGGTTAGTGACCCTGACTGCTATACTGGAGGTCGTGGGTTCGATTCCCACCCAGGACAAATGGTTGTGTGATGAGCACGATCATTTGTTCTGTGTCTGGGTGTAATTTATCTATATATGTATGTATTTAGAAATATGTAAGTATGTTTATCAGTTATCTTAGTACCCATAACACAAGCTCTGCTTAGCTTGGGACTAGATGGCGTTGGGTGATAGTTGTGGAATATTATTATAAGTTACGGCAACGTTGCAAATAATATTAGCTGGCAGACATATTTTTATACTTACATAACGAATAATGCTTTTTTTGGTGGGAAAATCATCTTATGACATCCCCCGCTCTTGGGCGGGGCGGGAGATAATGTCAGACTTTTACTGACTAAAAACCCACTCCTGTTCCTTCGTTGCCTTTCCTACCAGGGTAGAGTCTTCCTTTGTGTAATGTGATGTTATCTAGTCATTGTGTTTTGTGTACTTCAGAATCAGACCCTTGGCCCCAGTAGGCTTCGACCGGGCCCCTACAGTTGCTGACATCTCCTTGAGGCGCGCGTGGAACAATACGCGCCGTCGACGACTTGAGCTCGGTCCGGACGGTTACCGGACGGTCGGACGGCGAGCTACCCATTGCTCGCCGTCCGCAAGCCCGCGCCAACGGTGGCCGGAAATCGGAATCGGAATCCCGGCGGCGGTTGGGGCGTGAGGACCGTTGCCTCACGCGATCGGCCGCCTCCTTCGCTAGCATTACTTCTTCGCACTTGGAGGCGACCGCCTGCCACTCCTCCTCGCTCCGGACCATGGCCTGTACCAAGGCCCGGCGCGAGAGATCGCCGCCATAACGAATAACTCTAAACATTACTCTGTGTCTATCATATTCAAACATCCAATGTATATTTTTAAATAAATTCGTCCAGCAAATTCTAGTTGCAAGCGGGCCTTAATATCGTTATTCTTACACACTATTTGAATTCAGTTGGAGCCTGGCGTACCATCGTAAGAAGGTCCACGGTAAGAATGGAGCTGATGACCCTGGGATAGCCGCCAACAAGAGCAACAGAGAAGATTACAGGTATTGTAGTCCCTCTATTAGTACCTCTTTAGTACTTGCAATGGATAACTTTTATTATATTCTGTGTTGTAAGCTGTGGCGTAACTATACCATCTGAGGCCCGTGCCAAATTCATTGGATGGGGCATAATCGTATTGAAAATTTAATTTTAATAAATCACTAAAGTAGATATAAAATGTATTTTGCTAAAATAACTCAAAATATGATATTTTGAACGCGTCATAAAATTGATCCTTTTCCTATGAGTGCGTTTAATAAATCTTAATTTATGTCAATTCCTATACAGTCTTTAATCGTGTTTAATTTTAATTATTTTATGTTTTTATATAAAACTAAAATTTTTGAAAAAAAAAGCATAGTTTTAAATTTATCCCTTGAGCTCATGGCGTCTCGGACCCTGGGGCCCCGTTAGGCCGCGGGCCCGTGGCCACCCTGTAATTCCGCCACTCGTAAACAATGTTCGTTACAATGCGTTCCAAATAACACTAGCTAATAGCACTAGTTTATATCAATTAAAAAAAAAAAATAAATAAATAAGAATAGGATCGACGCCATGTTGTGACGTCACGTCATACTGTCAAATCGCAAGAAATTGGGCAAAATTGAAGAACTCAGAGATGAGCAAAATTGAAGAACTGGAT
Source organism: Mythimna impura (assembly GCA_905147345.3). NCBI lineage: Eukaryota > Metazoa > Arthropoda > Insecta > Lepidoptera > Noctuidae > Mythimna > Mythimna impura. The sequence goes on along the minus strand of LR990369.1, from coordinate 5,940,000 downwards.
TCTGATTAAACTATTTTCGTTCAGAGTTCGTAAATAAATTAAATTTTAAAATTTTCTTGTTTTGCTCATCATAATAATTCTTCGATTTGACAGTATGACGTGACGTCACTACCTGTCAATCGATCCTATTCTTATTTGGAACGCATTGTACTAATAAGTTTCTTATCATAATCACACTGATATTATAAAGCTGCGAGTGTGTGTGTGGACTTCGACGAAACCTGGTACATAGACAGGTAGACCATAATTATTAGAGAATAGCACATAGAATACTTTTTATCCCAGGAGCATTTTCCCTTAGGATAATTCTCTAATATCACGCGGGCGACGCCGCTGGCAACAACTAGTAATTAGTTTTTGTTTTTTAAATTGATATAAACCAGTGCTTGACTGCGATCCCACCTGATGGTAAGCAGTGATGCAATTATTGATGGTGAGGCGCACTAGTTTATTAAGAGCCTATTCACTCTAGCCTTGAAGACACCTAAATTATAGTTGGACGGGAAGACCGCAGCAGGGAAATTGTTCCAGTCCTTTGATGTACCTACTGATGATGAAGTTTCAACAACGTAAGGGTGGATACCCGCCGTACGTCGGGTTGTCCGATGGTAGAAAGGAGATGACGGAATCAAGTCATGCAATTCCCGCACACTCTCCAAAATGCAACCTGTAGAATACCGATAGGCTGGCTACCCTGCGCCTGTGCTCGAGGCTTTGTAGATTGGACTTAACCAAATCTGGATCCCCAATTAGCCTCTTCGCACGCCTTTCCACTGAGTCCAAAGCTGCTAGATGGCATTTTGCAGCACCAGCCCATATGTGACTGCAGTACTCCATACACGATCACATATCGTTACTAATAAGTTTCCTATCATAATCACTCTGATATTATAAAGCTGAAAGTTTGTGTGTGGATTTCGATGAAACCTAGTAAATACACATGTAGATCATATTATGGAATAGCACGTAGAATACTTTTTATCCCAGGAGCTTGTTTCCTTGGTTAAATTTTCTAATATCGCACGGGCGACGCCGCTGGCAACAGCGTAAGCAATTAGTTTCCTATGATTATACTTTACTTTTTATTGTGATCAGTATTCTGCCACTCCCTTTAACAGAAAATACAAGCCTACAAAAAATTGTAAATGTTAGTATACAGGGTGACTGGCAATTAGTGTACGATACTTAATCACGTGATTGTGCTCATGATAACCAACAACTTTTACTATGGGAACAAACCTGAAATCGCAAAAAAAAAATCAGTTGTTCAGTACATTTATGTTTTGCCTAATTTATTTATTTATTTATTTATTTAAACTTCATGTACAGTAGTGGTACATAGGCGGACTTAATGCAACAAGGCAAATGTACTGAACAGCTGATTTTTTTCGTGATTTCGGCTTTGCTCTCATAATAAAAATTGCTTGTTACCATGAGCACAATCACGTGTTTAAATATCGTACACTAATTGCCAGTCACCCACCCATTAGAAGTCACTGTACTCGATTGAGTACAGCCATATCCCTAAGTATAAATTACAGATTTTTTGTAGTTTATGTGAGTTTCCTTGTTATTTTACTTCATCATAATACTGTTGAAGTATACTGATGAATATTACGCGGGTAGTGCAACTCTTTTTGTTAAAAAGTGTCATTAGAAGTTATGTTACCAAAACACTGAGGAGGTAAGCGAATGATTTTTGATTTTCTAAAATTATTATTGTTTAAAAGTTGATTTTTTCAATTCGTTGCTATAAAATACATATCAGAGTAAGTTATAAGGAACAATATAGTCGATTTTTTATGACTAAAATAAAACTAGAGTAACATAAATGTTACTGTACTCGGTTAAGTACAGTGACAATATACGTAAGTAAAATATCCGTTTTTCTTTTTCAGTTTCCTTGCAATAAAGACTCAGCAAACGACATCGCAAAAGAGCTACAAGGGACTAGAAGAAGCGATTGAAGTCGTTTTACAGGATAGCGATGATGATGAATGTCACTTAGCTATTATACCATCTGTTCCAAGTGCATTGACTGATAAAGAGGAAGGAGCCGATGAGGATATGGCAGCGTGGTTCATGCCACAAGATATATCTAGTACTATTGAGATATTTATGAATCGAGGGGATAGTGGTAGCGAAGATAGTGCGTACGACGACAGTGACGATGGACAGCTGGGGTCAAAAAGAAGGCGACTAGATGCTATCCGCCAATCCACTCCGGATTTGAGTCCAGTCTGGCGGAAACGTACCCTAGCTCCTCAGAATACTTCCAAAGTCTACGATAGGAAAAGTCCTGTTTGTGAAGAACTGAAGGTAGCGATACCACATTTATTCCAAACCAACAATAAAGACATGAGAGGTGTGGATGAATTCGACCAGTCTGTCTAATGTGAATTCTATATAATGACATAGAATTGCTTTTTATGGTAAAAAGTGGTGGTGGGTGCTATTTACCTGCATGGTAGACATGGTTATTGCTAATTCCTGGCGTTTACATGTAATGAGCAATGATATTCCTATTGATCAACTTATGCTTCGCAGTCATATCGCGCGATACTATTTACGCCAAGGTATCAATAGTCGAAGGTCTGCCTCAAGATGGAGTTGGATATTATCCTATTCAAATTGAAAAATAGGTGCGATGTGTCCTTTGTCATTCTAGAGTATACTGGCAATGTTAAAAATGCCTTAAAACACTTGTGGGAATAAAACGTATTTTGATAATTTTCGTACTTAGGCGGTCAGTGTACTCAATTAAGTACACCCCTATAACTTCATGAAAACTATTTTTTTTTTCTTGTACGTTGTGTTTTTTATTCTTATTTCAATATGAAAATAAAGAAAAATTAAAAAATATTTTGGTACTTTTTGTTTGACCTCTAATGGGTTAAGGTGGATCCTCCAGGGTAACGAAATTCAAATTTCCTTTAGTTTTTTTTTTGCATTTTGCAAGTCAGTGTCAAAACTTATGTTGACTAAAATATGATTTGCGACTATAGCAAGTATTTATTTATGGAATTATAAACATTAAAATTATCAGTACAACCCACTCGTTCATCTAATCCTATTAAGGTTGAAATAGTCGCGGGCTCGAAGTCGCTGATGGGTGAGGTGAAAAAATTCGTGTCTCATCTGACATTGTGTCCGACAGCGATAATATCAAGTATAAGCAGTTAGACGCTAAGTCTATATGCACAACGTATTATTTGTACGCAGACAAACACCGTTCTCTCGATCTCCCACTTTAAAAAAAAACATACTGATGGCTGACGATACTATACATATGTATATATTTGCTATTTAATTGAAATAATTTGATTTCAATAAAGTGTATACAATATTGAGGGTTTTTTTTGGACGTCGGAATCACCGGGGACACCTACTGGCTAGCTTTATGGAGAAGGAGGACCTCTATATGATGAATTCCTTCTTCAAAAAGCGTGAGCATAGAAGGTGGACCTGGCAAAGTCCTGACGGTGTAACTAGAAATGAGATTGACTTCATCCTGTCGACGAAAAAGCAAATATTCAATGATGTCTCTGTGATCAACGCGGTGAAAACTGGAAGTGATCACCGCGTCGTAAGAGGCACATTGAATATTAACATTAAGCTTGAAAGGTCTCGACTGATGAAGTCTACGCTCCGTCCAGCACAGATCCAGATCCAAAACCCCGAGAGCTTTCAGCTCGAACTCCACAATCGTTTCGAGTGCCTAGGAAGCTCCGTGGATGAATATAACGATGGGTTCGTGGAAACTGTCCATACGGTCGGGTCTAAGTTTTTCAAGACTCACCGTACAAATAAAAACAAGAAGCTCTCCGATCCGACCCTCGAGCTAATGAAGAAGAGGCGTGAGATGATTCTGCAGTCTTCAGACGATGCGTGCATATACCGGCAGCTCAATAGACAAATCTCGAAGTCCCTGAAACGTGACCTTCGCCGCTTTAATACCGCAAGGATTAAGGATGCGATTGAGCGGAATAAGGGCTCTAAAGTATTTGCACGAGATCTGTCTATTGGGCAAAGCCAGATCACGAAACTGAAGACCGACGATGGCAGAGTCATATCCGCCAAATCGGAGCTTCTGGGAGAGATCGAGGCTTTTTATGGACAGTTATACACGTCTATCGCTAAACCCGCTGTAAATCTAGTGAACGACCCAAGAGCTAGATTGACTCGACACTATACCGAAGATATCCCGGACGTCAGCCTGTACGAGATTAGGATGGCTCTGAAGCAGCTGAAAAACAACAAGGCGTCGGGTGAGGACGGAATTACGGCCGAACTCCTGAAGGCGGGTGGAAAACCGGTCCTTAAGGCCCTTCAGAAGCTATTTGATTCCGTCATACTCGAGGGAAAAACGCCACAGGCGTGGAGCAGAGGCGTGGTGGTACTCTTCTTTAGGAAGGGCGATAATGCCCTGCTTAAGAATTATAGGCCCATCTCGCTTCTGAGCCATGTCTACAAGCTGTTTTCCAGAGTCATCACGAATCGTCTCGCGCGCAGGTTCGACGACTTCCAGCCTCCCGAACAAGCCGGATTTCGTAAAGGCTTCAGCACCGTGGACCACATACATACGCTGCGGCAGGTTATACAGAAGACTGAGGAGTATAATCAGCCTCTCTGCTTAGCGTTTGTGGACTACGAGAAAGCCTTTGATTCGATTGAAACTTGGGCTGTACTGCAGTCTCTCCAACGGTGCCAAATTGACTATCGGTATATCGAAGTGCTGAAGTGTTTGTACAAAAACGCCACTATGTCAGTCCGACTACAAGACCAGACCTCGAAACCTATCCTCTTGCAGCGGGGTGTGAGGCAGGGAGACGTTATTTCTCCGAAACTGTTCACAGCAGCAATGGAGGATGTCTTCAAGGTTTTGGAATGGAGAGGGCTAGGCATTAATGTCAATGGCGAGTACATCACTCACCTTCGGTTTGCCGACGACATAGTAGTCATGGCTGAGACTACGGAGGAGCTCAGTATAATGCTTGGTGACCTCAGTAGAGCTTCCGAAAGAGTGGGACTTAAAATGAACATGGACAAAACCAAAGTCATGGTAAACAGCCATGTAGCACCCACTCCTATCAAGGTCGGGGACTCTACACTCGAAGTTGTAGACGAATACGTTTACCTGGGACAGACGGTCCAGTTGGGAAGGTCTAACTTCGAGAAAGAGATCAATCGTCGAATCCGACTCGGCTGGGCAGCGTTCGGGAAGCTGCGCGGTGTCTTCTCGTCCAATATACCACAGTGTCTCAAGACGAAAGTCTATGACCAGTGCGTGTTGCCAGTGATGACATATGGCTCCGAAACGTGGTCGCTTACAATGGGCCTCATTAGAAGGCTTAAAGTCACCCAAAGGGCAATGGAGAGGGCTATGCTCGGAGTTTCCTTGCGTGATCGAATCAGGAATGAGGATATCCGCAGGAGAACCAAGGTTGCCGACATAGCACGAAGAATCGCCAAACTAAAGTGGCAATGGGCAGGGCACATTGCTCGCAGAACAGATGGCCGTTGGGGCCGAAAGGTTCTGGAATGGCGACCACGTACCGGAAGACGTAGCGTTGGAAGGCCTCCTACAAGGTGGACCGATGACTTGGTAACGATTGCGGGAGTCCGATGGATGCGAGACGCACAGGACCGTTCGTTGTGGCGACGCTTGGGGGAGGCCTATGTCCAGCAGTGGACGTCTTTCGGCTGAAATGATGATGAATATTGAGGGTGTAGTTTACAAAATAAGACATTTAGTAAATACAAACCTTAAGGGGATGCAACTCTACATACATTTTCATTGTTTTTCATACAAGCGCTTTTACGCGATGATGACGTTATTACTTACACATTTTTCATTAGATATTTTGGAAACACAGTACCTTGTGGATATTATCTAGACTTCTATTGAAATCAATTTATAAATTTGTGTAAAACTAATCTAGTAAAGACCTCTGAAAATCTGCTATTTTGCATGAACTTTGACACTTCATAATTTACCCAAAAATTAAAAAGTCAAAAAAGTATAACAATAGATGCCTTGCAAATTTAATCAAGATTCTGAATGACGACAATTTTTTTCAAAAACTTTGAAGGGTTAAAAAAAATACGTATATCCTGGAATAGATTTTGTAAAATATTCGATTAAATCTCGGAATTACCGAATGCTAACAGAGTTTTCAGGCATTATCTCTCTTTTTTCGCCGTTGCCTTTTTTTCAAATATCGCGATGGATTGCGTTAGATAAAGTAACAAGCTTTTAAACCATGCTCGATGTTGACGATAGGCGAGTGAAAAAAGACCCTCTTATGTGAAAATAAAAGCTTTATTGCTAAACACAATTCAGTACATTTTTTGGTGTTCTATAAATGCGTAGTTAACTGTGTTCTATCAATTTAGGTAAAAAAAAAGAAAAATTTGAATACAAACATTTCTCTTAAATTACAAATTCAAATTAAAGTATGTTACAGATTAATACTAGAGATGCGCCGAATAGTGGTTTCACCAAATAACCGAATACAGAATAATATTCGGTTAAGTTCTTATCGAACTAAATATAGGGTGACTGGTAATTAGTGTACGATACTTGAACACGTGAATGTGCTCATGATAACCAACAACTTTTACTATGGGAACAAACCTGAAATCGCGTAAAAAATCAGCTGTTCAGTACATTTATGTTTGCCTAATGTACTGAACAGCTGATATTTTTTTCGTGATTTCATGAGCACAATCACGTGTTTAAGTATCGTACACTAATTGCCAGTCAATCTATATACTGCCGAATAATTCGGTTCCCCTTTGGTTCGTCGTTCCATAGTTTTACAACGTTTGTTTTCCGAGACAGGAAATGTGTATGAGGAGAAAAGAAATAGGCTTTGGCCCGATAGGCCGGCGATATACTTGATCTTCTTGCATCATAATCTACCGCTGCTTCATTACTTTAATTACAAATTTTCTCGATTTATCTATGTTCAAATTTATAAGTGCCATTGTTGAGAAAACAACATAGTTCATTCATTATGCATAACTAAACCTTTCCTATTACAATATTATTGTTAGAATATAGGATTCCTTTTAATTTATTTTGCCTTAAAGGCTGATTTACAATGATCCATTAAACCGAATGATTCGGCCGAATTCGAATACCGAAAATAAAACGAATATTCGGAGCATCTCTAATTAATACATTTAAATCATACAAGTGAAACTAATAACACAATAAACGAAACCTTACTAACTTAATGCGACTCTCTAGCGGCTACAATACTGCTTAGGTCAGCTATAACATCCACAACACTTTGCATCATCTCCACTCGTTTGCGCGACGTTTCAGCATTTATAAAGACAGCTTCAGCTATCTTATTAGCAGCTTCGGCCATTATCAACGCAGCTTCAGCCATCTTTTTAGCAGCTTCAGCCATTGTCAACGCAGCTTCAGCTGTCTTATCAGCAGCTTCAGCCGTTATCAACTCAGCTTCAGCCATCTTGTTCTCCGCCTGTATTCTGCTCCTGTCTAATTCCATGACCCATTCAGGGTCAGTTGTAGAGCCTGTAATAAGTAAATATTAATTTAGTTACCATCATCATAATTAGATTAACGCCCCATGGTCTACGTGGTCTACACATATGAATAACATTGACATGTCTGTTTGTAATAACGAGATAACATTTATTTACTAAATGCATATGAAAGTATATTAGTACGATTTTTAAAGTACGATTCTTCAAAAAAAAAAGGAGGAGGTTATCAATTCGGTTGTATTTTTTTTATCATTATTTTTTTTTTTTTTAATGTTTGTTACCTCAGAACTCCGTCGTTTATGGACCGATTTGCAAAATTTTTTTTTCCCTTTATAGCTTCCAGATTGGTCCCATTTTTTTCAAAATCCAGTTCTGATAATGGAATCCATGAGGAATTGAGGGAACTCCTCAAAAATTATAGGCAACCCTATGGTAATTTTAGTATTTTCATCAAGAACTTAAGCATTTACAGTCAAAAAGTAACATTTGATGAAGTGGAACTGATGAAGAAGACCAGAAATGGTCAACAGAACTTCATACTCAAATAGATATTACAATGAAGATATACATAGTTAAGCGACTATGACAATACAAATAAATGAATGATTCTGAATAGTTACGTTGAAAATGGTATCATCGAAGTGATCTGATGATGATGATGGAGCCGGAAGGTAGGCACTGGAACTCCGTAATTAATCAATGTAACCTAGCCGTGTTTGGACTTATTAGAATTGTCATGAGATGCACTTTGGCTATAAGGTACTATCGAACTGATCTGATGATGGAGCCGGAAGGTAGGCACAGGAACTCCGTAATTAATCAATGTATCCTAGCCGTGTTTGGGCTTATTAGAATTGTCGTGAGATGCTCTTTGGCTATAAGGTACTATCGATCTGATCTGATAATGGAGTCGGAAGGAGGAAGGTAGACACAGGAACTTTATAATAAAACAATGTAACCTAGCAGTATTTGGGTTAATTGGAATTGTCATGAGAAATAGGCACTCTGTTTATAAGTGTATCGCAACTAAAAAGTGTGAAATAAAAACTTTTTAGAAAAAAAAAATAACCGACTTCACTAAAAAAAAAACACTAAAAGGATCAAAATAACTTTAATTTCGGAAGTCGGTGTTAAATAAGAAACAAACAATACCGAGAAACACCGACTTCCGAAATTAAAGTTATTTTGATCCTTTTAGTGTTTTTTTTTTAGTGAAGTCGGTTATTTTTTTTTCTAAAAAGTTTTTATTTCCGACTAATCTCCAAAACGGCAGGACCGATTTTGACGGGACTTTCACTGGTAGATAGCCGACGTTATGAGGAGTGACTAAGCCTAACTGTCCACGGACGCGTAGCTTCATAGACGCGTATTCGTCATTATACGCTTGGTGTACGCCTGCGTGAAGCTTACATACAAAACTGGCCTACTGTCCACGGCCGCGTAGCTTCATAGACGCGTATCAGTCATTATACGCTTGGTGTACGCCTGCGTAAACTTGTAAATCGCGTTCCCAGTAGATTTTATTGTTTTAAATATAAAACATGAGTATGTAAAATCGACAATCCTGGACAGACTGTCCTGCCGTTCAGTAACCGTCCGGACCAGTCGTCGACGGCGCGTAGTGTTTCACGCGCACGCGCGCCTCAAAGAGATGTCAGCAAAACTGTAGGGTCCCAGCAGGGCCGAAGCCTACTGGGGCCATGGGCCGTCCAAAAGGGAACCCCGGGGTCCTGGGACGCAAGGCAAAGAAGGAACATGAAGTGGTTTTAGTTAGTAGGTAAAAGTCTGACACGCCCTCTCGCTCCACCCTAGAGTGGGAGAAGTCTGGCGCAGAATTGTGAGGAGACCCGACCCCAAGTAACGGTAGTAGGAACGGACAAACAAGAAGAAAATATGAGTATGTAATAGGTACAAATTGGAGTTAGTATTCCAAGATGTAGTGTTTAAAAATAATGGCCTATATGTTTTACTAGCTGTGCCCCGCGGTTTCACCCGCGTTTTTCTCGTTTCCGTGGAAATACCGAGATAAATATAGCCTCCCTCAATAAATGGACTATTGAATATTTAAACAGTTTTCATATCAGATCAGTATTTCCCGAGATTACCGCGTTCATAACAAACAATCAAACTTTTCAGCTTTATAATATTAAGAAAAATATAAATTAAGTTAGATTGTATAAGTCGCAGGCAATAGCTGTCTATCTGTTCGACATTCAGCCAGACACATAAGAATTACGACTACAGGCGAGAGTGTCCGTCCACTTTAAACCGGGTTAAAATATTATTTTAAAGTACTTCTGAGTAAATTATATTTTTCGTTTTATTTTCTTGTGGCAGAAGAATATATTGATTGTTTCCGCAACCTGAACTTGACAACGCGACATATAGTTGGCCGTGCGAAGAACAGTCTTGCCGTAAATCTAATCCTACATATTTAAATGTTTGCCCCTGTGATTTATTTATCGTTACGGCAAAAGATAATTTAATTGGGAATTGGACTCTTTTAAAATGAAAAGGCAAATCATTTGGAATCATTGGGATCCGAGGTAGTACTGTTTGACCAACCGCTGGACCAGTCAAAACTGTTGCAACGATCACGTTATTGCGAAGAAATTTAACCTGAAGTCGAGTCCCGTTACATAAATTTGGTGGCTTAAGATTTCTAAGTAAAATAATTGGGGCACCAATTTTTAACTTGAGAGAATGTGGGGGGAGGCCACTCGGGTTTAAAGAATTAAGAAATTCCTGTGGATAATGGACTGCATCTTCTTGATCTCATCAACAAATATATTTAGAAAAAGATTATTACAGGATTTTATGTTGATAAAAAACTCTATGGCCCATAACTCATTAATAGGTACCAACTCTTAACATCTTACACACGTGATAACTTTTAAACGAAATATCCGATTGAGATGAAACAAAAAGTATTTTACTTCTACATAAATACTCTTGATAACATAATGCTTAATTTCGATAAAGATTAATATTACGATACATATTTAACGTAGTTTTTTTTTCTTCAGATGATTTAATAATTATTTTGAACACAAAATCGGTTATTGTGATTAAACCATGATAGCTAGATATATGTTCTCGCGGACTTTTTTGTAGGTCTTAATGGGATCTACAAACCCGTAGTACATCATTTTGTTCTATTGTCAATAGTTTTTGCAGCGCACGCAAAAATAGGTTTTCGATTTTACACCTTGTGTTACAAAATAGCAATTTTATTACGGATCCCTAATTTTGAAAAAAAAAACATAGCCTATAGCCTTCCTCAATAAATGGACTACCCAACACTGAAAGAAACATTCAAATCGGACCAGTAGTTTCAGAGATTAGCGCGTTCAAACAAACAAACAAACAAACTCTGCAGCTTTATAATATTAAGTATAGATGAAATTGCATACTATCTATGTGTGCACAAGTAGTTGCCGAATATAAAATCAAAACATTTCTTTCAAATGACTGGCCTATGACTGGCCTGTTGGTCTAGTGGTTAGTGGCCCTGACTGCTACGCTACGGTCTATGGTACGGTCGTGGGTTCGATTCCCACCCAGGACAAATGTTTGTGTGATGAGCACGATCATTTGTTCTGTGTCTGGGTGTAATTTATATGTATGTATTTAGAAAATTAAATATAAGTATAGGTATGTTTATCAGTTGTCTAGTACTCATAACACAAGCTCTGCTTAGCTTGGAACTAGACGGCGTTGTGTGAAGGTTGTGGAATATTATTATATTATATTATATAAGTATATTATAAATAAACCATTTACAGGCACTTTTGAATTATCAATATGTCGGTCAGTCAAAAAAGTGTAGCTAAGTGGCACATTCCAAAACAGCAAAAAGGAGAAGAACGTGCAGGAAGCTCCATGGACATATTCTAATGTTATTAGTTACAAAAAGAGTTATGAGTATACATGTGGATGGGTGGAGAGGGAGAGGGAGGCCAAAGAAAAGATGGATGGATTGTGTGAACAGTGATATGAAAGAAAAGGAAGTTAGTGATAGCATGACCGTTTACAGGATAGAATGGAAGAAAAAAACATGTTGTGCCGACCCCAAATAAGATGGGACAAGGGCAGGAAGATGATGATTAGTTACAAAAATTCTAGTTACATATTTCTTGTCGTTTCTAAATATTATGGGAGCACAATGTAAATAAATGTTGAAAAACATAATAATTAAAAATGAACATAGTTAAATATGGTCGAGCCGCTTGTGTTGACATATTGCAAATAAAATCGGTACTACAGTGTAGTAAAAATGTTTCCCTGAATAAACATCTTAACTTATAAATATTATAGCTAAATAGGTATATAATAATAATACATACAGTTCGATATATTTAAGTAAGTAAGATAAAAACAAAATAACAAAAACAGGGCAAGTGCGAGTCGGACTCGCGCACTGGGTTCCGTTCAAAATTACCTATCTAATTGTTCAATTCCCGATTGTAGTCTCGAAGATTTTTCTCGAGAATTTTGATTCCCTTGAGAGTGTCGAAATATACGTTTTTTGCGACATAAACGGCAGTATCTTTTTTTCATTAACTTAGAAGTTTGATTTTTTATAGCTTCAAGGGACAGCAGATCTGAGTTTATGGTTTTAATCGCAACTATGCAATACCTCCACGCGTTTTTGAGATAAAGGGTCTTGACAGACATTATATACAGACTGACAACAAAGTGATCCTATAAGGGTTCCGTTTTTTCCTCTTGAGGTACGGAACCCTAAAACATTAATTTTCAAACAAAACAACACACATTGACAAATCAGTGAATTGTTAAAATAAATTACTACGGCTATTGAAGACATTTCTATTATTCATTTAAATAGTCAGACTTAAAATTAAAAAAAAAAAAATTGTTTACAAAGGGGGAATTTACTGGTGGGTACCAGTAAATTTCCCCTTTGTATAAATGTGTGTGTTTTTTATAAGCTTTTACTTTTTTACTTATGTTCGTCTGCAATCAAATCTTACAAACTAAATTTGATCCACTTCCGAGTTACTGATTGAGCTTAATTTTTGCATGATAATTTTGCATTGTCATCTGATTTACACATGGTAAATCAGATGACAATGCAAAATTATTATGACATGGAGGTGATCTGATGATGGAACCGGAAGGTGGTCATAGGAACTCTGTAGTTAAACGTCACAACCCCATCGAGTTTGGACTCGTTTGATCCGTCTTGACGAATACTTTGGTGCTAGATGGTAACGCCCTATCGTGTTTGACCTTTTTGGAATGATCTTTTATAGCCGAATCCCCAGTGTGTCGTACCTACTTTTAAGATGCTTAACGCCCTTCTGAATGCTGACCCTGAATGTGATGTGTTTGCGGACGAATGGAATAAAATAAGACGTGTTTGTCTGGTGTTCTGTGAGAGACAGTATGCAAGGGAGTCCACTGTTCCATGTTAATGTAGTATTGTATTTAATCTAAATTATTAATTTATAATTATGTGTTATTGAAATAATCCTATTATAACAATCAAGTCAATTATTTTCTAAAATTCCTGACAATTTTATTGTCAACATTATGTATAATTGTTTTTTTTTTTTATAAGTTTTTAAAATTCTATGTTAATTAATGTAAGTAGGCATGAACCGTTTTAATTAACTATAAATAAATAAATACCGCGCTATAAAAGATCGCTATGAAAAAATAATTTTCATTGATTACTTATTTTGCACAGGATTGGTCGTTGTGGAGACGCTTGGGGGGAAAATGGTGCGGGTGGCTAAAATGATGATGATGATGATGATGACTTATTTTAAATTATTTAACCGTTAAAGGGCTAAAGTATTTTGGATATATATTACCTATCTGGTCTAGCTCAGGCGCTTGTGTTGATGATGCCATCTGATCTTCTACCAAACCGGCGAAAATATCTGTAAATAAATAAAAAGTATGGTATGAACAAAAAATTTTCACTCTTATTTTTTTATTATTGATAGGCACGCGCTTGAACGCAATCTCACCTGATGGAAAGCGACGATGTGGTCGACGATGGAGCACGCTTGCCTAGGAGTAGCCTATTCACTCTTGACTTAAAGACACCAGGTTATAGCTATCAGGAAACACAGACTCCGGCAATGAATTCCACTCTTCAGCTGTATGCACAATGAATGCGTTCCCAGAACGTTAAATTTCAATTATTTAATTTGCACTAGGACACATAAAAATCACGTTATTTTAAAGCTTATTTATATTATGAATAGAGCAGTTGTATATTGTTTGCAGTCCAAGTAAACACTGATTTCACCCACTTTGCCTTCGTATGGTCGACGCCAATCTATTTTTAGTACATTTCAAGTGGATTGTTGAAAAAAACTAAGTCCGAGTGGACTTAAAGTTTCAAAAGATTTTTTTTTCTGACACGTCTGTTCGCCAGCTGTACCTGAGTTTTTAACTTGTAGAGTGTAGGGTATAATATACATTTTATTGTACAACAAAATGTATTACACCAAAATTGTAGCATAATAAGTAATTTTATATTAAATAGTTCTTGAGAGTGCTTAGAGGAAGTTTGAAAGTGGCGCCAGTGACTGAAAAGTTGAAAGGGAATCGTTTGTCTTGGTATGGTCATGTAAAGAGGAGAGATGAAACATGTTTAAAAGAGTTATGAGTATACATGTGGATGGGTGGAGAGGGAGAGGGAGGCCAAAGAAAAGATGGATGGATTGTGTGAACAGTGATATGAAAGAAAAGGAAGTTAGTGATAGCATGACGGTTGACAGGATAGAATGGAAGAAAAAAACATGTTGTGCCGACCCCAAATAAGATGTGACAAGGGCAGGAAGATGATGATGAGTTCTTGAGATTGCTTACCTGCTATTGGCGCTAGGATCGTAGCTATTAATGCATGGTAACAATCTGCGAACGACTAGTAATCCATGTTTTTACCTTTAAGTATGAAATCAGAAATCAGAAACGTTTATTTCAAATAGACAAATATTACAGGCACTTTTGAATTGTCAAAATGTCGATCAGTCAAAAAAAAACAAGTGAAGTTAAATTGCACAATTTTATGGTCTACCCGCGTGCCAAATTTCATCCAAATCGCTTTAGCAGTTTCAGTGTGAAGGACTAACAAAAAAATTGAATAAGTGCGAGTCTGACTCGCGCACTGAGGGTTCCGTGAAAACAGTGCAATTCCCGAATTGAGTTACGAAGATTTTACCGAATCGTATTTTTTCTTTAATTTGATGTAACTACAAATTTACAATATTCAGAATTTTCCCTATGCGTGTGCCTTGCTTCATGCCAAATTTCAGGATTCTAGGTCAACGGGAATTATCCTATGAATTTTGATTCCCTTGAGAGTGTCGAAATACACGTTTTTGGCGACATAAACGGCCGTAACTTTTTTTTTCGTTATTTTTGAAGTTTGATTTTTTCACAGCTTCAAGGGACCGCAGACCTGAGTATATGGTTTTAATTTTAACTCGATACCTCCACGCGTCCATAAAGGGTCTTGACAGACAGACAGACAGACAGACGGACGGACGGACAACAAAGTGATCCTATAAGGGTTCCGTTTTTTTCTTTCCCCTAAAAACGCACAAACTTTCGCCTTTCACGTGATAGTAGAAAATTGTCCGAAGAGAACATACTCCCGAGATAAAAAAGAATCAGTACTATTCCAGTACATGGTTTACCTATGCAACGAGTTTCATCTAAATCTTTTCAGCCGTTCAAGCGTGAAGAAGTAACAAACATACTCATACATTCGAAATTTCGCTTTTATAATATTAACATAACATAACATAATCAGCCTTTTTAATGTTCCCACTGCTGGTACTCAGGCCTCCTATCTCTAGGAGAGGGAATGGGCCGTAATCCACCACGCGGGCCCAGTGCGGGTTGGTGAATGTCACATGTCATCGAATATTTTGGTTCTAGGACATGCCGGTTTCCTCACGATGTTTTCCTTCACAGTTTTGAGAGCAGTGGTGATGAAATAAATTACACAAAGTAATGTGTCTGGCTGGGTTTGAATCCGCGACCTACAATTCGTAAGTCGGGGCCGTTACCACTCGGCCACCACTGCTCTTTATAATATTATTGTGATTAAACTATAGTTAGATACAATTTCATTGTCTTCTAGGATACCATGCCGAGATTGTGAAGAAGTGTTGCCGAACAAAACGGCTTTGTACAAGCATCGTAAGAAGGAACATAGTGATGGAAGCATACGCTCTTATACTAAACCAGGTAGGAATGTAGCCTTAAGGGCTATATTTCACCGGGACACCATGGAGGCGCGACCAGTTGCGCCGCCATGGTGTCCCGGTGAAATATAGCCTTATCATAAGATAGATTTTCATCTTATATACTCGATGGTGTGGGCATCACTGGCGTCCGAGCTGGTCGCACCACCAAATTGGTTGCGCAACCAAACGGACACCAGGTGAGTAACTCTCTATAGAGCTGTATATATTTTGTTGGTAGCGGCGACTGGTCGCGCCGCCATGGTGTCCCGGTGAAATATAGCCCTATCATAAGATAGATTTCATCTTATATACTCAATGGTGTGGGGTCACTGGCGTCCGAGCTGGTCGCACCACCAAATTGGTTGCGCAACCAAACGGACACCAGGTGAGTAACTCTCTATAGAGCTGTAAGTATACATTTTGTTGGTAGCGGCGACTGCTCGCGCCGCCATGTGTCCCGGTGAAATATAGCCCTAACTTTATGACAACTGGGGATTTAGTACTATCACGTAATCAACACTGTAAGGGGCGCACAATTGCGAACTTGCGGACGGCGAGCAATGGGTAGCCCACCTTCCGCCCGTCCGGTAAGGACCGAGCCAGAGTCGTCAATAGTCTTCTAACACAGCCACATGCTCCACTTGTTTAGTCCAGTTGAGCTGTTGCTCTCTGCAGGGTGGATTTTTGAGACGGATCAGTAAGGGCAAGTACCTACCTTAACCGTTATAGTTACTGAATTTCACTCCTAAGAGGACCAAAAGGCTTGGGATTGACCTGCTCCAGTACGCACTGCAACTGTTGTCTTATTATTATTATTTTTTCTTTTGTATTTATTTTTAATTGTTTTTTTTTAATTTTTTTATTATTTATTACAATTCGATATTGTAGATTATTTTTATTTTGCAATTTGACTTTTTTTTTTCTATTAATTTTTGACAAAAATGTTTACCTTGCTAAAGTATTACATTTTGTGAACTATATTTTTTCCTTTTATTATTGTGAACGTGAGGACTATGTTGATTGTTTTTTTTTTTCCTTTTCAGTAATTTTAATGTATGTCTGGCAATTTGAGTATTTTCTGCGGCCTACCCAAATGTCCTTTCCTTGGTATTGTTCGTCAAGTCGTTGAGCTCCTTAGTAGTCCTGAGTAGAGCTTTACGAATACTGACAAATGCTTGCACTGACTGGACAGGTCCACTCAAATCTGTATGGTTCTTTCTTCAAAAGACCATTTCAGACAAATCTGCATGGTTCTCATGTGATTTGACCATTACATATTTACTGTATGGACTTTAAAAGAGACTTTGACCCCTGAGTTTGTTTCGGTGTTTCTTCTCAGGGTAGTCAGCTAGGAAACACCGGCCTCATCTAGTTTAAAAATGACGAAAAAAAAATTGACGTGTAAAAGTGTTTTTTTTTAAACCTATTTACAAAATAAATATCATTTATCATTTATCCATAACTTTTTATCCTATTTTTTTTTTCAAAATCTGCAAGTTCAGTCGCAGATATTAGAAAAAAAAAATTAGCAAACCAAAAATAATTGTATTTGGTTCTATTTCGCGTAGAATTCGAGACTATGGGACCATTTAAGGTATAAGTATTAAAAATGACAGAAATCGCCGAAATAAAATGTTAGCTTATATATTTTTTATTTTTTTATTTTAGCCTTTTTTATACTGACTGTATTTTTAGCAAAATCTGTGAATGCAATTCAGAACATCATATTAAAAAGTTATAAATGGTCTCCTGAAAACGTTTTCCTGTAACTATAACGGTTAAGGGCGGGTTGCTTCAACCATACTTAACTCACTGGTAACAGTTAAAAATGGCGTTAACTTTCGTTAAACTAAAAAATGGGTTGTTTCACAAAATGACGGCCTTACCGTACGTTAAAAAGTTACTATTACCATAACCGAGGCTCTACCCACTAGTTAACGTCATTTTACGCCATTTTTTGTTGTCGTTTTCAAGTAGCTACGTTCAACATGTGGATTCTCTTTTGTATTCGTTTCTAGGTAGATATTTTTTTTGTATTTGGGATTTTATGACCTGGTAACTGAGACCGTTTGGTCAAGTCTTTAATTTAATTTAATACAGTTACTTTGTTTACCATTAGAATACGGATATAACATATTCTTATGTTTTTGTAGTATTTAGCAGCTATGTACAAAATGTAATCAGCACAAGTACAAAAAAACCCATTTTAACCAAATCACGGCTGTTTTAATGATTCCACATATTGTCCAGTCGTGCAGACACTTGAGATACCTACAAAACTACACTTGAGATACCACAAGGAATCAATTTGTGAATAATTAAAACGGCAACTAAACATCCCTCGAAAAAATCCCGCAAAAAATTTCCCCAGTTCCCCACCGGTTGATCAAATTTTGACATAAACATTGAAATGTTGCCATACTAGAAAAATCTCCCGAACATTTTTATTGGGAAAAAGTGTTGCTTTCTACTGGCAACCCGAATAACGTTGACTATTGTTTTTTTTTGTGATGAAACAACGCTTTGTATTTAACGAACGTTAAACATCTCACGTAATAGTAACTTTTAACCGTACGTATGTAACGTTAACCGACCGTTTGAAACAACCCGCCCTAAGGGTAGGTACCTTACCCGTTATAGTTACTGACCCGTTTCAAAAATCCACCCTGTATGAACGCAAAGACACCAAAGTACTTTATATGTGCTCGACTCGCTCGAACGCGGCGCTAGAAGTTTGAAAAACCTTGTTGTAACTCATAATGTCTGTTTCACAGGCATGTACCCGAATGCAGAATCAGAATCTTCAGGTGGGGCGTGTCCTCACTGTCCCGCCACGTTTACGCACACAACCGACCTGCACAAACATGTAAAGTAAGTGCTCAGCATGCATTGATAGCCATCAATCAATCATACTTGGATAGTGGACATCCCACCTATACGCACGAAACGTTTTCGGAACACATTCATTGTTACGTACAGCTAAGGAGTGGAATTCCTTGCCGGAATCTGTGTTTCCTGATAGCTACAACCCGTGAATCTTTAAGTCAAGAGTGAATAGGTTACTTCTAGGCAGGGTTGGGCAGTATTTGAATTACTTGTAATTAAAATACGTAATTGAAATACAAATACGTATTTAGTATTTGTATTTCAATTACTTCCTTAAAATGTAATTTGTATTTCAAATACCTGACGGCGAAGTATTTTGTAATTAGTATTTCAAATACTTGAGGCTTCAAAATACATTTTAACATTAAATACATTTCATCATCATCATCATTTCAGCCGATAGACGTCCACTGCTGGGCATAGGCCTCCCCCAAACGTCGCCACAACGAACGATCCTGTGCGTCTCGCATCCATCGGATTCCCGCAACCTTCACCAGGTCATCGGTCCACCTTGTAGGGGGCCTTCCGACACTGCGTCTTCCGGTACGCGGTCGCCACTCCAGAACCTTTCGGCCCCAACGGCCATCCGTTCTGCGAGCAATGTGCCCTGCCCATTGCCACTTTAGTTTGGCGATTCTTCGCGCTATGTCGGCAACCTTGGTTCTCCTGCGGATATCTTCATTTCTGATTCGATCACGCAAGGAAACTCCGAGCATAGCCCTTTCCATTGCCCTTTGGGTGACTTTGAGCTTTCTGATGAGGCCCATTGTGAGCATCCACGTTTCGGAACCATATGTCATCACTGGTCATAGACTTTCGTCTTGAGACACTGTGGTATATTGGATGAGAAGATACCGCGCAGCTTCCCGAACGCTGCCCAGCCGAGTTGGATTCGACGGTTGACCTCTTTCTCGAAATTAGATCTACCCAACTGGACTGTCTGTCCAAGGTAGACGTAATCGTCTACAATTTCGAGTGCAGAGTCTCCGATCTTGATCGGAGTGGGTGCTACATGGTTATTTACCATGACTTTGGTTTTGTCCATGTTCATTTTAACCACCACTCTTTCGGAAGCTCTACTGAGGTCATTGAGCATTGTGCTGAGCTCTTCCGTAGTCTCAGCCATGACTACTATGTCGTCGGCAAACCGAAGATGAGTGATGTACTCGCCATTGACATTAATGCCCAATCCACTCCAGTCCAGAACCTTGAAGACATCTTCCATTGCGGCCGTGAACAGTTTCGGAGAAATGACGTCTCCCTGCCTCACACCCCGCTGCAGGAGGATAGGTTTCGAGGTCTGGTCCTGCAGTCTGACTGACATAGTGGCGTTTTCGTACAAACACTTCAGCACCTCGATGTACCGATAGTCAATCTGGCACCGTTGTAGAGACTGCAGCACAGCCCAAGTCTCGATCGAATCAAAGGCTTTCTCGTAATCCACAAACGCTAAGCAGAGAGGCAGATTATACTCCTCGGTCTTCTGTATAATCTGCCGTAGCGTGTGTATGTGGTCTATGGTGCTAAAGCCTTTTCGGAATCCGGCTTGTTCGGGAGGCTGGAAGTCGTCGAACCTGCGCGCGAGACAGTTTGTGATGACTCTGGAAAACAGCTTGTAGACATGGCTCAGAAGTGAGATGGGCCTATAATTCTTGAGCAGGGCCTTGTCGCCCTTCTTAAAGAAGAGTACCACCACACTTCCGCACCATGCCTGTGGTGTTTTTCCCTCGAATATGACGGAATCAAACAGCTTCTGAAGGGCCTTAAGGATCGGTTTACCACCCGCCTTCAGGAGTTCGGCTGTAATTCCGTCATCACCCGGTGCCTTGTTGTTATTAAGCTGCTTCAGAGCCATCCTAATCTCGTACAGGCTGACGTCCGGGATATCTTCGGTATAGTGTCGGGTCAACCTAGCTCTTGGGTCGTTTGCTAGATTCGTAGTTGGGTTTTGTGATTGACGTGTATAACTGTCCATAAAAAGCCTCGATCTCTCCCAGAAGCTCCGATTTGGCGGATAAAATACATTTAACCTTCAAGAAAGATTGTTTTCTTTAGCAGGTTTTATTCACTCTCCAACAAGAGGCTGTTTGTCTGACAGTACATTTAAAAATCTAGTGTTCATGAAGGAAACTCTGGTTTTACTGATTAATTAATTTTGTTTTCCTCTAATTTTCAGCCCATGCTGGTCTAGATTACTTATTTTGTAATTTGTATTTTGTATTTCAATTAAAAATAGCAAAAATACTGTATTTTGTATTTTATATTTCAAATACCTTACTTAAATATATTTTGTATTTTAATTACTTGCGATACTGTATTTTGTAATTTTTATTTCAATTAAAGCAAAGCATGTATTTTGCCCAGCCCTGCAGTTCTAGGTAAGCGCGCTCCATCGTCGACCGCATCGTCGCTTTCCATCAGCTGAGATAGTGGTCAAGCGCGAACCTATTAAGAATAAAAAAAGATTTATCATTGTAGGATTTCTTGCTTTTTTAAGCAATAGTGGTCGTTGGTTCAAAATCTAAGCAGGCATGGGTACCTCTCAATTCTCTTCTTAGAGTCTTCCTATTGAATAACTTTGGGTACGCCATAATTATGTCGGTAAGTCCCCTTTTTGAGGAGTGGCTGGAAAGACGTCACGGCGTTCCGCATGACGCAGGTCCTCACAAGTTCTTGAGGTTCCTGCATCGCATTCGTGTGGAAGCAACGCCCATGTGTCACCATTGTGTTTGACCGCTTGGGCGGAGCAACGCCGTGTCCTCGTAAGGCGATCGGTGGCATGGAACTCTCGCGTCGGGCCCTAGTACAGGCCATGGTCCGGAGCAAGGAGAAGTGGCAGGCGGTCGCCTCCTTCGGCGAAGCAGTAATGCTATCAAAAGAGGCGGCCGCACGTGTGAGGGAATAGGGTAAGACGTACTGAGAGGGTTGTTTTGATGATTTTAATAAATATAATTCCATAAATAAATATGTATTACGGCCTCCAATCATACGAGTATTTTGATCAACATACTACTTGACACTAGGTCAGTGCAAAATGCAAAAAATGAAACAAAAATTTGAATTTTGCGAGCTACCTTAGCGCTTTCATCATAAGTAATATTTTTATTTACTATATCTGTAAATACGTCCAACTTTTTTCTACCCTAGGGACATTCATGGCAAAGACGACGACTCATACGCATCGTGCGATAAGACGTCCGCAGACTCGTCGTGTCCGCGCCGGCCGCACGTGTGTCCCGTGTGCGGACACGCGTTCCGCACGCTGTCCATGCGGAACGAGCACCTACGCGTGCACACGGGGGAGCGACCCTTCCCTTGTGATGTGTGCGGAGTAGCCTTTAGACGGTAAGCAACTAAATTCTAGAGATGAGAACCTTTTCCTACTCTAGAGAACTCCACGGCGAAGACGACTTCTCGTGCGCATCGTGTCCGAGCCGGCTGCATGTGTGTCCCGTGTGCGGACACGCGTTCCGCACGCTGTCTATGCGGAACGAGCACCTGCGCGTGCACACGGGGGAGCGACCCTTCCCTTGTGATGTGTGCGGAGTAGCCTTTAGACGGTAAGCAACTAGATTCTAGAGATGAGAACCTTTTCCTACTCTAGAGAACTCCACGGCAAAGACGACTACAGGTACGCATAATGCAAGACGCATCGTGTCCGAGCAGTGTAGATCATATGGGCAGTAACGTAAAGGAGAGACAATAACACCCAGGACGTCGTAAGTCGTGGGGCGATTCCCGGCTATACGTTGGCCGTTGCGCGGGTTTCTGTACGGCGGGCAATCGGTAGCTCGCCGTCCGATAAGGAGCAAACCCTGGTCGATGGCACGTTATATTCCACGCGCGCTTTAATGAATTGTCAGCATAAGTTGACAACACGGTTGGTGCACTGGTTGAGCGATTGTAATAAAAAAAAAATATATAAAGAAATAATATACAGTGTGAGTCTTTATAATGTGCACATATCGAAATGAGGGAATCTATGCTTAATTTTATCGACGGAACAAATATTTAAAAAAATCTTATCATTATGGATTTTTTTTTAATTTTGTTAGCTTTTGTGACCCCAGTGTATATAAATCTGTGTAACTTTTAAACTAAACGATCTATCATGATGAAACAAACTCCATAATGATCGGAAGTAATTAGGCGTTGTCATAAAATGAAAATAGTAGAAAAAAAATAGCCTCAATTAAAAATAAAAATTTTTTTTTGGCAAAAATCTGATTTTTTTCATTCATTTTTACAATAATTGTAAAATTTCTCAATAACACGCCCCCATCACCTACCTTTTTTGTTACTTTAAGTTATTCTACATTGTATTAGGAACCTAACGGTAAAAATTGCATGTTTTTAAGTCGACCCCAACATTTTTTATCAACTGTCAAAGAAAGCCCCAGCGCATAGCTATGTAAGCTATGTAAGAAGATTTTTAAACGACAATTATCATGATTAATGGATCGGCCGGCAAGGACCTGTAGGGTGGCCTGCGCGTTCACCCGATTTGACGCCCCTTGATTATTTCCTATGGGGGACCATGAAGCAACGCGTCTACAGTACCCCCATCAACAGTGAGGCCGATTTGCGTGACCGCATAATAAACTGTGCGAATGATATTCGCAATGATCCCGAAATGATAAGGAGAGTGACACCACGGACACACGGCACACGGTGGAGGTGTGCCCCGCTTGGGCAGAGCAACGCCGTGTCCTCGTGGGGCCGATCTCTCGCGCCGAGCCTTGGTCCGGAGCGAGGAGGAGTGGCAGGCGGTCGCCTCCTTCTGCGAAGCAGTAATGCTAGCAATGGAGGCGGCTGATCGCGTCAGGCAACGGTCCTCACGCCCCAACCGCCGCCGGGATTCCGATCCCGATTTCCAACCACCGTAAGCGCGGGCTTGCGGACGGCGAGCAATGGGTGGCTCGCCGTCCGACCGTCCGGTAACCGTCCGGACCAAGCCCAAGTCGTCGACGGTGCGTACTATTCCACGCGCGCCTCAAGGAGATGTCAGCAAATTGTAGGGGCCCAGCAGGGTCGAAGCCTGCTGGGGCCACGGGTAATGTGGAGAAGGAACAGGAGTGGGTTTTAGTCAGTAAAAGACTGACACTATCTCTCGCTCCGCCCAAGAGCGGGATTTGTTATCATCTTGATTTTAGCACCTAAAAAAAAGGAGAGCGACACACCAAATTTTAATTCGCGCGGCTTTGTGCTTACAACAACGATCGGTGGACATTTTGTATTTAATCATAAATGGGTTTTAATTGAACTCTTTTGTGCTAATTATCATCCCAAATAAACCACCCTTATAAGAACAATACAATTGCACGTTAGGAGTGCCATCTTTGAAACGACCCGCGCACATTCACAACAAAGTTCACAAAAAAAAGTTATCTACTTGCTAAATAATAGTGCGTAGCTATGCGCTGGGCCTTTCTTTGACAGTTGATAAAAAACGTTGGGGTTGAGTTAAAAACATGCAATTTTTACCGTTAGGTTCCTAATACAATGAAGAATAACTTAAAGTAATAAAAAAGGTAGGTGATGGGGGCGTGTTATTGAGAAATTTGACAATTATTGTAAAAATGAATGAAAAAAAATCAGATTTTTGCCAAAAAAAATGTTTATTTTTATTTGAGGCTATTTTTTTTCTACTATTTTCATTTTATGACAACGCCTAATTACTTCCGATCATTATGGAGTTTGTTTCATCATGATAGATCGTTTAGTTTAAAAGTTACAAAGCTTTATATACACTGGGGTCACAAAAGCAAACAAAATTTTAATAAAATCCATAATAAATATAAATACTATATTTAGATTTTTTAAAATATTTTTTCCGTCGATAAAATTAAGCATAGATTCCCTCATTTCGATATGTGCACATTATAAAGACTCACACTGTATTTGATCAGCAAGACAATCGCGAAATTCGGTTTCGGTCTTTCGGTCGGACACTACAAATATTTATATAACATACAAATACACTCAGCGGCACGGAATGTGGCCCAAACTTAAACAAACCGATAACAGGCGATTTTGATATCGCGTATAAGAATTTCAAGTGGCAGTTTGTCAGGACGTTTGTTTTTGTTAATTTAAGAGGTTAAGCACTTAAATTTGTTAATTTGTTTCATTTCTTTGACACTTAACGTTAGTTCGTTACTGGAACGCACAAGACACGGGTGAGTTAAAACTCGATATTCAAATGATCGTGCATTTTAATCTTTATTGTTTTATTTTTTAATTAATCTGTAGTAATTTATGCTTCCAGAATTGGAACATAATGCCTCTAACTTCAGCTCAAGTTGCTCAAGCTGTGTTGCTCCGGAGTCAGGGGCGAACGCAGCGAGAGATTGCTGAAGCTTTAAATGTACCGCGTACAACTCTCAGGTACGCCTTAACAAGGTACGACCAGACCGGCCTTTACACGAGGAGACCTGGAAGTGGCGGTATTAGGTGTACATCAGCGCGAGATGACCGATTTATCGCTCCCGCAATTTTGAGAAATCGGTTCCTTACTGCGGTTGAAATACGGCAGCGGCTACAAACGGCAAGAGGGGTCAACGTAAGTGAGCGGACAATAAGAAGGAGAATGGAGGAACGGGATCTGCGTGCTCGAAGACCAGCGCGAGGTCCAGAACTGCTCCGGCACCATCGTGTAGCTCGACTTCGGTTCGCTCGCGAACACGCAAATTGGACACACGAGCAGTGGAGTAAAGTTCTGTGGACTGACGAATGCAGTGTGGCCCTAAGAGCTCCAGATGGCCGCAAACGTGTGTGGAGAAGGCATGGGGAGAGGTTTCTGCCAATAACTACCAGGCAAACCGTCAGTTTCCATGGTGGATCAGTTATGGTTTGGGGAGGGATCTGTTCAGACGCACGCACAGAGTTGGCAGTAGTTGCAGGTCGTCTAACGGCAGTGCGCTACATTGAAGAGATCCTTCAAGAACACGTTCTACCATTCATGGGATTCATCGGTAGCGAAGATTTCATCTTAATGCAAGATAATGCCCGACCTCACACTGCACGTTGCGTGGATGATTACCTGTCGGAGGGGAGAATTAACAAATTGGAGTGGCCGGCACGAAGCCCAGACATGAATCCCATAGAACATGTCTGGGATATGCTTAAAAGAAGCATCCGATCCAGTCCCAACCCTCCAGAGACTATCAGTCAATTAAAAACCGCTTTGGTGGCCGCCTGGGAAGAAATACCCCATGTGGACATTAAAAACATAATCCACAGCATCCCTGACCGCATGCAGGTGGTCATCAGGGCCCTAGGTGGAAATACCCGCTATTAATTTAAAGGTACCACATAGGAGTCATGTCACTCCCTATATTAATGAGAATAACATTCTGAAAATGGCAGCAAGGAGAAAGTTACATTTGGCTAGTTTACTGTTTGGAGTTATTACTACACAGAAACCAAAATACTTATACGATAAACTAATTTGGAGACACAGCAAATTTGAACCACGATCCTTCACATATCCTCTCTGTACACCACATCACAGAACAGCCTGCATGCATGCAGCATTCAGGGGTAGCTTCAGATACAGTGCCCCGCATTGTTGGAATGTCCTGTCTCCGCCAATAAGAGTCCTGAAGACAAAAAAACACTTCATTACCATTTTAAAAAAGTATTTCTTGCATACTCAACAATCTTATATAGATTGTTGAATATGCAAGAAATGTATATATGTATATATATATGTATATATACTTGAGTTATTTCATTCATTGGATTATAGTAATTAGTTTTATGTTTTACCTCTTTGGTCATGGACTTCAGGCAGTGAGTATGGTCTTCCATAGTGGTGATGGTATTCCAATTTGATTCTAGTGATCCTGTCGAGCCGACTATGTGAGTCGCCGCTATCATGCCGCCTCCCCATATTATGGTGCAATTTATGGTCTGTTGTCTACCATCGATCAAAATGGTTCTGCAATAATTGTATTATGAGTTCAGCATCTGTTATTTTGTGCATAGAAATTTTTTGAGTAGTGTATTTGTGCAATTTTAGTATTGTTTATGGTGTTTGTATTGTTGTTATGTTCATTGTGTGAATCAAAGACTACTACTATATTTTAGTATACTGGTTAGTGTGAATCTTCGTATTGTAAAATTGTTCATGTGCTATGTGTATATATTATTATGTACTAACCTGTCAAAGTACACAAGCTCGCGGAGGGAGCGCCAGAGTGTCACTAAAACGGTGGTTGCTGAAAATCAGCATCGTAGATTGCTGGATTTGCCCAGCGTCGCGGTATAAGCTGAGCAACAACCTATTTTTGCCTAGATGCGACGCACAACTTGGATTTATATATTTTTGTTTTTCTTAAATTATTGTTTATATTTATCTTAATTTATATTAGGTTATGTCAGTCTCTGTCGGTCGGTGCAATAGACAATAGATGACAATGGATAACCAACCACAGACTAAGCTGTAAGATCAGATTGGATCAGACTGTGTTTTGTGTAGACAACCACAGACTATGTAGATATCAGTCAACTGTGTTTATATTTAAATTATTGTGAGTCTATAGTGCAGCACAGTTATGCTCGGTTTGCACATAGGCCGACAGTTTACTATATTTTATTGTGCGTCTATTTGGGCAGAATAAACATGTTTTCTTTCTTTCTTTCTTTTAATTTTAAGTACCATAGCTTTATTTTGTAAATTTAATTGTAAAACATTTTTTTTTAAACTTAGAGCTTAATGTCTTTTTTGTAATTTTGTAAATTTTTAATAAAGTTAACTCACTTTTTGTTAATTAATCATTCGCATTTAAGATTCGAATAAACATTTAAATTTTACAACAAAAAAAAAACCTGTTTTGCGTTTCATTTTTGATAATAAACCATATAGCGCGCTTGGGCCACATTCGGTGCCGCTGAGTGTAGTTATTCCAGGTGTGGTTGTCTTATGTACAGTCACCCATCAAAAGTGCTTTGATACCTTAACGCCTATTTTCCTTTGCACGTTAGAGTTCAAGTTTTCGAAAATTAAACTAGATGGCGTTGGTTTCTTCACAGCTAAATGGCGAGCAAAGGTAATCTCACAAAGTATAAACTTGACTTTTAGTTTAACAAATAATAGACACATGCGTCATCATTGTCGTCAACAACTGATTGTAGTTCATAATTTCATCGTTCAAATTAGAGTCATGTTGACCTAGCGGTTTAGCATGTGCAGATAGATGCGTAAATCAATGAGCCATGAGTTCAAATCTCAAAAAGTACTCATACTTTTTGTAAGTTTTTTTGTAAGTCTTTTTGTAAGTAACAAAAGAAGTTGGAAGGAATATTAAATCAAAGCTAACAAGTGGATATTTATTTTTAATATAATATTCAAGTGGGTAGTCACTCAGCAAAATGAAAAAAATGCAGGTAAACAGTTGACAAAAGGCACTATTAAAAAATAATATGTTTATTTCTTACAATTTTTTAATCAAATTTAACAATCACCGTTTATTAATCACCGAATAAGATTATAATATTATATATAATTTCTTATTGAGGCCATAGCTTAAGTATTCGTTTCCAAAATTGGAAAGAGGTTTGAAGCTTATGTAACCTTAACAAAAACAAACAAAATACCAGATAATTTTATCACAAAGGTCAAAAGGATTAAAAATGTAGGCTAAAAACTATAAAATTGCACAACAACACATCAAGTGTTCATAACTTTTTTAAGTTGTTTTAAATACGGATATTAAGTTAAACACACATAACAAGGTCTCCAGTTAATACAGAAAATAAGTATATATATAGCATAGTGGTTCGTCGACCGACGTCCGTTTTCTTCGTACTCCCTTATCATGGTTTGATGCTGCAACATGTTTATTATTA
Source organism: Mythimna impura (assembly GCA_905147345.3). Taxonomy (NCBI): domain Eukaryota; kingdom Metazoa; phylum Arthropoda; class Insecta; order Lepidoptera; family Noctuidae; genus Mythimna; species Mythimna impura. The sequence continues at coordinate 5,911,507 of LR990369.1, read as the reverse complement.
TTTTAGTCTGCCATCTCTTTGATGGTGTTTCAAAGAATCCTCTTCTTCAAATCATCATATCCATAGAACAACTGTTTTTCTCTGCAACAATAAAACAGAAATATATAATATCCAATAATGATTATTATATAGGAGTTTTTTGTTTAAAAGCGTTAAAAAAACTACTTACGTTTACACCGGTCTCTCTGGTTACTTCTGACAAGTTTTTACCTTGATTATGCATAGCAATTATTTGAGTTCTTTTTACTAAATCTATATAACAATGCATATTTACTCATTTTCGTAAAATAAGTAGACAATACACCTGGTTAAAAATAAAATTGAACGAAAGGCGCTGGAACGATATAATCGAAATTAACTTAGCGAACAACCAATTGAGCTTAGTCATAACTCTTTGGTCTAAGTATAATTTATACTACCTACTAGTTATTTTTATAAGTAAATCCATATTCAACCTACCCTCTCAAGTTTGAAAACTAACACATAGATAATCAAATATTTATAAATTGATACTTATTCAATTTTAATATCTTCATCTCTTTAAAAGAAATTATAAATTATTTCAATGTTTGAAGAAACAAAAAGAAAGTACAAAAATAAGCATTAATCATTTGAAGCACAGCGGCGCCATCTATTAACAGTATAATGTAATGTTGTCGATAGCAACATTTCAATCAGGTTTTACGCTAGATGGCGTCATTTCTCGCTTCACACGATTTTATTTCTGTACTTCCTATGCACTTTTGCAGCAGACTTTATGTGAGTTAACATGTTTAAGCACCCAGTGTGGGGCAAAGATTTTTTTTTTTTCATAAAAAAATTAAATGAATTATTGTAATTTTTAGTGTAATTGTTTAATTTAACTTATACATAATATGTGATTTTGTAATTTTGAACAGCCACTATCTGTGAATGACATATATTATAATACTAGCTTCTGCCAGCGGCTTTGCCCGCGTGAAAATTGGTTTCTCCATACAAACTTCCAACCCCCGTTTTAGGCATGGTGTTTCGTAAAATCCGTTCTTAGCAGATGTCTACACCGTATAAGGAACATACCTGCAAAATTTTAAGTTCTTGTTGAAAAAAACGCGCTAAGTACACTACCTCATAGGTGGCGTGGAAACGTGTGCATATTATGACGATAACAACTTTTATAACTTTTTGAATCTTTATATCTCAGAAACGGTGGCTCATAGGAAAAAAGTATTGATGCTTTTTTTATAGATAATTTTATGATCTACAATTTTTGTCTAAGGTACTTTTATGATAAAACTTACCGTTTTGCTGAAAATTGCGAAAAACTCATTTTTTTGACCTTTTACCTCGAATAATTTTTTTTCCATACACGGGAATGATGGGGAACTTTTAAATATTATTTATAATTATGTTTTGAACAATTTTACTGATTTTCAGCTTGTTGGGACTTTATGTAGCTTCGAATGTCTAAATTGACCGGACTATTATATAATTATATAGATAATTAATTTGTTAACACGGGACCATCCTCTGAATATTAAGCGTAGAATATTTTGTAAACAAGTTGTTGATGTAACGGATGAAAGAAGATTGCATGTAGCGGAGATAAGAATGTTGATGGATGTGTGAGTGACGAGAACGGATAAAGTTGGAAATCCTCTCTCCTGGGCACGTGTTGGCCAATGGCCATGGCCAACGTGTAAAACTCTAAACAGACTCCGCACCCAAGTTGGGCGCAGCAAAGACAATCTCCATAGAGATCTTCAGTGTTTGTGCGGCGTCTCTCCACAGACCATGTCCCACCTATCATCCCGCATCACGTGCCCTGTTACCTGTTCACGTAGGGACCTAATGATAGCATCAGCGGACGGCACTGCCGTGGCCGAATACTGGGCCAGGCAAGGAATTTAACTAGTTTTGCCATCGATACGCTAAGAAGTTAGAAATGACTACATTAGAGGCAGTTTGAAAGCAGCGCTAGTGACTGAGAAGTTGAAAGGGAATCGTTATGAGTATACGTGTGGATGGATGGGGAGGGAGAGGGAGGTCAAAGAAAATAATGATGGATTGTGTGAAGAGTTATGGTGATAACGTGACGGGTAATAGAATAGAATGGAAGAAAAAAATGTTTTGGATCGACCGCGACACCAAATAACACGGGACAAGGACAGGAAGGTGATGAAGTTGTTGGTGTATTATCAGAGCACAGAGGTAGGAATTAGGTAGACTTAAAAATGTACTTACACCGATTTCATACAGCGAAAGAATAAAGTGGATATGCCTCAAATCCCGAGATTAATTTTAAAGAGCAGACATTTTTTTTATGACACGATCAGAAATACAGCAGAATTTTTTTTTTCTTGCATAAATGACGAGGAGGAAGAAGTGTATAAATTTGTTAACCGTACCTCGGTTGACGTAGAGAGATCTTTTTCAGATTTGTCTTGTCTATCTCTGAGGTATTTATTACTATTTATTTGTAATATTGTAAATTAATTGTTGGCCACACGGGATTTTTCATTAGAAATCCCGGGAAGATCCATATTAATATCAACATTTCAATGCAAGTACATGAATAACTCCACCTAATTCCGAACCCTGCTTATTAATAAAAATTAAATTAAAAATATCTTTTCCCCTCAGGTCGACGGCAATGCGCAACCACCGCCTGATCCACACGGGAGTGCGCGCGTGGGCTTGTGGGCGTTGTCCCAAGCGCTTCCGCATCCGCTCCGACCTTCGCACGCATCTTAGGCTTAAGCATCCTGCTACTATCGTGGTCGTTGAGGTAACTTAATAACTTTTTAACCGCCTACGTTTTTTTTTTCTGTGGGAAAATCATCTTATGACATCCGGCGCTCTTGGGCGGAGCGCGAGATAGTGTCAGACTTTTACTGACTAAAAACCCACTCCTGTTCCTTCGTTGCCTTTCGTACCAGGGCCGAGTCTTCCTTTCAGAATCAGACCCTTGGCCCCAGTAGGCTTCGACCCTGCTGGGCCCCTACAGTTGCTGACATCTCCTAGAGGCGCTCGTGGAACAGTACGCGCCGTCGACGCCTTGGGCTCGGTCCGGACGGTTACCGGACGGTCGGACGGCAAGCTACCCACTGCTCGCCGTCCGCAAGCCCGCGCCTACGGTGGCCGGAAATCGGGATCGGAATCCCGGCGGCGGTTGGGGCGTGATATATAACCGCCTACGTTGGATATATCCGACAAACAATCTCGCGTGATTACCTCTAGGCAAGCGTGCTCCATCGTCGTCCACATCATAGCTTACCATCAGGTGAGATAGTGGGCAATCGCGAGCCTATCAATCCATTAGGAAATGTTGCCACTGCAACCTAAAGCTGTTTAAATGTAGCATTAGGCCTATTGTCGACGGACGCGTAGCTTCATAGACGCGTATTCGAGTTCGCCGTTCGGCCGTCACTGGAAGTGGACGTGTGTCGCGTGTACTCACAACTTTTTGCAAATAATTACTTTTCTAAATTCCGATTGGCCAAAGTACAGAATCCAAATTCTCGTTTACTCTTACGGGTACCATACGGTTGGTCTCCACCCCTCGAAAGGGATAGACTGTGTGTGCGGTGTTTCCTCGGCAGTCGGAGCTGTGTGGTTGGCGGTTGTCGGGCGGGATTTGAACTCGCGACACCTGCGCGGCGGTTGCCCGCGCACACCATTCAGCCACACGAACGTAAGCGCAGTTGGCGAATTTACTACTCACTACAAGCTACGAACGGCGCCGGTGACGCGGTCTGCGGCTGTGAGTAGCGCTACGACCGCTACGAGAAGCTGACGTCATCCTGCCTGCTACATCGACCTGTGCTACGACTCGTCTACGAGATACTCGATCGGCTACGCGTCGGTTCTAATCGCGCCGCAAAGTGTGGAGTCTGTTTTTCTTACAAATAGCCGCATTATATAGCTCCAATACGCTGAATTTATAAAACTGTAACGTGAATCTGGGATAAGTACCTACACTTTTTTATCTACCATTATAAACTGTGATTTAATATGGCAGGTGTTCAGCGCACTCCACCTAGTACGTTAAAACCTCAAAAAAATAATATGAGCCAGAGTCAAACCCAATCTGAACCAGACATCAACACGGCAATAATTATGAGCGACTACGTAAATATAAATCGTAATAAACGGCCTCGACAAGGAAATTCGCCGCAAGGCGGGACAGTTTTAATATCTACCGATGCACAAGACGACAGCATAACAAAAACGCTGTTAGAACAGACTACGCTAATGTCTAAACTTTTATCTGAGGTATCTCAAATTAAAACACAAAATACCCAGATTCAGGCCACTAACACGGAAATCCGAAAGTCAAATGAAGAGATTGAGAAATCGATGTTCTTTATGAATCAAAATTTCGAAGATCTGAGAAAAGAAGTTGAGGACTTAAGGAAAGAAAGGCGGGAGCAGCAAAAGTATATAGAAAGCCTGGAACAAAAAATATCAGATCTACAGCACAGGTTCCGCTCGTCCAGTGTTGAACTGAGAAATGTACCGCAAGAAATCACGGAAAGCCACTCTAGCCTCGTAAAAACAGTCTGCAGTATAGGCAAAGCTGTTGGAGTACAAATTCCCGACTTGGAATTACGCGACGTCTATCGTCTGCCAGGGAAGTCTACCACTTCTGAACTCCCACGTCCAATAATTGCAGAATTTGCCAGAGTGCAGACAAAGCAGTCACTTTTATCCGCAGTGCGTTCGTTTAACAAGGATAAGGAAAAAGAAGGAAAACTTAACACTACCCTGATTGGACTTCCAGGGAAACACCAACCGGTGTATGTCGCTGAAAAACTACCCACCAGTACCAAAAAGTTATTTTATCAATCCCGTGAGTTCGCAAAAAAGTACAATTACACATACTGTTGGATATCCAATGGAAATATTTTCCTGCGGAAGCAAGAAGGCGCTAAACAGATTCTAATCAGCAACGAAAAATACCTTCTCGATCTTGGTAACAAAAATATGTGACTATGCCTTAAACTTGCTGTTAATCGTTTATTTTTCAATTTTTTTAGTATAGTTAGATTACTTTTCATTCAAATTATAATCTTAATATTTGTTCAAAACTACCAGTCATTAACTAACACAACCACACACTTACAGACATTACAAAAAACAGAAAACCCCAATCACAAATACTTTCACATAACATACTCATACATAACAACACTTCTCAATACCGTAAAAAACGCATACGTCCGATGCACTTGCCACTTCATCTTTATGCACAAAATATTACTTGTTTATAAAACTAGCTCACGCTCTGGTGTTCCTTTTATAATTAAAAATGGCTAATTTGATTACTATTAATAACGACCTAGACAAATTTACCGTAGGTGACTCCTTTATATGTGACCCAGATGATTGCCTAAAGCATGTCAACGTCAATGGTAGCGATCTTAAATTACTGCATTTAAATATTCGTAGTGTAAATAAAAATTTCGATCAACTTCTAGTACTATTGCGCTTAACAAAAATTAATTTTGACATCATAGTTCTTACAGAATGTTGGCTAAGTAAAGTAAATGATTTACCTATATTAGAGGGTTTCCAATCTCACTCAACCAAAATAAATCTCAATCAAAATGACGGAGTAATAATCTTTTCTAAACTAGGACTACAAACTAATATTTGGGAACCCATCTTTAGTGGCGGGACTTGCCTTGTATGTCAAATCGACAACAAGCTAGCAATAGTGGCAATCTACCGCTCTCCGTCGTACAAGTCCAACGAAGATTTTGATAATTTCAAAACTAGCCTAACTAATGTTTATGATACTATATCCGCCTGCCCAAATATAGTATTAGTGGGCGATTTAAACATAGACCTAATCAAACGTAATGAGGATAATAAATGTCTCGACTACCTTATCTTAAATGCTTCCCAAGGGTTACTGCCCACCCACGAATTTCCCACTCGCCTTGAAAAAAGCCTTGATCACATTCTTGTTAAGACTAAATTATTGACGACGACACTGGTTTTAGAGTCCCACATTACTGACCACAAGCCCATTCTTCTTGACATCATAGACGCAAACCCTGCGCGCAGTACAAGTCACTTCTCCACCCGCCTTAACCATGAAGCAATTAAGCTAGAACTGGAGAATACCGATTTTTCGAGTATATATTCGGCAGAGGACACTAATATTTCAATGAACAATCTTATAAACATTGTAAAGATGGTCATATCTAAACACACAACTCAAACTAAAATCCCTCGGCAAAAAAGAACTCTAAAACCCTGGATAACTCCTGGTCTCTTAAAATGCACTAGACACAGAGATAAGTTACACACACAATCCAAAAGAGCACCAGATAACCTAATACTTAAACTTACCTATAAACGCTACCGAAATTTTTGTAATGACCTACTCCGAAAGCTAAAGATCGCATACGAAAGAAGTGAGCTTGAGAAAGCAAGTAATAAACCTAAGTTATTATGGAAAACAATAAAGGAAATAACCAATACTACGAAAATATGCGCAAGTCCCGTTGAGTTATTAAAAATACGCAATAATCCCAAGTCGTCTGTGGATGAGGTTTGCAGTTTTTTCAGCAATGTAGGAAAAAAGCTGGCTGACAGCATCATATCCCAAAACCACACCCCATCACCTCGGTCTAACGATCAGTCTCATCCAAATGGTACAAACCCTTCTGTTGTAAACTCTCTTGCGTTCTTAGAGGTAGATGAAGCAGAAATAGAGTCGCTTATCCTACAGTTAAGGAATGACTGCGCTATTGGATGGGACGGTATATCGCCTTTCTTATTAAAAAACTGTCGTCACGCTCTGATACCGCCACTTACCTACATATACAACCGCTGTCTGCAATTGGGAGTGTTCCCGGATGCTCTTAAAAAGGCGCTAGTCCATCCCATACACAAGGGCGGGAGCAGAAACTGTGTCAATAATTATCGGCCTATATCAGTTTTACCGACACTTTCTAAGATCCTTGAAAGAATCTTAAACAATCGTCTCACGAGTTTTTTAAGAAAATATAAAATTATAGCTGATAACCAGTATGGCTTCCGAGCTGGTGTTTCAACAGAAGACGCTGTGCTAGGATTGACACAAGATGTAGCTAAAAATTTAGACAAAAAGACAAAATGTTTAGGTATATTCTTAGACCTTTCTAAGGCATTTGACACAGTTTCTGTCCCCATCCTTATCTCAAAATTGGAGCACTTAGGTGTACGTGGCGTGTCACTTGAAATCTTCAAAGATTATCTCAGAAATCGTACCCAGGCTGTTAAAATTGACTCCCACGTCAGTGAAGAGGAGTCTGTTACTTTCGGCGTCCCTCAAGGCAGCATACTAGGCCCCACCCTCTTTCTGATTTATGTCAACGACCTCTGCAATATGAACCTTCCACACACCAAGATATACACATATGCTGATGACACTGCAATCTTAGTTCGAGGACCTACTTGGGATACTATCAAATCTATGGCTGAGTCAGCAGTAGCGGAAATAATGAAATGGCTCAATTTAAATCTCCTTACTTTAAATATAGACAAAACTTGCTACATCCCTTTTGCAATCAGGAGAAAAACCGCACCATCACGCAGTTTTTCAATTACTGCCCATTCATGCTTTAACCAATCAGCCTCTTGCTGTTGTCCTGCACTCACTAGAAGTGACAGCGTAAAATATCTAGGTGTCCATATAGATGACGGACTTACGTGGAAAAAGCAACTAGACGCTGTCACGACTAGAACTCTGCGGCTAATATATATATTTAAATCCCTCCGAAACTCCGCAAATGCCGATATTTTAAAAATGGTATATTACGCACTATGTCAATCGGCCATAGGATATTGCATCCCTGTGTGGGGTGCAGCTTCGAAAGGTAACGTCCTGAGGGCAGAGAGAGCACAAAGGGCCGTACTAAAAGTAATGACAAGGAAGCCCCATAGATACCCAACGACGCAATTGTATGCAGACTGCAAAGTTCTTACAGTTCGTCAACTCTTTGTGCTTCAGTCTGTCCTAAGGATCCATCGCAGCCTTCCCCCACCTAACCCTAAAAAGCGCACAAACCTTCCCACAGGCACCCAACACAAGACCACCTTCGCTAAGCACCAGTATTACGTCATCAGCACTTACATTTACAAAAAGATCCATAAAAAAATAAATATCTTAGACCTCAACAAACACAACTTAAAACTAAAAGTAACAGAATGGCTACTTGAACAGGACTATACCGAAACGGAGACTTTGCTTACTTACATAACCTAATAAGCACATATTTACTCATTCATCTCTATGCTCACACTTACTCTTAAATTTCTGCATCCACACACACTTGCACAAACAACTCACCCACTCACTCACACACAAACCCCTACACACTTACATTCACACTCATTCATACTCACCCTTACAAACTCATACTTAATTTTAGAAACAAATGTTAATTATAACTCTTTTTTTTCCCCCTCTGAAGACAAATCGACACCGTCCACTCATAAACAAACCTCTTAGAATGTTATTGCGAAACACTGTCCCTTAAGACACAGGATAACCTAGTTTAAGGGACAGAGTTTAAATTATTGTGTACAGGTTTCTGCAAAATCTAAATTGTTTTATGTTTTTATTTTTCCTTTTCTATACCATGAAAGTATAAACTGTTAACATAAGAAATAATTATCTGTAACTTTTGGGAAATAAAGATATTTATTATTATTCTCTTTATTTATTTTCGTTACATATTTTATATATTTTTAAATATTTCTTAAAAACACATATAAAAAAAAACATTTAAAAATATAAAAAATAGTAGTCCGCCGGTGTCGGGAGCAGGGTCCAAGCTACCGGTGGTTAGGGCTCCAGAGACAGGAACCTCCTCACAATCCGAGCCGTATCAAGGAGTACTGCCTTCTGTATCAGGCCCTTGATCCAACCGCGTAACGACAGCTTCGACAGATGGTCGTCGAAGCTTTTGGCTATAAGGCCATTGGCTGTCACAACAATCGGCACAATGACAGCCGAGTCCACATTCCACATGTCGACAACCTCGTGTGCTAAGTCGAGATATTTGATTTGTTTTTCTTTCTCAGCTTTCACGAGATTCTCGTCATGCGGGATGGTGACATCGACTATCATTACGCGGCGCGCTAATCGGTCTATCACCACTATATCCGGCTTATTGGCTACAATAGTCCGGTCAGTAATGATAGACCGATCCCAGTACAACGTGACATGGTCATTTTCGAGAACTGGGTCGGGCACATACCTGTAATACGGTACCTCTGAATACACTAAGTTGTATTTCAAAGCAAGTTGCTGGTGAATAATCCTGGCTACTTGGTTATGCCTGTGCAAGTACTCGCCGTTAGCCAGACGAGAACTACATTATTATTATTATTATTATTATTATTATTATAGTTTTGTATGTAAGCTTCACGCAGGCGTACACCAAGCGTATAATGATGAATACGCGTCCGTGGACAGTAAGCCATAGTTTTATGTGTAAGCTTCACGCAGGCGTACACCAGCGTATAATGATGAATACGCGGCCGAGGACAGTAGGCCATAGTTTTATGTGTAAGCTTCACGCAGGCGTACACCAAGCGTATAATGATGAATACGCGTCCGTGGACAGTAGGCCATAGTTTTATGTGTAAGCTTCACGCAGGCGTACACCAGCGTATAATGATGAATACGCGTCCGAGGACAGTAGGCCATAGTTTTATGTGTAAGCTTCACGCAGGCGTACACCAAGCGTATAATGATGAATACGCGTCCGTGGACAGTAGGCCATAGTTTTATGTGTAAGCTTCACGCAGGCGTACACCAAGCGTATAATGATGAATACGCGTCCGTGGACAGTAGGCCATAGTTTTATGTGTAAGCTTCACGCAGGCGTACACCAAGCGTATAATGATGAAGACGCGTCTATGAAGCTACGCGTCCGTGGACAGTAGGCCATAGTTTTATGTGTAAGCTTCACGCAGGCGTACACCAAGCGTATAATGATGAATACGCGTCTATGAAGCAAGGCGTCCGTGGACAGTAGGCCTAACATACAAGAAACTCTGTCGACAAAGCGGAAACGTCGTGGCCTCGTGTCGATGCCGCTTTGTTTCTTTCTTGAGTAACTGACTAATTTCTTTTAGATGGAAGGCTTGAACCCGTCGTCTGAAGAAGTACTGAAGGCGCTGGCGGCACAAAATGTTCCACATGACAAACTTATAGATATTACTAAGATGTCTTTTACAAAAGTATGTTGTTTTATGAAGTACATAAACTTGGGTAACGTTGATATTTTACTTAATACTGTTCCTCAAAAGATGATTTAAGAGAGCTAAAGTCATCATCTTCCTGCCCTTGACCCGTGTTACATAGGGTCAGCGCTACATGTATTTTTCTTCCAGTCTGTCCTGTCACCCGCCATACTATCACTAACTTTACTCTATACTCTCTCGCTGCTACTGAATTAAAACTGGTCACCGCACCGCAAGAGTTCGCGCAAAAATATCAGACCAGGATCGCGATCGCTTTGCTCATTGCCGCACCGCACCAACGTGTGTTTGGTCATGTAAGCCAGTGTTCCGCGGCACACTAGTGTACCGTGGTAAATAGTTGGTGTGCCTTGGAAAAATACGGCATACTCTTTAAGTTAATATACAAGACGCAAGAAAAATGTAGAATCTGCCTATAGATTGGGTTCGAAATTTATCCTCACCAACATTCGTTTTTGCCACTTACTGATTTACGATCAGGAGGAAATGATGAAAGTGAAAACGGATTGCACATTAAAATTTTCAGAAATTCAGTTTTGTTTTTTTTTTATTAATATTTTGTGAAAAATGATTTTTCATTTATGGTCTACCTCCAAAATTATCAGATTTTCTAGATGTACCTTGAACACTAGTTTGTGGAACACTCGTAGACCACCGCAATAGAATTTCAATTGTTTCTTCTATTCGCACCGCATCGCTTAGCGACCGCGATCGCGTTAAATCGCCTTCGTAGGACACCGCTTAAGAACAAAAAAAAATGCACAATAACAAACAATTGCTTATGTTACTGGCAGGGCTCCACGAGTGTGATCCCATCATGCGTGCGCGCACTCTCCGCGCTCAACAACGTGCCACGAACGCACGTCGCCTACATCAAGCCCACGCCTGCACGTATGTGTATGTATGCTAGAATAGAATAGAATTTTATTTTCCAAATATGGGTAATACATAGTTCTTAAGATTACTACAAACATAAGCTGCACTGTGTGCGCTCAACAACGTGCCCCGCACGCACGTCGCCTACATCAAGTCCGGCGTGGACTAACACGAAATATTATCACGCTAATATTATAATAGCAAAAGTTTATATGTTTGTTACTTCTTTTTTTGTAATAGCACATCATCAAATAACTTCTCCTGCTCTAGGTGGAACGAGAGTTCAGTCTCTGGCGCCACTTTCAAACTTCCTCTAATATATTAATTTCTCACTTTATCCATTCTCGTCACTCTTCACATCCATCTCAACATTGTCATCTCCGCTATTTTTTTTTTAGGTTTTAAATCATCCAATGACTTCTCTCGTTCTATGGCAGAGTGGGAGGTCGTGTCAGACTTTTACTGACTAAAAACCCGTCCGTGTTTTTTCAGTTGCTCTTTTTGCGTTTGAAGACCGCGGTGACTCTTTAGAATAGTTCTTTCTATTGAGTAATTCGAGATAAAAAAAAAAACAATTACACTTTGTCAGACTCAAGCAAGACGTAACAACGTTGGCGCAGCCTCCCACAAGGTGGACCGATGACCTGGTGAGGGCCGCGGGAATGTGATGGATGCGAGACGCACAGAACTGTTTGTTTGTAGACGTCTTTCGGCTGAAATGATGATGAGACCCAGGCAACGGAAAATCTGGGAATCGAACCTCACGACTAGCAGTAACGCTTGCTACCACTAAACCAAAGAGGGAATTTGCTTTAAATAAGATATATTTAAAATAATTCCAGTGGATGAATTACCGGCTCGTCGAGGTCGTGGCATCGCCAAGAATCCGCGGAGACCCAAGATACTGCAACGAGGAGAAGTGGACTCACAAGACAACGCTGACTACCCAATCGATGGTGGCGAGGTGACTATTACTTACTTATTAGTAACTAGCTTTTGCCCGCGGCTTTGCCCGCGCACATAAAATATAGCCTATGTCACTCAGGAATAAAGCAGCTTTCTATCGGTGAAAAAATTTTAGCAATCGGACCAGTACTTTCAGAGATTACCTCCTACAAACAAAAAAAAAAACCGTGCAAGTGAAGGTCGAACTCGCGCACTGCGTACAACGTTACCTGTGAAAACAGTTTAATACCCAAATTGAGTTGCGAAGATTATTCGGAATCACAAAAAAAAAATTATGACGTAACTACAAATTTACAGTTTTCAGATTTTTTCCTATACTTGTGCTATGAGACCTTGCTTCATACCAAATTTCAGGATTCTAGGTCAACGGGAAGTACCCTATGAATTTTGATTCCCTTTTGAGAGTGTCGAAATATACATTTTTTGCGACATAAACGGCCGTATTTTTTTTTTTCTTTAACTTTGAAGTTTGATTTTTTTACAGCTTTAAGGGACCGCAGACCTGAGTATATGGTTGTAATTTCAACTAGATACCTCCACGCGTTCCCGAGATAAAGGGTCTTTACAGACAGACAGACTGACAACAAAGTGATCCTATAAGGGTTCCGTTTTTTCCTTTTGAGGTACGGAACCCTATAAACAGACCACAATGGCTGGTTTATTACCAAATAATTATGAAATGTCATTGTAGTTTTTTTTTCCACATAATCGTCAGTAACGGTTACACCCGCGTCTTGGGTTACTGCTCCGAGTATTGGCCGTAGCGTGATGCTAAATGTCCAACACTAAAATTATTTTTTAATTCTGACTAGTAGTTCCTGAGATTAGCGCGTTCAACCAAATAAACAAATAGAGTATTCATCTATAAGCCTCAAATATGCTAGGGGACAAATTGTTCCCCAACATGACGCGCAACGTTGTGAAATGGTGCAACAACATGTCCCGCGTCACATGAATGCGTTGTAAAGTGTAGGGGGGCAAGTTAGGGGATACTGAGAAACGTTCCGTAGATTGAGCATTGCGCGTCATGTTGGGGGACATTTTGTCCTCTAATGTATCTGAGGCTTTGTAATATTACTAGCTCAAATAAAAATGCTTTTATACTAACAACAACTTAAAAACGTTTTTATATTTAAAAACCGATGTTAATTATATCAGTCTTTCGACTAAACAAATCATAATTGAAATAACAAAAAGCCAACGTCACGCGGTGTTCCCAGGCGGTCACCCATCCAAGTACTGACCGCGCCCGATGTTGCTTAACTTCGGTGATCGGACGAGAACCGGTGTATTCAACGTAGTATGGACGTTGGCGATAGCAGTGATGAAATTACCGAACTGTATCCCCATAGGGGCAGACAGTAATTATGGCACGTTCATTCGATCAAAGCTTGTAAGTAAAACAGTCAGGTGCAGTTGGTGACATCCAATTCTTATATTTTTTTATTGTACACAATTTTTACAAATAATTAAAATAGGACAGCTGATGTGCACAGGCTAGCTTAACCCACAAAGCAAACCTTAGGTATTATATATTTATAGAGAAATTTTACACATGAGGATAACTAATATAAGTGCACAAAAAACTTAAACTAACATAAATTAAGTCATACTTAAAACAAAAAATAAACTACATAAATGTGTGCACAGCACACAATACATAAACATACAATATACATATTTATGGGTCATGTTGACAGGAAATGTTCCCTAATTCTTCCCCTGAAAACCTCCGAGGGCTAGCCCTTAATGTGTGTGGAAGACAATTCCAAAGGCGCACAGCTCTAACAGTGAAAGATCCACTGTACCGACTAGAGGAATGGGGAGGGAAACGAAGAAGTGAGGATGATGAGCGACAAGGCTTTCCTCTCGGAACAAGATACTCAAAGCGTTCACATAGATACAAGGGGGAATTGGGATTACAATCTTGATGCGACCAACGAACGCAATAGAAAGGACAAAACCCAAAAAAAACAAATCTCATTTTAAAAAGGTAGAAATTTTAAGTTTTATTTATGTGCCATGTTGACAGGAAATATTCCCTAAATCTTCCCCTGAAAACCTGTAAGGGGCTAGCCTTAATGTGTGTGGAAGACAATCCCAAAGGTGCACAGCTCTAACAGTGAGCAGGTTACACTTCCACCGTATGCTCTACTGTGTCCTCCGGGCAGTCCACTTAATGGTGACACCCGGGTGTTTCTTCCGCCTGAATCTGATACAGGAACTTCCCGAACTTGCCATGTCCGGTGAGGACCTGCGTCATGCGAAAGGTGAACACGCCGTGTTGCCGCTTCACTCCAAAAAGAGAGAACTTACCGCCGCGATTATGATGTGCCCAATACAAGGGGGAATAGAATAAACTTTATTTACATAAAAAACTAACACAACTTATACATAAATTTAAATCTATGGATACAATGGCGGTCTTATCGCTGACAGCGATATCTACCAGACAACCTTAGGATGGGCAGTTGGGAATACAATCTTGGATTGAACTAAAATAAATGCCGCCAACAATTGCAATAGAAAGAACAAAACCCCAAAAAAACAAATAACTAATTCTAAAAAAGTAGATAACAACATAATTATACAAAAATTTTAAGTTAAAAAAATATCTTAAAATTTCAAAAAGCCAACGTCACGCGGTGTTCCCAAGCGGTCACCCATCCAAGTACTGACCGCGCCCGATGTTGCTTAACTTCGGTGATCGGACGAGAACCGGTGTATTCAACGTAGTATGGACGTTGGCGATGGCATGGGTGAAATTACAGAACCGTATCCCCATAGCGGCAAACAGCAAATAATGGAACGTTCATTCAGTCAAAGCATCGATATATATGTACTACGCACTAGATTACGCGTGCCGTACACTCACTTCAACCGACTCAGGTGCAGTGTCTTAAATGCACCTTGATATTGATGACATTAGTACAGTTTTGACGTTCATGCAGTGTGAGAGCAGCGCTTATAAATTCAAATTAAAGTGAATCTGGACGTAAATAATAATTCTGTAGTAATTTAAGTAAAATTACTGGTTGTCCAAGCAATATAATAGCTTCTAATATCGTAATAGTATGTTAGAAAACATATTATTTTATTTAAAAGCCTTCCCATTTTACAATCATAGACTAAAACATGCAGATGTTCACTCCAACAAAAACCAGATTTTTACCTACAACTGGTTTAGTGAACACAGACTTGCATGGTGTTTTATTCCCTGATTGTTTTTTGAATATTTTATTTAATGTTATTTCTTTTTTGTATAAATGATATCAATTAATTCCGTCAAATTCAAAAATTATGACGACGTGTGTTTTTTGATACTGTAAAAACTCAGCAAGATATGTCAGCAAATCATGGGGTATCAGTTTTCATCGGTAAGTTTTGTCGTTAGGTTTTTTTTTTAGGTGCGAAAATCATCTTATGACAAATCTCGCTCTTCGGCGGAGCGGAAAATAGTGTCAGACTTTTACTGACTAAAAACCCACTCCTGTTCCTTCTTTGCCTTCGTCCCAGGGCCCCGGGTTTCACTTTCACACTACCTAACGACCGATGAAAACTGAAATCATGGGGTATCAGTTTTCATCGGTCGTTAGGTAAGCATTCTGTCATTCGTTAGCACTTAGGTATTACGTACCTACCTAGATATCACGTGCAGATTAGTATACAAATATACATTAGGTTCAGTTGAATTTGTAGTCATATGTGTGATATTGCATTACTGATATTGAGATTTCGTCCTTCATACACTAAATTATATTCTAGATATGTTCACACTAGTCAGCCGAAAAGGGAAGAATGGATAAAAATTCTTCAAGAGGATAGAAGTGAAAACACGTGGCTTTCTACAAAATATTCGTTTATCTGCTCTGCACACTTTCAAGCTGATGATATTTAAGTTGAAAAAGATTTAAAAAAGTTTTAGCTGCAAAAAAAGTTATAAAATTACAACAAAAAAATAAATATCTCCGAAAAAAAAAACTGAATCTTTAACTGGAATTGTTAAACATTTTAAAGATAAATTTACCGTTGTTGTTTGTTTTGTTACTAGATATTAGCGGCTCAGTCCTGATCTTCATTCACTCAGGATAACTGTTCTTCAGAATGATGATTACATTACAATAAAGGGTTTCAATATAATACGCGATTTTGAATTCACTTATTAAAATAGTAGAACGTGATTTTTTCATTTACACTAACAAGGAGTATTATTAAATTTTGAAATAGAGTGTTATTGTAATGAATTGTAGGCAAAAAGCTGTGTCACTTCTGCGGTATAAAAATCTATATGGATAACATGACATTACACTAAGTTGAACGAAACGCGTAAGTGTCACGAAATTCATGGCGCTTAAGACATTTTTGTCGTGAAAAAGTATCCTCTAAAAGCTATTTAGGCGCTGTATGTTTTAATATTTTTGTTAGACGACATAATGCCAATCTAGCGCTGCAGCGAACTTTTGTTGTAATTTTTCAGTATTTTGACAAATATTTTCCATGAACGTGCTTGTCTATCGCTAGAATATAAGTCGATGAGTCAAAGCAAGTCACTTTTGAAGCAATCAGGTGCAGCCATGAAGCAAGTACAAAGAGGAGATGTTATAATTAGATTTCCCTAAGAAACAACGCGTGACACTTTGCGGGGTACGGGGGTGTTAGACTCCGCCCATTTCTTTATTTGCCATCTGCCAGTCAATAGCAAAACTACTTGCTCGTTCTGTCGATTTTATTTTGTAGTTACGTAACTATCTCACACTAGATGTCACTAAGTACAGGATGCAACAGGGTCGTACTCAGAATTACCAGGGAGTTCTGTGTTCTTTTTAATTAATTTTGCAATTATACGACGTCATACACTAAATATCTGCATAATTAAAATCTTTAAATTCAACAACATTCCGCTGCGCGTACGCACACAAAAAATAAATAAATATGTAACACATTTTAAAAAAGTAGATAACAACATAATTAAACAAAAAAATTAAGTTAAATGATGAAAATATGTTAAAACAGAAAAAAGCCAACGTCACGTGGTGTTCCCAGGCGGTCACCCATCCAAGTACTGACCGCGCCCGATGTTGCTTAACTTCGGTGATCGGACGAGAATTGACGGTGTATTCAACGTAGTATGGACGTTGGCGATGGCTATGATGAAATTACAGAACTTTATCCCCACTCAGACCAACGAAAAATCTGAGTATCCCCATGGGGGCAGACAGCAATTATGGATGCAAGCAAAGCAGTCAGGTGCAGTTGGTGACATCCAATTCTTATATTTTTTATTGTACACAACTTTTACAAATAATAAAAAAAATAAAAATATTTAAAGAAAAACAAAAAACCCGACTGCGTCGAAACTAATTTAAAAATACGTGAAAAAATTAACTTAAATAAAAACTAAAAAGAAACAAACAGGCCCAGTAGTTTAGAATTCTGTTATGTACTACTAAATAACTACACAATTTAAATAGTTTTATAATCGATACACACATAAAACAAATCATACATTCTAATGCAGAACAGAACGACTCACAGTCGGGGCCCCTTGGGAAGATTTGATTGGTAAAATTTGAATGGGCCCCGACTGTGAGTCGGTCTGTTGACAGGGGACAGTATCTGAGGCTTTGTAATATTACTAGCTCAAATAAAAATGCTTTTTATACTAACTTAAAAACGTTTTTATATTTAAAAACTGATGTTAATTATATCACAGTCTTTTCGACTAAACAAATCATAATTGAAATAACAAAAAGCCAACGTCACGCGGTGTTCCCAGGCGGTCACCCATCCAAGTACTGACCGCGCCCGATGTTGCTTAACTTCGGTGATCGGACGAGAACCGGTGTATTCAACGTAGTATGGACGTTGGCGATGGCAATTTTTATTTTTATTTTTATTTTATTAAATAGGAGCAACAAACAGTCACATTATAAACATCTTACAACTAATTATAATAAAGACAAGTTTTGGCAATAATGCAACCCACAACGTTGCCCACGGGTAGACAAAATGTATAAAAACTATTATAATAATAATAATCGCTAGGGGTGTTAGTAAAAGTACATGCAGTTAGTAATAATATTATAGGGACAGTAAATAAAAGAATTGAGATTAGAGAAAAATTCTCAAGGACAATACACAAGGACATTATTTGAACAAAGAGCTACAGATAAGTCTTTTAAATTCATCTGTAGCTCTTTGTTCAAATAATGTCCTTGTGTATTGCAATGGCAATGATGAAATTACAGAACTGTATCCCCATAGGGGCAGACAGCAAATAATGGAACATTCATTCAGTCAAAGCAAGTCTTTTTTGAAGCAATCAGGTGCAGCTGGTGACATCCAATTCTTATATTTTTTTATTGTAAGTACACAAATTTTACAAATAATAAAAAAAGACCGCTGATGTACACAGACGAGCTTAAATCACAATTGGGTTTTCTTACAGAAAACCTTAGGTATTATTTATTTAAAGAGAAATTTTACACCTAAGGATAACTAATATATAAATGCACAACAAAACTTAAACTTACAGAAATTAAGTCATACTTAAAACAAAAAATAAACTACATAAATGTGTGCACAGCACACAATACATAAACATACGATACGATATACATATTTATGGTTCATGTTGACGAGAGGTAGCCCTTAATGTGTGTGGAAGAGAATTCCAAAGGCGCACAGCTCTAACAGTGAAAGATCCATTGTACCTACTAGAGGAATGGGGAGGGAAACGAAGAAGTGAGGATGATGAGCGACAAGGCTTTCCTCTCGGAACAAGATACTCAAAGCGTTCACATAGATACAAGGGGGAATTGGGATTACAATCTTGGATTGAACTAAAATAAATGCGACCAACGATCGCAATAGAAAGAACAAAACCCCAAAAAAGCAAATAAATAACTCATTTTAAAGAAGTAGATAACAACATAATTAAACAAAAAATTAAGTTAAATAATGTGATAAAAAATATGTTAAAACAGCAAAAAGCCAACGTCACGCGGTGTTCCCAGGCGGTCACCCATCCAAGTACTGACCGCGCCCGATGTTGCTTAACTTCGGTGATCGGACGAGAACCGGTGTATTCAACGTAGTATGGACGTTGGCGATGGCTATGATGAAATTACAGAACTTTATCCCCACTCAGACCAACGAAAAATCTGAGTATCCCCATGGGGGCAGACAGCAATTATGGATGCAAGCAAAGCAGTCAGGTGCAGTTGGTGACATCCAATTCTTATATTTTTTATTGTACACAACTTTTACAAATAATAAAAAAATAAAAATATTTAAAGAAAAACAAAAAACCCGACTGCGTCGAAACTAATTTAAAAATACGTGAAAAAATTAACTTAAATAAAAACTAAAAAGAAACAAACAGGCCCAGTAGTTTAGAATTCTGTTATGTACTACTAAATAACTACACAATTTAAATAGTTTTATAATCGATACACACATAAAACAAATCATACATTCTAATGCAGAACAGAACGACTCACAGTCGGGGCCCCTTGGGAAGATTTGATTGGTAAAATTTGAATGGGCCCCGACTGTGAGTCGGTCTGTTGACAGGGGACATTTTTTCCTTTAATGTATCTGAGGCTTTGTAATATTACTAGCTCAAATAAAAATGCTTTTTATACTAACTTAAAAACGTTTTTATATTTAAAAACTGATGTTAATTATATCACAGTCTTTCGACTAAACAAATCATAATTGAAATAACAAAAAGCCAACGTCACGCGGTGTTCCCAGGCGGTCACCCATCCAAGTACTGACCGCGCCCGATGTTGCTTAACTTCGGTGATCGGACGAGAACCGGTGTATTCAACGTAGTATGGACGTTGGCGATGGCAATGATGAAATTACAGAACTGTATCCCCATAGGGGCAGACAGCAAATAATGGAACATTCATTCAGTCAAAGCAAGTCTTTTTTGAAGCAATCAGGTGCAGCTGGTGACATCCAATTCTTATATTTTTTTATTGTAAGTACACAAATTTTACAAATAATAAAAAAAGACCGCTGATGTACACAGACGAGCTTAACTCACAATTGGGTTTTCTTACAGAAAACCTTAGGTATTATTTATTTAAAGAGAAATTTTACACCTAAGGATAACTAATATATAAATGCACAACAAAACTTAAACTTACAGAAATTAAGTCATACTTAAAACAAAAAATAAACTACATAAATGTGTGCACAGCACACAATACATAAACATATGATATACATATTTATGGTTCATGTTGACGAGAGGTAGCCCTTAATGTGTGTGGAAGAGAATTCCAAAGGCGCACAGCTCTAACAGTGAACGATCCACTGTTCCGACTAGAGGAATGGGGAGGGAAACGAAGAAGTGAGGATGATGAGCGACAAGGCTTTCCTCTCGGAACAAGATACTCAAAGCGTTCACATAGATACAAGGGGGAATTGGGATTACAATCTTGGATTTAACTAAAATAAATGCGACCAACGATCGCAATAGAAAGAACAAAACCCCAAAAAAACAAATAAATAACTCATTTTAAAAAAGTAGATAAGTAACAACATAATTATACAAAAATTTTAAGTTAAAAGCTTGTCGAAAAAAATACTGTTACAATAACAAAAAGCCAACGTCACGCGGTGTTCCCAGGCGGTCACCCATCCAAGTACTGACCGCGCCCGATGTTGCTTAACTTCGGTGATCGGACGAGAACCGGTGTATTCAACGTAGTATGGACGTTGGCGACGGTAATAATGAAATTACCGAACTGTATCCCCACTCAGACCAACAAAAAAATCTGAGTATCCCCATGGGGGCAGACAGCAATTATGGATGCAAGCAAAGCAGTCAGGTGCAGTTGGTGACATCCAACTCTTATATTTTTTATTTTACACAACTTTTACAAATAATAAAAATAGGACAGCTAATGTACACAGGCGAGCTTAACCCACAATTGGGTTTTCTTACAACAAACCTTAGGTATCATATATTTATAGAGAAATTTTACACATGAGGATAACTAATATAATTGCACAAAAAACTTAAACAAATATGTAATAAGTCATATTTAAAACAAAAAATAAACTACAAAAATGTGTGCTATGCACACATTTGTGTAGTTTACACACAATACCTGAACATAGTATATTATTATGATATAATAAATAAAACCTATAGATACATATCGTCACTTAGCTAACAACACCGTTGTGTTGAGAGGCCAGCCGACTTGCACGCTATCACTACTTTTCGAATTATGGCTTCTGATTGGCTGAAATCTATATCATTGGTCACAAATGGTTTTTTTTTTCGGTGGGAAAATCATCTTATGACATCCCCCGCCTTGGGCGGGGCGGGAGATAGTGTCAGACTTTTACTGACTAAAAACCCACTCCTGTTCCTTCGTTGCCTTTCGTACCAGGGCCGAGTCTTCCTTTCAGAATCAGACCCTTGGCCCCAGTAGGCTTCGACCCTGCTAGGCCCCTACAGTTGCTGACATCTCCTTAAGGCGCGCGTGGAACAGCTCGCGCCGTCGACGACTTGGGCTCGGTCCGGACGGTTACCGGACGGTCGGACGGCGAGCCACCCATTGCTCGCCGACCGCAAGCCTGCGCCTACGGTGGCCGGAAATCTGAATCGGAAACCCGGCGGCGGTTGGGGTGTGAGGACCGTTGCCTCACGCGATCGGCTGCCTCCTTTGCTAGCATTACTGCGTCACAGAAGGAGGCGACCGCCTGCCACTCCTCCTCGCTCCGGACCATGGCCTGCACGAAGGCCCGGCGCGAGAGATCGCCGCCGCCGATCGCCCCCACGAGGACACGGCGTTGCTCTGCCCAAACGGGGCACACCTCCACCGTGTACTCGCCGTGTCCTATGTGACCAATGGTTAGACGCGCAATGAGCAGCTCCATCTAAAGGCATACAAATGTGAAAACCGCCAATTTTCGACTTGAGCGGTGTTGTAAGCTAAGGGACGATATTTATGTGCCATGTTGACAGGAAATGTTCCCTAATTCTTCCCCTGAAAACCTCTAAGGGGCTAGCCCTTAATGTGTGTGGAAGAGAATTCCAAAGGCGCACAGCTCTAACAGTGAACGATCCACTGTTCCGACTAGAGGAATGGGGAGGGAAACGAAGAAGTGAGGATGATGAGCGACAAGGCTTTCCTCTCGGAACAAGATACTCAAAGCATTCACATAGATACAAGGGGGAATTGGGATTACAATCCTGGATTGAACTAAAATAAATGCGACCAACGATCTCAATAGAAAGAACAAAACCCAAAAAAACAAATAAATATGCAACACATTTTAAAAAAGTAGATAACAACATAATTATACAAAAAATTAAGTTAAATAAAAGCCTGCAATGTGATAAAAATATGTTCAAAAAGCCAACGTCACGCGGTGTTCCCAGGCGGTCACCCATCCAAGTACTGACCGCGCCCGATGTTGCTTAACTTCGGTGATCGGACGAGAACCGGTGTATTCAACGTAGTATGGACGTTGGCGATGGCAAGGATGAAATTACCGAACTGTATCCCCATGGGGGCAGACAGCTAATAATGGAACAATCATTCAGTCAAAGCAAGTCATTTTTGAAGCAATCAGGTGCAGTTGGTGACATCCAATTCTGATATTTTTTATCGTACACAACTTTTACAAATAATAAAAATAACACAACTGATGTACACAGGCGAGCTTAACCCATAATTGGGTTTTCTTACAGTAAACCTTAGGTATTATATATTTAAAGAGAAATTTTATTCCTAAGGATAACTAATATATAAATGCACAACAAAACTTATAAATAAAATAAAAATAAAAAGCCTTTTATTTCCTAAAATTGTGCCAAATTACAATAAAATCAATTCAATAAGATGTTCACGTTTTCAATTTAGTTTTAGATTATACTCGTATAAATTGATTATTAATTACAATCACTAATAACTGATAAACTAACATTTAACAGTTGATAATTAATAATAATAATAATTGATGAATTCTATTAACAATAATTGATGAACCATAATAATAATAATTGATAACAATTGATAATTGATCAACAATTAATAATAATAATAATAGCAAACCGGTAGTGCTTGACACTAACGATCGCAGGGAAGTATGGCAGAGCGAGGAACTTCACGGACGCTTTTTCCGGGCCCTTCACGGGCCCGATGTAGACCAATTGGAGTCCGTAGCGTGGCTGCGTTTCGGTGACCTCTTTGGGGAAACCGAAGGTTTTGTCTGTGCAATTATGGACGAAGTTATCATGACGAATAACTACCGGAGATTTATTGTAAAGGACGGCACGGTTGACATATGTCGGGGGCATGTCACCGTCCGGGAGAATCAATTCGTCTCATTATCTCTGGTTGTTCTCGTCTAGCTAACGGAGAGTACTTGCATAGACACAACCTTGTAGCCAGGATTATCCATCAGCAACTTGCTCTGAAATACTCTCTTGTAGAATCGGAAGTGCCGTACTATAGGTACGATGCCGATCCAGTTCTTGATAATGGTCATATCACTTTGTACTGGGATCGGTCCATCATCACTGACAGGACTATTGTAGCCAATAAGCCTGATATAGTGGTGGTGGAACGAAGCGAGAGGCGTGCAATGATTGTTGACATATATGTATGTTATTATTATTATTTTTTAAGTTATGTGTCATGTTTGTGCAAATAAACTGTTTTTCTTTCTTCTTCTTTCTTTCTTTTCTATATCCGTTCCGCATGACTAGAACCTCGTGAAAGCTGAGAAAGTTAAACAAATCAAGTATATTGACTTGGCTCGCGAAGTTGTCGACATGTGGGATGTGGACTCGGCGATCATTGTACCGATAGTCGTGTCGGGCAATGGCTTATGAGCCAAGAGCCTCGACCAACACCTTAGGAGGCTCGCGTTAGGCGACTGGATCAAGGGCTTGATTCAGAAAGCGGTACTCCTGGACACGGCTCGTATTGTTAGGAGGTTCCTTTCTCAGGAGCCCTGACCGCCGGTAGCTTGGACCCTGTTCCCGATACCGGTGGGACACTATTTTTTATATTTTTAAATGTTTTTTTATTTTTTTTATTGAAATATTTAAAAATATAATTTGTATGATAAAATGATGAATAAACGAAATAATAATAATAATAGGTAATTAATATTTGACAACCAATAATTCATAATAATAATTGATAAGAGAATCAATTTGTCACATTATCTCTGGTTGTTCTCGTCTAGCTAACGGAGAAAACTTGCATAGACACAACCTTGTAGCCAGGATTATCCATCAGCAACTTGCTCTGAAATATTCTCTTGTGGAATCTGAAGTGCCGTACTATAGGTACGAGCCCGATCCAGTTCTTGATAATGGTCATATCACTTTGTACTGGGATCGGTCCATCATCACTGACAGGACTATTGTAAATGATAAATGATATTTATTTTTTAAATAGGTTTAAAAAACACTTACACGTCAATTTTTTTTTTTTCGTCATTTTTAAACTAGATGAGGCCGGTGTTTCCTAGCTGACTACCCTGAGAAGAAACACCGAAACAAACTCAGGGGTCAAAGTCTCTTTTAAAGTCCATACAGTAAATATGTAATGGTCAAATCACATAGCCAATAAGCCTAATATAATGGTGGTGGACCGAAGCGAGAGGCGTGCAATGGTTGTTGACATATTTTTTATATTTTTAAATGTTTTTTTTTGTATGATTTTGTTTAAAAAAATATTTAAAAATGTAATTTATATGGTGTTTACAATGAATAAAGAGAATAATTGATAATAATAATTAATAAATTGATGTTTTTTGTTAATAATTTATATTTATAGATTTGCTCTAGGAACCCCTCTCAGGTGAAGGCCTCTTCCAAGGATTTCCATCTCTCACGATCTTGGGCTATCTGTTGCCATTGCGGTCCAGCTATTTTTCTGATGTCATCTTCCCAGCGTGCGTAGGGTCTACCTTTATGACGTTTGCCTAAAGGTCCCCGCCACGATTTTACTGTTTTTGACCATCGGTTGTCCTTAAGTCGCGCCACATGTCCGGCCCATTTCCACTTTAATTTTTTGCTTGGTTTAGAGCGTCAATTGTTTTTGTTTTTGATCTTATATCTGCGTGTCTTATTTTTTGCACCCTTTTAACCTTTCGACGTGGGAAGCGAACTGTTCAACATACTACGCTCCATATCCCTTTGACATGTGACTATTTTGTTTTTTGTTCTGTTGGTAAACTTCCAGGTTTGGCAAGCATATGTTAAACATAGGATAAGACAAGAGTCCAGAACTTTCTTTTTTAGCTTTATGGGCATATCGCTTTTAAATACCTCTTTGAAGCTCCAGTGTTTTGACCATGTGTTTTTGACTCTTCTCTCTACTTCTAACTCATTACTGTCTCTATTAAAACCAATTTGTTTCCCTAAGTACGTATATTGTTCCACATATTCTAATGTTTCACAACCTATCTTTATGTCTGTTTTAACGTGGTTGGACATAGTTTTGGTTTTAGAGATGTTCATTTCGAGTCCTACTGTTCAACTAGCTTTGTGAAGAGCATCAATCATCTGTTGGAGTTGAGAGCTCGATTCAGAAAACAAAACCAGGTCGTCTGTAAATCTGAGGTGACTGAGGTATTTTCCTTTGATATACCTTTATTTTTCCAGTCTAGATGCATTATGTATTCTAGTATTGCAATAAAGATTTTGGGGGCCAGAGGGTCCCCTTGCCGTACACCTCTTTAGACTGGGAAGCTTGGGCCAATGGTTTCTAGTTTAACTCTACTAGTACATCCGCTGTAAATAACAACAAAACTTAAAGTTACATAAATTTAAAAAAATAAATAACTTAAGTACATAAATTAAGTCATACTTAAAACAAAAAATAAACTACATAAATGTGTGCACAGCACACAATACATAAACATACTACTTATATACATATTTATGGGTCATGTTGACAGGAAATGTTATTAATAATTCTTTTCCTAATTCTTTCCCTGAAACCTCCAAAATAATGTTACAATAACAAAAAGCTAACGTCACGCGGTGTTCCCAGGCGGTCACCCATCCAAGTACTGACCGCGCCCGATGTTGCTTAACTTCGGTGATCGGACGAGAACCGGTGTATTCAACGTAGTATGGACGTTGGCGATGGCAAGGATGAAATTACAGAACTGTATCCCCATGGGGGCAGACAGCAAATAAAGTTAATTCAGTCAAAGCAAGTCACTTTTGAAGCAATCAGGTGCAGTTGGTGACATCCAATTCTTATATTTTTTATTGTAAGTACCTACACAAATTTTATAAATAATAAAAAAAAGACAGCTGATGTAAACAGACGGTTTCTTACAGTAAACCTTAGGTATTATTTATTTAAAGAGAAATTTTACACCAAAGGATAACTAATATACAGGGTTTGGAAATTTTACACCTAAGGATAAATAATTTATAAATGCACAACAAAACTTAAACTACATAAATGTGTGCACAGCACACAATACATAAATATACTATACGATGTAATAAATTGCTGTAATAATGATGTAATAAGTACATCAGCATCAACCAGTGAGGAAGATAATTCCTGGTTAAAGTTTGAGTACTGTGCACCGAGGAGAGGAAAGCTGGTAAACTTATACTTGAAATTTTGCGGACGCCGAGGCCATCTAGCCGGATAAGAAGAGTGGCTTGCTCGGTCGTCCAAGGCAAAGTGATTTGCTCCCACTAAATGACTGTTGCATTATTTGCTCTCTGCCCCTATGGGGATACAGTTCTGTAATTTCATCCTTGCCATCGCCAACGTCCATACTACGTTGAATACACCGCTTCTCGTCCGATCACCGAAGTTAAGCAACATCGGGCGCGGTCAGTACTTGGATGGGTGACCGCCTGGGAACACCGCGTGACGTTGGCTTTTTGCTGCAATTTTAAGATATTTTTTATGACAAGCTTTTATTTAACTTAATAAGTAGTTTATTTTTTGTTTTAAGTATGACTTAATTTATATAGGTATAGAGTGTTTGGTGCATCGTGTGCCAAATTGAAATGGTCGACGGGAGGGGTCATCTGATATCCTTTCAGACCCCTAAACACTTCTCATGCCCTGTGGATTTTTTTTCATCGACTTTTTATTGTTTTATGAAAATAAGGCCCAAATTTTTCATTCAAATACAAATTTAAAAAAATGTATAAGGCGTAGACTCTGAATTTTAATTTTATTTAGATGTGTATTGTATTAGAGTACTTTTAAATTTAAAATTAGTGACATTAGCTATCTAGTTTTTTTTTTTTAAATTTACTTGAAAAGTTTTGGACTTGAATTAAAGCTGCCCATGTTACAGCTATTTACTTGGCGATAAAAAAAAACCAAAAGCGACCGGTTTCTTCCAACTTACTCAAAAATTCTCTAGTTTATCCTCTTGCTAGTGATGTGCCACATGCCATAAAAATCTTTTTGTAACTTTGTGAATTCGCTAGAATTGTGAATCGAGTCACATAAGACTAATATTCAAAATTATGATTTAAAAAATATTTTTGCTTAAATGATACCTGAAAAACCTATTAAAAATGTTATCTCACTCTTATAAGGTAAAATCTGTCTCGTATCTCTCTCTCTTCGTGGGTTTTACTAGAACTAAAAAAAAAAGATATTGCATTTTTAACATTTATTTCATAATTTTTACAAATCCTGCTCAAATTGTTGGTCTCTGTTGTGAATGCAGGCCCAACATCTGTTTGGTATTTCGACAGTTGTTGTACGAAGCCGTATTTCCTCCTTATGGAACGTTATTTGCTGTCTGCCCCTATGGGGATACAGTTCTGTAATTTCATCATTGCTATCGCCAACGTCCATACTACGTTGAATACACCGGTTCTCGTCCGATCACCGAAGTTAAGCAACATCGGGCGCGGTCAGTACTTGGATGGGTGACCGCCTGGGAACACCGCGTGACGTTGGCTTTTTGTTATTGTAAAATTATTTTTCTTGGAATTTTTCAAATGTTGGGTGTTTTTTCAATCTCGTTAGGGGAACACCGCTGCACCGGCGTGGATTCTAACCTGAGGTACATTTTTATTATTTTTTGTACAACATTATTTAATATATTTTTTATTTAACTTGTAATGTTTTTAAATGTATGTTTGTTTGGTCAAATCTTGCAAATTAATTTAAAAATAGTTACTCCTAGTCGATTGTACTGAATTATTGCAAACATGTCCGGTTTGGATGACAATGTATGGTTAGCTAAGTGACGTCATTCTAAATTCAATATGGTGGATCAGTTATTTATTTATGCACCCCATGCTAAGTATATTAATTCCATAGAATTAATCTCATCCAATATTATGACTTGTGTGATTTGGCCGTGTCGCGAGTTGGACGTCATTAGCATTTGAACGATATAGGGGGAAAAGGGTCAGTGTCAAATGTGATTCATTGTAAGAAAAAAAATTAACTTTATTTACTTTGTAACCTTATTTATTAAACACTTCATAAAAAAATATATAGCTTGCTATAATAATAAAATAATAATAATAATAATTTATTAAGAAAAATTAGGTTACAGGGAGTGGGTAGTTCTATAAAATTTTGTTTTAATTATTTAATTAACAAAGCATGGTTTCCTAAGACCTCCTGCACTAGGCGAGGCCTGTCCCGCAGGAAGCTTACAAGTTTTTATGAGTTACAAATTATAATGATAATGCAGTGTGTCTCTTATAAGTAACATTGCAAAAATACTACTAGAATACTATCTAAATTATTAAAATACAAGCTTACGAGGTTTTATACATTACTAAATACTATTATAGAACTAGCTTTTGCCCGCGGCTTCGCTCCCGTCAACTGACTACTCTACCCTACTCTACCCTACTCTACCCTACTCTACTCTACCCTACTTAAAAACCATCCTTGAACTTCAACGAACGTTTTAAAAAAAGAATTGGCCAAATTGGTCCAGGCGTTGTTGAGTTATGCGCTTACCAACACATTTTGCGATTCATTTTTATATTATAGATATATATAGGTAACGAAAAAACTTAGAACTAATGGCATTTAATGCTTATAATTTATTTTAAAACTATGAGATCATTTCTTATCATAATAACTGTCGTATAAAATGTTCTGTGCGTCCAATCTATCAATTGTTTGGTTATTTTAGTTTTTACGTCACGAAGCGATAAGTTATTTTTATTTATAACTAAGAATTTTGGTGAAATTATTGTAAACAAGTGTTTTCATGTAAGTACTGAACCTTTTGGCGAATTCTGTTTTGATGGGAATGATGGGTAGCTTTAACACACGCTTCCTTACCATTTCCTCGTAGAATATGTAAGAATATTAATTAACATAGATTTATTATTTCTTTTGTTCTTACTGTATATTATTATTATTACCATAGTTAATGGAATTGATTTTAGTTCAATCTGCGATTGAATGCCGCCAACTGCACCTGACTGCTTGAAAAGTAACTTGCTGTGATAAAATGAGCATAAGTTTCTGTTTATCCCCGAGAA
Source organism: Mythimna impura (assembly GCA_905147345.3). Classification (NCBI taxonomy): domain Eukaryota; kingdom Metazoa; phylum Arthropoda; class Insecta; order Lepidoptera; family Noctuidae; genus Mythimna; species Mythimna impura. The sequence goes on along the minus strand of LR990369.1, from coordinate 5,881,917 downwards.
GATACAGTTCGCTAATTCCAACATAGCTGTCGCCAACGTCCATACTAGGTTGAATACACCGGTTCTCGTCCGATCACCGAAGTTAAGGTGATTGCTACGGGTTGTTCGTGGCCGTTTTCCCGCTAGATGGCGCTGAAGTCAACATTTTCCGTTTTATTTTGTTTTGAGTGTAATTGGAACAATATTAAGTCACAGAAATAGTAGAGCGGAAATCGGACATTCCACTTTATCGAAATAAGTCAAATTATAGCCTCAAAACCCATCTAATTCGCCATAATTCGAAAAACTAATATCAAACTCTGCTTATAGTATCGTTTACACACACATAGACATGAGCGACTACTTTAAAATCAAAGCATTCAGCGAAATTAACCACTAGATGGCGTGCATTTAAGTTATCAGGCTGGATTCTGTAGAAATTATAATAATTATGTCTGAGGAGTACCTGTAACGATTATATTATAAAAATAAAAGGTGGTATTTCAGGTGTAAATTATTTAATTGACTTATTATTTTGGGAATCAAATAAATGTCAAGAATGCAATGTAAAACGGTTTTATTTTATTACCTTATACATTATTTATAAGAACATATATACCAACAGTTATTACAAGTATTTATAGTGACATCAATGCTTGATACATGACCATTTACTAAAAAACAATCTTTTTCAAAATATTTAGTCCCAATGCAAATTTGAAGTAATTCAAGTTACATTATTTACAACAATTACACACCAGTACAAGACAAACTCAAGAAACTATAATTCATAACAAGACAACAAATTTAAAACACAAATTAGAATAAGAGATTGCAACCAAGAAGGTGGAAAAATGTTTGATAGTATCTAAGCATCCATAATCACATATTTTTTTAGTAAAACCTAAACATAACTAACAAATGGAACTAACAAATGGAACATATCTGCTAAAGTATTGTTTTAATTGTAAAGGATATAAAAAAGCAACAAATTTGTTTTAATTCACTCTATGATTGTAAACATTGATAATATAGATTCTAAACATACTACTATAAAATTACAATTAAAATAAAAAAAAAATCATCCGGCATGTTGTTTTCACTCTTCCTAAAGTTCTTGTCCGGAAACCACCGCTACACAGCTGCTGCGAAAGAAAATGACTGCTTAGTATATTTTATGTGTAACTTTTGATGTTGAAGAAAAATTTCCCACAAGAAAAAATATAATATAGATTGAAATTTATGGAAATTATGAAGTAAATCAATAAAAAAAAAAAATTGTACCTTTCATATCTATACATTTCGCATTTTTTTGAACACGTCTCAATATTATTTCTGGCAGAATACAGTATTTAAAAAAGTCTAGTAGCTTTGGCATCATATTGCTGATAAATTCATTATCTCGACAAACTTCTATAACAGTCAAAGGTTCATTGACTGAAATAAAACATATGAAGTAGCATTTATCCGTGTTACTGACACGCATTTGTCCTTGAACCTGAAATAGATTTAAAATTATGGTAAGAGTAAATAACATGCTAAAATAAATTATAAAGTGGACATGCAATAGAATTATTAATTTACTTGATAGTAATAATCATGCTTTTTATTCATATGTAGAACATTATTATCCAATATTAGAGCAAAGTTTTTCTTTTCTAGTGCAGCTGCCTCTAGGCTTTGGTTTTTCCTCGCCAATGATGGAAAACACTTGATCTCAATTACGGCTCTCTCATTTTCAATTACACCTATAACAAATTTATATAAGATTATAAAACAGTAAAATGGAGCTCTTTATGAGATTTGAAACAGGTAAAGTAACAGCCTATCGTGCTCGTAATCCTTGGTCCCTCGTGATTATAATATAACTAGTGTTATAATTTTCGATATTTATCAAATATATAGGTAAGATCCAACTTATACACATATGATACATGAATATTGATATAGAAAAACTTACCATCTGGACTGCCAGCTAAACATCCATATTCTTCATCAATAAAAAGACCTGAAGGCCTTACAGTTTTATTATACTGTTGCATAAACATACTTTTCGCCACATTTTCATTTTGCTGGCCATATAACATATCTTTTGTACAGATATTCTTTTTATATAGAATATCCTTGACATGATTGTGACATGGTGTTGTAATACGGCGTTTGCAAACCTGTAAAAGTAAGATAAAATAAAAAGATGCGTTGTCTGCATAGGTGTTCTATAAGATACAGAAATTACACATGCAAATTTCTGATTACATTACCATTCCAAATTGACTAGCAGTCAGACGGTCACGCCTATGAGTAGTATATAAATCATTTTCATGCTGCCCTATAGTAGACATTTCAATGAAAGCTATGTCTTCTGGTGACTTTTGGAATTCTGCTAACCGTTCTTCACACAATATTCTCAATTGTACTTCATCAATATCAATTGGATCACTAGCTTCAGGTCCATAGTTCTTGTCTGGTTTGTTTTTTTCTCTTGGAACAAACAATCGTTTGCGTGTTGACGATTGTTGTCGTATTCTGCTCTGTTCCTTTCGCTTTATATATTTTTTAAAATGTGTTCCTGGGCTCTGTGTGGTCTGCTTTTTCCATGCAGTCTCATGCCATTTGTGTCCAGTAGCAAGCGATAGCCCTGAAAATAAAATATAATTTTACTAGGAAATATTAAAAAAAAAATGATAGAAATTGTATGTTATGTACAATATAAATATAAAGAAACAATACTGATAAACATAACATTTCTTTTTGGTTCCAACTTCTGTTCTAATAAAAAATTAAATGTTTATACTATTTACCTGCCACATGAACACGTCGCTGATACGATCCCCCTTTACCTAGACTAATTCGTTTTCCACAGCTGAATTTATTTATTACGCTCATAAAGTTTTCTGCCACATTTGTCGTCTCATTTGACAAACGGCCTGCCTTCAATGCAATTTTTTCATTGGCGGCATAAATCAGAGCCCACACTTCTGGAGCATCCTTTTTTAGAATTTCTACGAGGTTTTCTTCCTTCTTTTCACTTCCATTGACATTGCAGTAATAGTCCTTGCAGTTTCCGTGTACTCCAAATACATGAAGTGGGCCATTTCTCAAATCTGCAGCGTTAACAGTATTATCACTACTATACATTATGATTTTCCGTGCCACTAAGGTCAGCTTCATTACCTTGGGTTTCAAAATATTTCTCCCACGAAGTGGGAGCTTGGTGTTGGCCAAAATCTGAAAGTGTACAAATATAAATATTGAATATGATTCAATGATTTTGCGTTTACAAACATGTAAATCCGCATACACAAGACACCCAGACCCGGAACAACTATCTGTAGGCTATATCTGACGATTGCACTCTCTGCACTCGTAGCATACAGACGTGCTCAGTAGCAATATTTAATTTCATAAAATAAAATCAGTGACCTTCTTTTTGCAGTAATTTCTGCCTAGTGTGTAGTTTAATAAACACAATGGAAACTTAGAATAAGTGAACTAGTTATAAATAAAATGGACAACAGCCCCTTTTCAAGAGATCGAGTGAATCTCTCCGCATCTCCAGCGAAGACGATGACGCAAAATCCAGCCCAATCTGATCTTTCAATCGAAGCTGTTTCAACACCCGAGATACAAAGATGGATGTCGACTATTGAGCAGCATCTAAACGAGGTTTGTTCTATTGCCTCGGATGGCAAACTCAACTCGGAGCAGAAATTGAAAATTTCAACCTTGTGCCGTAAAATAGGATCTGGCACCTCACAGATGGCAGTCCTATATCAATCGCTAAAGCAGAAAGCAGTCCAAGCGCGCATCCTCAATGAAGATCTAATGGAAAAATGCAACTTGACAGACCACATCTTGGACCTCACAAAGACGATAAAGGACTCTGGTACTGTTTCGTTTGCCGACATGGTGAAAAAGGGGTCAAATGATTTCGTTCGACCAACCAATTTAAACTCCGTGGCCATATATCCCAACAACAAATTAAAGTCCAGTGACGAAACAAAAGTCCTTGTGCAAAAGATGATACGACCAGATCAAGTCAAGCTGCATATAGGTACGTGGTGTCCGTAAGACTAAAAACGGAGGCGTTATTATCAGTACAGAGACAAAGGATGACGCGGATAAAATTAAGTACGCAGTCCAGCAATCTGCATCCGGCCTTACCGCCGACGAAACCACCAAGCGCAAACCCCGGATCGTGGTTGTAGGAGTACCATCCTCTTTGACTGAAACTGAAGTCTTCAGGTGCATTTACGAACAGAATGTAGCCGAAAAGTTTCCAACGATTCCCATGGAGTCCTTTTTGACCAGGGTTAAATTAAGTCACAAATCGGGGAAAAAAGATTCGCAGACTTGTAACTACGTGATTGAAGTTCCAGCCAACATACGAAGAGCTCTAATTTCCCAATCAAGGATTTTCATAAATTGGACGTCCTGCCCAGTCAGGGACTTCACCCTGGTTACGAGATGCTATAAATGCCAGCAGTATGGACATGCAGCAAAAACCTGTAGAGAGGTCAATTCAACGTGTGGCCACTGCGGTGAGACAGGACACCCGATGTCCGAGTGCTCAAAAAAAGCGGACTCACCGAAATGTGCAACTTGCTCTCGCTTCAAAAAGCCCTCCAACCATAAAACGGGAGACGCTGAGTGTCCTGCTAGGAAAATAGCGGAATATAGATATATTAACTCTATCGATTATGAGGGCGCCTAGAGCGTCATACTCAAGGCCAGACTTCCGTGTAACGCTTACTGCTGACTCAAAATTCCAAGTGCTGACCTACAAACCACCGTTTTTCAATATATTTAAACATATTTGTCCAATGTAACTATTTAGTATTAACGCAACCTCGACTTTAACCCAATTCATAATTCTGCTGACGCAAAATCATGTGTGTGTAATTATAGAATAAAGTACAAGAAACAGTTTTATAATAAGAAATAACATAATTGTGACTTTTAGTGTTTAAGTAAACTATAACTGTAGGTTTATAATATTATAAATAATTTTATTAAATTTTTCCCTATTTAGAGACTTTGAATGTTAAATATTTTTATGAATTTTATTGTCCTAAATACCATAGTGTAAGAGCTTTTACCGCCTGTGATACAGGTTTATCCTAGTACAGGCACTTAACATAGTCATACCTTTGTAATTATTCCTAAGATTTTATGTAACTATTTTACCAAATTTTAAGTCTGAATAAATATATATTATATTAAAATATATATTATTATACAAATATTTGTTCCTTGCGAGGATCGAACCTGCGACACGCAGCGCAGCAGTCAATCGCCCAACCACTGCGCCAACCGGATTAAAGGTTTTTTTTTTTTTTCGGTGCGAAAATCATCTTATGACATCCCCGCGGGAATAGTGTCAGACCGTTCCGCATGACGAGAACCTCGTGAAAGCCGAGAAAGATAAACAAATCAAGTATATTGACTTGGCTCGCGAGGTTGTCGACATGTGGGATGTGGACTCGGCGATCATTGTACCGATAGTCGTGTCGGGCAATGGCTTAATAGCCAAGAGCCTCGACCAACACCTTAGGAGGCTCGCGTTAGGCGGCTGGATCAAGGGCTTGATTCAGAAAGCGGTACTCCTGGACACGGCTCGTATTGTTAGGAGGTTCCTTTCTCTGGAGCCCTGACCGCCGGTAGCTTGGACTCTATTCCCGAGACCAGTGGGGTACATTTTTTATATTTTTAAATGTTTTTTTTTTTATACATATATGTTTTAAGAAATATTTAAAAATGTACAAAATATGTATATAAAATAAATAAAGTACCTAATAATTTATTAAGAAAAATTAGGTTACAGGGACTGGGTAGTTCTATAAAATTTTGTTTTCATTATTTAATTAACAAAGCATGGTTTCCTAAGACCTCCTGCACTAGGCGAGGCCTGTCCCGCAGGAAGCTTACAAGTTTTTATGAGTTACAAATTATAATGATAATGCAGTGTGTCTCTTATAAGTAACATTGCAAAAATACTACTAGAATACTACCTAAATTATTAAAATACAAGCTTACGAGATTTTATACATTACTAAATACTATTATAGAACTAGCTTTTGCCCGCGGCTTCGCTCCCGTCAACTGACTACTCTACCCTACTCTACCCTATTCTACTCTACCCTACTCTACCTACTTAAAAACCATCCTTGAACTTCAACGAACGTTTTAAAAAAAGAATTGGCCAAATTGGTCCAGGCGTTGTTGAGTTATGCGCTTACCAACACATTTTGCGATTCATTTTTTTAATATAGATATCTTTGATTATATACTTGTCTAGATAGAGCAATGCAAACATACGACGCGCTAAAACTGTCCTCCAATTGCGTGACATGTGTGAGTACCGCACGTGTACTTATTGTCGTCAAACTGTCAAGGTGTGCGTGTTGAGGGATGCCTGCTCCAAATTATTAACTTTCCTTTTCTCCATTATTTATTATGACGAAAGTTTAACAAAATAGGTTGATTGACATCATTATTTTGTAGATTAAAGAAAGAAAGAAAATACATTTATTTAGCACAAACTTAAAGACACACAATACTCCAGATACATGTAATTACATAAAACCAACAAATAAAATGTATAAAGTCCGATGTAAGAATATAGTAGGAATGTGTGCCTCACGGCTGCACCAAAAAGGCCCAATTCAGCAAAAATCTGAAACCCAAAATATAAGAAAAAACTAAAATAAAAATTATTTAGTGCATGACATCATGGGTTTCATTTTTTTTTTTTGTAGGTATAGAGAAGTTATCATTTACTGATCAAATAAATAATGTAATTTTTAAAATAATAATGTTCTCCTGATCGAAAGATGATGTAATAATAATAATTTATTTTATTTATTCAGATAACAATGATCCATAATGATGATTAGTAACAATTTAAAACTTATAAACTATGTTAGTAGGTACAAAATACAATCATAACATACATTTTGTTTTACAATTTAATTGAATAATAAAAAATAAAAATAAAAAATTGAATAATTGAAAAGTTTAAAATTGTATAATTTAAAATTTAATATAATAAAATTGAATAATTGAATAATTACATAATTTAAAATTTAATAAAATAAAATTGAATAATTTAAAATTTATAATAAAATTGAATAATTTATAATAAAATTGAATAATTTAAAATTTATAATAAAATTTAAAATTTAATAATTTAACAATTCCAACAATTTCCATAATTTTGTGATTCCATAATTTTATTTTTATTTCACCGTCCCAACAACAATGCTTACCCAGAGCGAGTGCATCGGACACTGATATTTATTAGATATAATCCTCAGAATGCTGTTGCTGCTGACGCGTACTCTGCCTAATAGTGACGACACACGCTTGCGTCGTATTGCGTAAAAGTCATCCGTACGCGCTTCTGCAAACATTGCGGACGCACTGCAGAACCTCGGCAACCGCAACAACATTCTGAAGATGTTATTATACTGCACTCGCAGAGCGCTGTATGCCCTCTGGGTATAATTAACCCACAGGCTGCTCGTGTAGAAAGATTGACAATATGCTTTAAATAACGCTAACTTGACTTCAGCTGAACAACGAGCAAACCTGCGAACCAACATATTACCCCGGACAGCCAGCGCCCTGCGTTCACGTTCAATATCTTCATTGTCCTTGAGATCATCGGTGATAATATGCCCTAGATATTTAAATTTTTTCACTCTAGTGAGAGGAGAACCGTTCAAATGAATGGGTGGAGGTTCATGTGGGGTATTATTACCGAGCCCAAAAAACATACACTCGCTCTTGGTGGCATTGTACATGAGACCATGTTTCTCGGCATACTGCTCGCAAACCCGCAGCATGTCGCGGAGAGCCCCTATTGATGGGCTCAACAGCACCATGTCGTCGGCGTAACTTATATTATTGACAGCGACTCCATCAATGTAACAGCCCGCATGCATGCTGCTGAGCTCGCCAATCAAGCTGTCAATATATACATTAAAAAGGGTGGGTGAGGAAATCCCCCCCTGCCTCACGCCACACTCCAGCCTGTACTCCTCAGATAAGCAATCCGCCCACTTAACGACGTTTAATTGATTGTCATACCAAAATTTAAATAACTCCACTAGTTCCGCAGGTACATTTCGTTCTCGAAGTTTATCCCACAGGACCTCATAACAAACAAGATCGAAGGCCTTGGACAAATCTAGAAAACAAGCATAGACTGGTGTCCTTCGATCCAAATAATATCTAATCGTATGCTTTACACAGAGAATGGCACTCTCAGTAGAGAGGCCAGGTTGAAAGCCAAATTGCGCGTGATGTAAGTTTATGTTCTTTCTTAACTGAATATTAAGCAGATTATCCAGTACTTTAGCTAAAATTGTAGCCAGGGAGATGGGACGATAATTCTTTTTATCACATATGTCAGCAGTTTTACATTTAACGATTGGTACGACTGTAGTTCTCATGAGGTCCTGAGGAAGATACCTATGACCCATGCACAGTGAGAAAAACATGGCCAATACTCTGGGTAAATGACAGCCTGCATGTCGTAAATGTTCTACACTCAAGCTGTCATGTCCAGGCGATTTACCACGAGTCATGTTGTCAATAATACTCCTAATATCTTTAGATGTTATTTGTACAGTGGTAGTTGTATCTGGTTGGAGGCTGCATTGTGACGATACTGGAGATAAAGGTGAGCTTACCTTAAAATGTGATTTAAGCTGTTGATCCCCGCACGAACGCCGGCGGTCGTGCGCTATTGTCTTACTATTGTGTCTCTAATTACGCTACTCAAGAAGTTAAATATATCAGCTATTTTATTACAATCCCTTTCCGAATTTATGCATTCAGCTCGACTTTGTTTTATATTTAATTTATTAGTACATTGCCAGAATTTCTTGAAGTCATGTTTAGTACAATGAGTTGCCAAAATGTCCATTTTAATTTGTTCAGCATGGTCTTGACACCACTTAAGCCGGGATTTAAAAATTTTCCTACTATTGCACATAGCGTCATAAAAGTATCCGGATGAGGGTTTCCCATGCCAAACCCAGTTGTAGAAATTATTTTTAGCCAATAGATGTGCCTCCTTTACATGCTTATTCCAGCCGTACACCGGCTTTTTACCTTGACCTCTACTATGTATGACATTATCATAACTCTCTATACTCGCCTCCTGCAGCGTTTTTATAATTTTATTATACATTATATCTATACTTTTATGATGTTCTAAATTATTACAATATTTATCAGCGCAGATCTGAAATTCTTGCGGAAAGTCTATACGTTTAAGATAATTATTACAAATTTCGCTATATCGTTGGATTTGTTCTGGAGTCCTATTGCCCCAAGCTATTTTATTAGGTACATAATTTGAAGTAGTTTTCTTATGTCTTACTCTATTATAATTACATTCTATTTCAATAGGAAAATGATCAGACCAGAATACATTATAATGAATTTTTACATTTGATATAATTTTATAACCCATTTCAGTACTAACACAATGGTCAAGCCACCGACACGTACCATGAACGTCACTAATAAAAGTATAGTCACCTGCGTTACGGCCCAGTCGTTCTACGTCCGCACAAATCCATCTTTGCTCCCCACAAAAGTTCATGAGTTCACTATAAAAGAGTCCACCCGGGTGGGCATTAAAATCACCAATTACTAACACTGATTCCACACCACTGCTGTCTATTATTGCACATATCTCGCTCAGGCATTCCGTGAACTCGATGAGATTATCACTGGACTCCACGGGCATATACACGCAAATAATTAATACCGCACATTCGCTATTCACTACCACCTTACACGCCGCTAACCGATCAGTACTGCATTCCACGGGAGTGACGGACACAAACGCATTCTTTCGCCATAGAATAGCCAACCCCCCATAAGGTCTTCCTTTCAGACATCCCATTGATGTGTCAACCGAAGATTTCCCAAAATAAGCAAATTCCTCACTTATTGTGCCCAACAGTGGGATATCGTGTGGAAGTAACCACGTCTCCTGTAGTGTTATAATATCTGCCATGCCACAGAACGATCTTACACACTCCATGGAGCGCTTAAAACCCTTACAATTAAACGTCATAATTTTATTATGTGTGCTATCCATTAAATTTATTTATTATTATTAAATATCGTGTCAGGGCGTTTGTCCGCGGCTCGGTACTTATAGTGTACAAACCGACGAAAAACAATCCCTTTCGGCCACATTGATTCATTTAAAAACATCTTCAACGTATAACTCGGTACAAAAATTTTGTAAGCATTATATTTATTTTCATTCTTTATAGATAACTTTGTAAGTGTAACTTTTTCTCCAGTTTTCTTTAGGATATAATTAGTGATATCGTCTATCGATGTTTCCTTATGTACATTCGTTACATATATAGGTAGTCTTTTCTCTGCTGCTCTGAAATTTAATTCTGTATCTTTTATGGCATTACCAACTTTTCCACTAAAATAATTCTTCCTCCTCGGCCTCTGTACCACCGTCCAATCATTGCTATTCTCTTCTTTGTTAGATTGCATACGATTATCTTTATGCAAAATCTCGGCAATCGTTATTCCTCTATTTGGGGACCCTGTAATACTCGTACAATCAGTGCATAATAGCTGCGGCGGCGCGGGCGGCTTCGATTCGTCAACATCAATCTGTCTCGGCGGTGCTATGTCGGAAACCGGTTTACTTAGCTGTTTACTACGCGTACTCGTACTAATAGTTGTCAACTCAACAGAGCTCTTCGGCTGCTTACAGTTAACGTCATCAACGGTGTCGGCAGATAATTTAGATAATTGCGACAAACATTCCGTAGACCCTTTGTCTGATTTACTAGTAGTTTTGCTAGTGTCATAATTTAATATTAGTCCTACAGGCCCACTGTCAGGTCCACACCCTGAGATATCAATATGGCGATACCCTCCTCTTTTTTTATTTATGTTGCAATCGAAGTTGTTGACAATTGATGCTTGTTTTATATTGTCAAGATCCGAACGCAACTCATTCAATTGTACCATTGTCGCACAATTACTTTTAAGTGTATTTATTTCATTTTGCATCCAAATTATGTCTTTCAATAATCTTGTTGCGTCGATATGATCGAACGTAACTGGCGGTAGACGGTGCAATTCTCTTGCTACAAATATTGGAATTGTCTCAGGATCCACTCGCTTTAGTGTACTTATTATGTCCTCAAGGTTACGTTGATTTTTGCCGTCACCTTTTCTCGTTGTTTTCTTAATTGCAGAAATCGAGTCAAATAACAAATTTTTGGCCGCATCCACTTCTCTCTCCGTGAAGGACGTTGCACAAAGACGTATAATACTATCTTCATCCATCACATCCATTTTTGATTGGATGAACGACAAAACCTCATTAATCACTATATTGCAGTGAGAACATTTTACTGTATTTGATGACATTATCGGTCGCTATCACACACTATAGCGGAGCGCGCGCGCGTAATGGTATTTGTATTTTGTCTCCCATAGTTTCGCCAAATCTCGCTAGTAATAAACTGACAACACTGGCTAATCGGAATGTCATACAAAAAAACGAATTAAAAAGTCGTGTTTTCTATAATAATAGTGGTTAAATAACAAAACTTACCGATGAAAAGTGATCTTAGTGTTATTATATTGTTTTCCCACATAATTACGGCACAGTCTGACAGCACAAACCGGCATAATTAATTATTTTTCGTGAGCACATTAGTTGTTTCAAATGACACTGACGTAAGGGAGAAGCGAGTCTACCAATTTTAGTAGACTTTATTTGGGCCGTTTAGTACGGCCAATGTGGCATCTAGACAAGTATATAATCAAAGATAGATATATATAGGTAACGAAAAAACTTAGAACTAATGGCATTTAATGCTTATAATTTATTTTAAAACTATGAGATCATTTCTTATAATAATAACTGTCGTATAAAATGTTCTGTGCGTCCAATCTATCAATTGTTTGGTTATTTTAGTTTTTACGTCACGAAGCGATATGTTACATAAACTAAGAATTTTGGTGAAATTATTGTAAACAAGTGTTTTCATGTAAGTACTGAACCTTTTGGCGAATTCTGTTTTGATGGGAATGATGGGTAGCTTTAACACACGCTTCCTTACCATTTCCTCCTAGAATATGTAAGAATATTAATAATACGTAATTTCTCGTAATCTCTCGCATAATATGTAAGAATATTAATTAACATAGATTTATTATTTCTTTTGTTCTTACTGTATATTATTATTACCATAGTTAATGAAATTGATTTTAGTTCAATCTGCGATTGAATGCCGCCAACTGCACCTGACTGCTTGAAAAGTAACTTGCTGTAATAAAATGAGCATAAGTTTCTGTTTATCCCCGAGAAGATACAGTTCGCTAATTTCAATATTGCTGTCGCCAACGTCCATACTACGTTGAATACACCGGTTCTCGTCCGATCACCGAAGTTAAGCAACATCGGGCGCGGTCAGTACTTGGATGGGTGACCGCCTGGGAACACCGCGTGACGTTGGCTTTTTGCTTTAATTTTAAGATATTTTTATGACAAGGTTTTATTTAACTTAATAAGTAGTTTATTTTTTGTTTTAAGTATGACTTAAAAAAAAAAGACTTAATTTATACAGAGTGTTTGGTGCATCATGTGCCAAATTGAAATGATCGACGGGAGGGGTCATCTGCTATCCTTTCAGATCCCTAAACACTTCTCATGGCCTGTGGATTTTTTTCATCGACTTTTTATTGTTTTATGAAAATAAGGCCCAAATTTTTCATTCAAATATAAATTAAAAATAAATATATAAGGCGTAGACTCTGAATTTTAATTTTATTTCGATGATAGTATTAGAGTACTTTTAAATTAGTGACATTAGCTATCAATTTTTTTTTTTTAATTTACTTGCAAAGTTTTGGACTTGAATTAAAGCTCGTCCATTTACTCTCCATTTTCTCCAATTCCTCGATGTTGGAACCCTTCGGACTGGTTTACATTGCCTGGATGAGGATTATTTATTAATTTATTTTTTCATAACTTAGCTTCAAAAGGTGCAACAGTGCCAAATCAGTTTCAATAATCTATGTCACTTAATAAACATCTCATGGGCATGGGTATCTAAACCTGGTCATGGACTGCGGGCTGGGAGAAATTAAAGGCTAAAGCTTGACTTATATTTTTAATCTTTTATTTTCCCATATAGTCTCCCGCCTGAAGATTAAAAGGCCTAGGCTTTCAATCTTGTAGTGAATCCGAGCTTATTTTTTTGAGGATGTACCTGGCGCCCGAATTATCCAGTTACATATTGGTGCATCTTCAACCCTATATTAACACACACATATTTAATTTCCCAACACTTTACATTTGAACTGCGAACAGCACATTACATTTGGCCGTCCATGTTACAGCTATTTATTTGGCGATAAAAAAAAAAACCAAAAGCGACCGGATTCTTCCAACTTCCTCAAAAATTCTCTAGTTTATCCTCTTGCTAGTGATGTGCCACATGCCATAAAAATCTTTTTATAACTTTGTGAATTTGCTAGAATTGTGAATCGAGTCACATAAGACTAATATTCAAAATTATGATTTAAAAAATATTTTTGCTAAAATGATACCTGAAAAGCCTATTAAAAATGTTATCTCACTCTTATAAGGAAAAATCTATCTCGTATGTCTCTTTTCGTGGGTTTTACTAGAAATAAAAAAAAAGAAATTGCATTTTTAACATTTATTTCATAATTTTTACAAATCCTGCTCAAATTGTTGGCGTCTATTGTGAATGTAGGCTCAACATCTGTTTCGTATTTCGACAGTTATTGTAAAAAGTCGTATTTCCTCCTTAATTGTTCGTCTGGACCAATTTTAATAATTCTTTTTTGTGTTAAATGCGTTGAACTAGTACCTCCCTAGTTTCCAACTATCATTACTGCACAACAACTGCTACAAATTTGTAAATTCGCTAGAATTGTGAATGAGTCACATAAGAGTAACTTGCAACAATGCATTGAAACGGCTTTCAGTTCAAGTGTATATTAGTTTAGTTATCCTTTGGTGTAAAATTTCTCTTTAAATAAATAATACCTAAGGTTTACTGTAAGAAAACCCAATTGTGGGTTAAGCTCGCCTGTGTACATCAGCTGTGTTATTTTATTATTTGTGTTTGTGTACTTACAATAAAAAAATATAAGAATTGGATGTCACCAACTGCACCTGATTGCTTCAAAAGTGACTTGTAGTATAAGTATAATCAGCCTTTTAATGTTCCCACTACTGGGACTCAGGCCTCCTCTCTCTAGGAGAGGGAAAGGGCCATAATTCAAAAGTGACTTGCTTTGACTGAATTAACGTTCCATTATTTGCTGTCTGCCCCCATGGGGATACAGTTCAGTAATTTCATCACTGCTACCGCCAACGTCCATACTACGTTGAATACACCGGTTCTCGTCCGATCACCGAAGTTAAGCAACATCGGGCGCGGTCAGTACTTGGATGGGTGACCGCCTGGGAACACCGCGTGACGTTGGCTTTTTGTTTATGTAACATTACTTTTTTGCAATTTTTTTAAATGTGGCCTGTTTTTTCAATCCGTCCATATCGTTAGGGAACACAGACGCGATACTCAAAAGTAACCCGCGAAATTCTAGTTTTTGACTTGTTCGTGTAATAGCCATTCAATGGGTAAGACGAACTGAACCCTCTCAGTTCATCTTACCTTGATGATTTTTCCACACACATGCCACAGCCACAAACGCCGACACTATAAGCTAGAAGCGGCCACAAGCCATTTGTGGCCGGTAGCTGCTACATTTTTTTAACCCATGCGCGCAGTATCATAATCAGTGACGGATTAACCCTTAATCAAATTAAGCAATTGCCTAGGTCATCACGTCTGGGGGGGCACCAGAAGAAGCACCGTCCTTAGGGCATCACGTCACACTCTCATGTTACTAAAAACCACACCAAAAAAAGGTTCTAGGACTAATTTGAAAATTCGCGGGTTTTAAAGTTGACATAGAGTCCGACCTAGAGTCATAACCCCGCTCCCGCTTGCCCACTCGCTGCCCGCTAGTGCATTCGGCAATTCAAATGCACCGGAATTGCGATTAGCCAGTCACAAACCACCCCTACCCCGCGGCCCCGCCGCAAATCTGTGTCAATCAAATGTTTTGTTTTTTGAGTAATTGTGCCGGCCGGCTTCTATGCATACGTAATAATAGGGATTATAGTATGAAATTGTAATAGGTACTTCGAATTGACATAAAACCTTCATGGTCTGAGATTTTTGAGTGAAACTTTTTTCACATAGTAGGTACCTATGAAGTTCTTCTTTTAAAAAAGCTTTTCACAAAAAAAAAAAAAATAACCAACTAAACTAAAAAAATCACTAAAAGAATCAAAATAACTATAATTTCGAAAGTCGGTGTTTCTCGGTATTTTTTGTTTCTTACCGACTTCCGAAATTATATATTTTTTTAAGTTTTTTATTTCACACTTTTTAGTTGCGATACACTTATAACCAGAGTGCCTATTCTCATGACAATTCCAATTAACCCAAATACTACTAGGTTACATTGTTTTATTATGAAGTTCCTGTGTCTACTTTCTACCTTCCGGCTCCATCATCAGATCAGTTCGATAGTACCTTATAGCTAAAGTGCATCTCATGACAATTCTAATAAGCCCAAACACGGCTAGGTTACATTCATTAATTACGGAGTTCCAGTGCCTACCTTCCGGCTCCATCATCATCATCAGATCACTTCGATGATACCATTTTCAACGTAACTATTCAGAACTATTCATTTATTTGTATTGTCATAGTCGCTAAACTATCTTCATTGTGATATCTATGTGAGTAAGAAGAGTTGCGTTGACCATTTCTGGTCTTCTTCATCAGTTCCACTTCATCAAATGTTACTTTTTGACTGTAAATGCTTAAGTCCTTGATGAAAATACCAAAATAATTATATGGTTGATGCCTATTATTTGAGGAGTTCCCTCGATTCCTCATGGATTCATCATGAAAACTGGATTTTGAAAAAATGGGATCAATCTGGAATTCTGAGGTAACAAACATAAAAATTTTTTTTTAAAAAATACAACCGAATTGATAACCTCCTCCTTTTTTTGTAGTCGCCGGTTAAAAAATGTGCAACGTGCGATTATCAGTAGTTTTTTATTCAGGTTAGACAAGAAAGATGGATACTTCGAAAATTCGAGTGATTTGTGAATACGAGTTCCGATGCGGAACTAACGCTGCAGAAACAGTTCGCAATATCAATGTTGCGTTTGGAGAGGGGACTGCTAATGAACGCACCGTGCGATTTTGGTTTAAACGCTTTCGTGATGGAAACTTTGATTTGAAGAACGAACCACGTGGAAAACCGCCCACACAGGTGAATAACAATGAATTGAAAGAGATGGTGGAAGCAGATCCCAGCCAAACTACCCAGGAATAAGCGGCATGGTTTAACGTTACCTTACCAACAATAAAAAAAAAAATGAAAAATGGGTGCCTCATGATTTGACTAATCTGCAGAAAGAAACGCGCGTTGAAACTTGTGTTCCCTTGTTGAATCGATACAGAAATGAAGGAATATTGGATCGAATTGCGACATGTGATGAAAAGTGGATTCTTTACGATAACCGTAAGCGAAAAATGCAAAGACTGACCCCTGGTCAAACGCCGCAACAGTGTCCTATAGCAAAGCTTACCAATAAAAAGGTAATGATTTAATAACTGTTTGGTGGTCTCAGCATGGTGGTCTCAGCACGTAACACCGTGACGTTCACTATAGCTTTCTCCGATCTGGTCAAGCAATAACGGCAAATGTCTGTGTGCCGAACTCCGAACAATGATAGCAATACTAGTGACACATCCCCGACTCATGAATCAATCTTCACCATTATTGCTCCATGATAACGCGAGACCTCATACAGCACGAGAAACCATTTTATCTCTACAGGAACTGCAGTTAGAAACTATTCGTCACCCTCTGTATTCGCCACACCTTGCTCTAACGGACTACCATTTCTTTCGTAATTTGGACAATTTTCTACTTGATAAAAAGTTTTCTTCTCAGGAAGCAGTACAAAATGCTTTCACACAGTGTTTGTCGAATCTAATCACCAGAGTTCTATCGCAAACGCATAAATGACCTTCCTATTAGATGGCAGCAATGTATAGATAATAATGGTAGTTATTTTGATTAAATAAATATGTTAAATGAAAAAAAAAACGAATTTCAATTTTTCATTACAAATCGGCAATTTCATACTTTAACCCCTAATAAATAAATTATGCTTTGGTTTTTATTGTTGTCGCACCTACTCCACTTCTAAGGTACGTTACATCTCATCACCTTATTTTACAAAAAAAAAACTAATGTTTTTAGGCGGTAAAGGTTTACAGACCGATTCTAGTTGACATACGGATAGGGGGGCCCACAGGCATCAAGTAGTCTTAATCCGTCACTGATCATAATGGACTCTGTCGAAGAAGGTTTAAGTGCGCGAATGACGACGTTTAGTATCGGCGTTTTGTGACCAGTTCGGGCCACAAGAAGCGAGCAGCGGCGATTCGTAGCGTGTGGCGGTCACCAGCGTCAACCGTGTGCGGCGATTTCATATAAAATGTATGAAACCTACAGGAAATGTGGCGGCGTTTTGTGGTTGTGGCCGGTGGCCCATATGCGGCGACCCTTATATTGATGATTTTTAGAGTTCCGTACCAAAAAAGGAAAAAACGGAACCCTTATAGGATCACTTTGTTGTCCGTCCGTCCGTCTGTCTGTCTGTCAAGACCCTTTATCTCGGGAACGCGTGGAGGTATCGAGTTGAAATTAAAACCATATACTCAGGTCTGCGGACTCTTGAAGCTGCAAAAAATTAAAAAAAAAAAGATACTTCGGTTTATGTGGCAAAAACGTACATTTCGACACTCTCGAGGAAATAAAAATTCATAGGGTACTTCCAGTTGACCTAGAATCTTGAAATTTGGCATGAAGCAAGGTGACATAGTACGTACAAGTATAGGAAAAAATCTGAAAACTGTAAATTTGTAGTAACGTCACAAAAAAAATATACTTTTTTGCGATTCGGTAAAATCTTCGTAACTTAATTCGGGAATTGAACTGTTTTCATAGGTAAGTTCGTACGGAACCCTCAGTGCCTCGCACTTATCCGGTTTTTATGATTATAATTCCGTGTTGTGGCCGCCAATTATAATTTATTCACCAGTAGTGACCCAGTGGTAACGTGGGCCACCACAGCTCAACTTAATATTAATAATGGATTTTCTTACATTTTCAGGAGCTTTCCGACATCAACGTGCAACTGTTACTCCGGGACGGGGTCTTAGTCAACGGCAATCAGATGGTTCAACTGCAGTTAGACGACCCCATACTGATGGAGTATCCACCGGATAGGGGGACCTAATGATAATATTAGTGAGGATGTTATATTGTATGAAAATTGTCGTAGACTTAAGTAGGTATATAATGAAACCTCCAAGTCTGCTATTACAATAGTGTCAGAATGGTTTATCATTGATTTCATAATTGTTGATTTTGATAAGTTTGGTAATCTACTAATATAATGGCGTCATTATGACTTTCTAATAATCAACCACTGGCACTCCATTGAAAGAAGTGGCACAGAATGGTAATCTCGTATATAAGGACAAATGCATATCTGACGTATGCGTTAGTCTGCTAAAATTTTGACAGTTTCTTTGATCAGTGACCTACCATTAGAACGTCACTGTGCAGTCATTGCTTTTAATTCGTTACAAGACAGCTCGTACAACAATTCTATTACGAGACCACTGAGGCACTGATCGATCAATGATCGCCTATCGTCAACATCGAGCATGATTTAAAAGCTTGTTACTTCATCTAACGCAATCCAACGCGATGTTTGACGAAAAGGCAACACGAAAAAAAAGATAACGCCTGAAAACTCTGTTAGCATTCGGTAATTCCGTGATTTACTCGAATATTTCTCAAAACTCGTTCCAGGAAATACGTGTTTTTTTTAAACCCTTAGTGTTTTTCAGAAAAATTGTCGTCATTCAGAATCTCGATCAAATGTGCAAGGCTTCTATTGATGTACTTTTTTATATTTTTAATACATGAATGCATTATGGAGGGCCAAAGTTCACGTAAAATAGTCAATTTTCAGATGTCTTTACTAGATTAGTTTTAAACAAATTTATGTTTTGATTTCTATAGAAGCCTAGATAATATCCACAAGATAGCTGTGTATCCAAAATATCTAGAGAAAGATGTGTAATAACATCATAATCACGCAAGAGCAGTTGTATGAAAATGTACCTCGAAAAGGACGTTCTAAAAAACCGAAGTGTTCTCAAAAATTACGCTTATGAGGACATTTTACGTTTTCTTTTGAAAAATAATACAGAAAAAGGAAGTCTTTGTGAATTTATACAGAAAAACTAAACCTACTTGTATAATTTAGAAAATTCGATTTGCAGCTAACTTCACAAACACACGATCAGTGAGTGCAAATATGTACACATTGTACGGACGACAATACAACAATAAATTAAAATATTATTATTATGAACCACTGTGGAGCCAACACTAAAATCAACTATCAAAATGCTGTTTTAAAAAAAAAACAATTTTCCCATGCATTTGTTTGCGTAACTCGACAAAATGAATTCTTTTTCAAGACGGTACATTATTAAAAAAAAATATGACAAATCTTCGTTCATACCTTGATACCGATTGATAATTTCAGATTCCCCATCGCCAACGTCCATACTACGTTGAATACACCGGTTCTCGTCCGATCACCGAAGTTAAGCAACATCGGGCGCGGTCAGTACTTGGATGGGTGACCGCCTGGGAACACCGCGTGACGTTGGCTTTTTGCATTTTTTAACGATATTGCATGAAAATTGTTAAGTAACTCTGGTATCTAGTTAGTGAATTTAAGTACTATCTTTTTAAGGTACATAATTATAAAACATAGTCCGTACATTCGTCAAAAAATACTGAAAGGATTTTCTGTTGATTTTTACAGACAGAGTAATTCATAAGGAAGGTTTAGGTGTACATTATAGTAGAGAAAAGAAGGTGCGTAGCTGGGCAACTGGAGGGCCACCCATCCGGGATTTTAGTCAGTAAAAGTCTAACACACCCTCCACCTAAACTGGGAGGCATTATTTGATGATTACCGAACTCAGAAACAAAGCGGTTTTTTTTTAGATTTTATTGCAAAATTTCTTGTCTGTAGTAGTAATAGTGACCTCGGTTTATAAGTAGGTATATGTATTATCTATGTATATATATAAAAGAAGAAACTGACTGACTGACATATCAACGCACAGCCGAAACTACTGGGACTAGAAGCGTGAAATTTTGCACAAGGTTTCCTTTTATGGCGTAGGCGAGCACTAAGAGAGGATTTTCCAAAAGTCGCCCCCTAAGGGGATGAAACGGGGGTCCAAAGTTTGTATAGAGAAACCTATTTTGATGCGGGCGAAGCCGCTGCCAGAAGCTAGTATGCAGGGCCGCGCCGACCCCCCACAGCGCCTGTGTGCGAAACCCACGAAGTCTACCTATGAATCGCCTCTTTTTTTCACGAAGCTTCATGTTTCAACTTGTTTTTTTTATTATTTGTTAATTTTGTACGAAATAAATGTTCTCCAGTTTTATATACATATCTAAATAATATTTTCCTAAATAGGTAAAAACCCAAAGCGTAAAATTAAACTACACACGTGAATATTATCTTAGAAGACTTGTACAATAAGCGCATTATAATTATGTTTAGTTAATTACAAGGCATATGTTGCGCCTATTGTACCTACTTACAGCGATACTCCACTACAAAGAATATGTTGTTGTGTAAGTGTAACAAAAATAATTTCGATGGCGGCGCCTCTATTGTTTTGGCGCCGCACACTTCGCACACAGGGGCGGCGCGGCCCTGCTAGTATGAATATACTTATCGCTTCAGGAAATACAGGCAGTACCCGTGTTTCCTTGTTGCAATGTTGTTATCAACATTCATTTAAAATGGTTTACGCGTACCTAGGTTCATATCAAATTTTACATACTCAAACATATAGGTATATAGGGTGACTGGTTATAATTAGTGTACGATACTTGAACACGTGATTGTGCTCATGATAACCAACAACTTTCTATGTGAACAAACTTGAAATCGCAAAAAAAAATCAGCTGTTCAGTACCTACATTTATGTTTGCCTAATGTACTGAACAGCTGATATTTTTTCGCGGTTTCGGCTTTGCTCCCATAATAAAAATTGTTTGTTATCATGAGCACAATCACGTGTTTAAGTATCTTACACTAATTGCCAGTCACCCTATATAATACAACATATTATGACATAATAGGCGCACATCAGTAGTAACTATGTTTAGAATCGACTACTCAATCGAATTCAGTTATTTTTATAACAGACGATCTTTTATCCTAAAATAATCAAGAATTATTTTAACAATACATAAACAAGAAAATTATTAAAATTTCTTAGTTTACTGAAAATTAGAAATTATAATAGGTGAAAAACTTATGAAATTGCTGTTTTTTAAAACGGGTTGCTTTGAAGTGTTATATCTTTGGATTGACTTGGAATTATAAGTTCAAATAAACTTTATATTAAGGGTACGTTATTCTTTTTTCGAAATGAGGTATTTTAAAAAAGGTAAAGAAAAGAAGAAGGAAGGAAGGAAGGTTGTCTTTAAAAAAATCGCTTTTAGCGATAAAACCGCCCATTGTGACACCCTATTAATTTTAAGTTCCTAAAGTAATTTGTATTTTTGGTGTACAATAAAGAATATATCTATCTATCTATTTGTTGGTTTCTTTGTGTTTTGTATTTTCTGTAATATCAAAGAAAGTCTTAGGTATACCGGCACGAATCTTGAGTGCTCGGCGAAAAAGTGGGGATCGCTTTGCGCCTGGTACACATCAGCGGCCAATCACTGTACAAGGATTGCACTCCCCGCCCCCGCGTCTCACTTCATACCACAAAAGAGACCCGATATTTCAATTCTGCGCAAGTGGAAGTCAGCGCTTAAGATCCATGCCGGTATCTGTATACGTCATTGATATTGCTGGTACTTTGAAATACATAGTTTCTACGTTGGAACTCTTAATATGAAAAAAACGTTTTTTTTTAATTAACTTTCATGGTTATAAGTACTGCGATATTACAGAAAATATAAAACACAAAGAAACCAATAAATACCTAATTTCGAAAAGAGAATAACGTACCTTTAATATAAAGTTTATTTGAACTTATAATTCCAAGTCAGTCCAAAGATATAACACTTCAAAGCAACCCGTTTTAAAAAACGATAATTTCATAGAAGAAGACTTAGACTTTTCGCCGAGTTGCTGGCCTGTCGGTTTTCTATCGTTTACATTTCGGGGAGTGTGCACTGGAATTGCACAATCTAATTCCGCCAAGTCCGTTCCATCATCGGACCACTAGGCGTACGGCGTTGCGCCACCGGTACATGGTAGACATCCCACCCATACGCACAAAACGTTTTAAGAACACATTTATTATGCGTACAGCCAAGGAGTGGAATTCCTTGCCGGAGTCTGTGTTTCCTGATAGCTACAACTTAGGGGTCTTTAAGTCAAGAGTGAATAGGCTACTTCTAGGCAAGCGTGCTCCATCGTCGACCACATCATCGCTTACCATCAGGTGAGATGGTGGTCAAACGCGAACCTATCATTAATAAAAAAAAAAAAAAAAAACTTATTATTTGATTTTTAAAGTAATTAAAAAAATCAAAATGGTTTCGATAGACACTTAGGGCCGAAACTGCATTAAGCGGACACCCGCGTGGTCCCATACTGCAGTGCTCCGTGCATAAGTTCTCCATCGACACGACTACATGCACACCGTTAAAGTTGAACTAGGAACACTGCTCAGATAATAATCCGGTTTCCGCGACGGGGACCCGAGCACACGACGCACGCGCATTCGACCCTTATAAAGGTCCATTGAATCTGGGTTTTCGATAATCGCTTTTCAAAGTTATATAAGGCTAGCTTCTGCCAGCGGCTTCGCCCGCATGGTACTACAAAATTATATCCCGAACATACTCCCGGGATAAAAAGTACGTAGGGGTACGCAGGAGAACCAAGGTTACCGACATAGCACGAAGAATCGCCAAACTAAAGTGGCAATGGGCAGGGTACATTGCTCGCAGAACAGATGGCCGTTGGGGCCGAAAGGTTCTGGAATGGCGACCACGTACCGGAAGACGTAGCGTTGGAAGGCCTCCTACAAGGTGGACCGATGACTTGGTAACGGTTGCGGGAGTCCGATGGATGCGAGACGCACAGGACCGTTCATTGTGGCGACACTTAGGGGAGGCCTATGTCCAGCAGTGTACGTCTTTCGGCTGAAATGATGATGATGATGATGAGGGTTACTTTGTACCTGAGGTATAACATTGACCCGAACTCATTAAGCAATAGAAACACGGTAAACACAGTTTCTCATGTTCCTATTGGTTAATAAGCTTGTGCCAAAGTTATACCCCTGGGCCATAGTTACCCCTATGTGGACTGTAGATTTCAGGACATGGTCTATTCGTGTACCAAATTTCGTCGAAATCCATTCAGTATTTTTTGCGTGAAAGAGTATCAAACATCCATATCTCCATATATACAAACTTTCGTATTTATAATATTAGTAGAATGTATATATACCTACACCCCTATTTTTTAATTAGTACAACTAATTGTATTTGTCTAGTCAAAAGTAAAAAAAATTAAATCCCAAAATTTACCACCAAAATTTATCATAATTGGTAAATTCTTGAATCGATCATTCATAACAATTGCTCTTAGAAAATACTACGCGCAGTGATTTTCCATTGTTTTTCATTCATAATCAATAGCCTGTATAATATTTCCATAAATTGAGTGACATTTTGGGATATAAACAAACTGACTTTACTGAGACTTTACTTAAATAATAACAAGACCTTTTCTAATAAGCCTTTCAAATATTTGTACCTACTAAATAAAAATTTGTGGTTTATAGCGTTGAAAGATTTTTTTAAATCGGCTCAAAGTTGGGTTTATTCATCACAAACAAAAATATAAATTTAATTGTATGTAATGGTAATGATATGCATGTGCCTACTATTATTGCCTAATATGTATGTATTTAGAAATATTTAAGTATGTTTATCAGTTGTCTAGTACTCATAACACAAGCTCTGCTTAGCTTGAGACTAGACGACGTTGTGTGATAGTTGTGTGAATATTATATTATTATTACTTATATTATTATTGACTTTGTATAAAAGTTGACATATTTTGATGGTTCTGAATAATATTTGACATTAGTAATAATATGACATATAACCTAATCTCTGTGACATTTAGTGAAACTGATATAATTTAATTTAATTTATAATGATGTGCCGATTAATATTAATTTTAAATTTATTAATGATGTTAAAGTTCACATGATCTCAAAGTTAAATGAAAACTGACAATGTTAATTTATATATTTGTACGCCTCTGGGTAAAACATAGAGGATTTACCTATTTTTAACACCTCACACTCTGTTGTAATCTGACCTATGTTTACAAATAAATTGTTCTGATTCTATTAGTTGTATCTTAACATAATATACAGACAGACTTGTACATTTTTATATTATAGAAATTTAGTCCAAAAAAAATATTGGTTATGATTCGGAAATGTTTAATTTTATCAAATAAATGATGTGTACGATTGTTTGACTTCATTCAAATATTTTATTATTTTTAAGTGCAATTCTTTAGTTTTTAATTTAAATTTATATTATATTTTATAATAAATACTTTGATTGTAATTTTGATTTTTATTTCTCTTCTCATTGTAATTTTTTTAATGACTAAAAAATAAAACAAAAACTGCTGCGCGGTATCTTCTCGTCCAACATACCACAGTGTCTCAAGACGAAAGTCTATGACCAGTGCGTGTTGCCAGTGATGACATATGGCACTGAAACATGGTCGCTTACAATGGGCCTCATCAGAAGACTTACAGTCACCCAAAGGGCAATGGAAAGGGCTATGCTCTGAGTTTAATTGCGTGATCGCATAAAGAATGAAGATATCCGCAGGAGAACCAGGTCGCCGACATAGCCCGAAGAATCGCAAAACTTAAGTGGCAGTGGGCAGGGCACATTGCTCGCAGAATGGATGGTCGATGGGGCCGAAAGGTTCTAGAGTGGCGACCGCGCACCGGGAGACGCAGCGTTGGCGCCGCGACCACGAGGGGGAGCGGGGACCTGGTGAGAGTCGCGGGGGTGCGGTGGATGCGAGACGCACAGGATCGGTCGTTGTGGCGACGCTTGGGGGAGGCCTATGTCCAACAGTGGACGTCTTTCGGCTGAAACGATGATGATGATGAAAACAAAAACTGCCAACACTAGGAATGACTCTTGTAACGTGGGTGCGTTTACAAACCCGACACCCAGACCCGGAGCAAACTATCTGTAAGTCATACAAGTATTTGTTTCGTGCTGGAATCACACTCGCGCAACGCAGCAGCCAATTACTCATAAACGTCATAATGGCGGGACCAACTCTTGTATCCGAATGATTGTACCACGTATATTTAGTACGTTTTAGTACTATTTTGTACCCTTCCTGAAATTTTTGTACCTCACACGGTGTAAATGGAATTTCATGATATTGTTGGCCCCGCCAGGAAAATTATTATTGTACGTTTTATATATTTCAGTTTTAAGTAAAAATTGTAAAAAAAGGGTACACATCATTAAAAAGTAGGATGTACAGATTATTTATAAATAGTAATAACTTTATAAAATATATTAAAACGTACAATAATAATTTTCCTGTGTGGCCTACTCAATATTTATTAATAACATAGCGTTATGTAATAATATAAATAAAATACATAAATAATAATAAAGTGCCTGCACGAAATGTAACTGCAACTTTTTACCTGACGTATTTTTGGTCGTCAAATTATTCAGGCGTAGAAAATGTCAAAAATAAAAAAAAAAATATTTTGTAAAGAAACTAATAATATCTTCGTCACATATTGTTGATTTTCGGAGGTACTAAATCGCGTACTAAATACTAGATTTTTCAGAATGCTGTAATTCGTTATAGTTTTGGCGTACAAGCATGGTCCCGCCATTATAACGGTTATAATGGCGGGGCCAACAGTATCATGAAATTCCGTTTACACCGTGTGAGGTACAAAAATTTCAGGAAGGGTACAAAATAGTACTAAAACGTACTAAATATACGTGGTACAATCATTCGGATACAAGAGTTGGTCCCGCCATTATGACGTTTATAATTACTCAACAAGGACACAAAAAGGAATTCAATAAAATTGCGACGATACAAAACGATATAAGTTCAAGAGAAAACTGCTTTCCGAAAAAATGTCGGTAATAAGTTATTGGTAAGGGCTCGTTGCAATTAGGCTGCTGGTGCAGGATGATGGTTCGAAATTCGCCGCGGCCTTGGATAGCTAAGGGCAACTAAAGGAACACCCATCCAGGGGTTTTAGTCAGTGAGGATGCATTTCCACTGACACTGGCTGGGTGGAGATGACAGGTTGAAACTTCTACGGTCCAGACTAAGCGTTTCACCTCGTCGTTTATAGCACGTACATCGAAGGACTGGAACAATTTGTCTGCTTCGGTCTCCCCATTCGATTATAATTTAGGTTCTTCAAGGCTAGAGTGAATAGGCTCTTAATAAACTAGTGCGCCTCACCATCAACGATTGCATCACTGCTTACCATCAGGTGGGATCGCAGTCAAGCACTGGTTTATATCAATTAAAAAAAAACGTGGCCAATCACAATACTCGAAATCTCCAATCCGCATCAATGGAAATAGTGTAAGTGGAGTTGAGCGGACTTTCAAATAAAACAAATGAACACGGGGCCCCGAGCCGGACAGAACGGAGTCGAGCGGGCTGTGGTGCCGAGTGGAAGGTGCAAAGCGTTAAGCGTAGGGGGCTCTGCTTCAATGAAAACATTTGCCACTTTTTACTGCCTGGCATGTTGGTTTAGTGGTTAGAGGCCCTGACTGCAATGCCGAAGGTCGTGGGTTCGATTCCCACCCAGGACAAATGTTTGTGTGATGAGCACGATCATTTGTTCTGTGTCTGGATGTAATTTATCTATAATATGTATATTTAGAAATATATACTTAATTATGTTTATCAGTTGTCTAGTACTCATAATAACACAAGCTCTGCTTACCTTGAGACTAGATGGCGTTGTGTGATAGTTGTGGAATATTATTATTATATTATTTACTGCTCTTTCCGCTTCGTGCTGCCCAGCTCCGCTTCAGTGAAAACGAACCTCAAAAGTCTGACACTCGTTATCGCTTCACCCAGAGCAGCATGACTATAGTTTTGTACGAGAAATATGAGAGATACAGACTTTTAGTGACTAAAACCCACCTGTGTTCCTTTAGTTGCCCTTTTGCAAGACCCCACGATAACGCTTTTGAACAATTCTACAGCTTTGGCAGGCACGTGTATTTTGCACATACTTAGGTACTTTTTTGTTTTAAATCTATAATTATAGAGTTTTTTCGCTAGTGCGAATATGTCTCTTTGTAGGTATACAAAACAAAATGAAATAAAAATAAAACAATAAAATTAATAAAAAATACTGCTTTCCCACAAATATCCACATGTGTATATGTATCAACAATTTCGCAACGTCCATCATGGCCTCCGTGGCGCAATTGGTTAGCGCGTTCGGCTGTTAACCGAAAGGTTGGTGGTTCAAGCCCACCCGGGGGCGATCTCTTTTTGTTTTTTCTTTATTTGTGTTTTTCATTTTTATAACGATGAGAATTATATTGTGAGTATAAAAATGAAATAAGTTTAATGTTTTTAACAATTGTTATTGAAAATTTATCCAATGGCATTGACAATTTTTAGGATGGATTGCTGCTAATCTTATAAAATTATGTTTTAATAATTATGAGCATGTGTCTAGACCTGTGACTAGATCGCAGAGCATATCAAGCCTTTTCAGGAAAAACATCGTAAGCGACATTTTTTTTTTTATTAATGATAGGCTCGCGTTTGACCACCATCTCACCTGATGGTAAGCGATGATGTGGCCGACGATTGAGCACGCTTGCCTAGAAGTAGCCTATTCACTCTTGACTTAAAGACCCCAAAGTTGTAGCTATCTGGAAACACAGACTCTGGCAAGGAATTCCACTCCTTGGCTATTTTGCGTGTTTTGCAGAAAATAATTTTTGATTTCCTAATTAAAAAGTTCCTTTCCTAACTTATAGATCAGTTATTGTATGAATAACAAAAAAACGGGCAAGTGCGAGTCTGACTCGCGCACTGAGGGTTCTGTACAAACTTACCTATGAAAACAGTTCAATTCCCAAAACGAGTTAGGTAGGTACGAAGATTTTTCCGAATCGCAAAAGAAGATTTTTTTTGTGACGTAACTACAAATTTACAGTTTTCAGATTTTTCCTATAGGTACTTGTACTATGTATGAGACCTTGCTTCATGCCAAATTTCAGGATTCTAGGTCAATGGGAAGTACCCTATGAATTTTGGTTCCTTTGAGAGTGTCAAAATACACGATTTTTGCGACATAAACGGCCGTATCATTTTTTCTCAATTACTTAGAAGTTTGATTTTTTCATAGCTTCAACGGACCGTTAGACATATATGATTTTAATTTCAACTCGATACCTTCACGCGTTCCCGAGATAAAGGGTCTTGACAGACAGACAGACAGACGGACGGACAACAAAGTGATCCTATAAGGGTTCCGTTTTTTCCTTTTGAGGTTGGCAGTTGAGAGTATCGTAGAGTATCGTACACCTTGGATGGACTGATGGTCAGAATTTCTGGCGTCTGACCACCCGTATCTAAAGACTTTCAAAGATTTATAAATTACAACTGGGCTTTCTGAGATTTTTTTTAAGGTGGGGAGTCATCCAATGACTTTCCCTCGCTCTTGGGCTGAGCGGGAGGGCGTGTCAGACTTTTACTGACTAAAAACCCACTCCTGTTCCTTCTTTGCCTTTCATACCAGGGCCGAGTCTTCCTTTCAGAAGCAGACTCTTGGCCCCAGTAGGATTCGACCCTGCTGGGCCCGTACGGTTTGCTGACATCTCCTTGAAACCATTACCACATAGGTACCTACTTACACTAGAAATTAAAAATGTAACGTTAACATTTTAATCAGCCGCGATTAGCATTTAATAAAAGATAACAGTAAGATATCAATAAACTGATATATTTTGATAAAGTCATATTTAGTAACAGTGATTTCGTAGTGGTGACATTATAATAACATAGTACCAGGTTTGTGATTATTTTTAATTTGAAATACAAATAAAATTTTAATAAGTGTTCAGTTATTATAACTTGAGAAATTATAATTTACAAAGAGGTACTGTCTCTGACTATTAAATAAAATAAGAATATTTTGTGAACGTTAATTACATCTAAGTAGAGGCGTGCCAGCTCTGTGGCATTGTTCAAATCAATAGTCACTGCGGACCTAGAACGCAAAGGGTAAGTAACTGAAGGGACATAGGTGGGTTTTTCAGTTGTCAGTAACAATCTGATATTCCCTCCCGATCCTCTTAAAGTGGGTGAAGTGAAAGTAAGAAGAGTACGTACAAGAACCACTAAAATTATGCGTTTCCTTATCAAGTTGCATCACACTTGGTTTGCAAGACTAAACTAAACAAAATACAAATTAGTTTCTTTTTAATTCTTGATAGGTTCGCGCTTGACCACTATCTCTCCTGATGGAAAGCGACGATGCGGTCGACAATGGAGCGCGCTCACCTAGAAGTAACCTATTCACTCTTGACTTAAAGATTCCCGGGTTGTAGCCATCAGGAAACACAGATTCCGGCAAGGAATTCCACTCCTTAGCTGTACGCACTATGAATGTGTTCCCAAAACGTTTCGTGCGTATAGGCGGGATGTCCACCATGTACCGGTGGCGCATTGCCGTACGCCTGGTGGTCCGATGATGGAACGGGCTAGGCGGAATTAGGTTATGCAACCGGTAGAAAACCGACAGGAGGAAGATAAATAGATTTATTCTTTATTCATCATCTTCCTGCCCTTGTCCCGTTTTATTTGGGGTCGGCGCAACACGTTTTTTTCTTCCATTCTGTCCTGTCACGCTATCACTAACTCCCTTTTCTTTCATATCACTTCTCACACAATCCATCCATCTTTTCTTTGGTCTCCCTCTCCCTCTCTATCCATCCATATTCTTTATTGTACACCTATAATAAAATTACAATAGGAACTTTAAATTAATTGGGTGTCACATTGGGCGGTCCATAATTATCATTATCATATTCAAAAATAATGTATATTGAAATACATATCACGTTTTTTTTTAATGTGAGAAATCATCTAATGACTTCTCTCGCTCTAGAGCGGAGCGCGAGGGCGTGTCAGACTTTTACTGACTAAAACCACACCTAAGTTCCTTCTTTGCGTTACGTTCCAAGACCCCAGGTTTCCCTTTCGCAAATCAACCCATGGCCCCAGTAGGCTTTGGGCTTTTCTGGGCCCCTACGGTTTTGCTGACATCTGAGGCGCGCATGTAAGAAAGAAAGAGTTGCTCGTCGTCCGCAAGCCCACGCCTGCGGAAGCTGGAAGTCGAGGTCGGGATCTCGGCGGCTGGGGCGTGAGGAAGTCCGTGCTCTCACGCGTCCGGCCGCCTCTTTCGCTAGCATTACGCGGAAATTTCGCGAGTTACCTTGGAGGTTTTTATGATCGGTTTTCCTGGTTCAAGTGTGGCTGACTGTCGGCATAGGTTCTATTATGAATATCACTAGCATTTCCTGTGATTAGATACAACGTAACATGGTCCATTCATTTCCTTTGCGACACCGTCACATCGCATTTTGGATTAGCGTTTATCGAAGGATGAATTCATAGATAGTAAATATAAACATTTAAAATGTTTTACCAGTATCTCCTCCAGATATTTATCTTTGTTTTTTGAGCCTACTTATAGGTAGTGAATACTACTTCTAGCCTTCTAGGTAACACTAGTAGCTATCAAATAGAGCGCAGTCTGTCGATTCAATTTTTTTTTTAGAAATTCATTAGACTACAGATCATATATTTTCTGAAAGTGAAGATTAACTTTACCTATTTTTTTATTTAATTAGGAAATCAAATAACTTCTCCCGCTCTACGTGGAGCGAGAAAGGGTTTTAGACTTTTGTAGACTAACCTACCCGTGTTCCTTCAGTTGCCCTTTGCGTTCCAGAGCCGCGGTTGGTACCTACCTAACTCTTTCGAACATTCCCACAGAACTCTACCCGTACTGTAAGGATTCTAGATTGTATAGGATAATTCTATCTTAATTTAATTCTCTATTGCTTACTTTATAGCTATTTACATAAAAGCGAAATACCACTCAATGATTAATCACGAAATCTCAGAAACTATAACACCTACAAACTTAAAATTTGGCAGGTAGGTTCCTTATAGGGTGTAGACATCCGCTAAGAACGGATTTTACGAAACTCCACCCCTGAGGGGATGAAACGGGGGTCCAAAGTTTGTATGGACTAACCTATTTTCACGCGGGCGAAGCCGCTGGCAGAAGAAAGAAAGAAAGAAAGAAAGAAAAATATTTTATTTGGCACACATGGATACACACACTGTAAAAACAAAATGTAAGACAACTAAGAAAAAAAAAAACACAATGTGTGTCTCACGGCTGCGCCAAATAGGTCCAGTTCAGCATTAAGCTAGTTATGTCATATTGGTCCTATTTTTAAAATGATAAAATAGTAGATTATGTGACTTTGGGGTTAAAACAGTCTTAAATTCGAGTTATCTTCGTTTCGTTAACGAAACACAGATAACTAAGTTTTAATCCCGAACAGGTGAGATGAGGTGAGGCATCGAGCAGATGCTGTAAAAAATACTGTGCGTACCTTTAATTGACAGTATACTTTTCATATCGTTAGGTAAACTCATTTTTATCCGTACACTCTCAATAAGGTTCAGTTGAAAATCAGCGCCAGACAACTACCTCGTAGTTTTCGCTGAACTGGACCTTTTTGGCGCTAGCGTGAGACACATGGTGTTAGTTTTTCTGTTTGCTAAGGTTCAACATGTTTTTCTACATTGTGTGTATCTAATAAAATATTTTCCTTACTACTTATTATATCTAAATGACAAAAAGTATTTTAACACCAGTATGTACTTATATACTTTTCAGGTTCTCGTTTATCCTCGTCAGTACACTGCATGTAAACAACAATGGTTTGGATTCCCTGTATCGGAGGAACACGCGACGAAGTGGAAGAACATTCTAAACAGATCGACCGCGAGATCAAACAGTGGATCAAGTCGTATAATGAGGTGAGTGTGAATGACGACTAGGCAGTTAGTTTAACTTGCTGATGATATTACCTACAGTCGACCACGTACCTACCTATTGTTTTTCACACAATAATTAGTGTATCTAGCAGGACAGGTCCACAGTCCTCCTAGCCAAGTTACAATCGTTTCGTGTCGAATTCCGTTCTCCAATCGGTAACGCCTCGCCTCGGTGTCAGCAATTTTAGAAAACGATAAGTTGGTTGCCATGTTGACGCGCCTGAGTCGGCCGCTCGTTCAACAATGTCGATCTAAAATAACAAAGGATGTAGCGTTGAACATTGTAGAATTATAGAAACGATAACAATTCATTCTATCATTTTGAACGATGTGAACTTGGCTACGAATTTTCTATTCGTTTGTTCAGACCATTAAGATGATGTCATTCCCATACATTTAATTAGTTTTCGCCTAGCGTTAACGATTGCAGATTATCAACTTGGCTGGGGTGCAGGAGTGGACAGATTCACTCAAATCTGTGTGGCATTTTCCTCAAAAGACCATCTCAGACACTAATCTGCATGGTTCTCATATGATTTGACCATTACAAGTTTGCTGTATGGACTTGAAAAGAGACTTTGACCCCTGAGTTTGCTTCGATGTTTCTTCTTAGGGTAGTCAGCTAGGAAACACCCGTCTCATCTAGTTCAAATTGACGAAAAATTTACGTGTAAAAGTGTTTTTAAAAAAACCTTTTGTAAAATAAATTTTATATCATTTATCATCTAGCATTAGCTTTATTTTCCAGGGGGGCCCTGGCTCCTGAGAGCAATGGTGGCCCAGTGATAATTGTCCCGACTTATGAATTGTAGGTCATGGGTTCAAAGGCGTCCATTACACGGTCATGCAAGCGTCAATCAAAACCATCAATAATGAATGAAGCTTGACTGACGGAATTTTATCGCCATACATTTTTCGTCATGCAAACGTCAGTCATCGCATTACACGGTAGGTTTTTCGTCAGTCAAGATATTTGACTGTGGCAAAACTGACAGCAAAACCTATCGTGTAATGGACCCCATACACTTCAAACCCAGCCAGGCGCATTTTTTTTTGTGTAATTTATTTCATAACCACTGTTCTCAAAACGGTAAAGGAAAACATCGTGAGGAAACCGACATGTCCAAAAAAATCGAAGACATGTGACGTCCATCAACCCAAACTGGGCCTGCGTAGTGGATTACGGCCCATTTCCTCTCCCAAAAAGGAGTCCCAGCAGTGGGGCATTGTAATGCTGATTATGATTATTACGATGGTAAATAAAAGAGAAGAGGATAACTCTTCTTCACTACCAACATCGACTGATTCTTCATCTTCCACCGATTCTAAAGGTTAAAAAATATCGTATCCTGGCCTGAGTTCTAGCAGAGGCTGGTTATGCTGTCATGCCTGGCTCCTGACATACCTGTTATTTTGCGGGAAGTTATCAGTATTTTGGCGTCTATCATCCTGGGGTAGGCGCTAGACCATACTGGGTTGGACACTCCCCCCCTCTCCCTTATATACGCCTATACATAGAACCTGTTCGAAAACGTCAACTGGTCCGAGGGAGTACTTATCTAGCTGCTGCCGGGGTAATTAATAAAACAGTTTGTTGATTGTGTTTTTATTTCCTCTTTTACTTTCTAAAACCATCTGATTCTTCTTATTATTTCTTTTGAATATTTTTCAGGCAATAAAACTGTTACTACTGGGCACGGGGGAGAGTGGAAAAACAACCATTATAAAACAAATGAAGATTTTACACATTCAAGGATTTTCTGCAAGGTAAATATTTTATGATATACAGACAGTAGGTTATAAATACTTTCTTTATAACATACTTAACTTCATTTTTGTTTGTCTTTTTACCGACTGGTGCGAAGCTCAAACAAAGAGTAATCTTATTTAGTTGTATATTTCTAAAAGAAATCAAAATGTTTGTGTTCTTTTCAGTGAAAGAGCAGAAAAAGCGAACCACATTCGTCACAATATTCATGAATCTATCCACGATATTGTCGATAGCATGGCTGTGTTGAAGATACCATTGCAAAACCCAAAGAATAATAATTCAAGAGAATATATTCTTAAATATGGTGATAACGGGCCTAAGGAATATACAGAAGTGAGTGTTTTTCTCGCTACGTGTTTTTTTTTCCCAATGTTTTGTCTACAATAAAAATAATCAAGCTATTATACTAAAATTCATAGGAATAATTGACAAAATTTAATAAAATGTTTTATTTTCTTATTTCAAGGAATATTTTGACCACGTCAGATTATTATGGCGAGATGGTGGAGTCAGGGAATGTTTTAAAAGAGCTAATGAATATCAATTAATAGATAGTGCTGAATAGTAAGTAAAATTTTCTATAATTTAAGTCAGTGCCATCTGTTGTGCAATAGAAAGACTACACAGCCATTTTAGTTTTGTCGGAATTTTTACTTTTACTGTAACATGTCTTTGAAAATTTCAAATACTGCCATCTAGTGTCGAGTAGCATTACCAAATATTATAATTTTGGCAAAGTTTTGAACTATTTCATACAGCGTGATTCTTTGAAATATTTTTTCAGTTTCCTAGATAGAATAGATCTTATTGAAAAACCTGATTATATACCATCAGACGCTGACATTTTAAGGTGTCGACAAAAAACTACAGGCATACAGAAAATAGAATTCAAAGTGAAGGTAAGCAGTCTCAATTAAACGTTAGTAATAGTTTTAATAATATAATTATTGTATATTTTACACATGACTTATATTGACCTGTTTATAATTACTAGGTCCCAAAATCAATGCACGGTGGTGTCCAAGACTTTTGGATGTTTGACGTTGGCGGGCAAAGAGGAGAAAGAAAGAAATGGATACAGGTACCCACCTTTTAACTCCGATTTTAATCGTTTTCGACGTTTCGGAGTGTGCGTTACATGGGCACCTAACATGACCTTTGTTTTGACCATGTTCTATTAAGATCGGAGACACTACACTCGAAGTTGTAGACGATTACATTTACCTTTCTTAAACTAGCTAGGTACCTAGGTACACTTAAATGTCTAGTTCCTAGTTTTAACTTTGAGAATGAGGTCAATCGTTGAATCCGAAGGTGCTGGGAAACGTTTGGGAAGCCTGTGCATATCATGCAGTGTGTCAAGACTAAAATATGACCAGTACTTGAAGCGAAGAACTGAAACGTAGTTTATACTGGGCCTCATCAAAGGTCTTGAAGTCACCTAAAAGGCAATGGAGAAGGGTTATGGAGTTTCCTTGTGTGACCAAGGTTACTGAGATAACCCGAAAAATCTCCAAACTTAAGTGGCAGTGGGTAATGTGCCCTGCTCATAGAATAGATGGTCGATGGGGCCGAAAGGTTCTAGAGTGGCGATCGCGGGTATTCGCAGCGTTGGAAGGCCTTCAATACGGGGACCTATGACCTGGCGAAGGTCGTAATTAAGAATCCGATGGACGAGAGACGCACCAACCACCATAACTGGTCGTTGTGGCAATAGTTTAAGGGTGTTTTTAATATCGTGCGGATTTTATCACGCATGCGGGATATCTCCGCACGCGTAGCCCTCGCAAATGTCCTTTTCATACTTGAAGTATTTATTGTAATGCGTGGAATACGCACGCGGGATGCGGGGCAACTCCGCATGCGTGATGAAAACGCACGATATTAAAAACACCCTTACTAACGTCTTTCGGCTGAAATGATGAGGATGATGATGATAAAATGTGTAGATTTACAGACAATATGTTAATGGTACTGCGTAAACTTACTGTTTTGATTTCTTGTGTAGGTATTCGAAGGTATCCACGCCATTTGGTTTCTGGTAGCGTGCAGTGACTTCGACCAGACCTTGAGGGAGGATAGCTCTCAGAACAGACTCAAAGAAGCGCTTGTGTTGTTTGAAGATGTTTGGCAAAGCAGGTAACACATGATAAAAATCACAAATCGAAGAACTTTGTAGTTTTGTGGAGATGTGTGTAAAATGTACCTTACTTGTTTCTAACGGACCCACAGAGAAAGATAGAAATACTTAGAATAGAATAAACTTTATTGCACATCAAAATAATAGGTACTTAACATAATTTTACACAAACTTAAATCTTTGGGTTTGGCGGTCTTATCGCTGTCAGCAGCATTCCACCAGATAATTATGAGGGCAATGAATGAGGATAAGGATATAGCAGTCCTGATTTTCATACGGTTTGTCCGACCGAACCATATGAAAATCAGGACTGCTATATCCCTATCCTCATTCATTGCCCTCATAATTATCTGGTGGAATGTTTGGAACCGACTTTGTTGTAGAAGTTCAATTGTCCACAACTAGTTTCTTCAATACTTTAGATTCTATGCTACCAATTAAATCAGTCATGAACCATTGACCCTCTTCTACAAAGATTTTTTTTTTTAAATTGTTATGAACCAGTGCTTCACTACAAAATTATAGACATTTTAGCATTGGTAAAATGGAACTGCACCTTCTCAATTTTTTATCAGTATCCTAAATACTGATAAAAAATTGAGATGGTCATCCTTAGGTTTAGGTGGGATCCAAAATCTCTGATAAAACCTGCAAAATATGCACGAAACTTTAAAACGCCTATGCTTTTCTTTGCCGCAATCCTCCGCAAATAGAACACTAAAAACCAACATTATTCCCGTAGGTTTCTGCTAGAAGCGGGACTGATCCTGTTCCTGAACAAGCAGGATATCCTGGAGAGGAAGTTATCTCAGGGTCGCAGCATCGCCACCTACTTCCCCCAGTACAATGAGTTCCAGGCGGCGGGAGACGAGTACACCAGGACGAAGATGTTTATCAAGAGTCTGTTTATGGTAGGTATTTTCTTGATGATCCTGAATTTTCATGTATGAAAACCACATTTGGCTTCCGAAAAAGAAACCCGAGATCCTGGAACACATGGCAAAGAAGGAACATAGGATTGGGTTTTACGCAGCAAAAGTCTGACACGCCCTCTCACTCCGCCCTAAAACGCGAAAAGTCATTGGATGATATCATGATATCCTACCTAAAAAAACAGAATAACTCGAATAATGCAAAAATCTGACAGTAGGAACCATTATCAGCTTGTGACTCGACTTTTATTGAGCAAAACCACACCTGTGTCTTCAGTTGCCCTTTGAATTCTAGTACCACGGATTTCCTTTTCAGAAATTCTCGATACACTAATCCTCACTAGGCCAGCGTGGCGGATTACGGCCTATTCCTTCTCCTAGAGAGGAGGTCTGAGTCCCAGCAGTGGGAACGTTATAATGCCGTTTTTTTATATTAATAGGCTCGCTAAAACTCGCGTTTGACCACTAACCAACCTGATGGTAAGCGATGATGTGACCGACGATGGAGCACGCTTGCCTAGAAGCAATTAACCTATTAACTTTTGACTTAAATACCCCTAGAATGTAGCAATCAGGAAACACAGACTCCGGCAGGGAATTCCAGTCCTTAGCTGTACGCATAATGTTGTTAACTAGCGTTCCAAGCAAGGTGACCTTATGGTTTATGTGTTTGGTTTGTGTTGCGGCTATATGGATGTACACCACGCGCCAACACGTTCGGTGGTTGGGAAAACGCGCCTCCCAACCAAAGGCGTTGAAGGCATCGAGATATAAGTACTAACGTACTAGAGAAGACACCGTAAATTCTAACTGCGGCGATCACGCCGCACTTTGTCGAAGAAAACGCGTAAGTGCCGTGATTTACATGGCGCTTAAGACCTTTTTGCCGAGAATAAATACACTTCCGCAGCAAATCTAGCGCTGTGGTAAATTAGTTACGGTTTAGACGAATTGTTATTATTTTAGCGCTGCAGCGAACTAAAGATTCAAATTACGAAAATAGGACATTTCAGTTATTTGACGTGGCTTCTCTAGTACGTTAGTACTTATATCTCGATGGTTGAAGGTCATGGATTACAACTGCTGTCTACACGGATTGAAAAGAGCAAGGTCACCTTGGTTGGGACGTTGGTTTGCAACCATCTGGTCACCCGTTTATTGTGCTTTTATACTTCCAGGAACTAATAACAAAGAAGCGGTCTAAGCGCGCACTGGACGCGTCGGCGGAGCGCTTCGTGGTGGCGGAGGCGCGGCGCGCACGCGAGTGCTACTTCCACTTCACCACGGCCACTGACACCGACAACGTGCGCACCGTCTTCAGAGACGTGCACCAGATCATACTCACGCACATGCTCAACAACCTAGGCGTTTATTAGCGTAGAAAGCATTTTAATAATGGAATATGCATGAATGAAATATTTGCTTACTGCCCACGGACGCGTAGCTTTAAGCTAGAACTACACTGCGAATTCGTGTGACACACACGCCGATCAGCGGGGCTATTGCCTAACTCTGTTGACAGTCTGTTGACAGACAAGTGATCAAGTGATGATCACTTGTTAACAATGTGCATCATTGAACTGTCAAACAGCTAGTTTCGTATTGCCTATCTTCAGTGACCAACTGCAGTGACGTCATTAGCCACTGGTGCCTTTGATAGCCACCGTAACACGATTTGACAGATGTTATTGTATCAATACTTTTAAAATTGCGATTGTGTAAGCTTTTGAAGCTGTATAATAGTCGATAAAATTTTAGAGTGGTCACAATAGGCACCGTAATTTTTTATAATTCACCACATTTCCACCGTAGTTTGTTAGTCACTTGTGTGATACGTAATACCAATTTTATGAAATTGTCAGTTGACAACTAAGTTTAGTGTGCAACGAATGCTAGTTGTCAACTGTTATTGAAAAAGTTAGCCAATAGGCCCCCTGGACGCGTCGGTCTCCACACATTTTCTAAGGAAACTAGACTTGTAGAGCTACACTTAATCCACGGCGACGTCTTTCTACGTACAAATCAGGCGTGTTACACGTGTGCGTCGGTCTAATCTAGTTCTAGCTTCATAGATGCGTATTCGTCATTATACGCTTGGTGTACGCCTGCGTGAAGCTTAATACAAAACTATGAAACTATGTTGACGAAGCGATAACGACACGACGGCATGACGCTGCCGCTAACCGTCATTAAGCGTATAATGACAAATACGCGTCTCTGAAGCTACGCGTCCGTGGACAGTAGGTCTATAATGTTCTAATGCTGCTATCTTTTTTTGTTGGTCTGAGTGCTGCTATGAATTTCTAATTTTGAGACGTGGATTTTCGTTCCAATTTCGGTTTGCGAGCTAATATTATGTACCTATTTATAATAAATAGTGCTATCAGGTTAAATTAAGTTCCCCACTGTTTGTTATTTATTATACTTATTAAGGTATTTTCCATTAAAAATAAGTTTTCAAAAATATTTTTCTTTTGCATATGACCTACTTATTTTTTAGGGTTCCGTAGCCAAGTGGCATAAAACGGAACCCTTATGGATTCGTCATGTCTGTCTGTCTGTCCGTCCGTATGTCACAGCCACTTTTTTCCGAAACTATAAGAACTATACTGTTGAAACTTGGTAAGTAGGTGTATTCTGTGAACCAAAAAAAAACAATACATTTTGGGGGTTCCCCATACTTAGAACTGAAACTGAAAAATGTTTTTTTCATCAAACCCATACGTGTGGGGTATCTATAGATAGGTTCTATTATATTATGCATATAAACCTTTCTCTTGAATCACTTTAACTATTGACTGGCCTGTTGGTCTAGTGGTTAGTGGCACTGACTGCTATGCCGGAGGTCGTGGGTTCGATTCCCACCCAGGACAAATGTTTGTGTGATGAGCACGATCATTTGTTCTGTGTCTGGGTGTAATTTATCTATATATGTATGTATTTAGAAATATATAAGTATGTTTATCAGTTGTCTAGTACCCATAACACAAGCTCTGCTTAGCTTGGGACTAGACGACGTTGTGTGATAGTTGTGGAATATTATATTATATATTTAAAAAAAACGCATCAAAATCCGTTGCGTAGTTTTTAAAGATCTAAGCATACATAGGGACAGACAGCGGGAAGCGACTATGTTTTATACTATGTAGTGATAACTTAGAGGGTGATCACCAATACGTCATACTGATTAAGCAACCAACCGACCTATCGGCCGATCAAAAGTCTGCAGTTTGCTGGGTCTTTTAACCAGCATTTTTTTGTGTAAACATATTTCTAAAGATCAAAGCCGTTTGAAGAGAGTAAGGAAAACCAGCGAAAAATATAATGTCGTTCATTTTTTTTTTTTTGGCAAAAGTATTAGTCATACAAAAAAATTATATGTAGTTCTGAGGTAACAAACATAAAAAAAATGATGATAAAAAATACAAGCGAATTGATAACCTCCTCTTTTTTTTGAAGTCGGTTAAAACGTGCGTTAGTTTCGCGGCAGTGCGCGGCGCTTCCTAGATCTCTATACGATACAAAAATATTTGCGGTAGATTCACCGCAAATTTGCAGCGAGAGGCCAACGGTGATTCTACCGCATGCGTTTATTTCACGGCAGTGCGCGCACTTCTATGAGACTCCATACTTCACAGATTATGCGTTAGAAAAACGCAAGGCAGTGCGCGCAAGGCCCTAGGCCTTGCGCGCACTGCGGTGAAATCACCGTTGGCCTCTCGCTGCAAATTTGCGGTGAATCTACCGCAAATATTTTTGTATCGCAAAGAGATCTAGGAAGCGCCGCGCCCTGCGGTGAAAAAAACGCACGTTTTAACCGACTTCAAAAAAAAGGAGGAGGTCATCAATTCGGTTGTATTTTTTATCATCATTTTTTTATGTTTGTTACCTCAGAACTCCGTCGTTTATGGACTGATTTGAATTTTTTTTTTCCCCATGAAGGAAAAATCCAGTTCTGATGATGGGATCCATGAGGAATCGAGGGTACTCCTCAAAAATTATAGGCCACCTTATAGTGATTTTGGTATTTTCATCGAGAACTTAAGCATTTACAGTCAAAAAGTAATATTTGATGAAGTGGAACTGATGAAGAAGAACAGAAATGGTCAACGGAACTTCATACTCACATAGATATCATAATGAAGATAGTTCAGCGACTGAGTACAGAGACTGAGTACAGCGCCTTAATGTTCCCACTGCTGGGACTTAGGCCTCCTTTCTAGGAGAGGGAATGGGCCATAATCCACCACGCGGGCCCAGTGCGGATTGGTGAATGTCACATGTCTTCGAATTTTTGGTCCTAGGACATGCCGGTTTCCTCACGACCGGTCGATCCGAGGCCGGTCTCCTCGGTTTTGTTCGTTAAGCGACTATGAAAATACAAATAAATGAATAGTTCTGAATAGTTACGTTGAAAATGGTATCATCGAAGTGATCTGATGATGATGTAGCCGGAAGGTGGAAAGCTAAAAAGTGTTAAATAAAAACTTTTACGAAAATAAAATACTTAACCGTCTTCACTAAAAAAAAACACTAATAAAAATTTCGGAGAAACAAACAATACCGAAAAACCCCGACTTCCGAAATTAAAGTTATTTTGATCCTTTTAGTGTTTTTTTTTTTAGTGAAGACGGTTATTTTATTTTTGTAAAAAGTTTTTATTAACACTTTTTAGCTGCGATACACTTATAAACAGAGTGCCTATTTCTCATGACAATTCCAACAATTAACTCAAACACTGCTAGGTTACATTGTTTTATTATGAAGTTCCTGTGTCTACCTTCTATCTTCTTACAAAGAAATGAATAAACGGCGGTTGACCGGCGACTCGTGGGGGTCGACGCGCGCCCGACCTGATACGATACGTGTAATAACATTGTGGCGGGGAAGAGTTCGCGCACCTTTCTGCACTGGTGCGGAAAACAGTCTATTGCGTGCTTAAAAGCGGTGGGATAAGAGCGGGTTTTCGAGTAAGTGTATTGAAAAATAAATGTTTTACCTACCCAAGATGGACTGGAGTGTATACTGGTGCAGGTAGACAATGTCACCAGCTAGCTTTTATGCCATAATTCATGCCCAAATCAGGCAAAATTTTAAACGTTTTCGACAATTCCATCAAGAAACAGTAGGAATACTTGCGGTCCTAAAAAGGACCTTGTCAAATATGGATAATAAATTATAATAATGTATTCATTTTTCAACGTAAGCTCAAAAATCACCCGCCAAAACCGTACAGCGTTCTTCCTTGTCTCTTCAAAGCATAGACAACATCCATCGCTGTCACAGTTTTTCTTTTGGCGTGTTCAGTATACGTCACGGCATCGCGGATCACATTTTCTAGAAACACTTTCAGCACGCCACGAGTTTCTTCGTAGATTAATCCTGAGATTCTCTTTACACCGCCTCTCCTTGCTAATCTTCTGATAGCAGGCTTCGTGATTCCTTGGATGTTATCTCGAAGAACTTTTCTGTGGCGTTTGGCGCCTCCTTTGCCCAATCCTTTCCCGCCTTTACCGCGGCCTGTCATTTTTGACTTTGACAGTTAAACTTTTTTAAAGTGAATATAATGAGACGATGGTAGGATGTTGACTGGTTTCTTGTGCAAACTTGAAGAGTATTTATATACTAGGCGTAATATTAATTCTGATACGGGTAGTTGTAAAATATTTGTGAAAAGGAATTTATTGAAGACCGCCCCAGCTCCCTACGGGTGTTATAAATCTTTAAGATTCTCAGGTTTTCGCTACTATAATATGCATATATTATACACTTAAACCTTCCTCGTGAGTCATTCTGTCTATTGATTAAAACTCCATGAAAATCTGTTCAGAACTTTTTGAGTTTATGTCGTTCATACCTACAGTTAGACGCGGTGGGTGACTTGTTTTGGTCTTCTAACGACAAAAATAGGTAAGATTCAATAAACCTACATTAGTGAGTATATTGAATCTTGTCTTGTATTTTATTGAATTTCTGTTTACTAGTCCTCGAGCGAGAAAGAGGGATGGAGGGCGTCTTAGCTCCGAGCTATACACCGTATATAGATCCAGCTCCACCTCCATTTAATAATTCAGTTTGCGTCATCAAATGGATCGTGTTATGAGCTCGTGAGCGTCTGTTCTTAAAAGTTACGACTTCAAATCTATGTTATATAAAAGCGAAATACCACTCACTGCAGGCAGGTAGGTTCCTTATAGGGTGTAGACATCCGCATATGTATATAAGAACGGATTTTATGAAACTCCACCCTTAAGGGGGTAAAACGGGGGTTGGAAGTTTGTCTGGAGAAACCTACTTTCGCTCGGGCGAAGCCGCTAAAAAATTTAATAATTAATAGCTACAGCCAGCGACTTCGCCCGCGTGGTACCTTGTACCTT
The DNA here is from genome assembly GCA_905147345.3 of Mythimna impura. Taxonomy (NCBI): domain Eukaryota; kingdom Metazoa; phylum Arthropoda; class Insecta; order Lepidoptera; family Noctuidae; genus Mythimna; species Mythimna impura. The sequence continues at coordinate 5,838,281 of LR990369.1, read as the reverse complement.
CTATTACATATTCTGTGGTGATAGTAGACAATATATATAATTTATGTCATTCAGTGATAAAGTAGCATTCTATTGGTGAAATAATTTTTGAAATAGTTTTTGAGTTTATTCATTACAAACAAAAATACAAATCTGTCCTCTTTACAATAATATATATAAAAGCGAAATACCACTCACTGATTAATCACGAAATCTCAGAAACTATAACACCTAAAAACTCAAAATTTTTGGCAGGTAGGTTCCTTATAGGATGTAGACATCCGCTAAGAATGGATTTTCCAGAATTTACCTCCCAAGGGGATGAAACGGAAGTCCAAAGTTTGTATGGAGAAACCGACTTTCGCGCGGGCGAAGCCGCTGGCAGAAGCTAGAATAATATAAACGTTCTGTCTTAATCTGTGATGAGGTTTGCTAATTAAACGCATAGCTCTCAAACAATAAAGAAACACACACTCAAAGACCTACTTAATGATTAAAATTTAACAACGCCTGATTGGCCATCGCCTTCATATCAGGCTAGTCTAGCTCACTCAATCCCCCACTACTTGCAAACATCCGCATTATATTTAAACCGTGCCACAAAAATGATATCGTTGATTGTAAAAGAACTATTTGAACTGAGAAAGCAAGATGCCGACCGTAAAAGTTCCGAAGAAGGCTCTGAAACTAACAACACCAACAAAAGACAGCCCCATCTCTCGACCGGTCGTCAAAACCAAGAAAATTAAGAAGAAAAACTACCAAAGCTTCTCCATCTACCTGTACAAGTTACTGCGAATGGTAGCACAAGAAAACATGGGAATATCAAGAAAATCTATGCTCATCATGAACAACTTTCTGAACGACATGCTGGAGAAGATCGCCGTGGAGGCTGGGAGACTGGCGACCCACACCAAGAAGTCGACGCTAGGAAGCAGAGAGATCCAGGCAGCTGTCAAACTGGTCATCCCTGGAGAACTGTCAACGCACGCCAACATAGAAGCCGTCAAAGCCATCAATATGTTCCACAAAAGTCACGAGCGAGACGCGGCGGCGAAGGACAGTTAGAATTATGTAAGAATGGGGTTTTATTTTAATGACGATCGATTTAGATAAGTGTTTATTAAGTTAGATTAATAAAAATGTAGACAAAATAAATAAGAAGTGACTGTTGAATGATAAGGTTTAAATTATTGACATTGTTGATTGATTATTAAATGATTGTAAAGTTAGTTTGTCGTTTTATTTACCTACACGCTTCTGCAAGCGGCCAGGGGCGCCGACTCCGTGGGTGCTCGGGGGCTGGAGCACCCATGAGAAATAAACAATGGGTGCCGAGCACCCCTGAGAATAGACATCAAGAAACAGATCAGTAATCCTGACAAGCCTTTTAGGGACGGGCGTTTTTTCATTACCCGACGACCCGTTTAGCGCAGTGGTTTATAGCGCCCGCCGGTTGAGATGAAAGGTTATAATATACGAAAATGTATGAATGTTGATTAGTCATCTCATTAAACAATCTGTCTGTAGTACCTACCTTCATTAGTTTAGTATCGTACAATACAAGTACATATTGTGTTGTGTTCATTTAGTTTATGTTACGTATAATTTATAAGATTTCTTGATAATAAAAACTAGTTTCATTTTTATATAATGACTTCATTTTGTATTTTTATCAAACATAATTAGTAATTAAATAAGCAATAAGTAAGCGACTGTGTGTGACGCGTGAAAGTAGGTTTTTCCATACAAACTTTGGACCCCGGTTTCATCGACTTTGGGAGTGAATTTTTGACCTTCCTCTCTTAGAGCTTGCCCACGACATAAAAGGAAACCTATTGTACAATTTCCCACTCCCTAAGCCCAGTAGTTTCGGTTGTGCGTTGATATGTCAGTCAGTTAGCTTCTCCTTTTAACTATTCAGATAACTTTAACTTTATACATTAACTAGCATCTGCCAGCGGCTTCGCCCGCGCCAAAGACTACTCTAGTATACTGGCTAGCCCGCGCGAAAGTAAGTTTCTCCGTACAAACTTCCAAGCCCCGTTTTACCCCCTTAGGGGTGGAGTTTGGTAAAATCCGTTCTTAGCGGATGTCTACACTCTATAAGGAACCTACCTGCCAAATTTTAAGTTTGTAGGTGTTATAGTTTCTGAGATTTCGTGATTAATCCGTGAGTGGTATAACGCTTTTATTTTATTTTATAGATTTTATTCCAAAATGGTAAGTGAAATTACCCCACAAAACTTCTGGAAGAGAAACCTTGGTCCTGGAAGGCAAGGGCAAATAAGGAATATAGGTACCTACTTAGGTTTGGTTTTAGTCAGTAAAAGTCTGATACGCCCTCCCCAAAACTTGGAAGTGAGACTACGTACTACTATAGGGGTTCGGGGTTTGGTTTCCAATAAAAATTCTGTGTAACATAATATTTATATGCAAGTAAGAAGTAGTTAATCTATAATCACCTCAACGCATTGTCGCATTGTATAGGTTGTGGCAGTGGAATATTCCTAATACTTTTACAACTACATAATTTATGGGTATTATCTCGCTAAAAAGTTAAAATAATATCAAACTACCCACAATATCTTCAATTTATCTACCCAGAGTGGGGACGCGAAAACTATAAAAGACTTCGCTTCACTGGCTCGCGTTGCTCCTCGTCACATTGCTCACACAGACAGATTTTATTGAATTGACAGTTGAACACAAGATGGCGCGCACGAAACAGACAGCTCGCAAGTCCACCGGAGGCAAGGCTCCTCGCAAGCAGCTGGCGACCAAGGCTGCTCGCAAGAGCGCGCCAGCCACCGGCGGTGTGAAAAAGCCGCACCGATACCGGCCCGGGACCGTCGCGCTGCGAGAGATCCGCCGCTACCAGAAAAGCACGGAGCTGCTCATCCGCAAGCTGCCGTTCCAGCGCCTCGTGCGGGAGATCGCGCAGGACTTCAAATCGGATCTGCGCTTCCAGAGCTCGGCGGTGATGGCTCTGCAAGAGGCCTGCGAGGCGTACCTGGTGGGGCTGTTCGAGGACACGAACCTGTGCGCCATCCACGCCAAGCGCGTCACCATCATGCCCAAGGATGTCCAGCTGGCGCGCAGAGTGCGCGGCGAGCGCGCTTGAGATAGAATGCGGTGTGACTTGGAGTAGGTAGGTAAATAAAATAGGTAGCTAATATTGACAACGCCCTTGTCAGGGCTGCAAGGCTTCCTGTTTCTTTGATGGATGATGTCGAAACGTAATTAAAAAAGTCCTTATCAGGGCTGATTTATGACAAACAGCCTCAGTCAGTGGTTTTAATTCTTTTTGATGATAAATTTCAAATATGGAGGGTTTAAAAACACTTATACACGCCAATTTAAACTAGATGGCCGGCTGGTGTTTCCTAGCTGACTACCCTAAGAAGAAACGCCAAAAGTCCAGCAAACATATTATAATGGTCAAATTAAATGCAGATTAAGTGTTCGAGATGGTTTTTTGACGAAAGAACTCGATTATGGACCTCAACGACTTGACGAACAATACCAAAGAGAGGAAATGTAAAATTACCTACTTATTTGTATTCTTTGGTAAATATCATCGAGATATACCTAAGTACTAACGTACTAGAGAAGCTACGTCAAATAACTGAATTGTCCTATTTTCGTAATTTGAATCTTTAGTTCGCTGCAGCGCTAAAATAATAACAATTCGTCTAAACCGTAACTAATTTACCACAGCGCTAGATTTGCTGCGGAAGTGTACTTTTCTCGGCAAAAAGGTCTTAACCGCCATATAAATCACGGCACTTACGCGTTTTCTTCGACAAAGTGCGGCGCGATCGCCGCAGTTGAACGAGACAAAGTAGGAATTTACGGTGTCTTCTCTAGTACGTTAGTACTTGTATCTCGATGGTAAATATCAAGACGTGAATAAGTCCTTTTCAGGGCTGCAAGCATCGTGAGTATCGTGACTATAGTGTTAGACTTACTGATTACAACCCACCTGTCATCACCTGTGTTCCTTCAGTGGCCCTTTGCTTTGCGTTCCAAGGCCGCGGTAACTCTTCGAATAATTCGATGGATTTATTCCATTTTAATACCAAAAACTAATACCATTGGTATTTGTTTCGATTCGAAAACACATTCAAAGATATAAGGTACTTACAGCCAGTAAAAATGCTTTGTGTGTAATCATTATTGAAAAAAAAAAACAGTTCTATCCAAAAAAAAAAAAAAATGTAGGTACGTAAAAATATACGTAAACCATTTTATTTTGAGTACGTTTGACTGAGTTGACAGTACCACATTCAAATTGTTGGTATTCGTTCGGAATGGAAATAAATATGATTACACACAAATAAAATATGCAAAATAAATATTTAAACATACATTACTCTATGATAAAACGATATTTATTTTGCAAATAGGTTGGACACGGAAGAAATGACTCAGAATATAAGGGGTAACTGTACTGGTGCTCTTTTTATCAACAGCTGATAGATCTCTTCTTACATAATTATCACTTACCAAGTTATTTTTATTGATATAAATATACTGACTAGTTCTTGACGTAGTTAGTGATGCAATCGTTGATGGTGAATCGCACTAGTTTATTACGAGCCTACTAAACTATACACTCTAGCCTTGAAGACACCTAAAATTATAATTGGAAGGAAAGACCGTAGCAGGCAAATAGTTCCAATCCTTCGATGTACGCGGTATAAATGATGAGGGGAAACGCTTAGTCCGGACCGTAGGTGTTAACAACGTACGGGTGGACACTCGCCGTAAGTCGGATTGTCTGATGGTAGAAAAGTGCAGGCGGAATCAATTCATGCAATTCCTGAGCACACTCTCCAAAATGCATCCTATAAATACCAAAAGGAAAAAAAAAAGTATAAAGTTTTATTCTATTCTAAAAGGCTGGCTACCCTACGCTTGTGTTCCAGGCTTTATATCTGGATCATCAATAAGCCTCTTCGCACGCCTTTCCACTGTGTCTAAAGCTGCTAGGTGGCATTTTGCAGCACCAGCCCATTCCTTAGTCGCTGCAGTACTCCACACACGATCAGACCTGTGCTTTGTATAACATTAGAAGCTGTCCCGTTGTGAAGTAGGTAGTTTTCTTACGTAATTATCACTTACCCAGATCAGCCAATAAATTACATAAGTATAAGTTTGAAGGTCAATATTATCGATTTTTGCGTGGATCACAATAATGTCAATAGGATACGGGTGCAGGGAGGGGCGCGCACGCCACCAGGTGTTACCAACATTTTGTTTTGTCTTCGCACGGTTAGTGGATTTAGCAAGTGTCAAGACTATGAGCAATGGCTAGCTAGCTATCCGGCCGTCCTTTAACCCTTTAGCCGCCCGCGTCGGATTGTGTATATAGGGTGACGTAATTAGTGTACGATACTTAAACACGTGATTGTGCTCATGATAACCAACAACTTTTACTATGGGAACAAACCTGAAATCGCGAAAAAAAATCAGCTGTTCAGTACATTTATGTTTGCCTAATGTACTGAACAGCTGATATTTTTTTCGCGATTTCGGCTTTGCTCCCATAATAAAATTTTTTTGTTATCATGAGCACAATCACGTGTTTAAGTATCGTACACTAATTGCCAGTCACCCTATATTGTGTATGTTTTCGCGTCCTATTCGCCAGGGTCGTGTGTTTGCGACTGGGTACTTATCTCGTTTAGCTCTTCAATCCCCATAGGTGACAGAAGAGCTGACGAGATGGAGTATGGTCGTGGATGTTCGACCCTGGCGGAATAAACGCTAGGTTTAAAGGTTAACCGTCCGAACCGAGTTCAAGTCGTTGACAGCGCGTAGTTTTGCACGCGCGCCTCAAGAGATGTCAGCAAAACAGCAGGGCCGAAGCCTACTGGGGCCATGGATCAACTGTTGAAGGAGAAATCCGTGGTCCTAAAACGCAAAGACAATTGAAGGAACATTGTATAGGTTTTTTTTTTTTAAGGTGGGAAAATCATCTAATGACAATGACTTGGGCGGAGCGCGAGATAGTGTCAGACTTTTACTGACTAAAACCCACTCCTGTTCCTTCGTTGCCTTCGTCCCAGGGCCCCGGGGTTCACTTTCACACTACCCATAGAACATTGTATAGGTGTGGTTTTAGTCAGTAAAAGTCCGACACGCCCTCCTGCTCTGCCTTAGAGCGAGAGAAGTCATTAGATGATTTCTAACATTAAAAAACAAACCTATAAGAACCTATTTAGTTTATACCACCATCGCCACTTTGAGTTCCATTAAAACGGATGTAGATAACGCATGCTAATGTTTTATGCAGCAAGTGTATCGGGTCAGCCTTCTCGGCAAACTTCGCTGAGGTAGTACATAGACTTAACATAGTCATCCATCAATATTATATAACATTCTGAGCACCATTTTACCTAGAACGCACCTCTTTCAAAGATTCCACATATTGTCCAGCTATGTTGACACTTGAGATACAAAGCTACACCTTTTACATCACAATATCTACTAGGAATCAATTTGCAAATAATTAAAACAATCACTGAACTTCACTTACACAACTCCCGCCAAAAACGCCATATTTGATTTGACACGGTATAGACTTCGGCAAAATGTTGCGCACCCCAGTTCGCAGCTGTCTCATCAACCAGCAGCTGCCATCGACCGTTACACTCGGGCACGTGCTACCCCTGCATAACAATTATTATTATTATTTATGAGAGAGTGGGGTCGGCAGAGAGGTCACGTAGGTATCGGACTTTCGAATGAACTTGAACGATAGGAGATCGTGTTAACATCTCAAATTAATAACTACACTTATAATAATAATAAGGAATCCTTGTAATGTAATTTGTATTTTTGGTGTACAATAAAGAATATATCTATCTATCTATCTATCTTGTGAGATTCGGTTTTAGTCGGTAAAAAGTCTAACAAGCTCTCTGGCTTCACCATAGAACAGGAGAAGTCATTGGATGATTTACGACCGCAAAGAAAAAATTGTGAGCGCATCGGTGTTGGTATATCGCACGCACACACAAACAAACACTCAATTGACTGAATCAAGAGTTATCCAGAATTTATCAAAAAAAAAAACATACAATTGATAACCTCCTCCTTTTTTTGAAGTCGGTTAAAAATAGGTAATATTATTATCCTAAAATATTTTTTGATTATTTTATGATAAGTATTTTTATAACTGCTGAAACCGATTCATTCTTAGTTCTTAAATTACCATAATGTTTATACATACCTTCATGATTTTAAATGTATAATGTATAAATGTATTTTACAAGTTTATTTTATGTATATGGGTGTTTTTATCGCCTGAAATAAACGATTATTATTATTGACCGATTCTGCAAATACTACTTTCAGGATGTGCTTATTATGTTCCTGTATACTTAGACCTTTCTTATTTATGACCTTTTCTATTAGTGAAAACCACATCTAAATCTGTTACGTGGTTTAGGAGGAATCAGCAGCATAAACAGACCGACGCGGAAAGTGACTTTGTTTCTTACAATGTAAAATTAAGTAAATCTAAGTACCCAGGTACTAGTTTCTGTCAGAGTCTCTTCGCCCGCATGAAAGTTTTCTCCAACAACTACTACAACCTTTTTATCCCCATTTCATCCCTTTAAGGAGTGGATTTTGGAAAATCCTCTCTTAGTACTCGCCTACGTCATAAAAGGAAGCTATGTGCAAAATTTCACGCTCCTGGTTCTAGTAGTTTCGGCTGTAAGTTGGTATGTCAGTCAGTAAGTTTCTCCTTTTAACAACGTTTGATGATATGTCATTCCTCGTTTGGCCATGTCATTGATGTAGGATTTTTAAGATAATAAAAGGTTTAAAGAAAGTAGGTCAAACGAGGATTGACATTTCATCAAACTTTAATGTTTAAAACGATCTGGCCAGTTTTACTTGGACATATCATGAAGTGATCAATTTCTAAGATCTGGCCGAGACATATGTATATAGATTAAGTACATTTAATTTATTGACATTACAAAAACATAACTGTTCAGACAAGACATTTAGAAAAAAAAAAACGAATCTTCATGTATCCCCCACTACTTAGTCACAATCACAAAAGAGGAACCCTAACTATACGACCCCTGGCAGAAAGACATTTCACGAAAGCTCATTCAATAATTGCACAAGGTAATACCAGTTTTACTATAAAAAATCACTAGTTTTATAATAAACAACCCTTGTGCTCTCATGACAGAGTATAAAGTCCAATGTATCAATTTCCAATTGTATAAAATACAATTTAAAGCCGCATACAAGTAATTTTCAACTTTATGTGACAGAAATAAAGTTGCATTTAGTTTGGTTGAACTTTTTTGAATTTGGAATTCAAACAGCGCGTGCCCATTTGCAGGGGTGCGCAAACGCCGCCGTTTCCGACCCCAGGGTTTTTTGAATAAGGAATAAGTTTACAGTTGACGGTTAGATATTGAGGTGGATAGACGTGTGTGTTATCAATAGAATAATATTAGTTTTTAAAGTGAAACTTAGTGTAGATCTAGTGTGGATAAGTGTGACGTGTGTTTAAGTGAGTAAAAGATTAAAAATACCAATTTGAGGTTTAAAATCTAAAAGTAAAAATCACTTTGGATACTAACTCCGCTAAATATTCGTAATAATTAAAGTGTAAATCAAGATACTTAATAATAATATAACTATAAGTGAATATAACTCCATAAGAAACTTAGAATTTAAACTTAAGTCTAAGAAACGCACTGAACTTGATCGGTTCCGGTGTCAGCACACCCTTTTCTTAGTCAGGGAACATGCACTAACGATTGCACTGGGGAAAAAATACGCTTACAAAATGGATTCACCAAAAATCGTGTATAAATATTATTCGAATCCAGCTTTTTGCTCGCAAAGCGAAGTTGTGTTCGGTCAGAAAACATGTATGACCAAGATTGTGTCGCCGGAGAGGAAACGCATGTCTCCTTTAGGCGCAAATTCACCAAGAAAGGTCGAGATAAGCAACAGGATTATGAGGACAGATATTTCTGATAATCCTTTAAGAATGTCTCCAGCCGGGGCTCCAAGATACAGAGAAGAACCTCCTGAATTACCACCAAAGCCTCCTAAGTTCCAAAATAGAAGCTTTCAAAGACAATCCTCTTTAATTTACAAGCCTTCTCGATCAGTAAGATGCAGGACGAGAAGCGAGGACCTAGAAATGGCGCAATTGAAGCAGCAAAGACAGTCCAGGTATACCAGAGGAGCAGATAGTGATGATGGACTTGAAGACAGTCGGACGAAACACAGATACGAAGTAATCCGAGACTTTGATGATATCGTTGACTATTCTCCTACAAAAAAGAGAATCGTTGAAGCAAAAGCTGATGAAATCGAAGAGTATAATGTTGATGGACCGGATGAGAATGAGCTAAAAGAAATACCTACAGAAATAGTCAAAACTGTAAATGGAAGGACGCTAAGATATGCTATCATTCCTACAGAAGATGATGAACCGAGAAAATGTAACGTAACTTTTACGTCTCCAGTCATGTCTAAGAAGAATCTGATCGCCACGCAGAAACTCCATGAGTTACTCTCCACTCCAAGGAAACTCAAAAGCTATGCCAGCCAACCTTCAATCAGAATGACGCCAAACAAATCAATAGAAAACAAATACTCTGAAACGCCAAGAAAATTTACATCAAGCACACCGACTCACGGAGTGACACCATCAAAATCCTGTGCGAATTTGACGTCAAGAACCAGTGCCCCAACTTCTCCAATATCTCCTAAAGCTCAACAGAAATTAAGCTACGGTCTGCCTGAGAATTTACCTGAGAATCTACCTGGATTCGACAGACATGATGTCTTTGTGACAAGCTTTAGAGAGAAAAGTAGGGATCGGAGTTTTGATCTTGAAAGGGAGATGAGTAGAGAGAGACGGGACTATGATCGGAGAAGAGACAGTCAGAGAAAGGATAAGAATACTGCTGTTATAATTCCAAGGTACTTTACTTTAGTTACTTTCTCATTTATAATATTAGTATAGATTTAAAGGTTGATGCTAGGAAATACTGGGCCCACCTTCCAGTAGCTATGTGTCTTACATCGTTACTTACTGGTTACGTTACGTACTGGTGGGGATTTGTCAGTGGGGATTTCTGGAATAGGTAAACCAAACTGTGGCATTCTTTAGAGATACTAATGACCCGCCCCAGCTTCAAAAGGATGTTAGAAATCTTTGAAATTATAGGTTTTTCTCTAGATATTATAAATAGGCATGTATTCTAAGAAACCTAAACCTTCATGAATCACTGTGTCTATGGGTGAAGACTGCGTGAAAATCCAGTAGATTTTAAATTGATTGATCAAGACTGCTTGAACCTTCAAAATAATATGACAAACCTAGTTGATGATAGCGAAAAAAAAACAAAAGCCGACAGGGAGTTTTCTCGCTTTTGCATCGAAAACGCTACCAAATCCAAAAGGTGCTATGGTAGAATTGTACCCTTCTCATAGACCTACAGAAAAGTCCGCGTTAGCATATCCTATCTTTTAACGAAAGCTTACTAAACCCACTCTCTTTAATGAGAAGCCAAATTGGTTGGTCCTTTAACACTAGAAAGACGGGAAAATCTATCTACCTACAAAGACGGCGACCGGTCAAATGACTGCCCCAATTTATTTAATATATTTTTTTATTTATGTGCTAAAATTGGTAACTATAGTAATAAAACAGGGTATAATATATAATTATTTATTTAATTTACATACAATTTTTACATTTTAACATTTTATTTACGTTACAAGAGCCGCAAAGTGGCTTTTTGCAAGAGTCGCATACTTTATTAGTTTTATTTTTGCACTTCTGTATATAGCATTCTCGCCTTTTCCGAATTTCCGATTTTCCGATTTTGAAGAGAAGATCGAGAAGTAGAAGGCGTGGGTTCTTCGGGCGACAGTTCGGTTTCAGAGGGTCTCGGTTCAATTTCTACTTTGCCGCTAAGTTCACTTGCTAAACTTAGTATGAAATTCCTTCGTTTTATGTTGGTGCCTGACATTTTCTTATACAAAATGAAGGAATTTATCCCTGCTAGGTCCAAAATATTGAAAAATACCTGTACAGGCCACCTTCGAGATGCCGCTTTGACACTATATTTTTTTGCCATCTGGTCAGCTACATCCACGCCGTACTTGGTAGCATTGTAAAAAGTCACAGTTTCTGGCTTTTTCTTAGGATGATTAGAATCTATTTCAACATTGTCATGTAACGTGCTGAGCAATAAAACGTTCTTGTTTCGTTTTCCTTGATAAATTGTAAGAGTACATCTATCAGATTTCAGAATTTTTGTTTCAAACAAAGTCATCTGAAGTGATTTGACGTAAGGTGGAACCTCTCGTCGTGCCCTGTTCAAAGTTCCTACAATTGTAGTGCGTTTTGCGAGCAAGTTATTTGCCAAGCTCAACGATGTAAAGAAGTTGTCAGTGGTTACATTCCGACCAGTATTTGCAAAAGGTTCCACGAGACGCATAACAACGGATTCACTGAGGCTTTGGTTTTGTGGCCTGCTTTCATCTTTTCCTAAGTAAGGAAAGCCGTTGAGTACAAACTTTGAATCTACATCAACACAAAGCCAAAATTTAATTCCAAACTTATCAGGCTTGTTAGCAATGTATTGAAGAAACCTGCATCTAACCTTAGTAGAAAACAGTTGTTCGTCTACTGTAACGTTTTCTCCCGGCTTGTAGCACGATAAGCAGTTCTCAATGAATTTCTTCCAAACGTCTGATATTAGTGCGAATTTGTCTTGTTGAAGTCGTGAACTTCTCTCAGATCTGTGATCAAATCGCAAAAACTTCATTATTTCTTTGAATCTGTCACGTGACATAACTTTTGAAAAAAAATTTATTCCCCAAGTTTTACTCCACAACTCATTTACTTGAATATTTTTTGCACCGTATGCACCTCGAGCATAACATATAGCGATAAAACTTTCCAGTTGTTCCAAAGTTAGTATCCAGTTATTGTGTCCTAGTTGTCTATTAGCTTCTTCTATAGTACATTTCTGAATATGTCTCAATATAGATTCATCAATCAAAAGCCTCCACGAGTCTGACAAATGTCCCTTGAAATTTCTTTTTGCATATGAGGTAGGCCCTGCTTGCTCAGTTATGATATTGTGTCGTGCCCGGCGACCACTTTGAGTAGATTCCATTTGAGGTGTCCATGAGGTACCGTCGATAGAAGTGATAAGACCTTGAAGCTCAGAATCTTCCAAACAATGACTCCTACCACGGCCTCGACCACGAGCACGGCTACGACCGCGGCCACGAGAACTCAAACTGTCAACGGTTCGTAAAGTTGCTAGAGGTATCTGATCTTCCAGGTCACTTTCATCCGTAGAGGAACTCGAACTGATAAATGGTACATTTTCATCCTCACTACCGTGCTCTTCACTTTCAGAGCCACAATCCGATTCATCTTCACAAATATTTTGCAACATTGAAAGTATTTCTTCATTTTGAAGGCTTCGAGACATTTTTCACGCATCACTTACAATAATTCTGACAAAATTGATAGGCAGTCGTAACTATACTGACTCATTTGACTTGCATACTCCAAACAATGGACAAAGCGCACATTATTTCGTATTCTACCTTCTCATATTACAAATAAATACTTATCCGATATCAACCGTCAAATGACTGCCGCCGTCTTTGTCGGTATATCAAGATTTTAAACAATAAACAAAAGAGACGAGAGTTATTTTCATACCTATTTTCATTTAACTAGTAATATTAATAAAAGTCACAAAGTCTCAGTACATTAAGTCAAATAGATTTTGAGTTATTCCAAATTTAAATTCAAATTGCAGTCAAATGACTGCTTCCGTCTTTCTAGTGTTAAAACAAAGTAGCTGTTCCTCCACTTATATTTTCTAAATCACGCAACGGATTTTGATGCGGTTTTCACTAATAGAAAGAGCAATAAACGAGAAAGGTTTGTGTGTATAATTTGCACTCGAGCAAAGCCGGGGCGGGTCATTAGTATTTTAAACGGTGCACAGTAGTTAGCATTTATTGTGGCCACTATACCAAGGCAATTGTTTTTTTGTAGTTGTGTTGTTAGTTTAATCGATTACTGAAAGTGTCCAGTCCAATCTATTGAATAGAATAATAGAATAGAAATACTCTTATTCAGGACAGACACAGCACAACGGTTATAAACACAAAGTAAAAAAGAACAAAAGTACAAAGTGCACCGAGCGTGCCCGCAATGAGAGGGTGACCACCTCAACATTTGCTGGGCGTTAGACACTCAGCAAATATCTCTTGCAAGTTTGATTTACTGCCACTTGGAAATATTTTCTAGACGACAATGTTTTTATTGAAAATTGTAACATCAATCGCTTTAACAACATGTCAACATAGTAAACGCACATCCTGAATACTTTAACACTAAACTACTGTTTGTTCAGAATTGGGAACTAAAATTTTACTTACTTACCTACTTATTTTTACTTGAATTTTACTTTTATTTTTAAAGTTCATGTACCTAAGTAAAATTTCAGTGCTGAATTATTATTTTTACTTAATTTTCTAATTATATGGGTGGGAGTGCATTATTCCAGTTACAATCATGTTGTTTTTTCTAGTTATTCAATTTTAATACCAACAACTAATACCTCTGGTATTTGTTTGGACTCATATTTGAAATTCATTTTGATTAGGTTTGACTGAGCTGACTGTGCCAAATTCAAATTGTTGGTATTCGTTCGGAATGGAAAACGAAATATAATTTCAAAAAAATACAAGTGGTATTAGTTTTTTCTGAAAATCGCACTTTACGTGACGACGATAAACGATAACTTCTTGGTTTTGAGATAACCGTGGCTCACCACACACAGCTGTTTCGCATGTGTGAGGTTTTTTCTACATATTATTATTCAAGACTAACTTCTGCCTCTGGCTCCACCGATGGTAGAAAATTATCCCAAGGGAACATACTCCCGGGATAAAAAGTATCCTATGCACTATTCCAGGATATGGTCTACCCCTGTACCAAGTTTCATCAAAATCCCTACAGCCGTTCGAGCGTGAAGACGTACCAAACATACACAGTCACTCATAAACTTTCGCTTTTATAGTCAGTGTAATTTGCCAATTTTTTTTTTGTTTCCCGGTTTCTAAATCTTCACGTAACGAATATTTGCTTGGCCTACAGTAAGTTGTTCCGTGTTTAAGTATCTTGAGTTATGTTATGTTATATCTGAGTATGGTTTCCGCACTTAGTCCTATGCAGCTAGGACTAGGGCGCTAGCTAGGACCGCGGAGAATTTCTGAAAGGGAAACCCGTAGTCCTAGAACGCAAAGGGTAATTGAAGGATACAGGTGTGGTTTCAGTCAGTAAAAGTCTCACACGCCCTCTCGCTCCACCCAGAGCGCGAGAAGTCATTTTGATGATTTCCCAACGTAAAAAAAAAAATGCAGACCATTGTACGTGGGCCATGGCGGCCATAACCTCAGGTGGGCTTATACCAACCAGCCTAACTCTCTCCAAAAACAGTTTAGGCCTCTCAGATTTTTCAAGGCATTAATACGGGAGTTCGGGGATCATAAGGTTCGTGTGCGTATTTCAGTGACACCTGTGTGTGCAGTCTAGGAGCGCATGTGCAATTGTCTCCTCCCCCTCCAAGCATGCTCTGCACAGGGGACTGTCTGTGATGCCTATTGTGTGGAGATGCTTATTCAGTGTGCAGTGTCCGGTGATGGTCCCCGCCACCAGGCCTCTGTCCAGTCTCATAGGTGTCTTTAGTATGTAAGTTTACATGTTCGTGAATTCACTTACGCTCAGGGGCGTAGTTAGGTTGCCAACGGCCCTGGGGCAAACTGGCCCTTTTTTACATGGAAAATCATCAAACATCCCCTCCTGCTCTGGATGAAGCGAGAGGGAGTGTGAGACATTTACTGACTAAATCGAATTGCCATGATTAGTGTTGCAACCTATTTTATTTAGACTTCGATTGAGATTTGAGAGAATTTTTCGGTAAATGATAAATGATATTTATTTTGCAAATAGGTTTTTAAAAACACATTTAAACGTAAATTTTTTCGTCAATTAAAACTAGATGAAGCCGGTGTTTCCTAGCTGACTACCCTGAGAAGAAACGCCAAAACAAACTCATTGGTCAAAGTCTCTTTTAAAGTCAGCTAACATGTAATGGTCAAATCATATGAGAACCATGCAGATTGGAGTCTGAAATGGTCTTTTGAAGAAAGAACCACACAGTTCTGAGTGGACCTGTCCAGTTAGTGCAAGCATTTGAGTATTCGTGTAGCTCAACTAAGGACTACTAAGGAGCTCAACGACTTGGTAGTTCGATAAAAGGTTTGCTAATCAGGTCAGCACCCCCGCCTAGCCCGTGGTAGCTACGCCACTGCCCACTCTGGATAGGATAATTATCTAGAACCACGCAGGTCTAGATGCAAGCAGTAGCTAAATAAAAGATTTCTACTGTTTTATATCAAGGTCATCCATTTAAACACAGTATGCTCTCCAATTCCAGGGTGGCCCCAGCAGCCCCACCATCAGTCTACTCCGACGAGACGTACAAATCCTTCTCCAGCCTCAAGACGTTATCAGGAGCCACAGCTTCTTTGCTGATAGCGGCCGTCATGTTGACCATGTGTGGTGGGTTGACGGCGGGGCTAAGTTTCTACATGATGTATGCTGTAAGTGTCTTTGATCAACTTGTTAATTATTAATTATTGTCACACAATCTCACCTAAGCAGGTAAGCATTGATAGGCTGCGGAATTTCAAAGTCACCAGGGGCCCAAGGTCTGCTATTTTTATAAATTCGTCATTCCAATACGACCCCATTGTCATTTTGCTCAAAGTTCGTAATCTATTTATTCATAATGATCGATCATTGATCGGTCAATGGTCTCGTAATAGAGTTGTGGTAGAATGACAATATCAAGCTTATTAAAAACAATGACTGCACAATGACGTTCTAAGGTTGGTAAGTCACTGATCAAAGGAACTGTCAAAATTTTAGCAGATTACCGCATACGTGCATACGTCAGACATTCACTCATCAATATTTACGAGATTACCATTTTAAGCCATTTCTTTCAATGGAGTGTCATTAGTGGACCATTGGAAAGTCATAATGACGCCATTATATTAGTAGATTACCAAACCAACCAATAAATCACCCAGAGCAGGAGACCTACCTATTTGATCATTACCAACCTAAAAAAAAGAAATGATAAGCGATTTTGTGATTTACGATGGAGGAATCTTTTCGTAAGTGCATAGCGTTGTTCTTAGCGTGTCTATAGCACATTGTCATTGACACGTTTAAAAATCCCTTAGAGGTAATAGCTAAATAACTTACTTATGTATGTACATAATTTCCAGTAAAAACTAAACCTAAAAAACCTAAACTTGAATAGCGATTTAGCAAATTACTATTTTATGGGCAAAGTTCTCACCTAGCTACATGTTGCTATTTCAGATTGGCAGGCGTTACTACTTGGACTTTGGTGTGCTCGCGGGATTTACTTGTTTTCTGCTAGGACTTCTTGGATTCAGGACGAGGAGACAACAGTTATTGCCTAATAGGAATTATATTTCTGGTAAGTTCGATTTTGCTCTGATTTTGATTGTTCGATTTTGCTGCTCGTGTGTTTTCAAACATATTAATTTTAAAAAATATGAATAGACACATTGTTAGTTAATAATAGCACAGTTCGTTTTATTTTTAAATACTTTGTACATGAATTGTTAAATAATAGTGTAAAACTTAACATTGTTATGAAAAATTAAAATTTTAATTTGTTACCCTCATTGTGTTACTAAGTTAGACACCAGTATCTGCGGCATCTTTGCGGTAGTAAATGTTAACAATAAGTAACATAAAACACACAGCTCAAAGCATTGTCACTTGTACATAAATAGTTATGCGGGCAATTTTATTGGTTTTTTATTTTTGTTTTTTATGCACAATGCATTGCACCAGCTGACCTGACAGACGTCGTCCTCAAAATCTTGAAGTACCTATATCTTAATTTTTAAATAGATGGACTAATGTGGCAGCTCTATCAATGCTTTAATGACAGCGAGACATTCTTCATTAACAGCAGGGCAATTTTCATTGTCAGCGGGGCATTTTTCATTGACAGCTGGGCATTATCCACTGCTCTCAGTTTGGTCCAGCTAATTAAAAATTAGAATATAGTTTAAGGATTGAAAGCTAGGGCTAGGAGGACCAAAAAAATATGTAAATGAAATAAATAAAAATGTGTCTTTTAAGGTTTTCCGTGCAAGAAACTACCTGACATTTAAAAAAATAGTTTGAAAAAAATGATGCCGCCGCTGGCAGAAGCCATTTTACAATATTGGCAGGATTATTCGGCATTTCAGCAATTACTACTACTATACCTACACTACTCGATATTCAGAATGTCTTAGTCTATGTAACGTCACACAAGAAAAAGAGCAACTTACGCCAATGTCGTGTAAAGGAATGGAACAGAATGATGAAATAAATAGATAAACATAGACTAAGGCCCGTATTACAGAACCTTACTCAAGTACTACTTAAACTGCGTTCAACCGATTACTGCTTGAGCGAAGAATCTCGACTTATGCGTTCAGTTTATTTTAGAACTATCCTCAAATTCAAATCAAACGAAACTACGCTTGAGTAGAGATTTTGATCTCTGATTTAAATCCACAACAATTTCCATGAGATTCTATGCTCAAGCGTGGTCTCGACTACACTTGCGAAAACAAAGATCAAATCTCGCCTCAAGCAGAGATTCTGAGCTGATTGTGATTTTAAAATAAGGACACATTGAGTGGAGCAAGCACTGTTCTATAATACGTAAAAAATGTCATTGTAAAGTGACATTACTCAGGTGATTATTGGTTGTAGTTTCTCTGCTCAAGTCAAGTTCTAAAATTAAAACTCCAACTGAGACTAGTTTTAAGTAATACTTGAGTCTTGATTGTAGTTCTGTAATACGGGCCTAAGACTGTTTGAATATCGAGTGGTGTAATAGGCCCTTTAATTGTTCTAGCTTATGAAGGCGGGATGGCATTCATTGTATGTAACACGTACACCTTTTCTTACTAATTGCGTACGCTCGTTTAGCATAGCATAAGCTTAACCATGCAGCCTTATAATGTTCCCACTGCTGGGATTCGTGCAGGCCCTGCGGATTAGTGGAAGTCACACGACTTTGAATTTTCGGTTCTAAAACGTGCCGGTTTCGTCACAATGTTTTCCTTCAACGTTTTGAGAGCAGTGCTGATAGAATAAATTACACAAAGTTAGTTCGCTTGGTGTCATACAAATATTCGTAGCTTACGCTCACAGTCCACACACGCACATAGAACCGACCGCCTTCGTGAGTTGGTACCTAGAACTTCTATATCCCTCCCCCCCCCCTATTTGCCACCCTGTTCGACCTTCCTGTCGTCTCTAACAAGTGGGATCAGTTGCCAAAGACTAAAAGACCAACACGAAAAAAATTACATAACAAAGCAAACACAACCTAACTTAATTCTGTTTTTCCTTGCAGGTTACATTGTCCTCTCTTCATTCTCTCTTCTAAGTGCCTTCGGTCTACTTATCCTTCTGTCAGTGGAGCCAAAACCAGGGACACCATTGAACGATATAACTTCAGGAGCTGTCTGCGGAGTTAGCATTCTTTCCCTTTGTCTCGCGACTGTCGGAGTTTTAGCTTCATACTGCTGTGTTAAAGACCCACCTGATAATAGAGTTGGGACTACTAGGTGGTACTGAAATAGGTAAAGGTGATAGAATATTTAAATATAGCTTTCATAAGCTTTTGTTTCTAAAGTATGGATAAATCTTTATAAAAATATCAAATCCTTTGGTGAATTTAATAGCACCGTAGGTAGCGCGTCGTGTGGCAACTTTGCTATTATCTTGAAAACAGGCGTTTACAAATTCGGATCGAGTATTTTTTAAATTAACAAATTCATTATTTTTCAACGCTAGTTCGTTGAATTTAAGCAATTGATATCGTGTTATCAAGGTCTAAAGCGAGAACTACACTAGACCGACGCACACGTGGACCACGCCTGATTTGTACGTAGAACGACGTCGCGTGGCGTGGATCCATGGAATATGGATCTAATGTAGCTCTACAAGTCTAGTTGCCATATAAAATGTATGGAGAAAGACGCGCCCAGGGAGGCTCTTGGCTAACTTTTTCAATAACAGTTGACAACTAGCATTCGTTGCACAATAAACTTAGCTGTCAACTGACAATTTCATAAAATTGATATTACGTATCACACAAGTGACTAACAAACTACGGTGGAAATGTGGTGAATTATAAAAATTTACGGTGCCTATTGTGACCACTCTAAAATTTTATCGACTATTATACAGCTTCAAAAGCTTACACAATCGCAATTTTAAAATTATCGATACAATAACATCTGTCAAAACGTGTTACGGTGGCTATCAAAGGCACCAGTGGCTAATGACGTCACTGCAAATGGTCACTGAAGATAGGCAATACGAAACTAGCTGTTTGACAGTTCAATGATGCACATTGTTAACAAGTGATCATCTAGATTCATTTAAACCATTGGATCAATGATGTCTAAATGAACTCATCACTTGAACTTTGACAGTTCGGAGTTACGCAATAGCCCCGCTGATCGGCGTACGTGGCCCACGTGTGCGCAGTGTAGTTCTAGCTTTATTTTTTTGAGTTTACCTTCAGTACTGATGTTTTATTTGATCTGTGAATTGGAGGCTACTAACAAATCCATGTACCTACCTACCTCAAATCAAGTAAAAAAATATTTTTTTACTTGATCTGAGGTATCTACCTTTTTAATTATTCCGAGGGCCTGTTTCCGATAATATCCGATATTTTATTTGGAAATAATGGATAATATCAAAGAAATTCTGTTCCATTTTTAAATTTTTCAGGCTATTTGGACATCGTGAACTAGGCCCTGAAGTGTAAAAATACTTAATAACAATAAGAACGAATAGTAACAAAAACTAATTGTAATTTATTTAATAACTTAGGAATGATTATGTTTTATTATTGTGTTGAACAAGGAAATTAAAATAAGCTAAAGGCTGATTTCGTCACGGCTTTCTAATTTATTTTATATTCTATAATTTCTTGTGTTTTTTTTTTCGCCGTTCTCACATAAGTACACCAACCGACACATAATTGAATGTCCACATTGATGACGAAAATATTGAGTGCAAATTATTGAGGTTTTTTTTATATGGAAATAATTTCCCAACTCAAAAAAAAAGTTATTGGATAAGTCTAATGATTTTTCGCGCTCTAGGTTAGAGAGAGAGAGGGCGTGTCAGACTTTTACTGACTAAAACTATATCTGTGTCCTTCAGTTGGGGTAGTTATTCGATTCTGTCATTGATCGGGCATCAATTCGTGTCAGTGGTTTCGTGGAATCAGTCTTTGAGCTATTTTTAATATAGTTTAGAAATACCAAAGCAGGTCCAAATTAAAAATTTATTGTATTTTATTATGTAATTGTTGTGAAATTTTAATAAAATTGGATGAATATTATTTGTTTTGTGTATAATTTCAGTAAACACCTTAGCGTGTCGATGGTAAAACAAGATTTTTTTTAAAGTTAAATTCCTTGCCTGGCTTAGGGCTGAATTCACCAATAAAACTAATCGCGTTTTAACGTTTGGCTCGCATAATTGCGTTTAGCCGCTGTCACTAGTGTCACTTGTAAAAATAAAACAAAAGAAAAATACAGACAAGTGACACTATTGACAGCGGCTAACCGCGATTATGCGAGCCAAACGTTAAAACGCGATTAGTTTTATTGGTGAATTCCGCCCTTAGTAGGTATTCGGCCACGGTAATGCTGTCCGCTGACGCTGTCATTAAATCCCTACGTTAACAGGTAACTAGGGGACGTGACGGAAGATGGAAGGTGGGACATGGTCTGCAGAGAGACGCCGCACAAAGACTGAGGCCCATATTACAGAACCTTACTCAAGTACTACTTAAGCCGCGTTCAACCGATTACTGCTTGAGCGAAGAATCTCGACTTAAGCGTTCAGTTTATTTTAGAACTATCCTCAAATTCAAATCAAACGCAACTACGCTTGAGTAGAGATTTTGATCTCTGATTTAAATCCACAACAATTTCCATGAGATTCTATAATCAAGCGTGGTCTCAACTACACTTGCGAAAACAAAGATCAAATCTCGCCTCAAGCAGAGATTCTGAGCTGATTGTGATTTTAAAATAAGGACACATTGAGTGGAGCTCACTCAAGCACTGTTCTATAATACGTAAAAAATGTCATTTTAAAGTGACACTGCTGGTGATTATTGATTGTAGTTTCTCTGCTCAAGTCAAGTTCTAAAATGAAAACTCCAATTGAGACTCGTTTTAAGTAATGCTTGAGTCTTGATTGTAGTTCTGTAATACGGGCCTGAAGATCGGAACCGTCTGAGGACGTCTGAGGACCTGTGGAGATTGATTAACCCATTGGGGGCCTTACTATGATGTGTTAAATTGTCAGTCATATTACGAGCGAGAAGGAGAGATGGAGCTGTACCCTCTTTAAAGATACATTCCTAGTTTAAGCTGTTGATCCCCGCACGAACGCGTTCGTGCGCCATTGTCTTACTATTGTGTCTCTAATTACGCTAATCAAGAAGTTAACTTGTCAAATGGATCGTGTCTGGGCTAAAATCCTGCCACAACTTTAAAGAGGGGTAATTTTAGTACCTTATTGTGTTTCATTCCCAGAGGGGCTCGTAACTAAGTACTAACAGCCGCAAGGGTCGATCCTCAAGGTTAAGCAATGCTTGTTGAGGTTGGACTGTGGATGGGTGACCATCTTAACATACCGAGGTTCGTCCGTGCCTCGGAAAGTACGTTAGGCCGTTGGTCCTGTGTATTATGTATTTTTGACAGTTATTACTGATGAATGTAAGCTAGCCAAAATTCTGACACTTGTCTTAACGAAAGGGGTTCGGGTTACCCGCTTACTTGGTTGTGAACACGGGTTGTGAAGGTCAGATATGCAGTCGCTCTATAGATTTCTCTCATATTTTAATTCCTGGTTCCATGTCATTTTTTTTTTAATTTGATATAAACTAGTGCTTGACCGCGATCCCACCTGATGGTAAGCAGTGATGCAATAGTTGATGGTGCGGCGCACTAGTTTATTAAGAGCCTATTCACTCTAGCCTTGAAGACATCTAAATTATAATCGGATGGAAATACCTCAGCAGGCAAATTGTTCCAGTCCTTCGATGTACGAGGTATAAACAACGAGGCGAAACGCTTAGTCCGGACCGTAGAGGTTTCAACAACGTAAGGATGTATACTCGCCGTACGTCGGGTTGTCCGATGATAGAAATGAGATGGCGGAATCACACTCTCCAAAATACAACCTGTAAAACACCAACGAACAAAAATACACTACAATGCGTTCCAATTCCAAATATGTATTATCTGGATCGATTGCCATGTTGTGACGTCACGGCATACTGTCAAATCGCAAGAAATTGAGCAAAATTTAAGAACTCAGAGATGAGCAAAATTGAAGAACTGAATTCTGATTATATACTATTTTCGTTCACTGTTCGTAAATCAATTACTTAAATTTTTAAAAATTCTTATTTTGCTTACCGTAATAATTCTTCGATTTGACAGTATGACGTGACGTCACAACATGGCAATCGATCCTATTCTTATATGGAACGCATTGTAGGGCTCCTTGCTTAAGGTACCCACTAGGTAGCCACTAGAAAAGAATTAATTTGTTTAGGACGCTTCGATCCTGTCAGATATTTATCTACCTGGTTGGTACCTATAGGACAAGGCCTGGCCGCACCGAATCTTTGATACCACCGCGTGCGGTCGCACTCCCGCTCTCTTCTCGCTCTAGTAAACGACGATTCCAAGTGACAGAAAAGGATAGAAGTATAGGAAAGTGCAATTCGGTGCTGTCAGATATATTTCAACAATAACATCTACACACTATACAGTCGGGATTTTCTCATTCCCTCAGATCGCTAGTTTAAGGGGATAGCGAGTAAACAGAGATGTAACTGGTGGATTAACTCGGGATGGACGAAAAAAAAACCAAAGTCATGGTAAACAGCCATGTAGCTCCCCACCCACTCCTATCAAGATCGGGGACTCTACACTCGAAGTTGTAGACGACTACGTTTACCTGGGACCAATGACCCTGGGACAGACGGTCCAGTTGGGAAGGTCTAACTTCGAGAAAGAGATCAATCGTCGAATCCGACTCGGCTGGTCAGCGTTCGGGAGGCTGCGCGGTATCTTCTCGTCCAATATACCACAGTGTCTTAAGACGAAAGTCTATGACCAGTGCGTGTTGCCAGTGATGACATATGGCTCCGAAACGTGGTCGCTTACAATGGGCCTCATCAGAAGACTTAAAGTCACCCAAAGGGCAATGGAGAGGGCTATGCTCGGAGTTTCCTTGCGTGATCGAATCAGGAATGAGGATATCCGCAGGAGAACCAAGGTTGCCGACATAGCACGAAGAATCGCCAAACTAAAGTGGCAATGGGCAGGGCACATTGCTCTCAGAACAGATGGCCGTTGGGGCCGAAAGGTTCTGGAATGGCGACCACGTACCGGAAGACGTAGCGTTGGAAGGCCTCCTACAAGGTGGACCGATGACTTGGTAACGGTTGCGGGAGTCCGATGGATGCGAGACGCACAGGACCGTTCGTTGTGGCGACGCTTGGGGGAGGCCTATGTCCAGCAGTGGACGTCTTTCGGCTGAAATGATGATGATGATGATGATGGACGAAATGGCGTATATGTCGTGGTCAGATCTTAGAAATGAATCACTTCATGATATGGCCAAGCAAAACTGGCCAGATCGTTTTAAACGTTAAAGTTTGATGATATTTCAATCTTTGTTTGGCCTAATTTCTTTAGAACTTTTATTATCATTGAAATCCTACATCAATGATATGGCCAAACGAAGATTGACATATCATCAAATGTTAACGTTTAAACGATCTGGCCAGTTTTTAACCGACTTCAAAAAGGAGGAGGTTATAATATGTTCGGTTGAATGTATGTTTTTTATTTTTAATTTTTATGTATGTTCACCGATTTCTCGGTCAATTGTAGACCGATTTTTTATTTATTTTTTTTTGGTTGAAAGGTTATGCTTCCGAATTGGTCCCATAGAAATATTGTTATGATCTGATCATAAACTTCGAAGATATGGAACAGAACTCCTCATAGGATCACAGCAGAACCGTCGTAACAAGTAAAATTGCTTTGTTTATACGTGTAGTCGATGACTGACTGAAAGTAGAGGGGGAATATATCGAACTGATCTGATGATGAAGCCTGAAGTTAGGCACCGGAACTCTGTAATAAATTAATGTAATCTAACCGTGTTTGGGATTATTAGAATTGTCATGAGATGCACTCTGGCTATAAGGTATTTAAGTTTGGCTGAGGGGTACTTTTTAGTGGTGGTACCATAAGTAAAAAGTGTAAAATAAAATACATTTTACAAAAAAAATACAACCGACTTCAAAGTAAAAAAAAAAACACTGAACGTGCAAAATAACTTTAATTTCGGAAGTCGGTGTTGAATAACGAAGAGACAAAACTATTATAGAAACACCGACTTCCGAAATTAAAGTTATTTTGCACGTTCAGTGTTTTTTTTTTTACTTTGAAGTCGGTTGTATTTTTTTTGTAAAAAGTATTTTTAGTTGGTCATATCATGAAGTGATCAATTCCAAGATATGGCCACGACATATAGATCAGAATGTTGGGTTGCAAAAAAGACGGATATAACAGTACTTACATTTTGATACAAGTGCAGAAAGTTTATCATTGCGACTGAGGCGGAATTCGCACGAGCCGTAGGCGAGTGTGTTATGTAGTCGAGGACTGCAGTGACTAATTTGCACCTGTATCAAACGACGTTTTTCAATACACTTACGAAGAAATGAATAAGCGGGGGTTGACCGGCGACTCGTGGGGGTCGACGCGCGCCCAGCCTGATGCGATAAATGTAATAAAATTATGGCGGGGGAGAGCACGCGCACTTTTCTGCACTAGTGCGTTAAACAGTCTATTGCGTGCCTACAAGCGGTGGGATAAGAGCGGGTTTTCAAGTAAGTGTATTGAAAAAAAATATACCTATTCCATGTAGTGGATAGTGGAGATGAGAATGTGATTACCTAGATGTGTGGAGTGACGAGAATGGATAAAGTGAGAAATGAGCATATTTGAAAGTGGTGCCATTGACATAAAACTTGAAAGGGAATCGTTTAACTTCATATGGTCATATGAAGAGGAGAGATGAAACGCATGTTTCGAAAAGAGTTATGAATATACATGTGGATGGATGGACAGGGAGAGGGAGGCCAAAGAAAAGGCGGATGGATTGTGTGAACAGTGATATGAAAGAAAAGGGGTGAGGTGATAGCGTGACTGCTGGCAGGATAGAATGGAAGAAAAACATGCTGCGCCGACCCCAAGTAGGTAAAATGGGACAAGGGCAGAAGGCAGGAAGATGATGAAAATTAATGATGATGAACGTAAGCGCGGTTGATTCACTTTAGCTCTAGCTACTACGACTACGATCATAAAGGAGCAAGGAACTTTTGTATAGAAGATACACATAGATATTCCGTATATAAATAAGCGATAGGTAATAAAACAAGGTAAACAACCAAACGGTCATGGTCAAAAGAATATTGCGACACGACCAAATTTCTGTGCATATTGAGTAAATGCGGCCTTCAGCCATGGGGAGTCCAGTTGTTTTTGTAAATGAATAGGCTGCCTGACCTCAAATGCATGTTTATTTTAGCTTAAGTTTTTTTTTTTAATTAAGTAGTTAAAATTGGGAATCAAAGAAAAGTTGAGACGTTAAACGTTCCGGTCTACGTGCCTAATTATCTGTAACTGCTGTTAGAATGTAGTAGTTATTAAGTGACGGTAATTTGATAGATCAGTTGATTTTTTTTAAATTTATATTTTAATTTTTTTTAATTTAATAAATACAATACTTTTTATGGTTAAAATGTCAATGATAAAAAGAACTTTCCTAATTGTTTACAAGAATTCTGAGAAATGGAACGTCAAAAGTAGTTGTCAGACTATGCGTCAACAACGAACGTTCCATTATTTCGTTACGAGACAAAAATGCATTATAGTATTGCTATCTTGGTCACACTTGTATAAAATGACAATAAACTATCCTGCTGTCCAGGAACCTGAAACAAGTTTCAGTATTGTTCACCTCTTGACTGAGATTTTCTATTCAGCTTTTGTGCTAATTTGATAACAATTGAACTGTTTGATAACAATTTCTAATTTATATAATTATAAAACGAGATGTAGCTTAGATTAAATCATCTAACCTGACAACTGCATTTATGTCAACGCCCAGCGAGTTATGCATTTCGTAATATAACCGCTTAGACGCTCCCGCCAATTTTTTTTGATGACGTAAGACGCTACGTCATCTGATAACGACGGCGCCCCGCTGCGCCGATTAGTGCCTACGCAAACAAGTGTATTTTTCGGCGACTCATTCGTAACTTGAGTCACTTCAAGTAATGTTTTTGTTTAAGCTTATTAATGACTCTTTCAAGTCGTCTCAAGTGTTTATTATTATTTGGTTTCAATTTTTGTATATAGAGCTGTAAACATTGACTATAGTTGGCTATAGTTGATATTTGAACTTTAAAGAATATTAGTTTTAAAAGTAAAGCGGTAACATATAGATTTTATGACTTTAATAGGTGGATGGGTTCTATCTACATACGATAAAACAAAAAAACATACTTCATAGTAAATAAATATTTATTTTAGAGGCATATGACTAGCATGTGACATTTGCTCACGGTGAATAATTTTTCACCCAAATTAATAATTTACTACAAATAAATGCTTTCACGTAAACTAAAAATATTGTTACTGTCTGAAAGCTAAGTTTCTGCTGTAACATATATGTAAATATTATGTTGATAGGTTTATCTAATACAGAAAAATATGGAATTGATTGAAGGCATTCCCACTTACGTGAAAATACTCTTAACATTTCTGGTTATTTTTTGTTATTTTTTTTTCAGTGAAATTTGAGTAAAGAAAGATGAATAAAAAATGTAACTATTTTCTACAATAAATACCCTTTCCAATGAGGTATCACACTTGTTATTCAATAATACAATATATTAATATTAATATTTATTAGTATCTCTAAATTAGGCTGGCGGCCATAATGAGTTCAATGACATTTATGTTTTCGACTCCACTTGAAACGAAAAATCTAATATGACCTTAAATCTATTAGCGTTTGTATATTCTTTGGCTGAAAACTATTGACGAATAAACATTCAATACGATAATAAAATCTTTTAACACAGAACTGGTCTCAAAATATAATAAATTGCGATAGCGTTCTGACAAAATTCTAGGTATCAACCGATTGCCGTGATAGCCACACATAAGTACAAATATACGTATTTTAAACTTACCCAGGTTAAAATCCTGTTGCACACACATAAACTATATTCTAATTATTCACTAAATCAACACTTTACACAGAAACACTCACTCAAAACCGAAAATATTATTTTTTACCGTAAACCGCTACTAGAATCAGCTGGCGTTCGCGCGCGAAATGCAACGACTGAATTTGACAATTATTTTTTTTAAAGTGTGATTCGTTTTGGAACTGTTATCGTATTTTTAGCATGAAATAATGTATCGAGATTCGAGTAGAAAAGAGAAAAGGTTATAAAACATCGTGTGTTAGACAGAAATAGATATATTATGAGGTCGTATCGTATAGAAACGGCAAGGACGAATTTTGTTTGACAGTATAAAAAAGTTTGGGACTAGAGTCCCAAAGAGCGTTTGACCGGTTAAGTTGTTAAAGTGTTGTTGATAGTACAAAACAAGTAAGTCTTTGTTTTATTTTTTATTTTTTTTGTAATAGGATGAATAAGGAGGGTGTCGTAGTCACCACCGCCCCATGTTACTTTTATTTTAAAAACAACTCGTGTTGTTTTTTAATATTTACAGTTTTACAGATTCCAAAGGTCTTTTGTTGAATGAGCAAATAATATTTGAAGGTCGAAAAATAAAATAAAACATTGCTTCATTGTTATTTTATGATGCCCATATGTTAGAAATAACATGTTTAAGTTTGTTATTTTAACTAAACACTTGTCCATTATCAGAATAACATGGAACTTATCAATTATTGAGATAAACATGTTCAGTAATTCTACAGCCCTATTTTGTTGGCCTAATTGTGTTATCGTTAATAATATTAACAGAAATATTGCACAGTAACACATTACCTAGAGTCAATCAGTCATATCAAGTGTATTTTCAGTGAAAATGCTGGTTTTGTCATTGTGAGTGTTTAATTCTTCCTTTGTTAACAAATTGAGAGGACAGAACTTTTTAATTTATTCATGTTTCTTCGCAACAATGAGTTTCTAAGTCAACATATAAAATCTGGCTTATAGTGTACGTCTGTTGAGTTAACCATGACTTAATAGCTTTGTTCAACTAGTAGGCATAACATTGTTTATTTTAATTAACGATTATAAGCAAGCATTGTAGTAGTGAACTAGGTAGATGTCTAGTAATTACTTAAAAAAAACAGCCAAGTTCCATACCGTCCGTAGCAAAAAGCGGCAATAAAATTATGTTTGTTGTATGGGAACCCCATCATCATCATCATTTCAGCCGAAAGACGTCCACTGTTGAACATAGGCCTCCCCCAAATGTCGTTATAATGACCGGTCCTGTGAGTCTCTCATCCATCGAATTCCTGCGACCCTCACCAGGTCATCGGTCCTTCCAACGCTGCGTCTTTCGGTACGTGGTCGCCATACCAGAAACTTTCGTCCCCATCGACCATCTGTTCTGCAAGCAATGTGCCCTGCCCACTGCCACTTAAGTTTGACGATGGGAGCTGCACTCAAATATTTATTATATTCAGTTTTGAGTATTTGTTGTTATAGCGGCAACAGAAATACATTATCTGTGAAAATTTAATCTGTAGCAATCACGGATATGTCTAGAATCATGAGATACAGCCTGGTGACAGACAGGTGGCGTAGTCTTACCAATAGGGTCACGTTTTTATTAAAATAGAAAAAAAAAAAAACAAAAATAAAAAAGAATACCTCTAGATTTCATAAGTGTTGCAACATATTGAGTGTGAACTTACTGAGCAGAACTTTGTATCGGTTCTCTCAACAATCATCCTTATGACGCTATTAAATCTGGATTAACTCTTTAGTGATAAATAAATAAATTCCTAATAAATGTAATAGTTATTAAATATTTAAAATTTCACTTATAGACAGAGTAATTCATGAGGAAGGAGGAAGGTTCCTAAACCTCCCTCGTTCCTCATGAATTACATGCATAGTAGCGAAATGATGAGAACTTCACACATATGAACACCGATGTAGAGTGCTGAAGAGTTTGTGTGGTTGGACGCACTAATCTCATTAACTACTCATTTGAATTGAAAAAATCTTTTAGTATTAGATAGCCCATTTATCAAGGAAGGCTATATATAAAACATCACACTGCAATCAATAGGCACAGAGTAGAAATCAAAGATGTGGGTGAAACCGTAGGGGACCGCTAGCATTGATAAAAATTCCAAGTCCCTTGAGTTCCTAATTATTCCAGTTGAATTGTACGTATACTGAAACGTTTTATCTAAGTAATATGTATGATAATAATATTTTATTTGTTTCTCTCAAAAAGGTATTAAGGTTAAAGCTAGAACTACATTAGACCGGTGCACACGTAGACCACGCATGATTTGTACGTAGAACGACGTCGCATGGCGTCGATTTAGTGTAGCTGTACAAGTCTAGTTTCCATATAAAATGTATGGAGACCGGCGCGCCCAGATCGGCGTACGTGGCCCACGTGTGCGCAGTCAGTGGCGTAACTATAGGGTGGCAAGGCTGGCAAAATGCCACGGGCCTGTAGCACGGTGGGGCCCCCGGTCCGAGAGGCCTTGAGCTCAGAAGTAAATATTATACAAATTCAAGTAAATTATTAAGATTTATTAAACGCATTTACAGGAAAAGGAGCATTTTCCCGCGGTATTTTGCCAGCCTTACTACCTTATAGATACGCGACTGAGATGGACCTTCAGACACGAAATATAAAAGTACTCGTGTATTAGAGAACTTGCCGATTTATTAACAATAAAGAATATTTTATGTCTGTACTCCAGTGATTTATCCAAATTAAATTACAAAGTTGACGGTTTTCCTGGGGCCCCATCCTATGATTTTGCCACGGGCCTCAGATGGTATAGTTACGGCACTGTGCGCAGTGTAGTTATATCTTAAAAATAACCAGTAATTACAACATATGATTTTTTTTGTGAGAGCTGGAGTCTATATCTACTGGGTTTAAGACCTGTGTGACAGAACTCCAGGCTCACACCTTCAAAATTACAATTTTGATTACACTTACTTACTACAGACATTAAAGTAGTTCCATAAATAGAGTGGAGAAGACATTTATACAAATAAAATTTGAAGGTTACTGTGAACTGTGTCCGTGAGTGCAATATGAGTACTCACAAAAGTCCGTCAAGCACAATTAACCCAGATTCAACTGCTACATACCTTTTTCGAGAGGCAGTGTTAAATTTTACCCAGTGTTCGTTCAATTGCCCTTTATTGCTTTTTTTTTCTGTGGGAAAATCAACCAATGACATCCGCTTTTGGGCGGAACGGGAGGGTATGTCAGACTTTTACTGACTAAAAACCCACTCCTGTTCCTTCGCTGCCTTTCATACCAGGGCCGAGTCTTCCTTTCAGAAGCAGACCCTTGGCCCCAGTAGGCTTCGACCCTGCTGGGCCCCTACGGTAGCCCTTTATTGCTTGGGCTCCGGTAAGTCCTTTAAACAAACCGCAGCCCTAGCAGGCGTTTCCGATTTCCGGCCACCGTAGGCGCGGGCTTGCGGACGGCGAGCAATGGGTGGCTCGCCGTCCGATCGTCCGGTAACCGTCCTGACCGGGCCCAAGTCGTCGACGGTGCGTAGTGTTTCACGCGCGCTTCAGGAGATGTCAGCAACCGTAGGGGCCCAGCAGGGTCGAAGCCTACTGGGGCCATAGGTTATGCGAAAGAGATCCCCGGGACCCTGGAAAAAAAAATGGCAAAGAAGGAACAGGAGTGGGTTTTTAGTCAGTAAAAGTCTGACACTATCTCGCGCTCCGCCCAAGAGCGGGGGATGTCATTAGATGATTTTCCCACCCGAAAAGAAAAAGCCCTGACAGGCGTTTCTCTTTTGCTGACATCTCTAAAGCGTGTGTGGTCTTGGTCCTGACTGGACGGCCGGACGGCTATCCATGGCTCGCCGTCCGTAAACCGGCGCCTAGGGAACTGTTACAGTCAAATGGGGTGAATAGATACAAAACTTCAAAGGGTATTTTCACGATATTTGAATATTTTTTGCAGCATTTAACTATATCAATTTATTAATGAATTGTTATTCTAAAAAGTCGATGTTTTGTTAGAAGCCGATAATATGGTATCAAAGTGAAAAACCAAACCAAAGTTTGGTTTCTATTCACCCCTGCGTTTCTATTCGCCCCGTTTTACGTTACCTAAAACAAATGTTAATGCCGCCTAAATGATTACTCATAATATTGTATTGTTTTTAACTAACTAAATTTAGAACGGTTATCAATGTTATTGACTAATACTGTTATATCAGGCATTGGTCTCCAAGATAAGCATTGTAGTCGTTGAGTTGCAGTTGTATTAATTGATTTTTACTGGTATTAGCTTTACGCTCGGGTGCAAATTATACACACAAACCTACCTCGTTTATCGCTCTTTCAATTAGTGAAAACTCCATTAAAAACCCTTTGCGTGGTTTAAGAGTAGTTAGCAGGTAAACAGACAGACGCGGAAAGCGGCTTTGTTTTATACTATGTAGCCCTGCTCCAACTTTCCGGGGCGTAACCGTGCCAATAACCGACCATCTTGATCTCCTTGGTGTTACGCTGACGTCAACACTCAACTTTGGGCCATAGATCGAAGCAAAGGCTCAACTGGCTGCAAAAAAGCTGGGAATCCTCGCGAAGGTCAGACAGTACTTCACGCCGGAACAGCTGCTCAAACTTTATCAAGCGCAAGTTCGATCGTGTATGGAGTACTGCTCTCATCTTTGGGACGGATCTGCCCGATACCAGCTTGATGCACTTGAGGCAATTGAGAGGCGAGCCAGGAGGATCATTGGCAATGATGCACTCGTTGAGTCGAGGCTTCAAAGTCTTGAGCATCGACGCCGAGTTGCTAGCCTGTCGGTTTTCTACCGGTTGCATTTCGGGGAGTGTGCGTCGGAATTGCATAACCTAATTCCGCCTAGCCCGTTCCATCATCGGACCACCAGGCGTACGGCAATGCGCCACCGGTACATGGTGGACATCCCACCTATACGCACTAAACGTTTTGGGAACACATTCATAGTGCGTACAGCTAAGGAGTGGAATTCCTTGCCGGAATCTGTTTTTCCTGATGGCTACAACCCGGGAATCTTTAAGTCAAGAGTAAATAGGTTACTTCTAGGTAAGCGCGCTCCATCGTCGACCGCATCGTCGCTTTCCATCAGGTGAGTTAGCGGTCAAGCGCGAACCTATCAAGAATAAAAAAAAAAAAATGTAAGTGTTCAGCCAGACTGGAAGAGCGGCTGCGGGGCGGGTGCGGCGCGGTAATCTCAAACGTTCGCGTCTGCGTCTGTTACACGATAGGTTTTGCTGTCAGTTTTGCCACAGTCATTATTTTGATTGACGAAAAACCTACCGTCTACTGCGATGATTGACGTTTGCATGACGAAAACCTAATGGCGATAAAATTCCGTCATTCAAACACCATTTATGATTGATGGAATTGATTGACGCCTGCATGATCGTGTACCTACTGGACGCCTAAGAACTTCATTTGAGTGTCACGCGGGCGTGGGAAGCGGCGTGGGCTGCTCAACGCGCGACGCGTGCTTGCAATTCACGCCATAGCTCGTTCATACAAGTGGCCACAGTGAGTGCGCAGGCGGCGGGCGGAAACCCTGTCCCTGCACCCACGCCGCTCCCGGCACCGCGCTACCGATGTGGCCAAACAAATCGCATGCGTTCCGCACCCGCGCCGCTCCCCGCACCGCGCTGCCAGTGTGGCCGAGCACTAAAGATAAACAGACTAGTTACTATACACACAGTGTTCCTTCAGTTGCCTTTATTGCGAGGGCTGCGGTAGCACCTTCGAACAATCCGCACCACTGGCAGGCGAGGACCGTAATTGACCCCTACAATTTTGCTGACCGGACAGCGAGCAGCTCATAGCTCGCCGTCCGCAAACCCGCGCCTATGATGGCTGGTCGTCCTCCTGCAACTCCCGTCTTCAACGGGGGGCAGGGCGTGAGGCTTGTCCTCGCCTCACGATTTCGACCACCTTCTTTGCTTGCATTACTGCTTCGCAAAATTGCTTCGCAAAATGAGGTGACTGCCTCCCATTCCCTCTCATTCCGTACCATGGCCTGAACCAGCGTCCGGCGCGAGAGTTCGCCGCCGTCGATCGTCTCCATGAGGATACGGCGGTGCACACCTCCACCGTATGCTCCACCGTGTCCTCCGAATACTATGGTGGACCAGCACAAGCTCATTGTTATTATGTTTGGTGGTAACCAATTTACATGATTTATTAGGTGATTTTCTGAAACATACAAACATTTAGCAATTTTTATTATTTAGTAGCCAGATTTTTAAATTAAAACAACCTGATTACTTGGTATTTACTTGGTATTTGATTTTATTTATTTTTTAGCCTTCTTTCAAAATCGTATAATTTTTGTTAACAAATGTTTTATTACTAGTGTTGGAGGATGCCTTTGCCAAAAGGCTCACAGCTTACCTATGACAAAGGCCTCATCCAAAAGTTAACAATCCTTTTTCTTCCGCGCCAGTCCAGATTTTTCCAGT
Organism: Mythimna impura; assembly: GCA_905147345.3. NCBI lineage: Eukaryota > Metazoa > Arthropoda > Insecta > Lepidoptera > Noctuidae > Mythimna > Mythimna impura. The sequence goes on along the minus strand of LR990369.1, from coordinate 5,804,265 downwards.
TGTTTTTTGTCCATGTCATCTTCCCATCTCCTGTATAGGTTTCTTTCTATTTCCTTGTCTTGGGTACCATAGTGTAACTTGTTCCATTTCTCTAATGTTGATATAATAATTTCAAACAAGTTTTAATGAAAATCATTTTTTCATAGCAAGCTTTTATATACCTACATAATTAGTACTCATCAAGAGCATTCCTATTCGAAGACATGTGACATTCACCAACCCGCACTGGGCCCGCGTGGTGGATTACGGCCCATTCTCTCTCCTAGAGAGAGGAGGCCTGAGTCCCAACAGTGGGAACATTAAAAGGCTGCATAAGCTTAAGCTAAGAGCATTCCAAAAAACTCAAACACGATAGGGTTATCTGAGTTCCTATGGCCACCTTCCGGTTTCATCATCGGATCAGCCCCATGTTATAATAATTTTGCTTTGTCATCTGATTTACACATGCATGCAAAATTTCAACTCAACCGGTAACCGGGAAGTGGATCAAATTTAATTTGCAAGATTTGATTACAGACAAACATGGGGATAGGTGAAACTAAATAAATGCTTGTAAAAATCCTGTCAATTCAGTTGTTGTGTATTATATTTACCTATATTGTATTTTATCTGTGATTCTGTATATCTTTTTTATATTAACCTTTCTTTTTTTTCTCTTTCTCTTTTATTGCACCTACCACTATTCTCTGCATCACCCAAATGTTGACTAGTAGAAAATGCCTCTGTACCTTTATGTACATGAACTATTAAATAAATAAATAAACACACACACATGAGTACATCGTTTTAAAATAATTATTTCATTGAAGACAATGTTAATTCTATATTATTACATGACAAATTATTTTCAATGAAATTACGATAGTCATTTAAGGAAACAATGACATAGTGTTTCCTTAACTGGAATGGAATTGTGTAGATTAAATGGTGACAAATACATAAATAATTACTAGCTCCTAAAGTAGGTTTCTCCATACAAACTAAATTCTCCTTTCATAGTGATCTCCTACATCATAAAAGAAAACCGTGTGCAAAATTATTACGTTCCTATACTCCATTCACGTTAGCATTAGACAAAAGAGGTTAATAGAAGCAGGTGTGCACAACATTTTAAATGTACGCCTAAAATAGAGTGAATAAATAATGAAACTAAATAAATTTAAAAAATAAAGGCAAGCGAGTTTTAGAAAGTCTTTGAATGCAGTTTTGTTTCTTTTTAAAAATAAAGGAACGTCTCCTTTAAGTAAAATGAGCCAACTTAAGGATTTAAGGTAGTTTCCTTCCAGGGTCCGACTTATTTTTCCACACTGTATATAGATATAATATCTATTATATAAATTAAATATATCAAATATAAAATTTTATTCCTTGGACTCATATACTTGAAACTTAGCAAAAATAAAATAAAAACACGTAAAAAATAACTTTAAGTAATAACTGAAAAGACAAAAACAAGTTCAGTCCAGTAGCGTAGAAACGTAATTTAATTGCATTAATTTAAACACATAAAATAAAAAATTTAATAAAAATTTTAATTTTAAAGAAAATTTTGATCGCTAGTTTCTTTACTTTGACGGGGTATCTGATTTCAAGTCCATTACGAGACCAAAGCAGCATCAACGCCGAATGGTATAGTCTACAATGAGCAACAAGCGACCGAACACCGGGCTCCGCGGGGTACTGCTTCACCATGACAACGCGCCCACGCACTCAGCGCTCAAAACGAGGGACTTCTTGGACACCACACCAGTCAGAGTCTTGGGCACCCCTCACCCTTCTTACAGTCCTGATCTGGCACCGTGTGACTTCCTTTTATTCACTAAAATAAAAAAAAACTGCTGAAATGGATAGTTTTCATCGCCGGAAGACGCGCTAGCAGCGTTCGAGAAGGCCGTGGAAGAGGTGTCTGCGGCGGACTGGAAAAAATGTTTCGAAAATTGGTTCAGACGCATGAAACTTTGTATAGATGCTGGTGGAGAGTTCTTTGAATAGATTTAATAAAAATATTTTATCCATAGAAGTTAGTTTTTTAGTTTCTCAATACTTTCTGAGTGTCCCACGTATTAAACAGAGATTGAGCACGTATTATTGTATATGAGTAGTGGTTGCTTAGTGGTAATGGCCTCGACTTACGATTTATAAGTCGCGGGTTTGAAACCCAGCCAGGCGCATTGGTTTTCGTAATTTATTATCATCACCACTGCTCTCAAAATGGTGAAAGAAAACATCGTAAGGAAACCGGCATGTCCTATAACCAGAAATTCGAAAACAAGTGACATTCACCAATCCGCACTGGGCCCGTGTGGTGAATTATAGCCCACTCCCTCTCCTAGAGAGGAGGCTTGAGTCCCAGCAGTGGGAATATTATAAGGCTGATTACGCTTATGAGCATGTATTTACTCGTATTACGGTTTAAAAGGAAAAACTTAGTTGACTGATAAGGGCTATCAATGTGTTATCTTAGTAATAATTGAGTCTCCTGGCGTATGACATCATGTTTGAAAAAGACACGATCGTACAGGTACGGTATAAGCAACTAAAGCAACACGGATGACGGACGGCGAGTAATGGGTAGCTCGCCTTTCGGTAAGAACACGTAGGTACTTAAAAATCCTTACCACTTTTAGGCACGCAATTTACTGTTTTTCGTACTAGTGTGGAAAAGTTCGCGAACTCATATCAAGCTGGTCGCCGTGCAGCCCCCACAGTCACTGGTCAACCCCCGTTTATTTATTACTTCGTAAGTGTGTTAAAAAACGTCGTTTGATACACGTGTTATCACAATTTATCATTGCAGCATTCATAACATCCTCACCTGCGGCTCGGGCGAATTCCGTCTCGGTCGCAATGATAAATTTTCTCCAATAGTATCAAAATGCAGTAGGGATAGGAGAACTGGTTTTTCTACTAAAAGCAGTAGGGATAGGAGAACTGGTTTTTGAGTAAGTGTATTGAAATAGTACATTTTGATACAAGTGGAGAAAGTTTGTCATGAAGCCGAATGGCTTCATAACATCCTCGCCTGCGGCTCGGGCGAATTCCATCTCGGTCGCAATGATAAATTTTCTGCAATAGTATCAAAATGTACCCTACTAAAAGCAGTAGGGATATTGAAATAGTACATTTTGATACAAGTTGAGAAAGTTTGTCATTGCGACCGAGGCGGATTTCGCACGAGCCGTAGACGAGTGTGTTACGGAGTCGAGGGCTGCAGTGACTTTGCACGTGTATCAAACGACGTTTTTCAATACACTTACGACTCGTGGGGGTTGACACGCGCCTCGTGGGGGGTCGACGCGCACCCAGCCTGGTACGATAAATGTAATGAAATTGTGGCGGGGGTGAGCACGTGCACTTCTCTGCACTAGTGTGGAAAACAATCAATTGCGTGCCTAAAAGCGGTGGCATAAGAGCGGATTTTCGAGTAAGTGTATTGAAAAAGATTTTTCGAAATCGATCGAGTAATCGGGGAACAAGCATACAAATAAAAAATAAAAGATTTCAACGAATTTAGGACATTTACATTTCGCAGTAATTGACAAATTAGACTGTCATTAAGTACGCTTAATAAATTAGTTAAATATTTACAAACAAATGAAAAAAAAACAGCCAAGTGCGAGTCGTACTCGCGCAGGAAGGGTTCTGTAACGTCCGTAGCAAAAATCGGGAAAAAAAATCACGCTTGCTGTATGGGAGCCCCCGTAAAATATTTATTTTATTCTATTGTTTAGTATTTGTTGTTATAGCGGCAACACACACATCATCACACGCGCACACACGAACACATCACACACACACACACATCACACACACATACGCGAACACCATCGGCGGGTACATCATCTGTGAAAATATCGACTGTCTAACTATCACGGTTCTTGAGATACAGCCTGTTGACAGACAGACAGACAGACGGACGGACAGCGGAGTCTTAGTAATAGGGTCCCGTTTCAGCCTTAGGGTACGGAACCCTAAAAAAGCAGTTTAGTACCTGGTAATTAAACTCTTTTATCAACTGTACTCTAACAGTCAATAAAGGCTTAGTTAAATATGATTATTTAGTTAACGAGACATTACTTAATGGTTCCAGAGACCAGGATGTCGAACCCGCACTATAGGGAGGCGGCAGAGTCGCTTCTGAGCAGTGTGAGCCCACACCACCGGACATTGAGTAAGTATTTTTTTATTCATCATCATCTTCCTGCCCCTGTCCCGTGTTATTTGGGATCAGCGCAACACGTTTTTTTCTTCCATTCTGCCCTGTCACTCGTAATGCTATCACTAACTTCCTTTTCTTTCATATCACTCTTCACACAATCCATCCATCTTTTCTTTGGTCTCCCTCGTCATCATCCACATGTAAACTCATAAATCTTTTAGTAACATGAGTTTCATCAATCCTCTTCACATGACCATACCAAGACAAACGATTTCCTTTCAACTTTTCAGTCACTGGCGCCACTTTCAAACTTCCCCTAATATACTCATTTCTCACTCTTTATCCATTCTCGTCACACCACACATCCATCTTAACATTCTCATCTTCGCTACGTGCAATCATACAGTATGACAGGCCTTTAAGTATTTTTTTATTATTTACAATTATCTTGCAGTGGTTACGGCCCCGACTTACGAGTTGTAGGTCGCGGGTTCAAACTTCAAACCCAGCCAGGCGCATTACTTTGTGTAATTTATTTCATCACCATTGCTCTCAAACCGGTGAAGGAAAACATCGTGAGGAAACCGGCATGTCCTAGAACCAAAAATTCGAAGACATGTGACATTCACCAATCCGCACTGGGCCCGCGTGGTGGATTACGGCCCATTCCCTCTCTTAGAGAGAGGAGGCCTGAGTCCCAGCAGTGGGAACATTAAAAGGCTAATTATGCTTATTTATATGGCCCCGACTTACGAGTTGTTTTAAAACCGGGCATGAGGAGCGCGAGCAATATGTAGCTCGCCGTTCGGCCGTCCGGTACCTGGTCTAAGCCGGGAGCGATGTGTTCCACGCTCGCCTCTAAGAGATCTCACAAAATGGACGTGGTCCACTAGGGTCTGCTTGGTCTGCGGGAATCTTCGAAAGATTTACCGTGATCCTAGAATGAAATTGAAAGAGCACAGGCGTAGGGTAGCTAGCCTTTCGGTATTTAACAGGATGCATTTTGGAGAGTGTGCGGAGGAATTACATGGCTTGATTCCGCCATCACCGTTCCACCATCGGACAACCCGACGTACGGGGAGTGTCCACCCTTACGTTGTCTACACCTCTACGGTCCGGACTTTTTACATTGGAGTCCAAATTTGGATCACCAATTAGCCTCTCCAAAGTTGCTAGGTGTTATTTTGCAGCACCAGCCCATATGTGGCTGCAGTACTCCACACACGATCGGACCTGTGCTTTGTTTAACATTAGAAGTAAACGCGTTCCTGAAAAAAAGGGTCTTGACATACGGGCAACAAAGTGTTCCTTTATGTTTTTTTTTTAGGTGGGATAATCATCTAATGACAAATCTCGCCCTTGGGCGGAGCGGGAGATAGTGTCAGACTTTTGCTGACTAAAAACCCACTCCTGTTCCTTCTTTGCCTTCGTCCCAGGGTCCCGGGTTTCACTTTCACACTACCCGTGGCCCCAGTAGGCTTCGACCCTGCTGGGCCCCTACGATTTGCTGACGGACGGCGAGCCACCCATTGCTCGCTGTCCGCAAACCCACGCCTACGGTGGCCGGAAATCGGGATCGGAATCCCGGCGGCGGTTGGGGCGTGAGGACCGTTGCCTCGCGCGATCGCCCGCCTCCTTTGCTAGCATTACTGCTTCGCAGAAGGAGGCGACCGCCTGCCACTCCTCCTCGCTCCGGACCATGGCCTGTACCAAGACCCGGCGCGAGAGATAGCCGCCGCCGATCGCCCCCACGAGGACACGGCGTTGCTCTGCCCAAGCGGGGCACACCTCCACCGTGTGTTTCACAGTGTCACCCGGGCACACAGTGGCCGTCCGGTAACCGTCCAGATCGAGCCCGAGTCGTCGACGGCGCTTAGTGTTCCACGCGCGCCTCAAAAAGATGGCTACTAGGGTCCATGGGTTTACTTCCGAAAGGGAAACCCATGGTACTGGAACGCAAAGGCCAAAGAACGCACCTAGGTAGGTACATAAGGCTTTTGAAGGATCATTACTTGTCACTGTAATCATATCTTCGTTTCATCACTTATTCTCTTGCTCAGGGGCGCCGACTCCGTGGGTGCTCGGGGGCTCGAGCACCCATGAGAATTAAACAGTGGGTGCTGAGCACCCCTGAGAATAGACATCAAGAAACAAATCAGTGATCGTTTTTTAAAGATGGGCATTTTTTCATTACGCGACGACCTGTTTAGCGCAGTGGTTTAGAGCGCCGGTGGAGATGCAAGGGTCGCGGGTTCGATTCCCCCACCAACACAAATGTTTGTTGATAAAACAGATATTTGTGTTGGGTCTGGGTGTTTGTGGTACCTTCATTACCTTAGTTTGGGACCAGGACAATGTAATATGTGATATTGTCTCAATTTATTATTTATTATTATTACGCATTACAAGTACGCAGTATGTAAGTAGTACATTTATTTATTTGGCGGTCGATCAGTGTGCATTTCTCTTCTCACACTTTGCCACTTTTTCGAGTCATCAAATGAGCATGAGCACCCATGAGGTTTTCTAAAAGCCGGCGCTCCTGCTCTTGCTTATATATTTATATTTTGTATGTATGTATATGTGTATCTATTTTAGTATTAAGTATCTATAAAGTTTTGTTTACTTTTATATTTGCACCAAGTGCAACCCCGTTTTGTATCCAGGCAATTTCTATCCATTCTGGGTTGCCTGGAAGAAATCGCCGAGTGAGATAAGGCCGCTAATTGTATGTTTTTTTTTTTTGTATTATAAGGTTTCATTTTGTATTTTTGTCATCTTGGTATGCAATAATGTATATAGGGTGACTGGCAATTAGTCTACGATACTTAAATACGTGATTGTGCTCATGATAACCAACAACTTTTACCACGGTAATATTATCTATACAGTATTGTAACTCGGCCGTATCTTTGAAATAAATGCCTACAGCCGCGCGGTACGTAAACATGCGATAGGGCTGCCCGCACTATGGCTGCCCGCCTCCACCATTTTAAGCTGTTGATCCCCGCACGAACGCCCGCGTTCGTGCGCCATTGTCTTACTATTGTGTCTCTAATTACACTACTCAACCAGTTAATTACATTTGCCTACTTTGTGTTTCCATTTAGTTTTGTGATTGTAAATATACTTTTTTTTATATAAACAAATAAAATACTTTGTGAATTGAATATAGAATAGAAGTGCTCAATATTTGCGCCTCGACTGAGACGTACCTACGAAATGCTATATTATTAAATTTTAAAGTACAAAAATCCGCATTCTAAAGCTTAATTAAAAATTGTTTTGGGAAACATGGACAAGGTGGAGAAAAAGGAATATCTTTTACTTTGTTATAGATACCTGCAGCTACTTTACAATTTATATGTTTGGTTTTAAATGAAGAATTCATGCAACCAAAAACAGCACAATATATCCTACTCGTCATATTAAATATATATAAATATGTACTTGAACTTATTTTTATTGAAAAAATCGCGCGGCACAGACGCGACTGTCTGCATCCCGAGCGCACCTCGAGATCGAGGCGCGTAGGTATAGCTCGCGTTTCGACCGTTTGTATGAAGTTGGAATACTGTATAGAAAATATTACCGTGCTTTTACTATGGGAACAAACCTGAAATCGCGAAAAAAAAATCAGCTGTTCAGTACATTTATGTTTGCCTAATGTACTGAACAGCTGATATTTTTTTCGCGATTTCGGCTTTGCTCCCATAATAAAAATTGTTTGTTGTCATGAGCACAATCACATGTTTAAGTATCGTACACTAATTGCCAGTCACCCTATATAAAGCAGTCGGGTAATAAATAAGTGTGGTTTTAGTATAGTAGTTTAAAAACCAACCACTAGGCCAACAGGCCACATTATTTATATTCTGTTACCTTCTATTCCAGCCCATTCCACGTCATTAAACCTAGTATCAGACGACCTGGTGGCCGGGCACAGACCCCAAGGGAAGATGTCTACAGTGAGGCGATTCTTCTGTCTCTTCGTCACGTTTGATCTGCTCTTCACGAGTCTAATGTGGCTTATATGTGTAATGGTAAGTGAAAATACGTTTCAACGATCTTTAGAATCCAGACCTGCGGGATCTGGGGACATGGATTGACTTCTAAAAGGGAAACTGAAGGAAAGTCTGGCACGCACACCCCGCTCCTCACTAGAGTTCGAGAAGTTATTAGATGATTTCCTATATTTAAAAAACCCGGGAAATGCAAATGCGAGTTTTACTCGCGCACTGAGGGTTCCGTACAAACTTACCTATGAAAACAGTTCAATTCCATAGTTGAGTTACGAAGATTTTTCCGAATCGCAAAATATTTTTTTTTTGGTGACGTAACTATAAATTTACAGTTTTCAGTTTATTCCCTATAATTGTGCTATGAGACCTTGCTTTATACTAAATTTCAGGATTCTAGGTCCACGGGAAGTACCCTGTGAATTTTAATTCCCTTGAGAGTGTCGAAATATTTATGTTTTTACGACATTAACGCCCGTATCTTTTTTTTTCGTTATCTCAGAAGTCAGATTTATTCACAGCTTCAAGGGACCGCAGACCTGAGTATATAGTTTTAATTTCAACTCGATACCTTCACGCGTTCCCGAGATAAAGGGTCTTAACAGATAGACAGACGGACGGACAACAAAGTGATCCTATAAAAGTTCCGTTTTTTCCTTGTGAGGTACGACACCCTAAGAACGTTTCAAGGATGTATAGAATCCAGACCTGCGGTATCTGGGGCCATGGGTTGGTCTTCTAAAAGGGAAACCTAGAACGCAAAGGGCAACTGAAGGCGTAGGTGTAGTTTTAGTCAGTTCAAGTCTGGTACCCGCAAGAGGATCCGCCCTTGAGCGGGGGAAGTCATTAGATGATTTCCCACATTAAAAACAAAATTACCTGCGGGATTGTTAGAGTTACCGTGACCCCTGGAACGCAAAGGATAACTGTAGGAACACAGGTGGGTTTTAGTCCGTAAAAACCCTAACACTGTTGTTCCCTCCACCAAGAGTGTAGTTCATAGAATTGTATTTCCTCACTATTTATTTATGTTGTTTCCATTTATGACTTTGTCCTAAAAATGTATTTATATTTAATTTTGCTCAAATGTATTTTTGTGTACACAATACCGTTGCCGACGTCGGTTGGTTGATGGCGTCACCGGCCCACGCTGAAAACCAGCGCTGTGGACTCGTCGCATTTTTTTGCGTTGTGGACACGGCAATATGCCGAGCGTACGGCCGTTTTGCTCGGATGTGGCGCATATATGTTTTTTTTTATTAATTTATGTTTTTGTCTTGCAAAATGTTTGCAATATGTTTAGTTATAAGTTTGCGCCTTTTCCGTAAATAAAATGTTTTTCTTTCTTTCTTTCTTTCTTTCAAGAGCGAGAGGAGTCCTTAATGATTTCCCAATCGGAGGGTTGGGGAGTGTCAGACTATTATTCCTTCAGTCTAGGCAGATTGATTGGCCCGGAGCATACGGTGAAGATCTGTCCCGCTTGGGCGGAGCACCGCCGTGGCCTTGTATAGGCGATCGGCGGCGGGGAGCTCTCGCGTCCGTCCCTGGTTCAGGTCATGGTATGGAGTAAGAAAAAATGGGATATGGTCACCTGCGAAGCAGTAATGCAACAAGCAAAGCAGGTGGCCGAAACTGTGAGGCGGAGACAAGCCTCACGCTCCAACCCCCGCCGGAGACCCTTCCAGGTGTAGGGAGTTCCAGGACAATTTCCAGTCACCGTAGGCGCGGACTTGCGGACGGTGAGCTATGGGTGTATATGCTCGCCGTCCAGCTGTCCAGTAAGGAGAAAGCCGTGTTCCTTCAGTAACTCTTTCAAAAAATCGTGTACCCCTGGAAACGTGGCTACAATGCGTTCACATTTTTTTACAACATTTTAAACATAGATAATTTTCGTTCCAGATGCGAGGCGACACTCTAGAACAAATAGTGAACACAGAAATCCTTCAGTACAACGTGAAGACTTCTCTCTTCGACATAGTGGTGGTGGCTGTCTGTCGGTTCGTAGTGCTGCTCCTCTTCTACGCGGTGCTGTATATAAACAACTGGAGTGTTATCGCTGTAAGTACGACATACACAGTGGCGTGCCTAGGGTTACAAAATAAGGCAAGCCCAATAAAATTTTAACCGATTTCAAAAAAAGAAAGTTCAGTTTTCGAAATTACCGAAAGAAACCATTGCACACAGGTGTTTATGGGAATTTGCGTGCCTTTTAACCTATCTAATAGCGTAATTAGAGACACAATAGAAAGACAATGGCGCGTTAACGCCGGCGTTATTGCGGGGATCAACAGCTTAAGGGCGCCAGGAGGCCTAAAAAGGTCACTTTAGCAGAATCGTTTATGAAAATATTATGAATCACGATAAAAATCGCAAAATGGTCACGAATTGTCAGTTCATATTACTATACAAAAACAATATTCATATTATGATTCATATTCGGCAATTCATCTATTTGACATTTTTTTTGACAGACGGGTCTATTTGACAGCAAATTCGTAAAATGGTTCACATAATATGAATTGCTTTAGAGTTCATTAGCAGAATCATAAAAAGTTACTGAAGAGCAACATCTTACAATTCATTTCCGATAAATGAATTGTAAGATGATGTATTATATGTGTAGATGTGTATTATATATTATTATAGATTAGATGTGTATTATATATTAAACTTAAAAAATGGCAGATTTAGGCCTTTACGCGTATTTCCTAGGAGACATGCGCATTACTGAGAGCCTAATTAAGTCGCCAACGAAGTGTATTTCTTCGAAAAGTGGAAGTTGCTTGAAATTTATGAAGTGCCGAACCCCGAGTTTATCGGGCTATTCAGACTTAAAAAAAAAGTATGACTGTATATAATTATTGAGCACTTGAGCACGCATTTATGCAGCTGGGGTACCTATATCATCAAAAATGGGCAAGAACCTACTTCAGTCACTTTCCAATGGCTTAAACTATCAATGTTCTTCATAATTACAAAAGTTTATTGGATTTACAATATGTACCTACATATTTATTAAAGCTATAAAGATCTTAACATAAATTGCTTAATGTTTAGATATCACTCTTCAAATGGTTAAATTACTAAGTATCCACCCTGAACACTAAGGTACACTGTTTTTAAATAATTTGAAGTAGAGAGTTTAGAGTATTTTTAATATTATCATCTATAGAATATTATAAACAAGCTTAGGTAAATTATTACCAAAATAAAACCATTAATACGTATAATAAATAGAATGTAAATACTCTTTTTATTCACTCTAATTTACATAAAGATAGCAAAGATATCTTTGTGCTGCATCTGCAAGGCATCTCAAATTTTGTACTAGGTGTATTTGAGCAGTATTGGCATCAGCTGCGGTATGTTACATCTCCACCTGAGACAGAATCCTTCAAGCCTCATCATTATACTATAGGAGCCACAGTGCGGTCTGAAACAATTAACCTTTTGAGTGCGTAATTAGAGACACAATAGTAAGACAATGGCGCGTGAACGCCGGCGTTAATGCGGGGATCAACAGCTTAAATTGTCATTTAATACCTAGTTGCGTAGGTATAAAAACTTATTAATATTACGAGTAGAATATTAATGGGTATGGTAAGCACTTACTTTGTTGTAAACATTCGAACTCACAAGAAATACACAAGTAGATGCTGGATTGGTATCATTTTCTTGAAACGCAGTCCTAAAGTTTTTAGTTTCAACTTCAACTGCAACTCTTCATTTTATGGCATTATTCATATGATTTATTGATTTCAACCGATTTTTTACAAGCAAAGGGTAAACCACAGACGACAGAGGGATACTACGGTAAACAACAATGTAGGTATGTTGCCAGCCTAACAAGTTGATATTTATTATTTCCAAAGATTTAGGCATTTTTAACTTCGTTTTTAAAGGCATTTAATTATTATCCTAAAATAATGAATTTATATTTTAATACAATAACTTAATACAAAATAATTATCCGTTAAATAAAAAGCTAAGAAAAAAAAAAACTAGTAAAACCAAGATTTTAATTTTTTTCATCTGGCAATATTATGGAATATGATTCTGCTAAAAAATGAATTGAGTATGATTCGGCTAATTTGTGTAACCATTTTGCGATTTTTAGAAGAATTGCATAAAGTCATAAGTAGGCAGGAATTCGGGAAATGATTTGCTTTTAGATGAATTGCCAATTGTGACCTTTTTAGCCCCCCAGATATGTTATTTAAATCATTATAACCAGATGTATTCCAAACGGAATCTTCATTCGAAAAAAATATGCAGCACCAGCAATACAACTTATTAGTGTGCGAACAGCCCACAATCCAACTAGTTTTATACACTGATCTATTAAATTTTCGTTTATGCGATTTACTAGTCTGAGAAATACACAGATTAGGCGTCGGTTTTAATGAAGAAATTAACTGTTTTTTCTGAGCAAAGTTTAAAGATTTTACCTTATCTTCGCAAATCAAAACTAGAACGCATTTTAAATCCTCACAAGGTACAATTACCTCCATTGTTGTAGGTAAGTCACCAAAACAATTGTATCACTGAGAAAATCTAAGAAAACACACAAAAAACTTTAACAAAACAACTTTTCCCACTCAAGCAAATAAAAATTAAGTGAGTTGCAAACGGGTGTCAGAAACTACTTACGCAGAGTTGCAGTGTTGTCATTTAGGCAAAAAAAGTCGCCAGGTATATGAAAAATCTAGCTAGATGTCGCAATTTTTTTATTTTTAAGATATTGCTTGAATATTTAATTTCGTTATTTTAAAAAGTCGCTAGTTTATATTATTGCTAAATCTTAAAAAAAGTCTCCAAACTCGTTAAAAATCTCCAAGATCTCACAACGTCGCTAAAACGGCAACACTGCAGAGTTGGCAAGGTGAAAAGGTCACGCATACGCCAGCAACTTCATATGAATGCCCGGCTTAAATCTTCCATACTGATGGATTTGTAGACGCAAAAGGTCCTAACTCGTTATACGGCACATCGCTATAAGTGCGAAAGTGACAGAGATAGTAATTGAAAGCCCGGCAAAAGCCGGTACGTGTAAGCGAGATAGCTATATGTAGATGCTGCAAATGCGAAACTCTGCGCGCGTGTAGTAGTGTGATTGATTCTTTATCGAGCATTTTAGTAAGGCATGCCGGGGCTTTTCTGCTTGTATGAAGGTACCGCCACTGTGACATACATCTTCAATCTATATACAGCTGCTCAACCTTTATCAAGCGCAAGTTCGATCGTGTATGGAATACTGCTCTCATCTTTGGGATGGGTCTGCCAAATACCAGCTTGATGCGCTAGAGTCGATTGAGAAGCGAACCAAGAGGATCATCGGCGATGATGCACTTGTCGAGTCAAAACTACAAAGTCTTGACCATCGACGCCGAGTTGCTGGCCTGTCGGTTTTCTATCGATTACATTTAAATTTAATTCCACCAAGTCCGTTCCTTCATCGGACAACTAGACGTACGGCGTTGCGCCATCGGTACATGGTGGACATACCACCCATACGTACAAAGCGTTTTGGGAACATATAATGCGTACAGCTAAGGAGTGGAATTCCCTGCCGGAGTCTGTGTTTTCTGATAGCTATACAACCTAGGGGTCTTTAAGTCAAGAGTGAATAGGTTACTTCTAGGCAAGCGTGCTCCATCGTCGGCCACATCATCGCTTACCATCAGGTGAGATAGTGGTCAAACGTGAGCCTATCAATAATAATAAAAAAAATAAGGATGGATTTTTGAGACGCCTCAGTAAGGGCAGGTACCTTCACCCTTTAACCGCCCGTGTTGGAGTGGTCCGACGAGTATTTTTGTGTCCTCCATCTCGTTTAGCTCTTCAATCCCCATAGGCGACAGAAGAGCTGACGAGATGGAGTATTTGGTCGTGGATGTGCGACTCTGGCGGAATAGGCTTAAAGGAGCTTGTCGTACTTTTAATACGGTGTGTCAGGATGTCGACCTTGATTTGTTTAAGTACAACCAGTGTTAAAAAAGTAAAGAAAACTTTAGCTGATCGCTTTTTAGTTACAAATTGAACAATGATTTGTATTTTCTTTTTTTGTATGGTGTGAGCTCTCTCGCGTTAACTCTATATTACGCGTTCCCGAGATAAAGGGTCTTGACAGTCAGACAGACAGCGTCCGTCCGTCTGTCTGTCAAACATCCTATAAGGGTACCGTTTTTTCCCTTTGACGTACGGAACTCTAAAATTAATAAATTGAGATCAATTACACTTTAAATAGAAATTACAAGAATATAAATTAAATTTCAAAAACAAATAAATCAGATCAAAGTACATTAGTAAGATTGGAACAAATGGAATTAAATTTGAATGTAAAATATTAAATACATTAATTGGAGTCACAGTGAGAAGCGACGCGTAGTATCATAATATACCTAGTGCTGCCATCTATCAGATTGATAAAATGTTCTAATTTTGTTTCAGTTATCAACGGGGACCACATGTGCGTTGTTAATAGCAAAAGTCTTCGTTTTTGATGTAAGTACTTATATTACTTATTAAGTGAGGTTAAGCAAGGTGGACCGACGACCTGGGGGGCTATTGGCTAACTTTTTCAATAACAGTTGACAACTAGCATTCGTTGCACACTAAACTTAGTTGTCAACTGATAATTTTATAAAATTGGTATTACGTATCACACAAGTGACTAACAAATTACGGTGGAAATGTGGTGAATTATAAAAATTTACGGTGCCTATTGTGACCACTCTAAAATTTTATCTACTATTATACAGCTTCAAAAGCTTACACAATCGCAATTTTAAAAGTATCGATACAATAACATCTGTCAAAACGTGTTACGGTGGCTATCAAAGGCACCAGTGGCTAATGACGTCACTGCAGTTGGTCACTGAAGATAGGCAATACGAAACTAGCTGTTTGACAGTTCAATGATGCACATTGTTAACAAGTGATCATCACTTGAACTGTCAACAGAGTTACGCAATAGCCCCGCTGGTGAGGGTCGCGGGGATCCGATGGATGTGAGACGAACATGACCGGTCATTGTGGGGACTCTTAGGGAGGCCTATGTCTAGCATTGGACGTCTTTTGGTTGAAATGATGATGATGAAGCAAAGTTTGCTGAGGCCGGAATGTGGATGGGTGATCATCTTGGAGAGATTACTCCATGCTGATGGCACGTTAAGCTGTTGGTCTAGGCTAGAGATGTAACGGATAATGGTTTGGCCGGATACCGGATATTCGGCAAGGTACGAGGCCGGAGCGCCGGATATCCGGCTACCGGATATTCAGCCCTTTATCGCGTTTTGTGACGCGATTAGTTTGATTTGCTAGAATTTATTTTTTAGCACCTGACAGTAGCATTTACAGCCAAAGACTGTTTTCAGAAGCTGGTCTAGTTTACGAAGCCAAGTGGAGTCGCCTCTTACCGGATAGTCAAAACAAGGCCGAATAGGCCGGATAGTTACCGGATATTTATTTATTTTATTTTTTCACATTTTAGGAAAGCTTACAGACTAATAACAACATAATGACAATGGTAAATAACTAAATTGCTAATTACAAGCTTCCACATATATAATGACAAAAAAATAAATAATTTAAAGTTGGTCCCACAATACCTTAAACTGCTAGTAAATCAATTCAAACAAACAACAACAACATAAACTTCAGGTGCAAATAGGTGCTAGTTGCTCAAAAAATGGCTTTGCTAAGAGCTTCCTAACTGTGCTCGCGTTGGTGCAAAATAGGTCAATGTCAGGTTCACATGAAATCCTGTTAAAACTGCGACTGGCTCTCAGAAAAAATGCATTACGCCTATAATTAGTATTTGCACTAGGTACATGCAGAAGTGGCCGCTGTCTTAGCCCCATCTGATTAGTGCGTAGTAATAATTTTGAGACAAGTTCAGGACAGTCAATTGAACCATTTGCGATACTAATCAGGTAGCACACATCATTAATATCACGTCTCTGGTCAAGCGGTAGAAAATGGTATCTTTTGCATCGGTGAATGTAGTTAACAGATACTTGTTTTGCTCTATAATCAAGAAACTTAAGAATTTTTTTCTGGATGCCCTCAATACGAGACTTATATATCCCATATTGAGGGTTCCAGACCTGCGATGCATATTCAAGGTGGCTGCGTACGAACGAACAATATAAGATTTTGATCGGTTTTAGTGATCGGAAACCGGCTGAGGTTCTCATTATGAAACCAAGTGCTCTTGACGCCTTATTCACTATATTATCAATATGCTGATCGTAAAGTAGTTTACTATCTTGTATTACACCAAGATCCCTAATACTATTAACTTTACCTATATCGCTATTATAAAGTTTATATGTGGAATCAATTATAGATTTTTGACGTGTGAAAGATATGTGAAAACATTTCGAAACATTTAATTCTAGCCGGTTAAGTCTACAGTACTCTTCAAACCTATTCAAATCGGCCTGCAATAGATGTGTATCAGAAATGTTTCTTATAATTTTATGAACTTTCATATCGTCAGCATAAAGTAAAATATAACTATTTTCAAAACAGTGTTTCACGTCAGCAATGAAGAGAGTAAATAATAAAGATCCTAAAATCGAACCCTGAGGAACACCAGAGGGGACGAAACCCCATCGAGACGTGTATCCCTGAAGCACCACAGCCTGTGTTCTGTTATCAATATAAGAGGAGAACCAACGATACAAATCTCCGTGTATTCCAGCTTTTAATAGCTTCTCTAAGAGCAGTCTATGGTCAATACGATCAAAACATTTACTGTAATCAGTATAAATAACGTCAACTTGTGCACGCTGTTCCATAGCTTGGGATATAAACTCATGGGATAAGATTAAGTTAGATGTAGTAGACCGTTTTCTTAGAAAACCATGCTGTTCATCACCAAAGTTACATCTCATTGCAGCGTATACGTCATTAAATACAATGCGTTCGAGGATTTTAGAAAACAGACATATCTTAGATATTGGTCGATAATTAGAGATATCTGACTTATTACCCTTTTTGAAAACTGGGGTGACGAATGCCGATTTCCAAATTTTCGGAACTATGCCTTCTGAAAGAGACCGTCTGAATAAAATACACAATGGCACAACAAGACTATCGGCACAATTTACAATAAAAACTGGAGGTATAAGATCAGGACCACCAGATTTGGATAAATCCAAGGTCTTTAATAAGTTTAAAACTTGAGATTGAGACACACTAATTGAGCCAATGCATGACACACTGCCTTCAACACTAGTGACACCAGAAGTAGTGAGCACAGGATCAGGTTCCTGGAAAGTTGAATGGAAATAGGATGCAAATAAATTGCTGATCTCTTCACCTGTACTCGCGGTCTTATCACCATAATGCATTACTTTTGGAAAAGTACCACAGTTTCTTTTGCTTTTGACATATGTCCAAAAAGACTTGGGGTTCTCAATGATCGACGATTCTATTTTATCCATGTATTTATTGAAACAAGTTTTCTCCAAGTCATCCGCCCTATTCCGTAAAAGAGAAAAAGAGTGAAAGTCGGACATATTACCGTATGTTTTAAATTTGCGATGATATTTATATTTCTCTTTCAGTATTTTGATCAAAGCAGAACTATACCAGGGCGGATAAGACGACTGTCTAACGGATTTAATTGGGATATACTGGTCTCTGAGCTCGTACAGCTTATTATAAAAGAGTTCCACAGCAATTTCCAACGAATCAGCAAGTAAAAACTCATTCCAATTGATTTGGTCGAGTTCAGATTTAATAGTGGTGTAGTCGCCCCTAGAAAATACATATTTAGTCGTCAATTTATCGGTCAATTTATGAATCTCAACAAAGTCAGCAGTGATCCTTAAAGGCTTATGATGCAGGTCAACAGGTAATGCCAAGGCGTCATGGCATTCAGTAACATTAACCAAGTCGTTAGAAAATACTAAGTCCAATAATCTACCATTGTTATTTCTTTCACCGTTATATTGAGAGAGGTTAGAAGTAAGAATTCCATTAAAAAACTCGCCTATGTGGCTACATGATACATTTTGCGGGATCAGTTCATTACAGTCAGAATATATCCAGTCGACATTGTTACCAAAATTGAAATCACCCATAATAATGAATTTATCTAATGGGTGGGTCAAAGTTAAATGAGTTACATTAACACTAAAATTATGTAATTGATCATAATACGAATTGCCAAGGTTTTCTTTGCAAAGATATAAAGCACAAATGTGTAAATTATAATTAGCCGCAGGCCTAGATCGTTTTAAGATAATTGAGACCCAAATATCTTCGGCAGAACTTCGCCATTCATGTCGTTCTACAACAGTAAGCTCACTTCTCACCGCTATCAATACTCCACCACCCCGCTTTTGAGAGGTTCGAGAGTAATTGCGATCACGCCTCCACACTAAATAACGACTGTCAAACATCTCACTATTAAAGATATCGTCCACAAGCCACGTCTCAGTAAACACAATTATGTCGTATGCACTCTGTGATATTTTACGAAATATATCGTTCGTTTTCGTACGCAGACCACGCACGTTCTGATAATACACACTAAGAGTAGCCATTACTAGTCAAAACTAAGACAGGATAACATAAACACATAAAAAAGGCGAGCATAAACAAGTTATGTGCTAAATAGTGTGAACAAGATTCACTTTCTTGATAAAATAAAATTACGGAGGTAAAAGGCAATGACTTGCAACAAACTATTAGGCACAGCAGAGCACAGTGTCCAAAAATAAATAGTTTAATAGTTTAGTTTAATAGTTTATTAATATTAAGTACAAATACATGTCTGTTAGAACAGTGATCCCCAAACTAGACGTTAGTCTGTATCTTGGGGATCAGAGTTGTACATATTCTTTATATCCAAAAGGTCGTACATGGTGATTATTAACAAAAACAAACTAAGAGTGAAGTTAAATAATTAAGACAAAATAATAATAATGATAATCATAACTTAGCATATTAAAATGGATGAAAATAAATAAAAACGAACACAAGAAAAAATAAAATCAAAATAATTAAAAAAGTGGTACATAATAAATAATCACACTGCAATATTCAAGTTAATATGTATGTGTGTACGTGAGCGTTATGATGTGTGTGTGTGTGTGTGTGTGTGTGTGTGTGTGTGTGTGTGTGTGAGCGTGTGGGTGTGAGCGTGTGTGGGAGTGAGGTGGAAGTGATATTAGGAGTGCTGTCGGTTTATACAGTCTTACTTCATTTGCAACTATTTGAAGATGATCCTTTCTGTTTCATCGTAGGAGAGTGTGAGAAGCCAGTTCTTTATGATCTTTTTACACAGGGGTATTTTGAGGTCTATTATATTACAGTTCTTTACAGCTTCGTTATATATGCGTGGATATAAATAGTTTGAGGAGCGTCTTGCCATAAGAGAGTTTCCTTTGGGAGTGGGTATCCTAAAAGTACGCTTTGATATTATCTCCGCATAGTCTGGTCTAGATTTCAATTGCCTGTGTGTTTGAAGGACTGCATTTAGAATAAAAAGCTGTCGGACACGGAGGATCGGGAAATCGTTATAGAGTTGGTTAGTAGGATACATTAAAGGTTTCTTGAGCATAACTTTAATGACGGCTCTTTGTGCTCTTTCGACTTCAATAAGTGCGGCCTTACCTGCGCCACCCCAGACAGAGATACCGTATTGGAGGACGGACTGGCAGAGACCATAGTACACAGTGCGCAGTATAGGTGGGGGTGTGCAGTCACGTAGTTTTTTCATGATGTAAATAAGTTTCCTGACTCTGCCTGATAGTGCGTGTATTTGCGGTTTAAAAGATAAATTTTCGTCTAAAGTAATTCCCAAATATTTTATGGAGTTTATACGCTCAATCTCTGTGCACGAACAGCCCGCAGTTCGATTATTAGGCTTATGGGAGCAAGTATGAAGTGTGAGAGTGAGGTGTGGGGGTGGACTTGAAGTCTTGGTTTTATAGAAAGAAATTATCTTAGTCTTTTTTGCGTTTAAGGTTAATAAATTGCTATCCAGAACTTTAGAAATTTTGAGTAGTCCCTCTTCGGCATAGCTGTACACCTGGTTCCAATTTTTACCATGAAATATTATAGCTGTATCATCTGCATACGCTATTATTTCAGAACTCGTAAGAGAAGTATTCAAGATATCATTCATGTAAAGTAAGAAAAGCGTCGGACCAAGTGTACTACCTTGCGGGATTCCATACGTGATGGAAAGTAGGCTGCTTGAGATATCACCGAGCTTGACAAATTGCTTTCTATTGGACAGGTAGCTTTTGAGCCAGTTTAGGGGTGTACCGCGTATACCTGCTGCTTCAAGCTTCTTTAAAAGGAGATCTATTGAGATTGTGTCGAAAGCCTTTGCCAAATCTATGAAAACGCACATAGTGTGTTCTCCTTTATCAACAAATGACGACACAGTATTGGTAAGAAGCCTGGCTGCATCTTCGGTAGATTTTCCCCGTCTAAAGCCGAACTGCCTGTTGGATATCGTGTTGTGTTTCTCTAAAAAGTTCGTAAGTCGTTTGTTCACAACTTTCTCGAGGAGCTTAGATAATATAGGCAATAGGGCGATAGGTCGATAGTTATCGGGGATATCTGTTGCACCACTTTTATGGATTGGACTGACAGCTGCAACTTTCCATCTGTCCGGGAATATTCCAGATTCTATATATAGGTTAGTGGATGAATAATAGCGGGTTTAATTTTTTTTATTAATCTTACGTTGAGATTATCGGGCCCGGGAGCGCTGTCATTGTTGAGTTGAGTTATCAGAGATTCTATTTCTGTTTCGTCTGTGGAGTGTAAGAAAAATGTATGAGGACTGGTTATATTTGGGGTGTATTTTTCGGCAAGAGAGGTTTGTGTTTCCGAGAGTCTTGAAAGAATTGAGTCAGACAGTTTTTTTCCCACTGTAGTGAAGTAAGCATTGCACTTGTCAAGTGATTCTATTGGGTTCTTATTGGTAACTAATTTTTCGGATTTATTTGACGTCTTATTGTTATCACTATATATGGATTTTATAGTCTTCCAAAGTTTTTTTGGGTCAGCTTGGCTATTTTCGATTATATTTCTGTTGTAGTTAGTTTTTAACTTATGTAGCAGACTGTTACAGAAATTTCTGTATCGGGTGTAGGTTAAGCGTTTCATTTGATCGTCTGGGCACGCACGTGACGCCAGGTGCAGTTTGTCGCGGTGGCGCATGCATCTTATTAAACCTGGGGTAATCCAAGGCTTGATGTTATAATTAATTCTGCCTACTTTGACTTGTTGTGAGTATTTTTTTAGTGATGACGTAAATAACTTCAAAAAACATAAATCATATGAGTTTTGAATACAAATAACAGGTGACGAGCGGTAGTAAGATAAGGATTGCTTGCAACATAATAAGGTAATAACACACATATCAAAGTATTTGAAATGAGACCATATCACTGACGCTATTAGGTCGTGATTACTTAGACGCAATGGTTTCGCATAAGTGATTTTTTTAGTGAACTTACTCATTAGCACCGTCCAATAACACAGAACAATTAGGAAAACGCAAGTGCTACTTGCGTTTTGCACAACAGCTTGCGGTTCCCAAACTGTTTATGGGCACAAATGACAAAATATGTAAACACTGATGTATTAAAGTTAACTGTTACTATTATATAATTTTGGAGAGATCCTTTTCTGATTTCACTACTATTACTGGGGTTGTGTCCATTTTTCTCGCATGTATTTTTGCATGTTTGACCCATACATATTGAAAATCCGTTTCAGATGCCAATTTTTTAGTTTTAGAAAGCAGTATTTTATTTTTAGTTGTTAGATGGTCGTTTATATATATCCTTTTGTTTCCTGCTAATCCAATCTGGCTAGTTGTTAGTGGCGATGTCTTAGATACATATCTGGCTGCAGCAACAAAGTCTTCTTTAACGTAACGATTACAGAATGAAACAATTACTGGTTTTATGTGATCTTTTTCGCGCGTAGGTACTCTAGTAATGAAGTTGATCTGACTTTTGGCAATGGGATAATTAATTTTGGCACCAATACTAGAGATAATTTGAACCAGGTTTTCATTGTTGGATTGTAATAAACCTTTCACTTCCACGTTGTTCATTCGCGACCATTGATCCTTGTTATCTGCATCTTCCTCCAGTTTATCCAGTCAACCTGAAGCTTATCCACTTGACCTCGGACCTCTTCTAGTTGAGCAACACGCTGCTCCATGCTACTCATTCTCCCATTGAACTCCTTGACAATATCATTGAACTGTTGGCTTAGAGAGGATTTCATGTCGGCGAATTCACTCTTAAGAGCCAGAATTTCATCCTTCAGACCATCCAATGGTGTCAACCTTGCAGCCAATGCTCGAATTTCCAGTAACACTGCAGATTCCGGTTCCAAACTCGGCGACATGGGTGAACTAGGTGGATGAAGAGTGCCCGTCTGTTTGCATTTCATGCACCGCCATGTGAGCCTCCTGTCACCCAGCTTACGGTGGCCAGCTTCAGTGATGCCTGCACATTGGAAATGTAACTCATTTCCGCATACCGAGCAACGCACTCCATCAGTCAGCTGGTCATCACAGACACCACACTTCTTTATGACATCCATTATTTGTTTTCGTTACTAACTTTGAGGAACACTGGTTGGCTTTTAAAAATCGACAGTGGGTCTAGTTAAACGCGACCGTAGACGGCAGGGCCTACGATCGAATGAATATCCGTTTCATCTCTAGCGCTAGGCTTTTACTTGTAGATCTTTGACATTACATACACTTCTGTGAGTATCCATCGCATAGGGAATATGCGTTAAAAAAGAATTAACCTATGTATCCATAAAATTACAAAAATAATATAATTAACAGTGAAAATAATACCAAAATTGTTAGAAAAGCAAACGAGATATAACAATTTTAAATAAATATGTACATCTGTCTCTCTCGCCAAGCAGCGTACCGTTTTCTATGGCAGCAGTATGGGTATCATGGCTTTGACGTCAAAGGCCATGTCGGACTTCTCTTTCTTATTGGTAGCTTTGAAGCTTAATAACTTCGTTGTTGATGAAGATAATATAATGATTCTTTCACATTTGTTTAGTACCACTAAAAATGATTTAATTTAGTAAATAAAAAAAATGTATGCCATCTGCCTACCATCTGGCAGCTTTGGACTTAGTGTAAAGGCGTGCGAAGTGGCTAACTAGTGATCCATATTTGGTTAACACCAATCTACGAAGCCTGGAACATAGGCTTAGGGTAGCCAGCCTTTCGGTATTTTACAGGATGCATTTTGGAGTGTGCGCGGGAATAACATGACTTGATTCCCCCATCTTTCTCTTCCACTATCGGACAACCCGAAGTACGGCGAGTATCCACCCTTGTTGACACCTCTATGGTCCGTACTAAGCGTTTCGCCTCGTCGTTTATACCGCGTGCATTGAAGGACTGGTAATATTTGCCTTCAGCAGTCTTCCCGTCCGATTATAATTTGGGTGTCTTCAAGGTTAGAGTGAATAGGCTCTTTATAAACTAGTACGCCTCACCATCAACGATTGCATCACTGCTTACCATCAGGTGGGATCGCTGTCAAGCACTAGTTTATATTATAAAAAAATTAACCCCATACATTTGCTCAATAGTGGCCCAACGCAGTGCAGCCGGTGTATGAAGTATTCTTAATACTGACATCGTTCACCCTCGCGTGGGGAGAGGCCTGGTTCTTGGACTTCAGGGTTCTACCGCAGGAGTTCCAGGCAAAGACGATATTGGAGTCTATAGGTATGTATAGAATTTTGTATTTTGATAAATATTTTTTGGTCCGAAATTAATAAATAACTTCTCCCGAATTGTGTGGAGCGAGAGGGATTGTCAGTAGAGATGAAACGGATATCCGGTAACTATCCGGTATCCGGCCTTGTTTTGACTATCCGGTCGGATCCCAGATAGTAATTCAGTATCCGGCCGGATCCCGGCCGAACTAGTAGTTGTGAAGTTTTTTGTGACATGGCGGTAAATCTGTTTTCTTATGAACGTGCATCTGAAAAGGGCAGCCATAGACTACAGACGGCAGTCTAGTTACTGCTTTGATAAAAATAAAAATCAGGTTTCTTATCTAAAAAGAAAAAAAAAATGTTTGAAAGACCGATTTATTTATTAAATATGTACTAGTTAAAATTGTTTATTTAAACACGAAATTGCATGAAATAAACAAGTAGGACACTAATTTATACTATTGAACACAAAACCTAGTGTTATTTTTTTCGTATTGAGACTCTTTTTTGAGAACAAAGAGGTTTAACAAAAAGGTTTTAACTACATTATCGCACTAGTGCTTAATGGGAATCAAAATAATAATAATAATCTTTATTGGCATAAATAATACATGCATTTTTTCATTTCATGCTTCTGCACTAGTGTACACTGTATTACAGGAGCTAGTGTCTTCCCCTTATAACTAGATTATAATTATATAATTTATGGCACATAATAATACTTAAAAAAAATGGAAAAATAAAATTAATAAGTAAACAAAATTAACCCTTAGAAGTGAGGCGTGATCAAACGTTACCTACGTTTAAAAAAATGGTGAAGGAGCATTACCTTTCACTTTGATTTTTTCTTCTCCTGGCTCAATTATATATTTAATATTTATTAGTATATGTTTTTCTTATATTGTATGTATGTATTTGTGTTATTGTCTTATTAGTATTTTTCTGATGTTGTACACTGACAGCCCTAAATCCATCTCCTTTCTTTCAGCCCATCCAAAGGTTGTTCTTAAGAAATTGCCCTGTGCGATAAGACCGCCCATTGTACACTTATTTTTAATTATGTTTGTCCTGTATTTTTGTTTAAGTGGTATACAATAAAGAATATAATAAATAAAATTAAAATCAATAATTAATGTCACAGTTTGGTAACATGCACACTTATTCATACTTAGGTAAATGCGGTGCAATTAGAGTCACTTTCTGAGCAAGTGTGTTGAAAAAATACATTTTTCTTTATTATATTCAAACTGTTCCTAGCTGTAAATATTAAGACAACTAGTTTAAAATATATCACACTAATATTATAAAAGTGAAAGTGTGTATAATCAAGTCAAGATAGAATTGGCAACCGTTCACATAATCGACCACAGCATCGCTTATCATCAGGTGAGATATCAATCACGAGTCTGTCGATCTATATATTTATATAAAATCGAAATACCACTCACTGTTTAATCACGAAATCTCAGAAAATATTACACCTAAAAACACTCGCGCCGGGCCTTGGTACAGGCCATGGTCCGGAGCGAGGAGGAGTGGCAGGCGGTCGCCTCCTTCTGCGAAGCGGTAATGCTGGCAAAGGAGGCGACCCGCGTGAGGCAACGGTCCTCACGCTCTAACCGCCGCCGGGTTTCCGATCCCGATTTCCGGCCACCGTAGGCGCGGGCTTGCGGACGGCTGGCAATGGGTGGCCCGCCGTCCGACCGTCCGGTAACCGTCCGACCGTCCGGTAACCGTCCGGGCCGAGCCCAAGTCGTCGACGGCGCGTATTGTTCCACGCGCGCCTCAGGGAGATGTCAGCAAATAGTAGGGGCCCAGCAGGGTCGAAGCCTACTGGGGCCATGGGTAGTGTGAAAACGAAACCCGGGCCCTGGGACGAAGGCAACGAAGGAACAGGAGTGGGTTTTTAGTCAGTAAAAGTCTGACACTATCTCCCGCTCCGCCCAAGAGCGAGATTTGTTATAAGATGATTTTCCCACCTATAAAAAAAAACACCTAAAAACATAAAATTTGGCAGGTATGTTCCTCATAGGGTGTAGACATCCGCTAAGAACGGATTTTCCGAAATTCGCCCCCTAAGGGGATGAAACGGGGGTCCAAAGTTTGTATGGAGAAACCGACATTCACGCGGACGAAGCCGGTGGCAGAAGCTAGTAAGATGAATAAAGAAAGCGGTACTCCTGGACACGGCTTGTATTGTTAGGAAGTTCCTCTCTCTGGAGCCCTGACCGCCGGTAGCTTGGATCCTGTTCCCGATACGGGTGGGATACTATTTTTTATATTTTTAATTTTTTTTTGTCTATTAAAATATTTAAAAATGTAATTAATATGTCAGAATTATAATAATCGGAGTAATAATAAAACAAGATGTATTTTCATAAAAACCTTTTTGCTGGTTGGTTGTAAGGAACTTATTGAACCGTCATAAACAAAAATCGTTAACCAGGGGCGCCGACTCCGTGGGTGCTCGGGGGCGCGAGCACCCATGAGAAATAAACAGTAGATTTTCATTTTATATTTTTATCAAACATATTTAGTAATTAAGCACGCAGTATGTAATTAGGACATTTATTTATTTGTCGGTCGATCAGTGCGCATTTCCCTTCTCACACTTCGCCACTTTTTCGAGTCATCAAATGAGCATGAGCATCCATGAGGTTTTCTAAAAGCCGGCGCCCCTGTCGTTAAAAAATGGCGGAGATATTATTATAAGACATTATTATACATTATTGTACACCTCATGATGTAGACAGGATAAACATTTGTAAAAACAAAGTGTACAATGGGCGGTCTTATTGTACAGACAACCTTACACCAGGTAGTAGGTCAGTGTACAAATATCATAAATTCATAAATAATATTAATTAGACATAATAATAAAAAAAAACAATATCAATTAATATACTAACAAATATCAAATATAAAATTGAGAACGGACAATAAAGAAATATTACAGCGAAAGGTAATGCTTTTCACCATTGTTTTAAAGGTCGGTAGCGTTTGAGCACGCCTGTCCGCACAGCGATATTTCACCGCGAGGTTTTTATTCTTGCGTATTATATACCGCGATCAGAATTACACTAGTACGCACTGCGAATAAAATTTCGTACGATTTTTGCCAGTTCAATGCTGTTCCCGGCTGAGACGCACGTCTAGAATATACAATCGAACAAAAATTTTCATAGCGCCGCCGATGCAGGGCTGAGCAAAACGCGCAAATTTTATTTCGGAGTGCGGACATTGCCATAACTACTCTATACTGCACAAAACATTCGCGCGGATGTATTTCCGCACCGCATCGCGTCAAATCTGCATGAAATCACAGATTTTTTTATCGCGCGATTTTTTTCATAAGATTCAATGTGTTACAGAATGACGAAAAAAAAAAATCTCGCGGTGAAATATCGCTGTACAGATATGCCCTTACTTACGAGATATTGCATAATGACAGAAAAAATCGTCGAATTGGAAACCCCTACTTTCTCTGAAGTCGGTTAAAAAGAAACTAACAACATTGTATAACATTGCAAAACACTGCATTCAAGATTACCTAGATAAGGTCTCGAATCTTGATAACGTGTCCCATTTTCATTGACGACTTCAGTAAAGCATAGGTTTGAATTTGATGGCCTTATCAATGATCTGTCAAGATTACAGCAGGTGCAATTCAAGATTGGGGACAAAATTGTACTACAGCTTGTACTCTTGATTTCACAAGATTGTATGAAAGGCTCACTCTGAGCCTAGAACGCAAAGGGCAACCGAAGGATCACTGGTGGGTTTATAGTCAGTAAAAGTCTGACATAGAGAGTGTCAGACTTCTACTGACTAAGGCATAGTTCACACCAAACGTATTGTCTGCCACCGACTGCGAGTATGCTCACTGTCAGCCCCAGTGTGAACGTGGACTCAGTCTGAGCATTAATTGATGATTTCCCACCCCAGACAAAAAAGGTTGCATGATTTCTTTTATGATTAAAATAATAACAATAATAATATACAAATAATATTCCACAACTATCACACAACGCCGTCTAGTCCCAAACTAAGCAGAGCTTGTGTTATGAGTACTAGACAACTGATAAACATACTTATATATTTCTAAATACATACATATTGTAAATAAATTACACCCAGACACAGAACAAATGATTGTGCTCATCACACAAACATTTGCCCTGGGTGGGAATCGAACCCACGACCTCCGGCATAGTAGTTAGGGTCACTAACCACTAGACCAATAGGCCAGACAAATGTAATAAAACTTTTGAATGGTCTAAATTTCAAAAATAATGGCTATAGTGGGTGATCCATGCCCATTTTCTATCCTAATTTGAAATTATTAAATACTCAGCGCGCGGGTTTGCTCCTTGTTAACATTAAACATCATAATTCATGTAACTATTTTTCAGTGTTTTATTTTAGTAAAACTCTGTCCATGAGAGTCTGTCTGTCTGTGTTTTTTAATTTGTCGAAACGCATGGAGATATCGAGTTGAAATTAAAACCATATACTCAGGTCTGCAGTCCCTTGAAGCTGTGAAAAAATCAAATATCGGAGTTAACAGGAAAAAAGATACGACCGTTTATGTCGCAAATAACGTGTATTTCGACACTCTCAAGGGAATCAAAATTCATAGGGTACTTCCCGTTGATCTAGAATCCTGAAATTTGGTATGAAGCAAGGTCTTATAACACAAGTATAGGAAAAAATCTGAAAACTAAATTTGTAGTTACGTCACAAAAAACAAAAAAAAAAAATTGCAATCCTGAAAAATCTTCGTAGTTCAATTCGGGAATTGAACTGTTTTCATACGTAAGTTTGTACGGAACCCTCAGTATGCGAGTCCACTCAGAGCGGAAAAAGTTATTTGATTATTTTCCGCACTAAAATAAAAAGACTTGTACCGATCGACAGTTTGAATTTTAACCATCTTTCTTGTCCCACAGTCCACCACAACGCTTCAGAACGCACCCCCCTTCTCCAACCACACACTTCCCAGCAACAATCAAACTACGCCGAGTCTACTGTGAAGTGGTTCTCTCCAGTGGAGACCCCCGAGTCCAGTCCGCGGGTCAGGAGGCCGGGGGAGCAGATCATACTGACACAGGAACAGGTACGTGGTACTACTAGCGTTATTTTGTTGTATTACTAGCGTGATGCTGTCGTACTACTAGCGTGATTTTGTCGTAGTACTAGCGTGATACTGTCGTATTACTAGTTTGATACTGTCGTATTACTAGCGTGGTACTGTCGGACTATAAGCGTAATACTGACGTACAAATATACTGCGCGATACTGTCGTGTTAAAAATTACATCGAGTCCACTGTGAAGTAGTCCTCTCCGGTGGAGACCCCCGAGTCCAGTCTGCGGATTAGGAGGCTGGGAGGCAGATCACACTGACACAGGAACAGGTACGTGATACTACTAGCGTTATTTTGTTGTACTACTGGCGTCATGCTGTCGTACTACTAATGTGATACCTTCGTATCACTAGATTGATACTGTCGTGCTACTATTTTGATACTGTCATACTTCTAGCGTTGTACTGTAGTACTTCTAGCGTGGTCCTATTGTACTACTCTCATACTAATAGCACGATACTTTCGGGCTGTAAGCGTAATACTGTCGTACAACTAGCGCGATACTGTCGTATTACAAATTACATCGACTCCACTGTGAAGTAGTCCTTTCCGGTGGATACCCCCGAGTCCAGATCAGGTTAGGAGGCCGGGGGGCAGATCATACTGACGGAGGATCAGGTACGTGATGGAATTAAAATACTACGAACGTGATAGTGTGCTACTAGCGTGATACTGTGTAACGCGTGAAACTCTCATACTACAAGAGTGTTACTGCGGTACCACTAGCGTGATACTGTCATACTACTAACGTGATACTGTCATACTACTAACGTGATGTCAGCAAAACTGTTGGAGCCCAGGGCAGGGGCGAGGCCCGCTAGGACCACGGGAAGGGATTCCGTGATTCTGGAATGCAAATGACAACTGAAGGACACAGGTGGGTCCTTTCGTTCGCGGGCAAAGAAGTCATTGGATGATATCCGAACTGATAAAAAAAACATGAAGACCCCTTTACTATATTTGACCGTAATAATCTTATTTAACGACCGTAACTACGTAATCATTTGCCATATGCTAGTCTAATCTGCATTAACTAGATCTTGATTAGTAAGAAGTTGCCGCTGATCGCCAATTGACTTTAATTCTTGTAAATGAATTGTCCTTGCGTTTGTTCCGACAGGTCGACACTTATTTGGCATATTGTTTGACATTTATTTATGAAAAGAAAATTACAATTTATGTACAGAAGAAACTTAGGTATTAACTAACCATCATCATCTCATCATCATCATCTTCCTGCCCTTGTCCCACCTTATTTGGGGTCGGCACAACATGTTTTTTTAATCATCACACAAATAATAATAAAAATAATAATATTCCACAACTTTCAAAACGCCGTCTAGTCTTGAACTAAGCAGAGCTTGTGCTATGAGTACTAGACAACTGATAAACATTCTTATATATTTCTAAATATATACACACATATTATAGTTAAATTACAACCAGACACTGAACAAATGACTATACTTATTTGGTGGTAGGCGGAACAGAGAGTAAAGTCCCGCAAACCTCCGTTGAAAAGGGAGGATCCTCCGACTAGACGAGTGTCTAGTGGGCAACTGCCCGATAGATGATTTCGGGCTGTTCTATATGTTCCAATCGCGCGGAGAAATTTAATTGGGCGATGCAGGGTTACTTCTTATATGACGCCATAGATGTCGCTACACTCATCACACAAACATTTGTCTTGGGTTGGAATCGAACCCACGACCTCAGGCATAGCAGTCAGGACTACTAACTACTAGACCAACAGGCTAATCGTATGGATGTAATATTATCAAGGCAATTTTTTTTATGTACCTACCTATGATACATATACAGGGTGTTTGGTGCATCGTGTGCCAAATTGAAATGGTCGATGGGAGGGGTCATCTGCTATCATTTTAGACCCCTAAAAACTTCTCATGCCCTGTGGATTTTTTTTCATCGACTTTTTATTGTTTTATGAAAATAAGACCCAATTTTTTCATTCAAATACAAATTTAAAAAAATATATAAGTCGTAGACTCTGAATTTTAATTTTATTTAGATGTGTATTGTATTAGAGTACTTTTAAATTTAAAATTAGTGACATTAGCTATCTAGTTTTTTTTTAATTTACTTGCAAAGTGTTGGACTTAAATTAAAGCTGTTCATGTTACAGCTATTTACATGACTATAAAAAAAACTAAAAGCGACCGGAGTCTTCCAACTTCCTCAAAAATTCTCTAGTTTATCCTCTTGCTAGTGATGTGCCACATGCCATAAAAATCTTTTTAGAACTTTGTGAATTCACTAGAATTGTGAATCGAGTCACATAAAACTAATATTCAAAATTATGATTTAAAAAATATTTTTGCTTAAATGATACCTGAACAACCTATTAAAAATGTTATCTCACTTTTATAAGGTAAAATCTGTCTCGTATATCTCTTTTCGTGGGTTTTAGTAGAAATTAAAAAAAATGAAATTGCATTTTTAACATTTATGTATTTCATAATTTTTATAAATCCTGCCCAAATTGCTGGCCTCTGTTGTAAATGTTGAATTAAATTATGAAATAATTAAAAAAAAAACAAAAGCAAATATTTAACTTATTATAAAATCATTAAAATAGACAATAAAAATATAAACCATTCAATTTGTAAATTCATTCAGTGGTAAACAATGTCAATAATACGTTAATAATTAGTCAATAGTACAATGTCAGAAATAATTTAATAATTAGTCAAATAATATAATCAAAATCTGAATAAAATAGAATTTAAATAATGAAGAAAATCATTGTTTATAAATAATCTTATGGATTTGTCATTCACATTTAAACTGTGATTGTTAGGTACATGTTGCTTACTGTATGACGTAAAAGTAAACGTAAACCAATAAAACGTCTTCGATTGTTCATTGTGAAGGTCAGAATAGATCAAACACAACGTACACTGTCGTGCAGAATAATTTGGACACTCATAAGAATGTATTGTGTAAATGACAGCTGACCTGACTTTTCTGATTAGGGTTCCGTACCCATTGGGTAAAACGGGGCCCTATTACTAAGGCCCGTGCCTCATTGGGACGCCATAGCGGCGCTGCCAGTTTGCGCAACCAAGAACATGCGTGCAGTTCTATGGTGTGTACCTCACCTGGCCACTGTTAGCCACGCAGCCAATCCATAAATTTTTTTGGCGTCTTGACCTGGCTACGCCGCCATGTCGTCCCAGTGAGGCACAGCTCTTAGACTCCGCTGTCCGTCCGTCCGTCTGTCACCATCCGTCTGTCTGTATCTCATGAACTGTGATAGCTAGACAGTTGAAATTTTCACAGATGATGTATTTCTGTTGCCGCTATAACAACAAATAATAAAAACAGAATAAAATAAATATTTAAGTGGGGCTTCCATACAACAAACGTGATTTTTTTGCGGTTTTTTTGCTACGGACGGGACGGACTTGGCCGAATTTTTTATTCCTATCAATTACGAACGCCTATTCTATATAAAGCATAAACCTTAAAAAAGTATAATTAATTTGCCAGTTTGCGAGTTATTAAGAGTAATACCAGTATGCGAAATCTTTCGATGTCACAATAATTATAGTTTATGGTTAGAATAGAGGTGATTGATTTTTTTTTTCTCGGGTGGGAAAATCGTCTAATGACATCCCGCGCTCTTGGGCGGAGCGTGAGATAGTATCAGACTTTTACTGACTAAAAACCCACTCCTGTTCCTACTTTGCCATTTTTTCCAGGGCCCCGGGGGTCACTTTCGCATCACCCATGGGAGGTGACTATGTTGAGATGACGGCAAATAAGAATGTGTTACTAAAGACTAAAGACCCACCCTAGCTACGCACGAGTCATAAACATCTTTGAAATTTTCGGCTTTTCGCTACTATAGTATGCATGTAGTTTACACCTAAATCTTCATCATGAATTACACTGTCTATTAGTGAAAACCGCACCAAATCCGTTCAGGAGTTTTTGATTTATTGCGAACAGATAGACAAACAAGCGTTGGTGTGGAAGTTTTATAATATGTAAGAAAAATATGCTGCACTGATCTCTCATATAAACCAGATATAACTATCTACAGGCTATACATAACATCTTCACTCTGAACGCGAACTGCAGTGACCAATCTGGAAACCCTTCACCGACTGCGGACCCAGGTTGGCCGCTGCATAAACAATCTAACCAAATGTGGCTTCCGCGATCCATCTCGAACACAGTGGCATTGTGGAGCCCCTTCACAGGATATACACGGGCGGCATAGCATGTCACCTGCTATGCTGCCTGTTCTGCACTTTTCAGAACCTATACGAGGCCAATAACAGAGTTTTATAGGTAGCCAAACACTGGTCAGAAAAATTTAATTCGAGTCCACCGAAACGAATAGAAGAAAAATCTTTAATTCAATTCAATTCGTCCTTGACTTTCACTTTCCTTCAGAGGAAAGAGAGAAAATTCATTGAACATACATTTCAGGCGCATTGAACTAAATAACCAAGTGTAGTGATAATGTATACGATAAGATATCTGTGCTTGAGTTTAGCACGTGAATACGCATATAATAAGTTTGACCAGCTGTTGCAAAAACCTTTCATTAATTCTCACGCATTTCAGGCAAGTTTTTTGTCACAAAAAGCGTCATTATTAGAGATGAAACGGATAGTGGTTTGGCCGGATACCGGATATTCGGAAGCTACGAGGCCGGAGCGCCGGATATCTGGCTACCGGATATTCAGCTCTTTATCGCGTTTCATGACGCGATTAGTTTGATTTGCTAGAATTTATTTGTCAGCACCTGGCAGTAGCATTTACAGCGAAAAGCTATTTTCAGAAGCTGGTCTAGTTTACGAAGCCAAGTGGAGTCGCCTCTTACCAAAAAATGCGGAAAATTTGGTATAAATTCACCACAATATGCCAATTGTTAATTTTGCTAATTAATAAAACCAACTTTTTTGACGTGCGATTATAAAAAATAAACGGTGTCCATAACCTATTGTGATGTGACTTGATTTGCTTTGATGAGAATTTTTTGAATTTTATAATCCAGTATCCGGCCGGATACTGAATTACTATCCGTTATCCGGCCGGATACCGGATAGTTACCAGATATCCGTTTCATCTCTAGTCATTACATCTCCCTAGCCTTTTCCCAACTAGCTTGGGGTCGACTTCCAGTCTAACTGGATGCTGTTGACTACCCGTGTTTTACATGGAGCGACTGCCTATCAGACCTCCACAACCCACTGACTGCGCAGCACGATATTCCTTGGATAGACTTATGGTCACACTTTCTTTCTTTTTCGTCTGACTACCAGTAACGACGGTCAAAGATCTACGAATGACAACTGGATCCACCGCTAAAACTTAGAAAAGTACATGTGAATTGAAAAAATCACATTTTTACTTGCTCGGTTTCAAACCCGCAACCTCATTATTGAGAGGCGGGTGCCTTAACCATTGGGCCATTACGACACTTGGTCACAAACATCGGAGTGTAAAAATATTGAAAGCAATGTCACCATGTTTTTACGCTTATTTAAATAGAGAATTCTTATGAAAGGTTTACTTTTCACTTTTGCGCCGACTTACCAATAGCTGTTATAAGAATTTCCATCCTAAAGATGTTTTACTGGTTCTACTCAAATTTTCAAATTCAAATTCAATTCAAAAGTTTTTTATTTCACATAGGCCTACATGGGCACTTATAAAACGTCAGAAGCTAGTGCACGGTTCCAAATCGGTCGTTTCCTATGGAGAAGAACCGGCAAGAGACTCCATGGTTACTCTTTAAAAAAAAACATTGTTCTTACAATATTTCCATATTACAGTATAAATAGATATTGTGTAAGGACAGTGTAGACCGGTCAATATTGTACTAAAAAGTACAATAAAAATAATCATAATAAAAAGTGAATTATAATAGGAAGTAACCTAAGAATTCGCGGAGTCTACAGTGTTCTCACATTCACATTATAAAAAAAGAGGCTAGATAAAAAAAAAGCAAGAAAAATAAATAATTAAAATTATCAATAAATGAGACGTTAACAAAATAAATTACTAACGAATTTATGGTGGTTGGGGTTTAATAATATAAAAAATATTGCAAAAGCAATGTGTTAGAAAAAAAATGAGAAAAGTACTATATATTACAACAAATGTGGAGCAGTTAATAGATACATTTTCACAATATTAGGAGTTACCAGGAGGCCACATGTGCAGAAGCAGTCATTGCCAAACAAGCGTGTCTTCGACATAGTCTTTAAACTTGTAATACGCTTTTTTAGGTAAATCCAAAAATAATAAACTAAAACACAAATTCTCTAGTAATTTTAATTATTTTCAGATGTATTGTGTTTTCCATTTTTAACTGAATTCCAAAAAAGGAAGAGATTCTAAATTCGTCTTTCGAATGTAACCACATTTTTATTTTTCTAGTAATGTCCCAAAAAACACATATTAAAATAATATTTTTATTTATAGATTTTGTATCACCCATTCATTGCAAAAAAAAAACAGTTCATCACCTAAGGGCGGAATTCACCAATAAAACAAATCGCGTTTTAACGTTTGGCTCGCATAATCGCATTTAGCTGCTGTCACTAGTGTCACTTGTAAAAATACAACAAAAGAAAAATACAGACAAGTGACACTAGTGGTGACAACGCGAACGGCTAAACGCGATTATGCGAGCCAAACGTTAAAACGCGATTTGTTTTATTGGTGAATTCCGCCCTAAGAAGTATTGTTCTAATCTAGGATTAGGTATGTACTGTTAGTCAAAAACGATTTTAAAAATTCTTTCACCGGTAGAAATTTACTTTATCACTGAGTAACAAGCCTATATTTTCTATTTTCACGCGGGCGAAGCCGTTGTCAAAAGCTAGTTAACTTATAAAAATAAATAAGGATTATTAACAAAATATAATTTATATACAAAGATACTTTTACATTGTATTTTCGAAAGCCAAATGTTGCTTTGTTTAATACACGTGCTTAGTTCAAAACTGGCAGGCAAACCCGTAACACGTGTTCCCTGCCCAACCCACAATACCGTCCCATTCATTTTGCACGCCAGTGTAAAACAAATTAGCTTATATTTCGAACACACACGCGTGGTTACGCAGTCGCGTACCTACCGTGATCTGAACACGGCGCGTCATTACAAAACATAAAACGAGTGAAATAAAAACGTGAATAACACAGAAATCTGTACATTATACAGTAAAATAATAATCGTTTTGTTATCTCAAGATTTTTGTTTCTTTATCGCGGTACAGTTGTTGGATAAAGTGTTTGGTAATAAATATTAAATATTGTACTGTGCCATTTTTTTTTGGCCGTATGTGAACATATTACAGAAAATACAAAACACAAAGAATCCAACAAATATCTAATTTCTTTACCTCTAATGTAAAGTTTATTTGAACTTATAATTCCAATTCAATCCAAAGATAACACTTCAAAGCAACCCGTTTTAAAAAACGGCAATTTTATAGTTAAAGACCTAATATTTGATTGGCCTACAGATAGCTGTTTCGGGTCACACGTTTGTGAAAGCTCCCACGTTACAAAAGTAATTCCTAGTATGGGTAAATGTGTTTTTTTTTTAAATATTTTTTGCCCAAAACCGACTTCTTCAAATCGTGCAACAATTTTGCCCGTGTGGGGGCCACGTCATGCTTTGCCCTGTAATGCCTGTGGCAAAAACAGGCTTATGCAAATATCTACCTGCATTCAAAGTCGTCGGATGCACTAGTATGGGTCGGTCGTTAACCTGCAAGGTCTTTGATGCAATCTTTATGATGATACTAGTGACCTGCCCGGCTTTGTTCGGCTGCAAATTATATACACAAATCTTCCTCGTTTATTGCTCTTTTAGTAAAAACTGCATTAACATCCGTTGATGGTTTGGGAGAAATAGTTTATAGCATAGCATAGTCGGCCTTATATTGTTCCCACTGTTGGGAATCAGGCCTTCTTTCTAGGAGAGGGAATGGGCCGTAATCCACCACGCGGGTCCAGTGCGGGTCAGTGGATGTCACATGTCTTCGAATTTTTGGTTCTAGGACATGCCGGTTTCCTCACGATGTTTTCCTTCACCGTTTTATTTATTTTATTTTATTTGGGTTGCTTACAGCTAACAATACAAAATATAAGACGACAAAGTAGATCACGATGAGCCATTTAGAAGCCTCCACATATAAGAGCATATGTTTTGAGAGCAGTGTTGATGAAATAAATTACACAAAGTAATGCGCCTGGCTGGGTTTGAACCCGCAACCTACAACTCATAAGTCGGGGCCTTTGGGAGGAATAAGCTGATAAATTCACAGACGTGCAAAGCGAATTTGTTTTGTACTAAGTAGAGACAAAAATAGTATGTTGGTATTTAGTATTTCTGTATGACCTACTTAATTTGTTTTCTGATTACTGGTGTTATCTGTTGACCTGATCAAAGGGTATAGGCGGTAAAACCGTTTCAAATAACAGTATAGGATTTACTATTTAGGTCTGATACATTTATCTTTATATAATTATGTCATCGTAAAATTGTAAATACTGATAGATTATAATCTATCGCGCGAGATTGTAAACTGTCGAAAGATTGTGAACAGTAAGATACTGCTTACAATTTAACGCATTATTTTTCAGCAGATTATAATTTATCAAATGCCACCTTGGTCGCAATGACAAACTGTCTCCACTTGAATCAAAATGTACTAATTTATTATACTATCATGCAGGCGAAGCCACTGACAGCAACTAGTAAATTAGAATTGTTTCTAACAACTTTTCCACTCGATTGTACATCAACTTAACGCCTGTGCAAATATAAAAGATAACACACAAACATACATACACTGTACAAAGATATTTATGACAGTTTATCTTTGTGTTCAACTTTGATCCCCTATTTTATCCCCTTGGGGGTAGAATTTATCAAAATCCTTTCTTAGGGGATGCCTACGTCATAGTAACTATATGCATGGAAAGTCTCAGCCCGATCGGTTTAAAATTGACAAAGTTTCATACAAACTTTCATCCCCTATTTTATCCCCTTGGGTGTAGAATTTATCAAAATCCTTTCTTAGCGGATGCCTACGTCATAACATCTACCTGCATGCCAAATTTCAGCCCGACCCCTCCAGTGGTTTGGGCTGTGCGTTGATAGATCATTATGTCAGTCAGTCACCTTTGAGTTTTATATATTTAGATGGTTAGAAAAGAGGTGACTATGTTGAGATGACGGCAAATATGGATGTATTACTAAAGACCCACCCTAGCTACGCACGGGTCATAAACTTCTTTAAAATTTTAGGTTTTTCGCTACTATAGTATGCATGTAGTTTACACCTAAATCTTCATCACGAATTATACTATCTATTAGTGAAAACCGCACGAAACCCGTTCAGGAGTTTTTGATTTATTGCGAACTGATAGACAAACAAACGTTGGTGCGGGACTTTGTTTTATAATATGTAAAAAAATATGCTGCACTGATCTCATATAAAAACCAGATATAACTATCTACAGGCCATACATAACATCACCTCTCTGAATGCGAACTGCAGTGACCAATCTGGAAACCCTTAACCGACTGCGGACCCAGGTTGGCCGCTGCACAAGCAAACTGACCAAATGTAGCTTCCTCGACTCATCTCGAACACAGTGGCATTGTGGATCCCCTTCACAGGACATACACGGGCGGCATAGCATGTCACCTGCTATGCTGCCTGTTCTGCACTTTTCAGAACCTATACGAGGTCAATAACAGAGTTTTATAGGTAGCCAAACACTGGTCAGAAAAATTTAATTCGAGTCCACCGACACGAATAGAAGAAGAAGGCTTTAATTCAATTCAATTCGTCCTTGACTTTCGCTTTCCTTTAGAGGAAAGAGAGAAAATTCATTGAACATACATTTCAAGCGCATTGAACTAAATAACCAAGTGTAGTGATAATGTATACGATAAGATATCTGTGCTTTTTTTTTTTTTATTTTTTTTTTTTATAGGTGGGAAAATCATCTTATGACAAATCCCGCTCTTGGGCGGAGCGGGAGATAGTGTCAGACTTTTACTGACTAAAAACCCACTCCTGTTCCTTCGTTGCCTTCGTCCCAGGGCCCCGGTTTCGTTTTTACACTACACATGGCCCCAGTAGGCTTCGACCCTGCTGGGCCCCTACGATTTGCTGACATCTCCCTGAGGCGCGCGCGGAACAATACGCGCCGTCGACGACTTGGGCTCGGTCCGGATGGTTACCGGACGGTCGGACGGCGGGCCACCCATTGCCCGCCGTCCGCAAGCCCGCGCCTACGGTGGCCGGAAATCGGGATCGGAATCCCGGCGGCGGTTGGGGCGTGAGGACCGTTGCCGTTGCCTCACGGGATCGGCCGCCTCCTTTGCTAGCATTACTGCTTCGCAGAAGGAGGCGACCGCCTGCCACTCCTCCTCGCTACGGACCATGGCCTGTACCAAGGCCCGGCGCGAGAGATCGCCGCCGCCGATCGCCCCCACGAGGACACGGCGTTGCTCTTCCCAAGCGGGGCACACCTCCACCGTGTGCTCCACCGTGTCCTCCGGGCGGTCCACACAGTGGCGACACCCGGGCGTCGCTTTCGCACGAATCCGGTGCAGGAACTTCCCGAACTTTCCGTGTTCGGTGAGAACCTGCGTCATGCGGAAGGTGAGGACGCCGTGAGGTCTTTCCAACCACGCCTCGAAGAGGGGACTTACCGCCATAATTGTGGCGTGCCCAATCTGTGCTTGAGTTTAGCACGTGAATACGCACATAATAAGTTTGACCATCTGTTGGAAAAACCTTTCATTAACTCTCACACATTTTAGGGAAGTATATTTGTAAAGCGTCATTATTAGAGATGAAACGGATAGTGGTTTGGCTGGATACCGGATATTTAGAAGCTACGAGGCCGGAACGCCGGATATCCGGCTACCGGATATTCAGCCCTTTATCGCGTTTCATGACG
The DNA here is from genome assembly GCA_905147345.3 of Mythimna impura. Lineage (NCBI taxonomy): Eukaryota > Metazoa > Arthropoda > Insecta > Lepidoptera > Noctuidae > Mythimna > Mythimna impura. The sequence continues at coordinate 5,764,218 of LR990369.1, read as the reverse complement.
CGATTAGTTTGATTTGCTAGAATTTATTTGTCAGCATAGAAAGGCTATTTTCAGAAGCTGGTCTAGTTTACGAAGCCAAGTGGAGTCGCCTTTTACCAAAAATGCGGAAAATTTGGTATAAATTCACCACAATATGCCAATTGTTAATTTTACTAATTAATGAAACCAACTTTTTTGACGTAAAAAATAAACGGTGTCCATAACCTATTGTGATGTGATTTGATTTGCTTTGATAAGAATTGTTTGAATTTTATGATCTGGTATCCGGCCGGATACTGAATTACTATCCGTTATCCGGCCGGATACCGGATAGTTACCGTATATCCGTTTCATCTGTAGTCATTATATCTTCCTAGCCTTTTGCCAACTAGCTTGGGGTCGGCTTCCAGTCTTAACTGGATGCTGTTGACTACCCGTGTTTTACATGGAGCGACTGCCTATCAGACCTACACAACCCACTGACTGCGCAACACGACACTCCTCGGATAGACTGATGGTCAGACTTTCCGGCGTCTGACTACCTGTAACGACTGTCAAAGATCTACGAATGACAATTGGAACCAAAGGGCTTTATGTGCTTCCCGAGGCACGGGGTTTCAGTAATGTCCTAGATTCTAGGTCACCGCTGAAACAGAGAAAAGATGACAAACAAATGAATTGAAAAATTCACATTTTTACTTGCTTGCTTTCGATCCCGCAACCTCATGAATGAGAGGCGGGTGCCTTAACAACTGGGCCATTACGACACTTGGTCACAATCATCGGAGTGTAAAAATATTGAAAGCAATGTCACCATGTTTTTACGCTTATTTAAATAGAGAATTCTTATGAAAGGTTTACTTTTCACTTTTGCGCCGACTTACCAATAGCTGTTGTAAGAATTTCCATCCTAAAGATGTTTTACTGGTTCTACTCAAATTTTCAAATTCAAATTCAATTCAAAAGTTTTTTATTTCACATAGGCCTACATGGGCACTTATAAAACGTCAGAAGCTAGTGCACGGTTCCAAATTGGTCGTTTCCTTTGGAGAAGAACCGGCAAGAGACTCCATGGTTACTCTTTTAAAAAAAAATTTGTTCTTACAATATTTCCATATTACAGTATAAATAGATATTGTGTAAGGACAGTGTAGACCGGTCAATATTGTACTAAAAAGTACAATAAAAATAATCATAATAAAAAGTGAGTTGTAATAGGAAGTAACCTAAGAATTCGCGGAGTCTACAGTGTTCTCACATTCACATTATAAAAAAGAGGCTAGATAAAAAAAAAGCAAGAAAAGTAAATAATTACAATTATCATTAAATGAGACGTTAACAAAATAAATTACTAACGAATTTATGGTGGTTGGGGTCTAATATATAAAAAATATTGCAAAAAAAAAATGAAAAAAGTATATATTACAACAAATGTGGAGCAGTTAATAGATACATTTTCACAATATTATGAGTTACCAGGGGGCTACATGTGCAGAAACAGTCATTGCCAAACAAGCGTGTCTTCGACATAGTCTTTAAACTTGTAGAATAGAATAGAATAGAATAGAATAAAACTTTATTGTACACCAAAATAGTAACAAAAACTTAGAAACTAACTTAATCTTGTAATACGCTTTTTTAGGTAAATCCAAAAATAATAAACTATAAAAAATTCTGTAGTAATTTTAATTATTTTCAGATGTATTGTGTTTTCCATTTTTAACTGAATTCCAAAAAAGGAAGAGATTCTAAATTCGTCTTTCGAATGTAACCACATTTTTGTTTTTCTAGTAATGTTCCAAAAAACACATATTAAAATAATACTTTTATTTATAGATTTTATATCACCCATTCATTGCAAAAAAAAAAAACAGTTCATCACCTAAGGGCGGAATTCAAAAATAAAACAAATCGCGTTTTAACGTTTGGCTCGCATAATCGCATTTAGCTGCTGTCACTAGTGTCACTTGTAAAAATACAACAAAAGAAAAATACAGACAAGTGACACTAGTGACAGCGGCTAAACGCGATTATGCGAGCCAAACGTTAAAACGCGATTTGTTTTATTGGTGAATTCCGCCCTAAGAAGTATTGTTCTAATCTAGGATTAGGTATGTACTGTTAGTCAAAAATGATTTTCAAAATTCTTTCACCAGTAGAATAAGTTACTTTATCACTGAGTAACATAAGCCTATATTTTCTATTTTCACGCGGGCGAAGCCGCTGGCAGAAGCTAGTTATCGTATAAAAATAAATAAGGATTATTAACAAAATATAATTTATTTACAAAGATACTTTTACATTGTATTTTCGAAAGCCAAATGTTGGTTTGTTTAATACACGTGCTTAGTTCAAAACTGGCAGGCAAACCCGTAACACGTGTTCCCTGCCCAACCCACAATACCGTCCCATTCATTTTGCACGCCAGTGTAAAACAAATTAGCTTATATTTCGAACACACACGCGTGGTTACGCAGTCGCGTACCTACCGTGACCTGAACACGGCGCGTCATTACAAAACATAAAACGAGTGAAATAAAAACGTGAATAACACAGAAATCTGTACATTATACAGTAAAATAATAATCGTTTTGATATCTCAAGATTTTTGTTTCTTTATCGCGGTACAGTTGTTGGATAAAGTGTTTGGTAATAAATATTAATTATTATACTGTGCCATTTTTTTTTTGGCCGTATGTGAACATATTACAGAAAATACAAAACACAAAGAATCCAACAAATATCTAATTTCGGAAAAAGAATAACGTACCTCTAATATAAAGTTTATTTGAACTTGCATATAATTCCAAGTCAATCCAAAGATATAACACTTCAAAGTAACCAGTTTTAAAAAACGACAATTTCATAGTTAAAGACCTAATATTTGAATGGCCTATAGATAACTGTTTCTGGTTACACGTTTGTGAAAGCTCCCACGTTACAAAAGTAATTCCTAGTATGAGTAAACGTGTTTTTTTTTTAAATATTTTTTGCCCAAAACCGACTTCTTCAAATCGTGCAACATTTTTGCCCGTGTGGGGGCCACGTCATGCTTTGCCCTGTAATGCCTGTGGCAATAACAGGCTTATGCAAATATCTACCTGTATTCAAAGTCGTCGGATGCACTAGCATGGGTCGGTCGTTAACCTGCAAAGTCTTCGATGCAATCTTTATGATGATACTAGTGACCCGTCCGGCTTTGTTCGGCTGCAAATTATACACACAAATCTTCCTCGTTTATTGCTCTTTTAGTGAAAACTGCATCAACATCCGTTTCGTGGTTTGGGAGGAATAGCATAGAGCATAGCATAGTCGGCCTTATAATGTTCCCACTGTTGGGAATCAGGCCTCCTCTCTGGAGAGGGTATGGGCCGTAATCCACCACGCAGGCCCAGTGCGGGTTGGTGGATGTCACATGTCTTCGAATTTTTGGTTCTAGGACATGCCGGTTTCCTCACAATGTTTTCCTTCACCGTTTTGAGAGCAGTGTTGATGAAATAAATTACACGAAATAATGCGCCTGGCTGGGTTTGAACCCGCAACCTACAACTCATAAGTCGGGGCCTTTGGGAGGAATAAGCAGATAAATTCACAGACGTGCAAAGCGAATTTGTTTTGTACTATTTAGAGACAAAAATAGTATGTTGGTATTTAGTATTTCTGTATGACCTACTTAATTTGTTTTCTGATTACTGGTTTATCTGTTGACCTGATCAAAGGGTAATAGGCGTTAAAACCGTTTCCAATAACAGTATAGGATTTACTATTTAGGTCTGATACATTTATCTTTATATATGTCATCGTAAAATTGTAAATACTGATAGATTATAATCTATCTCGCGAGATTGTAAACTGTCGAAAGATTGTGAACAGTTAGATACTGCTTACAATTTAACGCATTATTTTTCAGCAGATTATAATTTATCGAATGCCGCCTCGGTCGCAATGACGAACTATCTTCACTTGTATCAAAATGTACTATTTTATTATACTATTGTAGCGACATCTATGGCGTCACATAGGAACTAATCCTGCATCGCGCAATCAAAGTTCTCCGCGCGATTAGAACATATAGAACAGCCCGAAATCATCTACCGGGCAATAGCCGGGCAGCTGCCCACCAGACATAACACCCGTCTGCCCGGAGGATCCTCCCTTTTCAGCGGAGGTTTGCGGGACTTTACTCTCTGTTCCGCACACCCCTAAACTGGTGACCCTCGACAATGAACGTCAGCGCAGCCTTCGTGCAGCTACTACTTCGTGACGTCATCATCACTTCCTCAAGCTTTCGAGCAGCGAGCCATACAGCCAGCACCCACGGCTATAAAGGGTATCCTGACCACCAGCATGCCTACCTGGTCATACCTGGTCATCACCCTCAGCCTCATCAGCGACCTTGGCGAAGCACACTGCACCTTCGGCCAGTCACATGAAGAGCTACGAAGAACCTCTCCTGGTCGACGCCAGCAGTCAAGCCCTACGTCGCACAGCACCGCTCCGACTCACTGGAGCCAGCAGCACTACTCCGACTCACTGGAGCCTGCAGCATTATCCCGACTCACTGGGATAGCACAACCCCGACTCACTGGGGCATCACCGCAGACAGTTCCGACTCACCGAGAACTATGCGGCATTCGGTTCCGACCCACTGGAACCAACCTACCACTGGCCTGGCACGCATCAAGAAGCATCAAGAACCATCGATCTCCGATCTCCGGAGGGGAGTGATGTAGCGACATCTATGGCGTCACATGGGAACTGGTCCTGCATCGCGCAATCGGGGTTCTCCGCGCGATTGGAACATGTAGAGCAGCCCGAAATCATCTACCGGGCAGTAGCCCGCCAGACATAACATCCCGTCTGGTCGGAGGATCCTCCCTTTTCAACGGAGGTTTGCGGGACTTTACTCTCTGTTCCGCATACCTCCACACTATCATGCAGGCGAAGCCACTGACAGCAACTAGTAAATTAGAATTGTTTCTAACAACTTTTCCACTCGATTGTACATCAACTTAACGCCTGTGCAAATATAAAAGATAACACACAAACATACATACACTATACAAAGATATTTATGACAGTTTATCTTTGTGTTCAACGCAGTGTTCTCGCTTTGTTCAGCCGTTAGAGTAAAGTACACGTGATAATAAAAATATTACGTAAAATAATAAATATTTTGTAATAATAATATATAAATAATGTGCATAAATTTTTGAATTATATTTTATTTATGAAGATTTATTAATAAGTACAATGAATTAAGTAAATTTGTGTTTTCACTAAGCAAACGGATAAACAATGTTTAAACCAGTTTATTATTTATTATTTCGGTAAAAAAAGTGTTGTAAAAGTGCGTTAATTTGAAGGACATTATTTCGGATACCATGTTTATCTAGGAAGTACATTATGTTTACAAGAATTGGGTCTTTCTTTGTGCTAGATTTTTAACGTACGTAGGTTCCTACTCGATCGCGTTCGTATCTTTGTGTTGGAAGCAATGTTCGTTTACGCTTTGTACACCCATTAAAGTAATGTACACGTGTTAATAAAAATAATATACATATATATTTTTAACATTATTATAATATATTTTATGAAGATTTATTAATAACTAGAATGTATATGTATATTAAATACAGTAATAATAATTTTAGAAGTAGAAGTATAGAAGTGTAAATTAGTGCATTAATATTCCGGTTAAAAAAATTGCTTAAACCTACAGAATGTTATTTTGCTACAATTTATGAGATATTAATTTGATCTTATAAAATCCTTACAGTAATCAAAACTAATAAATACCTAATTAGAGGGAAAAAAATCACATATTTTTACAATAGCGGTTGTGTACCTAACAAAACAAAACAAAAAAAAAAGTGCATAATAAGTAAACAAAAAAAAGTAAAATAAAAGTGACAGTTATTTAAAAATAGAACAAAACAAAAAAATCCAATATGGCGGCTTCTGCCTCTGCCTTACCGCCGCTAAACGACCCGGAGATTGAGAAGCAAGTGGAAGAGTTAGAGAAAGCGAAAAGCCAAGAAGAGTATGAGGGTAAATTAAGCAAGATCGGCTACTCAGTCGCCAACTGGATGAAGTTGCTGTTCAATCGTGCAGAGCCTGAGGAATTTCATGCTGAATGGTTGACTGTAAGTTTTTTTTTTAAAGAGCACCTATTGTCATAGTAAGATTATCATGGAGGAAAAATATGTTAAGAAAAAAATCCTTGTAATATTTTTACCATAAGATACAGCTTTTATTTCCCTCTTTTCTTTTTCTTTTTTTTTGTCTTAAGGCCCTAGCTGCCAAGCAGTGCCTTGTCTTAAAAAAAAAATATTTATTATAGATTCATATATAAAATTATCAACATAAATACTTTAGACAAAAAAAAAATTAACAACATGATATTTTTTCGCTTGTTTTCCCTACTCTTTTCAAACGGCTTTGATCTTTAGTAATACATATCATCATTTTCCTGCCCTTGTCCCGTTTTATTTGGGGTCGGCACAACACGTTTTTTTCTTCCATTCTGTCCTGTCACTCGTCACGCTATCACTAACTCCCTTTTCTTTCATATCACTTCTCACACAATCCATCCATCTTTAGTAATACATATATTTACACAAAAAAACTGCTGTTTAAGTGTTCTTCAGAATATACATAGCATATGTAAATCAACTAATATTTCGCAAAGAAAATGATTTTATAAGTCAGCGGAGCTCTATGCGGGCGCAGGCGGAAGTACGAGTATGTATGCATCTAACTCCGGCCAGATTTTCAAAGGACGCCTTAATTTGATTGATTAATCCCCCTTGACTAATTAGATTATAGTAATATGGGAAGCCGTGTTCACAAATACCAGCTGAAGTAAATCGTTCAGACATTACGGACGCGCTTTTGTTAATTTAAAACATAAAAGATTTGTAATATTGATATGGTCACTATAAGATGTTGCTGAAGGTCCCTTAAGTAGGGTCCGAATGAATTAACCAACTTGGTATTACATAGATCTCACAACTTTTTACGGTAGAAGAACTGAGTTGCGAGACTTGGTTTTTGTACAAGTTATGTTTTGATAGCAAAAATTTCATTCTTTAACCCTTATTATAGGGGTTAAAGTATGAAATTGCCGTTTTTTAAAACGGCTTGCTTTGAAGTGTTATATCTTTGGATTGACTTGGAACTATAAGTTCAAATAAACTTTATATTAAAGGTACGTTATTCTTTTTCCGAAATTAGGTATTTATTGGATTCTCTGTGTTTTATATTTTCTGTAATATCGCAGTTCTTGTAACTATTTTTGTATGAAATATAAGAAAACTCGCATTATTTTGTAATATGAGTTCTGCCGTGGAAACAATGTCTCAAGCGGTATGCAATATTTATGATGTATATGAACTTAAAACTGCTAATGAATGGGATGTCTATTTTTATTATGTCATCAATCCAAATATATAACACTTCAAAGCAACCCGTTTTAAAAAACGGCAATTTCGTACTTTAACCTCTAATATTTACATAATGAAATTAAATAATTACCTTATCAACACTTGTAGCCTGTGTTTTAAGACTTATGATAAAACAATCTATTCATAAGAAAATTCCTATGTTAATATATGTTACGTCACAATTACAATAAGATATGTCACTCATACATAATCTTATTATCTAGTTGCCTGACCTTGAGAGACAAGATAACCATTAGTTTTTCTTGTTGGTAAATAAAGTTGTGAAAGTGGGCCAAAAGCATTTTATTGTGTATAGGTCAAGAAATCCAAGGTTAAGCAACGTTTCCCGAGGTCGGTTTGTAGATGGGTGACCAAGACGGGTACCGTGACCCCACTGTGCCTCGGATAGCACGTCGCTTTCCTCATACATAACATAACACAATCAGCCTTTTAATTTTCCCACTGTTGGGACTCAGGGCTCCTCTGTAGGAGAGGGAATGGGCCGTAATCCACCACGCGGGCCCAGTGCGGGTTGGTGAATGTCACATGTCTTCGAATTTTTGGTTCTAGGACATGCCGGTTTCCTCACTATGTTTTCCTACACCGTTTTGAGAGCAGTGGTGATGAAATAAAATAAATAAAGTAATGCGCCTGGTTGGGTTTGATCCTGCGACCTACAAATCGTAAGTCGGGGCCGTTACCACTCGGCCACCACTGCACACTGCTACCAACGCTTTCCTCGATATGTTTAAATGGTTGCTTAACCGATGGTTGGTTATTTTAGCTGTGAGTTCCTAGACGGCACAACATTAGTCGGGAGTCTTAGACTGATTCCCAGCCACGGTAGGCACGGGCTTGCGGACGACGAGCAATGGGTAGTTCGCCGTCCGCCCGTCCGATTAGGACCGAGCCCGAGTTGTCGATGGCGCGTAGTGTTGCACGTGTGCCTCAAAAAGATGCCCGTTAGAGTAACGGAGAATTTATGGAAAGGATTAATAAAAAACCGTGTTCATAGACCGTAAAGGGCAACTGAAAAAACATAGGTGGGTTTTAATTTTGACTGGCGTATTGGTCTAGTGGTTAGTGGCCCTGACTGCTATGCCAGAGGTCGTGGGTTCGATTCCCACCCAGGACAAATGTTTGTGTGATGAGCACGATCATTTGTTCTGTGTCTGGGTGTAATTTATCTATAATATGTATGTATTTAGAAATATATAAGTATATTTATCAGTTGTCTAGTACTCATAACAGAAGCTCTGCTTAGCTTGGGACTAGACGGCGTTGTGTGATAGTAGTGAAAAAAAAGAACCAATTAGTAAAAGTCGTGACACCTTCTCCCACACCCCCTTAGGTAGATAGATTAGATATACTCTTTATTGTATCCTATCTACTGTCGCATCGGTGTCGGTCATCGCACGAAGATGACGTCTAATAATATTGTAAAATGCAATCAGTGCAATTTAGTAGTTAGTGAGTTATTAGCCTTTATTCAAAATAAAGTAGACATTATGAACGAAGAAAGTTTGGTGAATCTGTGTGTGTCGAGCTTTTCTTCGGAGGAGATCGAAAGTGCAAAGAGCTTGCTATTCGAATCAGTGCCTACCTCGAAGAAAAGGATAAATAGGAGGAAGGATGGACGCTCTAAGAGAGATTTATTTGACGTTGTAAGCCTTTTGAAAGAGACCGATCCGGATTTAATTCCAGTTTTTGTTGCAAGAGACTTACAGAAACTACCTCCAATTCACTTTGACCATGTTGATCCGACAAAGCTTTTAAAGGATATACTGATCATTCAAAATGAATTAAGAACGATTAAGGAGTCGTACGTTACTGAACAAAAGTTTAACGAAGTCAAAAATGAACTTACTAAGTTGAAAAATGCATCTTTGGTGAACAATAACTTTGATTGTTATATTAGTAAAAAGAGAGGTGGAAGTAATAATTTATCAAATAGTTACTTTTTGGATAGCGGACCAGCCGGCCTACCCCCCTTTTCGGACGTAGAACAAAATACAACACAAAGTATAGCTGAGCGATGTGAGTCATTGCCGAGATTTACGTGTGTCGCTGAGGCGCGAGTAACCGCGCCGGCGCCGCCAGTGGTGTCGGGATCCCCAGCGCCCGCGCCCGAGCCCGCGCGCCCCCCTACGACGCCCAACCGGCAAGCTCCAGCGCTAGTGAATGACTGCGCGCGTACCGTGACTTCGATTGGGAATGCGCCTCCACTGCCGTCGCCGCCTGAGTCATCAGCGACAATTTATCGGACGAAGTGTAGTACGAATGTGAATACGTGTTTACATAATTCTTTTGCGAATGTCATTAATACAGAAAAGCAATGGAAGGTCGAGAAACCGAATGAGCAGTGGGTTTTAGTACAACAAAAGAGATTAAAAAATCGTTTTAGTACATTGGAAGGCAAAGCACGAAAGTCAGGCAGTGAAAAGTTCAAAGCTGCAGATATACAAGTGCCTTTGTTTATCAATAATGTTGACAGAAGCACTTCAGAGACCGACATTGTTGACTATATATTAGAACAAACCCGAGTTCATGTCACTCTGCAGAAGATAAAAGCGAGGGTGCAGAGGCAGTACAGTTCGTATAAAATGCAGGTCCCTAGTGCAAAGCTCTCACTGTTTCTAGATGACACTTTATGGCCTGAAGGCATAACTGTTAGAAAATTTATTGAATTTAAAAATAAGGATAATGGATCACAGTACAGACAAGAGAATAAACAGAACTAAGTTTGTGAGTTTTAACTGCTATTCTGTTAAGAACTCCGTTGAATACGTCAGGACATTGTGTCATACGGCAGACTTTTTAGCCTTGCAAGAGACATGGCTATTACCGGACGACATTCCATACCTAGGAGAAATTGATCAAGATTTTGCGTACACCGGGAAATCTTCAGTGGACACTTCGACGGGTATGCTGAAGGGCAGGCCATTTGGTGGAGTAGCTCTTCTATGGCGTAAAAGTGTGTTTCAATCGGTTTCGGTCGTAGACTGTGTTAGTGAGCGTATAGTGGCCGTTAAGGTAGTGTTTGATGAGCGCGAGTTATTGGTGATGTCGGTATATATGCCAACGGATAGTCCTGATAATTTTGAAATTTTTGTGAGTTGTCTCGGCGAGATTAGTGCGATTATAGAGACCAGTGGTATTGACACAGTATATATACTAGGGGATTTTAACGCTAACCCGGGCAGCTTGTTTGGCAATGAGCTTTTCAAGTTCTGTGCTGAGCAACAGTGGACGTGTGCAGACGTGGAATGGTTGGGACTAGATTCAGGTACATATACTTTCCTTAGTAATGCTTACGGGACTACGTCTTGGTTGGACCATGTCATCATTACCGAAGTTGCAAAGGAAACCGTTCTTGGCACAAGTATCCGATATGAGGTTTCATGTTCCGATCATTTCGCTGTCGAATTTTTATGTGACCTTAATATTTTGGTACCAAAAGTGCAAATGAGAGGCTCATTGCCGGATAAAGCTATTTGGGGAGAAAGAGATAAAGAGCAGATTAATAAATATTTGTACCATTGTTCAACTAAGCTGCGTGATATCAACTTTCCTTGTGAATTCCATAACTGCGCAGATGTGATGTGTAATAACATAGACCACAGACAAATAATAGATAAATTGTATCATAATGTGGTGAATGTGCTTAGGGACGCGGCGTTGACGTGCTCTAAGAGTAAAATAATTAAAATTAAAAAGAAAAGAAATGTGGCAGGATGGAATAAACATTGCAAAAAGGCATATGAGGAGGCTAGGCTTCGGTTTCATGAGTGGGTCGACCAGGGTAAAAATACGTCAGGGCAAACATATGACCGGATGCGTAAATCACGAAGTTGGTTTAAACATAAGCTTAAGTGGTGTAGGGATAATGAAACTCAGATTAAGATGGACAATCTTGCATCACAACATGGCACAAAAAATTTTTGTAAATTTTGGAAAGAGACCAATAAATTGAATCCGAGGCCGAGTGTTCCAGTCAGTGTAGAGGGGGTTAGTGACACCGACCTAGTTGCCAACTTATTCAGGGAGCATTTTGAGGTGCATTCTCCATTGTCGCCCTCGACGATGGCTTCTGAGGTGGGGGGTAGTATGGTGAAACCACCTGCTCGGATCACTGCAAAACAAGTTGCCAAAGTGATCAGAAACATGAAGCGAGGAAAATCCCCGGGCCATGACTCGCTTAGTATAGAACACTTGCAGCATGCAGGTGGGCATCTGTCGAGGGTGCTCGCTATGTTATTTACATTCTGCATAAGGCATTCATACCTCCCTGAGGCAATGATGAGAACTATAGTTGTCCCAATAATAAAGAGTAAGACTGGAGACGCCTCCAAATTATGTAACTACAGGCCTATATCACTTGCGACAGTCATTGCTAAAGTTTTGGACGGTGTAATTGATATTCAGTTAAGACAACACCTACAATTTCATGATGCGCAGTTTGGCTTTCGTCCTGGTTTGTCAACAGAAATGGCTATACTGAATCTCAAGCATACCGTCCAATACTACACTGATAGAAGCACACCTGTCTATGCCTGCTTCTTAGATTTATCCAAAGCATTTGATCTTGTGGCATATGACAGGTTGTGGCAAAAGTTGTCGGATGATACGGATCTTCCGTCTGGTTACATACGTCTCCTTGAGTATTGGTATGGCAATCAGAGCAATTATGTGCGATGGTCGGGGTCACTATCTGTTGAGTACCGGTTGGAATGTGGGGTGAGGCAAGGTGGGTTAACCTCACCGACTCTTTTCAACCTGTATATTGACCGCCTGATCCGTGAGCTCGGTAGTGCCGGTGTCGGATGTTCGATTGATGGTGTTGTTGTCAACAACATCAGTTATGCGGACGACATGGTGCTGCTGAGTCCTTCGATCAGTGCCCTTCGAAAACTGATCTCTATCTGCGAGCGGTATGCGGTGGCCCACGGGCTCAGATATAACGCCACTAAAAGCGAGTTCATGGTGTTTAAGGCGGGCTCTAAAACTTATGACACTGTCCCACAGGTCATGCTGAATGGCAGTGTCCTTAAAAGAGTATCGCAGTTCAAGTATCTGGGCCACTGGGTCACCGAGTCGCTTGTAGATGATATGGATATAGATAGGGAACGCAGGGCTTTGTCTGTTAGAGCTAACATGCTGGCTCGTAGGTTCGCACGTTGTACTGCGGAAGTAAAAGCTACGTTGTTTAGGGCCTTCTGCCAATCGTTTTACACGTGCAGCTTATGGGTCAAGCATACGAAAAAATCGTATGACACCCTGCGTATCCTCTATAATAATGCCTTCAGGGCGCTGATGAAGCTGCCTCGCTTTTGTAGTGCGTCGGGCATGTTTGCGGACGCAAACATAGATGGTTTTGCGGCGATAATTCGCAAGAGAGTTGTGTCTCTAATGCGCCGCATACGAGGCAGTTCCAACAGCTTCCTTCAGTTGTTCGCCTGGAGGATGGATTTGGATCTGGATTGCCCGATAATGCGGTACTGGACCAGGCTGCACGTTGAGCACTCCGGAGCCAAACCCAAATTTAGGCTAAGATAAAACCTATTTTATTTTATTATTTTCTGTATTTAATTTAATTTAATTCTGATTGACTTATTGTAATTGATTGTGTTTTATTATTATTGTTTATTTATTAATGACATTATTGAGTTTTTGTAATGCATATAATTTTTAATTTTTATTTTATTTATTTATTTTTAAATTCAATATTTTAATTTCAAATGTAATCATATGGACTGGTTTCCGAAATAAATGAATTTTAATTTTTTAATTTTTTTTTTTTTTTAATTGTACACCAATAATAAAATTACAATAAGAACTTTTTTTTTTAGGTGGGAAAATCATCTAATGACAAATCCCGCTCTTGGGCGGAGCGGGAGATAATGTCAGACTTTTACTGACTAAAAACCCACTCCTGTTCCTTCGTTGCCTTCGTCCCAGGGCCCCGGGTTTCGTTTTCATGCTACCCATGGCCCCAGTAGTCTTCGACCCTGCTGGGCCCCTACGGTTTGCTGACATCTCTTTGAGGAGCGCGAGAATCTCTACGCGCTGTTGACGACTGGGCTCGGTCCGGTTAATTACCGAACAGCCGGACGGCGAGCTACCCAGTGCTCGACGTCCGCAAGCCCGCGTCTACCGTGGCTGGTAGTCGGGGTCGGAATTACGACGGCTAGGGCGTGAGGACCTTCGTTCCCTCACGCGTGAAAATTAATAGAGTGTTACAACTCACAATGGGCGGTCTTATCGCTAAGAGCTATCTTTTACAGACAACCTTTGGATGGATTTGACAGAGAAGGAGAAAAAGATACGCAGGTAGTTCATGGTGTACTATTTATATATCTATCTTCTATCTATATTTATATAAATGAATAGCTGTTCGTTAGTGTCGCTAAAACTCGAGAACGGCTGGACCGATTTGGCTAATTTTATTTATTTAAACTTCATGTACATTAGTGGTACATAGGCGGACTTAATGCATCAAGGCATTCTCTACCAGTCAACCTTTGGGTTAAAAAGACAATACTGTGGTAGGTTTGCACAATAAAATAAATAAATAACAGATACTTCAAACAGAAAAAATAAAATAATAAAATAATAAATACTAATAAAACTAATAAATACTATGAAAAAAAAAAATCGTGATTCTTGTTTTTTGTTTCTTGATTTTTCTTTCTTTCTTTAATTTTTTTTTTTTTGAATTTTCTTCTTGAAATATTCGTGATAGTCCAAGGAAGGTTTAACAGTGAAAAAAAAATCACGAATAAAGAAAATCCGAATACATCGCCATCTCTAATTAAAATGTCATTATAAAATGGATTATGCTGTTCTGGTAATGCCAGTAGATGGCGTTATCCTTACTATTAGGCGGTACGAAGTCTTCCGGGTCAGCTAGTCATACAATACATAACTAATAAAATACAAATAATATATAATATAGCGGAACCCTAGAGAGCGGTAGAAGTCATTAGATGATTTACCACCTCCCAAAAATAAAGCCGAAAAATAAACGAATATCTTTCTTCAAAAAAAACGTGAACTGACTCATGTCAAAAATCTTTTTATCGCTAGACTAGTTTAAATATTAAGTCCATATTTATCTTTGCTACTTAACTTTAATATTATATACGTGTATAATGCGGTCATTAAGGATATTGTATTAATCAATTAATTTCAGATAGCGCACTAATATTATAAATACGTAGGGTTGTGTTTATGTGTGTGTGTTTCTTACTACTAGGACACACTCTCTCGCTCCACCATGCTAGCGAAGTAGGAGCCCGAACGCGTGAGGGAACGAACGTCCTCACTCCCCAGCTGCCGAGGTTCTGACCCCAACTACCAGCCACGGCTTGCGGAATAGGTAGCGCGCCGTCCGGTAATCGGCCGGACCGAGCCCAGTCAGCCAACCGTCGCCGTCGGGGCCTAGCAGGGCCGAAACCTACTGAGGCCATAGGTTGTCTGAAAAGGATCACCGGGGTCCTGGGACGCAAGGCAAAGAACATAGGAGTGGGTTTTAGTCAGTAAAAGTCTGACACCCTCGCTCCGACCTAGAGCGGGAGAAGTCATTGGATGATTTCCCGTCAAAAAAAAGTCCCTGCTGTCCTATTGAATAGAATCTTGACGTTACATTTATCCCCCCTGTTCTTGTCCCCAGATAGACGAATACAAAGCCCAAGCGCATGAGAGCATGCACGACGCCTGGCGCATCGTGAACCTTCCTGACTGGAGCGTGGAGAAAAAGGGCACTAGAGGGGACATCGTGGAGTCCAGGAGGACAGAGCAGTTCGGGAAGGTGTATAGGTTTACTGTGAGTATTATTATAGTTATTATTTTTCAATACACTTCGACAACCCGCTGTTATCCCTACCGCTTTAAATCACTCAATTTACTGTTTTCCGCACTAGTGCGGAAAAGTGCTAGCGCTCGGCCCGCCATAATTTATTATATTTATCGTATCAGGCTGGGCGCTAAGCGACGCCCGCGAGTCGCTCATCAACCCCCGTTTATTTTTATATCTTCTTAAGTGTTTTGAAAAACGTCATTTGATACACGTGGAAATTTTTCACTACAGCACTCGGCTTCATAACAATTTCGCCTCGTTCGCAATGACGAACTTTCTCCACTTGTATCAAAATATACTATTCGACCTCTTTGAAAGACAGTACGGAGGACCAGAGATGCTCGCTGAGGAATCAGAAATACCCAACTCCTCATCACACTATCTGAACATCTCCCCCTTGGACGCGAACTGCAGTCAGGGCTGGGCAAAATACATGCTTTGCTTTAATTGAAATACAAATTACAAAATACAGTATCGCAAGTAATTAAAATACAAAATATCTTTAAGTAAGGTATTTGAAATATAAAATACAAAATACAGTATTTTAGCTATTTTTAATTGAAATACAAATTACATATTACAAAATAAGTAATCTAGACCAGCATGGGCTGAAAAGTAGAGGAAAATAAGATTAATTAATCAGTAAAACCAGTTTCCTTTCATGAACAAAATTTTGATTTTGATTTTTAAATGTACTGTCAGACAAACGGCCTCTTGTTGGAGAGTGAATAAAACCTGCTAATGAAAACAATCTTTCTTGAAGGTTAAATTGTATTTTAATGTTAAAATGTATTTTGAAGCCTGAAGTATTTGAAATACTAATTACAAAATACTTTGCCGTCAGGTATTTGAAATACGAATTACAAATTACATTTTAAGGAAGTAATTGAAATACAAATACCAAATTACAAGTAATTCAAATACTGCCCAACCCTGACTGCAGTGGCCAATCTGGAAATCTCTACTCACTCTACTTTTCTAAGTTTATCTAGGACATTCAGAAAGCACGCAAAGCGTGAGAGAGAGGTGTCAACAATATAAGGGTGGGCTTGCGGACGGCGAGCAATGGGTAGCTCGCCGTCCGACCGTCCGGTAACCGTCCGGACCGAGCCCAAGCCGTCGACGGCGCGTAGTGTTCCACGCGCGCCTCAAGGAGATGTCAGTAACCGTATGGGCCCAGCTGGGTCGAAGCCTACTGGGGCCATGGGTGATGCGAAAGAGATGCTGGAATCCCCGGGGTCCTGGAACAATGGCAAAGAAGGCACAGGAGTGGGTTTTTAGTCAGTAAAAGTCTGACACGCCCTCGCGCTCCGCTCAAGAGCGAGGGATGTCATTAGATAATTTCCCCACCCAAAAAAAACAATGTAAGGGTACTATGTGGTACTCGCCATACGTTTGGTTGTAAGAAGTGTTTGTATTTTGAAATAGCTAATCTCAACTGATATTGTATCGTAATAACTGTGTTTCCTAGTTCGGTTTATGAGTTATCAAATGATAATTGACGTCATAATTAATTAAAATTTAAGCGGATTAGTTTTATTTCATTAAGGTTATGGCTAGGGCAAGTCATCGTGACTGACGCCACGTGTAATAGGTATGAATGTTTTTTATTTAAAAAAAAATATCGACTATTGAGGAGCGTGCCTAGCCTCAATGGTGACTGCAGCGGCAAAGTTGCTTAATCTCTGTTGACATACCGCAGCGGCATAAGCAAACAGGCCTAGCCTCAATGGAGACTGCAGCGGCAAAGTTGCTTAATCTCTGTTGACAAACGCAGCGGCATAAGCAAACATGCTTACCCTCAATGGAGACTGCAGCGGCAAAGTTGCTTAATCTCTGTTGACAAACGCAGCGGCATAAGCAAACATGCCTAGCCTCAATGGAGACTGCAGCGGCAAAGTTGCTTAATCTCTGTTGACAAACGCAGCAGCATAAGCAAACATGCCTAGCCTCAATGGAGACTGCAGCGGCAAAGTTGCTTAATCTCTGTTGACAAACGCAGCGGCATAAGCAAACATGCCTAGCCTCAATGGAGACTGCAGCGGCAAAGTTGCTTAATCTCTGTTGACATACCGCAGCGGCATAAGCAAACACGCCTAGCCTAAATGGAGACTGCAGTGGCAAAGTTGCTTAATCTCTGTTGACAAACGCAGCGGCATAAGCAAACACGCCTAGCCTCAATGGAGACTGCAGCGGCAAAGTTGCTTAATCTCTGTTGACAAACGCAGTGGCATAAGCAAACATGTCTAGCCTCAATGGAGACTGCAGCGGCAAAGTTGCTTAATCTCTGTTGACAAACGCAGCGGCATAAGCAAACATGCTTACCCTCAATGGAGACTGCAGCGGCAAAGTTGCTTAATCTCTGTTGACAAACACAGCGGCATAAGCAAACATGCCTAGCCTCAATGGAGACTGCAGCGGCAAAGTTGCTTAATCTCTGTTGACAAACGCAGCAGCATAAGCAAACACGCCTAGCCTCAATGGAGTATAGTGGCATCTCTATGGAGAAGAACGTGCAAGAAACTCCATGGACACTTTAAATTATGTTATGAGTTACATATAATCTTGGTTACATATTTCTAGTTGCTTCTATTATGTGAGTAATGTAGATAAGTAATAAAAAATAAAACTAATTAAAAGATAGAAATTGAATTAAGCCATTGGCCGCTATGAGATGACCAGTCTCAACTGACGGCACCCGTTCACGAGCATGACGCGTGCATCAGCCCCACTCCGCTCAACCATTTTGAGGGGAACCGAATGACCCAATAACACAAACTCTCAACTGCTATGCTCGTAATGTCAAAAAAAAAAATGTAACCTAATAAAAATGCTCCATGGTACTTCACATTCACAAATTTGAAAAAAAAGTGCTTCTACATTATACAATGCTATTGTTTCCGTTGTTCTTTCACACCTTAATCCTAATATCAATAATATTATTAATTTCAGGGTATGGTAGAAGCCCCACCGAAGTTTTTATACGAAGAATTTAAGGACAATATCACTAAGCTACCTGAATGGAACCCCACCATTTTGAAGAGTGAAGTCATAAAGGTACGTGCTTTATTTTATAGCCTTATGGAATCCACTGAGAACTCGTTAACCATTATAGAGACACTGACTTCTCATTTTTTCAATAAAAAAAAAACTGGGCAAGTGCAAGTCGGACTCGCGCCCTGAGGGTTCCGTACAAACCTACCTATGTAAACAGTCAAATTCCTGAAAAGGGTTTCGAAGATTTTTCCGAATCGCAATTTTTTTTTTGTGACGTAACAACATATTTACTGATTTCAGATTTATTTCCTATATCTGTCCTATAAGACCTTGGTTTATGCTAAATTTCAGGATTCTGGGTCAACGGGAACTATCCTATGAATTTTGATTTCCTTGAGAGTGTCGAAATATACGTTTTTTGCGACACAAACGACCGTATCTTTTATTTAGTTAACTTAGAAGTTTGATTTTTTCACAGCATCAAGGGACCGCAAACTTGACTATATGGTTTTTATTTCAACTCGATACCTCTACGCGTTCCTGAGATAAAGGTCTTGACGGACAGAACTTGTTTTTAGGGTTCCGTACCTAAGTCGGCAAAAACGGAAACCATATAGGATCACTTCTTTGTCCGTTTTTCAAGACCCTTTTTCTCAGGAACGAGTGGAGATATGAAACTGAGTTCAAATATCAAATACTCAAGTCTGCTACCTCTAGCAGCGATCAAACAATTAAACTTCTAAGTCAACGCAATATAAAAAGACTAGCTTCTGCCCAACTTGGCCTTGTGAAAGTAGTTTTTCCATACAAATTTTGGACCCCCTTTCATCCCCTTTAGGGGTGGATTTTTGCAAAATCCATTTTTAGCGGATGTCTACACCCTATAAGGAACCTACCTGCCAAATTTTAAGTTTGTTGGTGTTATAGTTTCTGAGATTTCGTGATTAATCAGTGAATGGTATTTCGCTTTTATATATATTGATAAGGCGCTAAAATTTGCGCCAAAACGAAGTATAAACTACTACTCCATTTAGGCGCATATTTTGACACTTACTAGGAAATCAAAACTTATAGGGTACTTTTCGTTGACCTAAAAGCCTGAAATTTAGCATGAAGTAAGGTCACAAGGCAAGTATAGGAAAAAGTCTGAAAACTGTAAACTTGCATTTAGGTCAATAAAAAAAATATTAAAATATATACTATTATACGATTCGGAAAAATCTTCGAAGCTCTATTCGGGAATTGAACTACATATTTACTTAGGTAAGTTTGTACGGAACCCTCGGTGCGCGAGTCCGACTCGCACTTGTTTTAACCTCTAAATTGTTTTATTTTTTTTAGATGTATGTGGGATGGAAGAGTTCGCGGGATTGCAGAAAGAAACACTTTTTTGCTAACTTTTAAAATTTTGTATTTCCGAACAACTTTTACCTTTTCACAACCTTTTTTTTTAAATCTATACCCTTAGCTTTCTTTCAGAAACATTATGGATGTACCGTTTAGAAATGGCACAATCGAATAAACTTACTAGTGATATTATATTCGTTTTGACTACATGTATACATAGTATCGGGATTTAAGAGGGTCCTTTTCCACTCGCCTGTCCTCAACATCGAGCATGGTTTAAAAGCTTGTTGCTTGTTGTGTGTGAACGCAATCCAACGTGATATTTGACGAAAAGGCAACGCGATAAAAGAGAGATAACGCCTAAAAACTAACATTCGGTAATTCAGTGATTTACTCGAATATTTTACAAAACTTGTTCCAGGAAATACCGTGTTGTTTTTAAACCCTTAAAAATTTATGAAAAAAAATGGTCGTCATTCAGAATCTTGATTAAATTTGCAAGGCTTCTATTGTTATAATTTTTTGACTTTTTAAATTTTTGAGTAAATTATGAAGTGTCAAAGTTCATGCAAAATAGCAGATTTTCAGTATTTTTTTACACAAATTTATAAATTGATTTTAATAGAAGCCTAGATAGCATCCACAAGATACTGTATTTCCAAAATATCTAATGAAAAATGTGTAATAACGTCATAATCGCGTAAGAGCGGTTGTATGAAAAACAGTGAAAATGTATGTCGAGTTGCGTCCCCTTAATGATAGCTACCCAATAATAACATTATCTCTCTAAATATTACAGGAAGTAGGTCCCGGCATAGACCTGTCGTACCAGGTGACGGCAGGAGGGGGCCGGGGCATTATAGCGCCGCGCGACTTCGTCATCCTGCGCTGCACCGCGCCGCTCTCCCGCGACGGTCAGCCGGTCACGTCGGAGCCCTACAGCTACATCAGTAGCGGAGTCAGCGTCACCGTGCCGGGCTACCCGCCGCACAGAGACCTCGTCAGGTAACGTAAAGAAACCACAGCCGGTAAACTAGATAGCTTCTATGGCAGACCGCAGCGGCAAAGTTGCCTGATATCTATGATAAACCACAGTGACATACCGCTGCGGAAAAGCCTCCTAAACTCTGTGATAGACCAAAAATTATTTATTTTTTTGCAATAAATGTTATAAATAAGCTGTAAACATTGTAAAAAGGAATTCCCAATTCCAAAACAGTACCTTACGGCATACAAAAGTAAAAAAAAAATTAATATATCATTATACAATAAATTAAAACATTACAAACTCTTCAATCAAATAAATCATTCAAAAGCTCTTGTATAGAATAGTATTAGTAGAAATGTTAGCCTCTTTAGATCACAGCAGTATAAGCAAGCACTTCTAGCTTCAATTACAGACCGCAGCGGCATAAGCAAGCACGCCTAGCCTCAATGACAAACCGTAGCGGCAAAGTAGCCTTACCTCTGTGACAGACCATAGCGGCATAAGAAGCACGCCTAGCTTCAAAGACAGACCGTAGCGGCAAAGTAGCCTTACCTCTGTGACAGACCATAGCGGCATAAGAAGCACGCCTAGCTTCAAAGACAGACCGTAGCGGCAAAGTAGCCTTACCTGAGTGACAGACCATAGCGGCATAAGAAGCACGCCTAGCTTCAAAGACAGACCGTAGCGGCAAAGTAGCCTTACCTGAGTGACAGACCATAGCGGCATAAGAAGCACGCCTAGCTTCAAAGACAGACCGTAGCGGCAAAGTAGCCTTACCTCTGTGACAGACCATAGCGGCATAAGAAGCACGCCTAGCTTCAAAGACAGAACGCAGCGGCAAAGTAGCCTTACCTCTGTGACAGACCATAGCGGCATACGAAGCACGCCTATCTTCAAAGACAGACCGTAGCGGCAAAGTAGCCTTACCTCTGTGACAGACCATAGCGGCATACGAAGCACGCCTATCTTCAAAGACAGACCGTAGCGGCAAAGTAGCCTTACCTCTGTGACAGACCATAGCGGCATACGAAGCACGCCTAGCTCCAAAGACAGACCGTAGCGGCAAAGTAGCCTTACCTCTGTAACAGACCGCAGCGGCACAACCATGCACGCCTAGCCTCAATGACAGACTGCAGCGGCAAAGTAGCCTTACCTCTGTGACAGACCATAGCGGCCAGTGTGCCTAGCCTCAATGACAGAACGTAGCGGCATAAGCAAGAAGGGCTATGGACCTGTGTAAAAGTATTAAACGACGAACATCGACTGAACATCTAGCCGGAATTAAATGCACAGAAACTCGTATTGTCACCTAGGCCGCAGTACGAGAGCTGCTGCGTACGGATAGAGCCCCGTTGACCTTGAAATCAATTTTCTTTGCGAAATATTGATTGATTAAGGCCCGTGCCTCACTGGGACGCCATGGCGGCGCTGTCAGTCCGCGCAACTAAGAACATGCGTGCAGTTCTATGGTGTGTACCTCACCTGGCGACTGTTGGTCACGCAGCCAATCCGTACATTTTTTGGCGTCTTGACCTGGCTACGCCGCCATGGCGTCCCAGTGAGGCACAGCTCTTAAATATGCTATGTACATTCTGAAGAACACTTAACCACCAACTTTTTTGTGTAAACAAATTTCTAAAGATCAAAGCCGTTTGAAAGAAGTAGGGTAAACCAGCGAAAAAATATCATGTTGTTCAATTTTTTTTTTGGCAAATTTATGTCTTACGAAAAAATCATAATTATGTTGATAATGTTGTACATGAATCTGTAATAAATATATATTTTTTTCAAACCTATTGACCTAGCCTAGGTTTCAGAAAGTCAATATTTTATAGCACTGCTCGGGAGTTAGAGCTTCAACATAGTCTGTCGCGCACAGAACGCGGTGCGCGTTCAGGTGGGAATCGTTAAGTGAAAAGACAGTTAGACAGGGCCTCAAATCTGCTATTACAATAGCGGCAGAATGGTCTATCATTGATTTCATAATTATTGATTTTGACAAGTTTGGTAATCTCGTCATTATGACTTTCTAATGGTCAACCACTGACACTCCATTGAAAGAAGTGGCAAATTTTGACAGTTTCTTTGATCAGTGACCTACCATTAGAACGTCATTGTGCAGTCATTGCTTTTAATAAGCTCGATATTGTCATTCTACCACAACTTTATCATGAGACCATTGACCGATCAATGATCGATCATTATGAATTAGGAGATTATGAACTTTTAGCAAAATGACAATAGGATCGTGTTGAAATGACGAATTTACCTATTTTGTTAGTTTTGAGAGCCTAAAACATCACGCACGCGGCCTCTTTGCTGCGTGATTCTCGGAGGTTATTTGCGAACTGACTTATTAGTACGTGCATTTGTTGTATATCAAAGAGATTTAAAGAGATACAATATATTTAATGTCTTTGTTGTATATGCAGTTTTGCTGTCTCTTGCTACTGTTTCTACGCCATAGGAAGGCTTGCGACGTGACATCAAAGGCTTCCCGCTATTATTTATTTTCATTATAGAACTGTCAGGATGGGGGCGCAATGAAAGGCTTAGTTATTCGTTTTAACTATTATTATATAATATTAAGCACTTTCATATAACATTTTCTATAAAAGATAAGTCCCGACATTTCTATGACGTCTCTCTATCTCTTCTTTGAACATCATTCCAATCTAAACTTTTTATAACATAAACCTTAAAAGTATAACATGCCAGTTTGCAAGTTAATAATAACTGTGACCTCCATAGGCGTCACAGAACACACGGTACAATAAATTTTGTTTTTCATTCGTGACATAATATCGATAACGTATAATAATAAGTTAAAGTTAAATTGCTTATTAGTCTTTTAGGCTAGATTGTAATCAATTATTTAAAAAGTTCAAAAAGAATTGTAAAACCGAAGCAACCTATCAACAATAAAAAAGCAACAAAAAAAAAACTCAATTTGTTATTTTTATTTTCAGAGGTCAAAACAAAGTTGGTTGTTGGTTCCTGAAACCGAGAACCGTAAAGACTCCGGGAGGCAAGATTGAGACACACACCATGTTCCAATGGCTTATGTGCTGTGATCTTAAAGGTAAGTCCAAATTGTACAATAATTATTTATTTATTATACATACTAGCTTTTGCCCGCGGTTTCGCTCCCGTCAACTGACTACTACATTCTACTCTACCCAACTCTACCATACTCTACCCTACTCAATAAACAGTATCTTATATCCGTCTCCTAGTTCTAAGCTACCTCCCCACCAATTTTCAGTGGCTACGCACGCGTGACGCGGGGTCCAAAGTTTGTATGGAGAAACCTACTTTCTCCATACAAACCCTGGACTTCTCGTCACGCGGGCGAAGCCACTGACAGAAGCTAGTTTTATGTAAAATTCTTATAAATCTAGATTGTGTCATTAGCGTGTTTATGTGTGCGTACGTAGATACCAATACCACTAAATAGATGGGTACAGATGTCAATCTCATGTATGTCTAGGGTCAGCGAGTGGCGCCGAACTGTCCGAGTGCGACCGGGCGCGGTGATAAATGTCTACCTAATCTGAATTGTAAAAAATTACATGGCCACAAAATCATCTTCTCGTTCTCGGCGCGAGGCCTGTTCTGTGTTACGTTAAAACAAACCATCAAAATACAAGCAAATATCTACTTACCTCTCTGAAACAACTGGTAGCCTAAAAAACGTCAATTCACTGTTTAATGTTGAATTTAAACAACCGTCCACTGACCTGTTACAATAAAGTTTTTTTTTGTTGGTCCATTTTTCACAAAAAAGTTCACAGACACGTGTCTCAAACGGATAGCACTCGAGCTCGCATTGAGCTGAATTGAGCCGAGATATCGTGTCCGTGAGCGGTGTCTATGTGTGCGTTGCTCGAGCGGGCTTTGTATGTAGATTGACTTCTGTACCTATCGTAATGCGTCAATGCCCATATTATAAATAAACGATTATTATTATAATAACTGACCTGTTGGTCTAGTGGTTAGTGACCCTGACTGCTATGCTGGAGGTCGTGGGTTCGATTCTCACCCAGGACAAATGTTTGTGTGATGAGCACGATCATTTGTTCTGTGTCTGGGTGTAATTTATCTATAATATGTATAATGTATTTAGAAATATATATAAGATAAGTTATTGAGAATTTTGCTATTAAACACAAATTGTTTCTCTGAAAATACAAAGCTTTATTTAACACAATTTTACTTTTACAATATTACAACAAAATATGAGAATTACACTTTTATCTCACCTGAAAATACAAAGAAACGACATTTAAAGTTCACTAATATCGCCTCCTCAATTATATCCTTTCATTTATCTCTCTACAAGTTTTTTATAACATTATATTAAACAAAATAATCTGAACATCATCCGCCATTGAATTATATGTCACCCTGATGCGTTTTCTACTCACTTCCACAGACAACCTAATACACGCGCGAAGCGCGGCAAATTCAATGTAATGAAATGTCATTTCATTACATATATAAGTATGTTTATTAGTTGTCTAGTACTCATAACACAAGCCCTGCTTAGCTTTAGGCGGCGTTGTGTGATAGTTGAGGGAAAAAAAAACTATTTAATGGAGAGAAAAAAGCCGCGAAAATTGCACAGAAAATCGATAATTGACCAAATTATTGATACACATTTATAAATCTTCTTTTCAACACATTTCTATTTCAATTACAGGTAAAATTCCTCAATTCGTGCTGGACGCGGCGTTCGCAACTGTGATGTTAGACTACATAGTGCATGTCAGGAAGTTCGCAGCTGAGGCCAAACAGCAGGGACGGTTCTAAACAACCATCCACTCCACGTTAGTGAAGCAGCAACCAAACGCTTCGACACTACAACCAGATGCTTCGGTAATACGGACGTGCTTCGGAACCTATCATGGTTTCTGCTTAGCAACCTAAAGCTATACAATTGTAAGCTTGCAAACAAATGCTGTGACGCAGTGCCCATTAACTTCAGTGATTGTTTTTGTGAGCATACAAATCGACGACTGGTGTTTTCGCAGCTGAAGATGAAATACCAAGAACGCTTCTATAAAACTGTTTGTTCTATATTTGTGATATAGCAACCATACTATCAACATCCATTATATAAGTGGTCTTATATTACTATTATTCAGCAACCTGAACCCCTTTTACTTTTTGAAGCCAAAGAGCAGAAACGCTTGCGAACAACCATATGCTTCATATTTTGGCAACCAGATGCTTCAGTGACTCTGATGATATGAGAAACCAACTTCTATGGTTATTCCTTCAAAGAAAGTTAAGACTGGTGCTATAGAACCAAATCTGCCAATGTGAAATGGTTGTTAAATTAATCTGGTTGCAGGACAGCCGGTATCTACAATTACTATGAAAGTAACCATAAGAAAAACAGATATTTTAATTGAAAGTGAAGAACATACTAATCGTTAAGTTTTAACACAGCAGCCATTTTGTTATGTGAAACACTTTAACGACCAATTTGTTATATCATATTAATTTACATGGAGATTTTTTATTTTGTAAAATATCATTTTATTGTGTAAATATTTTGCTAGAAATCAATAAATAAATGTATTGTATAATTATCAAGTTTTCACATTTAACATAGGAAGTGTAATTTAGTTAAAGAAACTGAAGGAGCAGCTTTACAAAGTTATTTAGTGCAAATGGGGTCATTCTTCATTTTTTTCGACAATCGCTTGCCTTCTCGGAAAATTGTGTAAATATCATATTTACGCTTTTTAAGAAGATTTGTTCTTATATTCTTTATTGTACATAATTTTACAATTAAGTAATAAAAATTGGACAGCTGATGTACAAAGGCTAGCTTAATCCACAATTGGGTTTTCTTACAGCAAACCTTAATATATATTGTAAGAAATTTTATTTATGAGGATAACTCAAACAAAAATTTAAGCTAACATAAATCAGATCACACTTAAAACTAAAATAACCTACACAAATACGTGCACAGCACACAATATTTATAAAAATACTCGGTGTCTCGCTAAAACTCAAAAACGGCTGGACCGATTTGACTAATTTTGGTCTTGAAATATTCGAGATAGTCCAGGTAAAGTTTAAAAGGTGAGAAAAAATGGAAAAAATTCACGAATACAACGTCATCTCTAATTAAAATGTCATTATAAAAAATATAATAGTTTAAAAAACTAAAAAACACGCTTTTAGAACGCACTAAAAATTACATCAGCAAACCCTTTCATTTGATACCCATATCATGGGGGTGGATTTCAAACAGCCAGACCACTATCTTGGGGAGGCCGCCATATTGGATTTGTAATGACGTTTCTTAGTTAATCATGTATTGTCATCAGAACTCAGAGCGTGTGCAAAATTTCATCCTAATTGAAGACCAGGAAGTGGGTCAAATTAAGATTCCAAGATTTTCTTACATACATAGTTACAAGTGAAGCTAATAAAAGCGTGTTAATGAACTATGCTGTTCTGGTAATGCCAGTAGATGGCGTTATCCTTACTATTAGGCGGTACGAAGTTCGCCGGGCCAGCTAGTATACAATAAATAAAACCTATACATATATATTTATGGGTCATGTTGAAATTAAATTAAATGAAAAAAAAACATGAAATTTCTTCTTATATTTTAAAAATACATAATTATCTACTTACTATTATGTAAATGGATTTTTATATGGGTACTAGATTCAACTGTTTTTATTGTTTCTATCAAAAGTAACTTTATCCAAAAACACAAAGAGAAATATTTTTTTAAATTGAAACCTTAGACCTAATCTACCCTAACCTTGAACTGACCTAACCTTTTATTAGAAACCTTTCAAATCTAGTAGAAGGGGGAACTGTCTAATAATTGTATAAAGATGCATATACACCGCTATTATTAGGCTACGTGTGTTCAAAAGAGATAAATCTTGATGTACAATAACGGCTTTATTTCACCGGGACACCATGGCGGCGCGACCAGTTGCGCCGCCATGGTGTCCATAAGTTACCAAACTAGACACCATACAGACACCAGAGTCGCTGCATCACACTGAGACGGTATCAAAATGGACCTTAAGTGCACGCGTCCGAGCTGGTCGCGCCGCCAAATTGGTTGCGCAACCAAACGGACACCAGCCCCCCTAGCCAAGTTACAACCGTTTCGTTTCGATTCTCTTTTCGTTGATCGCCTCGAATCGGCCACGCCTCCTATTACTTTGTTCTGACCACGTGACTGAGCGTTGAACTGTCGTCGGCCGACTCGAGACGATCGACGAAAAGAGAATCGAAACGAAACAGTTGTAACTTGGCTAGGGGGACTGGTGAGTGACTCTATAGAGCTGTATACATTTTGTTGGTAGCGGAGACTGGTCGCGCCGCCATGGTGTCCCGGTGAAATATAGCCCTAAAGTATAAATAAATAAATATCGAGATATTCTCACCACGTGTCCACTCTTCCTCAAATCAATATTAATTGGAATGTTAATTCCTGCTTCATATAATAACCAATTTTGATGATGCAGTTGTCAGAAAAATATTTCTTTTAAGTGTTATTTCTTGTTTAGTATAAAATTATATATATTGTATAAAAATAAGCACCTGAGGCAAATACCCAATTGGATTATGACATTTTTTTTATCTTGACAGAGTAGACAAAACACGCACGCATACACTTTTTTATACAGATCAATTGTCGATAGAAAAGAAGAATTTCCCAAATAAAATTTGGTAACCAAGTTCAATGCGCCATCAAGGTTTACAAAGTCACAAAAATTATATGAAAAGTTAAAAAAAAAAACTTTTGGAAAGAGGCGTTTGTGAATATGCATTTGTAAAGTAAACTAAGATTCATAGAGTATTCTAATACTTTAAATGATGACAAATGGTATTTATTTTGTAAATCTTAGGATCCCATACAAAACTACGATGCGATGTGACGCTCTGTCGCCTGTCTGCCCGGACCAGACACAACACTCGTCTGGTCGGAGGATTCTCCCTTGTCAATGGAAGTTTGCAGGGCCTTGTACCCTGCTCCGCATACCTCTAAAGTTGTATATACTTAAGAGAAGTCACTCATTCTTACAATGCGTTCCAAATAAGAATAGGATCGATTGCCATGTTGTGACTTCACGTCATACTGTCAAATCGCAAGAAATTGGGCAAAATTTAAGAACTCAGAGATGAGCAAAATTGAAGAACTGGATTCTGATTAAACTTTTTCCGTTCACAGTTCGTTATTAAATTAAATTTTAAAAATTTCTCGTTTTGCTCACCATAATAATTCTTCGATTTGACAGTATAACGTGACGTCACAACATGGCAATCGATCCTATTCTTATTTGGAACGCATTATACATATTATAAAACAAATTTCCCCACCTTGTCTCGTGATTTTCATGCAGTTTTTTCTAACAAATTACACAGACAGAGAAATTCATAAGGAAGGTTAATATAATAATATAGTGAAGAATAGTCAAGAGCTTTGTTTTTCGATAGTAAAAAAAAAACATCCATCTGTGATACGTTCGGTTTCCGAGTAGAAAAAGCTAACATAGCTTACAATACAAATAAGTAACTCTCATGAAAAAATTAATGTCATTCATTGAACGAACGAATGAATGAGTAATCGAAATCATTCATTCGTTTTATTAGCTAATTTGGCAATTAGGGTGTGAAACCAAGTAATTTAAGGTATTTATAAATTATTTTCTATATTGACTGACAAATGCTGTATACAACATTTTTTTTTGTATATGCGAAACTTGAATTTTATTCAAAATCAGTAACCGAATCCATTCCAATAATTTTTACACCATGTTAGGTTTTTCCCAAAAATATTTATAAAAGGTCACAAGTTGGACACCACCGACACTAAGCACAACATAGGTCAAAGCGGGCAATAGGTGCCAGCGCACAGTTGGGTGCGGGAGCAAAACAATCCCTCAGTCGCCCGGATGGCCCGGTGACCATGTATTCGTGCGGACAACCAGGTAACATAACAAGCTTATAACTTTGTGATTTTTCATGATACAGTTATGAAATTTTGTACATAGATTCTTTACATAAAAATACTAGACACGTGTTTCGGGTTTCGCATATACTAAAAATTATGTTGTATATTATAATATAAAAATATTAAATTGTATAATTATATTTTGAACGCAGACTGTATATATTATGATCACTGCATGCTAATTGTTAGCACTTGTCTATCTACTAATATTATTAAGGCTAAAGGTTCTATGTGTATGTACGTTTGTTAATCTTTTGAGCTCAAATGGCTGAACTGAGTTTGAAAAAATTTTGGCACATAGCTAGACCATGTCATAGCAAATCGTTTGTCTTGGTATGTTCATGAAAAGAGAAGGGATGAAACGCATGTTACTAAAAGAGTTGTGAGTATATATGTGGATGGATGGAGAGGGAGGCCAAAAAAAAGATGATGGATTTTGTGAAGAGTGATGTGAAAGAAAGAGAGTTAGTGATAGTATGACGGGTAACAGGATAGACTAGAAGAAAAAAAACGTATTGCGCCGTCCCCAAACAACACGGGACAAGGATAGGAAAATGATGCTTTAGACCATGTCCTGAATAGCTCATAAGATAATTTTCATCCCAGGAATATGTTCTCTTGGGATCATTTTCCCCTTTCACGTGGTCGAACTAGGCGTGGGCAAAGTGTGTCATCTTTCCGTTTGGAACATATGCATCTGAATCACTGAAATGTTCCGGAACACTGATATGTATCATTTGGAACATCGGCTCAAAAGATACAGACACTGACTGTATTGAATCGTAATCTGTTACGTCGCGTCATAGTTACACTGAGACAGAGAAAATTAAATGTTAGATGATATGTATCATTTGGAACAACGGCTCAAAAGATACAAACACAGATACTCTGACTGTAATGAATCGTGATCTGTTACATCGCGTCATACATAGGTTTTGTTTCATTGAATTATGATTTAAAAATAATTTTAAGTAGATGTTTTTAGTTCAGGACTTCAGGTCATTAATTATATTTACACTATTTCCGGTTTTTTTTATTATTGTATGTTTATTTTTTTATATGATTTGGTTAAAAAAAAATATTTAAAAATTTAATTAATATGTATATTGAATGAATAAAGAAAATAATATTAAAAATTTTACCTCACTGATGACGTACTAGATGTATGAGAAAACTTTATTGGCGTTGTGCAACCTCTAAATATTAACCGATTATGGTGATTTTTGGTTTATGAACAATGTGCATGAGTGGTATCAAGAATTTGAGCAAAGTCGAATGAAAATCGAAAATTAAAAAAAAAAAAAACATAAAACAACCTACTGTATATAGTAAAAAAAAACTGCTCTATGCTTTATGCAAAGTAGAGTGACTTGTACAAATTGGACCAGCTTAGTATTTATTTAGATAAAGATATGTATAACTTAGCATAATCATGCTTTCGATGTTCCCACTGCTGGGACTCAGGCCTCCACTCTAGGAGAGGGAATGAGCTGGAATCCATCACTGGCCCAGATAGGTGAATTTCGCAAGTTCGTTTTCCTCACGATGTTTTCCTTCACCGTTTTGAGAGCATGATGAAATAAATTAAACAAAGTAATGCGTCTGGCTGGGATTGGTCCTGCGACCTACCACTCTTAAGTCGGGGGTGTTACCACTGGGTCATCACTGCTCATTTAATTTCATTTATTCATTAACAATTTGTATTGTGTCTGAATGTTTTACAAAAATAATAATAATAGAGAAATAATTAAAAATCGCTAAAACATTTCCAATAAAAACAAAAAACAAAACAGAGTAATCAATCAAGTCTTAATCTCCCAAGTTTTTTTGGGCACATTGTTCGCAGAACAGATGGTCGATAGGGCCGAAAGGTTCTGGCCGACTGCGTACCGGAACACGGAGCGTTGGAAGACTTCCCACAAAGGTTACCGATGACCTGGTGAGGGTCACGGGAATCCGATGGATCCCAGACACATAGGACCGGTCGTTGTGGCAAAACCGAATTGCCCGTTGACGCTTTGGGGACACTTTTGCTTTTTTTAAATAGCTGTCAAAAATACTTCTGACCAATGCTTGCAGTTAAAAGTGGTTTTAACCAATTAACAGTTATGACCATGACAAATATAAATATAGGAATAATATACAAAATTAGTAGGTACCTACTGGTACAGTCGGGTTACTTTGGCCCAAGGGCTACTTTGGCTCTGGGGTAAAACTTTGGCCCAAGAGTTACTTTGACCCTGGGGTAAACTTTGGCCCAAGTTGATTAACCAATAGTAACACGGGACACGGCTTGCTGTGTTTCTATTGGTAAACGAGCTTGGGTCAAAGTTCTACTTCAGGGCCAAAGTAACACAATTTTACTGTATGTATTTATAAAACCTGGTCTGCTAATAAAATACAGTACATAGTTATAATAAGTTAATGTATCTTAGATGTAAGGTAAATAAACGATTTTTATACTGTATTACTGACTTATTAATTTGAATAACCTTGATCGTCAATGGAGAGGGCTATAATGCTCGGAGTTTCTTTGCGTGATCTAATCAAGAATATTCGCAGGAGTATTGGTACTCCGAGATAACCCGAAGAATCGCCAAAATTAAGTGGCAGTGGGCTCGCAGAATACATGGTTGATGGAGACGAAAGGTTCTGCAGTGGGGGGCCATTCAAGTATCACGTAAGCACTACAGGGGGTGGAGGGGTCTTTGCTTTGTGAAAATCTTAATGTGGTTCACAGAATACATCTACTTACCAAGTTTCAACAGTAGGTATAGTTCTTATAGTTTCGGAAAAAAGTGGCTGTGACATACGGACGGACAGGCAGACAGACATGACGAATCTATAAGGGTTCCGTTTTTTGCCAATTGGCTACGGAACCCTAAAAATGCATGTACCAATGTTTACGTAAGCATAATTTTGCTGACAAGGGGGGGTTAATATTTGCAAAAAATTTTCTTAGCTACGTAATACTTGAACGGCCCCTGGCGACCGCGCACCGGAAGACGCAGCACACGGCCTCCCAGATGGATCGAAGACCTGGTGAGGATCACAGGAATCCGATGGATGCGAGACGCATAGAACCGGTCGTTGTGGTGTGGGAGGCCCACGTCCAGCAGTGGAATACAATGTAGGTTAACAAAAAAATACCGGGCAAGTGCGAGACGGACTCGCGCACTGAGGGTTCCGTACAGACTTATCTATGAAAACAGTTCAATTCCCGAATCGAGTTTCGAAATTTTTTCGAATCCTAAGTGTGAATTGCAATTAAACTAAATCATAATAATATGATCATTAAATCCATTTTCAATAAAAAATAAGGAATCAAAAACCTACATACGGCTATGATTTTTATCTAAGTAGGTACCTACCTAATAAAATACGTGAAGCACTTCTACCCGCTCATGGGTCAGTCGTAAGTTAGGTACCTACTTATCAATTTATTAATCGTAAGTAGGTAGATGATTGCATTTGCTATGTATTTCATAGTGTCATTTAGTTAGCCCAAGTCATCGACGGCGCGTAGGTACTTTTCCACGCGCGCCTCAAGGAGATGTCGGCAAATCGTAGGGGCCCAGCAGGGTCGAAGCCTACTGGGGCCAAGAGTAGTATGAAAGTGAAACCCGGGGCCCTGGGACGAAGGCAAAGAAGGAACAGGAGTGGGTTTTTAGTCAGTAAAAGTCTGACACTATCTCACGCGCCTCCCAAGAGCGCGATTTGTCATAGATGATTTTCCCACCCAATAAAAAAAATGTGTCATTTAGTTCCATGATTTATAAATCTTACGAAACAATTAAAAATTGAGCAAAAAGATAGGTACCTACCTACCTACAAAAGTCAAGATGGAGGGTAGCTATACAAATACTATAGAACTTCCAACCAACAAGGATTTTGTATACCTACCCTACACCTACCAAAGAAACTACTTTTAGTCCTAAACGTAACTTGGGCCAAGGGTCCGATTCTGAAAGGAAGATTCGGTCCCGGTACGATAGGCAACGAAGGAACAGGAGTGGGTTTTTAGTCAGTTAAAGTCTGACAATATTTCTCGCTCCGCCCAAGAGCGGGGGATGTCATTGGATGATTTTTCCACCGAAAAAAAGTCCTAAACGTAAGTTACGTGACAGATAACACTTTTTTGTATTCATCGGTTGTCAATAGACTAGAGGAACATTACTAACAGGTATACCTTTGACGTTTACCTAGCAAAGAAACAAATCAGCCCTGAAAAGGGCTTTTTATTCACGTTTTGACATTTCCCAAAGAAACACATCAGCCCTGAAAAGGACCCTTTTTAATTACGTTTCGACATCATCCACCAAAGAAACAGGAAGCCTTGCAGCCCTGAGAAGGGCTTTGTCAATAGCTACCTACCTACCTATTTACCTACCTACTCCAAGTCACACCTCATTCTATCTCAAGCGCGCTCGCCGCGCACTCTGCGCGCCAGCTGGACATCCTTGGGCATGATAGTGACGCGCTTGGCGTGAATGGCGCACAGGTTCGTGTCCTCGAACAGCCCCACCAAGTACGCCTCGCTGGCCTCCTGCAGCGCCATCACCGCCGAGCTCTGGAAGCGCAGATCCGCTTTGAAGTCCTGAGCGATCTCCCGCACGAGGCGCTGGAACGGCAGCTTGCGGACGAGCAGCTCCGTGCTCTTCTGGTAGCGACGGATCTCTCGCAGCGCAACGGTCCCGGGCCGGTACCGGTGCGGCTTCTTAACACCGCCGGTGGCTGGCGCGCTCTTGCGAGCTGCCTTGGTCGCCAGCTGCTTGCGAGGAGCCTTGCCTCCGGTGGACTTGCGAGCTGTCTGCTTCGTACGCGCCATCTTGTCTTCAACTGTCAATTCAATAACGTCTGTCAATTACGTGAGCGATGTAACGAGTAGCGACGCGAGCGAGTGAAGCGTTGTCTTTTATAGTTTTGCACGTGAAGATGTGTGTAGAGTGGGGTCTCTCGGTAAATTGAAGATTTTGCGGGTAGTTTTAGATTGTTTTCAGTGTGAGTTAGTATGTGTAGATGGTAAGATGTAGGAATATTCCACTGGTGTAAGTACAAGTATGTACCGATATTGTTTCTGCGATTAAGTATGGCAACTTATGGCAAAACACTTATGTATATGGAGGGAGGCCTTTGGTTGGCCAGCAGTGGACATCTTTTGGCTGATGGTTATGATGGTAACAACCATCATATAGGTTATAATCTACATAGGATTAGTTATGCTTAATGACCAATTAAAATCTAAGTTAATTAAAGGAAGAAAAAGCGAAGACTTTAATTGAATAAGCGAAGAAAAAGAAGTAGATAATTTAAATGTGTCAGAATCAAACTCAAACTCAAGCATTTCTTGCAATTTTTTTTTATTGATATAAACTAGTGCTTGATTGCGATCCCACCTGATGGTAAGCAGTGATGCAATCGTTGATGCGCACTAGTTTAAAGTTAACGTTTGATGATATGTCGAACCTCGTTTGGCCACATCATTGATGTAGGATTTCTATGATAATAAAAGGTCTAAAGAAAGTAGGCCTAACGACGATTGACATATCATCAAAGTTTAACGTTTAAAACGATCTGGCCAGTTTAACTTGGCCATATCATGAAGTGATCAATTTCTATGATCTGGGCTACGACATATACATGAGTTTCCTGCCAGCAAACAGCTTTAACATAATAAAATATTCTTCATTTTTAATAAATAAAATATAAAAGACAGGAGCGCCGGCTTTTAGAAAACCTCATGGGTGCTCATGCTCATTTGACGGAATCGAAAAAAGTGGCAAAGTGTGAGAAAAGAAATGCATACTGATCGACCAACAAATAAATAAATGTCCTACTAACGTACTGCGTACTTAATTAATAATTATGTTTGATAAAAATATAAAATGAAACCAATAGATAAAAATGAAACTAGTTTTTATTATCAAGAAATATTTTAATGTATACGTAAAAGGCGATTACTGATCTGTTTCTTGATGTCTATTCTCAGGGGTGCTCGGCACCCACGGAGTCGGCGCCCTTGATAAAAGATGTTTCTACATATGTCCGTTTTATTGACTTTGAAACCATTCACCGATGTGCCTCAAACCGGTTTCATTAGGTAGTTAAGTACCTACAAAGGCAATAATGCGAAGATGATTTTAGACCATCAAAACAATACAATAAAAAAATGCAAATGTCCTTTTTTCCAACAACAAACAAGGAGGTTTTGGCGGGATTTTTCAAGTGAAGTTGCCCCCCTAGCCAAGTTGCAAACGATAAACGTGAACGCTTAGTAATCTCCAATAGATTTTCAACTTTATACCTAAGAACATAAAGTTGAAAATCTATTAAAGACTACTGAGCGTTAGCGACCGGAACGAACGAAAACACTATGTAATCTTCAATAGATTTTCAACTTTATATTCGATTACATAAAGTTGAAAATCTATTAAAGACTACTGAGAGTTTACGTTTATCGTTTGTGACTTGGCTAGGGGGGCAGAGGCTGTTTTAATTATTCGCAAACTGATTCCTAGTGGATATTGTAATGTAAAATTGGTGTAGTTTTGTATCCCAAGCGTCTACGCTACAGCTTTAGCTGCACGATGTTTTTTTTTTTTCAAAATTGCAGTGTTGGTACATTTTTTTTTATACTAAAAACCACAACATTTACTGACTTATATTATGGCTAGTGAGTTCGGATAAATTAAATTACAAATAGGTTAGGTAGGTACCTAGTAAGTGAACTTGTAAGTTTTACATTTTAAAGATATTATAAATAAATAAGTAGGTAAGTAGGTATGACTAAACTAATTAATTCAGTTGCAAAAAATGCTTATTTATTTCACATGTGGAATCATTGAAACAGGCGCGATTTCGGTAAAATGGAGCTGAGTAATATTGTAGTAGGTATTCCGTATTGACTATATGGTAGTCAATAATTCTCAGCTTATCGAAGCTAATCGAGAAGGCTGACTCGATACATTTGGCGCCAAATACTTCAAAAGCATTTGTTAAATCCGCGTTCTAATAGAACTCGCTAAACTTGGCTTCGCACGGTTTGTGCATGTAGCCAGCATGCACAAACCGTGCGAAGCCGAAAAAAAAGAAACAACAAACAAAATGTATTTCTTTTTAGGGTTCCGTTCCTCAAAAGGAAAAAACGGTAGATACCCTTATAAGATCACTTTGTTATCCATCCGTCTGTCTGTCTGTCTGTCAAGATCCTTTATCTCGGGAACGTGTGGAGGTATCGAATTGAAATTAAAACCATATATTCAGGTCTGCGATCCCTTGAAGCTATGCAAAAATCAAGATTCTAAGTTAACGAAAAAAAAGATACGGCCGTTTATATCACAAAAAACGTATATTTCGACACTCACAAGGGAATCAAAATTCATAGGGTAGGTACTTCCCGTTGACCTAGAATCCTGAATAAATCTGAAAACAGTAAATTTGTTGTTGCATCACAGAAAAAAAATTGCAATTCGGTAAAATCTTCGAGACTCCATTCGGGAATTGAACTATTTAAGTACTTAAGTAAGTTTGTACGGAACCCTCAATGCACGAGTCCGACTCGCACTTGCCCAGTTTTTTAACGTGGCAACACACACCATGTACCTACCTATTCGCTAGTAATACACGACCATTACAACCTCCTTATTCGTAGGTAACAAAAAGCACAACTTTTTACGACTTGCAATAAAAAGTATCGCGCAGTACCAACCTTCCACACAACCTAACGCCCTACAGGAAGTTACCACCGGCCAACAGGTGGTCGTGGTTGGCTAATTAGCCTTGAGTACTACCTATTAACTATAATTAGTCATTATACGCCACCTAGGTAGTAGTTAGGGGCACGCGATCTGTCGCTTTGCGTGCGGTTAGCCGTGGTAGGTGCCTAGAATTAGCGGTGGATGGAAATTCTGTTATAAACTTATAAAACAAAGTGAACCCACCGAGTTTCTCTGTTTGTATGTTTGCGATAAACTCAAAAACTAGTGAACGGATTTTCATACGGCCCCGTAACATCGATTTTATTTTTATTAAAAAAAAAAACACATACAAGTTATTAACTATTTAAGATTTTTGTTTTTGCCAGACACTTCTAAAAACAAAGCTTTATTATTTTATAATGTAACTTTCAAATATTTCCGTGACGTAATCTCGTAGATATATACGTTTGAAATCGTAAGTTAGGGTCAGATTCTTGATTTTTTTTATCGCGCTAAAAAAGCTGCTGGTCATCATCATCATCATCTTCCTGCCCTTGTCCCGTGTTATTTGGGATCGGCGCAACACGTTTTTTTCTTCCATTCTGCCCTGTCACTTGTCATGCTATCACTAACTTCCTTTTCTTTCATATCACTCTTCACACAATCCATCCATCTTTTCTTTGGTCTCCCTCTCCCTCTCCATCCATCCACACGTAAACTTAACTCTTTTAGTAACATGCGTTCCATCCCTCCTCTTCACATGACCATACCAAGACAAACAATTCCCTTTCAACTTTTCAGTCACTGGCGCCACTTTCAAATAAGCTGCTGGTCATATGGTCAATTATAATAAAATAATTTGTCATAGTGTTCTCTTTTACATTTGTGAAACACAGACTCCGGCAGGGAATTCCACTCCTTAGCTGTACCTACTTATAGAAAATGTGTTTCCAAAACGTTTTATACGTAACTTGCCAAAGTTCGGCGAGCAATAGGTAGCTCGCCGTCCGACCGTCCGTTAACCGTCCGGACCGAGCCCAAGTCGTCGATGGCGCGTACTGTACCACGCGCGCCTCAAGGAGATGCCAGCAAACCGTAGGGGTCCAGTAGGGTCGAAGCCTACTGGGGCCAAGGGTCTGCTTCTGGAAGGAAGACTCGGCCCTGGTAAGAAAGGCAACGAAGGAACAGAAGAGGGTTTGCCTCGCGCTCCGCCCAAGAACGGGGGAAGTCATTGGATGATTTTTCCACAGAAAAAGAATTTAAAAAAACTTGCCAAAGTTGATTATTATGCACCTTTCTGACAGTGTTCGTTTAAAATGGTGTGATTTAACAATACCTACCTCTACACCAGGGTTCTGTCCTTTCATTTGGTGTTATTCAAGTACTATAATTGGCTGTTTCAAATTCTGTCTACCTATGCTTACAGTAGGTTTCATTCATTCATTCATTCATTTCAGCCGATAGACGTCCACTGTTGGACATAGGGCTCCCCAAGTGTCGCCACAATGACTGGTCCTGTGCGTCTCGCATCCATCGGAATCACGCGACCCTCACCAGGTTATCACTCGTGGGAGGCCTTCCAACGCTGCGTCTTCCGGTACGTTGTCGCCATTCCAGAACAGTAGGTTTACGTATTTTAACAATTTCAAGATCTTAGCAAGTTTTAGAGTTTTTTAGCAGCTGGCGAGATGACATGGTTGTCTGTACAACCGTATCACCAAAACAAACGTGATTAAGTAATAACTACTCAGCTGATCGTTATTTTTGACCAATAGATTACCTGGGATCTGAAGGACATATTGCAGCCTTAGGGACCTTGCAAACTGCAGACTATGGTTGATTGTTTAATCAGTATGAAGCTATATGGAAGTGCGCACACAAAACGATTCAGAATCGGCCGACAAAAAAGATTAGCATCATACTGATTAAAAAGCAAGTAACAAAACTATCGGCCGATTGAAAGTCTGCAGTTTACGGGGTCTCTTAAAATAAACATGGCCTTATACCAAAAAGGTTCACTCGTTAAGAAGTTGCGAATCAATTACTGAGGAATCAACAAACAATGAGATCACAAATGGGTTGAATTGGCTAGATTAAAAAGTTAGGCAAACTTTTAGTTTGCCTAAAAGCTGCAATTTAAAAACAGTTCCAGTGGCACTTTTGTTTCAAGTTTGCGATGTCATAATCATATTGATCACCATAATTCAGCTTGCATTTCAAGCTAAATTTAAAAAGATGCACATTTACTGTTTACTACGATCTTATTTATCAAGATTTTCATAAAGAACTTGCTTTAGATGTAGAATCATAATATTATCTCCACTGACAACTAACCATCAACTCATAAAGCAGCTAAAAGCCAACTAAACAAATATCAAACCAGCACCGCTTTTATATTATGATCTAATCTCAACAAACATTTTCAATCTACCCACATTTGTTCTAACATTTCCTCCAATTCCTCGCTAAGGTAAAGTTTTCGACGACTTAACTGCACCAAAAATTAACGGAATTGTTTCTTTAATTGTATATTTTTGTGAATACCCACAATGGCTTCAGAAGGATCAGATTCCGATGGCTCAGACATCAACATACAGTCGGCGTTACCAAAATTAGTGAACAAGAAAACACCCAAGAGTCCTACCAATGACATACTTGAAAAAAAAATGGATAACAAAAAGCTATCGACAAAGATAATGATCATTCAAGCACTAGTGGATTTGAAAAGTCGAAAAGGCGTGTCTATGTATGCCATAAAGAAGTACATTGCAGAGAGATACAACGTCGATACAGAGAAGATGAATTATTACATCAAGAAATCCATAAAATCAGCCGTTGAAGAAGGAACGATTATTCAAACGAAAGGAATAGGAGCCACAGGATCCTTCAGACTGGCCCCCGTCAAAGAGAAGAAGCCAAAAACCAAGAAACCGAAAAAAGAAAAGACTGAGAAGACAAAAGATCAAGAGAAAACGAAGAAATTGAAAGAAAAAACGAAGAAAACTGAAGAGAAAAGTTTGAAAGTAAAAGAAAAATCGAAGAAACCGGAAGGGAAAGGCTTGAAAGCGAAAGTAGCAAAGGAAAGCAAGGATGATAAGCCAGTTAAACCTACTAAAGCTAAGAAGAAAAAGATGGACACTGAAAAGAAACCGAAAGAAAAAAAAGATGGCGCCTCAAAGGCTAAGAAAGTCAAGATTACTGCGGACAAGAAGACTCCTACCAAAAAGAAAGGACCTATGTCGAGAAGAAAAAGTATAGGTTCGATCATAAAGCCACCGAAAATGAAGCCTAGACCGAAAGCATAAAGACAAACAGACATTTATTTAATCATTAATGTTTTGTTGATATTCTTATTATATTTAAGGCAATAATAATGTTGATTTTTTAACTAATTATAACTGATTTAAATTTTAATAATTGTTTTCTTTTACTACTCCTTTAGTGAAAACGCTGAGTTGTAACTCCGTCCGCCATGCCGCGACTTGCGGCAGCGGAGTTTCGCCCCGACGTTGCGTCTCCACGCGCAAATCGTGAATGCGTGCAAGGACTGTTGCCTCCAGATCCCATGGTGGCGTGGCAGGCGGTCGCCTCCTTCTGCGAAGCAGTCATGTTAGCAAAGGAGGAGGCCGCGCGTGCACGCGCGAGGGAGCGACCCTCACGCCCCAGCCGCCGGGATCCCGATCCTGATTTCCGGCCACCGGTAGGCGTGGGCTTGCAGACGGCGAGCAAAGGGTAGCTCGCCGTCCGATCGTCCGGTAACCGTCCGGACCGAGCCCAAGTCGTCGACGCGACGGCGCGTACTGTTCCACGCGCGCCTCAAGGAGATGTCAGCAAACCGTAGGGGCCCAGCAGGGTCGAAGCCTACTATGGCCAAAGGTCTGCTTCTGAAAGGAAGACTCGGCCCTGGTATGAAAGGCAACGAAGGAACAGTGCGGGGGATGTTATTGGATGATTTACCCACAGAAGAAAAAAAATGATCTCATGGTGGCAAAGTTTCGATAGTAGAAATTTAATCACTTAGTTTCCCATATTTTATCTTTGAAAGATAATAAGTGGATAACATACCTAATTTTACCTTTATAAGATATAGGAATAAACGTTTAAAATTCGACCTTTATCTTTCCTTTTGGTTTCGCACGGTTTGTGCATTTAGCCAGTGTCAGAAAGTACTTAATATTTCGTTTTTGATACGGAATACAGACCTTTTCCATCAGAATGCGGGTGTAACACATTCTATGCAGTATTTGGCAGCAAATCTATCGAGTCTTCTTGGCAAGCTTCGCTGAGGTAGACAAAACTAAGTACAATCAGTTCCATTCTGTCTCAGTTCCATTCGGTCTCAGTTCCATTCGGTCTCAGTTCCATTCGTTCTCAGTTCCATTCGGTCTCAGTTCCATTCGGTCTCAGTTCCATTCGGTCTCAGTTCCATTCGGTCTCAGTTCAATTTTATGGAGATCGCACCTGTTTCGACGTCTGTTATGCATCTGTAGACGAAACTAGACCAATAATTTTGCTGCATAATATCCACGAGGAATCAATTTGCAACTTAAATCGAAAAAATCCAGCATACAAACTTAAACATGGCTGTTATTACGGCCTATTTATCACATTATATTTCACCGGTTGAAGTGGAAAATTTTATTTTATTCCATTATGTTATAAACCATGGCCTGCAATATAATGTTAACAAGAGTGAGTATCTGATCTTTGAGGCTCCCGGTA
Source organism: Mythimna impura (assembly GCA_905147345.3). Classification (NCBI taxonomy): domain Eukaryota; kingdom Metazoa; phylum Arthropoda; class Insecta; order Lepidoptera; family Noctuidae; genus Mythimna; species Mythimna impura. The sequence goes on along the minus strand of LR990369.1, from coordinate 5,722,181 downwards.
GATATACAGTACATTATTAGCATGTCATTTTTCTCAATGGGAGGCCACATAATATGATGATTAAGTTTAAGTAGTTACTTAGGCCATTATCTCACCGGGGACCTCAGGGATCAGGTTGATATTGAACGGGAACGCAGGGCGCTAGCAGTAAGATGCAATATGTTGGCTCACAGGTTTGCTTGTCGTCAAAATTATTTTATTTAAAACTTTTTGCCAATCATTCAAACACACGGGCGGTCTGTGGGTTGACTATAAGCGGAAGGCTCTAGATGTCCTACGGATCCAATATAATAATGGTTTCAGGTGCTGTTGGGGCTGCCTAGATACTGCAGTGCATCGGGCATGTTCGATTTAGCGCGTGTGGATGATTTCCACGCTATAGTGAGAAAGAAGGCTGCCTCGTTGCTAAGCAGATCTAGGACCAGCTCCAATGGCATTCTTCGAACCTTAGTCGATAAGCATGATGCGCCAGTGATCAAGCACTGGTTGCAATTGTTAGTGCGGCAATAGGTTAAGTTTTTTACTGACCCTTTAGTTGTTAAGTTTTTTACTAACCATTGGACCCATGTAGTCTTAAAAATAAAATTATTATTATATTATTTAAGTACGCATCACCGTTATATAGGGTGACTGGCAATTAGTGTACGATACTTTTATTTAAACACGTGATTGTGCTCATGATAACAAACAATTTTTATTATGGGAGCAAAGCCGAAATCGCGAAAAAAATATCAGCTGTTCAGTAGGTACATTAGGCAAACATAAATGTACTGAACAGCTGATTTTTTTTCGCGATTTCAGGTTTGTTCCCATAGTAAAAGTTGTTGGTTATCATGAGCACAATCACGTGTTTAAGTATCGTACACTAATTACCAGTCACCCTATATATTGCACTACAAAACTGTTTTACGTCTGTTGCGTGATTGCATCACAACCGTTCAGTTACTTATCCTAAACTGAAACTATCTTGGCACAGTTGTGAGGCGCACTATTATTTTTATTTTTGTTTCGCTTATATCTAGCTAAGGTCTTTTTTACATAGCATGACTAGGATGGCAGCAGGACGAAAATATGCTTCTATAAGATAAAAGAAAGCATAAGTAGCTTCATTGTATAAATCCGACAGCTGTCACCAGGGCCTCAAGTCTGCTATTACAATAGTGTCAGAATGGTCTATCATTGATTTCATAATTGTTGATTTTGACAAGTTTGGTAATATGCTATGTAATGGCGTCATTGACTTTCCAATGGTCAAGCACTGACATTCCATTGAAAGAAGTGGCATAGAATCATGTAAATATTGACAAATGAATGTCTGACGTATGCGGTAATCTGCTAAAATTTTTACAGTTCCTTTGATCAGTGACCTACCATTAGAACGTAATTGTACAGTCATTGCTTCTAATAAGCTCGATATTGTCATTCTACCACAACTCTATTACGAGACCATTGACCGATCAATGATCAGCCATTATGAATTAGCTTATTACGAACTTTTAGCAAAATGACAATGGGATCGTGTTGAAATGACGAATTTATAAAAATAGCAGACTTGGGCCCCTAAGTAGAAAATAATACGCTGATTAACATTATGGACAACGAATGAAAACGTGAAGTTTGTCAAACATTGTCAAATAAATTTGATCGTCTCGAGGGCGTTTAAGTCAGTAAAATCTGCCACTCCCTCTCGCTTCACCCAGAGCATGAGAAGTTCAGTTGAAAACCAGCGTCAGGCACATAAGTACTTGTTTCTTCATTGTGTTTGTCTGTGTGGTAAATAAACAGGATTTCTTTCTTTCTTTAAGTAAATTAATGATTTTTTACCTCAAAAAAGGGTGATATCTGCAAAATTATATGTAGAATCGAAATAATTTCAACTGACATCGCACCGTCCGGTCCGTCCCCCCGTGACGTCATGCAAACGATTTCTAGGTCATTAGTAAGTACTGCCTAATAATCGATTTATTATAGACTATGTTAGGGAGGGTGATGAACTATAGGTACTAACTTACCAGTATGTTTGCTTTGTTTTCGTTCAGTCGAAATTGTTTATGGACGTGGGTCGAGCATATCCTTGATTTATTTAAGACAAGCCGACAGCATTTACCATTAGGTATCTAAAATGACGTATTTTTTTAGGACTCCGTACCTCAAAAGGAAAAAACATAACCCTTATAGGATCACTTTGTTGTTCGTCTGTCTGTCTGTCAAGATCCTTTATCTCGGGAACACGTGGAGGTATCGAGTTGAAATTAAAACTATAAACTCGGGTCTGCAGTTCCTTGAAGCTGTGAAAAAATCAAACTTCTAAGTCAACGAAAAAAAAAGATACGACCGTTTATGTCGCAAAAAACGTATATTGCGACAATCTTAAGGGAATCAAAATTCTTAAATAAGGGTCTTAAGTCTTAAATAACTTCCCGTTGACCTAGAATCCTGAAATTTTACATGAAGCAAGGTCTCATAGCACAAGTACAGGGAAAAATCTGAAAACTGTAAATTTGTAATTACCTCACAAAAAAAAAACTTTTTTTGCGTTTCGGTAATTGCACTGTTTTCATAGATAAGTTTGTACGGAACCCACACTACACGAATCCAACTCGCACTTGCCCTGTTTTTTTTTTATCATTATGTATAGGCTCGCATTTGACCACTATCTCACCTGATTGAAAGGGAAGATGTGGCCGACGATGCCACGCTTGCCTAAAAGTAACCTAACTATATTACTCTAGCTTTAAATACCGCTAGGTTGTAGCTATCAGGAAACACAGACTCCTACAGGGACACCCACTCCTTAGCTGTACGCACAATGAATATATTCCCAAAACGCTTTGTAACTATGTATGGGACTGGGATGTCTACAATGTACGTACCGATGGCGCAACGCCGTACGTCTAGTGGTTCGATGATGGACCGGACTTGGCGGAATTAAACTGTGCAATTCCGATGCACACTCCCCGAAATGTCAAACGATAGAAAACCGACAGGCTAGCAATTCGGCGCCGATGCTCAAGACTGAAGGCTCGATTCGAGCAGAGCTTGATCTTGCCGAAGATCTTCTTGGCACATTTCTCAATCGACTTTCGTGCATCAAGCTGGTATTTAGCAGTTCCACCTCAAAGATGAGAGCAGTACAACGAGTTCTCAACCTACCCTGACTGCGGTCCGTAGCTCCTTGCCAAAAAAACGGGCCAAGTTGATGAAGAGGGTTTCACTCGAGTGGAAAAGAAGAAGAAGCCCTGTTCCCGTAACCTGTGCGGTACCACACCGAGTGGACCAAATATGCTGCTGCGTCCTGCAGTGCCTACGACGCAGCTGTATATTTTGCGTCTGCATTGCTCTACGAAGGTTGAGGAAGTCGTGGAGTATATGAAGATAAAAAGCAACTGGACTCTGAAGGTCGAAAGGCTGGATCCGTGCCATGACACCAACTTCAAGTCGTTCGTGATACGAGTTCCAACCCACCATCTACTCACACATACACTCATCTTTTGAGAGAGGACTTTTGGCCGAAAGGTGTCGTGTATCAACGTTTCCGAGGACGGCTACGCGACACCACGCAGCGGATTACGACGCCGATTTTACTTGTATAATTATAGTTTATTGTTTACATTGTGATATTTTTAATATTTATTAGTTTATTATGTTTGTAATATAATGTATTTTATCGGGCCTTAGTTGCCTGACAATAAAGAAATAATAATTTTAATAGTACTCCATAATCTAATTTGTAAGTTAGTCTGCTCTTCTTCGACACGAACCACTTACTACACGATCACCTACAGGTTAGGCGTAATGAATGTTTAAATAATATTAGGCGGTCGTTGGAAATAAAATTACTGTAATATAAAAAAAAATAACATTCAACTCATACATTCATTGAAAAACAATGCACTGGCTGAAAATTTAATGCTTAGATAATTCAACACCCGCATTAAACAAGGCAGTATCTCGAATTACAGTCCAAACAAAATTCAAACATGGCTCTATCACTTTTAGGTTCATTTTGAAAAATTACTGAATTAATGTTACAACCTTGTTCGTTGCGTTGTATCTTCCAGCATACAATTTTTCAAAAGATAGAAAGGATTGTTAGAAATTCGTCTGCTAAAGGGGTTTAATAGGGGGATGAAAGTTTTCACCAGTTTTTCCGAAAGAAAAATTTCGTCGAGAAAGTGGCTTGCGTTGCAAAACCTAATTTAACTGTTGTGCTATCAGACATTTCACTTTAAAAGCCATTGCTGCAGGGTATTCACAAAAATAGTTGGTGTCGTGGTAAGTGGGTAGGCCCCTGGTGTAAAACGCAACCTGTGTCGACACCTTTGCGCCATTCCATATTTCTAGTTCGGCAGGCTGTGCCGGCGCTGCCGCTGCGGCTGCTGAGACCCTAAAACGGCGCAAATACCTGTAACCTTTTTGGTAATTGCAGTTTTGATCCGTTTGGGATCGAAACGTTTGGGTAGATCATGACGTCCGAGTGCGCGTCTCCTTTTCAAAGCTTTTTCTTTGGCTTTTTCACACCGACTGGTCGACACTTTGTGTGACCAGAGGGCTGGCTCGTTCGTTGCCCAAAGAATTAGCATTGCCATTCAACGTGGCAATACTGCCATGCCAGTCTTCCGGTTACATTTCCGGATGACAGCTACGTGGAGGAGTAATTCGACGCCTGAGTGTATTTTTCGTTTTTGAATAAGTACAAAACATGAACATAGTTAGGTTTACTCTAAATTAATACTTAGTTAATACATATTTAAGTTTCTTAAAAATAGTTGAATTTAAGTAGTATTTCTGTAACCACAACATCAAAACAAACAAGTTCACGTTCATCTATTTAGAAGTTGGCTTATTGCGATTTTCGGAAGAATGAAAATGGTGACAAGCATTGCCTCATGGTCTGAACAAGGTTTATAAGTCAGGATTTTTATTATGATATTTTAGTTGTAATTTCTGTCAGTTATTTCGGTAAATAATAATTAAACTGTAGGTACTAGGTATAATTTTAATTTATTGACCATTTTAATTTATTTTATTGTTCTGATTTAAGCATTTTAAATTTCACTGACATTGTAATTTTGACATTTTAATTTATTGAATATTTTATTAGTCTATTTTATTTTATTGTTTTCGTATATTATTATTTATATTTGATGAAGAACTGAAGTACTAACGTAGATTAGAATTACTAACAGATATTGTGGACCAAATGTTGTCTTATTAATAAATAAATAAATAAATAATAATAGGAACACGCATTACAAAAAAAATCTGCAGTTTGTGAAGTTACAGAATCAAAATCTGATCAATTAGATCAGACTAAGTTACTTTGTTTGTTTACTGGTTAATTATGTGATTGTAGTTTTTCCTTGTTTTAATTGACATATATTCATAGTGGCTATTGTCGCAAATGTCCACGCAACTGGACAATGTGGAATCATAGAAACATGCACGAACTCAAAAAATTGTAGCTGTTAATTTTATTGAAAGTTTGCCATAAAAGCTGGCTCGATTACATTCGACAATTGTTGAATCCGCAATCTTAAGCAAAACATTTTTTTCGTAACTCTACCTAGCTATCAAAATACTAAAGACTTGACCTAAAGGCCTCAGTAGCCAGGTCTTAAAATCCCAAATAAAAATTAAATGAAAAATGTTTATGTTTTGGATTTTCGGCGGGATTTTTGAGTGAAGTTCTGTGGTTGTTTTTTAATTATTCGCAAATTGATTCCTAGTGGTTAAAGTGATGGAAAATTGGTGTAGTTTTGTATCTCGAGTGTACAATATGCACAACTGGACAATAATATGCGAAATCATTGAAACAGGCGCGACCTCGGTAAAAAATAGAGCTGTTTTTTTTTTGTTATGATTTTAACCAAGTACCTCAAGGGCCTATTACACTACGCGATATTCAGCACACGATATTCAGACAGTCTAATTTTTTGTTCCGAGTACTTAATACCGGTCTAACCCTTATTACACTACGCGACATCGACTAACACTGTCTGAATATCGAGCCCTTCAGCGAGGATTGCGCTAGATTACTGTTTCGCAGAAGGAGCCGTCCGCGTAATTTTGTCAGTAAAAATCTGACACGCCCTCTCGCTCTGTCCTAGGGTGAGAAAAGTCGTTAGATGACTGAACCTATAATCATATTAGGTATATTTGTATGTAGTGTGTTTTTGTAATATCGCGCGATCTTAAGATTGACGGCGAATTTTCTGTAGATAAAAAAGGTCTGTAGTTAAAAGAGTTATAGGCTTATCGTCGTGTTGGTTAAACATTTGGTAGCTGAAAAGGCTTGTCGTCGTAAGTGTCACAGATGAAAGTTCCTGTCGGCGAAATGTCCATAGGTGAATGATTCTGTTGGGGAAACAGGAATAAATGAATCGTCCTGTCGACGAACAGTCCAATGACGAATCGGTCTTAGGAGAACTATTGCTGAATCGGTAAACAAAGTACCTAACCGTATTCGACGTAGGATTAACTAGGCAGTATGATCGAAAGACCGGCTTCCCGTAGCAGTAAGAAAAATATGTTTATCAAGACGGTAACGCTGATTTTAAAATAAAAAAAGATCTTCATAAAAAAAATACAAAATTTTAAAAAATACTTTCCATTGATAAAATACCGTCTTATTGCCAAAAGATGCGGTGTTGATGGCTTCATGAAATAACAATCTACCTAACAATATTTGTCGTAAAATATTAAAATCTATAAATTTACTTTTTTTTTACCTTCATAAAATCATCAAAATTACACTAGGCAATAATAAAATATTTTGTAAGCTTGTGACACCAATTCTGAACTCCAATAGTTATGTTTCATAAGTTTGAAAAATACGCCTGTTCGACAACGAAAATAACGCAATGAATTTTATTGAATTGCCAAAATAAAAAGCCATTGATTGTGTTATTTCTAAACTTACGTATTTTCAGCACGAGATTTTTATTATTATTTTTTTTTTCTTTATTATTGCCTAATTGTTTTACTGTGTAGATATTAACACAAAACAGTTATTCTATTTGAAAGCAATGAAAGTTGAATTGTCAAAATAAACGTTTTATAAACTTTTTACAAGCTTTCGTATTTTACCGCGAAAACGCGAGATCGTTTTTTTTTCCTACCATCTTAAGTAGATGGTAGGAAAAAAAAACGATCTCGCTATATTTTTTTTTATTCGTAGTTTTTTTCTTTATTTACGATGTAGGAACGCAACTATTTACAAGAAATAGTATTTATTTAACCCCTCCGTTGTCAATGGGCGTTCATTCACAATACGTAAGCAGATAAAGGTCACTACATTATTTAAAAGGGGAGATAGGGGAAAAAATTACAACTTTTGTGTTTAATATAACAATAGTACATCATTAATTTTTTTATTATCTATTCAAATATAAAAACATATTTCATTTTTTTTCATCTTCTATGTTTAGTATTTATACACACTTTTTCTTTAAACCTTAACCCTAGGTAGCTATAATCATTTTAAAAAATTATTGCGACAAATATTCACCCTTCTATGTAGGTATATTGTATTGTCTCTGGTCTAGTACGTAAAACTGTAACACATTTACTTAGGTAATTTTGTTTTGAAATATTACCTTGCGAGTAATATTTTACTAGATATCAATAAACCTGGGGTGATTATTTCATAAATTGACTGAAAAACCGAAATTCAGGTAAGAAAACAACTTATTATCTAAGAATGCAGGAGTTTTTTTTTTGTCGTAAACGATCTTATGGCGAGATGCTGGAGATTGTTTAGATGGGAGGAAAATGGAATCAATATGGCTCCAGTTTTGAACAAATCTAGGATCATCTTAATCCATTTTATTAAATAAATTATAAATAAGAATTAGCTCTAAAAATCTATATTTCTGTAAAAATCTCCAGCATAACTTTCCGACGGGAAACTTCAGGTGATTAACTCTAAGTAGCTAATGAAATCCTAAAAATTTGACAAAAAATAAAGACATATTTTCCATAATCGAATATATATTTAAAGGAAATATCTCTGACGGATTATAAATAATACTTTGATAATATTACATGAACCATAAACCCAGCAAATAGGCCCAAATCGTGTGAATAATTCATTATATCGGCCATTCTACTTGAATGACATCACTACGTAGAGACCACCAACTTCTTATATGATAATCAACCTTATTCACTTTTAATAAAGCTGATTATAAATCGATTAATGGTCAAAAGTAATTTCTTAAGTCACCTTTCCGTTTAAATCTGAAAAAAATGCTTTTGTTATCTCACTCCAACTCGTGCCTAATCCCCATAAGTCAGACAGAGACACACATATAGTTGTTGAGCTTACCCGTCTCGTAGAGAGGATATTGGGGTCATGGAACGTGTTTGAATTTCGAAACACGTTCCGTCCAATACCGTGCGTTGTTATTCACTGTTTTATCATTGGTTAGCCGCCCTCCGTACCACAATGTTCAGCCTTTAGTAAAATCGATACGGATTCGTATGGGAGTATCGCTTCTCTGTCGTTTAAAGGTGTCGCTTCGTGTTTTGTGGTAGTCAAGCTATACACTGTGACCGTATCTTTTATGTTATTCGTGCAGCCATTTCGTTTCGAAAGATGTCCGGAGTGACTTTAATCGTGACGTTTTGATACGTTTTCTATAGTTTTTTGACGTTTAAGAAGACACCATTGCTGTGGATCTGTGACGGTAAGTGGTTTGCACCTTATTTCATAAAGATATTTGTATAAAATTGTGTTTCGGCTGAGATTTCGGAGGGAAAACGTCAAAAATTCCTATTTTAGTACCAGAACTGTGTTGTAACACTGAAATAACTTCGAAATTCGTGCGTGACGTCACGGCCATTTGAAATTTGTATTCAATTACTAATTCCGTTAGTGTTTTAATCGATTTGCTTGTAGAAAATCGTGTTATTTTTTTAGATAACTAGTTTTTTTATTTTGTTTTGATAAAAAATCGATTTTTGACGTCTTAGTTTTGTTTGTTTACATATATTTTAGTGCAGATCTAGTGACTAACGTATAATTTTAGTATGTAAGATGGCTTCAAATGACAATTTGTGCTAAGATATCAATAACATGGTTTCTTATTACTTCACAGTAAAGACTAAAATGCTTTTACTGCATATTTTGATTGGATATTATGTGCTATCTCTTTCTCGCAGTGTTTATTGTTGTGTTTGCGTCTCTGTCTAGCTCATGCCTTGCGACTTATTTATAGAGACTGTGGTGTGTATGCCGTTCCCCTGTGTCGCCCTACATTTACGATAGTGTTGTAACTTTGACGTGTCGTTTAATCGACATAACTTACTGATATCGATAACTTTATTTGGTTTTAGTATGGATCGTGTAATACGTTGTTGTTATTTATTTTTGTTTTGTTTCTTCTCACGTTTAATAAGACTCTTTGTCTAATATGGTGGTGTTACATAAAGTTATATTTACGTTCCATATACGTTTTCTTCGTAAATATTTTACTCTGTGCTAGTGAACTGTAGGTAACAATCAAGTCATTATGTTTTTTTAGGAGAAACTTTTATGTCAGAAAACCCAGTTATTTCGAAGCTACCTGAGTCTTTGACTTAAATATTAAGGCATTTGTTACGCCTCATTTCAGATTTTACAGTTTAAAGTATTGAAATATTTTGATAGTAACATGCCATTTCGCTTTTACTTAACAGGTGCAAGCTTCTTCCTAACCAAGGTTATTATATAAAAATTGCTCTGACTGACCATTTTCAAGTTGACTATTATTGATTTGCGATTTGAACTTTTTCTCGCTAGTTTTTGTATAGGAAACTCACCGTACTTGTAGCATCGTGACTCAAATTTCATGTTGTTATCTATATTTGCCAGTTTGATATTTTTTAAACATTCATCGGTACCATCATTTAAAATCAGAACACATTTTATTCTGCCAAATTAAAAAATAAAAATTTCGATTTAAACATTCTTAAAATGATAAGCAACACAACCTACTCGATGTCTAAAAATAACAATCATAATTTCTATCGACATTCACCGCAACACTGTCCGAGATAAAAAAAAATAAAATGTCTGCCGCCATCCGCTGCGTAGGGATTATTATTACTCCCATCCCTTATATACATAATAAACCTTATTTACTAAGTACTAAAGTCCATATTCTATTGGTGTAGATGAATACGTTTGTCGATGAAGGGATAATGTGATGTCATTGGAATTTCAACTTTGTTTTGTTGTTTTAAGGTTGTAAATGTTGGAAATAGGGTTTGATAATAAAAGCAAATAGTACGATTCTATTGAAATATCTCTGTTGATTTACGAGGGGCTAAAGATGGTGGTCGACAAGAAAGCTTATTTCGAAGTTTTTTCCACGTTGGGATACTGTTCCTGTGTGTCTTTCTTCGAAATAGCAGGACTGATTTCTGTGACGTCGATAAATACTCCATTGTGTGTTTATTACTTTGTCTTAATGTATTTTTATTTTGTGTTCTGAATAATGTTGTTATAGAGAGGTGTCTGTTTTTTTTTGGCTTGTCAGATTTTTTGTGAGCTCCGTTGTCTGATCAGCTTAGTCTATAGGATGACTGCCGTACGTGAGTTCCTAGGTTCGATTCCCAGCCTAAACAAGGAGTACTCACATTTCACAGTATTTTGTCCAAAAAGGTATTCTATTCTGGATTCGGTCTACCCTTGATAATGACTTTGGACAATCTAAGATTGTATAACAATATTTTTTTTCTTCTATGTAAGTCGATATCCTTTGTATACACTTATTTATGAACAAGGATACGATAACGCGATGATACTGGTGATAAATCATTATCATAAAACCGATACAACAAACCGCATGCCTGTGGTAACAAAACCAGTATAAGATGGTCTCGCATTCTATTGATATTTCGTACTACGCTAGGCCAGAATAAATTTCACCACAGACGTATGGATGGTCGACTGCATTGTCGTTAAAAATATACCTACGACATGATTCGAAATTATCAATCAACCAATGACTTATTTTCTATTCTATTTTTTTTTCTATTAAACACATTACACTTCAAAATTTAAGTGACCGACTCAAAATTGGAAACGATAGCATACGGTATCATTTATAATATAATAATATAAAAAGTCATTTGTCAAATAGTATATCTACACTAGTTGGTACACGCGACTTTATCCGTCCCAGATTCGTAAAACATACACAATGCCATTTGGTCACAATATCAAGTTTTTTTTTTACGCGTTAAACTAATTCTTTTTCTAAATAAAAGTAGCATAAGTTACTTCTTATACCATCAGCTATCAACCAGTGAAAGTCCCGTCAAAATCGGTGCAGCCATTTCGGAGATTAGACGGAACAAACAACTGACAATTTTTTTTTTAATAATTGCATTTTTGTTATAAGGATCCACATATGCATTCAGTAAAATAATGTTATTTAGATATTACAAACAGCCACTTCAATTTTATTTATAGATATTTTAGAAATTCCAATTAAAAAAAGATTATAATGCCTGTCCAAAAAAGCACCCTAGACCCTACTTAAAATTGCCCTCGGCTATCTCCGTCTCTGTCGGCGGTTCATCGCATTGATCCCGTTTTTTTTTCTGTCTAAAAACGCTCATCCCTTGCCAGTCACCTGTCCTAAACATCACTCTAATATGAATTATAAAGCTGAAAGTTTGTGTGTGTGTTTGGTACTTCTTCACGCTCGAACGGCTGAACGAATTTTGATGAAACTTGGTATATGGGTAGACCATGTCCTGGATATTTTTGATCCCGACAGTAAGTTCCCTTGGGTCTATTTTCTACTTTCACGCGGGCGAAGCCACCGGTAGCAGTTAGTTAAAAATAAAAATAATAAATTCGAGACATTTTATTTGCAATAAGCAGTTGCTAATGCTAAGGGAATTTGATTATTGAGATAAAAAGTATCTTTTGTCCTAATGTCCTAAAGTTGACGGGTAGAAAATATATTTTTAGGGCTTGTCAGCCTATACAGTGTGTTTTACGTCAAAAAAGCAAAAGTGTGCTCCCAGCATCAATGAGCAACTCGATGATAACAACACAAACACGAGAAACAATACTTTTTTAAAAGATTACTAGCTTCTAAGTCTGTCATGTGGTCGTGACCGTGGCGTGATGGACACATTTTGCTTTGTCATGTATATTTGACTGTGGTGGTTAAAAGATTCATAAACAAATAAAGCATCCAAGACGTGGCGTATCCTTGAGCCAAGTTTTGTCCAAATCCGTATGATTTTTAATTAAGAAACATCCAAACATTAAGACTTACAGATTTATAATATTAGCCAGGGATGAAACCCTTAAAGTTTATCAAAAAAACTTGCATCCCTTACCCCTCTATCCGTCATCGTATCTCTAGGGGATAATAATGACCACGTTGGACATATCAAATGTTGCTCGAGAGTCGACATACAAAAACCGACGTTAGTACTACGACATAAAGCCTATTAAACGTCAAATCTTATTCTGAATTTGTTACGAATTGACAGTGACTGTCAGCCGTAACAATAAGGACGATTTTTGTAGTCTAAGTATTACCAGTGATACGCGTTTGAGTATACAATACAATAATAATAATAATATACCGCAACTTTCACACAACGCCCTCTTGTCCCAAACTAAGCAGAGGTTGTCGTATGAGTCAACAGCTGATAAACATACTTATATAATATTTATAATTACATACATTTAATAGATAAATTATACCCAGAACCTGAACAAATGAACGTGCTAATCATACAAAAATTTGTCTTGGGTGGGAACCGAGCCCACGACCTCCGACACAACAGTCAGGGTCAATAACCACTAGACCAACGGTCTCATCCAATTTATGTAGCGAAGTGTTGTCAGTGATACGTGGTTGAGTACACAATACAATGTTGTTACTAATTATTGATAATGCAAGGGTTGTCTTAGTTGTGGTCTATAATAAATTGCCCGGAAGCCATACGCTTGCATTTTGCACGCGAAGTTTTTTTTTTTATTATTGGGAATTATCAATCAATTTTTTTAAGTTGTTTTGTTTTTAAGCGTAGGTAGTGTAAAATAAGTCACGGTAGATATTAATTATAATATGCCTATCCTAAAAAAAGCTTTGTAAAAAAAAAATCTTAAACAGTGTTCCATTTTGTTCCCGATCTCCCCTATCGATTTTTTTTTTCTTTTAATATCTCAGCTACGAAAGGGTTCACCGGAAAAGGGCGGCTTAAAGGGGGTTGATTTATTCGGTTCTCTGACTAGAGCGAGCCCAATAATTGTAATCAAACTTTGTCAAAATATTCTGGATCAAGTTCTTACCAAGTCTCGTCACTATTTTTTGCTTTACAATGGAAGTTTCAACTAGTATACAAGTCTGACCATGTATCATGCCATTAAGTCACTGGGTTCTGGAGACCAGATAATTTAAAGATGTTCCATGCAGTGGCGTAGTTAGTAATAAAAAAATATGGCCCCTTTTTTTACCCGGCTGCGGCAAAAGGGATATTTTTTATCACGAAATTGGCCCAACTAGTACTGAATTGTCACGGCAGACCAATTTGAAAATATTTGAGTTTGTGGACAACGATGCATGATTTTATGCTTCCATAAGGCAGGCCCCTGAAGCCTGGGGGAGTATTAGCTAAGCCCCTAGCTCCGTGTAAATTTCTGGTATTCAGCTGCGTTTGATTGGAACCCTAATGATTGGAGAGTATTTGAGTTTGTGGAGACTGTTTCACGATTTTATGCTTCCATAAGTCGGGGCCCCTGAAACCTAGGGGCCCCCTAACATGATGCGGCAGTAGCTATGTCCCTGGCTCCAATTCTTATATTCAGCTGGCTCTCCAACGTTTAGAACACTCTAGACAAATTTATTGATCGCCATGTTTTGCTGTGTAAAAATAAACACGAAAATAATTCGCAGAAATTTTGTTAACGAATGTTTTTTTTCCTTATAATCTCCCTTTTGTTATGTAGCACAAAAACATACCCAACCTTTTCAATTCACTGTGCCGCCTACGTAGGCTTCATTTCACTTTGACGAGCTTTATCGATATTTTTAGAATGCGTCGTTTCTTCCATTTACGTAAACAAGAGATTCTTGAAATCTCTGCTTATTAAAAGGTAGTAGAAATGATAATTGATAAAGAATCGCCAAACTTAAGTGGCAGGGCACATTACTCGCAGAATAGATGGTCCCTGGGGCCGACAGGTACTGGAGTGAAGGACGCAGCGTTGGAAGGCCTCCCACGAGGTGGACCAATGACCTGTTGAGGGTCGTGGGAATCCGATGGTTGTGAGACGCATAACACCGGTTGTTATAGTGACACTTGGGGGAAGCCCATTGGACGTCCTTCGGCTGAAATGATGATGACAATGATATTTGATTTTAATAGTAACTAGCTTTTGCCCGCGGCTGCGCTCCCGTCAACTGACTACTATATTCTACTCCACCCAACTCTACCCTACCCTACTCTATCCTACTCTACCCTACTTTATCCTACTCTACCCTACTCTATCCTACTCTACCCTACTCTACCCTACTCTACCCTACTGTACCCTACTGTATCCCACTGTACCCTACTCTACCCTGCTCTACCCTACCTCTACTGTACCCTACTGTACCCTACTCTACCCTACTCCACCCTACTCCACCCTACTCCACCCTACTCCACCCTACTCCACCCTACTCCACCCTACTCCACCCTACTCCACCCTACTCTACCCTACTCTACCCTACTCTACCCTACTCTACCCTACTCTACCCTACTCTACCCTACTCTACCCTACTTTACCCTACTCTACCCTTTTCTACCCTACGCAATAAAATATCGTATGTCTGTCTCCTGGTTCTTAGCTCCCCATCAATTTTCAGCCAAATCGGTTCAGCCGTTCTTGAGTTATAAATAATGTAACTAACACGACTTTCTTTTGTTTATATACATTTTGAAAAACCTGGATGCGATTGCCACTTTATGAAGGTAGCAATTCGTCTTTCAAGGTTTATAAAAGAGTATAAGCTTCTGCCGGCGGGCTACGGCTTCGCAAAAATATAATTATGCCTATGGCACTCAGTGATAGAATAGCTTATAAGTACTGGTGAAAGAATTTTTAAAATTAGTCCAGTAGTTATTGAGTTTATTCAGTATAAACACAAATATAAATCTTTCCTCTCTATATTAGAGCAGTGGTGACCGAGTGGTAACGGCCCCGACTTACGAGTTGTGAAGGTTGCGGGATCAAACCCAGCCAGGCGCATTACTTTGTGTAATTTATTTCATCACCACTGCTCTCAAAACGGTGAAGGAAATGACATGTGACATCCACCAGCCCACACTGGGCCCGCGTGGTAGATTACGGATTACCATTCCCTCTCCTAGAGAGGAGGCCTGAGACCCAACAGTGGGAACATTATAAGGCCGACTATGCTATGCTATATAAAATAGTAAAGGACACAATAATATTTACGCAAATTATTATTTAGGGCACTTATAATTTTACTAATTGATTACGGGTATGACAAAGAAAAAAATAGATATTTTAACTACTTAATCGCAGTTGCAGGGCGATCCGGACGACGAGCAATGGTTAGCTCGCCGTCCGGCGTTCCGGTAGCCGTCCGGACCGAGCCCGAGTCATCAACGGCGTGTAGTGTTCCACGTGCGTCTCATAAATATGTCAACAAAACCACAAGGCCGGTGTCCGCTAGGGCCATAGGGAATATCTGAAAAGGAATCCCGTACTAGTGCTAGAATACAAAGGGCAACTGTAGGACACAGGCGTAGAAAGAAAGAAAGAAAGAAAAAGAGTTTATTTACGACAAACATGGCACATAACTTAAAATAATATAACATTATAACAAATCTATACAACAGAGTGAGTTATGCGACACATCCGCGCAAAACGGCCAGCGCTCAACAAAATGCTGGGGGCTCATGTATTGAACACTTGCACTGTAGAAGTTTGACACGCTTTCCCCCTTTACCTTAGAGCGAAAGAAGTAATTGGATAATCTACCATCTAAAGAAAAAAACAGTGTTCTGTTAAAATTACTCGTGCGACCATCTAAATCATGTCAATTCGAGTTCGGTCATACAGGGTTATCGATTAAGGAAAACCAGAGGTAGGTACTTGAGGTAATAAATAAATTAATAATGTACCTAATATAGTATTTATCTTGTTATCAGATGCAGCAACCAATGAACCAGCCTGAACCCATAGGGTAAGTTTTTAAATAAATATATTTAGTACAGAATAGAATAATAAAGAACTTATTCGACTCAAGCAATACAATACAACAGCAACAATACAAGATTATAAAAAGAGAGTATAGAAATACAATACAGTTGCGCTGAGCGTGCCCCAACCAAAAGGGTCTAACTGAGCAATTGCTGGGCGTCAGACACACAGCGCAAGGTTTTCAGCTGGCACCCCACAGTGACGCACGGACGATGGTAAACAAAAAATATATATCTTAATAGTGGTCCCGGCAGCCATTATCCTGTCCAAGAGCAGATTAATCGCAAAACAAAAAATTGAAGGCCCGATTTCATGATGACATCTATGGCGGCACATATGAACTACGAAATCCTGCGTCGCGCAATTACAGTTCTCCACTTGATTTGAGCATATAAATACAACAGCGCGAAAACAACCATTTGGCAGTTGCCCAGACCAGACATGACACCTGTCTGGTCGGAAGATCCTCCCTTTTCAATGGAGGTTTGCGGCACTTTACTCTCTGTTCCGCTTACCTCCAAACTGGTGACCCTCGACTATGAACGTCAATTCTAAACATTTTCTGTCTCTACAAAACACATGATGATATTTTTGTCAACAGGGGTCAGCAAGCAGTGCAGCAGCAGATGGTACTATGTCCAGTACGATTTGTATATGAGACGCAGGTCTTGGTACAACCTGGTGAGTGTTGTTTACACAATGGTCCACCACCGTCGGACATTTTTTTAAACGTTGCCCTATCCTAGAAACCAGAACACAGAACAGAAGATATCTTGTAACGTGGGTGCCTTGACAAATATGTACCTACACTATATAGATATACTACGAGCGGCTTCGCCCGCGTAAAAGAAGGTTTTCAACATACAAACTTTGGACCCCCGTTTCATCCCTTTAGGGTGTGAATTTTGAAAAATCCTCTCTTAGTGCTTGCCTACGTCATAAAAGGAAGCCTTGTGCAAAATTTCACGTTCCTAGTCTTAGTAGTTTAGGCTGTGCGTTGATATGTCAGTCAGTCAGTTTCTCCTTTTATATATAGATGATCTGCACAAGACACTCAGACCTGGAACTTCTTTAGGTCTATCAAGAACCTTCAAATCTTTAGGCCAAAGAAATACTTGTTTTGTGCAGAAGTGAACTCGCCACACGCACCGCAACAGCCAATCGCTTAACCGGAATTATGCTAACAATGCCTATCAAAACGATGGGCTGTATATCAGTATTTTAGATAAACTATTGTTTTATCAGATCAACGCAAATGTCTGATAAAAACTATGAAGGGAATCTAATATTCTAAACTGGCACTCTATATCTGGCCTATCATATCCTATCATTTGTAAATCTGTTTAGAATGTAAAGATGAAGAAAATTTAACAAGTACGGTTAGTGATAGTAATAAATTGTTCCAGGAGACCAGATCCAGCCAAACCAGACCTTCTTCATCAACCCTCAAAACCCACCACCATGGATGCAGAACCGGCCCGCGCCCAACTCTGTGGTCTACGTCCAACAGCTGCCCAACAACATGCTGCAGCCAGTCCAACAGCAGATGGACCAAAACCAACTGTACTTACAACAAAACTTCACCAACTTCCAACTGCAACAACACATGTTGGCGCAGAACCACCAAGAAATGAGACCAATACAATTCACAAATATACCGAACGTACCAAATATGGTTCAGAATGTACAACAAAACCTACAGACCAACGAAAGGAGTATAAACCAGAATCCGAATACAGGACAGTTGCAAACAAATGCACAAAATATGATCCAAAACCAAATGACTGTAGCAAGGCAGGTCCCCAATCAGGCCAACCCAACGGTTGAAGTCCAAAGACAAGTCCAATTCATGAACGTGAGACCACAGATGACCCAACAAATGAACATAGCGAGGCCCGTAATGTCTCTGAACCAACTACAGAACATGCAGTCAATGGCCAACATGCAGAATCTACAAATACAACAGCCTAATACTGGACAAACATTTGTGCAAAACATTGGACAACATCGAATGCCACAAAACGTGAACGCTGTACGGCCTCAGATTATGCCTAACAATGTTATGAATGTACAAAATGTTAACAATAGCAAACCACCTCCCCAGGAATCCAATAAAGCTATGAACAACGCAGCAACTCCCGTGCCAACCGTTCGAAACTTCGCACAAAACTTTAACTGTAGACCGATACAACCAAGGCGTAGATTTGTTGACAATAATACTAATGTACCAAAAATACAGCAACAAAATGTACCTGTGCAACAACCAAAAATGCAACCCCAAAACGTTCAACAAAATATACCGCAACAACAACATATATCAGTTCAAACTCAAGCACTTCAACAACCAGTGCAACACCAATTTATGAACCAAGAGAAACCGCACAGCCATCAAATCGTAACAAATATAGCTGCAAACACAAGCTACTTACATAACCCGAATATAAGTCGAAAACGGAAGAGTGAATCTCCAGATGAAATACAAAACAAGATGGCAGTACCTCCAGGGTCCCAACCAATATACAAAAATCTTCAACAGGGTATAATTATCACTAAGATATGTAATGAAATAGGTACAAACACGAGTCCTGTACATAAGCCTAAATTAAACGTTAACGTTAGCAACCCAGCAGTTCAAATGAATCAGAACACACAAAATACGGTTATTGTTGAAAACACAGATCACAATAAACAAGATGTAAATCAAATTAAACACACTAGTACTGAGACAAGATCTGTGATAGTGCCTGCACCAAGTGAAAGTGACAAATTGATTAGGAATACAGTGTTCACACAAGCACGAGGCAGACTATTACAGGATAAAATAAGTGATAATATGCCCCAACAGGTTATAGAAAATAAACCACCTGAAAGTGTTCAAAATCCGACTGAAAATAAGACTAATATTGAGGCACAGACTGATAAAGATACAGTTATGACTGAAGTACCCACTGACAAAGTTATAACAGTCACTATTCAGTCAGAAAAGGGAGCGACAGTCACGAAAGCTCAGGCTGAGACGATAGAAAGTAGGATAATACAAATACTAGAAAGTATACCGAAGAACAAAAATACACAAACGGTAGATAATAAAACAGTGGAAGCTAAAAAAGAAGTTAGTAAAGAAATTAAAGTAGAAAACGCTAAAACTAATAGCAACACTGTTAGGAATGAAAACGATGTTAGTAAAACAAATGAAAATATTGTTAGTAAAACAAATGAAAATATTGTTAGTAAAACAAATGAAAATAATGTTAGTAAAACAAATGAAAACAATGCCAGTAAAACAATAACAGCTAAAAGCAAGGAGGAGAAGATAGCCCAAGTTCAGGAATCAAGTGTAGATGTGAAAGGAGAAAAAGTGCCAACACCTGAGAAAGTCGTCATCAAACAGGATATTTTAACACATGTCGTAGATGGATATGTTATTCAAGAATCTAACTTTGCTTTCCCAGTAAGTATTTCAAAGTATTTTATGCCTACCTCGTCGGTTAGTGCTCCTTAAAAAGTTCAAAATGCTACATAATAGGCCTACATGGGCACTTATAAAACGTCAGAAGCTAGTGCACGGTTCCAATTGGTCATGGTAACTCTTAAAAAAAAAAAATGATTTTACAATATTTCCACATTACAATATTAATAGGTATGAGAGGACAGTTGTGTGGACCAGTCAATATCGTGAGGAAACCAGCATAACCTCCGAAGACATGTGACATTCATCAACTCGCTCTGGGCCCGTGTGATGGATTACGGCTCAATCCCTCTCCTAGAGATGAAGCCCGAGTCCCAGCTGTGGGAAAATTAGAAGGCTGATTATGTTATGCTATCGTAACGGACTTTTTCCCATCAGCAATAGCTTCCTACTTTACGATTTTCAAATTATGTTTAATTTATTTCAGATCAGAAAACCTCTCATAGAAAAAACACTACAATCAAATCCTAAAGCGGAATCAGAATCTATGGATGCTCTAAAAGCATGTATGAAAGAAGAAATGAAGAACACAGGAGTAGATGTGCAACTGCTGCCTTTCCATTATCTTCTGTTGCACTGTGAGAAGAAAAAAGAAGAAGAAGAAGAAATAGAGGATAGTAGAAAGCTAAATCCGTTTACTGATTTACAGCATACTACTGTTAAGTCTTGGACGGTAAGTCTATTTTTCACATATTTCTTGAATTAAGTCTATTTTTGTCTGCTATATGTCATCACTGGCAACACGCCTTGTCTTGAGACACTGTGGTTCTCGAGACACTTTCTGAAACGTGGTCGCTCTTAATCGGCTTCGTCAGAAGGCTTAAAGTCATCCCAAGGGTAATGGGCTTTAATCGGAGTTTCCTTGCGTGAGTCAACATTACCGATATGGCCCAAAAAATGAGGATCAGTCATGATTTTTGTGGAGTATGCAGACTTATAGCGTCAAAAAAACCAGTGAAGAAATTATTTAAATCGGACCAAAAATTACGAAGATACAGCAATTTTAGTGTATTCGTTTCAGAAACGCGCCCGAGAATGAAGCGGCTCGCTGTGACGTCATCTGTCATGATCGGTCTCCACCGGCGAATGAATACGATCAAGCCGTTCGTAGCACGGATCATGACAGATGACGTCATTGTAAACAGTCCAGTAGCCGTTTTAGTCAGTAAAAGTCTGACACGCCCTCTCGTCCCGCCCAAGTGCGGGATTTGTCATAAGATGTTGATGTTTGTTTTTGTCTAAAAAAAAATGGCCCCCAAGTTTTTTGTATGTCTGTTTTGCTAACCCTAAATCTAAACATTTATCCCCCACATCCACAGGTTGAGGATCTATCAAACCATCTCCTCAAATACGATTGGAACGAAACAGTATCAGTCTTCCAAGACCACGAAATTGATGGAGAATCTCTATTCCTGGTCTCGAAGACCCAACTCGTAAGCATAGGAGTGACAGAGGAAAATGCTGAAGTCATTTGTGCATTCATTAGAAGCTGATCTGCAGTAGGACAGGAGGAACCGATTCTTATAGACTATGATAGTGAAATAAAATGTAATATCATCAAAGTATCCGGTAGACGGTCCTCCCGAACTCAGTCCTACTACAAGCGGTATTCCAGAAAGTCCACATATTTAAGTTTTGACAACTGTGGGTCCGTTACGAGATCCTATTATAATCGTTTCTCTAAGAAACGAATAAATAACAGATGTATGCATTTAAGAAGATCTACAATCCAACACTCTATAAAGGATCCATTGCATTCAATAGCCTTGTTTAACACACCACTACAAAGGACAGCCATTGATACAATAAATGTAGAATTTGAAAACATGGCCGAATCTGGTGTTAGAAATGTCCTGAACTTTAAGCACAACTGCAAACTCAACCAAAAGAGACTATTAACACATAAAAGCTATGTTAATAATGATGCTAAACAAGAAATAGGTTATAAAAAAAATATTCTAGATCAAACTACACTTAACAAATATCATAGAAATAAAAATGGAGAGGAATATGAAAAGGATACAAAAACATCTGAAATTAATTCAGCAAATATCGCACTAGAGTTTGAAGCTCTTGAAAATAATTCAAATGATTCTGAAACGAATATCAAAAACCTTGAAAACAAGTCTGAAATCAATGAAAAGACTGAACAAGAATTGCATGGTAATGACGAATTGAATCGTATAGATAGTAATGATAATAAGCTTATCATTAATCATGCAGAAATATCAGAAGCAAATGAAGAAACTGCAAACAATAATTTCAAAATGAAAATCCTAGAAAATATAATTGTCAAACCTGCAAAGAGCTATAGAAATGATAAAATAACACAAATAAGTAATAATACCGTTTTTAATGTAAACCATGGAGAAATAGACGATATTGCTCATGGAATAGTAGTTGATAAAAATAATGATGATGGTAAGCAAAACGGGAGCGATGCAATTTTAGACACAAGTGATAAAATAGTTTTAAAACAAGCTAATAATAATTTAAAGGTACTTAATAATGCTCGCAAAACCTGTAAACTTGCAGAAAATACTTCAACTAAAACTAAAGACATTGGAATAATGAACTCAAACAACGAATCTGACTGCGAATCTACTAAAACATGGCAAAAATTTGATAATTTCAAAGTACCGAAAAAAGTAATTCAGTCAAAAAGGAAAAAAGTAATAAAACCACAATCACGGTTTGTGTTGACTCACGTTGTGAGTGGGTTTATCATTCAGGAGTCTAATTTCGCTTTTCCGGTGAGTAAAAACCACCTATTATATATATACTAACTAACCTAACTAACTCAAACTCACACTCACACAAACACACACACACACACACACACACACACACAACACACACACACACACACACACACACACACGTGACGTCACACACGTCACACTCTAACTCTAACTTTGACTGGCCTGTTGGTCTAGTGGTTAGTGGCCCTGACTGCTATGCTGGAGGTCGTACGTAGGTTCGATTCCCACCCAGAACAAATGTTTGTGTGATGAGCACAATCATTTGTTCTGTGTCTGGGTGTAATTTATGTATAATATGTATGTATTTAGACATATTATAAAGAAAGATACGGTGAAAAAAAAAAACGAATCCAACCAATCAATAGTGTGATGATTCTACCAACTTTAGTACTTTCCTACTTTAATTTCTTCCTTTACTTTACTTTCTATTGAGTAATTTTAAAAACTTCGGTCCCGATATCATCACTTCCATTTTATCCCTACTTGTGACTACCATAGGACCTAACCACTATTTTTTAATTAGTACAAAAAAAATGGGGTTCTATCCGTACATGTTACTGATCATATTTGTATAGTCAAAAGTAAAAAACGAAATCCCAAAATTGTCCCCGAAAATTTGTCATAATATTGAAAAATTCATAATTGAATCAGTCATTCGTATTTGTTACTAGAAAATACTACGCGCAGTGTTTTTTCCATTTTGATCGCCATTCATTCACTCAATCAATAAGCCTGACATTTTGGGATATAAACAAACGCTAATAACTTTGCTGTCTATGAATATTATTTATTGAAACTTTACTTACATAATAACAAGACCTTTTCTAACAAGCCCTTTCAGTATTTGTACTAATTAAAAATTACTGGTGTAAAAGAAGCATTCTAAATTCTTTATTTTCTCTATTTCAGATTAGAGAACCACAAAGCCAAAGAACAAAACCCAAGACCTCCAACACAGAAAAAGCTCCCCCAAAAGAAGTAAAAGAAGAAGAGAATGTAGAAACTGAAACATCAGAACCGATTCTCGTAACAGAAGAACGTGAAACAGAAGAACGTATACCAACAGAAGTTAAAGAAGAGACAGTTGATCAAGAACAAAGTGTTACAAAAGAACCGGTTCCTTTAAAAGAAATGAATGAAGAAGGAATTGGCATAGAGGAACCTGTTCCTCTAGAAGTCAAAGAGGAAGTTGATCAAGAACAGAGTGTAGCAGAAGAAACAGTGCTTCTGACAGAAATGAAAGAAGATGTGAAAGAAGAGGAAGCAAATGGAGAGAGTAATCCTTTCGAGAGATTACAACAGTCAACTGTCAAATCATGGACGGTAAGAGATTTTTTGAACTTTTATGCTTTTTCTTTTTCTTTGATTTTTGCATGGTTGCTTTCTATGTACATAAAAGGAGAAACTGACTGACTGGCATATCAACGTAACAGCCGAAACTACTGGGACTAGGAACGTGAAATTTTGCGCAAGGCTTCTTTTTATGACGTAGGCGAGCACTAAGGCCTTGCGCGCACTGCTGTTTATTCTAACCGTACGGTAGAATAAACGCATTCACAGGGCCGCGCACTGCGGTGAAAAAAACGCACGTTTTAACCGACTGCAAAAAAAAAGGAGGTTATCAATTCGGTTGTATTTTTTATCATCATTTTTTTTTATGTTTGTTACGTCAGAACTCCGTCGTTTATGGACCGATTTGCAATATTTTTTTTTCCCTTATAGAAAAAATCCAGTTCTGATGATGGGATCCATGAGGAATCGAGGGTACTCCTCAAAAATTATAGGACACCTTATAGTGATTTTGGTATTTTCATCGAGAACTTATGCATTTACAGTCAAAAAGTAACATTTGATGAAGTGGAACTGATAAAGAAGACCAGAAATGGTCAACGGAACTTCATACTCACATAGATATCACAATGAAGATAGTTAAGCGACTATGAAAATACAAATAAATGAATAGTTCTGAATAGTTACGTAGTAATATGTGCGGTAGATTCACCGCAAATTTGCAGCGAGAGGCCAACGGTGATTTTACCGCATGCGTTTATTTCACCGCAAGCGCGCACTTCTATGACACTCCATACTTCACAGATTATGCGTTAGAAAACTTTTTCATTTTTTTTACATCCTAACTAACGATTCCCTTTATTAATTCACAGGTCGAAGATCTATCAAGCCACCTCCAGAGCTACAACTGGGGGGAAACATCATCTCTTCTTGAAGACAACGAGGTGGATGGAGCTTCCCTGTTCTTGGTGACGAAGGCGCAGCTCATGATCATAGGCGTCGGTGAGGACCACGCTGATGTCATCAGTGAGTTTGTTCAGAGCGGATCCTCTAAGGGAAATTGAGGGTAGGCGGAGTTCGGAAGCTGGTGAAGAAGTTTTGGGAGAACTAGAGTCTTTTTCTGTAAATATGTAGGTTTTTTTTGAGGGTGGGAAACCATTAAATACCGTCTGCTCTGGGTGGATCGCTCCACCAGGCAATGTCAAGACTTTTACTATACTCCATTTGTTTAGGTAGTAACTAAACGTACACAATCTTGATACTTATGTCTTTTTATTTAAAAAAAATAGTATAAAAGAAATACAAAGATTATTTAAACTTATTTAATTACCAAACTTCGGTATAGGTAAATAACAAATTGTAAAAAAATTTAGCGAAAGGGCCGAAAGGTTCTGGAATGGCGACCACGTACCGGAAGACGTAGCGTTGTAAGGCCTCCTACAAGTTGGACCGATGACTTGGTAACGGTTGCGAGAGTCCGATGGATACGAGACCGTTCATTGTGGTGACACTTGGGGTAGGCCTATGTCCAGCAGTGGACATCTTTCGGCTGAAATTATGATGATGATGATGAAACATTTTTAGATAAAATTTTTAGACAACTTTTAGATAAAAGACATAATGTCAAGATTGTTTACATTTAGTTAATTACCTAAACAGATGGAGTATAGGTATAACCCACCCGTGTTTCTTCAGTTGTCTTTTGCGCTCCTGGACCGCGGAATAATAAACTCGGGTGGGTTTTAGTTAGTAAAAGTCTGACACTCCCTCTGGCTCCACCCTGAACGAGAAAAGTTATTTGATGATTTGTCATTACATAAAAAAATGCTGTTGCATATCATCTAATTCAACGGAACAATGTGGGAAACGTGTATTACTAAACTCGGCTCAGTGAAGCATACTAAGGGCGGAATTCACCAATAAAAATAAATGCGTTTTAACGTTTGGCTCGCATAATCGCGTTTAGCCGCTGTCACTAGTGTCACTTGTAAAAATACAACAAAAGAAAAATACAGACAAGTGACACTAGTGACAGCGGCTAAACGCGATTATGCGAGCCAAACGTTAAAACGCGATTAGTTTTATTGGTGAATTCCGCCCTTAGCATTTTGCAAGTCAGTGTCTTGTTGTATGTTGATTAAAATACCGATTTACGGCCGTAACACCTACTAGTAGTATTTATTTATTTAAGGAATTATAATCATTAAAATCATTAATACAACTATTTCAGTTCGTCTAATCCTGTTAAACGATTATTTCATAAAAAAGTTACTAAAAACTTAGGGCCTACGCACATTTGAGACAAGACTGTCTTAGACAGAACTGTCTACGACGTCGTAAACTTGTCTACGACGTCTGCGACAAGACTGTTTTGTCTACAACGAGATCAAGACAAAACAGTCTAGCGGCTTACGGTCAGTGTTGCCAACTTAGTGGATTTTCCACTAAAACTGGTGGTTTCAACCCCCCATTTAATTGTGAAATATTTTGTTTTTAGTGGCTTGTGGATTTTTCTAGTGCTTTAGTAAAATTCAATTTCTTACTAAAAATGCGATCACTCGGGTGTAAACCAGCACCATAGAATCCATAATTATCAATCTGTTACCGACTATGATGGTGCAAATAAAAATGATTCGTCTGAAGACTAATTAATACATAGCTGTTATTGAATAATTTGTATGTTGAATTACCTACTAATGTTAATTTACCTACAAATGGTATTTTGATCAACTGATTGTTAATTTTTATCACCTATTATTTAAGAAAACTAATAACTTATATGCCAACTTATTTTATTTCGTACAACACACATTTTTCTAGTAGGAAATTTTGCGATTTTGTGTGTGGGATATTTTTTTGTTAGTTGTTTTTTGGTGGTTTTAAAAGTTGACCCTAGTGGTAAGTTAGTGTAACTGTTGGCAACACTGGACGTGTCAAAACAGTCTTCAAGACAAGCCTGCGACGTCGTAGACAATGTCTGTCTAAGACAGTCTTGTCTCAAGTGAGCATAGGCCCTTAAGAACATTTTTATTTCGCGGGTTACCGGGGATGCCTAGTGTAAGTTTGTTCGTTCAGCGCTCCGATTGGTCCGCTCCAAGCTCTTAACCAATCAGAGAGCCAAACGCGGTAAATGTTTCGAACGCGTCTCAGCGCACGGATGTTAAATAATATTGTGATTAAAACAAATGGAAACTAAAATAAACTTGTAATATACGAGAAAGTAGTTGGGAATTTCATTTCTGGGACTTCCAGATAGGACAATTCTATTGTAAATATTATAGGCCCCTTGAGCCTGTCACTGTTTATCGAATTCTCAAACGCTGCTTAATTTTAAGATACTGAAGAACTGACAACGTGTATCCAAATTGGTAGGTACAGAATCAGGTCATCGGTTGTTCTGGCTAGTGACGTGGATGTCTCATACCCACCCCGAGCAGCAACCCTCGCCTTCGACCGCGTAGCCGCCCGATGTTTGACGAAGATAACCGACGGCGCCCGAACGGTCACCATTAGAAATGAGCAATGCCCTAATATTTTTAGCAAGTTGGAGAAATTCCTAATAAATGCCCATAAATTCCTGCCCTTGGGCATTTATCTGGGTATATATTTTATGTTCCAAAATTAATTTATGTTAGCTTTAAAAGCTTGCCTAGCTTGTTGAGTTCATGTTTTACAAAACCATATTTACGAACATTTAGTGTAAAGAATTACCAACGCCGTAAAATACTTATGCAATATGCGGTTAGACATAAACAGTCAAAATTAAGTGAATTTTGAGGCAATAATTTAACTACGTTCAATAAAATGGAATATCCGATTTTAGCAAATAACGTTTCCTTGACTTAATAATATTGCCAACACAAAAAATAAAATAAACTAAAATAATTGAGTTTAGCGCCATCTAGTGAGAACATAGTTCCTTCTTTTGTTTTCTTAAAGTGACGCGTCGTTTGGGAATTCGGAGATAAATAATTTTAAATTTAACAAGGGATAAATATACATAATTGGTTTTATATGACCTTTTAAACTAGTACCTATATGTATAACTTTAACCACTTGCGTCAAATTGGCCCGGCGAGTGTTTTCGTGTCCTATTCGCCAGGGTCGTGTGTTTGCGACTCCATCTCGTTTAGCTCTTCAATTCCCATAGGTGACAGAAGAGCTGACGAGATGGAGTATTTGGTCGAGGATATGCGACCCTGGCAGAATAAATATGGGAGTGTTTGTCGGATATATCCGACGTAGCCGGTTAAAAGGTTAAAGGTAAAAATAAACTGAGCCCACGTAAGCCACGTACGCCACGTACGTGATGCAACGTCAGAGAGTTGGTGTTGCACACCAACTCTCTGATAACAGCAATTTGGAACAGATCTCCAGGGTTAACACGAGGTCTTAACGCGATTAATTTTACGACTTTTATAGAGTGTATAGCTGCATCCCTCTTTCTCGCTCAAACGACTGAAATTTTAATACGTCATGGTGAGGTCACTGTACGCTGAGTGAGAGTTGTTTTTACGTTAACGCGATCGGAACGTTTACCGCGTTTGGCTCTCTGATTGGTTGAGAGCTTGGAGCGGGCCAATCGGAGCGCACAACGTCATAAGCATATCGATTACGTTAACGTAATACAAACTCGCATTAGGCAATCTGATGTTGCATGGAACGCGTGTGCTAGAACTGCGAATGCCAAGTTTGTTTCTAAGCCATCTGTTTTCGAGTAAATTCAAGAGTCTATACTCCAATCATTTATATAGTTAATTAGTAGTTTAGTTGGAGTAAGCTCTTTATTTGCTTGTAAAAATTGTAATTATGATCATAGCGCACTTCAACCTAAAACATGTCCAACCACTGTACCTACCTATGTATCACAAATAAAATATTTCTGATTTCCATTCGAAATAAAATTAGACATTTAAACAAGCCTTTTTTACTGTCCGTTCAACCGATTTTGACTTTTATTTCTGTAGTCATAAGGATGGCATTAAGAGCAAAAAAAAGTGGTTACAATACCAAATATTTACTGCAGCCGCCATTTATCATGTCATCAACGCAATAAATCTCAAAATCGATTGAACTGACAGTAAAAAAGCTTTGTCTCATTTCGAATGGAGTACCTATAGATATCTAATTGCGTTGCATACGTTGCGTACGTGGGTTCAGTTTGTCTTTAGCTTCAAAATACTATGAATGTGAATTTATGGAAAAACCGGTTTCTGACAGATTTAATATCTGCTGTTAAACCTCATGTTTGTTTAATTTGTCAATCAAAATGTTTTATTTTTTGCTGTATGACAAAACTAATAAGGTGCAATAAAAGCACCAAGGAATAACAGCCCACGAAAGCCAAAATTTCCTTTTTTTTTCATTTTGCTATTCAGTGTCAAGTAGTAGGTATGTTAATTAAAATATGATTTGCAAAACCGTAACTTAATATTATAATTATTAAAATCGTCAATAAAACCCTCTTAGTTCTTCAAACCTAGCTTCAAGGCTAGCTATCTCAGTTCAGCTGGTCACTAATCATATTTTATTGAACTTAAAACCTGACACTGACCTTCAAAATGCAAAAACCGGCCAAATGCGAGTCGGACTCACACACGAATAGTTCCATACTATCCGTAGCAAAAAAGGGCAAAAAAAAAAACACGTTTGTTCGTGTGGGGCCCCGTTGTCACCCTTTGGGTACCGAACCCTAAAAAAAACTTTAGTAAGTAAATATGAATTTTGTGGGCTACCCTGGCGCTTGACCATAATGTCGTCATCAAAAAGTTATCATGAGATTTAACCACAGATACTAAAAGCTTTAAATACCGGTATAATCGTCATATAGTAAGTTTGTACAGAATTTGTAATGTAATACTTGATGAATAGCATCATTATTTAGCATTATACAGGGTTATTTGTAAAACACTGGCAACCTCTCAGGACTATGTTACTAATATCATAAACAACAACTTTTGTTCTATGACTTTTAAAAATTTATCATATTTTAGTTCATCAGATTTTCATACAAAAATAAAAATATTTAAATTGAACGTTCTGAATATTACGAAGTCTATGCGAAGCAAGTGATAGTACAATAACGGAGGGGAGCGGGGATCGCGCGGCGGGGGTGCTTGATGCGCGAAAATACAGAGTTGAAATGTGTTAGATAGAACTACGTAATTTTGAAGGTTTGTTTTTGGTAAATAAATTGTTTTGTAAAAAGTCATAGAACAGAAATTGTTGTTTATGATGTTAGTAATACAGTCCTGCAAGGTTGTTAGTGTTTTACAAATAACCCTGTTTAAATGCAAAACTCATTCCTTTTAGGCAAAAATTGTTTGGTTTTATTTACCTCGTTAGTGAAAGTAACTTGGCTAAAGTGGGAACTACAGGCGTGGTCCACGTGTGCGTTGGTCTAACCGACGCACACGTGGACCACGCCTGATTTGTACGTGGAGTCGCGTCGCGTGGCGTGGATCTATTGTAGCTCTACAAGTCTAGTTACCATATAAAAACGTACGTCCAGATCGGCGTACATACGTGGCCCACGTGTGCCCAATGTAGTTCTACTTTAATTTTCTTTAAAAATCGTTTTCACACTTGCAACACTGCATTTAGTGTGAGGACAATTGGTCGACAGTAAAACCGATATTTGTATTTTACGGTTTTTCATTGAAATAACCGCAATTTTGATTAAACGTGTTTTAAAAATGAATGTTTCGTTACTAATTTTCTAATTTAAGTCGATTTGATCGTCTAAATCTCATCGTTCTTAATTGTACAGTTAATTAAAATATTTTAAGTGAATCACTTATTTATACTGTATTATTTTAACTTCATTGTATTTTTGTATCAATTGTAAATATTAAACGAAATAAAAATATTAATTTCATCTTCAAACTTTTATTTAAACACCGTTACAAAAGACAATATTTTTTTTATATTTCTAATATTACAAGTTTACCTTGATGTCTTATTATTTCAAAAATACGTCAGTTATAATATCTATATCCTTTTAACAATACACACTATTATATCTGCCGCATGATACAAATCGATTCCAAAACGATTTAAAGTAGAATTGTAAACTTTATATTCGTGTTAAGCAAAAAAACAACACATTTACGACATTACATGCACTATATAAATGTTACCGCACAACACATAATATAAAGCTCACCTTCCAATGCTACTTCGAATCGAATTGAAATGCGATTATCGTCACAAACACAAACAAAACTACAAAAACAAACACACAAAAAAAAATCGACTAAGATTATTAAACTCGATCACCGTGGGCACAGCACTAATTTCTCCTAGTCGTCTTCCCCATAAAATTTACGACTTGTTGAAACGGCGCAAATTTACCTCGCCTCCCTCGTTTTTTTAAGCCCAATTCTTGTAACACATCGTCAGATTCAACTATGGACGAATCTGCATTTTTCGATGCGATATCTTCAGAATAATCTTCACTGTCGTTCTTCTCTGTATCGGATACCTCTCTAAACTTTCTACTATACTCTACTTTATTTCTAGCTAAGCTAGCATCTCGTCTTTTCATTGACTCTGGAGAACCGAACTTCGGATGTTCTGGTGGCTGCTGGCACATTAGCGTCTCGTAAAAATACCTGTCGGCACGGCCATCAGCTTTCTGCCGGGAAGGTTTCTCTTCCTCGTCTGAACTTTCGTTCGAAGAGTGCAGTTGTGGAGAACCAGGCGCTGACTTCTTGTGCATTGATCTTGGGCTGGAAAAAAAAATCAACTATACAAGTTTTCTATAAATAATATTACTATTTTGGAGTTTATGATATAGTTTGACAGAAGCCCAGGGGAAAGGGAAAGGCGGGCAATTGCACCCGATGCTCTCCTTTTATCCACGCCTGGAGAAATGGAAAGTGCACCTGTTTTTCTACGAATATAAGTGGTCACTAAACATCATGTATTTTCCCTGTGAGATTTCAGCGGTTTTCGTGTCGACTGGAAACCAGCGCTGGGTGTCTGATGCCCCGCAAATGCTGAGGTGATCACGCTTTCGATACGGGCACACTCGGCGCATTCTATACTTTTTTTTGTCTCTTTCACTTTGTGTTTGTAACCGTTGTGCTGTGTCTGTTCCGATTTTTTTTGTAAATTCTATTCTCGTGACCTTCAACATGTCCCCGGGTGATGGTACTGCGAGCAATGTGCCACTAAAGTCGGGCATTTCTTCAGGCGATGCCAAAATAAATAGATCTCTACTATGTCAAATTCTTAGGTGAAGGATAAGATAATAATTTCTCACCATCGTTTAATATCTACCCCAGCGACCATGGTAGGTCGAGGAGATTGCGGCGCGAAGGATCCTGGCGCACCAACTTCGTCTCCACTCATTGCCTGGTAAAAAGAAGATGGAATAAAGTCATCATCAGCCTATAGCATTCCTCAGCTGATCGTAGGTGCCCCTTAAACGCTGAGGCACACAGATACATAACTTGATAATGGGTGCTTAAATTGCTATACGACAGTGCTTAATATTCATCCAGTAACCAGGGTTTGTTAGAAGAAAGAGTCAACGCAGCCATGGAACGCAGAATACAAATCAAGGAACAAAGGTGGGTTTCAATCGTTAACCCTTTAGTCGGATTGGACCGACGAAGTGTTCTCGTGTCTTATTCGCCAGAGTCGTGTGTTTGCGACTGGGTACTCTGTCTCGTTTAGCTTTTCAATCCCCATAGGACAGAAGAACTGACGAGATGGAGTATTTGGTCGTAGATGTGTGACCCTGGCGGGATAAATGCGAGTGTTTGTCGGATATATGGATATAAATTAAATTATACGCTGACGGTCGTAATTTAGTAGTAATTAGTATTAGTAATTTTTTATTACTTTCTTCAATTTTGAAATTACCCACACTTAGATTGCGGTGAATTGAATAAATATTAGCTTTAAAAAAAAAAATATACTTTATTCTTCCAAAAAGTACACAAAACACAATGACTAGATAACAATATCACATTACACTGGTTAGTTCCAAAAGTGAGTCAACGACTCCCAAACTGAGCACTGCCCGTATCTTGGGTAGTCGGCGGTCCACCGTTTTATTAGTGCAGTCTGTTTTAAAAGGTATTATATCCTATTCTGTTGGTGCATAATACATATGTAGGTATTTCTAATTAGGTATGTCTTCTATGTTAGTGCATTTTTTTTAATAATTAGGCCGAAAAAATAAAGAAGAAGATAACAAAAAACAACAATTAAGATAAAAATAAAATAAAAATTAAGCTTTAAAAATATCTGGTCTTCACTCAATATTGTTTTGTCGTACTCAGTTGAGTACAGCGACTCCGGTGTTAAATGGCTAATCAGATAAGTACCTATATTGAGGAGCGTGTTACTACTACTGACTCAAATTCAACCATGTTAGTATTGGTCCGAAAATATACCTAAATCTTCCAAAATTAACATCTTACCTTCGCAAGTTGGAAGTAGCAATGCGTGACCCTTTCGATGTCTGCCCACGCCACGATGTACCGTGCCATTGACAGCGGTATCTTGGGCAGGAAGTTAGAGTGAAATTTGCCCTGGCAGTAGATTGTAATCACATCTGTATCCTTGATCTCGAATATTATCCGGAAGATTGTGCCTGGAGGAAACATGTTTATAGAATTAGAATTGTATCCTGCACCCCTAGCCAAGTTGATAATCTGCAATCGTTAACGCTAGTCGAAAACTAATCAAATGTTTGCGAATGACATCATCTCAACGTTAAGTCACGTGGTCAGAACAAACGAATAGAAAATTCGTAGCCAAGTTCACATCGTTCAAAATGATAGAATGAACTGTTATCGTATAAAACAATGTTCAACGCTACATTCTTTGTTATTGTAGAACGACATTGTAGAACGAGCGGCCGACTCAGGCGCGTCAACGTGGCTACCAACTTATAGTTTTCTACAATTGCTGACACCGAGGAGTTACCGATTGGAGAACGGTATTTGACACGAAACGTTTGTAACTTGGCTAGGGGGGCTGGGATGACCAGTCCTAAGTTTCTTGAATAGATTTAAGCGAGCAGCTAAAGGCTAGTCAATGTGTCGATGCTTGTGTGAGATCCACCTTCAGCAGTGGGACGTCTTGCGGTCAAAATGATGATGATATAAGTGACTTGTGTGATCGAAGTGACACTAGACTGATATGTGATGCAGATGGACATCTCACCCAAGAAAAAAAGTTTATATGCCAGCCACATTTTTTTTTTTTTTTTTTTTTTATTAATGATAGGCTCGCGTTTGACCACCATCTCACCTGATGGTAAGCGATGATGTGGTCGACGATGGAGCACGCTTGCCTAGAAGTAGCCTATTCACTCTTGACTTAAAGACCCCTAAGTTGTAGCTATCAGGAAACACAGACTCCGGCAAGGAATTCCACTCCTTGGCTGTACGCATAATAAATGTGTTCTTAAAACGTTTTGTGCGTATGGGCGGGATGTCCACCATGTACCGGTGGCGCAACGCCGTACGTCTAGTGGTCCGATGATGGAATGGACTTGGCGGAATTAGATTGTGCAATTCCAGTGCACACTCCCCGAAATGTAAACGATAGAAAACCGACAGGCCAGCAACTCGGCGGCGATGTCCAAGGCTTTGGAGCTTCGACTCAACAAGTGCATCATTGCCAATGATCCTCTTGGCTCGCCTCTCAATTGACTCTATCGCATCAAGCTGGTATTTGGCAGACCCGTCCCAAAGATGAGAGCAGTACTCCATACACGATCGAACTTGCGCTTGATAAAGTTTTAGCAGCTGTTCCGGCGTGAAGTACCGTCTGACCTTCGCGAGGATTCCCAGCTTTTTTGCTGCCAGTTGAGCCTTTGCTTCGATGTATGGCCCAAAGTTGAGAGTTGACGTCAGCGTAACGCCAAGAAGATCAAGATGGTCGGTTATTGGCACGGTCACACCTCGGAAAGATGGAGCCGGGTGGAATTGACTCCGTTTAGCGGAAAAAAGACACGCTTGGGTTTTAGTTGCATTGAACTTGACCAGATTGGCATCGCCCCAATCGGAGACCGCCTTCAAGGACGAGTTCAAGCGTTCAACCATAGCCTCTCGGGACGACTGGATCTGTGACCCACTAGCGCGTGCGTCAGCCACATATCTCTCGGCAACAGTGCTGTCGTCTGCATACCCAAAGATACCGGGTTTAAGTAAGTCATTTATGTGCAGCAAAAACAGTGTTGCCGAGAGTACCGACCCCTGAGGGACCCCGGCATTAATATCCATTTGACCGGACGAGCAGCCATCAACGACCACTCGGATGGATCGATCCCTCAAGAAGTCTGCGATCCAATCACACAGACCAGTGGGTAGACCGAAGGAAGGAAGCTTAGCAATGAGGCTTTCGTGCCAGACCCTATCGAAAGCCTTCGAGATATCAAGGGAGACGGCAAGCGCTTCCCCATGCTTCTCGATGGCTTCGCTCCAGATGTGAATGGCATACGCTAGAAGGTCCCCAGTGGACCGATTTTGGCGAAAACCGTATTGCCGGTCACTGAGGATGTCGTTAGCTTCTAGGTATGCCAGAAGTTTCTTGTTTAGCACCCGTTCCATACTCTCACATACGATCTAGTTTATCGTCGTAGCATGCTTGAAGTTCGCCTGGCATTAGTCAAATCTAAGGATGCAACACACGATTCAGGCTATCAGTATACATTAGAAGTAGACTTGTCATGCATACCTACTACCCTCATAAGATCAAGTTTACCGGACGCCGGTTCAAGCGCGCTGCAAACTTGACGGTAATCCATCGCATCGATCACTAATAACTATATTAGTGATCGATGCGGTAAACTGGATCGTGATTGGCTGGTATTAGTCAAGCTTAGCGACGCCACACACGATCAGGTTTACTAGATGTCGCTTCAAGAGTGCTGCAAGCTTGGCGGTAAACTGCATAGACTATACACTATAAACAGAGAGTAAACTGGATCGTGTGTCGCATCCATTATGTCCACAGTGGAAGATGTGGCGCGCTCTGGTGATGAAGTTGGCAAGTGGAAGAGAAAACTGGCAATGATGATATCAGTAAGATATCATGATTGCCAGTTTTCTCTTCCACTTGCTTGGCTTGGCTTGAAGTGTGAAAAAATTAAGGATGTTTCGTGTGTAAATTAGGAAAGTTTTGATTTATTGAAGTTTTGGTTTGAGATTAGTGATGATGATGACCAAAGAAACTAAGAATGGATTATGTCGAGATGAAGGAAAAATGGGTTGAATTTGAGGACTGAGGTGACATCCGACAGCAAATGTATAGCAGAAGAAGCTTCCAACACCTTCCCGACTTTTTTACCCGACTGCAAGAAGAATTATTAACAACTTTTTTCAACTTAAAAAGTTTGTTTGTATGCGTGTTTAAGGCAAATCTTGCAAATTGATTTGGAAACAGTTACTCCTAACTGATTGAGCAGTTTGTTATACTTTATATCTTTATTGACCATATTAATGTACTGTCATCCAAGTTACATAGAACTTGGATGACAGTACATTAATATGGTATCATGGAGATGGTCTGATGACGGAGTCAGAGCCATAAGAATTACTGAGCGAAACAAGTTAACCCCATCGTGTTTGAACTCTTTGGAATGGTCTTGATCAGTTGATACTATACTTTACCCCATAAACTCCTAATTAAAACAAAAATTGTCTTTTGGCAATTTTTATTCAAGGGAAGTTCAGTGGCTGTTTTTATTATTCGCAAATTGATTCCTAGAGGATATTGTGATGTAAAATTGGTGTAGTTTTGTATCTCAAGTGTCTGCGCTACTGGACAATATGTGGAATTATTGAAACAGGCGCGATCTTGGTAAAATGAAGCTGATATTTTTTTATACATAGTATCGACTACGTCAGTGAAACTAGCCAAGAAGGCTGACTCGATACATTTGCTGCCGAATACTACAAAAACATTAGAATGTGTAACAACCGTATTCTAATGGTAAACAAAGTACCTAATTATTCAATGAAAATAAAGTCTTAACCTAAAGGTCTTAGTTACTGCCCCCCTAGCCAAGTTACAATCGTAACGTTCGCGCCGAACGCCACGAGTAGGCCACGCCTCCGATTCTTTTGTTCTGACGTCATCTCAACGCTCAGTCACGTGGTCAGAACAAAGGAATCGGAGGCGTGTCCTACTCGAGGCGTTCGGCGCGAACGAAACGATTGTAACTTGGCTAGGGGGGCAGGTTCTATAACCCCGAAAAAATAAACAGAAAATTGCTTGAGGATTTTTTTTCAGAAAACTAACAGACCTGGAACAAACATATTATAGTTGGTGTCATAATTGCCGCTGCCGATCCAAATGCCATTTTTCCTCGACAAGGAGATGATGTTGTCTCGGTGGAACCTGACGTCAAAGTGGAGTACCACATCACGAGGTTCCTCGCCTTCCTGCGCGCAAAGGTTCACCGACATTCTGTAGGAGGATAGGGATGTAATGTTACCTTTGGATAAATTATGGAAAATTGGTGTAAGTGGTGAGCCTGCTGTAGATACTGGTTACTGTTGAATCTGCTAAATGATGGGGATAACGTAGATAGGGAAAATAAGGCGTAGGCGTCATGAAGCAGTTAATGCTTAGGTTGCCATGAAGCCGAAACCATAACCAAATTTTCGGCTCCTATTCCAGTTTCGGCCATAAACAAAACCGAAACCGAATCTGACGTCGTAACAGAAAAAACTGTCAAAACTTTAAATTGAAATTTCGATTCTTAACTTTGTTTCGATATAGTTAAGCTTGATTTAATAGTTATAAGTTATAACTTTCATAAAATACTAAATAAATGAATAAATCAACGATTACACAAAAATTATAACACACACAGACGTACGAGACAGCTTTTGAGCCTCTATCACCACTTTCATCTAAAAACGCTAGTTTTGATCGAGCCGAATATTCGGCCACTGTTTGGCCAAAACCGAAACGAGATTTTTTTGGCCGAAACCGCAAACGAATCTTCGGGCTGTGTCTAAAGATTTGTCAGAAATAATGTTAAATGGATGTGTTTGATGGAAGTATAGTGCGCTACAGTGTGCAGTGAACTCATGGTTCCTCACACAATTGTTGTTCTTGCTGGTGGATAACATAGTCTTGGTTTTTGGTTGTAGAGTATCGTGTCGATTTCTTCACTTTTTTTTTTGTCATAATTCTTCGAGGCATACCTACTTATGAAATGAATTACGCAAAGACAAATGCAGAACGCTTTAGGTTCGAACTCATGACTTACGGCTTGATAAATTAGGGCCTTTAGTTACCTTTGAGTCATAACAATACCTAACGACTACGACTCGAGAACTAACTCATTACAAAACTGTGACTTACTTTCGTGCATTCTCTTTAATTTTACCTCCGATTTCGATTCTATCACCAACTTTGAGGGTTCCAGGAATGTTAGCTGTGAAAACTGGCATTTTCTCCAATTATTCTTTATTATAAACCTAAATATGCCTGCCCCAGTGATCACTAAGTCAGGGCCAGTTGTATATATGGACATTTTGAACGACAAATTTATACATTACACAATAGTGTTTGTTGAGAATGTTTTTGAAGGCTCAGACAATTTTTATGGTTAGAATTGACGTATGCCAACGTGACACGGGTCTGGCCTCTTACAACTTCTTTTTCTTTCTTTTTCATTCATGGTTATTTTTACGGAGTGTTTAGCTGGTGGTTCTTTTTTTTATTCATAGATCTGAGACCTACATAAATATAAGAAAGGAAGCTGCTTGTTTTATTCTTCTAGAGCTTCGATACAAACTATTAAATAGTTAATACTCTAACTCCTATGATGGTTACCTCTGGTTGTCCCCGATTTCGTATTTACCCAGTTTGATCTGTGGCAACTTTATAACGACACTGTGTTTAACAGTAGGTATCTACTGCTAGATGTTTAAAATGTTCTAAGTATTGGTAGGTACCTACCTACTTCTATTCAATAAGAAGAGTGGTTGTATTCCATCCTTTTAAGACTTAAGAAGTTTCGGGTTTCTGCAAAACATTTTTGTCTTAGTTTTTGTTAGAGGTTTAAATTAATTTAGTTAGGGCCTCCACTATGTTTCGTCCTCTATAATTGAATAACAAATTCAATAGAAATATTTTTTTTGGAATCACTTTTCACACAAAATTGAAATTTCACTGCCTTTTTGCCAATCTACTTCAAATGCACTAAGTGAAAGATGATACTTGAGTTTCTGGAATTGAGCTTTATTTAAAATTAATACATTTTTGCTTGAATTTTGTGGTTTTAACATCAAAACACTAAACATTGGAAGTTTTTGGCGGGATTTCAACGTGTGGTGTTCAGTGGCTATTTGAATTATTCGCTTGATTCTTAGTGAATATTGTGATGTAAAATTGGTGTAAAACTATACTAATTTTAAATCACGCACACTGTCTCCAAGTGACTGTACAACTAGGCAATATTTGGAATCATTGAAACAGGCACGAACTCGATAAAATGGAGCATCGAATTTTACCGAGAAGGTTAACTTGATACATTTGGTGCCAAATACTACAAAACATCCATATTCTAATGTTAAACAAATTAACTATCCTATAAAGACACAGTTTAAAAAACTTGGTATTCAGTCAAAAACATGAATTAAAAAAAAACTTCCCAATGTCATTAACGTCAATGTCATTTACTTACGTCAATTCGAGTTTGACAATTTCACAATTCTGTCTGACCGACGTGAAGTTAACTTAGTTAACCTATTTAGTGTATTTTTACAAATAAATCACATTTATTGTATATATTCAGTAAGTTTTTCGTGTGCATAGTAAATAAGAAGTGTTATTTATTTAATTAAAAGCAGTTAATCGTAAGTTCAACGTTTAATAAACATACTTTTTTAAAGTGCATGATGCAAGTTTGTGTCGAGAAATCGTAATCTTTAACAACAATTTATTTGTTTTTCCTTATCTTGGCTTACTTGATAAGATTTTTAATTGTTTTCTGAAGATACACAGCTTAGATATTTTATTTAGAAGTTAGTATTTTCCTTTAAAATCTAGTTGGAAAACCGGCACGTGCCCATTGAGAATGTTTTCGCAACAATTAATAAAATAATGTTGAAAACTTTTTAAAAGTTAAGTTTATCGAACCGATAACCTGTCCGCATCCGTTAAACTGTGGTTTCTGTGATAATTTTGTGTGTATAATTTAATTTTTCATTGAACATTACTAAGTTGCATGAAAATAGATGATATCATTTAGGTATCCATTAACTAATTAATCGACACAAGTGGGTGTGTGTATGTATTAATTAAGACTTTATCAGTGTAGTTTTGTTCCACATATGGAATGCATTTTCATCGTCAAGTAGTCTACAAGCTGTCTGTAGTAATCAGATCAACTTTATTAACTGGGGGGAAAAAGCTAATAAGTATGATTTTCCTTCTACATGATATTATCCTTTGTTTACTCTCTGATTCAAAATGTTATCCTTTTTTCTGTAAATGCTTGCACTGACTAGTTAGGGCCACTCAAATCTGTGTGGTTCTTACCTCAAAAATCCCATTTCAGACACTAATCTGCATGGTTCTCAATTTGGAAATTACATATTGGCTGTATGGACTCTAAAACAGATGTTGACCCCTAAGTTTGTTTTGGTGTTAGCTGGGAAACACCGGCCTCATCCAATTTAACCTTTTGAGTGCGTAATTAGAGACACAATAGTAAGACAATGGCGCGTGAACGCCGGCGTTAATGCGGGGATCAACAGCTTAAACTGAGAAAAAAATAGATGTGTAAAAGTGCTTTTTTAAAATTTATTTACTAAATAAATATCGAGAATGAGAATTAAAAATACTATACACCTCTCTACTAATTACACATTGCTTTATGGTGTTGATGGTTCTGCTACTAACCCTCAGAATTTAGTTATTTTAGCACACACTTTTTTCTGGGGGGAAAGTGAGGAAATGTCAGCCACCCCTGCTGGGTTCTTTCTTATCAGATTCTTAGTAGTATCTCCTTCTAATATACATATAAAAATCTTGTGTCGCAGTTTTTGTTATAGCAACCTCTTAATGCAACTCGACATACATTTTCACTGTTTTTTATACAACTGCTCTTACACGATTATGACGTTATTACACATTTTTCATTAGATATTTTGGAAACAGTATCTTGTGGATATTATCTGGGCTTCTATTGAAAACAATTTATAAATTTGTGTAAAACTAATCCAGTAAAGACCTCCGAAAATCTGCTGCTATTTTGCATGAACTTTGTTTGACACTTCATAATTTACTCAAAAATTAAAAAAGTCAAAAAAGTATAACAATAAAAGCCTTGCAAATTTAATTAAGATTCTGAATGAGGACAATATTTTTCAAAAAATCCGCCCCTAAGAGGACCCACTGACCAAAAACTTTTAAAGGGTTTAAAAAAAAACATTTTCTAGACCAAGTTTTGTAAAATATTCGAGTAAATCACGGAATTACCAAATGCTAACGAGAGTTTTCAGGCGTTATCTCTCCATTTTCGTGTTGCCTTTTTGTCAAGCGTTTGATTGCGTTAGATGAAGTAACAAGCTTTTAAACCATGTTTGATGTTGACGATAGGCGAGTGGAAAAAGCCCCTTATAAACGCCTTGACTGATTTTTATGATTTTTGTATATATTTGGTATGTTTGAGAATAAGTCGTAGACTATTTTTTACCCTCCCTCCTACTGGGGGGTAGGAGTGCAAAAAATATTTTTCCTTTTATAATTTAAATTGTAAAATAATGTTTGCCGAGTCAGTAGTAACATTATATTATTTTCAAGCACTAGTCTATTCATTTAAAAAAGAAATAAGACTTAAAAAAAACTAAGATGTCTT
Organism: Mythimna impura; assembly: GCA_905147345.3. Lineage (NCBI taxonomy): Eukaryota > Metazoa > Arthropoda > Insecta > Lepidoptera > Noctuidae > Mythimna > Mythimna impura. The sequence goes on along the minus strand of LR990369.1, from coordinate 5,680,587 downwards.
TTTTATTTCTTACTGAAATTCATGATCTGAGGTAAAGTATATTTTTTCAATCAAGTCATTATTACATGCTTGATTTGATAAGGCTGCTTGCTGACTAATTAATTTGAAATGCTATATGGTACTAATGTAGTATGAATAGGAAAAATTAGGCTATTTTCGTTCGGTTTTAGGTCTATAAAAATAATAAAAATCTACTTTTGCTGATTTTTAAGGTTCCGTGCCTCAAAAGGAAAAAAACGGAACCCTTATAGGATCACTTTGTTTGTACAAATTTTCAGTATTCTGATTTATTTTTATACTTGTGCTATAAGATGTTGTTTCATGCCAAATTTCAGGGTTCTAGGTCAACGGGAAGTACCCTATGAATTTCGATTTCCTTAGGAGTGTGAAATTTACGATTTTTGCGATATAAATGGCCGTATCTTTTTTTTTTGTTAACTTAGAAGTTTAATTTTATCACAGCTTCAAGGGACCGCAGACTTGAGTATATGGTTTTAATTTCAACTCGATACCTTCACGCGTTCTCAAGATAAAGGGTCTTGACAGACAGACAGTCAGACAGATGGACGGACAACAAAGTGATCCTATAAGTGTTCCGATTTTTCCTTTCGAGGTACGGAACCTAAAAATAATATGTCTGAATACTAACAGACCAAAATTGATTGGTCTACCTACATCCAGTGCTCTAATCGATAATTTACAGAATCACTATCTGTTTCAGCAGTCATCACAAAATGGTAGTGTCTGAAGAGCAGCCCCTTCCAGTAGAAGGCGACGCGGCTGCCAGTAAGAAGGCAGCCAAGAAAGCTGCCAAGGCTGCAGAGAAACAACAGAAAAAGGCTGAACATAAGGTGTGGTATTGCTTGATTTCTATTGCACTTTAGATAACAAAATTGTAGTCTCCGAACAGCAGTTGAGAAAGCTGCCAAGGCGACCAAGAACCAGCAAACGTAAGCTAAATATATGGCATGGAACTACTTGATTTCTATTGCAGTAATGATCGCAGTAGTTTTAAGAATTTCTTGTATTTTCTCTAGCTTAAATAAAGTTTAAAAAAAAATCTTGGATACTGCTCTGACACTGCCTTCAGAACAGCAGCCAAGAGAGCTGCCAAGGCTACAGAGATGCAGCACCTGGGACCCATCTGTGTTCCTTCAGTTGCCCAGGTCCTCGGTGATTTTCGCCCTTATTTAACTTATCCGATTAACAACTCTCTTTTCTCACAGGCTGCGTCAGGCGCACCTCAAGGTGAGGGCGACGCCTCGGAGGCCGACGTGTCAGCAGGTCGATACGGAGTCCTGAAACTGATCCAGTCAACTGGGGAGAACCGCGACCGAGTCTACACAGACGTTAAGGACCTGACTGTCGCACTAAATGGGCAGAATGTTTGGGTTAGAGGTGAGCGACTGAGGATTATAGAATAAAATAAACTTTATTGTACATCAAAATAGTAACAATTTTACAGACACTTAAATCTATGGATACAATGGTGGTCTTATCGCTGACAGCGGTATCTACCAGAAACCCTTAGGATGGACTATGAGAACTTAAACTAAAAAAAAACCGGCCAAGTGCGAGTCGGACTCGCCCATGGAGGGTTCCGTAGCAGCAAGTAACATAATAATAATCTTTGTATCAGGTTCATATTTGGCTTGCGCAAGTATGACCACGTTTCTGAATTTCGTACTTCGGTTTACGATTTATGACGTACTAAAAAAAAACTACTGACCAGATCTCGTTCAAACCAATTTTCGTTGGCAGTTTTTATAGTAATGTACATCATATATTTTTTTTAGTTTTATCATTCTCTTATTTTAGAAGTTAGAGGGGGGGGGACACACATTTTACCACTTTGGAAGTGTCTCTCGCGCAAACTATTCAGTTTAGAAAAAAATGATATTAGAAACCTCAGTATCATTTTTGAAGACCTATCCATAGATACCCCACACGCATGGGTTTGATGAAAAAAAAAATTTTGAGTTTCAGTTCTAAGTATGGGGACCCCCAAAATTTATTGCTTTTTTTCTATTTTTGTATGAAAATCTTAATGCGGTTCACAGAATACATCTACTTACAAAGTTTCAACAGTATAGCTCTTATAGTTTCGGAAAAAAGTGGCTGTGACATACGGACGGACAGACGGACAGACAGACAGACAGACAGACAGACAGACAGACAGACAGACAGACAGACATGACGAATCTATAAGGGTTCCGTTTTTTGCCATTTGGCTACGGAACCCTAAAAACCGGCCAAGTGCGAGTCGGACTCGCCCATGGAGGGTTCCGTAGCAGCAAGTAACATAATAATAATCTTTGTATCAGGTTCATATTTGGCTTGCGCAAGTATGACCACGTTTCTGAATTTCGTACTTCGGTTTACGATTTATGACGTACTAAAAAAAAACTACTGACCAGATCTCGTTCAAACCAATTTTCGTTGGCAGTTTTTATAGTAATGTACATCATATATTTTTTTTAGTTTTATCATTCTCTTATTTTAGAAGTTAGAGGGGGGGGGACACACATTTTACCACTTTGGAAGTGTCTCTCGCGCAAACTATTCAGTTTAGAAAAAAATGATATTAGAAACCTCAGTATCATTTTTGAAGACCTATCCATAGATACCCCACACGCATGGGTTTGATGAAAAAAAAAATTTTGAGTTTCAGTTCTAAGTATGGGGACCCCCAAAATTTATTGCTTTTTTTCTATTTTTGTATGAAAATCTTAATGCGGTTCACAGAATACATCTACTTACAAAGTTTCAACAGTATAGCTCTTATAGTTTCGGAAAAAAGTGGCTGTGACATACGGACGGACAGACGGACAGACAGACAGACAGACAGACAGACAGACAGACAGACAGACAGACAGACATGACGAATCTATAAGGGTTCCGTTTTTTGCCATTTGGCTACGGAACCCTAAAAAGAGGGTAGTCTACGGTGTACGGCAAGAGCGGTACAATAAGGTACAAATATATTAATAGGCTTGCACTTGACCACTATGTCAACTTTAGTAAGCGATGACGTGATCGATGGAGGAGCACACTTGCCTAAAAGTAACCTATGCACAGGGTTGGGCAGTATTTGAATTACTTGTAATTAAAATACGTAATTGAAATACAAATACGTATTTAGTACGCATATATAAATACACTCACTTGATTATACACACTAATATACACAAACTCACTCACAGAAAAACACACAGACACACCATTACACACCCTTTCACACCATCATACACAAAACTCATACACCCACGCATGGCAGCATGTTTGTCTACTTTTAATTAAAAAAAAAATGTTTTTCTTTAGTTTAGTTTTAGTTATTACTTTCTCAACACACTGTCTGACGTAAGATTAATGTCACTTTATTGTAGGGAAGACACTAACACCTGCAATACAGTTTCTACTAGCGCAGGTGTTAGGGAATCCTATGATCCTAATCGTGTATATTATGTCAATAAAGAATTATTATTATTATATATTTTATTTATCTCAGGACCCTGAGGTCCTGGACCTTTGGGAGGTGTACGAGGAGCCGAAGCCAACTCGCAGAGGCCCTTTATACAATTATAATGGAACATGATACCAACCGACGATTATCCCTGTACGCGCTATGCTAGTGCACCCAAGGACAACCCCCGGTTATTGAAAAACTGTTGCGACATATGGAGAACAAAGATAATAGGGCTATGGTTTTTGGAGTCTTAAGTGGACTGGTAACATGGAACTATGTCAAGACTATGGCCCCTGCCTGAACAACGTTATTAATATGCATCGAAAAAAGGCAGGGGGTGACTTGCACACTCAATAAATGGGCCCCCAAAAACGGCCGCTAGCACGAAGTGACGTAGCAACAAGAGGGCAACATATCCTGAGGTGCTTAAGGAGTGGAGAGGTATACCACGGGTATCAGGACAATCCCGGAAGTACGGTCAAGATCCCTACCAGCACCTTACTGGATTATACATCCTTCTCCCGAGCACGTTTGCTCTTGCGAATCTCCACTCAAGCCAGCCAATAAAGGCAAGAGAGAGGTGGGAGCTCAGTTCCTCGTCAGTGTTCACTACGGCCGGCCAATAAAGGCAAGCCGGAGATGAAGAACAAGAATTCTCCCGGGAGATCGGGTCCGTGGGGTCGCTAATGCCCAACAGTTCGCCACAAAACTGCACTGCGGATTGTATCTTTCTTAGTCTGGCCCCTCACCCTAGGCATATTACGGCAAAGCAAACTTTACCGATACAGACCTAGGGTATATTGGAGCACGCAAGCCCCACCACGACGTCAACGTAGAGATACGGCGATGGGGTTATTATTATTATTATTATAGTATTTTTATTTCAATTACTTCCTTAAAATGTAATTTGTAATTCGTATTTCTAATACCTGATGGCGAAGTATTTTGTAATTAGTATTTCAAATACTTGAGGCTTCCAAATACATTTTAACATTAAAATACATTTAACCTTCAAGAAAGATTGTTTTCTTTAGCAGGTTTTATTCACTCTCCAACAAGAGGCTGTTTGTCTGACAGTACATTTAAAAATCTAGTGTTCATGAAAGGAAACTCTGGTTTTACTGATTAATTAATCTTGTTTTCCTCTAATTTTCAGCCCATGCTGGTCTAGATTACTTATTTTGTAATATGTAATTTGTATTTCAATTAAAAATAGCTAAAATACTGTATTTTATATTTCAAATACCTTACTTAAATATATTTTGTATTTTAATTACTTGCGATACTTACTGTATTTTGTAATTTACATTTCAATTAAAGCAAAGCATGTATTTTGCCCAGCCCTGCCTATGCACTCTTTAGAGTTTCGACTCGACGAGTCCATCATTACCAATTTCAACAGCTTCTAAAAATGTATCTTTTTATCTTCAAGCTCGCCTTCAAACCTCCCGCGCTAAAGGCAAGCAGTGCTTCGCCGTGCTTCGACAGAGCAGCAGCACGGTACAGCTGCTGGTCAGCGTGAGCGACGAGCGAGCCGTCAGCAAGCAGATGGTCAAGTTCACTGGCAAGTAAGTTAAAATCCCACCAAAAACATTTTCTAAAAAACTAGCCAAGTCTCGTGGAGCTGCTTGAATATCTCTAAAAAGTAATGAAACCTGGACAAAGTCGTGCCAAGTCTAAGGTTCCTTACTGCGATTTCTTTATTATTATAGTTAATGTTGTGTGACTTGGCCGTTGAACAATACGTTTTCCAAGTGCCAATTTTCCATCGTCAATGGATAGCGGTTCTGGCGACAGATTGGTGCAAAGGTGTCATGGAGCACCTGGTTTTGTACCTTGTGTACCCTTCAACGGCCAAGTCACACAACATTAACTATAATAATAAAGAAATCGCAGTAAGGAACCTTAGACCAGGACAGTAGACCTTATTTTTGTATGCGTATAATGACGGATACGCGTCTATGAAGCTACGCGTCCGTGGACAGTAGACCTTACTTTGATTCCATCTTTTTTCTATTCCTTTCTAGCATAACCAAAGAGTCAATCATAGACGTGTACGCCACGGTAGTGAAGACACAAGCGCCGGTAGAGTCGTGTACAGTGAGCGCCGTGGAGCTGGTGGGCACACAGGTGTGGCTGGTGTCGGCGGCGCGCGCGCAGCTTCCTCTACAGGTGGAGGACGCCGCCAGGCCTGAGAAAAACGACGTAAGTTCATTACACACACGCTCCACTACAGCCATCGACTTATATTCTAGAGATAGACAAGCACGTTCATGGAAAATATTTGTCAAAATACTGAAAAGTTAAAATTAAAAGTTCGCTGCAGCGCTAGATTGGCATTATGCCGTTTAACAGAACTATTAAAACATACAGCGCTAAGATAGCTTTCAGAGAATACTTTTTTCGCGACTAAAATGTCTTAAGCGCCATGAATATCGTGGCACTTACTCGTTTCGTTCAACATAGTGTAATGTTCAAGGTGTATGGATTACACTACACCTGCCCCCCTAGCCAAGTTGCAAACGATAAACGTGAACGCTTAGTAATCTCCAATAGATTTTCAACTTTATACCTAAGAGCATAAAGTTGAAAATCTATTAAAGACTACTGAGCGTTAGCGACCGGAACGAACGAAAACACTATGTAATCTTCAATAGATTTTCAACTTTATATCCACTAACATAAAGTTGAAAATCTATTAAAGACTACTGAGAGTTTACGTTTATCGTTTGTGACTTGGCTAGGGGGGGCTGAGTCGATTGAAGTGAGTGTTCGGCACGCGTAATCTAGTGCGTAGTACATATATAGGGTGACTGGTAATTAGTATACGATACTTAAACACATGATTGTGCTCATGATAACCAACAACTTTTACTATGGGAACAAACCTGAAATCGCAAAAAAAAAAACAGCTGTTCAGTACATTTATGTTTGCCTAATATACTGAACAGCTCAAATTTTTTTCGCGATTTCGGCTTTGCTCCCATAGTAAAAACTGTTTGTTATCATGCGCACAATCACGTGTTTAAGTATCGTACACTAATTGCCAGTCACCCTATACAGCGTGAAATTTTAGTGGTTGTTTTCCCGAAGCGAAATGAGTTTGTGTCGGTAATACAATCGATTAATATATATATATAAAAATTAGACTCAATAAATGGCAGATTAACAATTGTGATAAACAAAACTAGAAAGCGACATCGCGCGATATCTACGCGGAACGCGGGCTGGGCGCGCGGTTGCCCTGAATGGCCGCGCGGTCGTTGCACTCGCGTATAAATCAGCTGATCACTACTCGTGACTTAATAAAACACAAAACCCAATAAGTTATTCCAATTTTCCCTTCATACTTTTATGGGCTTAAAACATGTTGTGCCGACCCCAAATAGGATGGGACAAGGGCAGGAAGATGATGATGATGATGACTTTTATGGGCTTAGGACCGTCGTAAATACTTTTTTGCCTACAACTTACAGATCACTGAGAAACTAATAAAAATCAAGATAGTTATCTTTAAAAAAAGTCTGAATTAGATGATTAAGTATTTAAGGCGTATTTAAAAAATGGAATCAACTTATTTACAATGATTTTGATTACCTAACCTACTTTTAAATGTTTATTTACAAGGTACGAGTAAGTACCTACTTACGCTTCCCGGTAGCGGAGTAATTGTTCGAAATGCAAACCACTACGTTCAATGCACAAACGAGCACATTTTAACTGATTGTCTTTCAGTTTGATTAGAGTGTCTCTGTCACGTCTCACGATATTGAAAGCGTCCACTATCGCACTTATCAACGCGTCGCGTCGCATGTTTGGTGTTCCTCACGATACACCAGGCGCTTGAGCTCAGACCACAAATAAAAGTCCAACGGAGTCAAGTCCGGGCTTCTCGGTGGCCAAGGGTATGGCCCGCCACGTCCGATCCAGCGCTGAGGAAACACCGAGTCCAGGTGTTGTTGCACGGCGCGCTGATAATGAGCCGGGCACCCATCATGCTGGTAATACAAATCGTCTACCGGCACCGCTAGCGGAACGTCGTCTAATAAGTCCGATTAACTCTAAATTAGAAAAATTGTAATTCCGATTCATTTTTGAAAAGATGTCGATAACGTATTGCACGTATGACGTTCGCGGAAGGACTAAGCGCAGAGCGCAACATTTGGCGGCATCCTTTTATGTTGCAGCGATGGCGCGGGGTGCCTCGCTTGCCGCGAGCGTGCAGGCTAGTTAATGCCGTATCACCATGCTCGAGAGCTTATTTTGCTCTGAACATTTATTATTCACTCTTCCTTTGTAGTAAGTTTAACTTTGTGTTTCGATAGTACTACTGATGGGTAGTCGTCCTGCCGCGGGAAAACAACCATTAAAATTTCAGCGTGTATATCGATGACTACAGCCCATTTTGTATTTTGGAGAGTGTGTGCGGGAATTGCATGACTTGATTCCGCCATCTCCTTTCTACCATGGGACAACCTGATGATGGTCGGCTTCCAGTGTAAGTGAATGCGGCTGAATATCTGTGTTTTACTAGTGAGGGACTGTCTATCAGATCTTCACAACCCACTTACTGGACAACACGTTACTTCTTGAGTAGACTGATGGTCAGATTTTCTGGCGTCTGGACTAACTGTAACGACTGTCAAAGATCTACGAATGGCAACCGGGAGCAACGGCTTTACAATGCGTTCCAAATAAGAATAGGATCGATTGCCATGTTGTGACGTCACGTTATACTGTCAAATCGAAGAATTATTATGGTGAGCAAAACAAGAAATTTTTAAAATACTCTGAACGAAAAAGATTAATCAGAATCCAGTTCTTAAATTTTGCTCATCTCTGAGTTCTTCATTTTTGTCCAATTTCTTGCGATTTGACAGTATGACGTGACGTCACAACATGGCCATCGATCCTATTCTAATTTGGAACGAATTGTACCTGCTTTCTGAGGTACGGAGTGTCAGTAATGTCGTAGATAGGGCTGAAATGATGATGATTTTTCAATCGGCAGGACCCTGAAGCTTTAAGAATCCGCGTGAACCAGGACACTCGGCTGGACAACCGCGTGCTGGACCTGCGCACGCCGGCCAACCAGGCCATCTTCAGGCTGGAGGCTGGCGTCTGTCGGCTCTTCAGAGACATACTCACGCAGAGAGGTATTATTTCGTTTATTCATTAGTTTAAGCATATAAATTATATTTTTAAATATTTCAATAATAAAAAAAAACACAAGTGGGTCACAAGAGCTCCTCAATAACCACAACCCATTAATCTCCAGGTTTCGTCGAAATCCATACGCCTAAGATAATCCCGGCAGCGTCCGAGGGCGGCGCAAACGTGTTCACCGTGTCTTACTTCAAGTCGTCCGCCTACCTCGCGCAGAGCCCCCAGCTATACAAGCAAATGGCCATCGCTGCCGACTTCGACAAGGTTGGTGATTAACGAAAAGTTGGTGATTATGTTCACTGTCTACCTTAGAGCCCCCAAACTGGGCTTTACAAGTAGTTGGTCATAGCAGACAGGTTTGACGAGGTTGGTGATAATCAAATATGTTGCTGATTAATAATTGCTGGTGATAATCTCCTTATCTAGCGCAGAGCCTTCAGTTTTATATGCATATGAAAATCGCTAACTTCGACAAGGTTGGTGATTAACGCATTGTTGGTGATCAAACATTTACTTTCTAGTGTAGTACCCCAAGTTTTAAAAACTAGCTTTAGCAAGCCACTTCGTCGTGGTGATTAAAATTAAAGCTGGTGATTGACACAATGCTGATGGTTATGTTCACTATCTAGCGCAGAGCCTTCAGCTTTAAATCGCTACGTACTTAGACAAGGTTGGTGATTAGTAATACCAGCTATTACTAATCACCAACCTTGTCTAATGATGATCTCCTTATCTAAGTTTGAAGTTTGAAAGTAATGCCGGTGACAGAAAAGTTAAAGGGAACCGTTTCTGACATCGCGAAAATCAAAGTCACCTGTAACAGTACATTTTTGAGTTATGCTGACATATTAGGTACGTATAGAGCCGGGCTTGCGGACTGCGAGCAATAGGAAGCTCGCCGTCCCATAAAGACTAGGCCCGGGTCGACGGTGCGTTCTCTTCTACGCACGACTGAAAGTGATGTCAGCAGTCGAAAGAGTCACTGAGGAAAGGGTAACTGAAGAAACACAATTGAGTTCTAGTCAGTAAAGTCTGACACTCCCCCTTGCTCCACCCAGAGCGGGATACAATAATAATAAAATATTCCACAACTATCACACAACGCCATCTGGTCCCAAACTAAGATTTGTGAGAAACAAGAAGAGCTTGTGTTATGAGTACTAGGCAACTGATAAACATACTTATATATTTCTAAATACATACATATTATACATACATTTAATTTATTTTAGTTCACTACATACTAACATTATTTTATTAATATATATATATGTACATCACTATTAAATATTATAACTTAAAAGGTATTTAAACAAACTGAAAATAATAATATGTACAAATGGATAGAAAAAGAACTCATAGGGCATCAAAAATTTCGTCCACAACGATGTCAATGGGAAAAGTGCCCAGAACGCTGGCAGCATTGCCACACTGGATGGCGATAATGATAAATGATAGATAAATTACGCCCCGACACAGAACAAATCATCGTGCTCATCACACAAAGATTTGTCATGGGTGAGAATCGAACCCAAGACGTCCGTCTTAGCAGTCACGGCCACAAACCACTAGACCAACAGGCCAGTCAAAAATATGTTTTGAAGTAATTTCACGATTGCCTTTCAGGTGTTCACAGTAGGTGCAGTGTTCCGTGCCGAAGACTCGAACACACACCGCCACCTCACGGAGTTCGTGGGGCTCGACCTGGAGATGTCCTTCAAGCATCACTACCACGAGGTCGTGGACACCATCGCCGGCACGCTCACTGACATGTTCAGAGGGTTGAGGGACCAGTGAGTAGATTTCTCTGCCTAGTCTTTTCTCAACTTTTATTTTAGGGTTCCGTACCTCAAAAGGAAAAAACTGAACCATTATAGGATCACTTTGTTGTCCGTCTGTTTGTCTGTCAAGACCCTTTATCTCGGGAACGTGTGGAGGTATCGAGTTGAAATAAAAACCATATACTCAAGTCTGCCGTCCCTTGAAGCTGTGAAAAAAAATCAAACTCTCAAGGGAATCAAAATTCATTGGGTACTTCCAGTTGACCTAGTATCATGAAACTTTGCATGAAGCAATGTTTCAAAGCACAAGTATAGGAAAAAATCGGAAAACTGTAAATTTGTAGTTACGTCACAAAAAAAAAACATTTTTAGCGATTCGGAAAAATCTTCGTAACTCAATTTGGGAATTGAACTATTTACATAGGTAAGTTTAGTTTGTACGGAACCCTCGGTGCGCGAGTCCGACTCGCACTTGCACGGTTTTTTTTTTAATTTTCTTACTAAACTCCAGGTTCGCGTCAGAGATCGCAACAGTGGGCCAGCAGTACCGAGTGGAGCCGTTCAAGTTCCTGGACCCACCACTCCGGCTGGAGTTCCCTCAGGCCATACAGATGCTAAAAGAAGCAGGTAATTCACTTTATTGATAAATGTTGATGGAAGGACGGCGAGCGATGGGTAGCTCGCCCTCCGACCGTTCGGACCGAGCCCGAGTCGTCGATGGCCGTAGTGTTCCACGTGCGCCTCAAGGAGATGTCAGCAAAACCGTAGGGGCCCAGCAGGGTCCAAGCCTACTGGGGCCATGGGTTCACTTCTGAAAAGAAAACCCGGGGCCCTGGAACGCAAGGTAAAGAAGGAACAAAAGAGTGGGTTTTAGTCAGTAGTAGTCTAACACGCCCTCACGTTCCGCCGTAGAGCAGGAGAAGTCATTGGATGATTTCCCACCTAAAAAATGCCTTAGGTGTATGAATTCACGTAATTGGATAATTTTATAGTCGTACAAGCTTCTGCCGTGGATACGCGTGGAACACTACGCGCCGTCGACAACTCGGGCTCGGTCCGGACGGGGAGCTACCCATTGCTCGCCGTCCGCAAGCTTACGCCTACGGCGGTTAGAATTCAGGATCGGGATCCCGGCGGCTGGGGCGTGAGGGCCGTTCCCCCCGCGCGTGCGGCCGCCTCCTTAGCTAGCATGACAGCTTCGCACTTGGAGGCGCCCGCCTGCCACTCCTCCTCGCTCCGGCGCACGGCCTGTACGTGCGGCCGCCTCCTTAGCTAGCATGACAGCTTCGCACTTGGAGGCGCCCGCCTGCCACTCCTCCTCGCTCCGGCGCACGGCCTGTACGTGCGGCCGCCTCCTTAGCTAGCATGACAGCTTCGCACTTGGAGGCGCCCGCCTGCCACTCCTCCTCGCTCCGGCGCACGGCCTGTACGTGCGGCCGCCTCCTTAGCTAGCATGACAGCTTCGCACTTGGAGGCGCCCGCCTGCCACTCCTCCTCGCTCCGGCGCACGGCCTGTACGTGCGGCCGCCTCCTTAGCTAGCATGACAGCTTCGCACTTGGAGGCGCCCGCCTGCCACTCCTCCTCGCTCCGGCGCACGGCCTGTACGTGCGGCCGCCTCCTTAGCTAGCATGACAGCTTCGCACTTGGAGGCGCCCGCCTGCCACTCCTCCTCGCTCCGGCGCACGGCCTGTACGTGCGGCCGCCTCCTTAGCTAGCATGACAGCTTCGCACTTGGAGGCGCCCGCCTGCCACTCCTCCTCGCTCCGGCGCACGGCCTGTACGTGCGGCCGCCTCCTTAGCTAGCATGACAGCTTCGCACTTGGAGGCGCCCGCCTGCCACTCCTCCTCGCTCCGGCGCACGGCCTGTACGTGCGGCCGCCTCCTTAGCTAGCATGACAGCTTCGCACTTGGAGGCGCCCGCCTGCCACTCCTCCTCGCTCCGGCGCACGGCCTGTACGTGCGGCCGCCTCCTTAGCTAGCATGACAGCTTCGCACTTGGAGGCGCCCGCCTGCCACTCCTCCTCGCTCCGGCGCACGGCCTGTACGTGCGGCCGCCTCCTTAGCTAGCATGACAGCTTCGCACTTGGAGGCGCCCGCCTGCCACTCCTCCTCGCTCCGGCGCACGGCCTGTACGTGCGGCCGCCTCCTTAGCTAGCATGACAGCTTCGCACTTGGAGGCGCCCGCCTGCCACTCCTCCTCGCTCCGGCGCACGGCCTGTACGTGCGGCCGCCTCCTTAGCTAGCATGACAGCTTCGCACTTGGAGGCGCCCGCCTGCCACTCCTCCTCGCTCCGGCGCACGGCCTGTACGTGCGGCCGCCTCCTTAGCTAGCATGACAGCTTCGCACTTGGAGGCGCCCGCCTGCCACTCCTCCTCGCTCCGGCGCACGGCCTGTACGTGCGGCCGCCTCCTTAGCTAGCATGACAGCTTCGCACTTGGAGGCGCCCGCCTGCCACTCCTCCTCGCTCCGGCGCACGGCCTGTACGTGCGGCCGCCTCCTTAGCTAGCATGACAGCTTCGCACTTGGAGGCGCCCGCCTGCCACTCCTCCTCGCTCCGGCGCACGGCCTGTACGTGCGGCCGCCTCCTTAGCTAGCATGACAGCTTCGCACTTGGAGGCGCCCGCCTGCCACTCCTCCTCGCTCCGGCGCACGGCCTGTACGTGCGGCCGCCTCCTTAGCTAGCATGACAGCTTCGCACTTGGAGGCGCCCGCCTGCCACTCCTCCTCGCTCCGGCGCACGGCCTGTACGTGCGGCCGCCTCCTTAGCTAGCATGACAGCTTCGCACTTGGAGGCGCCCGCCTGCCACTCCTCCTCGCTCCGGCGCACGGCCTGTACGTGCGGCCGCCTCCTTAGCTAGCATGACAGCTTCGCACTTGGAGGCGCCCGCCTGCCACTCCTCCTCGCTCCGGCGCACGGCCTGTACGTGCGGCCGCCTCCTTAGCTAGCATGACAGCTTCGCACTTGGAGGCGCCCGCCTGCCACTCCTCCTCGCTCCGGCGCACGGCCTGTACGTGCGGCCGCCTCCTTAGCTAGCATGACAGCTTCGCACTTGGAGGCGCCCGCCTGCCACTCCTCCTCGCTCCGGCGCACGGCCTGTACGTGCGGCCGCCTCCTTAGCTAGCATGACAGCTTCGCACTTGGAGGCGCCCGCCTGCCACTCCTCCTCGCTCCGGCGCACGGCCTGTACGTGCGGCCGCCTCCTTAGCTAGCATGACAGCTTCGCACTTGGAGGCGCCCGCCTGCCACTCCTCCTCGCTCCGGCGCACGGCCTGTACGTGCGGCCGCCTCCTTAGCTAGCATGACAGCTTCGCACTTGGAGGCGCCCGCCTGCCACTCCTCCTCGCTCCGGCGCACGGCCTGTACGTGCGGCCGCCTCCTTAGCTAGCATGACAGCTTCGCACTTGGAGGCGCCCGCCTGCCACTCCTCCTCGCTCCGGCGCACGGCCTGTACGTGCGGCCGCCTCCTTAGCTAGCATGACAGCTTCGCACTTGGAGGCGCCCGCCTGCCACTCCTCCTCGCTCCGGCGCACGGCCTGTACGTGCGGCCGCCTCCTTAGCTAGCATGACAGCTTCGCACTTGGAGGCGCCCGCCTGCCACTCCTCCTCGCTCCGGCGCACGGCCTGTACGTGCGGCCGCCTCCTTAGCTAGCATGACAGCTTCGCACTTGGAGGCGCCCGCCTGCCACTCCTCCTCGCTCCGGCGCACGGCCTGTACGTGCGGCCGCCTCCTTAGCTAGCATGACAGCTTCGCACTTGGAGGCGCCCGCCTGCCACTCCTCCTCGCTCCGGCGCACGGCCTGTACGCGCGGCCCGGCGCGCCTAAAGCTGACTCTAACCATCTAAGCGCCCCGGGCGAGTGATTCCTTTGCAATGGTTACCGTTTGGATGTAACAAATAAACGTGAAAGTTTATAAAGTATGTTAGGATGCATGTGTATGGATTACTCTCCTACGCAAAAAATACTAAACGGATTTTAATGAAACTTCACAGTAATATAGCTTATAACATCAGGATAATAAATAGTCTATAATTTATAACGATATTGTGTTATTATTATAATTATGATTTATTATCTACGCTAGCAAAAATAATATGTTCGTAAAAGTTAAGTAAGTTAATACTTTCGCTGAAATTGTTTTTTTCTTTAGATTGATAGAGATAGTTATTTTTTTTTATTTACTTTATTTCAAAATTTGCCTACATTATGCGTTACAAAATTTCTGCTAAACTGTAAAACAGTTTGTCGACAGTTGTTCTCGTTTCACATTTTTGCAAATGTTGTTAAGACGTGACAATAAATGTATGCTAAGTCAAACAGTCCCACATTCTACATCCATGGACAATTTTCGCTGTTCATACAAAATCCTGTTAATCTACGGACACAGTGACAAATAATGTTTTTTTTTTGTAATTTTTTTAAGTTGGTATTTAAATTTAGCACATGATAACAAGTTTGGGGGTAGGGTAGGGTAGCTCATTCATAAATATCGGTGTAACAATAGACGAGTTGGGTGCATTAAAATTAAACTAGGTAGTGAAGTTAAGTGGCACGTGTGGCGCCCCTATAAGCCCCGGTCCTCCGGGGTGCTCCCCCTAATGCCGGCTCTGCATACACTCTCCTTTTTTTTTAATTCTTGATAGGTTCGCGCTTGACCACTATCTCACCTGATGGAAAGCGACGATGCGGTCGACGATGGAGCGCGCTTACCTAGAAGTACCCTATTCACTCTTGACATAAAGATTCCCGGGTTGTAGCGATCAGGAAACACAGATTCCGGCAAGGAATTCCACTCCTTAGCTGTACGCACAATGAATGTGTTCCCAAAACGTTTCGTGCGTAAAGGTGGGATGTCCACCATGTACCGGTGGCGCATTGCCGTACGTCTGGTGGTCCGATGATGGAACGGGCGCGGGCGGAATTAGGTTATGCAATTCCGACGCACACTCTCCGAAATGCAACCGGTAGAAAATACAGTCTAAAGTTACATTTCTTCTTCAGGAGTGACAGTAGGCGAAGAAGACGATCTATCCACCCCTGATGAGAAACTCCTCGGCAGGCTGGTGCGAGCCAAGTACGACACAGACTTCTATATCCTGGACAAGTACCCGCTAGCAGTCAGACCCTTCTACACCATGCCGGACCCCAACAACCCGGTGAGTGACTGCATTATTTTTGTTTATGACAATTAAGAGCGGCCAACCCGATATACATTTCTAACAATCGCTCTTTCGTGCAAAGGAAAGGAGGGCAATGGAAAGGGCTATGCTTGGAGTTTCCATGCGTGATCGAATCAGAAATGAAGATATCCGCAGGAGAACCAAAGCTGCCGACATAGCACGAAGAATCGCCAAACTTAGTGGCAATGGGCAGGGCACATTGCTCGCAGAACTGATGGCTGCAAAGAAGCGTACGGCTGGTAAGAACGGTTACGCCGTTGGGGCCGAAAGGTTCTGGAGTGGCGACCGCGTACCGGAAGACGCAGTGTTGGAAGGACTCCCACAAGGTGGACCGATGACCTGGTCAGGGTCGCTAGAATCCGATGGATGTGAGACGCACAGGATCGGTCGTTATAGCGACGCTTGGGGGAGGCCTATGTCCAGCAGTGGACGTCTTTCGGCTGAAATGATGATGTTGATTACCTACGCTTCTTTTTCTAGATATTTTGGAAACACAGACATCTTTTGGATATTAACTGGGTTTTTATTGAAATCAAAACATAAAATGTAAAACTAATCTAGTAAAGACCTTTGAAAATCTATTTTGCGTGAACTTTGGTCCTTTATAGCATAGCATAGTCGGCCTCATAATGTTCCCACTGCTGGGACGCAGGCCTCCTCTCTAGGAGAGGGAATGGGCTGTAATCCACCACGCGGGCCCAGTGCGGGTTGGTGGATGTCACATGTCTTCGAATTTTTGGTTCTAGGACATGCCGGTTTCCTCACGATGTTTTCCTTCACCGTTTTAAGAGCAGTAGTGATGAAATAAATTACACAAAGTAATGCGCCTGGCTGGGTTTGAACCCATGACCTACAACTCGTAAGTCCGCCGTTACCACTCGGCCACCACTGCTCTTGGTCCTTTATAAGTACTCATAAATTAAAAAAGTAAAGAAAATATATTTATAGAAATCTCTCACATTTAATCGAGATTCCGAATGACTCTTGCGGATATCCTCATTCCTGATTCGATCACGCAAGGAAACTCCGAGCATAGCCCTTTCCATTGCCCTTTGGGTGACTTTAAGTCTTCTGATGAGGCCCATTGTAAGCGACCACGTTTCGGAACCATATGTCATCACTGGCAACACGCACTGGTCATAGACTTTCGTCTTGAGACACTGTGGTATGTTGGACGAGAAGATACCGCGCAGCTTCCCGAACGCTGCCTAGCCGAGTCGGATTCGACGATTGAATCTGTAAGATACTTGATTGTTAATACATATTCATTGTTTTCTTTTACAGAAAGTGTCAAATTCATACGATATGTTTATGCGCGGTGAAGAGATCCTCAGTGGAGCGCAGAGGATACACGACCCGGAGTTCTTGACCGAACGCGCCTTACATCACGGCATCGGTGAGTAAATATGCATAAGCATAATCTGCCCAATAATGTTAAGCCTCTACGAAAGGGAATGGGCCGTAGCCGGGTCCAGAGCGGATTGGCAGATTTTTAAAATTACTGATAGAGGTATGCGGACGGCGCATCGCTTTGAAGTGCGCATGTAAAACGGCGCACTGTCGATCGAAGTCTTGTCTTTATATACCTTGCGTGTGTAATGGCGCATAGGTACTTTTGCACAGCAAACTCTCAGATCAATCTGAACCAAGCAGTTAGTGTTAAAAATTCAATGGTAAATGTCCTCTGGATGTATAAAGTGAAATGGAGAGTGTGTGTGTGTGAGTGGGTGTGTAAGATTTAAATCAAACTATAATTGGTGTTTATTTCTCTTTATTCCCAGATATCTCCAAGATCGCCGCTTATATCGAGTCCTTTAGATTGGGATGTCCTCCTCATGCAGGTAAATATTGATTTCATTTCCATCCCTTTAACGGTTCAGTTTAGGTCGTAAAATAGATTGCATTAACCCCTCGAAGGTCGATTGTACATACGTCTCGTCTGTACAACTTGAATGATCTTGAAAAACGCTTAATTGTCGTTTTGTACACACGTTTGTACGATTTTTTTTAGCCGAAAATTTTGATTTATATCTTTGTTTTTCCTAGAAAAAGTTTTATTTTATTTATTTAATATTTTTTTCTGTGATTTACGTAAAAATACGCAATTACGTAATAATAGTACCCCGGGGCGCCCAGAGCTAGTGGTAAGGTTCTCTGTTCACAACAACATGAAAGTTTTTTTTTATCTCACCAGTTGGAAAGCAATCATCAATTAATTTCTTTCCAGGTGGTGGCATCGGCATGGAGCGCGTCGTGATGCTGTACCTGGGGCTGGACAACATCCGCAAGACGTCCATGTTCCCGCGCGACCCCAAGCGCGTGACCCCCTGATGGGCGACCCCGAGCGGACGACCTCCTGATGTTGTTGTACTGACTACAGATACAGAATAAAGTGTTTGTTATACAGTTTTTGGGTTTTATTCCTTCCCATTTGGTGTAAAACATGACGAACTTTTATAAAAAGTGCATGAATTTTTTTATAAAAGTTCGTCATGTCTTACTTGCACCCGCTCGTTCCTGTTTGTCTATGACCAAACAATGGATTTTTTTTAAATGTTTTTAGCTTGGATACTAAATCCTTTAAGCCATGTATTTATATGAATCATCATCATCATCATTTCAGCCGAAAGACGTCCACTGCTGGACATAGGCCTCCCCCAAGCGTCGCCACAACGACCGATCCTGTGCGTCTCGCATCCACCGCACTCCCGCGACTCTCACCAGGTCGTCGGTCCACCTTGTGGGAGGCCTTACGACGCTGCGCCTTCCGGTGCGCGGTCGCCACTCCAGAACCTTTCGGCCCCATCAACCATCCGTTCTGCGAGCAATGTGCCCTGCCCAATGCCACTTTAGTTTGGCGATTCTTCGGGCTATGTCGGCGACCTTGGTTCTCCTCCTTCGAGTGCAGTGTCTCCGATCTTGATCGGAATGGTGCTACATGGTTATTAGGGTTCCGTAGCCAAATGGCAAAAAACGGAACCGTTATAGATTCGTCATGTGTCTGTCTGTCCGTCCGTATGTCACAGCCACTTTTTTCCGAAACTATAAGAACTATACTGTTGAAACTTGATAAGTAAATGTATTCTGTGAACCGCATTAAGATTTTCACACAAAAATAGAAGACAATAAATTTTGGGGGTTCCCCATACTTAGAACTGAAACTCAAAAAAAATTTTTCTTCAAACCCATACGTGTCCGTATCTATGGATAGGTCTTCAAAAATGATATTGAGGTTTCTAATATCATTTTTATTTAAACTGAATAGTTTGCGCGAGAGACACTTCCAAAGTGGTAAAATGCCCCCCCCCCCCCCGTAACTTCTAAAATAAGAGAATGATAAAACTAAAAAAAATATATGATGTACATTACTATGCAAACTTCCACCGAAAATTGGGTTGAATGAGATCTAGTAAGTAGTTTTTTTTAATACGTCATAAATCGTAAACCGCAATTTACCTTTCAAGTTTGTACGGAACCCTCAGTGCGCGAGTCCGACTTGCACTTGCCCAGTTTTTTACCATGACTGGTTTTTTTTTTTTATTCTTGATAGGTTCGCGCTTGACCGCTAACTCACCTGATGGAAAGCGACGATGCGGTCGACGATAGAGCGCGCTTACCTAGAAGGGCTAGAAGTAACCTATTCACTCTTGACTTAAAGATTCCCGAGTTGTAGCCATCAGGAAAAACAGATTCCGGCAAGGAATTCCACTCCTTAGCTGTACGTACTATGAATGAGTTCCCAAAACGTTTTGTGCGTATAGGTGGGATGTCCACCATGTACCGGTGGCGCATTGCCGTACGCCTGGTGGTCCGATGATGGAACCATTTTGGTTTTGTCCATGTTCATTTTAAAACCCACTCTTTCGGAAGCTCTACTAAGGTTATCGAGCATTGTACTGAGCTCCTCCGTAGTCTCAGCCATGACTACTATATCATCCTATCTTTATATGAATGGTAAATTTATTTACCATTATAGTGTGGATATACACATTCTAATGTTAATAACTTACGCTTTACGATTTGCCAATAACTTACGCTTTATCAGTAACCACCAAAGAAACAACAAATCCTTGCAGCCCTGTTTTTCACTCTGGGTGGAGCGAAAGGAATTGACAGACTTTTACCAACTAAAACACACCTGTATTCGTTTAGTGGCCCTGTACGGGAGCCTTGGTAATTCTTTCGAACAATCCCCAGCCCTGGCCGGGTCCTTGCAGCTTTGAAAAGGGCCTTTTCAATAACTCCCATGCCACCTAGCAGCTTTGGACTGGGTGGAAAGGCGTGCACAGAGGCTAATTGGTGATCCAGATCTGGTTAAGTCCAATATACAAAGCCTTGAGCAGAGGCGTAGGGTAGCCAGCCTTTCGGTGTTTTACAGGATGCATTTTGGAGAGTGTGCGCAGGAACTGCATGACTTGATTCTACCATCAGACAAACTGACGAACGGCGAGTATCCACCCTTACGTTTGTTGAAACCTCTATGGTCCGGACCAAGTGTTTCGCCTTGTCGTTTATACCGCGTACCTACATACGTCAAGGGACTGGAACAATTTGCCTGCTGCGGTCTTTGCGTCTGATTATAATTTAGGTGTCTTCAAGGCTCAATACTCAATACTTTATTGCATCCCATATTATGTACATAGGTGGTATAAAATATTGTCAAGATCAATATGGAATGGACCCTGTCGGGCACAGCAAAGGCTCTAAGGCTCATAAGGCTACAGTGGCTCTCAATAAACTTGTGCGCCTCACCATCAACGATTGCATTACTACTTACCATCAGGTGGGATCGCAGTTAAGCACTAGTTTATATCAATTAACAAAAAAAAAAACTCCCAGTAAATAAAAAAAAAAGATTTTGTGGGTAGTTTTAAATTGTCTGAAGCCACGGGTCCCTAACCTGGGGGTAATTACACCAACGGGGGTAAGACTGCTAGTATGTTCCCTTGTTATAATTTATTTTATCTACACTCACGCAAGCAATGAAACAACAAACAAACTATACAATCATTTATTAATCAATCAACAATCTCAATAATTTAAACGTAATAATTATCACTTCGTATTTATTCTACACCATCCTATAAAATATACTTATTGTCACATTTAACCTAATCTAACTGTCCTTCGCCGCCGCGCGCCGCGTCGTGCTCATGGCTTTTGTGGAACATATTGATGGCTTTGACAGCTTCTATGTTGGCGTGCGTTGACAGTTCTCCAGGGATGACCAGTTTGACAGCTGCCTGGATCTCTCTGCTACCTAGCGTCGACTTCTTGGTGTGGGTCGCCAGTCTACCAGCTTCCACGGCAATCTTCTCCAGCATGTCGTTCAGAAAATTGTTCATGATGAGCATAGATTTTCTTGATATTCCCATGTTGTCTTTTGCCACCATTCGCAGTAATTTGTACAGGTAGATGGAGAAGCTTTGGTAGTTTTTCTTCTTAATTTTCTTGGTTTTGACGATGGGTCTAGAGATGACGCTGTCTTTTGTTGGTGTTGGTTTAAGAGCTTTCTTTGGAACTTTTATGGGGGCCATCTTGTTTTCTGAGTTCAAATTTTGTTACGATCAACGTTGGTCACCATTTGTTGTGGTTTAAGAAGATTGTAGATATTTGGAAGTAGTGGAGGATTACTTGAGCTAATTAAAATGATTGACCAATCAGGTGTTATTGTGGTTGTCAATGTGTTTTGTGGGTCTACTACATACCTGCTATTTTTTTCTTTATTGACAAAATAAAGGACCTTTATCAGATATTCTAACTCATTATCACTCTCGACAGACACAAACAATAACAGTGTCAACTGATATTGTACACACATGAAATACAAAAAAAAAACTGGGTTTATAGCGGAAATTTTTCGTGTGAAGTTCAGTAGCTGTTTTAATTATACGCAAATAGATTCCTCGTGGATATTGCGATGTAAAATAAGTGTAGGTAGTATTGTATCTCGAAGTGTCTACACAACTGGTCAATATGTGGAATGTAGGTACTTATACAAACATTTTACAACTACCCGCAACGAAATTAATATTCGGGCGCCTAATCTATAAATACGCATCACGCTCAAGCAAGAACACAAACCACGTCCTACCATCGTCACACTCACTTATAAAAAAGTTAGCCAAAATGACAGGCCGCGGCAAAGGCGGGAAAGGATTGGGCAAAGGAGGCGCCAAACGCCACAGAAAAGTTCTTCGAGATAACATCCAAGGAATCACGAAGCCTGCTATCAGAAGATTAGCAAGAAGAGGCGGTGTAAAGAGAATCTCAGGATTAATCTACGAAGAAACTCGTAGCGTGCTGAAACTGTTTCTAGTAAATGTGATCCGCGATGCCGTGACGTATACTGAACACGCCAAAAGAAAAACTGTGACAGCGATGGATGTTGTCTATGCTTTGAAGAGACAAGGAAGAATGCTGTACGGTTTTGGCGGTTGATTTTTTAGGTTACGTTGAAAAATTTAATACCTACAAAGAATGTAATTCATTTTCCATATTTGACAAGGCCCTTTTCAGGGCCGCAAGTTTACTATTTCTTGATAGATTTGTCTTAAAACGTGGTATAGGTACTGGCCCGTACAAGGTAAGTTCTTTTTCAAGACAAGATGTTGGTAGGGTATAAGGTTACAACGTATTTAAATCCTTGCGTGATCGAATCAGAAATGAAGGTATCCGCAGGAGAACCAAGTTTGCCGACATAGCACGAAGAATTGCCAAACTTAGTAGCAATGGGCAGGGCACATTGCTCGCAGAACAGATGACCGTTGGGGCCGAAAGGTTCTGGAGTGCCGACCTCGTACCGAAAGACGCAGCGTCGAAAGGCCTCCTACAAGGTGGACCGATGACCTGGTAAAGGTTGCGGGAATCCGATGGATGCGAGACGCACATGACCGTTCATTGTGGCGACACTTGGGAGTTGCCTATGTCCAACAGTGATGATGATGTATTTAAATGAGTGAATATTTAGTTGTATACCTACATTCTTTGTCACTTTCGCCGAGTTGCACCATACCCGGTCTACGCAGGAATTTTATTAATACCTACTTGTTATTTTTTTTTTGGATAAAGTGGTGACCAGACGGTTGCAAACTAGCGTTCCAACCAAAGTCACCTAGGTTTATGTGTTTGTTTTGTGTTGCGGCTACTTGGATGTAAACCACCCCAACACGTTCGGTGGTTGGAAAAACGCACCTCCCAGCCAAAGGCGTTGAAGGTCATGGATTATAACTGCTGTCTACACGGATTGAAACTAGTAAAGTCACCTTGGTTGGGACGCTGGTTTGCAACCGTCTGGTCAACCCTTAACAAGCACTGGACACGAGATTTTTATACCTCTACTAAGATTAAAACTTCATGGAACACAAAGGTACACCACAGGTGAATTAATGCCTTCGGCCAGTCTTTCAGAAATCAGAAACGTTTATTTCAAATAGACCAATTATTTTACAGGCACTTTTGAATTGTCAAAATGTCGGTCAGTCAAAAAAAAAAATACAAGTGAAGCTAAATTGCACGTTCCAAAGCGTAGATCTCTATGGAGAAGAACGTGCAAGAAACTCCATGGACACTCTTTTAAATCATATTATGAGTTACATAAATCTTGGTTACCTACATATTTCTTGTCGCTTCAGCATACCTACTCTGCCAGTCGAATCCAGGTAGAAGAGAAAAAATCCCGGCAGTGGGGTAAGTTATAGGCCTATTATGCAGATGACCTGATTGGTTATCTATGAACCCATCACATTAGTTGTGATGTATTTTCTTCATCGTAAGGCCTACAGCAGCAATGACTATTTTTTTTTACCATTTAATTTAAGTTTGCATTCATATATTGGGTTAGTAGCAATATTTACTAAAACTGTTAGTAGCTATAAAATTCAAATTACACAAAAAAAACTTGAGAGGTGTCAAGGGACAACACCCGGAGGGAACAAAGTTCCTTTTAATTAATTAGTGAAGGACTTTTAATAAAATTTCATTTCATTCCATTCCATACCACCCCCAACCAACGCAACCCCGCCCGCCCGTCTAGTCCTCTTTCGCAACGCGCGATAAGGAACTTCGTTCCAAAATTAAGACCAAAAGTTGTAACGACATGCAAAAAGTGTCGAAACCACTTTTGGTCTTAATTTTTTCCGTCCAGCCCCCTTTTGCAACGCGCGATAAGGAACTTCGTTCCAATAAATTAAATTAATCAGGTAATCTACAATAACTATTTGGGTTTCTTCACATATAACAAATTTCATAATTATTAAATTAACTATACAATGGTTTAGTTCTCTTTGGCCTACAGTCAGTTTAAAGTCGATGGTCAGTTTATATTTTTTATACAAAATCTGTCAAACCCTCATTTTTCTCTGCGGCCCTGGAAGGCAAAAAACGACTGAAGGAATAAATACTCTTCGCTCTACCCAAAGCGGGAGAAGGCGTTTATTTGTTGATTTATCTGACTACCTGACCCTACTGACGCATAGTAACAGTTACTTGAAAATAATTTCTATATACCTACATACATGTTCAAGCCAAGTTTATTTAAGAGGGTCCTTTTCCACTCGTGTATCGTCTACGTGAGCATGGTTTAAAAGCTGTTGCTTCATCCATTATTGAAGAGGCAATGCGAAAACAGAGAGATACGGGCTAAAAATCCTGTTGACATTTATTTATTTATTTATTTATTAAAACTTTATGCAACACAAAAGTACAAAGGCGGACTTAATGCCTTAGGCATTCTCTACCAGTCAACCTAGGGTGGTGAAGAGAAAATGTGGCAGGTGCATAAAAATACAAAAGAATATTTAGAAAATAACAGCTCAAAAGTATGTAGGTATATATATATACAAAATAAACTTACATATATAATTTAATATAATATATACATATATATTTATATAAAGTAAAAGAAAGGGGTTATTGAGACGACTTTACTATTTGTGCAGAAAGTACTTTCGCAACATCCGCTTAAACGCATATAGACTGGTCGCCGTCCTGATCTCGAGAGGAAGCGCATTCCACAGAAGTATGGACTGTATATGAAAGGAAGAATGAACAAAGTCAGAAGTATGAGAAGGACAAAGCAGTAGAAGATTATTAGAAGAACGCAGATTCTTAGCGTGAGAAGAACATAGATATTTAAAGTGTGATATAAGATAAGAAGGAGGGGTGGGAGAGTTGAGCAGAGAGTAAAGAGTAGTCAGAGCGCGAAGACTCCTTCTCTGGCGAATGGGCATCCATTTGAGCTCAGATCTGTAGCTCGAAATATGGTCGTATTTCGACATTCGGTAATTCCATCATTTAGGTACTCGAATATTTCACAAAACTTGTTCCAGGAAGTACGTGTCAAAGTCTGACACACTCTCTAGCTCCGACCAAGAGCGGGGGATGTCATTGGATGTTTTTCCACCGAAAAAAAAAAACTATAATTACAGTAATAATAAAAACCCTACGCTGCTTACAACTAACTAAAATCAAACTAAATTATGGCGTCAAAAAAACTCTTCCACATCGCTGTCGACTGGTAATGCAAAAGACTGGCGGCATTGCCACGCTTTATGGCAATACATATCCTCTGTCCGAGGTAAAAATCAGCCCTTGGGTCACGCGAAGTGTCAACTAGACGTTTCGACTGTTTTATCCAGAAAACTAAATAAATTATTGTCATAAAATCATTTTCATAATTATATGTGCCATCTATTATCGAAAAATAGAACTAGAATATTTTAGTAATGCTGCTCGACACTAGAGAGCGGTATTTTAAATTATGAAAAAGTTGCAGTAAAAGCCAAAATTCAGGTAATGTTAAAATGCCTGTGTAGTCTTTCCAGTGCACAATAGATGGCGTTGATGTAAGTTATAAGTTTTACTTCAGTGACCGAATGCCGTCCAAAAATGGATGGAAAATACGGAATAGAAAATTGGGTATTCTCCTGTATTTTCTGCTCAGTCGTGGAAAATCATCAAATGACTCCACGCGCTCCGGTTGGAGCGAGAGGGAATGTCGTCTGACATTTTACTGAGTAAAATCCACTCCGTGTTCCTTTAGTTGCCCTTTGAAAGGGCTAGATAACTCTTTCGAACTATCCCTCAGCCCTAGCAGGCATTGGCCTTGACGGGCCCCGTCAATCTTGCTCACATCTCTATGAGGCGCACGTGGAACACACCGCCCCTAATTTGGGCCTGGTCCTTATTGGACGGTGGTGACCTACCCATTGCTCGCCGTCTGCAAGTCTGCACCTACGATGGTCAATGCCCGGGGTATGAGGATTGTCTTCTCACGCTTATCGCCGCCTAATTTGCTCGCATTACTGCTGCGCAGACGGAAGTGATTACCTCTCACTCTGTACCATGGCCTGAACCAGGACCGAACGCGAGAGGTCGACACCAGCAATCGCCTTGAGGACATAGCGTTGCTCTCCATCCAAGCACAATGCTAACTCCCGGAGGAAGTATCTCCCTGGTTGTATTGTAGTGTGTGTAATAGGGTATATCATGTTTTTTATTATTTCGATTTTGATTTGACTTTGCTCGAATTCTTGATACCTCTCATGCACAGTGTTTATATACCAAAAATCACCATAATCGGTTAATATTTAGAAGTTGCACAACGCCAATAAGTACAGATTATCATGTCATCAGTGAAGATTAATTTTTTAATATTATTATTTTTTACAGAGGAGGAAAGTAAGTTTTACTAGAGACAACAACACACTAGTAACAATTTAACCTACACTGATGACGTAGCATAGCATAGCATAGTCGGCCTTATAATGTTCCCACTGCTGAGACTCAGGCCTCCTCTCCAGGAGAAGGAATGGGCCGTTATCCACCACGCGGGCCCAGTGCGGGTTGGTGGATGTCACATGTCTTCGAATTTTTGGTTCTAGGACATGCCGGTTTCCTCACGATGTTTTCCTTCACCGTTTTGAGAACAGTGGTGATGAAATAAAATACACAAAGTAATGCGCCTGGCTGGGTTTGAACCCGCGACCTACAACTCGGTGAGTCGGGGCCGTTACCACTTGGCCACCACTGCTCTACTCTCTCACTGATGACGTACTTATGATAAAACTATAATGGCGTTGTGCAACCTCTAACTATAAACCGAATATGGTGATTTTTGGTATAAGAACACTGTGCATGAGTGGTATCAAGAATTCAAGCCAATTCAAAAACCGAAAATTTCAAAAACATGAAACACCCTAGTGTGTAATAATATAATTCATCATGAGTGTATATAAGGGTTAAATACTTTGTGAACGCTTCCGCAGAATGGTCAGTAACACCAAGGCGCTACTGGCCCTCCTTGAGGAGCTATAAATATAGCACCCAATGACCTCTCGCTCTAGAGCGGAGGCGAGAGGGGGCGTGTCAGACTTTTACTGACTAAAACGGGTTGTCATGATTTAAGTAGTGTTGCAAATTAGTTTTATTTTATTCAATTTTTTTGGGAGAATTTTTTGCTAATTCGAAAAGAGGTTTGCTAATCAGGTTTTGGGGGGCCCCGGGGCACTACCCCACCCAACCTTTTGGTAGCTACGCCAGTTTCAGTATTTATTATTTATTTTACTAAATTGTTCAGCTTAATTTTAGCTTAATTACATTCTGGATTCTTTGAGCTTTTTGTGAACGCTTCCGCAGAATGGTCAGTAACACCAAGGCGCTACTGGCCCTCCTTGAGGAGCTATAAATATAGCACCCAATGACCTCCCGCTCTAGAGCGGAGGCGGGAGGGGGCGTGTCAGACTTTTACTGACTAAAACCCACTCCTATGTTCCATCTTTGCCTTACATCCAAGGATCCCGGGGTTCAGGGGCGCCGACTCCGTGGGTGCTCGAGCATCCATGAGAAATAAACAGTGGGTGCCCAACACCCCTGAGAATAGGCATCAAGAAACAGATCAGTAATCGCTTTATAAAGATGGCCCTTTTTTCATTACCCATTACGACCCGTTGAGCGCAGTGGTTTAGAGCGCCGGTTGAGATGCAAGGACCGCGAGTTCGATTTATATACGAAAGTTTATTAATGTTGATTAGTCATTTCATTAGACAATCTGTTGTAGTACCTACCTTCATTAGTTTAGTATCGTACAGTACAAGTACATACATATTGTGTTGTGTTCATTTAGTAGGTACAGGTAGGTTACGTATAAATTATATTTCTGGATAATAAAAACTAGTTTCATTTTTAAATAATGGTTTCATTTTATATTTTTATCAAACATAATTAGTAATTAAATACGCATTATGTAAGTAGGACATTTATTTATTTGTCGGTCGATCAGTGTGCATTTTTCTTCTCACACTTCGCCACTTTTTCGAGTCCATCAAATGAACATGAGCACCCATAAGGTTTTCTAAACGCGGCTCCTGCCGGGGTTCCCTTTCGGACAACTCATGGCCTTCCTTGGGGGCTATTGGCTAACTTTTTCAATAACAGTTGACAACTGGCATTCGTTGCACACTAAATTTAGTTGTCAACTGACAATTTCATAAAATTGGTATTACGTATCACACAAGTGACTAACAAACTACGGTGGATATATGGTGAATTATAAAAATTTACGGTGAATAATAATAATAATAATAATAATAATAAGTTTATTCTTCTTCTCTCACATAGAAATTTACAAACAATATAATATAAAGAAGCATACAAAACATTAGCGATAATTGTTGTGATCTATATGAGAGACTGGTTTCTGTACTAGGAGACCTGTATGACAGATTACCAGCCTCTCCAGACTCCGGACAATAGGTGACAGCTGTATACAACATCAGTGAGAAGTAATAATTAAGAGGGATTAAGCTAGGTGCAGTGTGATTGTTGCTGTTATGGGGATACAAGGTGAGTGGCAGGAACTAAATTGAAAGAGTAATTGAGTATGTGCGTGAGTAAGTGTGCGTGAACTCACACTCACGCGAGTTTGTGGGAGCGTGTATGTGTCTGTGTGAGTGCGTGTGGGAGAGAGTGAGTGTGTGTGTGGGTGAATGTGTACGGGGTGAAGGAGGTGCCAGCATACGCAGTTGGTTAGGATGGTACAATGAGCAGATTTTCAGTGTCATCGTAATTGAGGGACTTAAGCCAGGCAGTAATAACCCTCTTACAATTTGCTCTTGTTAGAGGGTAAACTGTTAGCTTCTTGTTAATCTTATTATATAGATGTCCACCAAGAAAATCAAAGAATTTGCGTGCGAAGGCAGTGCTACGATAAGTGAGTGTTGGGCAAACCCTGTGTTTGACTCTCTTGTTTGCGTTAAGTGAAGGATCATACTCTATTAGTGAATGTTGTTTTAGAGCTGAGCACAGGATATAAAGTTGTCTTACTGTCAACACATCAGAGAGCAAGTACAGATCTTTGGTAGGAAAGAAAAAAGGTAACGACAGGCTTACTTTTAGTACCGCTCTTTGGGCTCTTTCAAGTTTTATTAAGTTAGTTTTACAAGTGCCACCCCAAACAGTAATACAATAGGTTAGAATGGATTGGCACAGGGCCATGTAAACCATTTTAATGACATTTTTATCTGCAATACGGCTTAAATTTTTAAAAACGAAAATTAGTTTTCGAGTTCTGGAAGATAGTAAGTCCAGGTGGTGTTTGAAGCTGAGAGTATTATCAATCATGACTCCCAGGTACTTTATACTAAAAGCTATTTCCAATCGACTGCAGGAACAGGAGTGGGCAGATGAACAGTAATGGGCTTTGATGTAAAAATTTTCGTGAACTGCGGGTGAGATGTTTTTAATAGAGAATGGTACAAATTTTGTTTTGCTGACATTGAGAGTAAGGCCGTTGTTGTTGAGCCAAGAAGTTACAGTATTGAACCCAGACTGAGCGAGGCTGTAAACCTCATCCCAACTGTCGCCATGGAAGATCAACGCAGTGTCATCCGCAAATGTGACAATTTTGCCATTTTGTAGTAGCAGATCACACAGGTCATTGATGAAGGTGAGGAAAAGCGTGGGCCCAACTACACTACCCTGCGGAACACCGTAGCAAATAGGTAAGTCATCACTAACAAATTCTCCAATTCTAACTCTCTGATGCCTGTCAGCAAGGTAATCCCGAAATAGTTTGAGTTGTGTATCACGAATTCCCATATTTTGCAGCTTAGTTAGTAAGAGTGGAACAGAGACTGTGTCAAAAGCTTTAGCTAAATCCAGGAATATCGCTATCACTTTCTTTTTGTGGTCTAGTTTATTAACAATATGATCGATCAATTCGTGGACCGCATCATTGGTCGAAATTCCAGCTCTAAAACCAAATTGAGATTTCGACAGCAATGATTTGGTCTCAAGATAGTTAATTAGACGCTTGTTAATAAGTTTTTCAGCTAGTTTAGACAGAGTAGAAAGTATAGAGATGGGTCGGTAGTTGTTGACACAGTCTCTGTCACCATTCTTGTAGATTGGAATTACTTCAGCAAGTTTAAATTCCTTAGGAAAAACACCACTATGGAACATTAAGTTGAAGATGTACGTTAAGGGCGGGACTATAATAGTGTGGTATCTTTTAAGAAAAGCTCCTGAGATATTGTCTCGTCCAACTGAATTGACTTTTTTCAGATTTAGGATACACTGACGGACCTCATCTTCATCAGTGGGAAGCAAAACGAAAGAGGAAGGACAAAAGTTAGCGTGTGGTGAATAGATTGATGGATTACCGCCGTGAATGTTTTCAGCAAGGTTTTTGCCAATAGACACAAAGAAATTGTTTATTGCATTGACCGAGGTAGAGGGGTTTAGGGTGGAAATAAGATCCATTGCTGGGTTTGACTTTTTGATGGAGTGTGTTATTTGTTTTACAGCGTCCCAAAGTTTTTTATTGTTAGTTTTAGCAGCTTCATCTAATAGGTTTTTTTCATAGTCGGTTTTTAGTTTTTTTAGTAGCCAGTTGCAAAAATTTCTGTACCTTTTGTAGGTGATCATGCTGATTTCATCATTAGGATTTTTTTTAGATTTTATGTGGAGTTTATCTCGATTTTTCATACATCTCAATAGACCAGTTGTTATCCAGGGCTTTTTAATCCTCTTGCGATTAGAAATGGAAACGGTTCGTGTGTTAGCTAGTATTATTGAGTTTAGGTCATTGACTAACAATGTAGTAGCTTCATTTACATCAGTTACTTCGTAGATGGAGTTGAGGCATATATTTTGCATATCGTTATCCAGGCCTATGTAGTTAACTTTCCTGATGGTAGATGTTATCATCGGTTGGGGGTGGTTTTCAAGCACAAGTATCACACTGTCATGGTCGGTAATAGACGTCTCCGCGACATAGCAAAAGGCAGGGAGTCTACTTTTTAGCATGACGTGATCTAAACAAGTTTTACTATGTGTTGGTAACTGGTGGGCAGGTAAAAGACCTAAGGAAGCTAGTAGATTTAGGTAGGATGACGAGTTAGCATCGTTAGTGTTAATAGTTATGTCCACGTTAATATCTCCAATGAGTATGATATTAGGGAAGTTTAATCTACTTAAAAGGTTGCTGAGAGATTCAAGAAATGGGTTAATGTTTTTATTACCAGGAGGTCTGTATATTGCAACGACGAGGGTATTGCTGTCTAACTGTATTGTAATACAATTGGCATCAAGAATGGTAGGTTCCGATATAATTGGACTTAAATTATCTTTGAAGTAGACGATGACCCCTTCATTTTGGGTGATATTATTTTCAGTTTTTGCAAAGTCGAAGCCTTCTATTGCAGGAATGTTGTGGGAGTGGCGTAGCCAACACTCCGTGAGTATAATAAGATCCCACTCTGTATTTGATCTTTTAAGAAGGGTTAACAGGCTAGGGTAGTTACGATTAACACTACGGATGTTCTGATGTATTATTTTTAGGCTAGAGTGAGGTCTTTTAATTAAATTAGGACACTCTTCTATTTCGCAAGTAGATGAATCCGCTATAACAAAATGATCAAGATCGTTATTAATTTGATTTATGTTATCGAATTTTGATAATTTAAGTAAGTAGGTGAATTCGAGCATGTCAATAGACTGTAATTACGTGGAAAATAAGTGTGATTTAAAGGTGCGGAGTTATAAAAAGATGTGACGATTATAACCTCATACGTAGATTGAAAATTACTCGAGCAAATGTAATATGGTGATGAATTTGTATATAATGAATTATAGTTATATGTAACAGATGGATAACAAGTGATAATTGTGTATAGTTGTTTCGTAGCACTGTGGAAAATTTGAGAGGGGTATATTAAAAGGATATGTTGTTTCGTTGCGTATGTATGGTTCACCCTATGTATGTGTGTAATAAGTGTAGAAATGTTATAAATGTTTGATGGTTGTGTTATTATTATTAATGGGTTGAATGTTGCATTGTGGAGTATTGTGTAACAGCTTATAGTGTAAAACTTAAAAATATAAAAGAATATAACATGAAATGTACAAGGCAAACATAGTAATTTGACATAAAATAGTCACTCAATTTTGATCTTTGCCAAATCCCGTTCGCAGTCCACACGCAGCGCTGGTGAATCATGGGTTTTTTTGATGAAAATTTTTCCATAAGAAGTCCATGTACTATGGTATTTGTGCTCCATAACAAACAGTCTGGTCAGGTATGCCAGTCGTCTCCCCAAGCTTGTCAGTGACTCATCGACAAAGACCGGTTTAGTAGGGCCAGGTAGCTGCAGGTGGGATGTATTTAGCTTGTTGTCTTTATGCGTTTTATTGAAATTCCTGCACTGTTTTAGGAATCCATCTTTGCATGAAGTAGTTGTGAATTTGACCACAATATGATTACCAGATTCCTTTTTGGTTTTTAGGCGATAAACATCTTGAACATCAAGGTTAGATAATGGCTGATCAATGACCTCGCTCACCTTCTGAACTAAATTACGAAGAGTATTCTTATTTTCCGAGTCATACCGGGGAATGTTCCTAATTTCGATGGTGGATGCGCGTGAGTTACGTTCTAGCTGTTCTATTTTGCTCTCCAGTGCCTCGATTTTAAGTTCGTAGCTTTTATTTTTTTGTTCAAGGTTAACCATTTTCTGCATTACTTCGTCATACTTGGAGGAGAGAAAATCCATGCTTTTCTGAATCTCAGTGTTCTGGTCTGTGATTAATTGAATAGATTCCATGATTTTCTCGAATTTAGAGTTCTGCTGGGCTTCAAATGAAGAAAAAATGTCCCTCAATTCGTCAGTGGATACGGTATATTCAGACGTCCCGTGAACGTGATGTTTACGCTTCAATCTACGAGTGATGAAGTCACTTTGGCCAGTAGGAGGCGACACATATAACTGAGAATCAGATCCATAACTCAAGACAGGAGTTTTTGCTAGTGAAGGAACATTAGTTGTCATCGGCGGAGTGCGTCGAGTCGACATGGTATGAATAAAGTAATGCCAATAAATACCTGGAGCGCTGACGTAGAAGCAAAGGTGTCACTATTAGAGAGTACTTGCGTACGCGCCGTTCTAATTGGGTTACAGGGCGGGGCTTATGCGAGCCGATCCAGTGGGCGGTGACGGTAGCAGCGCAGAGAAGTATGTTGTCCTGTTCTTCCTTTGCAGCGCTTGGTCGGAGGGCGGGGCTGGATACAGATGTCTCACTCCGTTTCGACCTTGCCGTGCAGCCACTGTCCAGCTGTCCTCCTCACTTGGTATGCGCGCCTAGTACTTGGCTGATTGAACTTCGTTTAAGAATTTTGATTTATTTATTATTAAAATTAAATAAATACGAAAAATAGTAGCGCGGATTACTTGAGAACACGACCGTACACCACGGTATCCGGAGGGGGAGGAATATTGTGACCACTCTAAAATTTTAGCGACTATTATACAGCTTCAAAAGCTTACACAATCACAATTTTAATAGTATCGATACAATAACATCTGTCAAAACGTGTTACGGTGGCTATCAAAGGCACCAGTGGCTAATGACGTCACTGCTGTTGGTCACTGAAGATAGGCAATATGAAACTAGCTGTTTGACAGTTCAATGATGCACATTGTTAACAAGTGATCATCACTTGAACTGTCAACAGAGTTACGCAATAGCCCCGCTGGAGGCGCTGAGGTGGATCGAATGACACATTTTGTAGCTTTATCGTGGAGTTGCGGACACCAGCCCGACATACATACATAGGGGTTTATAGAATAAAAACCGTTTAAAAATTATGAATTTGAATTATATTTTATTACAATATATAGCAAAGTATGTCCAATTTACATTTTTATCACACTTCTCGCATAGCGATCACATTTTTACACGTCCTACTCGTACAGCACAAAATCAGAACTGTTTCGTATTTTTGCCAGACATTTTCCTTCAGTATATACCGATATTCACACTCCACATCTTACATGATTTGAAAACACCAATAAAATCAAAAATCACTTAAAAATAACTTAAGATATTACTTACAATCTGTGTTTCTAAATTATTTTGTTTTCATTCAACTTTTAAATATTTGTTCATGAACATTTTAAGTTTTTTTTTTGCAAAATGATAGGTTTGCGTTTGATCACTAATTCACATGACGGTAAGCGATGGTATATGGTCGACGATGGAGCACGCTTGCCTAGGAGTCACCTTCTCATTGTTAGAGTATGCTAGGATGAGAAAAAGGCATTTGGTTTTGTATGTATACACAGAGAATAAATTGGTATCTATTGTATTTAAGTTGAGTTTATCTCTAAACTTAAAAAACAGGGTTGTATAAAAAGTAACTACTTAGGTATATCCAAAAGAAAAAATAAAAAGAATTTTTCAAATCTGTTCAAAATAAATTAAGTTAGAAACCTGTCAATTCTGGTGGTATGAGAAACTGTCAAGTGACAGAAAAAGGACGCACAACTGACGTGTGACGTCACTGCCATTACATTACGCGCATACTTACGAGATAGCGAGACATTCCCACCACATATTCTTCCTCATACCAATGCTTGTAAATGCTAATTGCAGATATTTTTTTATGGTCTTTCAGAAACATATTTTTTTTGTATGTTGTAGTCTTTTCCATGGTCGTATACCTAATATTGCACAAAAATATATTGAAGATATTAAATTAGGTCAGCCTGACAATACAGATTTTGATTTTGTCATTGTTTTTAATAGCTACCATAAATAAAGCTTGTGAACATTTCGAAGTGTAAAATTCCACAACATTCACACAACGCCATCTAGTCCCAAACTAAGCAGAGCTTGTGCTATCAGTACTAGACAACTGATAAACATACTTATATATTTCTAAATACATACATATTATACATAAATTACACGCAGACACAATTAGGCCTTTACATATACTTCACAAAAAATAGTTATCTTCAGTTGAATTTACTAATAATAATTCTATTAAAATGTGAGCAATATTTTGTTCATGAACAAATATATTAAAGGAAGAATTACTTAACAATCAATGGTCCATATAATTTGAAATAAGTTAGCCTCAATGATTACGTCTTTACCGACATTGATAAATCGATAGAGTTGTACCGGTACCTACTTATTTATCGAGTCAAAATCACAATTTATCGATAAATATTAACAGAGATGTACCGATACCTATTTATCGAGTCGAATTTATAATGTATCTACAGCACAGTATTTAAATAGTATAAAATATAAAACTGATACAATTTATTAAAAAATAAAATGCATTTTAAGATTTTGTTTAATTTTTTAACCACCTACGTCGGAAATATCCGACAAACACTTTCGTCCTCCTTTATTTCGCCAGGGTCGGACATTCACGACCAAATACTCCATCTCGTCATCTCATCTGTCACCTATGGGGATTGAAGAGCTAAACGAGATGGAGTACCCAGTCGCGAACACACGACCCTGGCGAATAGGACGCAAAACCAGTTGTCGGACTAATTTGACGCGGGTGGTTAAAGAGTTAAATAAAGCACCTAATTTAAATATTTTTTTTATGATTTTTTTAGTTCGTTGTCCAATTTATATCCCATACAGATATTTTTTATGCTGCAAAGCGTATAGGTATTAGGTACAGATGTATAACTTAAAGTAAATGCTTCAAGATAACCAGCGAATTCAAATTTTAGTACGTTTTTTGCAATTTACAATTCAGTATCAGATAGTAAGGTAAAAAAAAACATATTTGCGGTAGCGACATGTATGTTATTACACAACTATATTTATTAAAACCATTAACATAATTCTCTAACTAAAATGTGCCATTTTAATAAAAACTTGACGTTTTACCTTGTCTCTAAGGTCGGAATTCACCAACAAAACTAATCGCGTTTTAACGCTCGCATAATCGCGTTTAGCCGCTGTCACTAGTGTCACTTGTAAAAATACAACAAAAGAAAAATACAGACAAGTGACACTAGTGACAGCGGCTAAACGCGATTATGCGTGCCTAACGTTAAAACGCGATTAGTTTTATTGGTGAATTCCGCCCTAAGTTAGAGTTATGATAATGTGTTTTTTGTTACTGTACTATAAAATTTTGAATTTCACGGGCTATCCTGGATCATTAAGTATATGTCAATAGCGATCATTGACCTTTCCCAAATATTTCCTCGTAGAAACCCGAATAATAAACAACGGATCGTTTTTTTACAAATTCAAAATAATATGTTGACGATGACAATAGTATATTCAGGTTGGTTAATGCTGTACCGTTTCCGAGATTAACCGTTTAAGCTCCCTCGAGTGTTTTCGCGTCCTATTCGCCAGGGTCGTGTGTTTCAGATATTTATTAGTACTCCGTGGTCGTATGTTTGCGACTGGGTACTCCATCTCGTTTAGCTCTTCAATCCCCATAAGTGACAGAAAAGCTGACGAGATGGAGTATTTGGTCGAGGATGTGCGACCCTGGGATAATAAACGGAAACCGTCGGATACATCCGACGGTTAAAAGGTTAATATTGTCAATAAATGTTTAATACGATCAAAATATCTTGGCCATTTGGAAGTTAGGCGTTCCAAGCTATGCACATACTGGAAAAAATACGCAATACGCACTCGCCCTACAGTGGCGTAGATAGGTGACCAAAGGCCCTAAGGTAATTAAAAATCTGAGAGCCCCTTTTTTCACGTGAGAAATCATCATATAACTAGTGTTGCAAACTATTTTATTTTATTCAATGTTTTTGGGAGAATTTTTCCTTAGTTCAAAAAGAAGTTTGCTAATCAGGTTTTGGGGGGCCCCCGAGCTTGGGGGCCCCCGGGGCACTGCCCCACCTAACCTTTCGGTAGCTACGCCAGTTTCGTTATAAGATTCTTAAAATGAATTGCTGCACAGCCCATTGTGCGAAGATCGGGGGCGGTTAAGATATTTTGGTCGTACTGTAATCGAATCAATAACTGGTAACGCAGTAGATACTAAAATGAAAAATTCTATGTCTTCGTTTAGCAACAAAAAATATATTAAAAGAAGCTATTTACAAGAATACAGAATCATGTAGACCTGATTTGTACCCGATACAAATGGAAGTAATTAATGTAAATATTAACACTTATTCACAATATTATAAGTACAAGTTTAGGAACAAAATACAATCTGGAAATCGTCGCGACATTTTATATATTTTTTTACTCTTGTTTTGACAATCCAACTTTGAAGTTACACAAATGTCATATGTCAAATGTTAAGGGTGCACTAGTCGGCGGCTCGAAGTCGTTTATGGGCGTGGTTAAATGCATGCTATCTCATCATGGGCGAAATACACAAATGCTGTGATGAGCAATAAGAAGGTGGGACACACGCGAATATACAGTCCTATGACATACGGTGATTTATAATGTAAAGAACACTTACAATTTTATGAACAGACTGATGACAGATGTATTTTTACTAAAAAAAAAAAAGATAACATTCAGAGTGGATTATATAAAAACAATGTATTTTGTTGGACATTTCAAAACAAGAGCATTCCAGTAAGATCATATCAATCTCTCTCTATCAATCCAACTATTGTTCATAGAAAACGTTTTGATATTAGAAAATCTACACTTTTTTGATAGCCATGTTACAACCATACTAAAATTTTTCATGCATGAAAATCCATTCAGCAATTTTTGAGTTAATTGCGAATATACAGACAGACGCGGTGGAGGACTTTATTTTATAACATGTACAAGGATTTCAACCTATCTGCGAGACCGTTCAAGAGTTAGCGCGACGCTGAAATACAAAGGGCAACTGAAGGACACAGGTGGGTTAAAGTCGGACAGATCCTCTCGCTCCACCCAAAGCGGAGGAAGTTATTCAATGATTTCACACCTTAACAAAAAACAGGATATCAATCCATTGCCATCAACTCGAGTATCAATAATTTTAGCTATGTGTATTTTAATTAAAACATCTGTATTAAAAACGCTCTAAGTATTAGTGTGAACTCGGCCAGAAGGTGTTTAAGCCTCAAATTCTTCAAGTAGCATTAGGTTTAATAGATTGTTTATTAGTTATTTAAGTGCAAACCAAGGATTTATGCTGTATCCTACTTAACTTTTTTAGTTAAGTAGGATACAGCATAAATCCTTTTGATTTTGCGAAGCTTTTTTGTTTTTGTGCTCACACCAATTTTAATGTATTGTAATGTCTATATGTGAGGACTTGTAATTGGCTCTCTAATGATTATGGTTTCCTTTTTTTGTCTGGTTTTATTAGCTGTAAGTCCTCCATGTACTAAATATAAAATAAATAAGTCGAATGGATCGCAATGAACTTTGAATAAATTTGTTTTTACAGCTGGATAAAAGGTAGTAGAGGGCTGACTGCTCAAGGTTCGAAAGGTAT
This sequence comes from Mythimna impura, assembly GCA_905147345.3. Classification (NCBI taxonomy): domain Eukaryota; kingdom Metazoa; phylum Arthropoda; class Insecta; order Lepidoptera; family Noctuidae; genus Mythimna; species Mythimna impura. Next base: position 5,642,252 of record LR990369.1, on the reverse strand, counting down.
TTAAGTATGGTTGAAACGCTGGCAGCTAATTAATTCATTAACGCTCAGGCGGTAGCCGGCGCCCGGAAGCCATTGTCTTACTATTGTGTCTCTAATTACGCACGTCAAAAGGTTAAAGCATATTATAATAGGAAGATTCTGTTACATTCTATTTTATCTTATTTGATGGCTACAGATTAACTTCTGGTAGGTACAATTGGTTTGATAGTGGCATTAAAGAATTACTTAAAAGACTCTAGCGTCAGTGTCAGGCTTCGTTAAATGAAAAAGTGTTTAATTATCCTATGGGAACTTACTAATCCGTGTGCCGAGTTTCCGAGACCACATCATCGCTTACCATCAGGTGAGATGGTGGTCAAACGCGAGCCTATCATTAATATAAAAAAACGAGTTTCATTAAAATTTCTTTTACCGTTTTGCATCTATACACCCCTATTTTTAATTAGTACAAAAAAAATAGAGCTGTATCCGTACACGTTGCTGATCATATTTGTGTAGTCAAAAGCAAAAAAATACGAAATCCCAAAATTGTCCACGTAAATTGGTATTGGTGAATTCATAATTGAATCAAACATTCATAACAATTGCTACTAAAAAATACTACGCGCAGTGTTTTACCATTTTGATCGTCATTTATTCATTCATAATTACTAGCCTGTACGATATGTCCATAAATTGAGTGACATTTTGGGATATACACAAACGCTAATAACTTTGCTGTTTATGAATATTATTTTTTGAGACTTTACTTAAATAATAACAAGACCTTTCTTAATAAGCCCTTTAAGTATTTGTACTAATTAAAAATTTGTGGTGTATAGTCTAGTATGGATCTCATGGAACTTTCACATTTCAACTAGGAAATATTCAGGGTTGCGGAATTGTTTGATAGATTCACCGTAGCTCTGGAACTTTAAGGGCAACTGAAGGAACACTGGTAGGTTTTAGTACAAGACTGAGACTTCCTCTCGCTCCACCAGAAACAAAATGTGGAGTATTTTTAGTAGAAAATAAGACAACTCTTTTTGTAAATCACTATCAAACCAATGAAAAGTGTTTGTAAACTGAGAAGCGATATAAAAGTTTTAAGAAAAAACTAATCCCAGTCTAGTTTTTAATTTTATTTACTGCAAAATTTCTTAAGTATTATCTGGGAAAATAATTGCTCACCATCTTTTCCCTGGATGTCACTTGCATTTCATAAAATGACAAAGGTCTATGTCTACTAGCCTAGCCTTTTCTCAACGTGTTAAGGTCAGCTTTCATTCAAACTGGGAACAGCTGGTTATCAGTATTTTACATGGAGCGACTCCCTATCTGACCTCGACAACTCAGTAAGAACCGACGCTGCGTTCAACGGGACCCGTTGGGGACTCCGCAACGTCCTTACGCAGTGTCGCTAGTTCAACTTTAACGGTGTGCATGTACAGTCGTGTCGATGGAGATCTTAGTATCTAAAGACATTTTCCTCCGTGCGTGCGACCCGTATCACATTGCGATGTTGACTAAATAAGTCCGTGCGTGTAACCGCGCGGGCTTCCGTCACACGGAGGAGCGCGGGCGCACGGCGCGCGGACGGAGGACTTTTGTATGGGACCCCGCGGGCGCCCGCTTAACGCAGCGTTGGCCCTAACTGAGTAACACGATACCCCTTGGCAAGACCGGCGCCAGATTTCCTGGCTACTGAATTATCCGTAAAGACTGTCAAAGATCTATGACAAATGACTCTCGGGACCAACCGCTTAATGTTGTCCCCGAGGTACGGAGGAATCTCGATTAAGATGGTCACCCATCCAAAAACTGACCTCGGTAAACGTTGCTTATCCTTGGAAAGAATAAGTCTTTGCGACAATAATGTACTGGAAATTCTCGTTACCCAGATACCAACTGGGTTTTGAAGGTCTGATAGGCAATCGCTCTATTTAAAATACTATTAGGTAGTTATTCAACCGCATCCAGTTAAACTTGAAGCCGATCCCACCACAGTTGGGAAAAGGTTATCCCGATGTGGTAAACAATTATTTTCCCTAACTTCTATTTCTATTGACATTTCTGATTAAGGTGGATGGTCAATTGGTTGTAGCGTGGAAGATAGCTAATTCACGAAAAATTTATTCAATAGAGTTAGCTGAACTGAGAGGTTTGCGTAAACTAATACAAGTTACGGTCGCAAATCACATTTTAATTAACATACAACTTGACACTGACCCGCAAAATTTGAAAAAACATAAAATAAATTTCGCAGTCTAACCTGGTGCATCCCCCTTAAGCAGTTCTTCTCTTCAAGTATTATTTATAATAAAGAATTTTTGAGCTTTTTAAGTACAAATCACATTATTTTTAAATAGAAAACTTCTTTAGAAATTATGAAAACTTTATTTTGTGGGTATTAAATGAGGCTAGGCCGTCACGCTCGTTCGGGTAAAGGTGGATACAGACTATGCGAGGCCCCGATTGGTGTGTACCTTCATATTCGTGGCGAGGCATGTGTTACGCGCGTGCGAGGGCGAAGCAACGTATGCCAACGCTTCAAGATCAAAGCGCCTCAGTGCGAGCATTATAGACTTAGAAAATTAAACTGCGTTTGCTCGGGCTGATCCAACCCACACAGCAGTAATAGCATGCGCGTATCCACTGCTGCTTTTTTTTCATTCAATTATTTTAAAAAAGAGAAAAGAATAAGTCTGAGGCTGACACAACCGTTCAAACGCAGCGCAAAGATCGCAATGTACCGACACACGTTGGCTCACCTCGCACGTGCGCAGCCTGTGCGTAGCACATGCCTCGCCACAAACACGAAGACAGATAAACGAGGCATTTGCTTCGCACGCGATGCCCAAGCATATGTTAGTATGTTTTTTCGACACAACCAGAGGCATTCGTTGTGCACCGTTCGCGGAGCATGCCTCGCAGTTTGTTTCCAACTTTAACCGAAAAATTAAGATTCTGTACCGTTCACTTGTGTCGTGTGGCAATGAGCTCATACTTTTTTTTACAAATTTTCAAAGTCACTGTATGTTTAGCATTTTTAATATGAATGTTATTTTATTACGTCGTATATTTTATAAACGATTTTTGAAAACTGTCACCTTTTGAGAGGAACTTTCAAATGATACATGACTTTCAGTTAGCCAATTTTTGATTGAAGTTTAGATAAGCATAAGGATATTCAGCCTTATAATGTTTCCACTGCTGGGATTCAGGCCTCCTCACCACGAGAGGGAGGGCCGTGATCCATAACGCGGGCCGTCAGATTGTTCGTACATACCAAAACGCGTGGGTGGAGCGGCCCTTTGCCTACGCCCCCGCACCCTAAGTGGCCTTGTGAAAGCGAGGACTCTTTAACAACGAGGGTCTTTTTATAACTGGTAAGCGAAAAACTGGTCGAACACTGGGTTAAGACAGACGCAGTCTCGTTTTTGAATTTATGAAAGAAAAGACCTCGCTGATACACTTTCGCCTACGTCTAAATTAGTCCATTCTACGCCTCTGGGTACGAGAGCTGCGGCATCTGCAGCCAGTGCCGTTTAGCAGTTAGTGACTGCTAAGTGTACAGAGAGGATATGTTTTTTGTTAGACTTATAAGTCTAATAGTCTATTGTTGGTAAATTTGACTGGCCTGTTGCTATGCCGGAGGTCGTGGGTTCGATTCCCACCCAGGACAGATGTTTGTGTGATGAGCACGATCATTTGTTCTATGTCTGGGTGTAATTTATCTATAATATGTATGTATTTAGAAATATATAAGTATGTTTATCAGTTGTCTAGTACTCATAACACAAGCTCTGCTTAGCTTGGGACTAGACGGCGTTGTGTGATAGTTGTGTGATTATTATTATTATTATATTATATCATAAATTCGCAGCAAAATTTTCTAGACTATTTTGGTCTATAATTCAGTGATGGGATTCCAAGCCGGCGGCCAACTAAGCGAGCCAGCTTGAGCGGGCGCAACTCGCCAGTTTGATAGCAACAAAACAAGCTGTAAGGTGGAAAGGTTAAAGCCCTTTTAGAGTCATTGCGGCCATGGAAAGCAGAGGTCAACTGAAGAAAGACTGATGGGTAGTAATCAATACACGTCGCTTACATCGCTTGTTATGGAGAGGGGAGGGTGTCGACGAAGTATGACATTTTATGACAAGGGATGAGAAGCAGTCATGACATCACATTTCAAATTCTATATCAAAGTATCAAAATTGCGAAAACCTGTCTATTAGATTTTTTCCAACTCTGTATGTTTATAAGGTTTAAATTGTGTTGACAAGTTCATAAACTATTTTATATAGTGCTGTTTTAATGTAACCATTTCTAAATGGGTTAATTAATGCCTGAAATAAACGATAAATAAATAAATAAATATAAAATTGCAAAAAATATAAATATGTGTCGTCACACTAAGGACTATTATGATTATAATTTATTATTATGAGAGCAGTGGTGGCCGAGTGGTAACGGCCCCGACTTACGAGTAGTAGGTCGCGGGTTCAAACCCAGCCAGGAGCATTACTTTGTGTAATTTATTTCATCACCACTGCTCTTAAAACGGTGAAGGAAAAATCGTGAGGAAACTGACATGTCCTAGAACCTAAAAATTCGAAAACCTGTGACATTCACCAACCCGCACTGGGCCCGCGTGGTGGATTACGGCCCATTCCCTCTCCTAGAGAGGAGGCCTGAGTCCCAACAGTGGGAAACATTATAAAGCCGATTATGCTTAACATGAAAACTGGTTAATTGAGGAAGAAAAGGCTGATGGTTATTATGATGTTGTCTAAAGTCGCAGTTAAACCACCAAACAGCAATTGGTTCATTTACATTAAGCTGTTGATCCCCGCATTAACGCCGGCGTTCACGCGCCATTGTCTTACTATTGTGTCTCTAATTACGCACTCAAAAGGTTAAGTCGTTTTTACCAATTCGGTTGCAGCCCGTATTCGATCAACGACTAGTGTAAACAGGCCTTTGGTTAGCCGTATTCGGTGACTAATGAATTCGATACGATTAAACCGAATACGGTCGCAGGTGTATCGGTGACCGACTTAGTGTAAACGCGCCATTAGTTGCTAACCGAAAGTCAAATTTCACAATTAATTCGAAAAAGACATTATAATTTGAAAAAAGCCATTTTAAAATATACATTTAATTTATTCTTACACAGTACAGTTATCGTCGGGTTTTACAATAGTTTATAGTAAATTATATTATTCGAGTTTTAAAAGTAACACGTTAAGTTTTCGTAATAACATTTATCACAATTTATTTATTTTCTATTTACAATATAAGTACCATCAGGGTATACTAGTTAATTCACCCTTCAATCATAACACCAATTTTTTATTTGAAATAAAATTAAAAGGAAAAAAAAGTCATAGACCAGCAAGTTTTTTTTTAATCGCTTACGTCGAATTGGTCCGACGAGTGTTTTCGTGTCCTATTCGCCAGGGCCGTGTGTTCGCGACTGGGTACTCCATCTCGTTTAGCTCTTCAATTCCCATAGGTGACAGAAGAGCTGACGAGATGGAGTATTTGGCCGTGGATGTGGGACCCTGGCGAATTGGTCGTATTTATCCGACGTAGGCGACGTTAATATACAGGGTGATTTTCAATTGTACTAGAAATTTTATAAGTAACACGCAAGTGTTTAGTGTATCAATCTCAAAATTCACTCGAAAACGGGTCTCAAGTAAATAGCACCAAGAATGGCTAAAATAAAATCGTAAGTATACGAGTAGTACAAGAATATTTTGACACATGTCAAATTCAACCATAGACGTAGATAACTAGACTGAGCGTTTCTGTCACAGAATTGACTAATCTATAGAAAGTGACAAAGCCAATACCTGTATCATTTCTTGTAATTGTGAAGGTAATTAGCAGCCTCTGATGTGGCTTCCGTAGACTTTTAGTAATTGGTCATAAAATCTCTTTGTCTATCATAGACCATATTTGTTTGACAGCCAGCCAGGGACGGCTTTATCTAATTCTCTATGTCTATGGCCAAATATTTCTTGTAGCAATTTAAGTAGTATTCAAGATCTAAACCGTAAATGACATTTTTCATAACTGTTTATTATTTTTTATTCACTTTTTTCTGTACACTATGGTCGCATACCATAAACATAGTTTTGCTTATAGCCGCTAACTTGTAAATCAAACCGTTTAAGTCCGATTGGCACTCAACACTGGGTTTACCACAAAATTCTCACATTTTGCACAGGGTACCAATATTTTGCACAAATTCCATAATTTTTGCACAGATGACATTTTGCATAGATTCCAATATTCGCACAGGTTACATATTTTGCACATGTCTTGGCCACTTTGCACAGGTCTCAGCCATTTTGCACAGTTGCACATTAACCGAATAAAGACTTAAGATCCTCTTCGTAGAGCGCAATCACCAGCATAATACCGATACCGGTGGCAAGCCCCATCAGTTGCAGTATGCACTGGCAAAGAGTGCCCTCTTTGCTGTGAGATGTACTTAGCTCTGGCATCTGTAAATAAAGAAAAATATTAGATTATTTTTTTCGAATTCTTTAATTTTCTAATGAAATAATATTATTATTTAAGAGGCCTATGTCAAGTTGCAAGTGGAAGTCGAGCTGTGGTTACTGATAAATGTGGCAAAGCATAAAATTTATAGCTAGGCTGCGCAATTGAGCGTCGGGATGCACCATAAGCTGCCAGACAAATTGCACAGATGGCTGACGGCGTGCAAAATGTAATGCCAGTTTGCACAATTCAATGCCAGGTTGCACAATTCAGTGCCAGGTTGCACAATTCAGTGCCAGGTTGCACAATTCAGGGCCAAGTTGCACAATTCAGTGCCAGGTTGCACAATTCAGTGCCAGGTTGCCCAATTCAGTGCCAAGTCGCACAATTCAGTGCCAGATTGCACATGAGCCTAAAATGAACTTGCTACATACCATGTCCACTAGAGCGATGTACAGGAACATGCCGGCGGCGGCCGCGAACAGCCAGCGCGTGGCGGAGGGCGCGTGGCCCGCCAGCACGCCGCACACCATGCCCAGGAGGCACAGTCCTGACGACAGGATGTTGTAGCAGACCGCGCGCTTTACTGACATGCCTGCCTTTAGGAGGACTGCGAAGTCACCTGTAAAGGAATGGATAAAGATGAGTTTATTTTAACACAGCACTACTTGCGACCACCAGACGAGTCAGTGTTTTATTTTCAGATATTTCTTACAATCGATGGTCGTAGTCGACTTAATTATGTAAATATTCATTTAAACGATAACATTTACATCATCTATCTAAGGGGATGCAACTCGACATACCATACATTTCACTGTTTTTCATACAACCGCTCTTACGCGACGTTATTACACATGTTTCATGAGATATTTTGGAAACACAGTATCTTGTGGATATTATCTAGGCTTCTATTGAAATCAATTTATAAATTTGTGTAAAACTAATCCAGTAAAGACCTCTGAAAATCTGCTATTTTGTATGAACTTTAACACTTCATAATTTACTCAAAAATTATAAAAGTCAAAAAAATATAACAATAGAAGCCATGCAAATTTAATCAAGATTCTGAATGACGAGAATTTTTTTTCAAAAATTTTTAAGGATTTAAAAGAAACACGTATTTCCTGGTTTCCAAGTTTTGTAAAATATTCGAGTAAATCACGGAATTACCGAATGCTAACAGTTTTCAGGCGTTATCTCTTTTTTTTCCGCGTTGCCTTTTCGTCAAACATCGCGCATCTTATTGCAAGTTTTAGGGCACAATTATTATTTTTGTTGGAACTAAGGCATATTTTGTGGTAGAAAACAGTAATAACTTGATGAACAGTTAATACTACCCATTTTACTTTATACATTTATCTGAATCTTATATGAAACATTAAAAACAAAACCGGTAGGTACCTACTCTATTTTGACATTGACATGTGACTATAGTATACCATTGAGCTACTTTACTCTACAATATTTATGGAACAAGACATTAAAACTACGCTTTTCATAATTTATGGCTCTAGTTTCTTGATAAAGCCATTAATGAGGGCAGAATTACAAAAAAAAAGGTATATCAATTGTAACAACTATAGGTTTTTAAGGTCTGAAATGACTTTTTTCTTGGTGGAAAATCATCTAATCAGGAGGGCGTGTCAGACTTTTACTGACTAAAACCCACTCCTGTTCCTTTTTTGCCTTCGTTCCACCACCCATGGCCCCAGTAGGCTTCGACCCTGCTGGGCCCCTACGGTTTTGCTGACATCTCCTTGAGACGCGCATGGAACACTACTCGCCCGTCGACGGCGACTTGGGCTCGGTCCGGACGTTTACCGGACAGTCGGACGGCGAGCTAAAGGTCCAAAATGACTAACAGACACTTGAAAATGAATGTGGAATTTTAATAAAGAAGAAAAATATTTTAATTGGCGGAAAAGACGCAATCTTAGGACTAATCGAATTCGAACATTTATTTTTCGTACTATTTTTTTTTAAACAATATAAACTAGTGCTTGACTGCGGTCCCACCTGATGGTAAGCAGTAAGGGGCCATTCAAGTATTATGTAAGCACTAAGTAAGTCGGGGCCGATATCACCGGGCCACAACCGCCAGCACCAGCTAATAATAAATAAACATACCCAATTCATGAGGTAGTTCGTGGCACAACACTGCGATGGCTGTGGAGAAACCGCCCGCTATGTTTGAAGCAAAGGCAGCACCTGGAAATGAAGGATTTATTATATGTTAGTAAATATTAGTGACTAGACGAAACAAGATTTGCTGCCGAATCCGAAATCGTAACCGGATGTTCGGCTTTTCTTCCAGTTCCAACCATAACAGAAACATACTATATTTTCTCAATTTTAGGTCTGACACTATACGTGAGTACTTTTAATTGGCTTGCTGTCTTCTATGATTGTTTTTCTTTTTAATCAGTTTCTTTTTTATAAGCGAAAGTGTATTAAGTTTATTTATTACAGCTTGACGGTAAACTGTAAAAAATAAATAGATATTACGCTTATTAAGATATAATATTCCACAACTATCACACAACGCCCTCTAGTCCCAAGCTAAGCAGAGCTTGTGTTTTGAGTACTAGATAACTGATAAACATACTTTTATATTTCTAAATACATACATATTATAGATAAATTACACCCAGACACAGAACAAATGATCTTGCTCATCACACAAACATTTGTTCTGGATGGGAATCGAACCCACGACCTCCGGCATAGCAGTCAGGGCCACTAACCACTAGACCAACAGGCCAGTCAATAATGTTTTAATTTTCATAAAATACTAAATAAATCGACGATTACTCAAAAATTGTAACACACATAGACGATCGAGACAACCAATTCTTAGGTATTCGGCCATTTTTTGGCCAAAACCGAAACACTAACCGAATCCAGTAGGGCTACCGCGAGCTCTTGACGCGATCTATTCGACGACCTAAACTGAACTGTTAAAGGGATAGAGCTATAATAGCTCCATCCTTCTTTCTCGACATTTTAACAAGTCATGGTAAGTCCATTTGGCTGAACTCGAAACCGAATATTCGGTCAATATCCTCGGTCTCTAATACAAACACTTACCAATAGCCATGCCGTCGGTAAAATTGTGGAGTCCATCACCCATGATGACCATCCACGCGACGGACGCGATGGATGATGGTGGAGCGTGCACGTGACCGTGGGCGTGGGAGTGGCCGTGGTGGGCGCGCGAGTGCTCTCTGCAAGATGAGAAGAAATGGTTAGTAAGATTTAGTAGTCCGCATTACTGGACCTTTCGAAAAAGTCACCGCGGCTCTGGAACGCAATGGGCAACTGAAGTAACACATGTGGGTTTTAGTCTGTAAGTCTGACACTCGTTCTCGCTCCACCCAGAGCGGGAGAGAAGTTATTTGATGACTTTCCACCACATAAAATATTTAGTGATCGAGAACCGTGCTCCGTGGGGCGTCATATTGTAGAGGTCGACTGTTCAGCAGTTTTGTTCATTTAGTTTACTTCAAATAAACCATTTCATCATCATCATCATCATTATTTCAGCCAAAAGACGTCCACTGTTGGACATAGGCCTCCCCCAAATGTCACCATAATGACCGGTCCTGTGCGTCTCGCATCCATCGGATTCCGGCGACCCTCACCAGATCATCGGTCAACCTTGTTGGAGGCCTTCCAACGCTGCGTCTTCCGGTACGTGGTCGCCATTCCAGAACCTTTCGTCCCTATCGACCACTTAAGCCATTACATTAAATAAACCATTTACACTTTTGAATCGTCAAGAAGTTAGTCAAAAAATTTAGGCTAATTGCACATTCGAAAGTGTAGATCTCTATGGAGAAGAATGTGCAAGAATCTCCAATCACCCCCCTAACATCATGATCAAGTCTTTTCCGATACCTATCCAATATATTTCATATTTGTAGTCTATTTAATTTGGTAGATATAAAAAAAGACAGCTAACTTACCTCAAAATAACAGTATAACTGTCTCCATCCTTCAGATCCTTAACCCCGTCCTCCTTATGTTTAATATTATTCATCTCCACTACAGCTGGTTGTGACTCTGCCTTCAGCAGCCAGTCCTTGGCTGTTGGTTCCTCTTTACCTTCAGCATTCAGGGCATTCGAAGACACAACACTCACCGAGTTGTTGTGTTTCTTCCCATGCTTCGGACTCGAAGGTATACCATCCCTTAAGTGATGATCATCATGTGTATCAGTATCTATTTCATCATAGCAGTACGGATATTCGGAATACTTATGCTTGCATGTTTTAGTAGTAGGATCCCCTTTCTCATCTCGCTTAAAGATTTTCAATAAAGAATTTGATGTATTGTTCGCCATGACTGTTTTCGAGCCCGAACAACCTACAGTCTCATCTTTAAGAACGCGGACTCTTGAGGGGAGTTTGTCCTCCTCGAGCTTTTGGCGACGCTTCCTCCACTCAACGACAACTGTTAAGCCCTTTTCTGTGAAATAGAAGAAGACTACTCCGAGCATGGCTGCGAGTCCCTTCCACATCCCATCATCGTGAGATGCTCTAACTTCTACCTCTGTCTGTCCATGGCTATGACCGTGATCATGCTCCGGACTCATAGCATGAGGCATTAAATGCAATAACGCATCACCACACAGCGTTCCAACTGCTAAAGCTACTAAGAACTGTAGGAGATGGTTGTAATAAGTTTTATGCATAATAGGAATGACTGCAACTCCTAGTAAGCCACAAGCACTGATCGCAAATATACACAGTGATGAGTACAACCATACCGCGTACATATTTTTCGAGTACGCATTCGTTTTAGTTTCTTGTGGAACATTTAGCGGTACGTTTTGTGCTATATCTGTTCTCCTGCCAATACTGGTCTCTTTTACGCATCCTGTGCGTTCAATGGATGTGTTAGCTAGTTTTTGGTACAGGAGTATAGGACATATTGATTGTAAAGTAGCTTCGGTGATGATGGCGTCTGAGTCGTGGTTGTGGTCACTGTGCTCTGAGTGTGGGTGGTCGTGTGTTGGTTTTAATCGTGTGTTCACTGTTGTGATTAGGTCGGAGCTGTTCATACACTGGAATGAGAGAATAGTTTTTAGTAACTTGTTAAAGTATGATTTGAAAGACGGTCCTGCTAGGGCTGCGGAGTTGTTAAAAAGAGTCACCGTGGCCCTGGGAAGTAAAGGGCAAAATGGTTGGGTTTTAATCAAAATAAAAGTATGACATTTCTTCTTGCTCCACTTAGAACTTGGAGAAGTTATTTTGATATATCCCATCCCAGTGGCGGATTAAACCAGCGCGGGACCTGTAGTAATAAAATTCGACCAAGGGGCCTGTGTAGACCTATTAAATACTTCTCATTCTCTTATTCACTTATTCTTTACGTCTCTATCACCAATACCCCCGTGCATTTTAAGATTGGGTAAGGTACGTGGAAAGTACGTTAATGAGGGAAATCTAAGATATTCCACTATTATATTCAATGAAATAATAATCAGCTGTATTAGAATTTCGATATATTTAAATAGTTTGACTAGATTTTTTTTTGCGTTCAAGTGCAGGATCCTCGAACACGCGGGGCCCCCGTATGCGCGGGGCCTGTAGCATTTGCTACTCTTGCTATACGGCTAATCCGCCACTGTCCCATCCTCAAGAAAAAAAAAAGAAAGTTTCAAAAATCAAATTGTAAAAGACATGATGCCTTTAAATAGAGGCCCTAAGAATAAGTTTCTGAATTCTGTAGATTATAATCATAATCATTAATTCCTCTATTATATTCCCACTGCTCTTGAGTGATCTTGAATAGCCGTACCCTGATTTATCCTCTAGCTGCTGTCTACGCAAGAGATATTGTTAATTTTCTTCTAGAAGCAACACATCTATTACTTAAACAAATAAAAATCTACTAATACTCACATTGACAACTTCATCTTTAACATTCTTTCCATACATATAATCCCTGCTTTCTGTATTCTCTCCACCTTCCACTAGTTTATGAAGATCCAACTCTTCAAGCATCTTATTGAACCCTGTCAAATTCATCGTCATACTGCTCACATCCCCGTACAATCTAAATATCTGCGTCACGTAAGTATCAGGGTCGACTTTGAGCTCTCTCTTGGCTTTGCCTTGTCTTAGCTTCTGTAGTTTATGTTGATATCTCGAAGATGGAGGTTTTCTTTCTTTGTCTAGGTCTATATTTAGATGGTCTACGTCGTTTATATTTCCATCGTATGTTAGGTCCCCGTCGTTTTGTATGTCGATATGCGAGCCACATGAGTGAGCAGCGCAAAGGAGACAGAACATACAAACTGTCACTATGTGGTGAGACATGGTTACTCTTAGGCTAAATATGATTGGCTTATATTATAATATAAGGCTAATCCATTTGTTGTGTAGTGGTGCTTGGTTGGCTGCTGTTGATCTGTGGACAAAGACAATAATGATGTTAGTTATGTCATCAATATCATACTTTAAACGGAAAACACGGGACAAGGAGACTGGTATAGATCTTAAAATTTTTGATAACGAAACATCAATAAATGATTCTAATGAGACTAAAGGTTCTTTAGTTGAAGCAGTGTTTATATTATGTAGAAGTTGGCGAGAAAAAAAATTACAGAGTGGATGTGCATAAAAATGATAAATAAAGAGCATATGGTTTAAAGACAACCAAATTTCTAAATACGTCTTGGTCCTAATATGCAGTTGTTGCATATTTTTTTTTGGTTAGTTTGTTCTGTGTCACTCAAAAAAGGGTAGGGCAAAGGCTTCCCTCTACAACTTGCATCTTTCGCGAGCTCACGCTTCCCCCTTTCTGTTAGTGGCTATCTCAGGGCATCCACTTAGGCCCAGTTTTTCGGAAATGCGGCAGACATGTACTGACATCAACATATTATGATACAATTATCTGGATAAGTAAAAAATGACAAAAAACAATTTAAAACAAAAAAAAAGCATTTGTCAAATCGTAGGGGCCCAGCATGGTCGAAGCTTACTGGGGCCATGGGTAGTGTGAAAACGAAACCCGGGGCCTTGGGACGAAGGCAACGAAGGAATAGGAGTGGGTTTTTAGTCAGTAAAAGTCTGACACTATCTCCCACTCCGCCCAAGAGCGGGATTTGTCATTAGATGATTTGCCCACCTAAAAAAAAAGAGGGCATACCAAATTTAAGCTAGAACTACACTGCGCACACGCGTGCACACACGCCGATCTGGGCGCGTCGGTCTCCATACATTTCATATGGAAACTAGACTTGTAGAGTTACACTTGATCCACGCCACGCGACGTCGTTCTGCGTTCAAATCAGGCGTGTTACACGTGTGCGTCGGTCTAATGTAGTTCTAGCTTTGCAGACTAAAATCTGCCTGTGTCCTTCATTTGCCATTTGCGTTCTAGAACCACAGTAACTTCTTTTCTTTACATACCCTATTTTACATCCAGCAAAAACAAGATGGTACCCGATGGAATGAACTAAAAATTTCAACGGCCACAATTGCTATAGGACGCTAGATGTCACGACGTGTTTTTCGAATCATGATTTAATTATAATATTAGAAACTTTACTCAAACAACACATACAAGTCTTCCACTTACCAAAACGTGAAATTGAATGAAAATTAATGAGGGAAAATTCAAAATATATAGCGTAGAGCTAGACCTACATTTCAAGGATACTAAGTGTAATGTTTTATATAAAATGAAAAGTCTATTATATTGATAAAGACACATGTTAATTGGTACTCATGGATTTTTATCATTAACTACATGTGCCCTGCGGTTTTACTAACAATTTAATGTATAAGAAATCAGGTTTTGTTGGGCATTTACAGGTTCTAGCACGATGTTAAGTAGCCTGCGTTGTCCTGCCCGAAAGCTGGCATTTCATCAGAAAAAAATAACTAGCGGGTCCCATTCTATTTTCAAAGTAAAGTTTTATCCAAATCGGTCCTACCGTTTAGGAGCAGATAGGTGACAAACACAAATCTATAAGAATTATATATACATAAAGATAAACTTGGGTAAGGTATTTAAATTGCCCACCTTTATCGTTATTTATGGCGTTGTTTGTGGGGTATTGGGTCGAAGGAATGATCGTGCTTCAGACATGTCATAATACACCCGTGGCTTCGCTTGCGTGCACTAATAATAGAACCTAGCTATATGACCTAGTGTGGGTCGGAATCCGACCGATGCGAGACGCACAGGACCGGTCATTGTGGCCACACTTGTGGGAGGCCTATGCCTATGTCATATATCCAGCACATCTTTGGACTGTCGTGGTGATGATGAGTCTAGCATATTAAAGACATCAACAGGCAAGCTGGCTATTCTCTTAATGCGGTTAGGGCTCCAGAGAAAAGAACCTCCTGACTATATGAGCCGCTTCTGAATCAAGCCCTTGATCCAACCGCCCAACGAGAGCCTCCTAAGATGTTGGATGAGGCTTGTGGCTATTAAGCCATTGCCTGACACGACTATCGGTACAATGATCGCTGAGTCCACATCCCTCGTGTCGACAACCTCGCGGGCGAAGTCAATGTACTCGATTTGCTTATCTTTCTCGACTTTCGCGAGGTTCTCGTTATGCGGGACGGTAATACAACAATCACTGGATGCCACCACTGGTTGGTCCACCACCACTATATCAGGCTTATTGGCTACAATAGTCTTGTTAGTGATAATGGACCGATCCCAGTACAATGTGATATCGCCATTAACGAGAACTGGGTCGGGCACATACCTGTAAGTAGTTTAGCACTTCTAAATCCACAAGAGAGTATTTCAAAGCTAGTTGCTGATGGATAATCCTGGCTACAAGGTTGTGTCTATGTATTTTACCCCGTTAGCTAGACGAGAGCAGAGATAGTGGATTGATTCTCCCGGACGGTGGGATGCCCGACAGATGCACAGTATAGATATATGGAACAGTACGGAAACTACCTACAAATGTTCGAAATGGCTCACTCACACAAACATACGCATCGACCAGACTCCTAAGCAGCATTCGCTACTGACAGGACCGCGAGAAACGCTTAGGAGTCTCGTCGATGCGTATGTTTGTGTGAGTGTGCCGTTTCGAATATTTGTAGGTAGTTTCCGTACTGTTCCATATATCTATACTGTGACAGATGTCAACTGTGTCTCTTTTAATAATTTATTATTATTATTAAATATTGTCAGAATGAATACCTGCCAAAATGCTAAGCCGTCCGTCTTCACTAACAAAACTGTTACATTCCGTCTTGCGCATGAGTCAGCCCAGTCGATCAAGTTGACGTAAAAACAAAATTTATGTCTATTGGATAGTTTTTTCGGGTTTCAACTGACCTTGTACTAGATAGTCATTGTTGAATGTTTGATCCGAATATGACTTGTTTGATTGTGCCCTTTTTATTTCTTTATTTGCTTAGAGATTTCCGGTTTCTCGGACCATGTCTTCCACTCAAACCCCAAGCGAACGCGTTCGCGCGTAATTTCGCGCCATTTCGGTTAAACACCAAGTGAACGCCGGCGCGGCGCGGCGTCCGCATAGATTTTAAAATATTGAGTGTTTTATTTATAGACTACTAGCTGACCCGGCGAACTTCGTACCGCCTATCCTACTCTACCCTACTATAAACCTCACGGAGCCCGAGGCCTTTCCAACCAATGCAAAACCGTGGAAATCGGTTCGTGCGTTCTGGAGTTATAGCGTCAGGAAGGAAAACCCGACTTATTTTTATATAGTAGATTTATCCAAGAACGTAAATAAAACGTCTGTAAATATCGAAAATAAGCAAACCAGAAAGGTTTGCTTATATAAAGTTACACCCTATATATACATATACATATAGATATCCAATACCAATATCAGATTAAGTTGTAGATTATTCTGTAACCTTGTATTGTGAGCCAGAATTTGTAAGGGCTTATATTAATAATAATAATAGGAAGTGGTAAAATTTTACTAAGACATTTGATTACAGTCAAAGGAGGTGAGGAGGTGACGCAGTGGTGAATAGGGACGAAGGGAGTAAATAGGGACGTAAGGGTAAATAAGGACGTAGGGGTAAATAGGGACACAGGGGTGAATATGAACACAGGGGTGAATAGGAACTAAAATTTGAAGGGGTTTTTCACGTTCTTCAACATTTTTTCCCAACACTCAAGAACTTCTATTTATTCATTAATAATAAAAAATTGATGGATTGATAGAAATCAATAATACAAATTTAATCGTAATCACAGTTATGTTCCTAATCACCCCTTCGTTTATTTTTACTCCGTTTGACATTACTGTGCTATCATTTGAACGTAATCTAATCTGATTATGATTTAATTTTACCGTTTCCTACACGGTTCATGGGTAATTCTGAAATACTGCTCGACCTATGAATTAGCTCATGATAAGAATTCTGTTTCGTTTCAAACTACAGAGACCATCGTGAAACATACATACTCGTGAGGTAAATGAATCGGAAAATTAGTAAATGACTCCTCCCACTCTGAAGCGATGATGTGGTCAACGAAGCCATGGAGCAAACTTGCCTAGAAGTAACCTATTCACTCTTTAACTTAAAGACCCCTAACAAATCACTGTTATTTGGAGTACTTAAATGCTGCAACAATATTTAAATAACATGAAAATCCTCCTTAGTCAGTATCCTCAAAGTTTTGTTTCAATTTGCCCCTGCATAGGTACCATGTTACCCCGTTTCACGGTAGTTAATCATATCCATAACCCAAACGTACGTATTCAAGTTACTCCACAGCTCAATTCCCATGTTTTTTTTTACTTGCATAACAAATTATACAGCCAGAACACACTACCACAGCACTTTGGCTTAAAACAACCATTATCTTATGCAGAATGGTCGCAAGTCGCGTGCAGTATTACCACGTTACGGCAGCGAATAATAAAAACATCTTGTGGCTAACTGCCAAGGAAAAAACGTCGACATTGACTGGCGGAGATATTTACACTGATCACGATAATTTCGCAGATATCTTGAGTAGTAATGTCTGTGGATATATGGATGGGATTTGATTTTTAGCTTTGGCATTGGATAAGATAGATTGGAGTGATGACATGTGGCTCCGAAACGTGGTCGCTTACAGTGGGCCTCATCAGAAGACTTAAAGTCACCCAAAGGGCAATGGAAAGGGCTATGCTCGGAGTTTCCTTGCGGGATCGAATCAGGAATGAGGATATCCGCAGGAGAACCAAGGTTACCGACATAGCACGAAGAATCGCCAAACTTAAGTGGCAATGGGCAGGGCACATTGCTCGCAGAACGGATGGCCGTTGGGGCCGAAAGTTTCTGGAATGGCGACCAAGTACCGGAAGACGTAGCGTTGGAAGGCCTCCTACGAGGTGGACCGATGACTTGGTAACGGTTGCGGGAGTCCGATGGATGCGAGACGCACAGGACCGTTTATTGTGGCGACACTTGGGGGAGGCCTATGTCCAGCAGTGGACGCCTTTCGGCTGAAATGATGATGATGATGAATAAGGGTTTTTGGCGGGATTTTTTGCTCTTTCAACTCTTTCAACTCTTTAATCGCCCGCGTCGGTCCATCGGTTTTCGCGTCCTATTCGCCAGGGTCGTTTGTTTGCGACTGGGTACTCCATCTCGTTTAGCTCTTCAATCCCCATAGGTGACAGAAGAGCTGACGAGATGGAGTATTTGGTCGTGGATGTGCGACCCTGGCGGTATAAACGTGAGTTAGTTTTGTATCTCAAACGTGTGTGCAACTAGACAATATATTATGTAGAATCGTTGAAACATGCGCGAACTCGGTAAAATGAAACTGAGAATATTATTGTAGTGTATCTCAGCGAAGCTTGCCGAGAAGGTTGACTTGTTACATTTAATGCTAAATATTACATCCATATTCTAATGTATATATATAAAAATGAATAGCTGCTTGTTACTCTCGCTAAAACTCGAAGATGGCTGGACCGATTCGGCAAATTTTGGTCTTGAAATATTTGTGACTGTCCAGGGAAGGTTTAAACGGTGAGAATATATGGAAACACTCACGAAAAAAAAAAATCGAATACAACGCCATCTCTAATTGAAATGTAATTTTAATATGAATTATGCTGTTAAGGTAATACCAGTAGATGGCGTTATCCTTTGACAGTTTAGCTAACCGTCCGACCGTCCGGTAACCGTCCGGACCGAGCCCAAGTCGTCGATGGCGCGTACTGTTTCACGCGCGCCTCAAGGAGATGTCAGCAATTGTAGGGGCCATCAGGGTCGAAGCCTACTGGGGCCAAGGGTCTGATTCTGAAAGGAAGACTCGGCCCTGGTACAAAAGGCAACGAAGGAACAGGAGTGGGTTTTTAGTCAGTAAAAGTCTGACACTATCTCACGCTCCGGGGATGTCATAAGATGATTTTCCCACCGAAAAAAAAAAAAAACATTCATTGACTATTAGGCGGTACGAAGTGCGCCGGGTCAGCTAGTGGTAAATAAATAAACTATTCCTACGAAGCCATTGTTTAAAGGGCTTAGTACCCAAGCCAAAAAAATTACACATATATAGATATATAGACAAAATATTAACACGGTTTCTGCTAAGGACGGTACTGAACCCTTAATACGCAAGTCCGACTCGCACTTGGCTGGTTTTGAATAGTATCTTGTTCTCTGTAATTTTTTAAGATCACCATAACAAAATTGACATAGGAACTATATCGTCGGCCCAAATAAGAACCCATCAATTTACCGCCACGGGTATTTAGCGACAGCGAATCGATTCGCAACAATGTCGACCATTGAATGTAAAAAAAAACCGTGTTGAATATCAATGGGTAATGTTTTATATAAACTATTATTATGTGTAAAGTTCAATAGCGACCTCATTTGTCATGATTATAATTTTTTCATGATAATATTTTAACTTTGAGTAAGTGTTTACGTAATCCATACTAATAATATTCCACAACTTTCTCACAACGTCATGTAGTCCCAAACTAAGCAGAGCTTGTGCTATGAGTACAGATAGCGGCACGAATCTTGAGTGCTCGGCGAAAGAGCGAGGATCACTTTGCGCATCGTACAATATCGGCGAGCCAATCACTGTATAAGGATTTCACTCCCCGCCCCCGCATCTCTCTTCATACCACTAAAGAGACCCGATATTTCACTTCTGAGTGCTTCTGCGCAAGTAGAACTGTAGAAGTCAGCGCTCAAGATCCGTGCCGGTACAAACAACTGATAAACTATAACATACTTATATATTTCTAAATACATACATATTTTAGACTAGCTGACCCGACGAACTTCATACCGCCTACAGTCAATAAATGTAGTATATCTTTCGATATATTCAACCGATTGCGATGAAACAAAGCCTAAGTAATATATCAAGTTACACACAATTTTAATGTATAAAAGTTATTTACATCGATTTCGTACATTTTACGTAATGCGCGCACAACTAAAAACTTTTACAGATTTATTATAAGTATACTAGCTGAGCCGGCAAACGTTGTTCTGCCATATAAATAAATAAAAAAAAAAATAGATGTTGGCCGATTCTCAGACCTACTCAATATGCTCACAAAATTTCATGAGAATCGGTCGAGCCGTTTCGGAGGAGTTCAAGTTCGAACACCGTGACACGAGAATTTTGGCCGATTCTCAGACCTACTCAATATGCTCACAAAATTTCATGAGAATCGGTCGAGCCGTTTCGGAGGAGTTCAAGTTCGAACACCGTGACACGAGAATTTTATATATTAGATGTACATATAGAATGGATAAATTACACCCAGACACAGAACAAATGATCGTGCTCATCACGCAAACATTATAATCATCCCTCATCAACTTATTAAGGGTTCTTTAGGACTAATTTCATACTTTAATTGCCGTTTTTTTTAAACGGTTTGCTTTGAAGTGTTATTATATCTTTGGAATGATTTGGAATTATAAGTTCAAATAAACTTTATATTAGAGGTACGTTATTCTTTCTTCAAAATTAGGTATTTATTGTTTTTTTTTGTCTTTTGTATTTTCTGTAATATCGCAGTTCTTATAACCATGAAAGCTAATAAAAAAACGTTTTTTTTTTTTCATATTAAGAGTTCCAACGTAGAAACTATGTATTTCAAAGGGCAAGCAATATCAATTATGTATACCTACGAGGCTACGACTTTCTTCTAACAAAAGAACTTTGTGCTCTTTTAACGTTTGTTACTTCTTCACGTTGGAACGGCTGAACGGATATGGATAAAATTTGGCTCACGGGTAGACTATGTCCTGGATTGGCACATAGGATACATTTTATCCCGTGAGTATGTTCCCTTGGGATAATTTTCTATTTTAACTCGAGCGATGCCACTGGCTGAAATTAGTATTGCCGTTTTTAGGTAACCCTTATAGGATCACTTTGTTGTCCGTTCGTCTGTCTATCTGTCAAGACCATTTATCTCGAGATCGCGTGGAGGTATCGAGTTGAAATTAAAACCATATATACTCAAGTCTGCGGTCCCTTGAAGCTGTGAAAAAATCAAACTTCTAAGTTTACGAAAAAAAAAAGAAACGGCTGTGTATGTCGCAAAAAAAAAGTATAATTCGACACTTAAAGGAATCAAAATTCATAGGGTACTTTCCGTTGACCCAGAATCCTGAAATTTGGTATAAAGCAAGGTCATATAGCACAGGTATAGGAATAAATCTGAAAACTGTAAATTTGTTGTTACGTCACAAAAAAAAAAATATTTTTTGCGATTCGGAAAAATCTGCGAGACTCCATTCGGGAATGAACTATTTACATAGGCAAATTTGTACGGAAGCCTCAGAGTGCGAGTCCGAGTCGCACCTGCCCAGTTTTTTTTTTACTATCGATATGCTCGCGTTTGACCATTATCTCACCTGATGGTAAGCGATGATGTTGGAACACGCTTGCCAAGAACTTGTAGCGACACCTATGGCGCCACATAAGAACTAAAAAATCCAAATCATGCATCACACAATTAGAATTCTCCGCGCGATTTGAACATATACAACAGCCCGAAATCATATCGGGCAGTTGTCCGGATCAGATATAACACCCATCTGGTCGGAGGATCCTCCCTTTTCAACGGAAGTATGTGGGCTTTAGACAGTGTTCCACATCCCTCTAAAAACTAACCTCCATTCATAAATGCATTAACCTCAAATCTGTGTCACTGTAACAAGACAACAAATTTTCTCCGACCTCCCACACGGCACAGCATAAGACAACACGCATACGTACGACTGGCCGTCTAAACTAGTCTAAATATAAGACTACGGCGCACACGGACAAGTTCAAGGCGTAGAAAGTGATTTAGATTGTGATTTTTATTACTAACATTATGCGCGTAGACTTTACGTCATATTGTGTGTGAAGAAATCAAATGCGAGAGTATTATCGTGAATCAACAAATTGTAAGATGGGGAAAAGTCAGTGTCGTGGTGATTAGGGAATCCAATCCCGTATGCGCGGGATTCAATTTTTTTTTAAATTTGTTCATTAAGTTGTTCTTAGTTCATAAGACGTAAATTTGCTAGCCGTTCTACGTCTCAAAATGAAATCAGCGCTGAAAAAATCAACATGAAATGAATGAAAATCAGCGCTGTGGCTCTGAACAGAGCCATACATGAGCCCCAGCATTTTGCTGAGCGCTGGCCGTTTTGCGCGGATGTGTCGCATAACTCACTCTTTTGTATGTTATGTTATAATATTTATATATATATATTTTAAGTTATATGCCATGTTTGTCGTAAATAAACTCTTTTTCTTTCTTTCTTTCTTCTTAAGAAAAATGGGATTACACGACGCGCCGTTCTCATCATCATCATCATCATCAGAAATCAATGTTTCCTTTTCGGAAATTCCCGTGGTCCTAGCGGATGTCGGCCTTACTGGGACTCTACGGTTTGGCTGACATCTCTTTGAGGCGCGCATGGAACACTACGGGCTGTCGACGACTTGGACTCGACCCTTACCAGAAAGCCGGACGACGAGACATTGCATCTAAACCTTCCTCATGAATTCTGTCTGTCTACTGGTGAAAACCGCATGAAAACCCGTTCAATAGTATTCAAGTTTGGGCCCAAACACAAAACTGCGATGCGATTTACATCGTAAAAATCTGCAAGCTTGCACGACGAATCGCAAGTATTTGCAAATTGATTCGCATCGCACATGGTATGGTCACCTGAATCGGTGCTTCGCGGCACGAAATCGCATCGTATCGCATGGCATCGCAGTTTCGTGTGGGATCCCTCAAGCAGATAGTCAAACGCGGTGGGGATTTTGCTGATTTTTGACAACTAAGTTTCTGGACTCACAGTTCGCCATCTAGACATTTATTACTCTGACGTCAAAATCGCGTTCACCAATCAATTTCCAGACCTTGTACGATGTACGTGCGGCCATGTGAAAGTGTTCTAATTGTACGTACGTACTTATTTGTTAATTAAAGCACGTTTTGGTTACGAATTAGATAGATAATTATGATCATATACAAGTCTTTGAGATGGAAGTGAAAAGAATCTTTATTTTGATTACCTGAATAGTTTTCACACTGCTCCAATAGCCTAAAAATCTAGGTTATTCATCTATATATAAAAGGAGAAACTGACTGACTGACATATCAACGCACAGCCGAAACTACTGGGACTAGGAGCGTGAAGTTTGCACAAGATTTCCTTAATGATGTAGCGAGCACTAAGAGAGGATTTTCTAAAATCCCTTCCGGCTCTGGACCACTTCTTCCTAATTCCTAAGGAAGACCTCTAAATTGTCCCGCCGTCTCCTTCATGATTCGCTACATCCCAGCTTAATTTCGGAGTACTTACCATTTTTTGACATTATTAAATAAAAAACTGGGCAAGTGCGAAACCGTACAACCTTTGAAAACAGTTCAATTCCCGAATCGAGTTACGAAGGTAGGAAGGTAACTAAAAATTTACAGTTTACAGATTTTTTCCTATACTTGCGCTATGAGACCTTGCTTCATGCCAAATACGTAGAGAGGTAGGTAACCCTAAAAAGCGAAAAGACAGGTTTGCAAAGTTAAACAAATGGTTTTGACGGTCAAGGCTGAATTTTATTTATTCGTTACTACCCCACAAGGGCTGGTATTATACATGGGGTGTATTTAGGAGGTTCAAAGTCATGGCACATCGATTTTAAGCCACGCAACATGAATTTAGGAAGTTATATTTTAAATGGAGGCTCTCGGAAAAGAAGTTTTTTCATATAATGTTTTTGGCTTAGATAGAGAAACTTTTAAAAGCCTACGATATATTCGAAACCACTCTCGCATTTATTCCACAAGGGTCAAAATACTCCATCTCGTCAGCTCTTCTGTCACCTATGGGGATTGAAGAGCTAAACGAGATGGAGTACCCAGTCGCAAACGCACGACCCTGGCGAAAATGACACCGAAAATACTTGTCGGACCAATCCGATGCAAGCGGTTAAGGAGTTAAGCCATGTCTTCATATGAATAGTTAATTTGTTTAACATTAGAATATGGAAGTACACAATTTGGCAGCAAATAATTATATCAAGTCAGTATAGAGCAGCGGTGGCCGAGTGTGGTAACGGCCACGACTTACGAGTTGTCGGTCGCGGGTTCAAACCCGTTCTCAAAACGGTGAAGGAAAACATCGTGAAGAAACCGGCATGTCCTAGAATCTAAAAATTCGAAGACATGTGACATTCATCAACCCGCACTGGGCCTGCGTGGTGGATTACGGCCCATTCCCTCTCCTATAGAGAGGAGGCCTGAGTCCCAGCAGTGGGAACATTAAAAGGCTGATTATGCTATATACATGTTTCAATGATTCCACATATAGTTCAGTTGCACAGACACTTGTGATACGAAAATACACATCAGAATATCCTCATCATCATATATCCACATCAGAATTGAAAGGCTGATATTGAGAAATTCCTAATGGGAAAATCACTGTGCCAGAGTTCGGGATCCAAACCAGGACGTTCGCGGGCTTGCGGACGGCGAGCAATGGGTAGCTCCCCGTCCGACCGTACGGTAACCGTCCGGACCGAGCCCAAGTCGTCGACGGCGCGTACTGTTCCACGAGCGCCTCAAGGAGATGGCAGCAAACCGTAGGGGCCCAGCAGTAGGGGTCAAAGCCTACTGGGGCCAAGGGTCTGCTTCTGAAAGGAAGACTCGGCCCTGCAATGAAAGGAAACGAAGGAACAGGAGTGGGTTTTTAGTCAGTAAAAGTCTGATACACCCTCGCGCTCCGCCCAAGAGCGGGGGATGTAATAGGATGACTTTCCCGCCGAATAAAAAAAACCCAGGACATTATGCTCAGCGTTCTTGGTGTTTGACTATCAGTAGGACAGGTCATGCGAGCAAAGTCGAAGTCGCTGAAAAATAAAGAAAGAAAAAACGTTGGCGTTTAGAAAGCTAGTGTATCCAATTCCATTAAAGACCCTAGAGAGCCTATAAATTCCGCACGACATTTATTCCTTCAAAGACAGACAACTTTTACCGTACATATTAATATGAAATGAATTTCTACGACCTTGGCTGCCCCAAAAATAAGGCCATCCATAAATAAAGACTATCGATTGAGTGCTACACTTCAAACTTTATGGTTCTGTCTAGGGGCTCAATGAGGAAGAGTTATGGCGTGGCAATATGATTAAAGAATATGGATATGTGGGCCAGAAAAAAATAAACATTGTGCATAAGGTTTAGGACGACTGATCTGTTGAAAAATCTTGTCTGAAGGGCTGCCCTTTAGGCGGAAACTACTAAAAAGAGTCTTATGATCCTATGAGGTTCTATAGACAGAGATATAACAGGCCTTGAAGAAAGGGGCATGAATTTGGGTTAACACTGTTAAAAATAATGGTAATAGTGACTACTGAACAAAGAGATCTTATATAATCACTCATTACACTGACTTTTTCATGAAATAGCGATTTAATAGTGTAAGACGAACTGAGAGGGATGTACTGATGATTTTAATAACTATAATTCCATAGGGTTCAATAAATACGTCTTACGAACTCCAATAATATTGCAAAATGCAAAAAACTTTAGACAATTTGAATTTTGCGGGCTACCGCAAAACGGGGTGAATAGAAACGCAGGGGTGAATAGAAACAAAACTTTGGATTGTTTTTCACTTTGATACCATATTATCGGCTTCTAACAAAGCATCGACTTTTTAGAATAACAATTCATTAATAAATTGATACAGTTAAATGCTGAAAAAAAACTATTCAAATATCGTGAAAATTTCCTTTGAAGTTTTGTTTCTATTCACCCCTGAGTTTCTATTCACCTCATTTGACTTTACTCTAGCACTTTCACCTTAATTATATCTGTCCCAAAAAAGCAATAGGGGTTTTAAAGGTATGCGGAACAGAGTGTGAATTCCCCACATACCTCCATTTAAAAGGGAGGATCCTCCGACCAGACAGGTGTTATTCTGGTGTGGGCAACTGCACGATAGATGATTTCGGGCTGTTGTTTATGTATGTTCAAATCGCGCGGAGAACTCTAATGAGGATCAATCACATAATAGCAAATCCGATTTTTACTAAGTACATCGTATGTGTAATAATTTACTGAGCATTTAATTTTTTAAATTATTAAAATCCGTCAAGAAATGGTGGATTTATTAAAGTTTTTCTTAACGACTACTTGGAAACGCGCGCTGTCGCTGGACTATTTACGATGACGTCATCTGCCATGTTCCGTGCGACGAACGGCTTGATCGTATTCATTCGCCGGTGGAGACCGATCATGGCAGATGACGTTACAGCGAGTCGCTTCATTCTCGGGCGCGTTTCTGGAACTAATACACTAACATTGCTGTATCTTCGTCATTTTTGATCCGATTTAAATAATTTATTCACAGTATTTACTGGTTTTTTTGACGATACAAGTCTGCATACTCCACAAAAATCATGACTGATCCTCATTGCGCGATGCAGGATTTCGTAGTTTAGTTCTTATGTGACGCCATAGATATTGCTACAGGATCTTTGCCTTCCGACTTGTAGATGTCGATTTTAAATGAAACATTACACTACTCCATTTCTTCTTATTCCAACCACTACGTATTTAGGTTAACCTTTGGTGGTTTGGGGCATCAGAAATGCTAGGCCGTGATATCTCCGGCTCGAACTTGTATTTGAAATGTATTGTGTAGATTTCGCATGGTATATAAATAGGTCTAATAAACTTTATACACAATACTTATTTGGTTGTGTTTGCTACACCAATGTAGACCTTATTCATTGTCATATATTAGCTCACGTTTACCAGGGACAGACAATCCAGTTGGGTAGATCTAACTTTGAGAAAGAGGTCAATAGTCGAATACGACTCGGCTGGGCAGCGTTCGGGAAGCTGCGCGGTATCATCTCGTCCAACATACCACAGTGTCTCAAGACGAAAGTCTATGACGTGCGTGTTGCCAGTGATGACATATGGCACTGAAATATGGTCGCAATGGTGGGAATAATGGAAAGGGCTTTGCTCGGAGTTTCCTTGCGTGATCGCATCAGGAATGATGATATCCGCAGGAGAACCAAGGTCGCCGACATAGCCCGAAGAATCGCCAAACTAAAGGGCAGTAGGCAGGGCACATTGCTCGTAGAACGGATGGTCGATGGGGCCGAAAGCTTCTAGAGTGGCGTCCGCGCAACGGAAAACGCAGCGTTGGCGCGGCCTTCCACAAGGTGGACCGACAACATGGTGAGAGTCACGGGAATGCGATAGATGCGAGACGCACAGGATCGGTCGTTATGGCGACGCTTGGGGGAGGCCTATGTCCAACAGTGGACGTCTTTCGGCTGAAATGATGATGATGATGATGATGTTAGCACAGTAGTTGGTAAGTAGGGCAATGGTTTTTTGAGAGGTCAGTGACCATCTAATGACTTCTCTCGACCTAGGGTGGAGCGAAAGGGTGTTTTAGACTTTAACTGACTAAAACCTTAATGTTACTTAGTTGCCTTTTCATTTTAGGAGCACGGGTTTCCTTTTCAGAAATTCCCCATGGCCCTAGCGGGCAGCTGACTTGCTGGATCCCTACGATCTTGCTGACATCTCTTTGTGGCGGGTTTGGAGTACTGAGCGCCGTTGATAACTGGGACTCGGTCCATACAGGATGGCTGG
Organism: Mythimna impura; assembly: GCA_905147345.3. Lineage (NCBI taxonomy): Eukaryota > Metazoa > Arthropoda > Insecta > Lepidoptera > Noctuidae > Mythimna > Mythimna impura. The sequence continues at coordinate 5,614,624 of LR990369.1, read as the reverse complement.
ACAGCGAGCTATTCATTGCTCATTGTCCGGAAGCCCGCGCTTACTCTCTTAAAACACCACCCCGACTTACGCGAATCCCGGATAAAAAGCATACTTTATTATCGTATTTATTCATCGTGAAATCATTATAACTTCCATTAATTTTATCAGGAATCATGAGGAAATGGCTTTGAACTACTTTTTTTTTTCAAACGTCAATCACACCTCAAGATCACCAAACCATGAAGATAAGACATTCACAAACGAATTTCCTGAACAAAAAACTTCAAATGAAATAAAAACAAAAACAAATGTAAAAACTTTTTGTTAAATAAAAAAAAAGTTTGCAACTTAAAGTCGAGTACACGCCCGAGTAAATAACAAATTGAAAAAAAAAAGTATTCCAAATACAAACTTCCTTTGCGTAAAAAAAAAAATGCAAAAAAAAACGGCGGAAGGAAATAGATAAAATAAATTGATTTAACGTGTTGTATATCGATTAACTTGTTTGCTTAGTCGATTATAAAGTATACATCGACAGGTTCGATTTGGCCGCTCGAGGTGTGTCTTGATAAGATCGAGGAAGAAAATATTTGTTGAACGTTGAAATTTTTGTGTTTATAAACTACATTTATTTATCGTAATATGGAAAGGCCTTTTTTCATATCAGGCCTACGTGCGTTTTGTTTTTGTATACATGTTGGGTTCATAAGTTAATTATGATCTTGTGTGTGTGTGATCATAATTTAATTTACTTTTACATAAATTAGGAAAATTATTTATTCATAAATATGTTTTTTTTAAATTTTGTATGCTTGTTTCTTGGTTAGAGTAAAAATTACATATGTGAAGCTAACTCTGAATAAAGAATTTTGATTAACTGCTAATACTGTTATAAACTGAACTTTATGCTTGCAAAGATAAGGAATACCAGTCATAAATAACACTGTCTTCCTGCTACTAAACATTATTAAATCACTCATAATTGAAGATAATTATCAAATTATGGAACAACAACCTCTAAGTCATAAACAAAGTTCAAATACAATTACAACCTAATTTTTTTTTTTGCCCTTTTTAATACGAGTGTTTGGATGGCGATGAATTTTTGCATGGTCATGTAAAGAGGATGGATGAAATGCATGTTACTAAAAGAGTTATAGAGTGGATGGATGGAATGGGAGATTCCTCTCCCAAAGAAAAGATGGATCGGTTGTGTGAGGAGTGATATGAAAGAAAAGGGCATCACTGAAAGCATGACGGCTGATAGGATAGAATGGAAGTAAAAATATGTTGGGCCCACCCTAAGTAACATAGGACAAAGGCAGAAAGATGATGATGAATGGTATTGGAGATGAATTAAATTTTTTCATATTATTTATTCAAATATATACAAACAGTAACTTCACTACATTCAACAATCGTTATAATATTCGTTATCATAAACCACAGTATCAGTAACGGAATCCAAACAAGGTGATACCAGAGATAATGGGTACACGTTCCGTTTCTTCAGTTGTCCATCTAGGACAACTGCAGAAACAATCACGTTTGTTCTATGTTTAGACATGACTTCGTCTAAGTATATAAACGAATATTGTAAACGAGAAAAGTAAATAAAACACTTGAGAAAAAACCACACGCATAATATTTGGCAAAAACCCGTTTCGCGATATGAGTATTTACTTAATAATTTTGTAGTGGTAAAATTGTCGATATGTTAGTAAAAAGTAATTTCTGAAAGCACAGAAACTATTCCAAAATATGCATGAATAAATGAATAAAGTCACGGGAGCTAGTCAGTAAACCAAATGTAATTTGACGTTTATCGTCCGCCGTATTGTATTTTTTGTCATTCAGGCTTGATAACATACTTTCTGGAATCTTAAATTCTGTATAGATGAAAAGTCCGAAGACACCGAATTTGTTGAAATTGGGTCAGTAGTTTATGAAGTAAAAAACCAATTATGTGATTACCTGCGGGGCTATTCGAAAGAGTCACCGCGGCCCTGGACCACAATTGGTGACTGAAGGAACACAGGTGGGTTTTGATTAGTTAAAATCTGACACTACCTCTCACTGTGACTCTCCCGAGCGTTCCCGCAGCCCAGAGATTACCTCCTACAAACAATTTTACCTCCTCTTTATAATATTAATTTTGATAGGTGTTTTTCAGAAATTTCAACACAAATGAATAAATTAGACCTATCAGTCTTTCTTGGAAAACAGACATAAAAACCTCATAAATATTGTCACCATCATTTCTGACCTAATTATTTTGACAACGAACCTGAGCGACGCATATCATGTTGTTAGCTTATAATTTACACACCTAGTATTTTTAATCGATGGTTTATCGAGTACAACATCGATAACTTAACTGTTGGTTGCATAATATTCGCACTGAACGACCCAATTGTTTAGGGTCAACGAACTTTAATCACGTGCGGACTAGCTAAGTGCGAAGTAGTAGCGTAATGTTGCTGAGATTTTTAATGATCTGTGTTTTAGAAGCTTTGAGGGAAGCCGTTTGGATTTCTTCAGTCATGCTCGTGAACGGGTGCCGTCAGTTGAGGCTGGTCATCTCGCTGCCAGTGGCTTAATTCAATTTCTATTTTTTAATTAGTTTTATTATTATTATTATCTAAATTGTGCACAAATATTAGAAGCGACAAGAAAATATGTAACCAAGAATTATGTAACTCATAATAATGATTTAAATGAGTGTCCATGGAGTTTCTTGCACGTTCTTCTCCATACAGATCTACGCTTTGGAACGTGCAATTTAGCTGCACTTGTTTTTTTTTTTTTTGACTGACCGACATTTCGACAATTCAAAAGTGCCTGTAATTGGTCTATTTGAAATAAACGTTTATGATTTACCTGGCCAGACCAATTACCCACTTATTACAAGTGCCCAGTGTCCGTACCCTACACCTGCTCTTTGGAGGACCTAAAACTACGCTGACGCCCGCCGCTATAAACGTAGTAACCTACTGGGCCTAAAAACTTTGAGGGAAAGAAAACTATCGATTCGAGAAGAAGAAGAAGCATATTGAAACACTTCAGTGGTTATTTTTTATTGATATAATCAAGTCCTTGACTGCGATCCCACCTCATGGTAAGCAGTGATGCAATCGTTGATGGTGAAGCGCACTAGTTTATTAAGGGCCTATTCACTCTGAAGACAACTAAACTTTAATCGGACGGGAAGACCGCAGCAGGCAAATTGTTCCAGTCCTTCGAAGTACGCGGTAGGTTAAAATAACTTTTGACAGTTTTCTTTGACGACATGAATAATTAATGCAAATCATAGCATATTGTTAATTAATTTTACACGGTTGGTATGCCTCCAACAGACAGGCGTGATAAATATTGATGGAAAAAGTTTTTGTCGATTTGTGTTTATGCTTACGAAAGATTTTTTTGATCCATAAACAATGCGTTCCAAATAAGAATAGGATCGATTGCCATGTTGTGACGTCACGTCATACCGTCTAATCGAAGAATTATTATGGTGAGCAAAACGAGAAATTTTAAATTATTTACGAACTGTCAACGAAAAAAGTTTAATCAGAATCCAGTTCTTCAATTTCTTCAAATCGAACATTTTTAGTGAAAAATGAATGAATTACATTTAAAATTAAATATGTCATCGTGGTTGATTAGAATAACGATTTTATCTAACCCGATGACTTTTTAATAAATAATTTTCTAACAAAAAAAAAATATTTTTTATTTTTTACTAAAAATATCATCGGAGTAACGATTTTACAACGAACTAAATGATGTGCGTTACTACAATCCTTGAAAATATTTTGTTTTAGCACAGCTTGCTTTGGTATACGATCATTTAAAGAAAAAAAAAAACGTGCATGGAACGGATGTGTTACAAAAATTATATAAAGAAAAAAGATTTAAAACACATACCTTCCTCTTCCAAGTCGGTTGTCTCAACTACAGACAAGACGGTGCAACAAAACAATGAATATATTGAAAAGATACCGGTATTATCTTAGCGATAAACGAATATTATCAATATCACTTATCTCCAAGCGAACGCCGCTAACGGATAGCGCCCGTTACACGAACACATACGAAATGAGAACGCACAGAGAAACCACTTGAACAACAACCAGATTACACGTTCCAAACAAAAACAAACCTTAACCACAACAAAACAAAGTCTAAATTAACAAAAAACAAAATCCAATTCAAGTTAACAAACAAAAAACGACGTTAACATACGAGCAATAGAAAACACATTCGAAATTCAAATGTTCACGTTTGAATTATGATTTATTTCGCGAATTCGGTCGAACGATTTCAAATTCTGACACTAGATTGAGCAATGTCAATAGACATACGACTTTAAACCGACTGCGCAAGAGTTATACTGGCATGTTTTGTTGAACAGGAAATGTTTTAAGTTTACGTCATGGCTATATTTGTATGCGCATGAGTCAGCGTCGTTAAACGAAATAACGAAACATCGTGATGGATTCGTTAGGGCGGAAAGATACTTGAACGTTTGCCACGTTATGTGAATGCTTCGTTCTCATTGGCTGGCTTTGGCGTGCGTGTGAGTGGACAAGTACGTGTTTCAGGTGTGTTGCCCCCTTTTTTGTAAGTTCGGTGATGTGCTACTTTTTGTTAGTCGCGTGTTGGGCTCTTTATTTAAGTTTTATTAACGTTATCAATGCAGATAAAAATTAATAACCAATTATTTGATTGAAATGTATGTCAACCTTTATATGACTACAATCAACTGTCAAATTATTAAACGTGGAACATATTATGATTATTTTTATTCATAAAAATCAAGATCAAAAATAACATTAAATTATAATAACAATCTAATACTGAAAAACTCCACAAATGACCACTCAATATTGCAGTAACCAGGGACGAAACCGTTGAGGGATCCAAATAAAGTTGTCGAGTTATAGCCATTGCAATCAGTGATACAACCGTCAAAGAAAATTTCCATTTAGCTGAAAAATCATCAACACATTCTCCCGTTCTAAGTAGAGCGAGAGGGAATGTCAGAATTACTAACTAAAACCCAACCGTGTTTCTTTAGTTGCCCTTTGCGTTGCACCGCGGTGACTCTTCGAATAACTTCGCATAAAGAATAATTGTCATTTGGATTCCATTCCAAGTATTACTAAAACTAGTGCTTGACTGCGATCCCACCTGATGGTAAGCAGTGATGCAATCGTTGATAATGAGGCGCACTAGTTTATTTAGAGCCTATTCACTCTAGCCTTGAAGACATCTAAATTATAATTGGACGGGAAGACCGCACCAGGCAAATTGTTGACTAAGCGAAACGCTAAGCCCGAACCGTAGAAGTTTCAACAACGTAAGGGTGGATACTTTATCTTGCCCTTCTAGAACATTCTAATTCCAAGCATGTTGCTATGACAAACAAAACGCATTGTCCATACGCTAATACGGCTCGAAGGTTAGATGACCGGAAAAATTGTGTGGGTGTGATTTTCATGATAAGGGAAATCGGTAAAATCATATTTTCTTAATACACATGATAAACTCACGCCTTTTTCCACATGGGGGTGAGCAGAAACTAAAGTTTGTTATTGTTCGTTTTGAGAACACGTTCATTTTGTGTACTGTTAAGGACTAGAATACCCTGCTGGCATCTCTGTTTCCTGATAGCTACAACCTAGGGGTCTTTAAGGGGATGCCACTCGACATACATTTTCACTGTTTTTCATACAACCGCACTTACGCGATTATGACGTTATTACACATTTTTCATTAGATATTTTGAAAACACAGTATCTTGTGGATATTATCTAGGCTTCTATTCAAAACAATTTATAAATTTGTGCAAAACTAATCCAGTAAAGACCTCTGGAAATCTGCTATTTATCATGAACTTTGACACTTCGGAATTTACTCAAAAGTTAAAAAAGTCAAAAAAGTATAACAAGCCTTGCAAATTTAATCAAGATACTGAATTACGACATTATTTTTCAAAAACTTTCGAGGGTTTAAAAAATACACGTATTTCGTAGGAGTGTCAGACTTTACTGACTAAAGGGCCTATTACACCATTCGATATTCAGACAGATTTAGTCTATGATTAGACATATCGCGTAGTGTAATAAGAGTTAGACCGGTCTTACTCGGAACAAAAAATAAGACAGTCTGAATATCGTGTGCTGAATATCGCGTAGTGTAATAGGCCCTTAAACAAAACCCATCAGTGTTCCTTCAATTGCCCTTCACGTGCCGGAGCCGTGGTAGCGGCGTGATGGCGTCGTCCTAGAAGGGTTTAGGATGACTCCTATCCTGGAGTTCCTACTCAGACCCCCCCCCCTCCCCTGATGTCATCACTCACAATAGTCTTATGATGATCTACGTAGTACGAAAATCGTGGGGTCAGGTGTGAACCTGTCCATGATTAAAATAAACAAGTCCGTGACGGTTTGAAGGATATTTATAGGTTATATTCTGACTGAAGCTAATTTAGGCCTCTTTTTCATTGAGGTAAGACGCGAATCAGACAGCAATTTTTTTTTAAACATTGCGTCTCACTAGGGATGACTCAAACATGTAACACATATAAAAGACACCCGGACCCTGGACACCTATCTGCAGTAGGCTATATAGGGTGACTGGTAATTAGTGTACGATACGTAAGCTGTTGATCCCCGCATTAACGCCGGCGTTCACGCGCCATTGTCTTACTATTGTGTCTCTAATTACGCACTCAAAAGGTTAAACACGTGATTGTGCTCATGATAACCAACAACTTTTACTATGGGAACAAACCTGAAATCGCGAAAAAAAACAGCTGTTCAGTACATAAATTTATAGTTTGCCTAATGTACTGAACAGCTGATATTTTTTTCGCGTTTTCGGCTTTGCTCCCATAATAAAAATTGTATGCTATCATGAGCACAATCACGTGTTTAAGTATCGTACAGTAATTGCCAGTCACCCTGTATAAATATTTGTGCGGGGATCGAACCCCGCGACCCACAGCTCAGCAGCCAATCGCTCAGCCACTACGCTAAACGAGCACTAGGCACACTTCAATATTAGTGAGTACCTAACTATCCGCAAGTTTTCTCTATTCGTCACAGAAGGTCGTGAGGAATACATTAGTGAAACAGTTATAATTAGTTTTCAGAATATGTTCGTCATGCTGGTAATGTTCAGATTTTTTATGTCGTCTGTCTGTCTAGCTTTAGTTATCTCGAGAACGTTCTAAATTTGAATTTCAAAATGATTACATTCTGTTTCTGGCCAGTCATTTGGGTATCGTGGAGATTATAAGTCACTAGCTTTTGCACGCAGCTTCGCCCGCCGTACATAAGATATAGCCTATGTCACTCAGGAAAGTAGCTTTCTATCGGTGAAAAAATTTTAGCAGTCGGACCAGTACTTTCAGAGATTACCTCCTACGAACAAAAAAACAAACTTTACCTCTTTATGAGCGAGGCCGAGGGCGAGGGCACACTAAGGCGCTGTCTCCACGAGCGAGAGAATCACGGCGATATTATCGTCGTGCCACGTATTTCTATACACTCTCTATGGAACCGTCTCCACACGGCGATATTATCGCCGCGATGCGACGAGTGGCAACGAGCGCGCGAAACGTCATTACATCGTCGCTAGCCCGCCGCGACTAGCAGCGGGCCCGCCGCGCGCTCGCGACGACTCTCTCGTCTGGCACGTAACTGAATTCTTTCTTTCGCAACGCGTCGTCAAGGAAACGCGGCGATACCGTTACGAGTCGCCGCGGAAACGCTACGATTCCGTTACGACTCGCGACGATACGCGGCGGAATTATCGCTCGTTCGTGGAGATTATCCGACGATATAAGGGCGGACTCGTCGCGATTCTCTCGCTCGTGGAGACAGCCCCTTAGCCCACGCCTAACTACGCTACTGAAACGGGGTCCAAAGTTTGTATGGGGTATCTTACTTCACGCGGGCGAAACCATTGGCAGAAGCTAGTCAACCATAAAATTACCCGACTACAATATTTTGACAAGCACTACAAGAAATTATCAAGATCTATCTCTAGGAAGCCCTGTCCAAGTGTTGACATTTAAAGGTTAAAATAATGATGAGTAGCTTACTGACATCTAAATCTTCTACAGAAGACCTTCCAACCTAGATTCTGACTAGATGCTGCCAATATTTTGTAAGAGTTCAAATAAAGTTATACAGTCACCCATCCGGTCTCTAACCTTGACGACAGCTGCTTATTGTCAACAGCCCAGTCTAATTTTGCTCGAGTACTGAGAATTTATCTTTGCTTGTTGATAAAGTTTACTTACAACATCGCAAAATGCTATGATACACCCTTATTTTTTTATTACAAAGAACAAAAAAAAAAGGGCTGTAGTTATATGTACCCGTTACTGATAATTGTGTAGTCAAAAATAAAAAAAAAAACGAAATCCCATAATAATTATCCACGAAAATTTGTCATAATTGGTAAATTCATAATTGAGTCAACCATCCATAACAATTGCTACTACATGGTACGCGCGGTGTTTTTCCATTTCGATCATTTAGGATAAAAACAATCGCTAATAACTTTGCTGTTTGTGAATATTATTTATTGAAACTTTATTTATTAGAGACACAATAGAAAGACAATGGCGCGTGAACGCCGGCGTTAATGCGGGGATCAACAGCTTACATAATAACGGCGCCTTTTCTAATAAGCCCTTTGACTGGCCTGTTTGTCTAGTGGTTAGTGGCCCTGACTGCTATGCCGGAGGTCGCGGGTTCGATTCCCACCCAGGACAAATGTTTGTGTGATGAGCACGATCATTTGTTCTGTGTCTGGGTGTAATTTATCTATATATGTATGTATTTAGAAATATATAAGTACGTTTATCAGTTGTCTAGTACCCATAACACAAGCTCTGCTTAGCTTGGGACTAGACGGCGTAGTGTGATAGTTGTGGAATATTATAAAGTATGGGGCTAGGAGGTTAAAAAATAGCCTACGACCTATTCTCAGACCCACTAAATACACGCGATTTTTTTAAAATTAAAATCGGTCTAGCCGTTTCGGATTATGATAACAAACTGTGACACGGGATTTTTATATATATTACATTATACAGAGACTCAACAATTTCCGGGATTGTGCGAAAAAGTCTGACACACCCTCTCGCACCACCCTAGAGCGAGAGGTCATGGGATGATTTCCCACCTCAAAGAAAGCATCATTATAAGTTCTGCCAGGACTGCGGATTATTTAAGGAGTTAGTAGTTCTCTCGAAAGGGTAACTGAAGGAACGCTGTGGGTTTTAGTCAGTAAAAGTCTGATACTCCCTCGCTCTCCACCCAGAGCAGGAGAAGACATTTGATGCGGTGCCAAGTGCGAGTCGGTCTCGCGCACGAAGGGTTCCGTACCATTTTCTATACAATATTTTTTTTAAACCATTTATTTTATTCAGTTTTTAGTATTTGTTGTTATAGCAGCAACAGGAATACATCACCAGTCTATGAAAATTTCAACTTCCCTGCGTTCAAAAATGAGGATAGAGTTAACTCTAATGACGTCATCAGGGTAGATACTCTACGCTCGCATTTTTGAACGCGAACGTAGAGTTCAACTGTCAATGTCAAGCAAGTGTCATTTATGGTCGCTTACACCAGCCTACCCTGCTCGGAGTTAGAGTTAGTTGGGTTAACTCTAGGGTAGCTACTCGAGTTATAATGTCAAGCAAGTGTCATTTATGGTCGCTTACACCAGCCTACCCTGCTCGGAGTTAGAGTTAGTTGGGTTAACTCTAGGGTAGCTACTCGAGTTATAAAAGAACGACCCTGGGTTGCAACTCGAAGCATTTTTGAACGGTTAGAGTAACGAACCTACCCTACTCTGCTTATTTTTGAACGCAGGGCTGTCTAGCTATCACGGTTCATGAGGTACAGCATGGTGACAGACAGACGGACAGTGGAGTCTTAGTAATATAGTCCCATTTTTACCCTTAGGTTACGGAACTCTAAAAATCATCGTTATAAGTACTTTAATGAAGCTTATAATGCTAATTACATCCCTGTCTCTTTTGATTACATATTGTCTAGACTGAAACTATCAATCCTGTTAAAATCTAGATGTAATGGAGGCTGAATGACTACACTGTTATTAAAAGAACTAATGGACTTTGATAATAATGACAGAAGTGAAAATTTTCCATGAAGGCGTCAGACTATAGAATTAAATTAATATATAAGCATAAGCATAATCAGCCTTTCAATGTTCCTCTCGAGGAGAGGGTATGGGCCGTAATCCACCAAGCGGGCCCAGTGCGGGTTGGTGGATGTCATATGTCTTCGAATTTTTGGTTCTAGGTCATGCCGGCTTCCTCACGATGTTTTCCTTCACCGTTTTGAGAGCAGTGGTGATGAAATACGGAACCTTAAAAAGGCCACCTGCTTCGATCCAACATACTCTATAAGCTTCGTTTATTTAAATCTAAAGAAAGGATGTCTGTAGAAGATGCCTTGAGCATTGACCTACCCACAACAAGACCATGGTAGCCTAAATATAGACATATCAAAGACCGGCGACTTAAGAGGAAAAACTCAAATAGAGGTTGGGTAAGGTCGGAACCACGTCAGAACCAATTTGGTCAGCCCACTCCTTCAGTGTGACCCATAAAGCCTTCATCAAACATTAGGTTTCTTAGACCAGTAGTTGTGCCCAAAAACTTGTCTCTGTATTACGTTCGGACCTTAGGGGGCGCTTAGATGCGTTGTTTTAGTTCTTTTTAGGGTTCCGTACTTCAAAGGAAAAAACGGAACCCTTATAGGTGACAATTTGTTGTCCGTCCGTCCGTCTGTCTGTCTGTCAAGACCCTTTATCTCAAGAACACGTGGAGGTATCGAGTTGAAATTAAAACCATATACTCAAGTCTGCAGGTTTTGCAATTCTCAATTCCTTGAACTGTTTTCCTAGGTAACTTTGTACGGAACCCTCATTATGCGAGTCCCACTTGCCCAGTTTTTTGAGGATAGGAAAGGATGGAGGGGGTTTTCTGGCTCTAAAAAATAGTAAAAAATAAGTTCGATCGCGTGTATGGCATTTAATTATTATTTTAGAACATTATGTATTTTAAGTTTTTATTGAATTTATTTGTATTATTCTAGTAATTGTTTGCTCCCTAAGATTGCTAATTTTACAGGTTTTGACCAAAATTCTCATCTCACCGGGATAAACGCAATAATTTACAAAGAGATTAAGTCATTTTTATGCTTAAGGCAAAAACGTCATGTAGTTTGTAAACAGGTATGTCAAGTGATCTTTGAACATTCCGCAAAAAATACTTTCACTTTAATGTTGTTATTAAGTGCATATCATTTTGATTGCAAAAGTAACCAGTGTTTTTCAAACAACGCTATTCCTTTACTCTTTTAACCTTTTATGTTAATCGCTATACTTAGTTTTTTTTTTTGACCATTTACGTTCGTGATTTAGGTCGCCGACATAGCCCAAAGAATCACCAAACTAAAGTGGCAGTGGGCAAGGCACATTGCTCGTAGAACGGATGGTCGATGGGGCCGAAAGGTTCTAGAGTGGCGACGGCGCACCGGAAAACGCAGCGTTGGAAGGCCTCCCACAAGGTGGACCGACGACCTGGTGAGGGTCGCGGGAGTGCGGTGGATGCGAGAAGCACAGGATCGGTCGTTGTGGCGACGCTTGGGGGAGGCCTATGTCCAACAGTGGACGTCTTTCGGCTGAAATGATGATGATGATGATGATGACGACGTTCGCGGGTTGTAACTGCAAACTAAACTGTTAGATACAGTTTTTTTTTTTTTTATTACAAATGATATAAACAAGCCCCAACTGATGGTAAGCAGTGATGCAATCATTGATGGTAAAGCGCACTAGTTTATTAAGAGCCTATTCACTCTAACATTGAGGTGGAAAAAGTATTGTGAGGAACGGTAGCTGGCTAGAAGTACGTGGCCGTTTTTTGAGGTGGAAAAGACGGCCACGGACATTCTGAGGACATTCTCATGGACAAGCTGAGGCATAAGCTATTTTGATCCGACTTCAAAAAAGGAGGTTCTAAATTTATTTTTTGTTTATTACCCCAAAACTCTGGACCGATTTGCATTTTTTTTTTCTTATAAGAATATGCTTCCAGATTGGTCCCATTTTTTTTTTGAAAATTCTGTTCTGATGACGTGATCCATGAGGAATTGTGGGAACTCCTCAAATATTATAGGTAACCAGGTAACCATAGTGAAATTGGTGTTAAATAACAAACAATTAAAATCCTGAAACATCGAATTCCGAAATTAAAGTTATTTTTAACCGTTTTAATGTTTCTTTTGTAGTGAAGTCGATTGTTTTTTTTATTTTTTAAAAAAAGTTTTTTTTATAGGCAAGTTCAAACATTGCGAGACAAACTTAGCTTTCCCATCAATAAGTCCACCCCAAAAAAAGCCTGCGGTAGTGATAATCACAAAATCACTAACAGAGATACGACGAAAGATTACAACTCGAGTTAGCACATCGCATATTTTTACATGCATAATATTTAATGTTTATACATGTAATATATAAACAGGAGATAACTGATGTGAATCGTTGTATGCTTGTACGTCACAGCATGAGAAATGTCTGATAGTATGCGAAGATCGATATTGAGAAGCAATGAACCTTGTTCATGGTATAATCTATATATATAAGGAGAAACTGACTGACTGACATATCAACGCACAGTCAAAACTACTGGGACTAGGAGCGTGAAATTTCGCACAAGGTTTCCTTTTATGACGTAGGCGAGCACTAAGAGAGGACTTTCCAAAATTCAACCCCTAAGGGGATAAAACGGGGGTCCAAAGTTTGTATATAGTAACAGACAGAAGCTGGTTTATTTATTTATTTTTAGTTTTTGAGAAACCTTGCAAAAGTTTTTGCGAATATAGTTTGTTCAGAATCAACAGTTAAATCGATTCCAATAATTTTTACACCATGTTATATTTTACCCAAAAATATTTAAAAAAGGTAACAAGTTGGACACACCACCGACATTAAGTACAACACTGGTCACGGCAAGTCATAGTGGGCATTAGGAACCAGCGCACAGCTGGGTGCAGGACCAAAACAATCCCTCAATCATCCGGATGGCCCGGTGACCAAGTATTTGTGTGGTAACATAAGAAGTTTATAACTTAGTGATTTTTCATGATACAGTAATGAAATTTTGAACATAGATTCTTTACATAAAAATACCAGACACATGTTTCGGGTTCCACATATAAGTTCTAAAACTAATGTTGTACATATATATATGTATAAACTGACTAACTGACATATCGACGCACAGCCGAAATTACTGGTACTCGGTGCGCAAAATTTTGGACAAGGTTTCCTTTTATGATATAGGCTAGTACTACGAGATTATAGGAAATTCAACCTTTAAGGGGGTGAAAAGGAGGAATTTGAAATACACTTGAAACTTAGCACGACCGGTAACATAAAAGCGAAATATACCACCCACTAATTAATCACGAAATCTCAGAAACTATAACACCTACAAACTTAAAATTTAATATAGCATCATCATTTGTTAAAGCAGCAATAGAAACCACACCACAACTGTCTACCTATTACGGTTTCTGAGTTTGAGCCTACTGACAGATAGACAGACGGACGGACAGATAAGACTTAGAATTCCTTTGGTTATCGTCTCTACACAGTTCAGAATACATGTTGTTCTTTATCATAAAAGGTAGACTAATTATCTCAATAGCATTCAATTACTAATTAGTGTTGAACTGAAAACTGATACCAGAATAATTCGTAGAATGTCTGTAACTAAATAGCTGACTTCTAATTATGACATGACCATATTTTAATTAAACACCAAGACCTGTACCATGACGTTTAAAGTAAGATTGTTTCATTCTTATTTCCAGTGTGGGTAAGAGATGGCGCTAGACAACCTGTATAGCTCTGTCTCTTACCCACACTGAAATAAGAATGAAACAATCTTACTTTGAACGTCATCGTAACCCGGTAATTCTTTTAATTGCCTACGTCGGATAAATCCGACCAACACGTTTATTCCGCCATGGTCGCACATCCACGACCAAATGCTCCATCTCGTCAGCTCTTCTGTCACCTATGGGGATCGAAGAGTTAAACTAGATGGAGTACCCAGTCGCAAACACACGACCCTGGCGAATAGGACATGAAAACAATCGTCGGGTTAATCCGGCGCAAGCGGATAAACGGTTAAGGCATATAGTCCCTTGAACATCTGGCCGGAGTTAAATGCACACGTACTCACTGCCGCCTGCACCCGTATAGAGCCCCGCTGACCTTTAAAACCATTTTCTTTGCGAAATATTGATTAATATACATAAGCTATATGTACATTCTGAAGAACACTTTAACCAGCAATTTAACCTAAAAACCTAGCTATCTAAGAATTTTGTTGACAGAAAAACCAGTTTATTCCGCAACTATGTTGGTGTCAACTTCCAGTCTTAGCCGCATCCAGGTTTATTAACCTGGATGCGGATTCCGAGCGACTGCTTATCATAGGCCCACGACCTCTTAAGGCGTAGTCTCTGAACGTCTGGCCAGCTGCGCCCGGATAGAGCCCCGCTAACCTTTAAATCCAATTTTTTTTTTTGCGAAATATTGATTGATTTACATATCCTATGTACTACATTCTGAAGAACACTTAACCAGCTTTTTTGTGTAAACATATTTCTAAAGATTAAAACTGTTTGAAAGGAGTAGGGAAAACAAAAGAAAAAATATGAAGTTGTTAAATTATTTTGTAAAAGTATCAATCATACGAAAAAATCATATGTCGATTATGTTATACAATTATACATGAATCTATAATAAACATATATTTTTTTCAAACCTATTGACCTAGCCGTTACCGAGGAGTAGGCTTCAGAAAGTCACAGTTTTATGACACCACTCGGGAGTTAGGGCCTTAACAAAAACTTGACGTTTCACCTTGTTTCCAAGTTAGAGAGTTATGATGTAAAGTTGTTTAGTGAAATGCAGGGTAATAATAATATACGTCACCATTCCACATGACGAGAATCTCGTGAAAGCTGAGAAAGAGAAACAAATCAAATATCTCGTCTTAACACACGAGGTTGTCGACATGTGGAATGTGGACTCGGCTATCATTGTGCCGATTGTCGTAACCGCCAATGGCCTTATAGCCAAAACCTTCGACGACCATCTGTCGAAGCTGTTGTTGCGCAGTTGGATCAAGGGCCTGATACAGAAGGCAGTACCTACTCCTTGATACGGCTCGCATTGTGAGGAGGTTCCTGTCTCTGGAGCCCTAACCACCGGTAGCTTGGACCCTCGGCGGACAACTATTTTTTATATTTTTTAATGTTTTTTTTTTTAAGAAATATTTAAAAATGTAAACAATATGTATAAAAAAATAATAAAAAATCCAATTCTCCACCTTAATTCGATAATTCGCTCAATATCTATTTCAAAAACCTCACAGAAAATGATACCAGAAATTTATATGACATTTTTTTTTAATAACAATTTGCATTTCTTCGTAGACTCTTTATAATACAGCTTACGGTATTGAATGTAGTCATCCGTAAAACCAATTTATTTTAGAAATATGGATATGCAATAAAGCTAATGTATTTTATCGATCTATCAGCCGTATAATATAAATGTGCTGAACTTTGAGATTTTATGAGACCATCCTGTATAGGAAATGGAATATTTAAAGGATGGTTTATTTTCTTCAGGTTATGAGTATACAGTATACCTGTGTATGGATGGAGAGGGAGGCCAAAGAAAATATTGAAATATTGTGTGAGGAGTGATATGAAAGAAAGGGGAGTTAGTGATAACATGACATGGAATATTTAAAGGATGGTTTATTTTCTTCAGGTTATGAGTATACAGTATACATGTGTATGGATGGAGAGGGAGGCCAAAGAAAATATTGAAATATTGTGTGAGGAGTGATATGAAAGAAAGGGGAGTTAGTGATAACATGACATGGAATATTTAAAGGATGGTTTATTTTCTTCAGGTTAAGAGTATACAGTATACCTGTGTATGGATGGAGAGGGAGGCCAAAGAAAATATTGAAATATTGTGTGAGGAGTGATATTAAAGAAAGGGGAGTTAGTGATAACATGACGGGTGACGTGACAGGACAGAGTGGAAGAAAAAAGGCAAAAAATTACGTTTGTTATATGGGAGCCCCACTTAAATATTTATTTTATTCTGTTTTTAGTTGCTGTAGCGGCAACAGAAATACACCATCTGTGAAAATTTCAACTGTCTAGCTATCACGGTTCATAATATACAGCCTGGTGACAGACCGACAGACAGACAGACGGACGGATAGCGGAGTCTTAGTAATTGGGTTCCGTATTACCCTTTGGGCATGGAACCCTGAAAACTGAAGTCATTACTAATCAATTTCCTGCATCAGACATCAAATAAAAGTTTGTGAAACATCCATTTATTTTTGTATCAGCATGCACTAAGTCACGAATCATATTACTGTGGAACAACAAAAAATGGTCTTATATTTAAACAATGACGTTCTATATGAGAAGATAAAATATGATAAATATTTTAATACGAGAATGATTTATTTTTAACCTGTTTCAAAGAGATCATTGTTTATTGAATCTGCAAAATTTTTTTTTACTACCTACTGAACTGATCGTCTAATGACTTCTCTCGCTCATGGCGGAACGTGAGGACGTGTCAGACTTTTACTGACTAAAACCGCACCTATGTTCCCTCAGTTGCCCTTTGCGTTTTAGGACCACGGGTAACTTTTTAAATAGTCAACCCATGGTCCTAGTAGTCATCGGCCCTGCTAGACCCCTAACACGACAGACGTCCCCTGTCTTAGCAATGAACTGTCAAACACGCGAACTGTCAAACCATCGACGACTAATAAAGTTATTTATTAGTAATCGATGTGTCATACTCATATACTCAAAGGAACGGGCCGTCGACGACTTGGGCTCGGTCCGGACGGTACCCATTGCTCGCCGTCCGCAAGCCAGCGCCTACGGTGGCTGGAAATAGGCATCAGAATCCCGGTGGCTGGAGCGTGAAGTCCGTTCCTTCGCGAGTGCGGCCACCTCCTTTGTTAGTATTACCGCTTCGCAGAAGGAGGCGAGTACCAAGGCCCGACGCGAGAAATCGCTGCCACGAGGACACGGCGGTGCTCTGCTCAGGCGGGTCACACCTCTACCGTATGCTCCACCGTGTCCTCCTGGGCACGCCACAATTATGGCGGTAAGTCCCTTCTTTGAGGCGTGGTTGGAAAGACCTCACGGCGTCCTCACCTTCCGCATGACGCAGGTTCTCACCGAACACGGGAAGTTCGGGAAGTTCCTGCACCGGATTCGTGCGGAAGCGACGCCCGGGTGTCGCCACTGTGTGGACCGCCCGGAGGACACGATGGAGCACACGGTGGAGGTGTGCCCCGCTTGGGAAGAGCAACGCCGTGTCCTCGTGGGGGCGATCGGCGGCGGCGATCTCTCGCGCCGGGCCTTGGTACAGGCCATGGTCCGGAGCGAGGAGGAGTGGCAGGCGGTCGCCTCCTTCTGCGAAGCAGTAATGCTGGCAAAGGAGGCGGCCGATCGCGTGAGGCAACGGCAACGGTCCTCACGCCCCAGCCGCCGCCGGGATTCCGATCCTGATTTCCGGCCACCGTAGGCGCGGGCTTGCGGACGGCGGGCAATGGGTGGCCCGCCGTCCGACCGTCCGGTAATCATCCGGACCGAGCCCAAGTCGTCGACGGCGCGTATTGTTCCGCGCGCGCCTCAGGGAGATGTCAGCAAATCGTAGGGGCCCAGCAGGGTCGAAGCCTACTGGGGCCATGGGTAGTGTGAAAACGAAACCGGGGCCCTGGGACGAAGGCAACGAAGGAACAGGAGTGGGATTTTAGTCAGTAAAAGTCTGACACTATCTCTCGCTCCGCCCAAGAGCGAGATTTGTCATAAGATGATTTTCCAACCTATAAAAAAAAAAAAAAAAAACCGTGTCCTACGGGCGGTCCACACAATGGTGACACCCGGGCGTTTCTTCCGCACGGATTCGGTGCAGGAACCTCCCGAACTTACCATGTCCGGTGAGGACCTGCGTCATGCGGAAGGTAAGGACGCCATGTTGTCTTTTAGTTGTGATTGGTTCGTTCTTGGCTCGGCGCTCAATACGTAGAACTCAAATCATAACTATCAGTTGTGGAAAAAAATGCAATACACCTTCCTTTTCCAGGAACACAGGTCTGCTGTGATGTTATCTGACATGCATTAATTCATACTTAAATGCTGATAAAACTAAAAGAATAAAATCTTCTAAGCAGACAGCTAAAAAGACAACGCCAACTCAGTTCTTGGCAGCAGTCCGGGGTTCGATTCTCAGTTGAGATAAAGCATTGTTTAGTTTGATGCTCGATGCTGCTCGTTTTGTAAGTCGAATTCTTTTAGACGTATGTATGTTTTTAAATAAAGGAATGCGAAAAACAAAAGAACTGCTAAATGCGTCGTGTTTTGTTTTTAGTAAATAATAATGTTTTTATTTTCTACAAATGTTTAGGTTTTAGTCTTTGACTTAAGGGCCTAATAAACTATTCGATATTCAGACAGTCTTAGTCGATGTCGCGTAGTGTAATAAGGGTTAGACCGGTCTTACTCGGAACAAAAATAAGAATGTCGTGTGCTGAATGTCTCGTAGTGTAATAGGCCCTTTAGGATAGGAATATATGTTCTCATATGTCCACAGATAGATATGAGAGCAGTGGTGGCCGAGTGGTAACGGCCCCGACTTACGAGTTGTAAGCCGCGGGTTCAAACCCAGCCAGGCGCATTACTTTGTGTAATTTATTTCATCACCACTGCTCTCAAAACGGTGACGGAAAACATCGTGAGGAAACCGGCATGTCCTAGAACCAAAAATTCGAAGACATGTGACATCCACCAACCCGCATTGGGCCCGCGTGGTGGATTACGGCCCATTCCCTCTCCTAGATAGGAGGCCTGAGTCCCAACAGTGGGAACATTACAAGGTCGACTATGCTATGCTATGGTAATAAGACAAGACCAAAATTAGTCTAATTGATCCAGCCATGCTCGAGTTAAAACTCGAGTGAGACTAACGAACAGCTATTCATTTATATATATATATATATTTAATGGGGTCGATTTCCTTAACATCTTGACTGAACGGCAATTAATTTTCCAGTTGGTTGATTAACTTATTAAGTGTTTTTATCTTTGAACAACAATGTACGTTTTTATACAGCTAAGCAACAAACTAATCGGGTATTTCACCTTCAGAGCAATTCTCTTCTTTACATCATCTCCCAAGCCTTTTACCAACTGGCTACCAGTCTAACCATATGCGGCTGAAAACCCGTGTTTTACATGGAGCGACTGCCTCTCAGACCTCCACAACTCAGGTACTGAGCGGCGATGCGCCACCGGTACATGGTGGACATCTCGCCTATACGCACAAAACGTTTTGGGAACACATTTATTGTGCGTACAGCTAAGGAGTGGAATTCCTTGCCGGAATCTGTGTTTCCTGATGGCTACAACCCGGGGATCTTTAAGTCAAGAGTGAAAGATAGCTAGGTAGCTAGATAGGTGGTGTGTAGATTGCTTTCCAGTCCTTCGATGTACGCAGTATAAACGACGAAGCGAAACGCTTAGTCCGGACCGTTGAAGTTTCAACAACGTAAGGGTTTTTTTTTTTTTTTTTTATAGGTGGGAAAATCATCTTATGACAAATCCCGCTCTTGGGCGGAGCGGGAGATAGTGTCAGACTTTTACTGACTAAAAACCCACTCCTGTTCCTTCTTTGCCTTCGTCCCAGGGCCACGGTTTCGTTTTCACACTACCCATGGCCCCAGTAGGCTTCGACCCTGCTGGGCCCCTACGATTTGCTGACATCTCCCTGAGGCGCGCGCGGAACAATACGCGCCGTCGACGACTTGGGCTCGGTCCGGATGGTTACCGGACGGTCGGACGGCGAGCCACCCATTGCCCGCCGTCCGCAAGCCCGCGCCTACGGTGGCCGGAAATCGGGATCGGAATCCCGGCGGCGGTTGGGGCGTGAGGACCGTTGCCGTTGCCTCACGCGATCGGCCGCCTCTTTTGCTAGCATTACTGCTTCGCAGAAGGAGGCGACCGCCTGCCACTCCTCCTCGCTCCGGACCATGGCCTGTACCAAGGCCCGGCGCGAGAGATCGCCGCCGCCGATCGCCCCCACGAGGACACGGCGTTGCTCTTCCCAAGCGGGGCACACTTCCACCGTATGCTCCACCGTGTCCTCCGGGCGGTCCACACAGTGGCGACACCCGGGCGTCGCTTCCGCACGAATCCGGTGCAGGAACTTCCCGAACTTCCCGTGTTCGGTGAGAACCTGCGTCATGCTGAAGGTGAGGACGCCGTGAGGTCTTTCCAACCACGCCTCAAAGAAGGGACTTACCGCCATAATTGTGGCGTGCCCAAACAACGTAAGGGTGGATACTCGCCGTACGTCGGGTTGTCCGATGGTAGAAAGGAGATGGCGGAATCAAGTCATGCAATTCCCGCGCACACTCTCCAAAATGCAACCTGTAAAATACCGATAGGCTGGCTACCCTGCGCCTGTGCTCGAGGCTTTGTAGATTGGACTTAACCAAATCTGGATCCCCAATTAGCCTCTTCTCACGCCTTTCAACTGAGTCCAAAGCTGCAAGATGGCATTTTTCAGCACCAGCCCATATGTGACTGCAGTACTCCACACATGATCGGACCTGTGCTTTGTATAACATTAGAAGCTGTCCCGGTGTGAAGTATCGTCGGACCTTTGAAAGAACGCCTAGTTTTCTAGCAGCTACCTTGGCTTTGGACTCAATGAACTGCCCAAAATTGAGGTCTGAGGAAATTTCAACTCCCAAGAGCTGAAGGCGGTCGGTGCACTCCAGAGATACATTCTGAAAAGCAGGAGTCAAGGCGAACGGGCTCCTTTTGGCGGTGAACAGACACGCTTGGGTTTTGATGGCGTTGAACCAGATTGGTTTCGTCCCATAGATTGGACTCGTACCTTTTTAATTATCTAGCCTAATATCTATTATAAAGCGGAAAAGTAATTTTTTATAGTCTTTATTTAAAGAGCTACTTCGCTGATGCGAATAAGACACTCTATGGGTATACAAAACATGGGAAATAGGTAAATAAAAATAATTGTTTGCTTAGCATTAAAATTTTAAAAAAAATACAGCTAGGTTCTGAGTCGGTTCTTCGAAGCGAACTTAACTATATTTATTATTGGGATTACTTTATCTAATACGAACGCGCTAATCTCAAAAACGACTGGTTCTAATTGTAAAAATATTTTAGTATTGAATAGCCTATTTATCGAGGAAGGTTATAGACTATATGAGCGGAGCAGAAACTAAAGACGCAAGTGAAACCGCGGGAGATGGCTAGTGTATAAATAAGTAAAATAAAAAGTTCAGAAATCAGAATTTTACAGATAGCGGCACGAATCTTGAGCGCTCGGCGAAAGAGTGGGGATCGCTTTGCGCATCGTACAATATCGGCGAGTCAATCACTGTACAAGGATTGCACTCCCCGCCCCCGTATCTCTCTTCATACCACTAAAGAGACCCGATATTTCACTTCTGCGTGCTTCTGCGCAAGTAGAACTGTAAAAGTCAGCGCTCAAGATCCGTGCCGGTATCTATATTAAGATTGGAAAAATATTTTTATTAGGCTTCAGCACCAAACGCCACAGGCAAAACATTCCAGTTAATTTAATAAAAGCAACCAAATTAATATCTCTGTCAGTTAATTAGGAAAGTATGCTGGAATGATATCAAAGAGAATCATTAAGTCGGATCTAGGAATGAAGCCAAAATAAATTAAAAAAAAAAAACTAGGATGAGAGATTTTGCTTATGATATCGCACTAATCATAATGACACGTTTTAATATTGTATGACATTTGAATGACATATAGAAACACGCATTGCACGTTTGTGTGTGCAGTAGTTGACTGCAATTTACTGGGTTAATTATACATACATATTCAGCCTTTTTATGTTCCCACTGCTGGGACTCAGGCTTCCTCTCTCTAGGAGAGGGAATGGGCCGTAACCCACCACGCGGGCCCAGTGCGGGTTGGTGGATGTCACATGTATTCGAATTTTTGGTTCTAGGACATGCCGGTTTCCTCACGATGTTTTCCTGCACAGTTTTGAGAGCAGTGGTGATGAAATAAATTACACAAAGTAATGCCCCTGGCTGGGTTTGAACCCGCGACCAACAATTCGTAAGTCGGGGCTGTTACCACTCGGCCACCACTGCTCACTGGGTTAATTAATCTATGCTATATATCTTATCTATATAAAACTGACTGACTGACATATCAACATATAGCCGACATTACTGAGACTTGAGAGTGTAAAATTTTGTACAAGGTTTCCTTTTATGACGTAGGCGAGCACTAAGAGAGGAATTTTCAAAATTCACTCCCTAAAGGGATGAACCGGGAGTTCAGTTTGTATGGAGAACTATTTTCACACGAGTGAAGCCGTTAGCAGTAGCTAGTTTTATACATATGTAATAATAATAATATAATAATAATAAAGTTTATTGACACAAAAAATATATAGTTAACAAATTTTTTTGAAGCCCTGGCTCCTGAGCTAGGTAGCAACTTGTGTTACAGGAGCCAGTGTCTTCACCCAGTACATTTGATCACATATTCATTTATACATATTTGATAAAAAAAAAAGAAAAACAAGGTAATATAAAATAAATGAAAATGCACGCATGCTCAAGTATTTAATGACTCAGTGTGTTATGTGTGTGTTTATGTGAGTGTGTGTGTAGGTGTGCATGTGTGATAGTATGTTTGTGTGCGTGTGTGATATGTCGTGGCCAGATCTTAAAAATTGATCACTTCATGAATGTTAAAGTTTGATGATATTCTAAGTTTGGCCTACTTTCTTTAGACCTTTTATTATCATAGAAATCCTACATCAATGATATGGCCAAACGAGGATTGACGTACCATGAATCAATTTCTAAGATCTGGCCACGACATATATACCTAATATACAATAATCCTAATAAATAAACGCGAAAGTTGTCTTGGTATGGTCATGTAAAGAGGAGAGATGAAACGCATGTTACTAAAAGAGTTATGAGTATACATGTGGATGGGTGGAGAGGGAGAGGGAGGCCAAAGAAAAGATGGATGGATTGTGTGAACAGTGATATGAAAGAAAAGGAAGTTAGTGATAGCATGACGGTTGACAGGATAGAATGGAAGAAAAAAACATGTTGTGCCGACCTCAAATAAGATGGGACAAGGGCAGGAAGATGATGATGATGATTATAAACGCGAAAGTTTGTATGTATAGATGTTTGTTACTCTTTCACGCAAAAACTACTGAATGGATTTCGATGAAACTTGGTACACGGGTAGACCATGTCCTGGAATAGCGCATAGGATACTTTTTACCCCAAGAGTATGTTCCCTTGGGAGCAGCTAGATAATATTATAATGCTGACAAGTTTGTTTGTTTGAACACGCTAATCTCAGGAAAATCAGGTTCGAAATGAAAAATTATTTTAGTATTCTATTATAACCCTTTTTCAAGGAAGGCTATGTGATATTTATCATAACGCTACTACCAACAGGCGTGGAGCACTAATCAAAGACGCGTGGGACAACTAATAAATTATATAATAGCTAGTTTATTTGATACTTTAAGACTTAACATATTATTCTTCTCCTATTTTTACAGACTATTATCTACATTTCTCAAAAAATAAATAAATGACGAACTCAGGAGTGAGAAAAATGACGAAACTTAATGCAGTTCAGACAGTAATCCAGAAAAAAAAAATGGCTGTGTGTCGATGCTCATACATAAAAGACAGCCAAATACATTATTTCCCATGAAGGGTGGTGATCGCCAAAAAAATGTCTCGCATCACACTAACAAAATTAATCCGAAAGTATGTGTATGTTCGTTACACTTTCACATTCAAACGGCTCAACTGATTTGGATGAAATTTGGCACAAGGGTAGACCACGTCCTGGAATATTACCCTATAAAAAATAATTTAATTGGGATATTTTTATGTTATCACACGGGCGAAAACTGTAGCCGAAACTATTTTATCATATAAACCTTATTTAAAACTACTTCCTTCCTTGAATTGATAAGAATGTATTAGTATGTTTTAACATACAATATTTTACTAATAAAATACAAACTAGTTCTGACGTAACATTAGCGTCACACATCAATAACAACCGTAACTAAAAAATTACATAATAAAGTAACACATTCAAAATATACGGAATATTTTTCGAAACGTAAATAAACTAATAAAATCTCAGACTCTAATCTGCATGGTTCTCATATGATTTGACCATTACATGTTAGCTGTATGGACTTTAAAAAAGACTTTGACCCCTGAGTTTGTTTTGGTGTTTCTTCTCAGGGTAGTCAGCTAGGAAACACCGGTCTCATCTAGTTTAAATTGACGTGTAAAAGTGTTTTTATAAACCTATTTGCATATCATTATCATTAAATAATAAGTATACTAGGAAAAACTCAATTCAAGGACAAAAAAAACAAAATATTGAATTATACAAAACTCATATCGCAACAAAACTATTAAAATTATGAAAATATATATACTAGGAAAACCTTATTCAAATTAAAATTACATTCTAAAAGCACATGGCACTGCAACAAAAAAAAAAGACAAAAATAGAAAAAAAAAACTCACATAAAACCGCCAACGTCAAAAAAGGTTCCAAATTCAAAATTCAATTTAAAAAATTAGAACAGCGCAGCTCGCATGCGCCCGCGCAGGTATGTAACAAATATAAGCGGGTCGAACGGCGCTCCGATAAGCTATCGTCGATAACGTGCCGTTACGTCCGTTCGTTCGCTAACACTCGCTATTCGCTATAACGATGGCGTTAGGATGCCATAGAGTAAGCAGAGTGGGGTAAAGGGTACTTAGGATAAGGACCTTTTGTGGGGCGAGTTTGTTGCCTAATTATGTGTGTATTGTATTGATACGAAATGACTGGTGAAATTAACGAAGTTGGTTTTTAAAACCATTCCAAAATTAAAATCAGTTTAGTGACAATACTCTTTTTTTTTTGTTATTGATAGGCTCGTGTTTCACCAGTATGTCACCTAATGGTAAGCGATGATGTGGTCGACGCTGGAGCACGCTTGACTAGAAGTAAACTATCTTCACTCCAGACTTAAAGACCCCTAGGTTCTAAGCTACTATACGCAGGCTGCGGGATAGTACAAAAGAGTTACCGTGGTCTTGGAATGCAACTGGAAAGAAATGGATTTGAAAAGGTAACTGAAGAAACAGATGGGTTTTAGTCAGTAAAAGTCTGACACACTCTCTAGCTCCATCCAGAACGGGAGAATTAATATGATGATGTTCCACCTCAAAAAAAAGACACGTACTGTGTTCCTATTGGTTAATTTATTGCTAAAAATAATGTAATCGTTTTTGATAAATTTTGTCTAGGAAACACACCTACACAACATAAGAAGAACGAAGGTGAAATAAAGGTGGGTAGTTGACATTGAATATAAATCTATGCAAAGCAATTTCTGGCGTACAATGAGGAAGATTTTATCACTTTCTTGCTAAAAATCTAAAAATAACTACTGCCTCTTGAGACGAGACCGTGTTATTAAGATTATGCTACCATTAATAACGATTATATTTCAAAACTCAGTGAGTATGTCTTGAACTAAATGTTTTGGCTCGCTCTTTGTAGTAATGTCTGACTACATAGTCTGTTAGTCACCGGTGACGAGAAGTTTTAAGGAAAGTAAAATACAAACAACTCAACATAAAATCATTATCCTAAAGGGATTACAACAAAAATGATAGTACTTACCATAAACGGAAAACCTAACAAATTACCATAAGAACATAATTTTTAGTTACCATAAAAGTAATTTTAAGACGGATAGTGCAAAAATCACTTCCCGAGCGATTAGAACATAAACAATTGCCCGAAATAAACTACCGGGCAGTCACCCGGACCAGACACCACGCTCGTCTGTTCGGAGGATCCTCCCTTTTTCAACGGAAGTTTGCTGGACTTTACACTCTCTTCCACATCTAAACATAAACCTTTAATAAACCGGTTCCCTAGCCTAGAACATGAAAACGCTGCAATTTTTTTTTCTAACAATACGAGAAACTTATACTAGCTTACCGTAGGCACGATTCCTCAAACAAACACAATTAAATAAGCCACTACCATTTTCACTATCCTCAACTTTCCTCACAGAGGCAACACCCTATACTGCCTACATACCTATCTACGGTTGCTTGCTCACTGTGACACCACGTGACTAAGGAAAATGCGCGGGCGCAGGCCTTGTGAACGGAGGCTACGTAATGTTAATTCAATGAGCTATCGACAGTTTTAATTAAATTATTTTTAGTTTTGTTGCGTGTGTGTGAAATGGGTAAGTGAAACGTAGGCATAGATACACATATTATAATATCTATGCCTACGTTCCACTTACCCATTTAAATGCCCCCTATGTGTAAAAGCCACATAATGACTTTTACACGTAGTTATGGCTAGTCTTTTTGTAAATTTTTATAGTACTAGCGACACGCCTCGACTTCGCATGGATGCAAAATATGTACAGACCTTTCTCTTTTATCACATTTTTTTTAAACTGTATCTGTGTGTGTTCTATGCTGATATAGGAGCCCTTTTAGCCTCGCACAGGTCTTATTTATATAAATGTTCGTATTATTATATTTTATTAAGTTAGTTTATGCAAATGATTAGTCTTTTTTTGGTGTTAAATCATCGAATGACTCATCCCGATTTTAACTGACTAAAACCCATCTGTGTTTCTTCAGTTGTACTTTACGTTCTACTCTCGAACAAACCCACAGCCGAGTCAATCGTTACACATCACATGACTACATTTTTATTTGTGATGCATCGATAATTGATTGATAAGATCTTTTTTTGTTTTAGAAATTTTCTTAATGCAAATATTTTCCACTTAATTATCATACCAATAAAGTCAAGCAGTAATTATAAAAGATATCAAATCTAAACCAAAAAACATTAAACTAAAAATGACTCATTTTAATGCAAATATGGTCGCGAAAAATACAAAACAAACTCCACACAGCGCGCGTACAAAAGATTATATAATATTTTTATACCACGAATTATACTAGTCAAACAAAAAATCTCGTCTGTACGTCTGTCCTTCGATGGGACAAAAAATTCGCAAACAGTTCGTCGACCCGAAGTTTGACGAATGCTCACGGAATAATACGACGCCACCCGAACGACGTCGTTAAGCGCAAATTACGAATAGTAAGTAATGAGCCCATGAGATATGGTTAACAGTAGGATTATTGTTCGTAATAAAGATTTATTTGTTTCTGTGGATATTTATTGGATTTGCTTAGAGATAGCGGTAGTAATAAGTGTATTAATTGGTTGATTTCCTGTACCTACTTATTTTTGTACAATATTTTATACTTAACAACGAAAAACACTAAAAAGAAAATATTTTTCTGACAACAGCATCTATCGAATGAAGCAGTAATTAGCATACGTCAAATTTCAGTAACCATGGAGATTCTTGCCGGTTCTTCTCCATAGGAAACAACCAATTTGGAACCGTGCACTCGCTTCTGACGTTTTATAAGTGCCCATGTAGGCCTAAGTGAAATAAAAACTTTTGACTTTGACTTTATTCAAATTTAGAACGGATTTGAATAAATCTAATTATAATTTTGGATACCGTTTCTTTTGAAACAGATAATAAATAAAATAACTACCTAATTATTACTACCTAGGCTTCATAGACGCGTGTATTCGTCATTATATGCTTGGTGTACGCCTGCGTGAAGCTTACATACTAAACTATGAAACTCTGTGGCTGAAGCGGCAGCGTCTCGTGACGTCGTGACGCGTCTATGAAGCTACGCTTCCGTGAACAGTAGGTCATAGTTTATTAGGTCAGCTCACGCAGGCGTACACCAAGCGTATAATGACGAATACGCGTCTATGAAGCTACGCGTCCGTGGACTGTAGGCCATAGTTTTGTATGTAAGCTTCACGCAGGCGTACACCAAGCGTATAATGACGAATACGCGTCTATGAAGCTACGCGTCCGTGGACAGTAGGCCATAGTTTTGTATGTAAGCTTCACGCAGGCATACACCAAGCGTATAATAACGAATACGCGTCTATGAAGCTACGCGTCCGTAGACAGTAGGCCTATGGCATTCGTCTAACGTCGCCATGTTTTATTTCGCTCCATATTTAAATAGATTCTCTTGTCACCCTGACAAAACTTGTACGAAGATTTCATGAAAATAATATGTATTACGTAATCACGGTTGATGTAATATTACTAAGAATCTAGATATCTAGGATAAAGTGATTCAAGGTCCATGAATTTCTATATAAAGAAAACTGTTTTTCATACAGTAGATTTGATATATCTGGACCGTTTGGTTTTATGTGAGTCATTGGGTATACAAGTTTTAGAAAGGCTGGGAGAAATTGGTATGGCATACAATGGTAAGGGACTTACGGGGTAAAAGGGACCAACGAGGCAAAAGGGATCTATGGGGTTAAATGAATCGTCTCTTCTGATATTTTGATAAAATGACACGTACTAGCCGATCCATGAATTTGAAAACAAATATATTTTAATAGATTAATACGCACATAACACTGTCGCGCAGTGGGTTAAGAAAAAATAACATGGTGCAGTTTCTAAGAAAGTGTAAATAAATATCTTCAATAGGTACATTGCGTTGCAATAATATTATCAATATCGAACTTCTAATAAGTCATAATGCATAATTATTATAAATAATATTGGATTGTATGAACATTGAAAAAAATTTAGAATAGCATACAGTACTAGTATATTCTATACCAATTTTACTCTACTTTATTCAACAAATTCACGGGTAGTTTTCCGAAATTAAGCAACGCTTGCTGAGGTCAGTCCATGGATGAGTCCCAGGAAAGTTTTAAAGAAAGAAAGAAGTTTTTAGTAAAGCACTCTAAAAACATAATAAGATTATTTCTTGAAAAGTATTCAAAACGCAATAAGCAGTTTGCAATTTCATAAATCCAGGAATTTAATCGTCATGTTTATGATTCCGAGATTTAAGTGGAGGTATTATCAATTCAATTTTACTTACTTCCACGACTTTAGGTAAATATACATATTTTTTTATTCCACAACTATCACAACGCCGTCTAGTCCCAAACTAAGCAGAGCTTGTGTTATGAGTACTAGACAACTGATGAACATACTTATATATTTCTAAATACATACATATTACAGATAAATTACACCCAGACACAGAACAAATTTTCATGCTAATCACACAAACATTTGTCCTGGGTGGGAATCGAAACTACGACCTCCGGCATAGCAGTCAGGGCCACAACCACTAGACCAACAGGGCAGTCAAATATACTTTACCTATTCCGATCTCTGGATATAAATAACGATCATAATTCTCAGTTACCTACTCATGCCACTGAAACCAACATCAGCAATATAAAAACGACACCTCACATCAAATCATTATAACATAACAAAATATATCAGATCACGTGACACCGTATTTACGAGCCATTGTTTTGACAACTACATGTAATGACAATGCTATTAGAAGATCATCTGACATACATGTGGATGGCTGACAACGTGATTGGAATACCAATGAAGTTCTTATGAATCATAGGAAGGTCCTTTACTCCGAAGATTGACCTGCAACTGAGACTGATACAGTGAGAGAGCAGGAATATGTCGTGTGTATGTGGAAAGCTAGCTAAGGGTAGCTCCCCGTCTGGCTGTCAAGGACCAAGCCCGGGTCGACGGCGCGATGTGTTCTTTTTTTTTATAGGTTCGCGCTTGACCGCTATCTCACCTGATGGAAAGCAACGATGAGGTCAACGATGGAGCGCGCTTCCCTAGAAGTAACCTATTCACTATTAACTTAAAGATTCCCGGGTTGTAGCCATCAGGAAACACAGACTCCGCCAGGAAATTCCACTTCTTAGATGTGTACGCACAATGAATGTGTTCCCAAAACGTTTCGTGCGTATAGGTGGAAGGAATGTCCACCATGTACAGCAATACGTTCCTATATGTATGTTTCTCGCGCGCCTCAAATACATGTCATCAAAATTGACAGGGCCAGTTAGGGCCGATGACGCCAGCCAGGGCTGCGGATTGTTCGAAAGATTTACTGTAGCCCTCGGAAATAAGGGCCACTGAAGGAATACATTTATTATGCGTACAGCCAAGGAGTGGAATTCCTTGCCGGAGTCTGTGTTTCCTGATAGCTACAACTTAGGGGTCTTTAAGTCAAGAGTGAATAGGCTACTTCTAGGCAAGCGTGCTCCATCGTCGACCACATCATCGCTTACCATCAGGTGAGATGGTGGTCAAACGCGAGCCTATCATTAATAATAAAAAAAATAAAAAAAAAAAAAAAAATACTGCGGGTTTTATTCAGTAAAAGTCTCACTCTGGGTCAAACGAGAGGGTCGTTAGACCCAGTGTGAAATAAATAAGACTTAATAGCGTAAATATGGACGATTCAAAAGCGTTAAATGGGGCTAATTGGAATAACAGATACTAGTCCAAAAACCTGTACGGTAAAATATAAACTGTTCAACAAAAACTGCTTCGTAACAGTAGTTTTCTAGCCTTATCAAAGAACAATGAGGGTTATTGTTTTCTCGTTAAATATATGGTTGGCTTTGGCTGTAGCTAATGTTATTAACACGGCAGTCATATAACTCATGCCTGCCAAGGCTGCTCGCCGTCCGCAAGATCGCGCCTACGGTGGCCGGGATCGGAATCCCGGCGGCTGGGGCGCGAGGGACATTGCCTCGCGCGTGTGGCCGCCTCCTTTGCTAGCATTACTGCTTCGCAGAAGGAAGCGACCGCCTGCCACTCCTCCTCGCTCCGGACCATGCCAAGGCTGCGAATTTGTTCGAAAGAGTTACCGTGGCCCTGGGTGGGTTTTAGTCAGCAAAAGTATAACACTCTTCGCTCCACCTAGAGCAGGAAAAGATACTTGACGTAGCGACACCTATGTTGCCACATAGGAACTATCCTGCATCGCAGTAACAGTTCTCCGGGAGATTCGAACATATACAACCTTCCGAAATCCACTATGGAGTAGTTGCCAGGATTAGACGCAACTCCTGTCTTGTCGGAAGATCCCCTTTTAACGGAGGTGTGCGGAACTTTACACCCTGTTGCGCATACCTATAAAAATGATTATCCACCGTAAAAAAAGGGTCTGACCTCGACAACCCGAAAATGGGGTTACACGGGACCCCTTGGGAAGACTGTTCTCCGCGAGATTCGAACATATTTATACAACCTTCCGAAATCCACTATGGAGCAGTTGCCAGGATTAGACGCAACTCCTGTCTGGTCGGAAGATCATCCCCTTTCAACGGATGTGTGCGGAACTTTACACCCTGTTGAGCATACCTATAAAAATGATTATTCACCGTAAAAAAAGGGTCTGACCTCGACAACCCAAAAATGGGGTAACACGGGACCCCCTGGGAAGACTGATATCAGATATCCTGACTTCTGACTATCCGTAACGACTGTTAAAGGTCTACAAAATAACAGCAGCCGGAGGAATCTCGGCATGTTAAGATGGTCACCTACCCATAGACTGACCTCGGCAAGCATTGCTTAACCTCGGAGATCAACTCGTAAGGCTATTATTATTTTAAGCACGAGCTCTCTCAAACTCATACTAGTAAATGTATGTAAATGGTCAGACTAGCGCTTTGCGGCAAAATAAATATGTTATGAGAGGTTCCATCTATTTGGTTTTTATTGAAGATTTCTTTTTCAGCAAACCCAAAATGGGTAATAAGGTTATTCGCACTACTAAACTGGCCTATTGGCATTTGGGTATATTTTGGTTGCGGCTTTAAAAATGTTAAGTCTTAATTTTATGCACTTTCTCTACCAAAAACGTAACTCCAAATCAAGCCGATCGTAAATATTTGATTGCGTAAGTATTTAATGAAGTCAATTTTTAAGCCCACTATCTCCCGAATAGAAACAAAATAGAAAGTAAACTCACCAAGTCAGGACCAAATCAGTGAAAGCAATCCAAATCAGACACTACTAAACAACCTCAAGGGATGACAGACATCCCGATACTGAAGACCCTACGTCACAAATGATCATTTTATACACAAAACACGTTTGAAAAACGAACTGACCAATCCGGAAGCAGGAAGGATGCGTTTTTATTCCGATCCAATTTGAAATTCGAACGGTCCATTAGGCAAATTGTTCCCGCTCTTTGTTAAGTGAAGATTAGGTTTTTATCACATTCTAATTGAAATTGAGACTGGCATAAAAAGATCTGTCATATTTGCATGTGTTTTTATGAAGTGTTTTTGTTAGAGAAAACGTTACTTTTGCAGGAAAACCGTGGCATTGTTGTTTGGATGCAGTTGTCACTTTGTTAGCATCAGTGTCGGATTTAAGTTCCGAATAAAGAGACGTTTTTGGAGCGATTATAAAGCCTTTAGAACTAATTAGTCCGTTAAATGTGAAAATTGGATAAAAATTTATTTAAGTAGATTGATCTAATATTCTATAGCAAGATAATTGGACAAGAAGTGTGGGAGGTATCATTATAATTCGTGAGTGATTTGGCAACGGACACCCAAAATCGAAGATTCGTTTTGGAAAAACAAGCTATTCACCAATTGTGGGTTACCCAGGATTTAAAAGTGTGTGACAAGGACAGAAATAGTTGAAAATGTCGTCATTAGCTGCCAAATTCTTCAAAGTCTTGTGCAAGATTTGGTCAAGGCGCGATGAGGACGACGAAGAAGAAATTTTATGGAAAATTGAAATGTGTAAGTGTTTACTTCTTATTTATTATGTCGCAAGCGATGGCTTTTTTTACGAGTTCTCTTTGACCTGGGCTTAGTCCTTACCAGACGGCCGGACAGCAAGCTCCTATTGCTCTCCATCCGCTTGCGTCCTTGTGGAGGCCTCCCAACGTTGCGTCTTCCGGTATGTGGTCGCCACTCCAGGACTTTTCGTCCCCATCGACCAATCACAAAGCTAAAAGCCCCTACAAAGCTTGGTCATAATAATCCATTGAAACGTATTTCGATCACGGTGGCCACTCAACGGATAGCCTGTGCGCATACACAGGTGCACTCTCTGGTCCTTTACTCTCATAGTCAGATGTGACTAGGGTTACCAGATGAACAAATCAAAAGTCCGGAGAAAAGGCCTGATTTCCGTTGAAAAATCCTGAGATTTTTTACAGTTTGAGAATTTTCTCTCACACATGCAATTAAAAAAATTCGTAATATTATCGTTTTTTTTTATACACTGCGGATCTCACTCACGCGTTGTACATTGCACTAAAAGGGGGGGGGGGAGGCACCCTCTTTACCAAAGGAAGATTATTTTTAGTTTGTTTAACTTTTAATTGAAAATTCTAAAAATCCTGAGATTTTATGAGATTAGCTAAATCCAGTCGCAATCCTGAGAAGAGTTCAAAAATCCTGAAATCTCAGGGCAAATCCTGGGATATGGTAACCCTAGATGTGACGGCTATCCTACACGATCGGTGAGGGATCAGGTGCAGCACCAATGGCTTTGCGTGCTTTCCGAAGCACGGGGTATCACACCACCAACCTCCTAAATCCCGGTAACTACAGAGATTTATAGTGGCAAAACCCTGTTGCACTTTTTACCCGACCAGGCAATCGACACTCAGCAACCGCTTGTGCCCTGGTTCAGGCCATGGCACAGAGTGAGGGTGAATAAGAAGCGGACACCTCTTTCTGCGAAGCAGTAATGCGAACATAGGATGTGACCGAAACCGTGAGACAAGCCTCATGTCCCGACCCCCGCTTAGGCTTGCCAGGTCTCAAAACAGAAAAGCCGGACAGACCAGCCAGTTAACCCGGACTTTTGGATAAAAAGACCGATAATTTAATTTTTTAAGTAAGTAATAAGGCCTTTTTTATTGACCATATTTTTTTTTAAATTTATATTCATAATAAAATTGTCTGATATAATCGTTACTCCACTTCACTTGCGCTAGTGATACAAGTTAAGACAGAACACAATAACAAATCTAAAAAAATGATCAAATTTAAAAAACCTAACCAAAGCCGGACAGGTCGGACTCCGCCTGATTTGGCCGGACACACAACCTAAAAGCCTGACCGTGTCCGGCTTTATCCGGACGCCTGGCAACGCTATCCCCGCCGGAGACACCCCGGGTGTCGGAAGTCGCAGGACGATTTCCAATCACCGTAAGCGCGGGTTCATGGACGGCTAAGGTAGCTCACCGTCCGGAAAGACCCAAGTGTAGTCAAAGCTGTTATATTACCGACCTGGAGACGCAGACTTAGTAAGTGAAGGTGGTATAGAAAAAAAGTTTCACTTACTAGGTCTGCCTCTAGGTACAGTCAGGGGTCAAAATTGCAGTTCCACCTTACCAATGCTAAAATGTCTAAAATTTCTTCGTAGAAGAGGGTTGATGGTTCATGACTGATGTAATTGGTAGCACAGAATCTAAAGTATTGAATAAACTAGTTGTGGACTATTGAACTTCTACAACAAAGAAATTTTAGACACTTTAGCATTGGTAGCGTCAGAGTGCAACTGCACTTTTGATCCCTGACTGTACAATAAACAGACATGTCTTGCTATTACCGTTTCTCCTTCTCCTATCAAATGAACATAATTCAAATTTCAGGTAACTTTAGCCTAAAAAAACAACTTGGACTCGGAAAGCCATATTTGCACGACTGTCCCACGTTGTTTACCTAATCGCCGGCTACGGATTAGATACGGAACCAGGCAATTCGAAGCTAGACTTATCGAGCGACCTAGATTTAAGTTCATTACACTTTTAGGCTTTGTTTTAGCTTCAGAATAAGGGATAGAAATAAGCATTTTTTTTTTTGCTTCTTATAATAATAATTGTGGCCAATAAGCCTGATATAGTGGTGATAGATCGACTTGAGCGTCGCACAATGATTGTTGATATAGCGGTCCCTCATGACGAGAACCTCGTGAATGCTGAGAAAGATAAGCAAACTAAGTATCTTGACTTGGCTCGCGAGGTTGTCGATATGTGGGAAGTGGATACAGCAGTCATTGTGCCAATGGTCAAAGAGCCTCGACCAACATCTGAGGAGGCTCTCGTTGGGCAGTTGGATCAAGGGCTTGATCCAGAAAGCTGTACTCTTGGACACGACGCGCATTGTTAGGAGATTCCTCTCTCAGGAGCCCTGACCACCGGTAGCTTGGACCCTGTTCCCGATGCTGCATGCCGATGGGCTACTATTTTTTATACATTGAAATGTTTTTTTTTAGTGTTTTTTTTTTTTTTAAGAAATATTTAATAATGTGAATATGTTTAAAAAAATAAAAAATAATAATAATATTCAACAACTTTCACACAACGCCATCAAGTCCCAAACTAAGCAGAGCTTGGTACGTACATATTATATAATCATACATATTCAGAAATACCGACTTCCGAAATTAGATATTTTGAACGGTGTTAGTGTTTTTAGGGTTCCGTACCTCATAATGAAAAAAGGGAACCCTTATAAGATCACTGTTGTCCGTCTGTCTGTCTGTCTTTCAAGACCCTTTATCTCGGGAACGCGTGGAGGTATCGAGTTGAAATTAACACTCAGGTCTGCGGTCCCTTGAAGCTGTGAAAAAATCAAACTTCTAAGTAACGAAAAAAAGATACGGCCGTTTATTGCGCAAAAAAAGTGTATTTCGACCCTCTCAAGGGAATCAAAATTCATAAGGTACTTCCTGTTGACCTAGAATCATGAAACAAGGTCTCATAGCAAAAGTATAGGAAAAAATCTGAAAACTGTAAATTTGTAGTTACGTCACATTTTTTCTTTTTGCTATTACAAAAAATCTTTATATCTCCATTCGAGAATTTAACAGTTTACATAGGTAAGTTTGTACGGAACCCTCAGTGCGCGAGTCCGACTCGCACTTGCCCAGTTTCTTTTTAAGTGTTGTCGGTTATTTTTGTTTTTTAGGTTCGGTTAGATTTAACAAATATTTTTTTTAATGTATATTCCCTATTGTTCGTAAGAGTCATCTCAGCATGAAAACGCAAACGGCAGCCGAAGGAACAGGGGTGGGTTTCAGGCAGTAAAAGACGACACTACCTCTCGCTCCAACCAGAAAGGGTGAAGATAATTTCCCGCCCTTTACAAAAAAGACTTTGTTTAGGCGGATTAAATGGATCATTTGTTTTGTTCGAGTTT
Source organism: Mythimna impura (assembly GCA_905147345.3). Lineage (NCBI taxonomy): Eukaryota > Metazoa > Arthropoda > Insecta > Lepidoptera > Noctuidae > Mythimna > Mythimna impura. The sequence goes on along the minus strand of LR990369.1, from coordinate 5,578,244 downwards.
TGAATAAAAATAAGACCACCTATTAATAACTACCAAATTTTTAAGAGTCTTAATTTTTCCAAAAAAAAAAGTTTTTATTTTTTTTTAGTATTATTGATAGGCTCGCGTTTGACCACCATCTCACCTGATGGTAAGCGATGATGTGGCCGACGATGGAGCACGCTTGCCTAGAAGCAACCTATTCACTCTTGACTTAAAGACCCCCAGGTTGTAGCTATCAGGGAACACAGACTCGGGCAGGGAATTCCACTCCTTAGCTGTACGCATTATGAATGTGTTCCCAAAACGCTTTGTACGTATGGGTGGGATGTCCACCATGTACCGATGGCGCAACGCCGTACGTCTAGTGGTCCGATGATGGAACGGACTTGGTGGAATTAAATTGTGCAATTCCAACGCACACTCCCCGAAGTGTAACCGATAGAAAACCGACAGGCCAGCAACTCGGCGTCGATGTTCAAGGCTTTGGAGTTTTGATTCGACAAGTGCATCATCACCGATGATTCTCTTGGCTCGCTTCTCAATCGACTCCAGAGCATCAAGCTGGTATTTGGCAGACCCATCCCAAAGATGAGAGCAGTATTCCATACACGATCGAACTTGCGCTTGATAAAGTTTGAGCAGCTGTTCCGGCGTGAAGTACCGTCTCACCTTGGCCAAGATCCCCAATTTTTTGGCAGCCTGTTGAGCTTTAGCCTCGATGAAAGAGCCGAAATTGAGGGTAGATGACAACGTTACCCCAAGAAGCTCAAGGTCACTGGTTATTGGCACGGTTACACCCCGGAATGATGGAGCCGGGTGGAATTGGCTCCGTTTGGCGGAAAAAAGACACGCCTGGGTTTTAGCAGCATTGAACTTGACCAGATTGGCATCGCCCCAGTCGGATACTGCCTTCAAGGAAAAGTTCAAGCGTTCAACCATAGCCTCTCGGAAAGACTGGATCTGTGACCCACTAGCACGTGCATCAGACACGTATCTCTCAGCAACAGTGCTATCGTCTGCATACCCAAAGGTACCGGGTTTAAGAAGGTCGTTTATGTGCAGCAAGAACAGTGTTGCCGAGAGTACCGACCCCTGAGGGACCCCGGCATTAATTTCCATTTGACCGGACGAGCAGCCATCAATAACCACTCGGATGGATCGCCCCCTCAAGAAGTCTGCGATCCAGTCACACAGACCAGTGGGCAGACCGAAGGAAGGAAGCTTAGCAATAAGGCTATCATGCCAGACCCTGTCAAAGGCCTTCGAGATATCAAGGGAGACTGCAAGTGCTTCCCCATGCTTCTCGATGGCCTCGCTCCAGATGTGAATGGCATACGCTAGAAGATCCCCAGTTGACCGATTTCGGCGAAAGCCGTATTGACGATCACTGAGGATGTCATTAGCTTCTAGGTATGCCAGGAGCTTATTATTGATCACTCGTTCCATACTCTTGCAGAGAATGGACGTTACAAAGATAGGTCTGTAATTAGCAGGGTCAGCCCGACTACCCTTCTTGGGCACGGGTTGCACGTTAGCTTGCTTCCAAGCCATCGGTACTTTTCCAGCCTCAAACGAAAGACGAAATAAGCGTGTCAGGATCGGAGACAGTTCAGGCGCACAAGTTTTTAAAACAATTGCCGGTATCCCATCGGGACCACTGGCTTTGTTCACGTCAAGGTTACGTAGCACCCTACGGACGTCCTTCTGATGGATGCGTATGTCTGCCCCTCTCTTAAAAATTATAACCGTGGGTTTTTTTTCCGGTGGGAAAATCATCTAATGACAAATCCCGGTCTTGGGCGGAGCAAGAGATAGTGTCAGACTTTTACTGACTAAAAACCCTCTCCTGTTCCTTCTTTGCCTTCGTCCCAGGGCCCCGGGTTTCACTTTCACACTACCCGTGGCCCAGTAGGCTTCGACCCTGCTGGGCCCTTACGATTTGCTGACATCTCCCTGTGGCGCGCGTGGAACAATACGCGCCGTCGACGATTTGGGCTCGGTCCGGACGGTTACTGGACGGTCGGACGGCGGGCTACCCATTACTCGCCGTCCGCAAGCCCACGCCTACGGTGGCCGGAAATCGGGATCGGAATCCCGGCGGCGGTTGGGGCGTGAGGACCGTTGCCTCACGTGATCGGCCGCCTCCTTTGCTAGCATTACTGCTTCCCAGAAGGAAACGACCGCCTGCCACTCCTCCTCGCTCCAGACCAGGCCTGTACCAAGGCCCGGCGCGAGAGATCGCCGTCGCCGATCGCCCCCACGAGGACACGGCGCCGGCGTTGCTCTGCCCAAGCGGGGCACACCTCCACCGTGTCTAGTTTAACTATATGTAAACTTACATACACAAGACATCCAGACCAGAAATAACTATCTATAGCCCATACAAATATCATCCATTCATCCATGCGGGATCGAACCCGCGACCCGTCGCGCAGGAGCCAATCGCTCAACCACTGCATCCGTGACGTTTTATCGGTAGGCTTAGTAATTATAAGTACGGTAATTATAAATAGCCCTTTATCTAACCCACAGGAACCGGGCGTCCGGGATGAAATCTACGAACAGTGATAGCGTTTCGCTCTATCGGTGAAAGAATGCACGTAATCGGAACAAGTACATCCAGAGATTACTTCGTATAAAGAAGCAATAAGTACCTATTTAACCGACTTCAAAAAGAAGGAGGTTCTATGTTCGGCTGAATGTATTTTTTTTTATAATAATAGATCTTTACCATAGATATAACAAATCTGATGACATATTAAAACTTAACATTATAATAGGTCTTTAACTATGAATTATAAGTTCAAATAAACTTTATATTAAAGGTACGTTATTCTTTTTTCGAAATTAGGTATTTATTGGTTTCTTTGTTTTGTATTTTCTGTAATATCGCAGTAGATACTTAAACCTATTATAATGTTAAGTTTTAATATGTTATCAGCTTTATTAAGTCGGGTTTTGTATTTTAATTTAGTTTGTATTCGATTAAAGTTAGTATAGCATAGCATAAATTAATAGCCTTATAATGTTCCCACTGCTGGGACTCATGCCTCATCTCTAGGAGAGGGAATGGGCCGTAATCCACCACGCGGGCCCAGTGCGAGTTGGTAGATGTTACATGCTGGTATGCTCACGATGTTTTCCTTCACCGTTTTGAGTACAGTGGTGACTAAATAAATAATCATAACCTATGGCCTTCTTCTTCTTTTTCTTTTAGAATATAGATATCTATAAATATAAAAGCGAAATACCACTCACTGATTAATCACGAAATCTCAGAAACTATAACACCTACAAACTTAAAATTTGGCAGGTAGGTTCCATATAGGGTGTAGAGATTCGCTAAGAACGGATTTTACGAAACTCCACCCCTAAGGAGATGAAATGGGTGTCCAAAATTTGTAAGGAGAAACCTATTTTTACGCGGACGAAGCCGCTGGCAGAAGCTAGTATTATTATAGATTTTAATTTTATTAAATGTATTGTTATAATTATTGTGGTACAGTTCTTTGATAAATCTTTCACGATACAAGCAGCTCGATCGATTGTGGAATGCATTACCTACCCCTAGAAGTGAGGCGTGCTCAAACGCTACCGATGTTCAAAAAGATGGTGAAGGAACATTACTTTTCCCTTTAATTTTTTTTCTCCTTTCTCAATTTATATTTCTGATTTTTATTAGTATATTATTTGGTACTGTATGTATTATATATTTTTTATTGTATTATTTTTTTTGTTGTTCACTGACGGCTCTAAATTTTTTCCTTTCGTCCATTCAAAGGTTGTCTCCCTCTGCGATAAGACCGCCTATGTGCACTTATTTTTATAAATATTTGACATGTGTTAAGGTGTTCAATAAAGTGTATAAGTATAATAATTATAATTATTTCAATAAACTTACTCGAAAACCCGCTTTTATCCCACCGCTTTTAGGCACGCAATAGACTGTTTTCCACACTAGTGCAGAAAAGTGCGCGTGTGCTCTCCCCGCCACAATTTTATTACATTTATCGTATCAGGCTGGACGCGCGTCGACCCCCACGAGTCGCCGGTCAACTTCCGTTTATTCATTTCGTAAATGTATTGAAAAATGTCGTTTGATACACTGTGCAAATTTGTCACTGAAGTCCTCGGCTCCATAACACACTCGCCTAGAGCTCGTGCGAATTCCGCCTCAGTCGCAATGACAAACTTTCTGCACTTGTATCAAAATGACTATTCCTTTCGTTCAGTCCATCCAAAGGTTGTAAGTAAATGCCCTGTGCGATTATTGTACACTTATCTTAATATATATAAATCTCGTGTCACAATGTTTGTCCTCAATGTACTCCTAAACCACTTAACCGATTATAATAAAATTCGCACACCATGTGCAGTCGATCCAACTTGAGAGATAGGATAGTTTAAATCTCAAATTATAGTCGCAATTAGGGTAGAGTAGGGTAGAGTAGGGTAGAGTAGGGTAGAGTAGGGTAGAGTAGGGTAGAGTAGAGTAGGGTAGAGTAGGGTAGAGTAGGGTAGAGTTAGGTAAAGTAGGATAGGCGGTACGAAGTTCGCCGGGTCAGCTAGTTTTTATAAATGTTTGACCTGTGTTAAGTTAATAATAATAATAATTTTAAACTGAAGCGAGTAGTTTTATTATAATGAGTATAGTTTAAGCGGTTAACTTACAAAATAACATGTCCTAGGTCCTTTGGAACCGTTATTTATCCCCCTGATACTTCTCCATCACCTTTGCAGTGCCAGCAAGAAACACACGTAGTTTACAAATCCATACCTGTAACAATAAAGTTAGAGCATTAATACCGGAACCATTGGCCAAGAATATGTTTTTAGAGTTCCGTTCCCAAAGGGTAAAAACGGGACCCTGTTGCTAAGACTCCGCTTCCGTCCATCTGTCACCAGGCTGTTTCTCATGAACCGTGATAACTAGACAGTTGAAATTTTCACAGATGATGTATTTCTGTTGCCGCTATAAGAACAAACGTACGTACGGATGGGACGGATCCCTTCACGAGGGAGTCCCGTTTTTCAGGGTTCCGTACCTCAAAAGGAAAAAACGGAACCCTTATAGGATCACTTTGTTGTCCGTCCGTCTGTCTGTCTGTCAAGCAAATAAATAAATTGCATGTATATATATTTTTTTAATTTGATATAAACAAGTCCTTGACTGCGATCCCACCTGATGGTAAGCAGTGATGCAATCGTTGATGGTGAGGCGTACTAGTTTATTAAGAGCCTATTCACTCTAGCCTTTATTATTGTTTTTTTTTATATTCCCTTTTGTCGAAACACTCTGTCTGTACTTATTTAAGGTTTTGTTTACAATCTATCTACATAAATAAAAATTAATAGCTGTTCGTTAGTCTCGCTAAAACTCGAGAACGGCTGGACCGATTTGGCAAATTTTGGTCTTGAAATATTCGTGATCATCGGTGAGAAAATATGGAAAAATTTCCGAAAAAAAAAGAATCCGAATACAACGCCATCTCTAATTAAAATTTTATTTAAAAAATAATTATGCTGGTTTTGGTAATGCCAGTAGAGGGGTTATCCTTTGGCAGTTCAGCTAAAAGGTATCGTAACATTCATTGACTATAAGGCGGTACGAAGTTCGCCGGGTCAGCTAGTAAATGATAAAAAAAAAACATTAAAACGTTTTTATTTTTAGGTGGGAAAATCATCTAATGACAAATCCCGCTCTTGGGCGGAGCGAGAGATAGTGTCAGACTTTTACTGACTAAAAACCCACTCCTGTTCCTTCGTTGCCTTTCGTACCAGGGCCGAGTCTTCCTTTCGGAATCAGACCCATGGCCCCAGTAAGCTTCGACCCTGCTGGGCCCCTACGATTTGCTGACATCTCCCTGAGGCGCGCCTTGGAACAATACGCGCCGTCGACGACTTGGGCTCGGTCCGGACGGTTACCGGACGGTCGGACGGCGAGCCACCCATTGCTCGCCGTCCGCAAGCCCGTGCCTACGGTGGCCGGAAATCGGGATCGGAATCCCGACGGCAGTAAGGGCGTGAGGACCGTTGCCTCACGCGATCGGCCACCTCCTTTGCTAGCATTACTGCTTCGCAGAAGGAGGCGACCGCCTGCCACTCTTCCTCGCTCCGGACCATGGCCTGTACCAAGGCCCGGCGCGAGAGATCGCCGCCGCCGATCGCCCCCACAAGGACACGGCGTTGCTCTGCCCAAGCGGGGCACACCTCCACCGTGTCCTCCGGGATTATAACACGTGGAATATTTTGAGCGAATGAGTGGAATGACAATCATGTAACAACACAGGAAATATTTTTTAATGAATCGTAAGCGTAAATCTGATTTTCATTTTAATCATACAATTCAAGCAAATGACCCATAATGCCTAACGAGTTAATTCGCCACATTGATAATCACAATAATTTGATATACCTAACAATGCAACTGCGTTTTACCGTACCTAAACAACGCAATTTTGTGAAACCACGTAGTTCGGTTAGAAAATTGTCAACGTGCATAATTTTGTTTACTGGTTTGGCACGCAAACATGTTTTTAATGGTTTGTTGAATGTAAACAACTGTTTTGTTCAGTCTGTTGATCGATACTATTTAACGGCTGGTACTACTAGTAATAAAGAGTTTTGTGCTACCAACATGAAAAAACAAATACATTCATTGCGCTTACGTTCAGAAGTGGAATTCCCTGATAGCTACAAACTGGGGATCTTTAAGTCATGAGTGAATAGGTTGCTTCTAGGCAAGCGTGCTCCATCTTTGCTTTAATCAGGTGACATAGTGGTCAAGAGCAAGCCTATCAAAATAAAAAAAATAATAAAAACCGGGCAAGTGCGAGTCGGACTCGCGCACTGAGGGTTCAATACAAACTTACATAATGAAACAGTTCAATTCCCGAATTGAGTTACGAAGATATTTCCGATTAGCAATTTTTTTTTTTGTGACGTTGGTAACTACAAATTTACAGTTTTCAGATTTTTTCCTGTACTTCTGCTATGAGACCTTGCTTCATGCCAAATTTCAGGATTCTGGGTCAACGGGAAGTACCCTATGAAGTTTGATTTCCTCGAGAGTGTCGAAATGTAATAAACCGAAGTATCTTTGTTTTTTGTTAACTTACAAGTTTGATTTTTTTACAGCTTCAAGAGTCCGCAGACCTGAGTATATGGTTTTAATTTCAACTCGATACCTCCACGCGGTCCCGAGATAAAGGGTCTTGACAGACAGAAAGACAGACGGACAACAAAGTGATCCTATAAGGGTTCCGTTTTTTCCTTTTGAGGTACGACAACCTTAAAAATATCATCATCATCATCATTTCAGCCGAAGGACGTCCATTGCCGGACATAGGCCTACCCAAGCGTCGCCAAACAACCGATCCTGTGAGTCTCGCATCCATCGAATTCCCGCGAAACTCACCAGGTCATCGGTTTACCTTGTGGGAAGCCTTCCAACGCTGCGTCGTCCGGTACGTGGTAGCCACTCCAGAACTCGTCCCCATCGACCATCTGTTCTGCGAGCAATGTGTCTTGCCAACTGCCGATTAAGTTTGGCGACACGTTTTAGCTTTTCACCTACTTACCCATATTAATCAAAAACCCCGTTCACATATTCCGTGTCTTTGACACACACGTAAGCTGTCGTAACAACACCCGTTGATTGAATAACAATTAGCGGCATTGATTCATCCGTGACTGCGAGGTCGCCGGTTCGATACGACTCGTATTAGTAAAGGATCTTCGCATATATTACGGGTTTGGTCAAGTAAAATATGATGGCTTAAAGATTTATTAGGTCTTTACCTATAATATTAAAGTTTTTAGGGTTCCGTAGCCAAATGGCAAAAAACGGAACACTTGTGGATTCGTCATGTCTGTCTGTCTGTCTATGTCCGTCCGTATGTCACAGCCACTTTTTTCCGAAACTATAAGAACTATACTGTGGAAACTTGGTATGTAGATGTAAAAAAAAAAAAAACTCAAATTTTTTTTTTCATCAAACCCATACGTGTGGTATCTATGGATAGGTCTTCAAAAATGGTATTGAGGTTTCTAATATCATTTTTTTCTAAACTGAATAGTTTGCGCGAGAGACACTTCCAAAGTGGTAAAATGTGTCCCCCCCCCTGTAACTTCTAAAATAAGAGAATGATAAAACTAAGAAAAAATATATGATGTACATTACCATGCAAACTTCCACCGAAAATTAGTTTGAACGAGATCTAGTAAATAGTTTTTTTTAATACGTCATAAATCGTATACCGCAATTTACCTTTCAAGTTTGTACGGAACCCTCAATGTGCGAGTCCGACTCGCACTTGCCCAGTTTTTTATAGTGGGTTACTGTGAACTGTTTTCGTATGTTTTTTTTTTTAGGTGGGAATCATCCAATGACTTCTCTCGGTCTAGGCCAGAGTGGGCGTGTCAGACTTTTACTGACTAAAACCACACCTATGTTTCTTCTTTACCCTGTGTTCCAGGACCCTGGGTTTCCCTTTCGGAAGTCAACTCATGGACCAAGTGGGTTTCAGCCTTAATGGACCTCTACGGGTTTGCCGACATCTCTTTGAGAAGCGCTTGGAACACTACGCGCCCTCGACGGCTCAGGCAACCATCCGGACTAAGAGCTACCTTGCTCGTCGTCCGCAAGCTCGCCGTCCGGTAACCATCCGGACTAAGAGCTACCTTGCTCGTCGTCCGCAAGCCCACGCCTACGTTAGCTGGAAATCGGGGTTGGGGTCACGGCTGCTGGGGCGTGAGGATGTCCGTTCCCTCACGCGTGAGGCCTCCTCGTTCGCTAGCATTACTGCTTCGCAGAAGAAGGCGACACGGCCAGCGATATTCGTATCGATTATTCGATTAATAACATGCTGTAAGTTTATCGATATCAAATCAAAATGAACGTTAAACCTATTCGTACCAAACACATTATTGCTATGGTTAAAACTTGTTTAGTAAACTATTGATTTTCCCATTAAATACCATTTGTTTTGAAAAGTTCTAAATAGACTTTTGGACGAAAAGCTTTTTTAGGGTTCCGTACCTCAAAAGGAAAAAACGGAACCCTTATAGGATCTCTTTGTTGTCCGTCCGTCTGTCTGTCTGTCAATATCCCTTATCTCAGAAACGCGTGAAGACATCGAGTTGAAATTAAAACCGTATACTCAAGTCTGCGGTCCCTTGAAGCTGTGAAAAAATCAAACTTCTGAGTTAACGAAAAAAAAAAGATACGGCCGTTTAAGTATGTCGCAAAAAACGTGTATTTTGACATTCTCAATGAAATCAAAATTCATAGGGTACTTTCCGTTGACCCAGAATCCTGAAATTTGGCATAAAGCAAGGTCTTATCTAGTATAAATATAGTATTAAATATATAATTACAAATTTATATAATTATATTATATAAATTTGAAAATTGTAAAGTAGTTTCATCACAAAAAAAACTTTTTATAATTCGGAAAAATCTTCGTAACTCAATTCGGGAATCGAACTGTTTTCATAGGTAAGTTTGTGCGGAACCCTCAGTGCGCGAGTCCGACTAGCACTTGCCCAGTTTTTTTAATTGTTAATAGGCTCGCGTTTAACCACTATCTCACCTGATGGTAAGCGATGTTATTGGTCTACAATGGAGCCCGCTTGCCTAGAAGAACTTATTCACTCTTGATATAAAGACCCTTAGATTGTAGTTATCAGGAAACAGAGACTCCGGCAGGGAAATCCACTCCTTAGCTGTACGAAGAATAAATGTGATCCTAAAACGTATTTTACGTATGGCTAGGATGTTCACCATGGCAAAAACTATTGGAGAAAATCAAAAGTTGAGTGAAATAAAAACGATAATTCAATTACATGCTTCAACGATAATATTTATGTATTTATATAATTCTTCATTGAATAATAACGTTTTGGTTGATTAAATAATAACAAAACGCAGCAAGGAAATGCGAACAGCAAAAAACTACAAAAGAAATTTTAAAGGCTGTATCAAGAAAAAATAGTTCTTTTTACGTAACTCAAGTTTTCCGAACAAAAGAAATGTTACGCATTCTTTACAGCTAATTTAAAAAACTTAATCTTAGACTTTTCAATTTTGTTTTGATATAACAATCAAGACAACGGTATTATTCTATACGTGTTACTTCTGTCTACAAGCGAAACGTCCATTTTATTATATATTTTTCAACACACTTGCTCAGAAAGTGACTCTTATTGCACTGCACTTAGGTATATAATGGTACTCGTTACCAAACTGTGACATTTTGATTACCATTACGCACTAGTGCTATAATGTAGTTAAAACCTTTTTGTTCAACCTCTTTGTTCGCAAAACAAATTTTGAATTCGAATAAAATTCCCATTAAGTTATTGCGTTCAATAGTATATAAATTAGTGTCTTACTTATTTCATACAATTTACATGTTAAAATGGAACTTGTACAAACGATATAATTAATAAAAAAACATTTAGTAAATAAATCGTACACTCAAATAAAATTTGCTTTTTTTATGGTCTATGGCCGCCATTTTAAGATGTGCGCGGTTTTTGGCGTAATTTTTTTTATTCCAGTTAAGTTCAGTGACTATTAATTAAATTAAATTAAATACTACAAAATCATTAGAAAATGTTACATCCGTATTCTATTGTCACTACGAAAGACATTATCGTAAAAACTTTTCACGCAAGAAAACATAAACGTAAGACTAAGCAGTATGATCAAAATACCTTAGCCTTCCTCTAGGGGTAAATAAAAAAAATTATGCGCGAACAAATTTTTACGCGTTAGCTTTACATACTCTTTGATTTTTACCGCCATGTCACAGAAAATTTTACTAGTTTTACTGTTGTTTTCTTCACAAGTGTATTGAAAAACGTCGTATGACACACGTGAGTAATTAATGATTACCGTTCTTGGCTCTCTTAAGACCCTCGCCACGGCTCGTATCTAAATACCGCCTCGACGGTAATCACTAACATTACACACTTATATCATAATGTACTATAACTTGACGAAAACAAAAACTACTAAAATGGTAGAAACTACTTTGACATGGCAACACAGAACCGTATTCACATGCGAGCGAGCATGTGTGTTATCTCCTAAATTGAGATAAATCTTGGTATTATTATACGTATTCTATTTACGTACATTACGCAGGTAAATGTCAGCAGTTCACCTTTATTTAACAAGTCTTTCAATTAAGTACGTGCAACACTGAGTCGTTAGTTTTAACGATGCAAGTTTATTAAGTGGAAGTGTTGCAATGCAACACGTTGAGTTTATGGGTAAAATATCTTTAACAAGTGACGGTATTTAAGTATGCCCAGCGTACCATTCACAGCCTAATGGCTCATCTACAAAACATGATCGAATCCATACTAGTATTATAAATGTTTTTTTTCTTGTTTTAAATGATATAAACTAGTGCATGACAGCGATCTCACCAGATGGTAAGCAGTGATGCAATCGTTGATGGTGAAGTGCACTAATTTATTAAGAGGCTATTCACTCTAGCCTTGAAGACAGCTAAATTACAATCAGACGAGAAGAACGCAGCAGGCAAATTGAGCAATTGAACCTCAAGGAAGGACGTACTTTTTATCTGGCTTCTACTTCGCGTCTACAATAATCGACATACACGCGAACTAAGTCGCTGAAAAAAGCTAGTAGCAAAATAATTCCAGACTTCGATTGGAAGTAAATGTGACTAATAACTGAATCGAGAGTGAAGTTCAGATACGCAGACACTCCGTGTAAAATAATGGTATCTAGCTATGCCCAGATAAATCAAGGCCGACCGTAACTTACTTGAGAAAAGACTAGGCGGAAGTGTGACCAGACAACAAAAAATGATTTTCTCCCAAAAACGTCAATAATACTCGAAACTAATTGTAATTCTTGTCTTTATCAATGAAAACCGATTGTTTTTATAAAGCTCTTGACGTATTCTTACGTAAATCTGACGTATATTGTTGACCTACTCAACGCACAATTCATAACATTCTACACGCAGACTTGTGACCAATCGACCAATCGCTTATACATATCTGTTTGTAACTCTTGTTAACCTAAAAATCTACTTAACTAAGAATTCTTCTGACTGAAAAAACAGTTTACTCCGCAGCTAATGTTGGTGTCAATTTCCAGTCTATGCCACATCCAGGTGTATTCACCTGGATGCGGCTGCTTATCATAGACCCTACCACGAGCTCTTACAGCGTATATTCCCTTGAACATCTGGCCAGCTGCGCCCGGATAGAGCCCCGCTAACCTATAATCCATTATTTTGCGAAATATTGATTGATTTACATATCCTATGTACATTCTGAACAACACATACCCTGCAATTTTTTTGTAAACATATTTTTAAAGATCCAAGTCGTTTGAAAGGAATAGAGAAAACAAGCGAAAAAATATCTTGTTGTTATTTTTTTTTTTACAACAAGATATTATTTTATTATATTTCCCTTACATTGTTAAGACCTCTACGGTCCGGACTAAGCGTTTCGCCTCGTCGATTATACCGCGTACAACAATGGACTGAAACAATTTGCCTGCTGCGGGCTTCCGGTCATATTATAGTTTAGGTGTCTTCAAGGTTAGAGTGAATAGGGTCCTAATAAACTAGTGCGCTTCACCATCGACGATTGCATTACTGCTTACCATCAGGTGGGATCGCAGTCAAGCACTAGTTTATATAGGTATATCATTAAAAAAAAAACTTATATAGCCACTTGTACACAGCTGTTCTAAATTATCCTTCTGCTTTATCATTTCATGGTACAGTCCGAAAATTATCATAATTCATTACGCGTCGACGTCTTTACAGCGCGTGACGTACATCGCTGGCCCACTGACCTAGACGCAGTAAAGATGACACACCCACGCGGCAATGGAACGCATCTCGCGATACAATTACATCACCTCTTTTTGCATGTTTGCCTGAGCTATTTCAGTGGCTAGAATTAAAGTGCATTAACTCACTTATATCTGCACTGGGGCGAGGTAATCATAATAAATTACAGTAAATCTGCGGAGCTTTTTCCCCAGCTGCATTTTTTATTTTATTTTATTGTTTTTATAAGTTACTTAGTCTAATTGGATTTTAGATTGTAAAGAACTGACAACGAGAGTTTTTTTTTCTCTTCCAACATACCGGCAGTATCTCAAGACGAAAGTCTATGACCAGTGCGTGTTGCCAGTGATGATATATGATACTGAAACGTGGTCGCTTACAATGGGCCTCATCAGAAGACTTAAAGTCACCCAAAGGGCAATGGAAGGGGCTATGTTCGGAGTTTCCTTGCGTGATCGCATCAGGAATGAACCAAGGTTGCCGACATGGCCCGAAGAATCACCAAACTCAAGTGGCAGTGGGCAGGGCACATTGCTCGCAGAACAGACAGTCGATGGGGTCGAAAAGTTCTGGAGTGGCGACCACGTACCGGAAGACGTAGCGTTGAAGAGCCTCTCACAAGGTGGACCGATGACTTGGTGAGGGTCGCGGGAATCGGATGGATGCGAGACGCACATGACCGTTCGTTATGGCGACACTTGAGGGGTGGCCTATGTCCAGCAGTGGACGTCTTTCGGCTGAAATGATGATGATGAAGTGAAATCATTGTGGTTGGATTCCAGTATAGCCGGATGAAGCTACCAGTACTTTATAAAGAAGGACAAAACTGAGCACCTTGATGATGCACTTGTTGAGTCGAAGCTCCAAAGCCTTGGGCATCGCCGCCGAGTTGCTAGCCTGTCGGTATTCTATCGTTTACATTTCGGGGAGTGTGCACTGGAATTGCACAATCTAATTCCGTCCAAGTCCGTTCCATCATCGGACCACTAGACGTTGCGCCACCGGTACATGATAGACCCCATCCATACGCACAAAGCGTTTTGAGAACACATTTATTGTTCGTATAGCCAAGGAGTGGAATTCCTTGTCGGAGTCTGTTTCCTGATAGCTACAACTAAGGGGTCTTTAAGTCAAGAGTGAATAGGCTACTTCTAGGCAAGCGTACTCCATCGTCGACCACAACATCGCTTACCATCAGGTGAGATGGTGGTCAAACGCGATCCTATCATTAAAAAAAAAAAAAACCCGGTAACTGCCACGATACCCCTTAGCAGGACTGGCTGTCAGATTTAAAGGATTCTGACTGAAATTCATAAGTACTACCTTTTTTGTGATGGGTTTTTTTTTTTATTATTCTTGATAGGTTCGCGCTTGACCGCTAACTCACCAAATGGAAAGCGACGATGCGGTCGACGATGGAGCGCGCTTACCTAGAAGTAATCTATTCACTCTTGACTTGAAGATTCCCGGGTTGTAGCCATCAGGAAAAACAGATTCCGGCAATAACTTCTCTTGCTCTATGTATAAAGGGAAGGCGTCTCAGATCCTCACTGACTAAAGCCCACCTCTGTTCCTTCAGATGCCCTTTAAGTTTCACGGCCACAGTAACTTTTACGAAAAATCCGCAAGTACTATCGACGAAAGAATTTAGTGCGCACGCAAATAACAATTGTCTTACCTATCAACAACTGTCATACCAATGACTCTAAGCCCTCATTCAAATATCAAGCACGCTTGAGTAGCCACTTTAAAAACATGTGTCAAATAGTGGTGGGTCGTTGTCGAATTTTAGACGGACGTGACGTAACCGTTTTGGCGACGACAAAAACGGTTGCAGAAAACGGTCGTCGTTGCAACTGGTTTGAAGACGAAACTATCGTTGAGTGAAGTAGTTGCAGAAAACGTTCGTTGTCGCAACTAGTTTGAGGACGGTAATAAAATCTGTACTCGTCGCGTCGTCGTTTCAAAACTAAATATTACAATGAAAAATGAACTTTATGATAATAAACATAAAATTCATTTTTCGTTGCAATAACTGGTTTTAAAAACTACGACGCGACGAGTGTGATAGTTGAAGCAATGGATTCTCGACCTTATTTTCTTAACAGTAAGATAACAATTCGCATACAGTAATTCGAAGACTGTTTTGTACAACGAAAACTGTTTGGTCGCAGGATGGAAAGCGGTTGTTACGTTGCAGAACAAAAAACGGTCTTTGAAAACTGTTCGCCGTTGAAACGCCCACCGCTAGTGTCAAACTGTAAATGTCATTAGCGTCTACGACAATACAATAAGGTGATGTTTTTAAAATAATTATGCATGTTCATGTTCGTGGCGTGTAAAGCCGTTGGTCGCGGTTGTCATTCATACATGTCATTGACAGTCGTTACAGGTAGTCAGACGCCAGAAAGTCTGACCATCAGTCTATCCAAGGAGTATCGTGTTGCCCAGGGACATCTGACAGCTGTCGCTGCAGCAGTCGCTCCATGTAAAACACGGGTATTCAGCCGGATCCGGTTGGAATTGCCACCCACAAGTTAATAGGGTATTTTATTTATTTATTATTTATTTATTTATTATATTCTATATTGTACACCACATAAACAAAAATAAGGACAAACATAATTAAAAATAAGTGTACAATGGGCGGTCTTATCGCACAGGGCAATTTCTTACAGACAACCTTTGGATGGACTGAAAGAGAGGATATGGATTTAGGGCTGTCAGTGTACAACATCAGAAAAATACTAATAAGACAGAATAACACAAATACATACATACAATATAAGAAAAAAAAATATACTAATAAATATTAAATATATAATTGAGCTAGGAGAAGAAAAAAATCAAAGTGAAAGGTAATGCTCCTTCACCATTTTTTAAACGTAGGTAGCGTGTGATTTTACTATATTATTAAGATAGCTTAGGTAAAATACAGTCGGTAAGTGTTAGTTTTAGTTCATAAAATAACAGAATAAATCTTAAAATTCAATTCAAAGTTTTTAGTTTTTATTATCTGTTCTTTATCACCATGAAATAGTAGCTACCATGTCGTAATTGTCATTCGGCTGTGTAAACTAAAGTGACAGCTATCAACTGTCAACTGATCGGCCATACTGAGCGCATTTGTTTACACAGCCAACTGACGTCACGACCACATAGTAAATATAGCGTCAAGTGCGTTCTACAATTTCGTCAAATTACGCGCGAAATTTGAAAATGTGAATTTTAAATGCATTTTTAGGGTACTTAGCGACTGAATAAAAAATTTGTGTTTTTTTTTTAGTGGTTTATTAACACTATAGAATCTAATTGAAACACTTTTCAAAAAATGAGAGTAATACCCGGACATCTATGGTAATATAATACCCTATTGGGAAAAAGCTAAAGAAATAATGCATGTTGATGTTGTGATGTAATGAGTGAAGTAACATTATCCGTTATTCTTTTTGCTTTTAAATAAGAATACAGCCGTCGCTTCAAGATGTTGATATAACAATTGAGAGCTCGCATGAAAGTAGAGAATTGTTTCAAAGGAATATACTCAGAGGATATAAAGTATCCTATATGTTATTCCAGACACGGTCTACCCGTGTGCCAAATTCTCCATTCGAAGTGAAGAAGTAACAAACATAGAAAGAAGAAAAGAAAAAAAGAAAACATGTTTATTCTGCCCGAACAGACGCACAATTCGTTACAAATATACAAAAACCAAGTTCCCTGACAGGCCATGTGTGTATCGGGCATAACTGTGTTACACCACTAGGACCATAGACAACACAGTTGTCTAGGTTATCTGTTGCATTTTGACGCCGGCCTCAACAGAGACAAACATAAACAAAAATAAACCAAAATATAAAAGAAAAAAACATAATTTTAACAATAAAAACTAAGAATCAAAGTTGTGCGTCGCATCTTAGCAAGAATAGGCCGTTGCTCAGCAACATACATACACTTACAAACTTTCGCCTTTATATTATTACTAGCTTTTGCCAGCGGATTCGCCCGCGCAAAATTTGGTTTCTCCATACAAACTTTGGACCCCCATTTCATACCCTTAGGGGGTGAACTAGGGGCAATCCTTTCTTAGTGCTCGCCTACGTCATAAAAGGAAGCCTTGTGCAAAATTTCATGCTCCTAGGCCCTGTAGTTTTGACTGTGCGTTGATATGTCAGTCAGTCAGTTTCTCCTTTTATATAATATAGATTGTGTGTTTCCCAGCCAAACAAAAAACGGGGAATCTTTCTGCGGAATTTTTTAATCAAATAAAAATGTTTCGTCCGCTGCCGCTTTGTAAGTTGTAACCTACATGCAAAGTTCATCGTTACTCCAGATAACACTATCAACTATTATGTCAGCCAATGTCTTCGTTTACATCGTAATTACGAGTGGTTTTCATAATTAAGCCCATATACACGACCACGTAACACAAAATAGATAAGGTACAGAAGTCAATCTACATACAAAGTGCGCTTGAGCAACGCACACACATAGACACCGCTCACGGACACGATATCTCGGCTCAATTCAGCTCAATGCAAGCTCGAGTGCTATCCGTTTGAGACACGTGTCTGTGAACTTTTTTGTCGAAAAATGGTCCAAAAAAAAAAACCTTATTCTAACTGTTCAGTGGACGGTTGTTTAAATTCAACATTAAACAGTGAATTGACGCTTTTTAGGCTACCAGTTGTTTCAGAAAGGTAAATAGAAATTTGCTTGTATTTTGATGGTTTGTTTTAACGCAACACAGGACAAGTCCAGCACCGAGAAAGAGAAGATGATTTTGTGGCCATGTAATATTTTTACAATTCAAATTAGGTAGGCATTTATCATCACGCCGGGTCGCACTCGGGACAGATCGGCGACGGCGCCACGTGCTGGCCCTAGCGCGTTCGCCGGGCGTAGGTATGAAAAGTGAAGTACATAGGTACATGAGATTGACTTCTGTTCTGTACCTGCTGAAGTGCTGACCCTAGCGCGATCGCCGAGCGTAGGTATGAAAAGTGAAGTACATACATGAGATTTAACTTCTGTACCAATCTATTTTGTGCACGTAGCGTCGCGACGGTTCGGCGTCGATTTTAAATGCCTCGTCACAAGGTCAACTGATAAAGTTCATCGCTAGTTCCAATAACGGCGTAGTAGTAGTTTTAATGTAGCGATATAACTGTGTTGTTTTTACAATACAGTAACGTAAAATCAAACTATAATAAATCGATTTCAATCAAACCGTACAGCGTTCAGCTAGCCATGGGTAATGCGAAAGAGATCCCCGGGGCTCTGAAACAATGGCAAAGAAGGAACAGGAGTGGGTTTTTTGTCAGCAAAAGTCTGACACGCCCTCCTGCTCCGCCCAAGAGCGGGGGATGTCATTAGATGATTTTCACACCCGAAAAAAAAAACTGCGTACAGCTAAAGAGTGGAATTTCCTGCCGGAGTCTGTGTTTCCTGATAGCTACAACCTGGGGGTCTTCAAGGCAAGAGTGAATAGGTTACTTCTAGGCAAGCGTGCTCCATCATCGGCCACATCATCGCTTATCAGGTGAGATAGAAGTCAAATGCGGAACTATCAATATTAAAACAAAAACATTGAAAAACCATTCACGTGCCGAGGACCGATGACCCGAGTAAGGGTCGCGGGAATCTGATGGATGCGAGACGCACACGACCGTTCGTTGTGGCGACACTTGGAGGCTGCCTATGTCCAACAGTCGACGTATTTCAGCTGAAATTGATGATGATGATTGACAAACATTTAAATTGTTAAAGAATCAGTTGGTAGGCTGCTGGATTGTGTGAAAGAGTTACCTAAGCCCTAGAACGCAAAGGGAAACTGAAGAAACAGGAGTTGGTTTTAGTCAGTATAAACGTCATGGACTTTTGATCATGCTAGAAAAAGGTGTGAAGGAAAACATCGTGTTGGCGATCGCTGTGCTGTGTAAGGGTGATGTCACCGGATTGGCATCACAGTCAGCGTCGCCGTTGGAGTGCTGGGTGACGTCACGGGACCGGCATGGTGGCCGCGGTGACGGTGTTGAAGTACTCGTGCTGCGCCACCCCGAACCCAGACGTAAACATCCGATAATCTTAAGTGCCATGGGAATGCTAGCGCGACCAGTGTCCCTCACCAATATAGAGACATTATTCGGGCAGTTTTTAACTAACCTTTGTGTAAGACAGTCATTGTGATTTGTGTTAATATAGTCTTGTTCATGACTCAAGTCGTTTTACTATACAGTTAAAGTAGTAGATAAAATCAGAAGTGGCACAAGATACCCACACACAGCTATGGGTAAACAAAATAAATCCGACGATAAAACGCATAAAATATAAATTTTCGCGGTTAAAATCTAGCAGCAACAGCAGCAGTAATACCAGGAGTCAGCTCGCCGGAAAAGGAAACAGGTATCACGTAAGGTTGATACCTCAAACTGTGAGTAAAAACTTATATTCTTATTTTCCGCTAGTGTGATGATCAGATAGTTAATATATATGTATGTATAGTTGTATCATGATTCCAGATTCCGTATAGTTGATACAATTTATTGTCCAATAAAAACCGTCAAAACAAATACATTTGTACACTAAATTAAATAGCAAAGAAGAAGTATTATACATTTATCTCGTTACGAGTAGGTATATATTTTAAACGATTGTTAAATACAAAATATGGTTTATGTTTGGAATTTTTGGATGAACATATAATATTGTCTCGATTGTTGTTGGTGATACAAAAAAATCAACAATGTAATATGTAAGCACTTCGATAGAAACGTATAACTTTGCTATTTAGCTAGCTTGCTTCCTACAAGGGCAAAATATTAGTAATATATATATTTAGATAAATAAATAAAATAAAAAAGATAAACGCAAATCAAAAAGTGTGGATATAGGCGATTGCCAGATAAAACTAGTTCGAATCGAATGCGTAGGCCAAACTCAAACTCAGAAACCGATCAATTAAGCGGTGGTTACCAGTTTACCACAAAGAAAGTTATGTGACTCAAATATTTGTGATTATTGTGGCAAGAGAGATACGAGTAATTTGAATAAATAAAGTACATAATTCCTGACAAGAATATGCTTAGAACAAATGGGTTTCAAACATTCAACCTTTTAATGCAAATTTATTTCGATAAAATAATTTATATCGAGATAAGAAATGGGTCCTTGATTCTGTGTTTTGTAGTCAAAATAAATATAAGTACTCAAAAAACATTTTCAAACATCATAATGTATTATTTAAATTAAAAAAATATATATATTATTCTGGAAAAGATTAAGCAATATAAGTGATATTGCAATATTTCTCAATAAAAAAAAATTTAAGATACGATTGATCTTTAAATCGATTATATCTGACTCAGGTTGATTTATATCTTGGTAATAATGGACAACCTGGCAGATGGTGAAATATTGATAGGAATAAACGTGTTGAGGCAGTGTGATCGGCTGATAGCTGTGGTCTGACATAGTGACAATCTGAAGAATCTTCTTCTTTTGTGTCGATCTGACTGAAATCTGGTCCGACCAATATTTAACCACGTGGTTAGCTCTGTCGTTGGCCTTATATGAGCCACGGAAGGTGTAGGTGGTTGGAAGTGCTGTGTAGGAAAAGAGGTGACGCTTATACTGTGAAGGGGCTCCGCACTGGTCCTGTGTTTGCGATGGGTCAAGTATACCCCATTTACCAGATTATCTCTGCAGTGGTCAACCTGAGCCCACAATTGGTTCAGGGACAACCAGATTGGCCACTGCAGTTCGTGTCCCGGTGGCAGATGTTTAGCCGGAGAGTTGAAATTTTGAGGAGCGGGATATCCTTTCCTCCACAATTCGCATCTTGAAATGTCTAGGCGAATAGATACATTTATATAGAGTTTCGTAACATAATTAATAAAAATATATAGTGTTTATCATCAGATTGAATTCATATTTATATTGCATTATTGATTATTTTTAATAAAATCTGAATTAAAAAAAAAAATATTCAAAGAACTACGAAAAAAAAAAAACAACAATTACGAAATTATGATAACGTATTTTATTAGAGACCTTTGGGTCTTTTGGGTCTTTTTACGCAGATAGAAAGATACCTACCCAAATCGTGAAATAATGAATGACTTTTGAGGAAATTTAGCCTTGTAACGGCTCTTATGAAGGATGGTGAAATAATGCTGTATTGTTTGTTGTCAAGTGCTAAATAAGATAATAGTTAAATTGATTAGTGATGATTGTAGAGGATCTAATAATTAATAGAAAGATTTCGGGATCATAAATACTGTACAATTTGAGAAGCAAATTATAATTAACAAATATACGATTCCAATGTCTGGAAGCACCATTAGGTTACTAACAAAAACGATTCGCAAAATATTAGATTTTTACGTTCGAGAATTTATACGTTGTAATGACTGAAACGGTTGAGGAAAGTTGAAATAAATGTAATAGAGCTAAAAAACAAGGAATGCAATTGAATGTAACCAAACATTGGTTCGAAAATGACTTTTATTGATACCAATTAGCCCATACAAAAGGCTATTCTAAATTACCCCGTTCGCAAAATAGTACATCAACACTTACAAACTATCTAAGGAAATGAATATAAAAAGCTGCTTTAGCACAGTGCTGTTACTGATAACTATTTATGGGAATGGTGGTGTATTTGAAGATGCATTTCAAAAAGTTTGTCCTTTATTGACCCGAATAAAAGCAGAAATTTAAAGTATTTTTAAATTAGAGGTAATTAATGCTGTCGGTAAACTTATGCAAGGCGCCGACGAAAATGGATAAATCTGACCGTTTAAGGTCTAACACATATAATTAGTAGACTCTACAAACTACGGAAGATGAGATGAGTATCTCGCGCTGAAAATGGATTTATTGGGGATTATTGGTCTGATGCAGAAGCTCCTATTATACTTTATAGGGTAATCGTTTATCAACTAGAGCCTGTACCTAATCGTACTATTATTGTTAAAGTTAAATGTTGCTGAAATGTTTATATTTTGAGTAAAATAGATTCCATGCATTTTTATAAAGTTGATCGAACACCTATCAAGTGGTCTATTTTTAGAATCAGGAGAGGCCGACGAAAATAAAGATAGTTTTAACAAATAATATGTTGTCTTTGGCGGCAATTGGTGAAGGAACATTTTGTAGCCCCGGTGGATGATCGCAAACAAATCGTAATTTCTTAGCACCGAACCGGCCTGTCGACATTGACGTCGAGGCAGAATGGTTCCGGGAGGCCATGTCACAAATTTGCGACGTGGCAATGCCCCGAGTTCGGCCAGGACGTGCCCGGCGCCAGGTGTATTGGTGGTCGCCGGAGATTGCGGTACTGCGCAATGCATGCAATGCCGCGCGGCGCCGGTACGCCAGACACCGCAGTCGCCGCATCCGCCCGCCGGATGCGGAGGCCAGAGAGGCGGAGCTGTACGAGGGATACAGAGTGGCAAAGCGCACCCTCCGAGCGGAAATAAAGCGGGCCAAGTTGGAGGCCCGCAACGTGTGGCTGGGGACTCTGAACGGAGACCCGTGGGGACGCCCCTACAAGGTGGTGCGGGAAAAACTCCGCCCCTGGGCTCCCCCACTCACGCAGAGTCTCCGGCCCCAGATTGTGGAGGGTGTGGTGAGCACTCTGTTCCCTGCGCGAGGGGAACACTCTCCCCCGCTCATGGCTCCGCCACCAGCGGTGTCTAACGCGGATCACGATGGCGACGATGACGACAATGCTCCAGAAGTGACCGAGGTAGAGATGAGTGTGGCGGTACGAAGGCTGAGTGCCAAGAATACCGCCCCAGGACCCGACGGCTTGCCTGGGAAAGCCTGGGTCCTGGCCATGGAGGCTCTCGGGTCTCGATTAAGAGGGCTCTTCAGCGCATGCATGGAGAGGGGCCAGTTCCCACTTCGCTGGAAGACGGGGAAACTGGTCCTTATCGCGAAGCCGGGGCGCCCTGCGGACTCTCCGTCCGCGTACCGGCCCATTGTGCTGCTCGACGAGGTGGGCAAGCTCTTTGAAAGAGTAATTGCAGACCGCCTCGTCGCGCACCTAACACGGGTGGGGCCGGATCTGGCGGACGGCCAGTTCGGCTTTCGCAGGAGGCGCTCCACGGTGGACGCCATCATGCGCGTGCGAGCTCTCACGACGGGGGATGCGGTGTCCCAGGGCAGGTGTGTCGTGGCGGTGTCATTGGACATCGCTAACGCCTTCAATTCCCTGCCCTGGAGTAGCATTAGGAGGGCACTCCGGTATCACCGGGTGCCCGACTACCTCTGTCGTGTGATCGAGGCCTACCTTTCGGACAGGTACATCATCTACCCTGGTCACCAGGGAGAGTGGAAACGGCGAGAGATGTCGTGCGGTGTTCCGCAGGGATCGGTACTAGGACCGCCCTTGTGGAACATCGGCTACGACTACGTGCTGCGCGGCGACCTCCCTGACGGGGTCAGCGTGGTCTGCTACGCAGACGACACGCTGGTCCTGGCTCAGGGAGACTCGTACCAGGCGGCGGTCGAATTAGCGACACGTGGGGTTGCGATAGTCGTTGATAGGATCCAGCAGTTGGGACTCGAGGTGGCGCTGCAAAAGTCCGAGGCCATGTGTTTTCACGGCCCTCGGAGCGCGCCGCCTCGGCGCTCCCAATTAACGGTAGGAGGAGTTCACATCGGCGTCGGGTCGACGATGAAGTACCTGGGACTCGTCCTCGACAGCCGGTGGAATTTCGAGGAGCACTTCCGACGTCTGGCTCCCAAACTGAATCGGAATGGGGCTGCCCTCAAGCGGCTCCTGCCCAACCTCGGGGGTCCAGACGCCTCCTGCCGGAGGCTCTACGCAGGCATCGTCCAGTCCATGGCCCTTTATGGGGCGCCGGTGTGGGCGCCGTCACTGCGAAAGCGACCGGCGGCCCAGCTGAACGCGTGCCAGAGGGTCATGGCCATACGGATGGTGCGGGGATACCGCACGGTTTCCCGCGAAGCGGCGAGCCTCCTTGCTGGCCAGCCACCATGGGATCTGGTGGCAACAGGCCTTGCACGCATGCACGATCTGCGCGTGGAGATGCAACGTCGGGGCGAAACTCCGCTGCCAGGACAAGTTGCGGCATGGCGGACAGAGCTCCGGCGGGGTCTCATGGTGGAATGGCGACAGCGACTATCGCAACCCAGTGCTGGGCACGCCGTAATTATGGCGGTAATTCCCCTCTTTGAGGAGTGGCTGGAAAGGCAACACGGCGTCCTTACCTACCGCATGACGCAGGTCCTCACCGGACATGGTAAGTTCGGGAGGTTCCTGCACCGGATTCGTGCGGAAGAAACGCCCGGGTGCCACCATTGTGCGGACCACCCGGAGGACACGGTGGAGCACACGGTGGAGGTGTGTCCCGCTTGGGCAGAGCAACGCCGTGTCCTCGTGGGGGCGATCGGCGGCGGCGATCTCTCGCGCCGGGCCTTGGTACAGGCCATGGTCCGAAGCGAGGAGGAGTGGCAGGCGGTTGCCTCCTTCTGCGAAGCAGTAATGCTAGCAAAGGAGGCGGCCGATCGCGTGAGGCAACGGTCCTCACGCCCCAATCGCCGCCGGGATTCCGATCCCGATTTCCGGCCATCGTAGGCGCAGGCTTGCGGACGGCGAGCAATGGGTGGCTCGCCGTCCGACCGTCCGGTGACCGTCCGGACCGAGCCCAAGTCGTCGACGGCGCGTGCTGTTCCACGCGCGCCTCAAGGAGATGTCAGCAACTGTAGGGGCCTAGCAGGGTCGAAGCCTACTGGGGCCAAGGGTCTGATTCTGAAAGGAAGACTCGGCCCTGGTACGAAAGGCAACGAAGGAACAGGAGTGGGTTTTTAGTCAGTAAAAGTCTGACACTATCTCCCGCCCCGCCCAAGGGCGGGGGATGTCATAAGATGATTTTCCCACCGAAAAAAAAAAAAAAAAAAAAAAAAAATCCACATTCAGTAAATAAAGGTTTCCATAACGATCAAACAAAACCTCTTGTTGTGTGCAATAGCAACTATCATAAAGAGATAAGTTGTCATATATTTATTAAAAACTAAATGAGTTCAAGATCGTTGTTAAATATATTAACAAAAATAACTGTAAGATAACGTATAGCGAAAGGTCCTAAGTCTTGATCTAAAAGCATTCAATTTTAATACAAGAGTCTGATCATAATGACAGAAATGAGTACTAAGTACGGATCTTAGAAAATTCATCCTCTAATGTGGTTAGTAGAGGAAAAGTTGGTTGTTATACTTTTACATGTAGTAAAAGTTAGTGGTTGAAGTATCGTTTCTTTTGGAAACGTATCCCGTTGTGCTACTGGGAAAATTATATGGTAAATCCTATCAGGCACATGAGTTATTGTATATTTTAAAAGTAAAGGCGGTCCAAAGGGATGCCAGTTCTTAATAGTAACATGACACTATGATTGATGATTGAGATACAAACCAACTTTAATTATACCTGCCCGTGTTGGCGATAGTTTGTTTGGCGATAGTTTGTGGTTTATCTTAGGCTTATGTGCGAGTCAAGATAAAATACTTGAATTAGTTGAATGTCCTGTACCATAAACTAAATATTAAAAAAAAAAGGCCGAGTGGTAGGTTCAAATGGAAAACTAATTTAGAACGCTCAACAACGCAGTTTGGTCTAGGGCGAACTTGGTACGCTCAACTGAGGTGAATTCCCTTTGAGTGCAAGTGGCTCTAGATACAATTCTCTTTGAGTCCGGTTTGGTCTAGGGCGAACTTGGTACGCTCAACTGAGGTGAATTCCCTTTGAGTGCAAGTGGTCCTAGATGCAAGTCCCTTTGTGTACGGTTTGGTCTAGGGCGAACTTGGTACGCTCAACTGAGGTGAATTCCCTTTGAGTGCAAGTGGTCCTAGATACAATACCGATTTTAGCGCATGTGTAATGGTTCAGGGACGAACTTGGTACGCTTAAGTGTGGCGAGTACCCTCTAAGTGCAAGTGGTCTCTGGATACAACACCGATTTTTGCTCTTGATTTAATTCATTTGAACCTAGCCTCGGATACACTGATAGAATAATAAATGATGAAAGGTGATAGTTGAGATTCTAGAACCCCTGATACACAATCAAGGTGTGAGCAGCAGGTAAACTAACAGGTGCAATATTTGTGTTTCAGCATTTTATCTGGACTCGTGGGGTACCTGATGGGACAGGCACCTTGCAGGACGGCCGTGTTGGCGATCGCTGTGCTGTGTAAGGGTGATGTCACCGGATTGGCATCACAGTCAGCGTCGCCGTTGGAGTGCTGGGTGACGTCACGGGACCGGCATGGTGGCCGCGGTGACGGTGTTGAAGTACTCGTGCTGCGCCACCCCGAACCCAGACGTAAACATCCGATAATCTTAAGTGCCATGGGAATGCTAGCGCGACCAGTGTCCCTCACCAATATAGAGACATTATTCGGGCAGTTTTTAACTAACCTTTGTGTAAGACAGTCATTGTGATTTGTGTTAATATAGTCTTGTTCATGACTCAAGTCGTTTTACTATACAGTTAAAGTAGTAGATAAAAATCGTGAGGGTGTGGCAACATCTATGTCACCACACAGAAACTAAATATTAAAAACAAATTCTTTTTCTTTCTTTCTTTCTATATTCAAAATCCTACGTCGCGGTATCTGAGTTCTCCACGCAACTAGAACATATACAACAGTCTGAAATCAAATATTGGGCAGTTGCCCAGACCAGACAGAACGGATGTTTCTTAGTACGACCCTCCCTTTTCAACGGACTTTTGTGGGACTTTAAACCCTATTCCATATACCCTTAAAAGGGAACCCAGCTTGTTCTAAGACCAAAAAATCAATCCTAGCGTAGTGGTTTAAAAACAAAAACGTCACGAAAACATCTGCATCGATTGTTTAGTTTCTAAACTGGCCATATGAATGCAGCTTTATATTATTGTTAATAATGAATACTCAAACAAACATAATTATTCATTATTATTAATATTTATACACGTGTCTTATATTTACGCCTACGCAATACTGACGAGTGAGCAGATCATAAACTTGTGTGGTCGTAAAAATAATTTATTAGATACGTTTCAATTATCATTATAAGAATTGATGTTCCAGTTTCCTAGGTTATTGCAATCTTATACTGGATATAGAAGGCCATTTTAAAAGTTATTACTTAAAGAAATAGGCAAAGACTGGACACTTATAGTATATTGCAGACGAAGTCGACCGAGGTGAAGGTGATGTGATGATCTGCAGGGCAGACATAGCTCACGGTGGAGGAGCATACAGTAGAAGTCAGCCTTGTGGAGACGACCGCTGCCGGTAGTAACCTTTCGCGTCCGGCTAAGGTACAGGCAATAGTACGGGGCGAGAGGGAATAGGAAACAGCTACCTCCTTCTGCGAGCCCCGCTTGGGCGGAGCACCGCCGTGTCCTCGTGGGGGCGATCGGCGGCGGCGATCTCTCGCGCCATGCCTTGGTACAGGCCATGGTCGGGAGCGAGGAGGACTGGCAGGCGGTCGCCTCCTTCTGCGAAGCAGTAATGCTAGCAAAGGAGGAGGCCGACCGCCCGAGGCAACGGTCCTCTCTTTCCAGCCGACTTCCTATCCCGATTACCGGCCACCGTAGGCGCGGGCTTGCGGACAGCGAGCAATGGGTAGCTCACTGTCCGACCGTCCGGTAACCGTCCGGATCGACCCCAAGTCGTAGACGGCGCACATTGTTCCACGCACGCCTCAGCGAGATGTCAGCAAATCGTAGGGGTCCCAGCAGGGTCGAAGCCTACTGGGGCCACGGGTAGTGTGAAAGCGAAACCCGGGGCCCTGGGACGAAGGCAAAGAAGAAACAGGAGTAGGTTTTAACAGGAGTGTGAATCAGGAGTGGGTTTTAACAGGAGTGGGTTTTCTCTTCGCAGGTTTTTTTTAAAAAAAAAACCTGCGAAGCAGTTATGTGAGCGAAGGAGGTGGCTGAAACCGTGAGAGAGAGGACATCGCCGCCGCAGAAGATGCCCCAGCGTTGCATTAACCATCATCAGCGTAGGCTTGGGGACGGTGGCATTGGCTAGCTCGCCTGTCCAGACGCCCGATAAGAACCAAGGTTGTGTTCCACACGAGCCTCAAAGTGATATCAGCAAAATAGATAGGGCTCACTAGGGATAATGCCTGCTAAGACTGCGGGATAGTTCGAAAGATTTACCATGGCCTTGAAACGTAAAGCGCACTGAAAGAACACAGGTTGGATTTAGTCAGTAAAAGTCTGATACGTCCGTTAAACCTAGAGCTGGAGAAGATATTTGATAATTTCCTAACTCAAAAAATCAAGGTGGTGTAATGATATGCACAAGTTTGCACTGGGCAAACAAGATCAGAAAAACAAAAGAGCAAAGTTTGGATGGACTGAGGTAGAAATCGCAAGAGAGATACATTTGAAAGGAGAAAAAAGAAGACATTTGCCCAGCAGGCTCACAAAAATATGTACGCAATATTAATATAAAAAGACCGCGTTTGATGGAAGACGATTCCAATTTCCGATTTAAAAAAAAAAAAAAATCTGTCAACCCCTAACGTGACATGACCTATGAAAATAATGTAGCAATGTCGCCCATAAACCCACGGTCTAGCTGCCACCCTAATATCGAAAATAGTACAACTAATTTTAAACAGCATAATATATAGATTAAAAAAGAGAAGACAATAGTCCAGCAGGCTCACAAGAATATGTGTGTTCAATTACCCATTGTCACGAAATATTAATATAGAAATGGGAGCAACTAAAACTAAAACGCATTCGATGAAAGTCGACTCCAAATCTGTCAGCTCCTAACGTCACATGGCCAAGGAAAGTATGTAGCAATATCGCCCATAGACCCACGGTCTGTCTACACCCTAATATCTAAAATCGTACAACTATTTTTAAACTGTATATTTTTAGCAAACCCAGTCATTGTACTATCGGAGACAGTGTCTGAGACCATTTTTTAGCAAATGAATAATTGTCCAAATATTTTTCTGACGCAATGCTTGGAGTGCCAATGGTGTTAAGATGTCAGTTAACCACATAGAGAGCTAATAAGATTGTGGGCATTGGAAAATTTTGCTAGCGATTGATGAATTGTGTGAAAGAAAGATAGTATGGCTTGAAAGTAAATGCCGAGATGATGACTGATACTGATGTACGGAAGGTGGTCAGCACAAGATGAAAGATTCGGATGACTCTTAACGTGTGCATATTTGAATGGCTCCCTGTTTGGTTTGAAAATAGAATTGTAGGTGGTGCTGCAATCCATGGGATAAGTGAAAATGAACTCCGGGGCCCTGGAAGGCAAGGCAAAGAAGGAACAAACAAGTGGGTTTTAGTCGGTAAAAGTCTGACATGCCCTACCGTTCCGCCCAAGGGCGAGAAGTCATTAGATGATTTCGCACCTAAAAAAACTGGGCAAGAGTGAGTCGGACTCGCGCCCTGAGGGTTTCGTACAAACTTACCTATGTAAATAGTTCAATTCCGGAATGGAGTCTCGAAAGATTTTTTCGAACAAAAAAAAAAATTGTGACGTAACAACAAATTTACAGTTTTCAGATTTATTCCTATACTTGTGCTATAAAGACCTTTAAGACCTTGCTTTATGCCAAATTTCAGGATTCTGGGTCAACGGGAAGTACCCTATGAATTTTGATTTCCTCGAGAGTGTCGAAATGTACGTTTTTTGCCACATAAACCGAAGTATCTTTTCTTTCTCGTTAACTTACAAGTTTGATTTTTTTACAGCTTCAAGAGTCCGCAGACTTGAGTATATGTTTTTAATTTCAACTCGATATTTCCACGCGTTCCCGAGATAAAGGGTCTTGACAGACAGACAGACAGACGGACGGACAACAAGGAAGTGATCCTATAAGGGTTCCGTTTTTTTCTTTTTGAGGTACGGAACCCTAAAAAAAGGTGGTGCTGCAATCGGGTTCTTAATTTTTTTTTAACATAAAGCCAGCTTTCGGACAGGACGTCAGCCGAGACCTCTAGTAATTTTATATAGATACGAAAAAATTTAATACTCTTCCTTTTTCCTACCTAAGCCTAGCTTTGCTCGACAGGATCCGTAATTTTTTTAATGTATCAACTGCAATAAATATAAAATTACCACGCACCCACCCACACACCCACATTACACCGGGCACGCCACAATTATGGCGGTAAGTCCACTCTTTGAGGAGTGGCAGGCCGTCACCTCGTTCTGCGAAGCAGCAATGCTAGCAAAGGAGGAGACCGACCGCGCGAGGCAACGGTCCTCTCGCCCCAGCCGCCGGGATTCCGATCCCGATTACCGGCCACCGTAGGTGCGGGCTTGCGGACAGCGAGCAATAGGTAGCTCACTGCCCGACCGTCCGGACCGAGCCCAAGTCGTCGACGGCGCGCGTATTGTTCCACGCGCGCCTCAGGGAGATGTCAGCAAATCGTAGGGGCCCAGCAGGGTCGAAGCCTACTGGGGCCACGGGTAGTATGAAAGTGAAACCCGGGTCCCTGGGACGAAGGCAAAGAAGGAACAGGAGTGAGTTTTTTGTCAGTAAAAGTTTGACACTATCTCCCGCTCCGCCCAAGAGCGGGATTTGTCATTAGATGATTTTCCCACTTAAAAAAAACCACGACATGGAAGATCGTTTCCAGACCAATTCGCCTAAACCTCCACATTCGTAAAACGAGTAATGTTATTGAAATCGATCAACTGCACGCGACCCCGCAATACGCGTAATCTTCCAGCGCTCGCTTCATAACAAAAAAGATGCCAAAAATACCAGTTGTCGTGTTGTAACTGGTCTATTTCTGCGCAGCCGCACGTGAGCGTGCGCATGGTCGGATCCACGACGGCTTATATATTTACATATGCGATATTTACGCCTTCCACTCATAAGATAAAAAGTTTTTTGGTTAGTAATTAGTGTTAAAATGTAGGTCACTCCATAGCTTGTTGACGCAAATATACCAAATTATGAGGCTCAGCAGTTTTCGAATCATCATCATTATTATTTCAGCCGATAGACGTCCACTGCTGGATATAGGCCTCCCCCAAGTGTCGCCACAATGAACGGTCCTGTGCGTTTCGCATCCATCGGATTCCCGCAACCTTCACCAGGTCATCGGTCCACCTTGTAGGGGGCCTTCCAACACTGCGTCTTCGCTCGCCACTCCAGAACCTTTTGGCCCCAACGGCCATAAGACAGATCACTAAACACTTATTACCCAGATCCTGGTATTGGAAAGGAAATACTTAAGTGTCCTCAAACAGTTTGAACATGAAGAAGTGGCGTTTTACTTCTCAGCAGCATTATTTAATGTCACATGGCATTTTGTCGTACTCTAGCTCGATCCACTTCCTCTATACCGCGTATGCTAGCGATTCTCAACGCGCTCGTGGAGACCAATCCTGGATTGAATTTGTTTGCTGATGAATGGAAGACGATATTATTAGAAAGTCTGCAGTTCTAGGAGAAGACAGAGTGAAAAGATTAACGAACGTATTTTAGTGTAAATGGCTTTTTTGCTGTACTTAATAGAATCCCTGAATGTTTTGTTGAACTATCACGGCATATTTATTTAGCTCATTCCAAGACTATCTATGATGATGAACAACCAAAATGGAATTTCTGAAGGTACATGATATGAATATTGTATTGAATGATTCAATTGTGTTGGCATCTACACTGAAATTAGACCAGAAAAGAAATAGGAGAAATAAAAGCGTACATTATTTATAAGTTCTAAACGAGATGCTTCCTGGATCTTACAGTTCTACTGCGTCACATGCGCTTTATAGCGGAGTAAATCAGACGGTACTGCTGAGAAAATTCCCGTGCGAAGTACTGCTGTACTATGTTCTGCGTCAGAACAGAACTCAGATCACCATCATAGACTTACCACTTGGAAACCACACTTTTGGAAGCTCTAAATTCAAAATCATCATCTCCCTGTACTTGTTGTTATTTGAGGTCGGTATTTCCGTCCTGTCACTAGACACTAATATCACTCCTCACACAATCTATCCATCTTTTCTTTAGTCTCAGTCTCCCACCTCATCCATCCTTATTTAGATTCAAAATATAATTATATTTAACAAGCTTATGCCAGCGGTTTCGCTTGTATGAAAGTAGGTTTCTCTATACAAACTTTGGACCCCCGTTTCTTCCCCTTAGGAGGTTTGTTTTTTTTTGGGTGGGATAATCATCTGAGCGGGAGGGCCTGTCAGACTTTTACTGACTAAAAACCCACTCCTGTTCCTTTTTTGCCATTTTTTCCAGGGCCCCGGGATCTCTTTCGCATCACTCATGGCCCCAGTAGGCTTCGACCCATGCTGGGCTCCCCTTTGGGGATGAATTTTGAAAAATCCTCTCTTAGTGCTCGCCTACGTCATAAAAGGAAGCCTTGTGCAAAATTTCACACTCTCATGTCTCAGTAATTTCGGCTATGCGTTGATACGTCAGACAGTCAGTTTCTCCTTTTATACATATAATTTTTATATTTCTCCCTTTATATATTTTACATATTTATATATCCTACTAAGTGGTAGACCTTTTTATAAAACGTCAGAAGCTCTTCAGTTTGATGGGCATTCAAATACTTTGTTGAAATATTTAAGTTGAGCTCTATCCACGTTTTAGTACTAACGATTCCATCGTTCTAATGGCGTGTATAAGATCCATTCATCATGACATAAAGAAATGGAGTATTTACGTAAAATTTATTAGTGGCAACGGGTCAGTAGGTGCCTACTAGTTTATTGGCAAATACTATAGACTGCCTCGGGCTATGCACTACAACTTCGATTCGACTGGGCATTATTGGGTAAATATTTAATGTGGCCTACCTACTGTAACTACCCTCAATAGAACAATTTAAATATTGTATGGAAGAACCCTTATTTCTTCGGTTAAGAAACTTGAAACTTGGCACAAATTCGAACCAAAATTAATATATAATTTTTTTTTTAAGGTATTGCATAGCTTCTATCGCGGGCCTTGAGCGCGGGGACCGAATCCAGAAATTCCGTAACGAAAAATATACCTCACGCTCCCCACTCCGACGGGCACGGAGGTGTGGCTTGGAGGCCGACAGAGACCGAACACCTATTTTAGAAAAGTCGTTAACGACCTGTGTGGCGCATTGGTACAGCGTTCTACCTATGTTATCATCGTGCCTCGAGTTCAAATCTCGGTCAAACAAAATAGTCTTTTTGTATTATAATAGATTATAGTAATGTTCTATGATAACAACTGAACATACTTGTAGCAATTTATGAAGTAAACAAGAAAGAAAAAAATTTGTTTTCTTATCGGTCACCACGCTCAAAAAGTGTAACTTGAATTAATATCAAAGAAAAAGAAATACTGCATAAATAAAATAAAATAATTATAATTGCATAAGTTGATACAAAATGCTATGCAATAGCTTTACCGCGGCAGTCCCCGAGTGCCGCACTTATTTTTTTTATTTTTGATTGGCTCGCGTTTGACCACTATCTCACCTGATGGTAAGCGATGATGTGGCCGACGATGGAGCACGCTTGCCTAGAAGTAACCTATACTACTTAAATCAAATAAAAAACAAAATACTGTCATTATTAGAATGGTATCGAAATCGAATACAATCATAATTATTTGTTTATAATTTAACGTTTAGTACACTGCCCTCCATAGCAAATTGGCAAACCATTGTATCCTTTTAAAATATTCTTTTAAAGTGTGTGTTATAGATCTGGCATTGTTTTCGCGTTGCATGTGTTTATCAGCCACAGCTAAAACACTGTTTATCTTCGAGTAATGCATAAACATGACTATGACTTCCCGAAATATTTGTCGTTTTAGTGTAATAAGTCATTCTTTTAAAATGTGAATTTAAGTCGTAGTTTTCAGTTTAGATGAAGCAAAGATGAAGGCATCGGTTTTCATAGGGTCGAGATCTAACATATTGCAACCTCGACCCTGGATGGATGGATTGTGTGAAGAGTGATATGAAAGAAAAGGAAGTTAGTGATAGCATGACGAGTGACAGGGCAGAATGGAAGAAAAAAACGTGTTGCGCCGACCCCAAATAACACGAGATAAGGGCAGGAAGATGATGATGATGATGATGAGATCGAGATCAAGAACCAGTAGGTTTTTTTTTTAATTGATATAACTTAGTGCTTGACTGCGATCCCGCCTGATGGTAAACAGTGATGTAATCGTTGATGGTGAGGCGCACTAGTTTATTAAGAGCCTATTTACTATACCCTTGAAGACACCTAAATTATAATCGGACGGGAAGACAACTTAAGGGTGGGAGCGGCGGTTGGGTGGTAAGGACATTTAAAATGACGCCAAATCCAATATTTTGGACTTCGCCGGTCGTCAAAAAGGTTAGCCGTGTTCTCAAAACGCAAAGGCAACTAAAGGAACACAGGTGTGGCCATCCCACCCCGCCCTAGAGCGAAAAAGTCAATACATGATATCCCAACTTAAAAAACAATGCCGATCAGACTAGAATTCGATCCCAACCAGTGGAAAAATCCTAGACAAATTGATTAAAGTTAATAATTAATCTGTCTACGTTCTTTCTACCCACAAGATAATGAAACCAAATAAAAACAAACCCAAACAAAAACAAAACACTGTCGTCCCTTCGTCGGACACTTTAATAACATCGAATCAATATAAATTGGGAGACAATTAACTCCACAGCTTACGAGTAAGGCGTACTGTCAATGGACGCATAGCTTCATAGACGCGTATCAAATGATAATGATATTTATTTTGTAAATAGGTTTAAAAAAACACTTTTACACGTAAATTTTTTTTTCGTCATTTTTAAACTAGATGAGGCCGGTGTTTCCTAGCCGACTACCCTGAGAAGAAACACCGAAACAAACTCTCAAAACAATATCCGTCATTATACTTGATTAATTTATTTATTTGATTTTAGTTTAATTTAATTTTAGTGTTTGATATGAATTTAATTTTGACATAATTTTAATGTCTAATTTTGCGAATATACGCAAGTACTGAATTTAAATTTTATTTCACATAAGTAGGCTCATTTATATTATGTGGAAAATGTTGTTGGTTGTGCATTTATCTCATTTATTGTATTGTATTGTTTACTGTAAAATTGTAATGTACCACCGTTTGTTTTCCCAAATAAAATTATACGCTTGGTGTACGCCTGCGTGAAGCTTACATACAAAACTGACAACGACATGACGACACGATGTTGTCGCTTCGTCCACAGAGTTTAATGACGAATATGACTGGCCTGTTGGTCTAGTGGTTAGTGGCCCTGAGTGCTATGCCGGAGGTCGTGGGTTCGATTCCCACCCAGTACAAATGTTTGTGTGATGAGCACGATCATTTGTTCTGTGTCTGGGTAAAATTTATCTATAATATGTATGTACTCGTATTTAGAAATATATAAGTATGTTTATCAGTTGTCTAGTGCTCATGACACAGGCTCTGCTTAGCTTGAGACTAGACGGCGTTGTGTGATAGTTGTGGAATATTATATTATATTAATACGCGTCTATGAAGCTACGCGTCCGTGGATAGTAGGCCTTACGAGTAAGTGTGACCATTACATTGATAGAAGAGACGGAGTAGACACACTAATTTAGTTATGAATAGCGAGTAGCGACCGGTCACAGCTTTGCACGGGTTTTTATATAGGTTCGTCGTCAGCTCGACACACAAAACTATGAAACTCTGTCGACGAAGCGGCAAACACACGACGGTACGACGTTGCCGCTTCGTTGTCGCTACGCGTCCGTGGACAGCAGGCCTTAAGGGCCTATTACACTACTCGATATTCAGACAGTCTTAGTCGATGTCGCGTAGTGTAATAAGGGTTAGACCGGTCTTACTCGGAACAAAAAATAAGACTGAATATCGTGTGCTGAATATCACGTAGTGTAATAGGCCCTTTAGTGTGATATTCAGAACATTATAGTCGGAATATAAAATTGCAAATAACTTTTTGTTCACTTTGTAGCCGCCGATTTAGAGCGTGCGCTTGTCTCATTATGTCATTTAGTGTACCGTTGAAGACTAGCCCCATTCTCAGTCAATTTTAAAACCTTCGGCCTTCGCTACCGATTCGAAAGTATTTTTACTTCGATGCGATGTATTGTCCTTGGTTGGACTTCTAAGGCAGTGTTTTTCAATCTGTGGTTTGGACCCCAGGTGGGTCACAAAAACTTGCTGAGGGGGTCGCGTTCGCGAGTCAGGCAAAAATGAAAAGTGAGGATTACAGACCCCACGCAACAAAAAGTATAATAATTCAGTAATAAAACTATGCCTGTTTATGCTTCAATACTTTTCCTGGTCTTAGTTTTATTTTTGGCACGAAACATATTCGACTTCTAGTCTAAATTAAAAAAGTTGTTACAAGAGCGCAGTGTGCCCGTCCGCTCACCGAAATGTTATAGTGTGTCCAGACCTTGCGAATGCGCCGCTTCGCGAGCCGCTTGCGAACTGCGCGCGTGCATTTCATGTTCGTACGAAGCTCGCGCGGCGCAGGGACTTCGTACGAACGAGCCGTGCGCCAGATCAGCGGGGCTATTGCGTAACTCTGTTGACAGTTCAAGTGATGATCACTTGTTAACAATGTGCATCATTGAACTGTCAAACAGCTAGTTTCGTATTGCCTATATTCAGTGACCAACTGCAGTGACGTCATTAGCCACTGGTGCCTTTGATCGCCACCGTAACACGTTTTGACAGATGTTATTGTATCGATACTTTTAAAATTGCGATTGTGTAAGCTTTTGAAGCTGTATAATAGTCGATAAAACTTTAGAGTGGTCACAATAGGCACCGTAAATTTTTATAATTCACCACATTTCCACCGTAGTTTGTTAGTCACTGGTGTGATACGTAATACCAATTTTATGAAATTGTCAGTTGACAACTAAGTTTAGTGTGCAACGAATGCTAGTTGTCAACTGTTATTGAAAAAGTTAGCCAATAGCCCCCCTGGACGCACCATTTCGGTCTTAGGGAGTCGCCGCTATTTATCTATTTAAAAAAAGGGGGTCACGTATTCAAAAAGATTGAAAATCAATGCTCTAGAGTAAAGTTGTATTAACGACGTTTTATAAGTGGCTACACGGGATTGCTCAATAGCGTTACTTTCAGAGACCTAGAACGCAAAGGGCTACTAAAGGATTAGAACTAAGTTGGACCTGTACTTCAGGCTAGAAAGTACTAAGAAATTTAAGTGTTGATGGTACCGTCTAAACAAGACCTATTCTAAGAATAAATTCGCGGAAATATCAGAATCTGAGTCATAATATTCTAGTACGAAAAAAACAAAATGAATGCATCTCCGCCCGACGTTTAATCGGTAATAACATTGCACGACATTTTGCAACGTTATTTGTCGGCGTAATGACGTCTTGCGCCCGCGCAAGGTGATTTATATTATGCCTGCTGCGGTCGCGATGCAGTTTAAGCAAATATTATTACTAGCGGAAATAGCCGAACGGCTGAGATCTTCGGGATCAAGCTTGTGACGGAAAATTTAATCAGAGAAACATTTGATGAGCGTTTTTACTGTTCCTTAGCCAAAGGGTAAAAACGGGACCCTTTTGCAAGACTCCGCTGTCTGTCTGTCACCAGGCTGTATCTCACGAACTTTGGAATTTTCACCGATGATGTATTTCTACTGCTTACCATCAGGTAGGATAGCAGTCAAGCAAAGTTTATAACATTTAAAACACAAAATTGCTAACATTTTTTTTGACTAAAGAATTCATCAAATGGCTTTTCTCACTCTAGGGCGGAGCGAAAGAGCGCCTCAGACTTTAATATAATAAAATAATAATTTTTATTTAGGTCAAATATACCCATTTACAGAATTAAAACACATCACAACGCAAACAATACATTAATTAAAATAATACCAAAATGAAACTCAATTAAATACATTAAAATTAATGAGACACAGCCAATAAATTACAATAAAATAAAATAAATAACTGACTAAAACCCACCTGTGTTGCTTGCTTCAGTTGCCCTTTAGTTAGTAACTAATTTCTATTCTCACGAACTGTTAGCCATGAGAGCCAGCCTATCACAAATACCATAGCTATATGTGTCACGCATACTTCTTTTTCCATAGAAAACACATTATTCAAAGAGAGCATTGTTGTGGTAATGGCCAGCCCACTCTTACAAACACAAAGGCAGGGACTTAACCTTTAGTAAAAAGGAATTGAAGAACTAGGGTAGCTTCCCACATTGGGGAATCGGAGCATACTTATAACAGGACCTCTGAAATTGTCCTTGTATGTTTATTTTAGGGTAACAGAGAATATATGCATGAAAAATATTTGTTAGGTATAATAAAAAACTTTTTACAAAAAAAAAAAATACAACCGACCTTTTGACGTGCGTAATTAGAGACACAATAGTAAGACAATGGCTTGCGGGCGCCGGCTACCGCCTGAGCGTTAATGAATTAAAAAAAAAATACGTGTGGCACTCGGGGACTGCCGCGGTAAAGCTATTGCATAGCATGTAGAGTCGTACAATACGGCTAGTTGCACGCACACAAACACCGTGTCGAAGACTGCCGAAAAGAAACGACGTTAGACAATGCACGGCCTTCAAGCCACACCTCCTTCAAGCCACACCTCCGTGCCCGTCGGAGTGGGGAGCGTGAGGTTTTTTTCGTTACGGAATTTCTGGATTCGGTCCCCGCGCTCAAGGCCCTCGATAGAAGCTATGCAACAGCTTAAAAACACTGAAAAGTGCACCGGCATTTCCTAGAACCAAAATTTCGAAGATATGGGACATCCCCGAAGCCTACTGACGCCCTTGGTTTACTTCCAAAAGGGAAACCCAGGAACCTAGAACGCAAAGGCAAAAAAGTAACATAGATAAATAAGTAGGTAAATAATAAATAGGCGTGATTTTAGTAAAAAAAAATAGAAGAATTGATGAATTTTCTACAAAAAAAATACAACCGACTTCAATGTAAAAAAAACACTAAAGTGCAAAATAACTTTAATTTCGGAAGTCGATGATTCTGTAGTAGTTTTGTCTCTTCGTTATTTAACACCGACTTCCGAAATTAAAGTTATTTTGCACTTTTCAGTGTTTTCTTTTACTTTGAAGTCGGTTGTATTTTTTTGTAAAAAGTTTTTTATTTTACAGTTTTTAGTTATGGTACCACCACTAAAAAGTAGGTACCTCTCAGCCATACTTAAATACCTCATAGCCAGAGTACATCTCATGACAATTCTAATAATCCAAAACACGGTTAGATTACATTAATTTATTACAGAGTTCCGGTGCCTAACTTCAGGCTTAATCATCAGATCAGTTCGATATATAAAACGGTCCGGACTAAGCGTTTCGCCTCGTCGTTTATACCGCGTACATCGAAAGACTGAAAAATTTGCCTGCTGCGGTCATCCTGTCCGATTATACATAATTGGGTGTCTTCAAGGCTAGAGTGAATAGGCTCTTAATAAACTAGTTCGCTTCACCATCAACGACTGTATCACTGCTTACCATCAGGTGGAAACGCAGTCAAGCACTAGATTATGTATTAATAAAAAGAAAAAAGTTACGTCAAAGTAGACCTTCCTTGTCAAGACAAACAAACAACAATTTCTGTTTGATTACTACAATAACAAATCGAAATCGAACAAATCGATATTTATGTTAGTTCAGACACAGTCATACAATAATACATAATCAAATATCCATCAATTATGTAGGTGTGACACAGTCATAACAAAAGGCTCCGTGTCTACGCTAGTAAATACTTCATTATTCTAGTACAACACACACAGTTTCGCTCGCTTGATATGTTGATAAAATTGTCAAAAAATAAAAGGCCAGGTGATAAAGTTGTCAAAAAATAAAGGTGTATTCCATCTTTTTACACTATGTATAACGCGCCAAAAAAATATTTACGTAATTTTTAAAACACTACGTAATTAATTATTATTTTATTGTGTTCCAAGTTACATTCTAGGGTATTTCTCAAATGTCAAAACGGGCCTTTTACTTTTTAACGAGTTAAACTAGCCTTTTTATTTGGGTGGAGCGAGAGAGTCAGATTTTTACTGACTAAAACACACTCGCATTCCTTCCCTGCTAGGGCCACGGAGGAAAGTATGGAAGGGTTACTCGTGATCCTAGAATGCCAAAGGCAACTGAAGAAAGGAACATAGGAGTGGTTTTAGTCAGTAAGTCTGACACGCCCTCTCGCACCACCCTAGAGCGACAAGTCATTAGATAATTTCCTACCTTAAAAACCCCGTGCCCTTTACGTTCTAGGGCCGCGGTAACTTTTTCAAACGTTCCCACAATTCTTTTATGGGGTTGTTCCTCCTATTGGAGTGGAAATTCGGAAGTCAAAATTAAGAGGGAAGTTCAAGAAGAAGAGTTCCTGAGGCCTCTCGCCGACGACGACTTTTTGTAGCGATGCTGTTGCGCGTTTCGTAAGCGCGCGACAGCATCGCTACTAACGCGCGTTAGTCGCATTTGCAAGCGCTATAGAAAAAATGCCAACGCGCTACTAACGCGCTACAGCATCGCGACTGTATCGATGCGAACGCGCGACAGCATCGCTACAAAAAGTCGTCGTGTGCGAGGGGCCTTAATCTATCTGTGTCCAGTACATATTTTGATGGGCTCCGAGAATTCTAGGATAGAAGCAACTTCATATCTAGAAATAGATATCCTCCAGGTTTCTTATACCCCATAAAATTGAAGCTGTACACAGTCAAATCTACTAATATTTCTACCTATGTACTTTTGTACCCTTGTTACCTTATCAATATTGCCATGTTGTCTGTCCACCACCCCTAGTTGACTGGTAGAGAATTCCTAAGGCATTAAGTCCGCCTTTGTAACTTTATCATGCATGAAGTTTTAAATAAATAAATCCACGGTAACAGCAAGTCCAACACAGATAAAAAACAAAACAATTACATGACACACTCATGCTTATAATATCTACATGTAACGATAAAACGGATAGTCGTTTGCGTAACGAGGGCTCGTTACAACAATTGCCAACGGTCGTTACGTCTGTACCATAGAGTTCGAAGCATCTAGACGCCTCAGAGATAGTCAGCATAATACTAATAATAAATTAGGCGTAATAAGCCTGACATAGTGGTGATTGAACGACTGGAGCGTCGCACAATGATTGTTGATATAGCGGTCCCTCATGACGAGAACCTCATGAAAGCTGGGAAGGATAAACAAACTAAATATCTTGACTTGGCTCGCGAGGTTGTCGACATGTGGGGAGTAGACACAACAGTCATTGTGCCGAGAGTCGTGACGGCCAATGGCTTAATTGCCAAGAGCCTCGACCAACATCTGAGGAGGCTCTCGTTAGGCAGTTGGATCAAGGGCTTGATTCAGAAGACTCTTGGACACGGCGCGTATTGTTCGGAGATTACTCTCTCAGGAGCCCTGACCACCGGTAGCTTGGACCCTGTCGATGCCGGTGGACTACTATTTTTTTATATTTTTAAATGTTTTTTTTAATGAGTTTTATTTAAAAAATATTTAAAAATGTAATATGTGTATTGAATAAATAATGGAAATAATAATTAAGCGTTAGGCGGCTGGATCAAGGGCTTGATCCAAAAAGTGGTATTCCTGGACTCGGCTCGTATATTTAGTAGGTTTTTTCTCTGGAGCCATGACCGCCGGTAGCTTGGACCCTGTTTCCGATACCGGTGGGATACTATTTTTTCTTTCTATGCATGTAATTTTATAATAAGTAGAAAATACCAGTATAAATTATATATGTTGCGGTGCCCTAGCAGGGTTCAC
Source organism: Mythimna impura (assembly GCA_905147345.3). Lineage (NCBI taxonomy): Eukaryota > Metazoa > Arthropoda > Insecta > Lepidoptera > Noctuidae > Mythimna > Mythimna impura. The sequence goes on along the minus strand of LR990369.1, from coordinate 5,536,610 downwards.
GTACGTTACATAAATATTGTAAGAAGACCTTGTAAACGACATGAATGCAATAAATAAATAATTGACGGGGTCCACTAGAACCGATGCCTGCCAGGGCTGCAGGATTTTTGGTGGAGACATTCACCGCAGCCTTTTAACGCAAAGGGTAACTGAAGGAATAATAAGTTTCAGGCGCAGACCCCAACTAAAGGAATGCGCCACTGGTACATGATGGACATCCCCACTCATACGCACAAAACGTTTTGGGAACACATTCATTGTGCGTACAGCTAAGGAATGGAATTCAATGCCGAAATCTGTTTCCTTATAGCTACAATGTATTTATTTATTAAAACTTAACGCAACACAAAGGTACAAAGGGGGACTTAAACCTTAGGCATACAATCCTGCTTGGCTTACAATCTGAGGGTCTTAAAAGTCAACAGAGAATAGGTTACTTCTAGGCAAGCGTGCTCCATCGTTGACCACATCGGCATCGTCTCTTACTATCTGGTGAGATATTGGTAAAGCGCTAACTTATCATCAATAAATAATTTAAAAAAAAAGATCCATGATAATCCATGTTTTTTGCATGTAAAATACTGGTATTAAATTGCATGTGATTAAACCCCAACACCCAAAAACTTAAGTGGCAATAGCCACAGCACATTGCTCGCAGAACAGATGTTCCATGGGAACGAAGGGTTCTGGAGTCGCGACTATGTACCGGAAGACGCAGCGTTGGAAGGCCTCCCACAAGGTGGACCGATGACTTGGTGAGGGTTAAAGGAATTCGATTGCGAGACGCACAAGATCGGTCATTTTGGCGTCACTTGACTATGTCCAACAGTGGAAGTCTTACGGCTGAAATGATGATGATGATGAAATCTTAGTACAGTTAGGAAAAGTGAAGGAAGATTAGACAATCGCTGCTAGTGCGAAGATTCCATACTCTATGGTCAGTACAATGAGCGCTTGTGTGGCCTGGCATCGTATTATGATATATTTGTATATACATGCTGATGTTATCATATGCTTCGCATCTGTGCAGTTGATACTATATATCAACTGGTGTGGTCTTGGGCATGCAGTAAAATGCAAAAACTGCATGTTTTTTGCATTTTGTAGCTCAGTCAGGTTGTATGCTGATTAAAATATGATACGCGGGCGTAATACCTACCTGTTTATTTACAGAATTATAGACAACCATTAAAATCATCAATAAAACCATGTCAGTTCCTCTTGGTTCCTATCGAATGACTAAATAGCCATCCAATGACATACCGCTGTCAAACCCGCGATGGTTTGTGCTGGTATATGTAAATACGTTAACATGAATGTATTAATTTTGTTGATTAATAAACGATTTTTTTTTTTTAAGTTTGGCGATCGTTCGCTCTAGGGCAGAGCGAGTAATTCAGTCATTTGTCAGTTGTTTTTTAATTAGTACAAATATTTAGAGGGCTTATTAGAAAATGTCTTGTTATTATTTAAGTAGTCTCAATAAATAATATTCATAAACAGCAACGTTATTAGCGTTTGTTTATATCCCAAAATGTCACTCAATTTATGGAAATATTGTACAGGCTTTTGAACATGAATGAATAAATGGCGATCAAAATGGAAAAACAACTGCGCGTAGTATTTTCTACTAGCAAATGTTATGAATGATTGATTCAATTATGAATTTACAATTATGACAAATTTTCGTGGATAATTTTGGGATTTCGTTTTTTTTACTTTTGACTACAGGTGTCGTATTTGTGTATCCGTAGATAGAGCCCCATTTTTTTTTTGTACTAACTTAAAAATAGTTGTCTAGAAAAGGAGAAACTGACTGACATATCAACGCACAACCGAAACTACAGGGCCTAGGAGCGTGAAATTTCGCACAAGGTTTCCAATTATGACGTAAACGAGGATTTTCCAAAATTTATCCCCCAGGCAGAAGCTAGTATAGGACAAAAATAAAAATGAAGAAGCCAATATACCTACATACATATATAGCAACGGGAATTCAATAAAGATTTTTACTAGGACAGAAAAAATACCTAAATTTGTTAATCCGCCTACAACGAAAAAGATGACGTAGGTACGTACCAAACCAGCTTCGTCGTATTGAGTAAAGGGCCTATTACACTACGCGATATTCACTCTTATTTTTTGTTCCGAGTAAGACCGGTCTAACCCTTATTACACTACGCGATATCGACTAAGACTGTCTGAATATCGTATAGTGTAATAGGCCCTTTACTAATTTTTAATTTCGGAGGACAAAAATATTAAAATGTGATTCTTCTTTACGGCCAGTTAATGCTGTATTATTTAGGTGAAATGAACTTTCTTCGTAGGTACAACGCGTGGTCCATTCACGGTGTATGATTATAATGATATTGACTTTCTCATATTAAATTGCAGTTGAACGTGTAGGTATATCCACTACTTTCAATAACATGGCCTAGAATTACATGTATTAGAAGTATTTAGTAGGAAATCATCAAATGACTTCTCCCGCTCTGGATGGAGCGAGAAGGGTCAGACTTTTACTGACTAAACCTACCATTTGATGACTATTTCAAGATTTTTTTTTGCGCGAAACCTTTATTTTAGCCTAAGCTACTTCTTATAAAATCAGCTATCTACCATAAGTCCCGTCAAAAAGGGTCCAGCCGCATCGGAGTTTAGCCGGAACAGACAGACAAAAATGTTAAAGCTACGCATTTCGTGTACGGTCGGTTTTAGGGCTCGACCACGAAATGGACGCGTTTACAAATTGTCTCTCCACCAGTCGGTGTAGCACTGAACGCGTTAATATGTTTCCATAGCGCGTCGGTCGACCGACGGCACGCATGCGGACGCGCTTGACCGACGATCCTCGTACGCAGTGCGTAGCAATGTACGCGCGGTCGGTCGAGCACTGTCTCGACTTGTGAATTTTCATACAAATGACATGCGCGACCGACTCTCGGTGCGTACCATCGTTGCTGACGATACGCATAACCGATCGTCAGTTTGTAACGTTCAGTGCTCTCCTGACCAACCAAACTGGCCGGACTGGTACAGTCATAAACGCGTACACGAAATGGACGCGTTTACAAATTGTCGGTCCACCGATCGGTGTAGCACTGAACACGTTAATATGTTTCCATAGCGCGTCGGTCGACCGACGGCACGCATGCGGTCGCGCTTGACCAACGGTTCCCGAACGCAGTGTGTAGCAATATACGCGTGCGTACGGTCGGTCGAGCACTATCACGACTTGTGAATTTTCATACAAATGATACACACGACCAACGTACGTCGGTTGCGCACCGACGCAGTACGCACGCGACGGTCGGTCAAGCACTAAAACCGACCTAAGGGTGGACACTGTAATTCTAATCTATCATGTAATTCCCCCGCACTCTCTCCAAAATGCATGCTGTGGAGACCTTTTATTGTCAGGTTTGCTTGACAACCAGTAAACCATAAAACAGCGAGTTTTAACGCGTCACGTCACGACACGACACAATAATGTGAACCCGGCTTTAGCGTGACGTACCGTCATCAATTTACCGTGTACTCACGCCCTTACGATTGAGAAGCAGGTGGTTGCGTGGTCTGGTTGATTGACCTAGTACAGTTTCATTGGCATATTAAGTGGCTTGGTACTGACCTTAGACAATGTTACCTTTATTAACATAGGACTGTAACGACGGACAATCATACTATGTATATTGCTACTATTGCTAGCTGACCCAGCAAACGTTTATCTATTTATTGTATTTTATTTTATTCAGATTTTTATTTTATTAACTTATTTATAGTATATAGACTTTCGTCTTGAGAAACTGGTATATTGGACGAGAAGATACCGTGCAGCTTCCCGAACGCCTTTATGATCTTGATGCCAGTGACTGATGACATATGGCTCCGTGGTTGCTTACAATGGGCCTCATCAGAAGGCTTAAAGTCACCCATAGGGCAATGGAAAGGGCTGTGCTCGGAGTTTCCTTGCGTGAACTTTGGTTCTGCTTGGTTGGCAGAAGCTAAATAAAAAATATTAATATGTATTTAAAGGAGAAACTGACTGACTGACATATCAACGCACAGCCGAAACTACCGGGACTAGGAGCGTGAAATTTTGCACAAGGTTTCCTTTTACGACGTAGGCGAGCATTATGGGATGGTTTTTCTAAAATTCACCCTCTAAGGGGATGAAACGGTGGTCCAAAATTGGTATGAAGAAACCTATTTTCACGCGGCGAAACCGCTAGCAGAAGTTTGTTAAACTATAATACACAATACAATGCGTTCCAAATAAGAATAGGACCGATTTTTACGCCAAGTTGTGACGTCATAGCTGTCACATCGAAAAATTGGGTAGGGTGAGCAAAACAATAAATGTTTTAAATAATATTTATTTACGAATCATGAAAGAAAAAAGTTTAATCAGAATCCAGTTCTTCAATTTTGCTCCTCTCTGCGTCACTGTGTGAAGTGTCTGAGTAGTGGCAAATGGAAAAAGAAGGCGAATTGTTCCTAACATTGAAAATAAGAAAGAATTTTTTTTTAAACTAATTATGACTTATATAATCTAAATTTAGCCAATTTAGATTAAACAATAACGTTTCTACTTCAACTAGGTTTAACTCATACTCAGTAATACAAAGCAAAAAAAACTTTTTACAAAAAAAAAATACAACCGACTTCAAAGTAAAAAAACACTGAAAAGTGCAAAATAACTTTAATTTCGGAAGTCGGTGTTTCTATAATAGTTTTGTCTCTTCGTTATTTAACACCGACTTCCAAAATTAAAGTTATTTTGCAATTTTCAGTGTTTTTTTTACTTTGAAGTCGGTTGTATTCTTTTTTGTAAAAAGTTTTTTATTTTACACTTTTTAGTTATGGTACCATCACTAAAAAGTACCCCTCAGCCAAACTTAAATACCTTTTAACCAGAGTGCATCTCATGACAATTCTAATAATCCCAAACACGGTTAGATTAGATTACATTAATTTATTACAGAGTTCCGGTGCCTAACTTCAGGCTTCATCATCAGATCAGTTCGATATATTCCCCCTCTACTTTCAGTCAGTCATCGACTACACGTATAAACAAAGCAATTTTACTTGTTACGACGGTTCTGCTGTGATCCTATGAGGAGTTCTGTTCCATATCTTCGAAGTTCATGATCAGATCATAACAATATTTCTATGGGACCAACTCAGAAGTATAACCTACCAATCAAAAAAAAATTTTTCAAAATCGGTCCACAATTGACCGAGAAATCGGTGAACATACATAAATAAAAAAAAAACATACATTCAACCGAACATATAACCTCCTCCTTTTTGAAGTCGGTTAAAAATACCGTTATTAATACGCAAATAAGTTTCCTTTGCAAACCATACTTTTCAATCAAAATTTAACAGATCGAGGTTATTGACTTTCCCATTCTTATTTGGAACGCATAGTAATTGTAAATTGTCATAACAGACAATAAATAAGGTCAATGTAACAATTTTTTGACGTGACTATAATGCCAAGTTTCTCGAACGATAAATGGCGGAAAATTAATGTCACAAATTACTAAAGTACGCGCAAACTGTTTATATTAGAGTGATAAACTGTCAAAAGGCAATCACAACCGTTCACGCCAGCTTAACAATTTGTTACATCAATTTTGTGATAATCCTAACTCCAAAAAATGGTGTTAGAATTTAGAACGGCTAAATACAATTCGATCTCTTCATAAAATTATTTGGGAAGTTTGAATGGCCAGTTTTTTGCTGGCCTGTTGTCTCCTAATCTTGGACAAAGGGTTCCCTCCACTCCTTTCATTCTACGCTTCTTCCTTCCGTCCAGTTCGTCCCACCATCTCCTTTGTAGTATACCGCGACCCCGTCTCAATATTTCAGGGGACCAACCAGTGGCTGAAGAAGCGTCACGGCGTGAAGCAGGTCCTCACCGGACATGGTAAGTTCGGAACGTTCCTGCACCAACTTCTGGTGGAAGAAACGGCCGGGTGTCACCATTGTGCGGACCGCCAGGAGGATACGATTGAGCATACGGTGGAGGTTTGCCCCGCTTGGGCGGAGCACCGCCGTGTCCTTGAGGGGGCGATCGGCGGCTGCAACCTCTCGTGCCGGGCTCGGTCCGGAGCGAGGGGGAACGGTGGCGGTCGCTTCCTTTTGCGAAGCAGTAATGCTAGCGAAGGAGACAGCCGCATGCGTAAGGGAACGGACATCCTCACGCCCCAGCCGCCGCGACCCCGACCCTGACTACCAGCCACTGTAGGCGTGAGCTTGTTGACGACGAGCAATTGGTTAGCTCGCCGTCCGGCCGTCCGGTAACCTTCTGACGCGTAGTGTTCCACGCGCGCCTCCTAAGAGATGTCAACAAAACCGTAGGGGCCCAGCAGGGCCGAAGCCATGGGTCGATTTCTGAAAAGGTTACTCGTGGCCTTAGAAAGCAAAGTTCAAAGAAGGAATATAGGTGTGGTTTTAGTCAGTAAAAGTCTGACACGCCCTCTCACTCCGCCCTAGGTGAAATCATAGGATTATTTCCCACCTTAGCAAAAAAACACAGGCCATGGTCCGGAGCGAGGGGGAGTGACAGGCGGTCGCCTCCTGCGAAGCAGTAATGCTAGCAAAGGAGGCGGCCGATCGCGTGAGGCAACGGTCCTCACGCCCCAACCGCCGCCAATCCCGATTTCCGGCCACCGTAGGCGCGGTCTTGCGGACGGCGAGCAATGGGTAGCCCGCCGTCCGGCCGTCTTATTACAAGTATACAGAGTAAAATCAACTTTTTATTAAGTCAGTAAGTAAGACTTATCAAAAGGAAGACAGCCATGTTATTAATTTAACCTTTTAACCGCCAAGGTCGGTCGTATAAATACGACAAACACTCTCGCGTTTATCCCGCCAGTGTCGCACATCCACGACCAAATACTCCATCTCGTCAGCTCTTCTGTCACCTATAGAAATTGAAGAGCTAAACGAGTTGGATACGTAGTCGCAAACACACGACTCTGGCGAATAGGACACGAAAACGCAAACGGTTAAAGGGTTAAAAATGAACACCTGTAATAGTGTTACCATATTCAATATTGTTATTCTACCAAAACAAAGTTTCTCAATAAACATTTAAATTATTAAATCAATATGTCTACCCGCATTGTGACCAATAGAAATCAATCAATCACATTGATGGCAAGGATGTGTCAATATGATGTAGGTACTACAGTGAAATTACTTATGACTGGCCTGTTGGTATAGTGGTTAGTGGATCTGACTGCTATGTCGGAGGTCGTGGGTTCGATTCCCACCCAAGACAAATGTTAAGTGTTATGAGCACGATTATTTGTTGTGTGTCTGGGTGTAATCTATCTATAATATGTATGTATCTATATATATAAAAATAAATCCCTATTTCCCTTGGTCAAGCCATCACGCGTGAACTGCTGGACCGATTTCACTATTTTTTTTGTTGTTTTTGTTATTGTCAGGAGAAGGTTCTTATGAAAGAAAAAACAAAAAAAAATGGTAGTAGGGTAGATAATGGTAGATTAGGGTAGATTAGGGTGGAGTAGGGTAGAGTTGTGTAGAGAAGAATAGAGTAGTCAGTTGACGGGAGCGAAGCCGCGGGCAAAAGCTAGTTTAGAAATAAATAAGTAACGTACTAGAGAAGACACCGTAAATTCCTACTTTGTCTCGTTCAACTGCGACGATCGCGCCGCACTTTGTCGAAGAAAACGCGTAAGTGCCATGATTTACATGGCGCTTAAGACCTTTTTGCCGAGAATAAATACACTTCCGCAGCAAATCTAGCGCTGTGGTAAATTAGTTACGGTTTAGACGAATTGTTATTATTTTAGCGCTGCAGCGAACTAAAGATTCAAATTACGAAAATAGGACAATTCAGTTATTTGACGTAGCTTCTCTAGTACGTTAGTACTTATATCTCGATGCGTTTATCAGTTGTCTAGTGCTCATAGCACAAGCTTTGCTTAGATTGAGACTAGATGGCGTTGTGTGACAGTTGTTGAATATTATATTATTATTACACATCAGTTATGACGGAGGTTCAATTCCGATTCCGAAAGTTCGGAACACCCCCGATTCCGATAAATTTGAATCGGAACTTATAATTAGAATATTGTGAATTCACCCGTCATTTATACTTATCCGAATTTTTGACTAGTGTTAGTGTAGTGTCTCATTTGACGCGCCGAGAGTAACAGAGCGATTTGCGACCACCCCGTAGCCGCGGGCTTAAGGGCCTATTACACTACGCGATATTCAGCACACGATATTCAGACTGTCTTATTTTTAGTTCCGTCCTAACCCTTATTACACTACGCGACATCGACTTATGCCCGTATTATAGAACTACAATCAAGACTCAAGCATTACTTAAAACGAGTCTCAGTTGGAGTTTTCATTTTAGAACTTGACTTGAGCAGAGAAACTACAATCAATAATCACCTGAGCAGTGTCACTTTAAAATGAAATTTTTAACGTATTATAGAACAGTGCTTGAGTGAGCTCCACAATGTGTCCTTATTTTAAAATCACAATCAGCTCAGAATCTCTGCTTGAGGCGAGATTTGATCTTTTGTTTTCGCAAGTGTAGTCGAGACCACGCTTGAGCATAGAATCTCATGGAAATTGTGGATTTAAATCAGAGATCAAAATCTCTACTCAAGCGTAGTTTCGTTTGATTTGAATTTGAGGATAGTTCTAAAATAAACTGAACGCCTAAGTCGAGATTCTTCGCTCAAGCAGTAATCGGTTGAACGCAGTTTAAGTAGTACTTGAGTAAGGTTCTGTAATACGGGCCTAAGACTGTCTGAATATCGAGTAGTGTAATAGGCCCTTTAGCGACGAGCAATGGGTAGCTCGCCGTCCGACCGTCCGATAAGGACTGCATGCTACCCATTGCTCGCTGTCTGCAAGTCAATGTAGGCATTAAGTAACTAAGGACAAATCTAAGGGCGCCTTCAAATTTGTAGCAAAGGGAAGCGCAGCGGCATCGGAACACTGCGGCTAATTTGAAGGCGCCCTAAGAAAAAAAATGCAGATTCCGATGACTAAAATCTAGTTGCAATCAAATGTCATTGAAAATCAATGTCAAAATTTTTTATAGATGAGATTTTTCCAACCTAGTGATCAAGTTTTAAGTCCATAATTCTTAGTTATTGTACTTGTGGCCAACAGACCAAGGAGACAGTGAATGTGTGCATGGTACGTATCATAAATAATTGTATGACATTTTAATCTTTGTAATATGTAAATACATATAATATTAATGTTGTTATTGATGATCCTTATATATAATACATATATTGCAGCAGCTGTTTTGTGTGTTAAACATACATAAAATTGTTTACTAAAAATAACACTCTCAAGCCAAATATTTTCCTTTTATATTTTAGACTAATTTTTGCCAGAGGCTAGGTTTCTCCATACAAACTTTGAACCCCCATTTCATCCACTTAGGCTGCGTTCCCACTATGTCGTAACGGGTAATTTATCGTCGGACGACTAATTTTCTGTAGCAGTTCCCATTATAACAACTTTTTGTCGTGGTCAGGACAGATAGTCGCAACCACGACAGACACATGATTTACCGTCACGGTTTAGTTTTGGCAATTTTTTATAGTTTACGACTGTCGTGCTAACCATTCCCACTATCATGACAATCTGTTGTCACCGCAAAAAAGTCGTTGACGATAGTAAATCGTGTAGTCCTATAAATATATGTGAACACCTTCATTTAAATATATAATTTTTACTTAAAACTACTCGATTATCTGTCGTCAAGACAAAGTGTGTACGCGGCCTTAGAGGGTGAATTTTGGAAAATCATCTCTCAGTGATCACCTACGTCGTAAAAGGAAGCATAGCATGAAATTTTGCAACGCCTAGTCCCAGTAATTTCGGCTGCTGTGCGTTGATATGTGTGCGCTTACGCGCGCACTTCACACGCTCAACCTGCTATCTAATGATGAGACGGACTTATTTTGTTGTACTCTGGGTGAATTCACAAGGAATGCATTATTTATAATTAGTTATAGATGCTAGTATAAATAAGTTAGGATAAGCGCATTTATCGCATTGGGGATAAAAAAATACCTGTAAATATAGATGTATAAATAAATAAAAATGTCAGTCAGTCAGTTTCTCTTTTTACCCGACTGCAAGATGGGTTATTATATTTGTATAGATTAAAATCGACCTTGGTTGCACGTTTGGCGCAGTGGTTGAGCGATTAGTTACAGTGATATTGAGTCGCGGGTGCGATTTCCGCACGGGTCAAATATTTTTGTGGCCTACTGATAGTTGTTCCGGGTCTAAATGTCTATGTATGCGAGTTTCTAAGTTTGTGAACAACGCAACACGATACAGGAAAACTACACTGCGTACACGTGTGCCACACACGCCGATCTGGACGCGTCGGTCATTTTATTTATTTATTTATTTATTAAAACTTTATGCACTAGTAATAAACACTGTACAAAGGCGGACTTAATGCCATGGGCATTTTATATGGCAACTAGACTTGTAGAGCTACACTTGATCCACGCCACGCGACGTCGTTCTTCGTACAAATCAGGCGTGTTACACGTGTGCGTCGGTCTAGAACTCAGACATATCGGCGTGTGTGGCACACGTGTGCGCAGTGTAGTTCTAGCTTAAGAGCTCGTGGCAGGGCCTCAGTAAATTGATAAATGATAATTATTTATTTTGCAAATAGGTTTTATAAAACACTTTTACACGTAATTTTTCGTCAGTTTAAACTAGATGAGGCCGGTATTTTTTAGCTGACCTACACAAAGTAACACCAAAAACACAGGGGTTAAAGTCTCTTTTAAAGTGCATTCTGCAAATACATATTTGGTTCACGGTTACATAAGCCAAAGGTCATATGAGAACCATGCAGATATTAGTATTCGAGATGGTCTTTTTTTTTTGTTGACTTTTTTGGCTTGGATACTAAGTCTTTTAAGCCATGTCTTTTACCTTTAGAATATTTATGTATGTATTCTAACGTTTTCGTAATATTCGGCAGCAAATTTATCAAGTCAACCCTCTCAGTAAACATCACTGAGGTAATCAACACTACAATAAAATTCTCAGCTCCATTTTATCGAGACCGCGCCTGTTTCAATGATTCCACATAAGTAATATTGTCAAATTTCGTAGATATTTGAGATAAAAAACTACACCAATTTTACATCACAATATTAAACACAATATTCGCTAGTAATCAATTTGCAAATATTTAAAGAACGAGATAGTCTTTTGAGGAAAGAACGAGGAGCCCAAGTCTGCTATTTTTATAAATTCGTCATTCCAATACAATCCCATTGTCATTTTGCTAAAAGTTCGTAATCTGATAATTCATAATGATCGATCATTGATCGGTCAATGGTCTCGTACTAGTTGTGGTAGAATGACAATATCGAGCTTATTAAAAGCAATGACGTTCTAATGGCAGGTCACTGATCAAAGGAACTGTCAAAATTTTAGCAGATTACCGCATACGTCAGATATTCATTTGCCAGTATATATGTACGAGATTACCACTTGTTTCAATGGAGTGTCAGTGGTTGACCATTGGAAAGTCATAATGATGCTATTATATTAGTAGATTACCAAACTTGTCAAAATCAACAATTATGACCAGAGGTCGGAGTAGGTAGATTGATTTAAGGTCGTTGACGTCAAACGTAGAGGATAATATGGATATGCCTCCAAAATACCGGAACTTCATATTTATTGTGATATTAGTTCCGGAATTTTGAAATTAGCACGAATTTGTGTTTAAGGTGAAAAACGTATTAATAATATCAATCTACGCTGCCAGTGTTAGCTAATGGTGAAAGAAATCAGTATTTTATTTTACCTTGGAATAGTTACACCGTATTTTGTCCCTTACTGTTGAATTAGAAATGACGCTTGACAGTATGAGACAAAACTTAGACAGGGCCTTCCCGCACATTATGGATAAAATGGCATGTCCATATTATAATATCTTGACGCAAATATATAAAATCAATCTAGGTACCAACTCTCCGACCTCTGATTATGACATCAATGATAGACCATTCTGACACTATTGTAATAGCAGACTTGAGGCCCTGACAATATGTTATATGGAACAACAGTCTATTTGACCTCTATACCTAACACTTAGCTATTATTTTATTTCAATAACTTTGTTGTTTATAATCAAAAACAATATTGAGTTCTTATAACTATTCCTTTTGAAATGTGCATAATATAAAGATGTAATTGTTTTGAAAACACTCCCATTTACAAAGTAGATACAATATAATCTTTCACAGCTCCTGATTAAATCTTGCATTAATAAATCTCTAACTATAAAACTATCTGGCCCAGCAGTGCGGACTCGGGAAACATTAAACATTGTCATTTGGTCACAATTTCAAGTGTTTTTTTTTTGCACAGAACCCTAATTATTCTTCTAAAACAAAAACGGTCATTTATTATGCGTACAGCAAAGGAGTGGAATTCCTTTCCGGAGTCTGTGTTTCCAGATAGCTACAACTTAGGGGTCTTTAAGTCAAGAGTGAATAGGCTACTTCTAGGCAAGCATGCTCCATCGTCAACCACATCATTGCTTACCATCAGGTGAGATGGTCAAACGCGAGCCTATCATTAATAAAAATAAAATAAAAAATAAGTTACTCCTTATAACATCAGCTATCTACCAGTTAAAGTCCTATCAAAATCGGTCCAGTTGTGTCGGAGATTAGCCAGAACAAACAGACAGATGGACAAAAATTAAAAAATTGCATTTTTGCTATCGGTGATGTGTTCCTTCAGCTGCCCTTTGTGTTCCAGGGCTGCTGTAACTGTTTCGAACATTCCTACAACCCTGCATGATATACATACATGGAAAATACAATCTCAGATGTGTTAATTTCAAAATATTTTGTATTATTACATAAGTAAAAAAAATTTACATTTCACTTTTTAGATTTAGGAAAATAGAGTACTTAAACTGACATTGATTATGCTCCATGCCACTTCTAATACAGGACTATTCCAACACAAAATAGAAAATCAAAATATACTTAGTAGTAAGGTAAAAATTGCTAACAAAATTATTTTCCATAGAGCGGTACAAATTCTACAGAAAAATCAGCTTGTGCTGCATCTAATAAACAAATCAGAGTGGAGCGTTGTCTGAACCAAATGTTCTTATAAAAAAAATTCAATCTCATATTTGTGGGATCCCTCACTTGTGAGATTCAAACTCTAAATTATTTTATTTCACATATTATGTCTACAAGGGCACTTCTAAAACATCAGAAGCCAGTGCAGTTTCAATTGGTTGTTTACTAAGGAGAAGAACCAACAAGTAACTCCATGGCTACTCTTGGTTTGGATTCCCTATACCCACACTTCTGAATTTGTTTTGGTGTCTACTCAATGTTAATTAAAAACTAAGTTTGAGATTGTGTTTAGAACACAGATTATATATTATACTATGATGTTTTTAGATTAATATTATTGATATCCACAGCACTAAACATTGGATAAATTCTTCTCAATATTTACATAACCTATAATACAATATTTTTATTTCTTTTTCCATTTAGAATAGATTATTGAAAAAAAAAAGGTGGATGTTAATGACTGAGTACATTTAACATTTTATTCACCAACAATAGGAGAATAAACTGTATTATAATTAAGTATATTGTTAATGAAAATTATGCCTAATTAGTGCAACTATCTCAACAAATAATTAACATAAATTAATTTATGTTCGTTCACGTAATAAACCAAAATCCGGACATTCCAGACCATACAATATTTTAATTCTCACAAATTTCTATCAACATAAAAAAATCCTTCACGGTTCTATGAAAGCGCACATTTTTCAGCTATTTAACCTTCTACCGGCGTTCGAATCGTAGCGGCAACAGCAACAATTAAGTTTTAATAACTCCGAGCAGGCCGCTAGTCACACACTTTCCAAATTTACTCTTCGAGACTTAGCAATTAGATGTACCATATATAAACATTTTTTTACGTAAACCGCTATTCCAACAGCACGTACAACCCAGAATTAAGTCTCAAAGAATCATAATAAGCTACACGACACCGCGAAAAACCTCCGGACACCCAAATAAAGACAACAAAATATACCATGTCCATCTTCAGTTACACTGACCTGTATCTCGTTATTGAAACATCAGCGGCTCGCAAATAGGCTTCCATCAAACATTAAACACTGTACAGAACTTGAAAATTAACAATAAATGTTTATTTCACACAATAATCATTCAGTTTTTGCGATTTTTTTTATTGTGACACTCGCGGGTTACAGCCGACAGCACAACGCGTTCGCGAGTTTTGAGTGTTGCCACCCAATGCGATTTTTTAACTACTATTTTTATACTAAATTACAATACAAACATACATTACATTACATTGAAAAAGATGATAATGCAATAGAATAAAAGAAAAAATACATGGAATTTTCTGGTCTAACCTTAGGGCTTGTGCGCATCAAAAATAATTTTTCAACAAGGTCATTTTCTCTGTTGTACCTTCTCATTTACAGAATTTACTCCATAGGCAATTTGATGTGTTATTATTTTTTTACAAATAACGAACGCTAGCTGAATGGTCCACCGGTTTAATTGGCAAAGAGAAAATCTCGACGATGATGTATATCATGATTTGTACCAAGCAGAAAGTGTGCGAGCGTAAGGTATTCAGTAGCGATTGTCATTTGTTAGCGTTCGTTTTCTCGTTCGCTTGAACTATTTCTGATATTCTACGCATTTTGTAAAGAAATAATATTTGTGTATTTTAGCAAATAAATACCTCGAAGTATATTTTTCTTCAAAAAGTTAATTTTCGGCAGGTAGAAAAGTTTCATGACAACACTAAAAACTCCGTAAAAAATCACAAACGTTTCACTTTATTTAGTACTTAAATATTCAAGATTAATAGTAACATTTTTCAAGAAATGGGAAAGTGTTTGTATTTGCGAGACGAGAATTAATGATGACACCACTTGCTCAATCAGTGAACAATTATTTTTCTGCTGTTATCGCGTCTAATGGCGAAAAATGAAACTATTCTTTTTCGTTAGGAGTTGGAACGCGCCGACTATTTCTTATCTATGTTCTGACAACTACACGGACGCGTGTTTTGTTTCAATTTCCGAACGAAATTGATAACGTCACTGTCTAAACACAATCGATAATTTTTACTCATGATTGGATTACAATAGGTTTATCAATTAAATAAATGAAAATATAGTAATTAGTTAAGTTTATAGTTAAAATAGCACAATGATTAAGGCAATATTGGTGTTCAATAATCATGGGAAGCCGAGATTGTCGAAGTTCTACCAATACTTTGTGAGTGAAAGTTTTTTTTTCTATGTTGTGTACTAAGGAATGGGTTATAGTTTTCATAGTTTTGGCGACAGCATTTCGTTACAAATGGAACAGGTTTTTGTACTATTAGAATTACACTTACACCAAGTAATGTAATATTCGAAATCATTTTTCTAATCTTTTTCCGTTCTATCGTACGAGTGAGCAAATATTTGTGCGATATAATTTTTTCCTTTGACCGGTAAATAATAAAAAAAAACCTCGTGTGACGCTTTACTGAAACCCATCAATTATCTGTACTAAGCCAAATTCCTGAGACACAAAAATTTTTCAGAGTAATATTCTGTTCTGATAAAGATATTCAGGGGCTTGTGGTCCACATGGCTTAAACTTTTTGGTCTTATTTCTGCATAGAGGTCCGCCCCTAAGGCTACCCACTGACCGGTTTTTATATAAAAAGAAAGAAAGAAATAAACATTTATTTGTATGTTTGTTCGTCTTTCATTTGTAGGTATATGAAGTATTTTTCACACAAACTCCAAAATTATTTAATATGTACTTTATTGTACTAAGAACAACCAACATGACAGTAAAACTTATCTACTATATATATATAAAAATGAAACCCGTTTTCCTTGGTCACGGCATCACGCGTGAATGGCTGGACCGATTTCACTAATTCTTTTTTTGTTGTATTTGTTATTATTAGGAGAAGGTTCTTACGGAAAAAAATATTAAGAAAATCTCTCAGAAATATTGAAAAATATACAACAAAATAAAGTAGTGCATCATTGCTACGCTAAGGCGGTACGAAGTTCGCCGGGTCAGCTAGTATCTTAAACAAATACAATGGGCAGCCTTCTCCCACTCCATGATGTCTTCCAGGCAACCTGGAATGGACAGTAATCGATTTTTATCAAAACCAAAATGATTTCTAATCTGTGTCACAACATGCCGTCTGATAAGGACCAGGCAGTGGATGGCACTTTGTGTTCCATGTTCCTCAGATTCCTCAAAGAGATATTCACATGAGTGATGAGCAGAGGTCAGAATTACGTAGAGTTATTCATGAACTTGCATCAAAATGTTGATATTAATATCAATCTTCCCAGGATTTCTAATGAAAAATCCCTTACAAAAACAAATAAAACAAAGACAATTAACATACAATTTTTATTAATATTTTTCATTGAAGAAGATCTCTCTACGTCGACTGAGGTGAGGTTAACAAATTTATACACTTCCTCCTCATTGTCATTAATGCAGGAAGAATTAAGAAAAAAATCTGCTCTTTAAAATTAATTTCGGAATTTGAGGCATATCCACTTTATTCTTTCGCTGTATGAAATCGGTATAAGTACCTGAATAACTCTACCTAATTTACCTAATTCTGACCTCTGGTGATGAGACTTGCTAGGGCAGAAGCTGTGGGATTGTTCGAAAATGTAACTGTGGCTCTAGAACGCAAAGGGCAACTGAAGGAACATAGACGGGTCTTAGTCAGTAAAAGTCTGACAACTCACTCCACCTTGAATGGCAGAATTTTATTTGACAATTTCTCATCCAAAAAAAGGTGTGGTACAGGATTAGCTGGTGTGTATTGGAAACGAAAAAGTTTGTAACATAATAATTTGGATTGATGTGTGATTACACACACACGGTAACACGGTCACTGATGGTTGACTACTATCTCAGCTGAGGCACAAGTGCTAATTTTTTTTTTCACAATTATTATAGCGCCATCTAGTCTCAAACTAAGCAGAACTGGTGCTATGAGTACTAGACAACTGATTAACATACTTATATATTTTTAAATACATTTTATAGATAAATTACACCCAGACACAGAACAAATGATCATGCTCATCACATAAACATTTGCCCTGGGTGGGATTCGAACCCACGACCTCCAGCTTAGCAGTCTGGACTACTAACCACTAGAGACCAACAGGCCAGTCAATAAAAAAAGTCATCAGCAGAAAAACCCAAAATTGGGTTTTTCAGATAATGGCAGTAAATTTTCTACTTTACACTCTATGTGATCTTAAGTCAAGCAAGTCATGCATAAACTAAGACAATGTAGGTACAAAACTTGATTTTAATATTGATAATAATATATTTTATTTTCTATAACACACTTTATCTTATCTTTATCACGCCTTCGGGGGTATACGGAACAGAGAGTAAAGTCCCGCAAACCTCCGTTGAAAAGGGAGGATCCTCCGACCAGACAGGTGTTATGTCTGGTGTGCAACTGCCCAATAGATGATTTCGGGCTGTTCAAATCGCGCGGAGAACTTTAATTGCGCGATGCAGGATTAGTTCTTATGTGACGCCATAGATGTCGCTACAAGCCCATAGTTGATAAGGTCAAGGGTACACTACATAAATACGAAAAACTTTATTCCGAAAGTCACAAATACGAATTTCAAAATACCGATTTTCATAATTCCGAATGGTTCAAAATTCCGAATATAACATCTCCGACTTATCATTACTCCTATTTTTATAATTCCTAAATTTCAATTTTCCTAACGTTTATAATTACTATTCTCAAAATATCGAGTTTCAATAGATCGAATAACAAAAAGTCCGACTTAATGATAATTCGAAACATCAGAAATACGAATTCCGATTATTAAAATACCGATTAGTATAATTCCGAAATAATAACGCCTTGTAAAACGGTATAGCAAGACAAATAAACACATAATTGCTCATCAGAGAGAAGTGTAATATTATGTATAGTATGAGGGGGTAGAATTAAAAAACTAATGACCGATGCGTTTTCCTACTCATAATTGCATAGATTGTTTACAGTTATTATCCTTGTGTATATATATCCTGAGTAATTAATTAGGTATCATACTGCTTGTTTTACCATATAATGTGCAATAAAAATATTTTGTTTCCCTGGTCACAATTCTTACCTAACATAACCTAAATGATTCACCAACAATAGAGGGGATCTGGCACTCGACTGCCGCTGCCGCGGCACGCTCGCTTAGCTTGCTCGCCTTCGCGCTTTATTAGTCATAGTTCTAACCTAACCTAACCTAAGTGATTCATCAATAATACAGGGGATTTGCAGCATGCAAGCAGGCATGCAGCATGCAAGCAGGCATGCAGCGTGCAAGCTGACATGCAGCATGCAAGCAAGCATGCGACATGCAAGCAGGCATGCAACGTGCAAGCAAGCATGCAACATGCAAGCAGGCATGCAGCATGAAAGCAGGCATACAAGCAGGCATGCAACATGCAGCAAGCATTGTTTCTGTCACGGCTCCGGCGCTGCGGGGTTTGGGCGGCCCCACGCGAGCTTTTCGTCGCAGATGGTTTTAACGCTCACCACCGCAGCTTCGGCTTGCTGGCCGGCAACGCCGGCCAGCCTCAGCCGCGGCGGCGGTCCTTCAAATCACCTACTCCTCAGCTCGCGGGCCGCCCCACCCCTCCGCGCCTACGCGGGTTTAAATTACACTCTAGGGGTAGGGCAGACAAGACTGCGTGAAGTCGGTTTTGCAGCGATTCGTTTCTGTCACTAAATTTTGTAGCACAACATGTGGACTTTTAGTTTATTCGAAATATTGAAAATCGGAATATCGTTTTTCGGACCGAGAACCCTTCGAGCACTTGATTCTTCGAACGTATGAAAATCGGAAAACTAACAAATCGCATTTACGACTTTCGGTAAAATATATTTCGTGATTTTTAATAATAGACATTATAATTCTTAGGTATTATGAAATTCGGACTTTTGAAAATCGGAACATCGAAATTCGGAATAAAATATTTCGGAGTTTTTGGGTGTTCCCTAAGGTCAATCGTGCTAATATTGTAAAAACAAAAGTTTGTATTTATGTTTGTCATTCCCTCATACTTACACGGCTGAACGGATTTGTATGAAATTTGTTACATGGATAGACCATTTTCCCTTGGCAATGACAATTTATTTCTTCTACAAGTCATTTAAGCTAATATTAACATAAGAAACTGGCACGCGGTTTTCAACCATTCACAATATGAACTGCTGAACAAGCAACAGTATGTAAACTAACATACTTAAATCAATATATGTATAACAGTAGCAATTTGGATGTCACAGCCGTATCGTATAACACGTTGTTTTACAAGTTGTCGCGCCGTATTGTGATGTCACTGTTTAAAATGCGGCTACCTTTTTGAAGTGAAACTTCTTTAACGGGGTTGGAAAAAAATTTAGTGTAACATTTTTTTGTTACGCGTCACATTTTTCCGTTACGCGCCATCTTTTTCTTATCCCTACCACGCGTGATTCGAAGTATACTTTCTCCAGCGGAGTAGAGATTGGTAAATGTCTCCAATGTATTTTGCGGCCCGTTTTGTTATAATAACTTTATTTAACCAATTTCTGTAAAGTTACTTAGAGTAAATTATTTTTTGAAAAATAACGTCATAAAGAAGTTTCACTTCTTACGAGTGTACGCTAGTACACGCACACATTTTTTTTCTTGTATTTGTACTTCGGGCTGGTGTCCGCAACTTCACAACTAAAGCGCGTATTTTGCGTACGGGTAGGACAAATGCGTCATTCGATCCACCCCAGCTCCTCCAGGAAGGCTAGCAGCGCCTTGCTGTTATTGACCATTTCGCGGAGGTTACCTGGGTTTCCGAAGTATTTAGCCCTGTATCCAGCGACAACTGGGCAGCTTAAAAGCAGATGTGCTGCTGTCTCGTCCTCCTCCATGCAGGCTCTTCACAGTGGGCTGTCTGTAAATCCTATGACAGAGAGGTGCTTATTAAAGGTCCCGTGGCCAGTTGTTACGGCCGTCACTTTTCGCAACTGAGGTTTAGTCAGTCGTAGGGCCTGTAATGAGGCTACCTTAAGGTGGGTCTAGACTCTAAAGGCGCCGAGCACGATCGGAGTACGAGCCGAACTTAAATTCGTATAGTGTGGACCGATTCTAGAGGAGCCAAGCACGAACGACACGCGACACTATATGAATTAGAGTTCGGCTCGTGCTCGGCTCCATTAGCGTAGACCCACCTTAAGGTACCCGCATTGTTCAGACATTGACCTTTACGTTCAGCCGGATTGTTGTGGCGGTACGTTCTACAAAGCGGGGTCAAATTTTTAGCTATATTGTCAGTGTAGGCAGACTATAAATTGTGAAGAACCGATCCAAAGAAAGCTTGGGTAGGGACGACGGAGGCCCTCTGCAGGATAGCCTCCTATTTCTGTTAGGTTACTTAACACCCTGCGTGTTAAGTAACCAAACACGAAGGGAATAACGGTGGTTCGTTTGCTCGCTTTCCTTTCTTACCTAACCGGTATAGTGTTGGGGTGCCTCTTTTTGTTGTTATGCAGCGCTACTTGCGGCAATTATTTGAATTAAAATTTTCATAGCGACGTATAAATAATAAAGCATAATCGTCCTTATAATGTTCCCACTGCTGGGACTCGGGCCTCCTCTCTAGGAGAGGGAATGAGCAATAATCCACCACGCGGGTCCAGTACGGATTGGTGAATGTCACATGTCTTCGAATTTTTGGTTCTAGGACATGCCGGTTTCCTCACGATGTTTTCCTTCACCGTTTTGAGAGCAGTCGTGGCGAAGTAAATTACACAAAGTAATGCAATGGCTGGGTTTGAACCCGCGGCCTACAACTTGTAAGTCAGGGCAGTTACCTCTGGGCCACCACTGCTCCAAATCTACACTAATATTATAAAGAAACAAAGTTTGTTTTTTTTGTTTCTAGGAGGTAATCTCTGGAAGTACTGGTCCGATTGCTAAATTTTTTTCACCAATAGAAAGCTGCTTTATTCCTGAGTGACATAGGGTATATTTTATGTACGCGGGCGAAGCCGCGGGCAAAAGCTAGTATATAATAATCCTCCCGACCGTATTTCAATCACGGTGGCCACTCTCAACAGATATTAGCCAAGGACGCAGGAGATATTATAGTGCACAAGTGTGTGTGTGTAAACACAGGTGCACTCTCCGTTTCTTTACTCTCATAGTCCGATGAGACGGCAATGGCAAACGGCACGACACGACTGGAGAGAGATCAGGCCCAGGACCAACGGCTTTACGTGCTTTCTGAGGCACGGGGGGTCACAACACCAAATTCCGAACTCCGGGCAGCTACAGAGGAAGGCTAGAACTACATTAGACCGACGCACACGTGTAACACGCCTGATTTGTATCTACGTAGAACGACGTCGCGTGGCGTGGATCTATTGTAGCTCTACAAGTCTAGTTTCCATATAAAATGTATGGAGACCGACGCGCCCAGATCGGCGTGTGGCACACGTGTGCGCAGTGTAGTTCTAGCTTAATTCGTAATGGAAAAACCTAATAGCACTTATTGCTGACCTGGGAATTGAACCCAGGACCCCACGCTCAGCAGTCGCGCTTGCGACCACGAGACCAATGAGGCAGTTACTACACAGATATTAACACGATTTTCTTTCTTGTTACAGAATGAGGACATGCAACAACAAATTATAAAGGAAACATTTCAACTGGTGTCCAAACGGGACGATAACGTGTGCAATTTTCTTGAGGGAGGAAGGTATGAGAAGTGTAATTTATCTTATGATTAGCGGACTAAGACCCCTCGCCCACGGCGGCTTTTTGTGCGCGCGACAGCATAGCTAAAAACGCGCGTTAGTCGCATTTGCACACGCTATAGAAAAGATGCTATCGCGCTACAGCATCGCGACTGTATCGATGCGAACGCGCGACAGCATCACTAAAGAAAGTCGCCGTGGGCGAGGGCGTGAGCCTTAGGTCGCGACTTCGTTCGAAAAAATGTTTTCATAAAAATTTTAACACCACGTAAACCGTATTTTGAGGGTAGTTTTGAAAAAGTAATAATGACAAACTTTATTTTTCTTTAAAATTTGTGCCAAGTTTCAAGTTTATTAACTGAAGAAACAAAATCCATCATGCGATTTTTAAACCCCCCTATTTTTTTTCTACTGGGGTAGATTTAAAAACAAATTATTTATTTATTTTATAATTTTTGTACACACATTATATTGGACGAAGATACAGTATTATATAAAAAAAAGTATTAAATAATGACCATGTATAAAGTTACTGTTTGTGTTAACTTTCAAATATCCACCCATAATGATTTTGCATACAATTCAAATATTTCCCTTTTACTCGCCTACGTCACAAAAGGAAGTCTTGTGCTAAATTCACGTTCCTAGACCCAGTATTTTCGGCTGTGCGTTGATGTCTGTCAGTCTTATCTTATCTTATCTTATCTTATCTTATCTTATCTTATCTTATAGTGGGGCTGGCCCTAAACCAGAGCACTTCGACCCTTCTGGATCTTTTGTGCTAATCCCCCTCCCTTCTACTCAACCCCCAGCCCTCCGTGCACCTTCTTCATGAGTCCCAGTATGGCCTTGATGGGGCTGAGCCTGTAGCCTGTCTGTCAGTCAGTTTCTCCTTTAAAATATATATGGACTGTTTATTACCTATACTATACTCTCTCACCGTTGTCTAAAGGCCTTCCTAAGTCTTGGAAGAACTTTCGGGTCCTGTTTGGTAACTTTGAACTATTTACATTTCAGCCTAATAGGTGGTTCAGACTACAAGTTGATCTACAGACACTACGCGACGTTATACTTCGTATTCTGTGTAGATTCTTCGGAGAGCGAGCTTGGAATACTGGATCTAATCCAGGTGAGAATACAGATATTATTGATGAGGTATCATTCATAGATCACTCGGCTAAAGAATTACTTTACGCCAGAACTTGAAAAACGTTTATTAAAAAATAATAGCCACATAATAATAATATTCCATAACTTGCACACAACACCATCTAGTTAATCAATTTGTACAACGAGTGCTAAACAATTGATAAACATACTTATATTTTTCTAAAGAATATAGTTTTTATTTAACTTTTCACAATTCATAAATACAAAAGAATTATCATTTTACAATTAAATGAAATGTCAAACGTCAATAAATAACAAACAAAACAACACAATTTCTATATACATACATATATCTTCTATATATTATACATAAAAATGCTGTTCGTTAGTCTCGCTAAAACTCAAAAACGTCTGAACCGATTTGGCTAATTTTGGTCTTGAAATATTCGTGATAGTCCAGGGAAGGTTTAAACGGCGAAAAAAAAAATGCAAAAAATCACAAAAAAAAACCGAATACAACGCCATCTCTAATTAAAATGTCATTATAAAATGAATTATGTTGTTCTGGTAATGCCAGTAGATGGCGTTATCCTTACTATTAGGTGCCGAGCAATGGGTGGCTCCCCGTCCGATCGTCCGGTAACCGTCCGGACCGAGCCCAAGTCGTCGACGGCGCTTATTGTTCCACGCGCGCCTCAGGGAGATGTCAGCAAATCGTAGGGGCCCAACAGGGTCGAAGCCTACTGGGGCCACGGGTAGTGTGAAAGTGAAACCCGGGGCCCTGGAACGAAGGCAAAGAAGGAACAGAAGTAGGTTTTTAGTCAGTAAAAGTCTGACCCTATTTTGCGCCCCGCCCAAGAGCGGGATTTGTCATAAGATGACTTTCCCACCTAAACTATTAGGCGGTGCGAAGTTCGCCGGGTCAGCTAGTTATAGATAAATGACACCCAGACACAGAACAAATGATCGTGATCATCACACAAACATTGTCTTGGGTGGGAATCAAACGCACGAACTCTGGCATAGCAATCAGGGCCACTAACCACTAGACCAACAAGCCAGTCATAATAATATCTATTTAGTTGTAAGGTTTATGAATGCTCCAGGGTAACCCGCAAAATTAAAATTGTTGCACGTTTTCTGCAATTTGCAGTTCAGTGTCGGATAGTAAGGTAAAAAGAAATAGTAAGGATAGGATATTATATATAGGATATATAGGATAGTAAGGTAAGAAGAAAACATTTGCGGTAATGACAAGTATTTACACAATTATACTCATTAAAACCATTAACATAACTCTCTCACTTACAGAAGAGCTAAAACGTGTCATTTTAATAAAAAAAAACTTGACGTCTACCTTGTCTCTTCACCAGGTATTTGTAGAAACCCTAGACAAATGTTTCGAGAACGTCTGCGAGCTGGATCTGATCTTCCACGCAGACGCAGCACACCAGGTCCTGGATGAACTGGTCATGGGCGGTATGGTACTGCAGACCAACATGGCAGATATTCTCTGCAGGCTACAGGAACAGAATAAAATGCAGAAGGCAGAGGTTAGTGTTAGGGTTTATAGGGATTATAAGCAGTATCAATAGTTTGGTAAAAGTGAATAAATAGTTGGTAATGGTAAATAAATAGTTGGTAAGGGTAAATAAATAGTTGGTAAGGGTAAATAAATAGTTGGTAAGGGTAAACAAATAGTTGGTATAGGTTAATAAATAGCTGGTAAAGGTAAATAAATATTTGGTAACGGTAAAACAATTAATGGTAAATTTAAATAAATAGTTGGTAAAGGTAAATAAATATTTGGTAGAGGTAAATAAATAGTCGGTTAGCTTAAATAATTAGTTTGTAAATGGTAAATAAAGAAATAATTATAATAATCGTTTAATTTGTATAATAGTTGGTATGCTTATGTTACTTTTAACTTTCTAAGACCGATATCGCTCACAATACCTTGTGTTTGCTTAAAATATGTAACTACCTACATCGCGATTTTTTTATTAATTTATTTCTAATATCACAACGCGTTGGGGCCTCTTATGTGGGTGATTCATCGCAATTCGCAGTTGCGAGTTGCGAAGCGGTTCGATGCGGTTCACGTGAATTCAACGCGATGCAAAAGTTCACGCGAAAATATTAAATCTTTATGGGTTGGTGACCCTTCATTATACAGCATTGGTTTTAGTTTATGCGAAACTTGAATATAGTTTGTTCAGAATCAGTAACTGAATGGATTCTAATAGTTTTTACACCATGTTATATTTTTTCCCAAAAATATTTAAAAAAAGGTCACAAGTTGGACAGCACCGACACTAAGTACAACACCGGTCACGACAGGTTATAGCGGACATTAGACACTAGCGCACAGCTGGATGCGGGAGTAAAACAACCCCTCAGTCGCCCGGGTGGCCCGGTGACCGGAGTTATGAAATTTTGTACACAGATTCTTAACATAAAAAATAGAGATGAAACGGATATCCGGTAACTATCTGGTATCCGGCCATGTTTTATCTACCTACTATCTACTATCCGGCCGGATACCGGACAGTAATTCAGTATCCGGCCGGATTTCGGATCATAAAATTCAAACAATTCTTATTCATTTCTTCATCTTATTATATATTATTATTATTTTACACAAGGCAAATCATATAACAATAAGTTATGGACATCGTTTATTTTTATAATCGCACGTCGTATCGTTTTTTTTTTTCAAAATTAACAATTGGCAAATTTTGGTGAATGAATACCAAATTTTCCGCATTTTTTGGTAAGAGGCGACTCCAGTTGGCTTCGTGAACTAGACTAGCTTCTGAAAATAGACTTTCGCTGTACTACTGCCAGGGGCTGAAAAATAAATTGTAGCAAATCAAACTGATCGCGTCATGAAACGCGATAAAGGGCTGAATATCCGGTAGTCGGATATCCGCCGCTCCGGCCTCGTAGCTTGCCGAATATCCGGTATCCGGTATCCGGCCAAACCATTATCCGTTTCATCTCTAATAAAAATACTAGACACGTGTTTCGGGTTTCACATATAAGTACTAAAACTAATATTGTATATTTCTAAATACATACATACTATAGATAAATTACAAACAGATACAGAACATTTGATCGTGCTCATCACACAAACATTTTATCTTGGGTGGGAATCTAATGTACATAGCAGAGCTCCGGCATAGCAGTCAAGGTCACTAACCACTAAACCAATAGGCCAGCCCATTCAGGCCATCCAAACCATTTACAATTTACACGTCGTGGGTTCTTCAAACCCAGGCAAGCGCTTTACTTTGTGCAGTGGCGGATTAACCACGTAGCATGAGTAGCAAATGTTACGGGCCCTGCGCGTTCAGGGGCCCCACACGTTCAGGGATTTCGCAATTTAATGTAAAGAAAAAACTGGACAAGTACGAGTCGGACTCGCGCACTGAGGGTTCCGTACAAACCCACCTTTGTAAACTGTTCAATTCCTGAATGGAGTTTTGAAGATTATTCCGAATCGCATTTTTTTTTTTGTGGCGTAACAACAAATTTACTGTTTTCAGATTTATTCCTATATCTGTACTATAGTACTATAAGACCTTGCTTTAGGCCAAATTTCAGGATTCTGGATCAACGGGAACTACCCTATGAATTTTGATTTCCTTGAGAGTGTCGAAATATACGTTTTTTGTGATATAAACGACCATATCTTTTTTTTTTCGATCGTATGAGTGTTACGGTAAATGAGGAAAATAAAGTCTTTGCTTAATCATTTTGTACAAAATATTTTATCTGTCTTAATAAAAAGAGGCGCGCAGGCCCCTTGGTCGAATTTGCTACAGGCCTCGGTCTAGCTTAATCCACCACTGACTTTGTGTAATTTATTTAAATATATTAATATTTTTATATATTTTTTTCTGCTCTCAAAACGGTGAAGAAAAACATCGTGAGGAAACCGGCATGTCCTAGAACTAAAAATTCGAAGACGTGTGACATGCACCAGCCCGTACTAGGCCCTCGTGGTGGATATCGGCCCATTTACTCTCCTAGAGATGAGGCCAGAGTCCCAGCAGAGGGAACATTATAAAGTTGATTGTGCTTATTTATTATTGCTGACGACCTTGAGTTTGCCAATATTTCGTCAGTAGTATAATTCCCATGTAATCAGGTTACTAACATAGAAATCCTACATTAATGATATGACCAAATGTGGATTGACATATTATCATTAAACGTTAACGTTTAAACGGTTTGGCCAGTTTTCGTTGGTTATATCATGAAATGGTACCATTTCATGAAATGGCCGGTCACATCATGAAGTGATCAATTAATCTGGCTATAACATAAATATAAACAATATTATTATTTATCTATTTTCTACCAACCCGCACTGAGCCCGCGTGGTGGATTATGGCCCATTCCCTTTTCTAGAGAGGAGGCCTGAGTCCCAGCAGTGGACAACACAACTTGGCAAAATGGGGTTTTATAGACCCGTCGGATATTAAATGTGAGTGCGGTGCTCCTGTTCAAAACATGAGCCACATATTGGAATGCCCTACGTGCCCATACACCTGCACTTTGGAGGATTTGATGAGTGCTACCGATGCTGCTATTAATGTAGCCACCTATTGGGCCCAAACAGTTTGAAGAAGAAGAAGTCCCAGCAGTGGGAACATTAAAAGGCTGATTATGCTATATATCTGTTTTGTATCTGTCACAGGCTGGTATATCAGCAGCTCCGGCGCGCGCGGTTTCTGCAGTGAAGAGTATGAACTTGCCTCAGCAGCTGCGTGACATGAAGCTGCCCGACCTTCCGCAGGCTATCAAGGTGAGGGTGTGATTATGATCTGTGGTTTGTGGTGATAGAAATAAAAGATGATATGGTTCTCAGAAAACTGATGGCTGGTTTGCTACCAAATGGGTCGTTCTTTTTTTTTAATCTACATTTGCTGCATACTAAGGAATTGTTACGGAGTGGTATTTTACCACTCTGTCACGTTTACTCCACAGTAATAAATTGTTACAGAGTGGTATTTTTTTTACCGCATTTTTACCTTAAAACTTTCTTTAAAACTGTAATTGAAATATGAAAACAATTTTATGCCAGAATAAAGTTACAGTAAAATGAATATAAACATTATACAGTGTATAATGTTTTGATAACGAAATAATAGGAATATAATAAATCAATGACTTATGATGTAAAATGTAATCAACGTTGGGGCACAATTCCATTATCGGTAAAAAAGAAGAATTATCATCTTCCTGCCCTTGTCCCGTGTTATTTGGGGTCGGTGCAACGTTTTTTCTTCCATTCTGCCCTGTCACTGGTCATGCTGTCACTAACTTCCTTTTCTTTCATATCACTCTTCACACAATCCATCCATCTTTTCTTTGGCCTCCCTCTCCCTCTCCATCCATCCACATGTATGCTCATAACTCTTAGTAACATGCGTTTCATCCCTCCTCTTTACATGACCATACCAAGATAAACGATTCTCCTTCAACTTTTCAGTCACTGGCGCCACTTTCAAACTTCCTCTAATATACTCATTTCTCACTTTATCCATTCTCGTCACACCACACAATCTTTTTTCATCAGTAAACAAGTAAAGTAAAAAAGAATGTCCAACGTTAAAAATAATATGATATCAATAAGACTATAGTTGTTTTCTCTCACGAAAGCGTGTTCACTTGGATGTGTGTCTAGGTTCATGTACAGTTTTTTTTTATGTCCCATAACGTGTCGGTCTATTTATCAGCTAAACTTCTAAACCTTGAAATGGATTTGAATGCGGTTTTCATTTAAAAAAAGATCAATAAACGGTAAGGTTTGTGCATATAATTTGCAACCGGAGGAAGTCGGAGCGGGTCACTAGAAGAAAATAGCTTACACACACAGAAATTATGTGAACGTGTTTTTTATAATGGATAGGCTCGCGTTTGACCACTTTCTCACCTGATGGTAAACGATGGTTTTATTTATTTTATTTTAATAAGTACAGTGACAGACTACAGACTAAGACAATCAGCACTGTTAGTACAGTACATTAATCTGAAGTCCAGTTATTACTGTACACAGCATTCAAAGTTTAATATGCTTCATTAGAGACAGTAAAGGTGAAGTATTATGGAAAAGTTAATAAATTACACAAATGTAATTAATTACATTTTGTTCAAACAATTTCTAAATTCATTTAAACTGTTCAGGAACAAGTCTACCTTAGGGCATATTGTATTATATTGATTGCACATTCTGGACAACGGGTTATTCTCAGAAACATTATTGTTGCTAGCGGGAATACTAAATAATTGTGATGTGGTCGACGATGGAGCAAGTTTGCCTAGACGTAACCTATTCACTCTTGACATACAAATTAAAGACTACCGGGCCTTCCTGAGATGAGAACAACGTATACCTGTTATAATGCCTGATTTTATTATGTTTTCTTTTTTTTGTTATAACGTAACGTTCGTTTTTCTATCGACAATTGTTCGGTACAAAAAAGTGTGACAGAGGTGTATTTCTACCACTCTGTCACGTCAAAGTCACAATTATTATCCAAAAAGCCCTTGATTATTATCTACCTTGACGTACCTTAAAGTAAATATATTTACATTATTTTCGGAAATGACAGCGAATGTTGATTGAAAAGAAGAACACCCCATTTATCTTTATTTGGTGTGTGCATGATTTAGTATTTAACAGTTCTATCTATGTGTACCTCGAAGATAACTTCACACAAATTCTGTCCTTTTTTAAAATTATTTTGACAGATTTTGCATATCCATAAACTAAAAGAGACCCTAAATATACATTTTTCTTATAATTTTAATTATTTTGATTATTAATTAAAAAAAAATACTTGTACTTAATCAGAATTTGCAGGTATTTTTCTTTTGTTACTTTATTTTGTTTATTTTTTTTATTAAAAACCGCGTTCCAGGATTTTCCAGTGTCGCTGTATCAATAGGTAGAATTTAAACAAAATTTGACACAAATGAAAATGTGCACATTTTCCATGTGAGCCTTTTGATTGAGCGGATAAGTGACAGCATACTCAAGCTAGAACACTCAAAATGCAACCAAAACGGCATATTTTACTAACACATAACATTACGTAATTTATTGGGACGCTTTTTTTTTACCTGCAATCATCTGTCTCCTCTAAAAATTATGGAAAAGAATATCCTATTTAAACTGAAATTTTTAAGTTTCTCAATTTTCTTTTATAGTGCATATATTACAATTTCAATAAAAGGGCTTTAAATTGAGTAATAATATTTTACTGTCATTTTTTTATTTTCCGTAACAGACACAGGACTAAATTCACACCTCTGTCACACTTTTTTTTTATTTTTTTTTTGTACTAATAAATTGTCGGTAAAAAAGAGCTTCCCATATAAACAACAGTCAACATTAACCAGTATTGATTTAAATCAATAAAAAATCTTAATACAATTTAATTCTTTGTTTTTCTTTGTATGAAACTTTGGAGTTCACTTATATAGACAAGATTCTGCTAACGGCGTCAAAATTATCCCAAGGGAACATATTCCCGGGATAAAAAGTATCATATGTGTTACTCCAGGATATCGGCTACCCGTGCACCAAATTTCGTCCAGATCCATTCAGCCGTTTAAGCGTAAAGGAGTTAACAATCTATTACTGACTAAAACCACATCTAGTAGTAGTTCCTTCAGTTACTTCCAGGATATCGTCTATCCGTGCACCAAATTTCGTCCAGATCCATTCAGCCGTTTAAGCGAAAAGGAGTTAACAATCTATTACTGACTAAAACCACATCTAGTAGTAGTTCCTTCAGTTGCTTCCAGGATATCGTCTACCCGTGCACCAAATTTCGTCCAGATCCATTCAGCCGTTTAAGCGTAATGGAGTTAACAATGTTTTACTGACTAAAACCACATCTAGTAGTAGTTCCTTCAGTTGCTTCCAGGATATCGTCTACCCGTGCACCAAATTTCGTCCAGATCCATTCAGCCGTTTAAGCGTTATGGAGTTAACAATGTTTTACTGACTAAAACCACATCTAGTAGTAGTTCCTTCAGTTGCTTCCAGGATATCGTCTACCCGTGCACCAAATTTCGTCCAGATCCATTCAGCCGTTTAAGCGTTATGGAGTTAACAATCTTTTACTGACTAAAACCACATCTAGTAGTAGTTCCTTCAGTTGCTTCTAGGATATCGTCTATCCGTGCACCAAATTTCGTCCAGATCCATTCAGCCGTTTAAGCGTTATGGAGTTAACAATCTATTACTGACTAAAACCACATCTAGTAGCAGGGGTGCCGGCTTTTAGAAAACCTCATGGGTGCTCATGCTCATTTGATGGCTCGAAAAAGTGGCGAAGTGTGAGAAGAGAAATGCACACTGATCGACCGACAAGTAAATAAATTTCCTACTTACATACTGCGTACTTAATTACTAATTATTTTTGATAAAAATGTAAAATGAAACCAAACCGGTTAAATTAAAATGAAACTAGTTTTTATTATCAAGAAGTATACCAAATAACTAGTTTTTATTATTAGGTTACAGATCTGTTTCGTGATGTCTATTCTCAGGGGTGCTCAGCAGCCACTATTAATTTCTCATGGATGCTCGAGCCTCCGAGCACCCACGCAGTCGGCGCCCCTGTCTAATAGTAGTTCCTTCAGTTGCTTTTTACATTCCAGGACTATGATTATATCCTTATCAGAACCGATCCAATGGCCCTAGCCCTCGATGACTCGGGCTCGGTCCGGCAAGCTACCCATTTTTTTTTTAAATTATTTTTAGGTTCGCGTTTGACCGCTATCTCACCTGATGGAAAGCGACGATGCGGTCGACGATGGAGCGCGCTTATCTAGAAGTAACCTATTCACTCTTGACTTAAAGATTCCCGGGTTGTAGCCATCAGGAAAAACAGATTCCGGCAAGGAATTCTACTCCTTAGCTGTACGCACTATGAATGTGTTCCCATTCCTTAGAACGGGCTGCAGAATTGTTCTAATTAGTCACCGCTGCCCTGGGATGCAAAGGGCATCACGGGTGGATTTTAGTCAATAAAAGTCTGACACTAGCTCTCGCTCCATCCAATATTTGATGATTTTCTACCACCAAAAACAGATTGCTTATAACGCCGCTTTTCGTGAAATTAAATAATAACCACTGGTTTAATGACTTTGAAGGTTTTTTTGAATACTTTGACTCAAAAATTCATTATAATTATTTAAATGGTCTTAGTAAACCAACTTTGAATTCTTTGTTGTTAGCGGAGATCAGATCGACGTATAAATAGAATAAAAAAAGGATTTTTCAAAATTCACCCCTTAAAGGGATGAAACGAGGGTCCGAAGTTTGTATGGAGAAACTTACAATGTGATTCAACTCAGAATAGGAAAGTCAATGACCTCTATCTGTCGAAAGTTACTTGAAAGGTACCGTTTGCAAAGAACACTTATTTGCGTACAGGTATCGGCACGGATCTTGAGCGCTCGGCGAAAGAGTGGGGATCGCTTTGCGTACCTACGCGTTTTATTTGAAAAAAAAAAATGTAAACCTATTTTATTTTCTTTTTTCTTTTACCTAGTACCTAGTAGGTAAAAGAAAAAATAAAATGAAATAGGTGTACATTTAAAAAAATAAATAAAAAGCGTACGCAAAGCGATCCACACTCTTTCGCAGAGCGCTCAAGATACGTGCCGATACCTGTATCAATAACGGTTTTTTTTTAAATTTGTTTAACCGGGTCTTAGTTAAATGTAAGTGAAGAAAACACGTTGTTGTTTAATCTAAATTAGAAAAATATACATATTATTTAAGTCATAATTGGTTAAAAACGCAAGTTTTCTTTCTTATTTTCATTGTTGGCACTAATTCGCTTTCTTCTTCCATTCGCCACTATTGAGATACTTCACACAGTGATGCAGAGATGTACAGAATTGAACAACTAGATTCTGATTAAACTTTTTTCGTTCATGATTCGTAAATAGGACTGGAACAATTTGCCTGCTGCGGTCTTCCCGTCCGATTATAATTTAGGTGTCTTCAAGGCTAGAATGAATAGGCTCTTAATAAACTAGTGCGTCTCACCATTAACGATTTCATCACTGCTTACCATCAGGTGGTATCGCAGTCAAGCACTAGTTTATATCAATAAAAAAAATCTTGTATTGCTCACCCTACTCAACTGATTCGATTTGACAGCTATGTGACGTCACAACATGGCGTTAAGTCAATCCTATTCTTATTTTTGAATCGCATAGTACATATATATTCACGCGCGCGAAGCCGCTAACAGTAGTTAGTATTTAATGAAAAATATGAATTCAAATACACTTCATAGTTTAAAATGTTATGCTGTGTTTCTCACTCAACTGCACCAGCCCAACTGATTAGAATATTTAAAGAACAAATTAACTGAGCAGATAAAGTTGAGAACATTATTTGATTTAGAATTAAGATACGCCGACTTAAATTTATTAGTTTGTAAACCATTGTAATTGTTGTCTGTTAGATTATAGTGTTGTATTCATTACAGTTCAATTAAACTAGTGATGTAAGGGTCTATTTACAATAACATAAGCATAATAGAGCCTTATAATGTTGGGAACATTGGTGGGGCTCATTGGGCATTAGACTGGAATCCTCAAGGGAAAAAGAAGCGCGGCCGTCCTCGGCAAACCTGGCGACGTATGGTGTTGGCAGAAGCGACGGCCATCGGACTGATATGGAGCGAGGTGAAGCGTAGAGCTCAAGACCGGTCGCGATGGGTCGACGCCCTCTGCCCCAGCTAGGGGACATAGGATCTTAAGTCAAGTCATACAAATGACAATTTCCGTTACATATAATTAAAAAAATACATAGATATGAATAATTTATGTGGGAATTTTCATCACAGCTATATTGGGCACGCCATAATTATGGTGGTAAGTCCCCTCTTTGAGGCGTGGCTGGAAAGACCTCACGGCGTCCTCACCTTCCGCATGACGCAGGTCCTCACCGGACATGGTAAGTTCGGGAGGTACCTGTACCGGATTCGTGCGGAAGAAACACCCGGGTGTCACCATTGTGTGGGCCGCCCGGAGGAAACGGTGGAGTATACGGTAGAGGTGTGCCTCGCTTGGGCAGAGCACCGCCGTGTCCTCGTGGGTGCGATCGGTGGCAACAACCTATCGCGCTGTGCCCTGGTACAGGCCATGGTCCGGAGCGAGGAGGAATGGCAGGCGGTCGCCTCCGCGTGTAAAGCAGTATTGCTATCTAAGGAGGCCGCACACGCGAGTGAACCGCCATCACGCCCCAGCCGCCGGGACCCCGATCCCGATTACCAGCCAACGTAGGTGTAGGCTTGAGGACGGTGAGCAATGGGTAGCACGCCGTCCGGTCGTCTGGTAACCGTCAGGACCGCCTCAAGGAGATGTCAGCAAATCGTCGGGGTCCAGCAGGGTCGAAGCCATGGATTAAGTGAAAGTGAACCCCGGGGCCCTGGACGCAAGGCAAAGAAGGAACATAGGAGTAGGTTTTAGTCAGTAAAAGTCTGACACGCCCTCGCGCTCCGCCCAAGAGGGGGAAAAGTCATTGGATGATTTCCCAACATAAAAAAACTACTGGGACTCATGCCTCCTCTCTAAGAGAGGGAATGGGCCGTAATCCACCACGCGGGCCCAGTGCGGGTTGGTGGATGTCACATGTCTTCGAATTTTTGGTTCTAGGACATGCCGGTTTCTTTCACCGTTTTGATGGACGGATTTTCTATTATTTGATTTGGGTTATGTCTATTTCTATGTCTGAGTATGGTTTCCGTAGTTAGTCCTATGCGGACCATTGTACGTGACCATTGGGGGTAGGCTTATTCCAACCAGCCCACCTCTCTCCAAAAACAGATTAGGCCTCTCAGGTTTTTCAGGCCATCAATAAAGGAGTTCGGGGATCCTAAGGTTCTTGTGGGTATTTCAGTGACACCTGTGCAGTCTAGGAGCACATGTAGAATTGTCTCCTCCCCCTCCAAGCATGCTCTGCACAGGGGACTGTCTGTGATGCCTATTGTGTGGAGGTGCTTATTCAGTGTGCAGTGTCGGTGATGGTCCCCGTCACCAGGCGTAGGCCGCCTCTGTCCAGTCTTTGTAAAAAAGCTCTAGAACCATGAGTCCATTTCTAGGAACGCATTCATACCATACCAATCACCCTATGAGGTTTTTGGTGAGGGCTTTATTGATTTGGGTTTATTTTTGTACAATATCTAAAGGTTGTCTGGTAGATATAGCGATATCTGTAGTAGTCCTAGAACGGAAGGGTAAAGAAGGAGCATATGTGTTGTTTTGTCAGTAAAATCTAACAGGTCCTCCCACCTACCTCTAGAGCGAGAGAAGTCATTACATGATTCCCCACCTCAAAAAAGGGGCCTCGGTAACTCTTTCAACAAAAAATCCCGACTCTGTAAGACTTAAGCCTATTCCCTAAAATAGGTCAAATTAATTACCAGTTTCGTGAATACTAATCTATCTTCTATATATAGGGTGACTGGTAATTAGTGTACGATACTTAAACACGTGATTGTGCTCATGATAACCAACAACTTTCACTATGGCAACAAACCTGAAATCGCAAAAAAAAATTAGCTGTTCAGTACATTTATGTTTGCCTAATGTACTGAACAGCTGATATTTTTTTCTCGATTTCGGCTTTGCTCCCATAATAAAAATGTTTGTTATCATGAGCACAATCACGTGTTTAAGTATCGTACACTAATTGACAGTCACCCTATATACGTTTCGGATCAATGACCCCAATTCAATCTACCTACTCCGATCACTGGTGATTACCCACCTTAAAAAAAAGGGCCACGGTAACTCAATAAAAAATCCCGACTCTGTAAGATTAAGCCTATTCCCTAAAATAGGTCAAATTAATTATCAGTTTGGTGCACAAAAATCTTAATAATAAGGCAATAGAAGTCGCAAAGACGCATCACCTTGTCGCCGTACATGTGTCTCGTAGAACACAAGTGCGCTAAGTGTGAGTGAGCGCGCGATATCATTCTCTGCTTTTCTCACACGTTTATTATTGGTTACAGGGGCCGCGCCTCCTGAGACCATGCGTTTTAGAAAATATTGCATAATGTCATCGCTAAAAGTTTAATTTTTGTTGCTACAATGCAAATTGCATGTGTAGGCGATAGTGTGTATTTATTGTTTGTCTATGTGTTGGTAGCTCTGCGAACCGGCGACACGCGTCCCAGTATTAAAAGACAGTAGATAGCATTTCTATTGCCTTATTATTAAGATTTCTGTGGTTTGGTGAATACTAATCTATCTTCTATATTAATTATACTGATTAATCACGAAATCTCAGAAACTATAACACCTACAAACTTAAAATTTGGCAGGTAGGTTCCTTATAGGGTGTAGACATCCGTTAAGAACGGATTTTATGAAACTCCACCCCTGAGAGGATGAAACGGGGGTCCAAAGTTTGTATGGAAAAATCGACTTTCACGCGGGCGAAGCCGCTGGCAGAAGCTAGTCATAAAATAAACATTATGTACTTGACTTGGTTTCGAAATGCGATAGAATATTTCTGTTAATTAGGTTAATTACTTAAAGATAACATTGTTGTAGGTACATCGTGTAAAATCCGTGCGTTGCGTGACAGAGTGGTCTAAATACACCTCTGTCACACTTTTATCCACTTTTTTTTTTAAATTTTCTTTTTTTTTTCTTTTTTTTATTCTTGATAGGTTCGCGCTTGACCGCTATCTCACCTGATGGAAAGCGACGATGCGGTCGACGATGGAGCGCGCTTACCTAGAAGTCACCTATTCACTCTTGACTTAAAGATTCCCGGGTTGTAGCCATCAGGAAACACAGATTCCGGCAAGGAATTCCACTCCTTAGCTGTACGCACAATGAATGTGTTCCCAAAACGTTTCGTGCGTATGGGCGGGATGTATAAACTAGTGCTTGACTGCGATCCCACCTGATGGTAAGCAGTCATGTAATCGTTGATGGTGAGGCGCACTAGTTTATTAAGAGCCTATTTACTCTAGCCTTGAAGACACCCAAATTATAATCGGATGGGAAGACCTCAGCAGGCAAATTGTTTCAGTCCTTCGATGTACGCAGTATAAACGACGAGGCGAAACGCTTAGTCCGGACCGTAGACGTTTTAACAACGTAAGGGTGGATACTCGGCGTACGCGTCGGGTTGTCCGATGGTAGACATGAGATGGCGGAATTAAGTCATACAATTCCCGCGCACACTCTCCAAAATGCAACCTGTAAAACAACGAAAGGCTGGCTACCCTACGCCTGTGCTCAAGGCTTTGAAGAATGGATTTAACCTAATCTGGATCACCAATTAGCCTCTTCAAAAGCCTTTCCACCGAGGTGGCATTTTGCAGCACCAGCCCATATGTGGCTGCAGTACTTCACACATGATCGGACCTGTGCTTTGTATAACATTAAAAGCTGTCCCGGTGTGAAGTACCGCCGGACCTTTGCAAGAACGCCCAGTTTCCTAGCAGCTACATTGCCTTTGGACTTAATGAACCGCCCAAAATTAAGGTCTGAGGAAACTTCAACTCCCAAGAGCTGAAGGCGGTCGGTGCACTCCAGGGATATATATTGTGAAAAGCAGGAGCCAAGGTGAACGGGCTCCTTTTGGCGGTGAACAGACACGCTAGATCGATTCTCCACTGATCGAATGCCAGTGAAAAGTCAGAAATACGTTTTTTTTTCTCACCTGATGGAAAGCGACGATGCGGTCGACGATGGAGCGCGCTTACCTAGAAGTAACCTATTCACTCTTGACTTGAAGATTCCCGGGTTGTAACCATCAGAAAACACAGATTCCGGCAAGGAATTCCACTCCTTAGCTGTAGGTACGCACAATGAATGTGTTCCCAAATCGTTTTGTGCGTATAGGTGGGATGTCCACCATGTACCGGTGGCGCATTGCCGTACGCCTGGTGTTCCGATGATGGAACGGGCTAGGCGGAATTAGGTTATGCAATTCCGACGCACACTCCCCGAAATGCAACCGGTAGAAAACCGACAGGCTAGCAACTCGGCGTCGATGCTCAAGACTTTGAAGCCTCGACTCAACGAGTGCATCATTGCCAATGATCCTCCTGGCTCGCCTCTCAATTGCCTCAAGTGCATCAAGCTGGTATCGGTATATTTTGAAATGATTGAGTTTGGTCCCGACACAATCATTTACATTCATAAATCTGTCGGTTCTATTCTAGGCTAGAAACAAAGAAAGGTCTCAGACATCAACGTATAAACGTGTACCATGGATCCAGTACATGATCCTGAACCCTCCAGTAGTGGAATTTTTCGTCGGCATTTGTCTATATATTTTTTTTATTCTTTCAATACTAATCGATGATGTGGTCGACGATGGAGCACGCTTGCCTAGAAGTAACATATTCACTCTAGACTTATAGACCCCTAGGTTGTAGC
Organism: Mythimna impura; assembly: GCA_905147345.3. Taxonomy (NCBI): domain Eukaryota; kingdom Metazoa; phylum Arthropoda; class Insecta; order Lepidoptera; family Noctuidae; genus Mythimna; species Mythimna impura. The sequence continues at coordinate 5,498,144 of LR990369.1, read as the reverse complement.
TATCAGGAAACACAGCAGCAGGCATACACCAATAGCTTTCGTTAGCGTTCCCGCCAAACGCTAAGTACAACATTTATGGCAATGATATTACCTGGAGAAGTCACGTGATAAGCGCCAACCAAGCGTTTCGCCTCGTCGTTTATACCGCGTAAATCGAGGGACTGGAACAATTTGCCTGCTGCGGTCTTCCCGTCCGATTATAATTTAGGTGTCTTCAAGGCTAGAGTGAATAGGCTCTTAATAAACTAGTGCGCCTCACTATCAACGATTGCATCACTGCTTACCATCAGGTGGGATCGCAGTCAAGCACTAGTTTATATCAATTAACTTTTGAGTGCGTAATTAGAGACACAATAGTAAGACAATGGCGCGTGAACGCCGGCGTTAATGCGGGGATCAACAGCTTAAAAAAAAAAATGTGACGGTAATGTTATTGCCATACGAATTAATCGCAAAAGTTTTCAATAAAATAGATTTCTTAAGAGAAACCCCTAAGTAATTTAAGTCAAAGCTGAAGAATTGTCTTCTCGACAAGATTTCATAGAGTAAGGTACCTAGGTAAAATATTTATTGTTTTAGAGCAAGCGGTACACTCAGCGTGTCTATCAAGGTGTTCGCATTGCTTGGGCATCGTAAAATGAATTTTATTAGAATGCTGTTAGGTTATAGTTTGTATTGGTATGTGTTATGTAGACTTTTGTTGATGTAAGTCGTAAAAAGTAAGCATATATCGCCTTCAAACTGTAAAGTTTGGCGAGAAAATTATGTAGGTACAAAAACAACAAAAACTGTCAAAGAAATAAATTTAAAATAAATACATATTTTTTTATTAAACTTTTCTATTAGCGTTCCCACTAAACGCTAAATACGTTTAGTGGGAACGCTAATAGAAAAGTCGATCGCCCCCACGAGGACACGGCGGTGCTCTGCCCAAGCGAGGCACACCTCTACCGTATGCTCCACCGTGTCCTCCGGGCGGCCCACACAATGGTGAGACCCGAGTTTTTCTTCCGCGCGAATCCGGTGCAATAAATTTAAAAAATAAACATATTTTTCTATTACACTTTTCTATTAGCGTTCCCATTAAACGCTAAATGCGTTTTTGCGATTTTGTCTAAGCTTCTAGACAAATGACGTTCTATAAAATAATCTAAAATCTAGAAAAAAAAAACTATTCCTGACTTCATAAAATAACTAAAATATTCTCTCCTTTTCAGGACCTGAAGTTCTGACCGATACAGCAGGGGGCCTACCCCGCCACGCCGGTCGCCATAGCAACCAACATCTTGAACACAATATACCCGCATAACGAGAAATATCAAAATCTACAACGACCCGCCGAAACTTACACAACAAAATTCTTCGGTTCTGAAACTCTAAGCACAAAGTTCTCTGAAACTTTTTCAGAAAACTATCAGCAGACGGAGGGGGTCAATTTTCCTAATTATGAAAGTCATAATTCCAAAGCTAAATCCGATGGATATCAAGATTTGAGTGGGACTACTGTCGAATATGATTACAGTGAAGTTAGGAAGAGGAAGAAGAAAAAGAAGGGGGGTAGGAAATCATAAGGGGGAGGGGGTTTAATACTGATCTGAGATTTTAATGGAATATTGTAAATTATCAGCCTTATTTATAAAAAAGAGCCAAATGATTAGTTTAAGAGCGTCCAACCAGAAATACATTTCCTTACAACCGCTCCTACGTGATATGACGTTATTACACATCTGTCTATAGATATTTCGGAAACACAGATATCTTGTGGATTCAAGGAGATGTCGGCAACTGTAGGGGCCCAGCAGGGTCGAAGCCTACTGGGCCATGGGTTCGCTTCTGAAAGGAAAACCCGGGGCCCTGGAACGCAGGGCAAAGAAGGAACATAAGAGTGGGTTTTAGTCAGTAAAAGTCTGACACGCCCTCCCGCTGCGCCCTTGAGCGAAACAGATCATTGGATAATTTTACTTTGACTATGCGCGTTTGTCGTGTGCTCGGGTCCCCGTAGCGGTAACCGGATTTAATAATTCGGTTACCTACGGCCCTACGGTTTGCTGACATATCCTTGAGGCGCGCGTGGAACAGTACGCGCCGTCGACGACTCGGGCTCTGTCCGGACGGTTACCGGGACGACCGGACGGCGAGCTATTCATTGCTCGCCGTTTGCAAGCCCATGCCAACGGTGGAAAGTAATCATAAGTTAGATTTTTGTATAAATAAGGCTCTATGTATATTGTATAAAGGATTTGGTGTTGTTCGTGAAACTTCAGCCTCCCATCTGACTCTCCTAATTCGCAACTCAACCAGAGTTGCAGAAGACTTTCGTAGTACTGAGATGGAGATTTAATGAGACACAGGGTCGATTCTCGTATTTTTAAGGTAAATTCTACGGCCGAACGGCGGGCTACATATTGCTCGTCGTCGGTAAGCCCACACCTATGGTGGCTGGAGGTCGGTGTCGGGGTCCCGGCGGCTGGGGCGTGAGGATGTCCGTTTCGTCATGCGTGCGGCCGCTAGCATTACTGCTTCACAGAAGGAGGAGACCATCGTATAGTACGTGAAGCTATACTTACAAGCGGGCCCCGGATCTCTAATTTCCTTTCATTTTGACATTGATTCGTCATCATCATCATTTCAGCTGAAAGACGTCCACTGTTGGACATAGGCCTCCCCCAAGCGTCTCCACAACGACCGATCCTGTGCGTCTCGCATCCCCCGCCCCCCGCGACCCTCACTAGGGCGTCGGTCCACCTTGTGGGAGGCCTTCCAACGCTGCGTTTCGCCACTCTAGAACCTTTCGTCCCCATCCACCATCCGTTCTGCGAGCAATGTGCCCTGCCCACTGCCACTTTAGTTTGGCGATTCTTCGGGCTATGTCGACGACCTTGGTTCTCCTGCGGATGTCTTCATTCTTTATGCGATCACGCAAGGAAACTCCAAGCATAACCCTTTCCATTGCCCTTTGGGTGACTGTAAGCCTTCTGATGAGGCCCATTTTAAGCGACCATGCTTCATTGACATTGATTACCGTTTAGATAATATTGCAATTTGTATTTAGATGGTTTTTAAAGTACGAGAATTAGCCTTCATGGGCCTTATAGGGTGTCTTTACGAATACCACGGATCCAGTACATGACTCTGGACCCCCCAGTGGTGGAATTTGTCGTCGGTTTTTTCCTAATTTTTAAAAAGTAATCTTTTTTTCATTTAAATTGTATAAAATCGTTATTCTAAAATTTTTAGTGAAAAATATCAATGAATTACTTTAAAAATTAAAAATGTCATCTTGGTTGGTTAGAATAACGATTTTACATAGTTTAAAAGTACAGAATTTAAAAAAAAAAATAGGAAAAAGCCGACGAAAAATTCCACTACTGGTGGGTTCAGAATCATGTACTGGATCCGTGGTATTTTATTTTTTTATTGATATAAACCAGTGCTTGATTGCGATCCCACCTGATGGTAAGCAGTGATGCAATCATCGATGGTGAGGCGCACTAGTTTATTTAGAGAATTGATGTCAAAGACGCCGTGTATGGCTCCATCCCTATAACAGTTCAGTGTAGGTCGTAAAATGGATCGCGTTAAGTGCTAGTAATAGGGTCCAGGTCTCCCTAAATAGAATCTTGAGCCTTGAGCATCGACGCGAGTTGCTGGCCTGTCGGTTTTCTATCGATTACACTTCGGGGAGTGTGCGTTGGAATTGCACAATTTAATTCCACCAAGTCCGTTCCATCATCGGACCACTAGACGTACGGCGTTGCGCCATCTGTACATGGTGGACATCCCACCCATACGCACAAAACGTTTTAAGAACACATTTATTATGCGTACAGCCAAGGAGTGGAATTCCCTGCCGGAGTCTGTGTTTCCTGATGGCTACAACCTAGGGGTCTTTAAGTCAAGAGTGAATAGGTTACTTCTAGGCAAGCGTGCTCCATCGTCGACCACATCATCGCTTACCATCAGGTGCGATAGTAGTCAAACGCGAGCCTATCAATAATAATAATAAAAAAATGTTGTATAAAACTTTCGTACCATACTATAAAAAAGACAGCAGTTAATTAGGTAGATACAACAAAACAAAAAATAACACTTAAATAATGTAAATCGCTTTAGTTCCTTCGAAATTTAATTATTGTTATATAATTTTGACAACACTGATTCTTATGGTTTTTTTTTTGGTTAGGAAATCATCAAATAACTTCTCCCGCTCTGGGAGGAGCGAAAGAGAGTGTCAGACTAATAATAATAACAATTTATTTCTCCATAATATTGTACAGCAATGAATTGAAGGTTACTTAATACAATTATTGCGCCTGGGCTAGGCCCAGCCTGTATTTCAGGACGCAGTTCTCTTCCCAGAAAAGAATATAACAGCCCAACTTTTACAGACTAAAACCTACCTGTGTTCCTTTAGTTGCACTTTGCGTTCCTGGGCCGCGGTGACGATTGCGAACAATCCCGCAACTCATTCTTATGGCTCATCGAGAAAAAAAGCTCTCTTTTAAAATGTAAAAAAATATTGTCTCTGGGATCACTATAGAAAAGTAATAGACAAAAATAAATGTATGTAAGTAGTTAAAAAAAAAGCTTATTACTCATCGAGATATAAGTACTAACGTACTAGAGAAGCTACGTCAAATAACTGAATTGTCCTATTTTCGTAATTTGAATCTTTAGTTCGCTGCAGCGCTAAAATAATAACAATTCGTCTAAACCGTAACTAATTTACCACAGCGCTAGATTTACTGCGGAAGTGTATTTATTCTTGGCAAAAAGGTCTTAAGCGCCATGTAAATTACGGCACTTACGCGTTTTCTTCGACAAAGTGCGGCGCGATCGCCGCAGTTGAACGAGACAAAGTAGGAATTTACGGTGTCTTCTCTAGTACGTTAGTACTTATACCTCGATGTTATTACTATAGTGTGTTCGCGTTTAGAAGTGACTGTTACTCAGCTTACGCGAATTTACTATAATTGTTATTCTAAACCATTATTTTTAATTAGTACAAAAAAGTGGGACTCTGTCTGTACCCGTTACTGATCATATTTGTGTAGTCAAAAGTAAAAAAACGTACCCTTTGCTGATCATATTTGTGTAGGTAGTCAAAATTATAAAAAAAAAAACAAAATCCCAAAATTTTCCACGAAAATTTGTCATAATTGGTAAATTCATAATTGAATCAATCATTCATAATAATTGATACTAGATTTACGTGCATTGGTTTTTCCATTTTGATCGCCATTCATTCATTCAGTTGCATTCATTCATTCAGTTCCTAGGTACAATATTTCCATAAATTGAGTGACATTTTGGGATATAGACAAACGCTAATAATTCTGTTTATGAATATTATTTATTGAGACTACTTAAATAATAACAAGACCTTTTCTAATAAGTCTTTTAAGTATTTGTACTAATTAAACATTAGTGGTATATAGATGCATTGGTTATTGTGATTATTAAATAAAAAAATTAAATCATTCCTTTTATCACTGCATGGAATTTGTGTAAATCTCATTTTACGGCTAACATGGCGCCTGCGTGGCGATTAAGACTTAAATATTAGCTTATTATCATATAATTATGTATTTAGGCAATAAGAAATATATATTTTATGTTACATGTAAGGTTGTTTTATTTGTAGGATGGAAGCACCCAGAGTGACGACCCCATCTTCAATCTTGTCGACTGTTATAATTTGATAAATACAAAACTAAATAAAAGGGATTATATTATTTGTTGTGAGATTAGTTTCGCCAAATTAAATTTTGATTTTACTTGCTTTGTTTCGCCAAATTAAATTTAGATGATACTAGAAAGAGAAATACAAAATATATGTAAGCACCATCTGTCTTCAATTACAAACTACTCGGATATTGAATAATCAGATGACTTAGTAGTTCCGGCATGAGAAACTAGATAGCAGCACTAGTTAAAATTATTAAAAGATGGCGTAATTATTTGTTCGAATCAGCGCCATCTAGCTTCAAATTTAGGCATCAATTTAACCTTGGTTTAAAAAGCGCGTATACTAGTATTGCTACTGAGTACTAGATGGCAACATATACTCATAAAAATGCAGTTTTACTATTCAACACTAGATGTCACTACTTATTTCGGTTAATATAATCATTCAAGCTCAGTATTTTATTCAAATACTAAAACGTTTAAAACTTAACGACATAGGTGTTTTTTAATAGTTTTATAACATTTTTTGCCCTAGTAAATTAACCTAGACATTAGGTAGATAGATTATCTATCTACTTTCCTACTGGGCAAAGCTTTCCTATCCATGAAGGCATGAACGAAAGATCTTTTACGAACTCATCAGGATTTCAGCGAAAAACGTTCAATCTCAAGTGTTATTGTCTAACATAAATCTTCCTCCTTATTGCCACATAATTGCGGCTTGGAGCAGAACCAAAACACCTGGTGTTGATGTTAATACGTTTAAATTACACTTAAATTTTCAAAAACACCACAACGATACGTGCAATTAATTTGGCGATGTTTAATGCCATTTTACGGCGCCATATTAATGAATTAAGTGGGTCATATTAACGCCGGCAGGACTGTCATTGCTTCTGAACTTGATAATCGTGGTGATAGGTCATTGCACTTAGATCGCTGCACTTAGTGGTGATGGATACACTTTATAGAGTAGTATACCTAATGTTGAGGTAGGTGCCTTTTTGGATTTACACAGATTTTTCATCAATCGTTTTTATTTGTTGTTTTTTTATTATTATTGGTTTTAATAAGTTATGTGTATTCATATTCATGTTTATTGGCGTACCATAATGAGATGTTACATAAATTGCTTAAAGGATACAATTATGGACCCTGTACAGACCTGGACAGCAAAAAATAAAATGATAAAATTGAATTAAATTTGAAAAGAAATATTTACAACAATATTATAAGTTCGAATTAAAAACGTAGGTACCTACGCATGGTAAAAACATTTTTTTTTCTTTCTTTATTATACCTATATATAGGCATCCTTTACAAAAATATCACCACACAGTATTACTTATCTATTTTATGACGTTTGAAAGTTTTAGCTCTGGAACGCTAACGGCAAATGAATGATTATAGGAAGAACATAGTGCTTATATACCAATACCGATGTGCTACCAACGTAGAGGGTCAATTCCCACATTATTAGCCTACAATTAGGTTAATTAGTTTCTTAAAAAAACACTACATAAGTGCATTGAAGTAAAGCCTGTGCTTGAATTATGATTGTAACTTATTTTCTAATTGAGGTGTTTACCTAAGGGTGTGCCCGCGCCAAGTCGCGGCATGGCGGACAGAGTTCCGGCGGGATCTCATGGTGGAATGGCGACGGCGACTGTCGCAACCCAGTGCTGGGCACGCCACAATCATGGCGGTAACTCCCCTCTTTGAGGAGTGGCTGGAGCGGCAACACGGCGTCCTCACCTACCGCATGACGCAGGTCCTCACCGGACATGGCAAGTTCGGGAGGTTCCTGCATCGGATTCAGGCGGAAGCAACGCCCGAGTGTCATCACTGTGCGGACCACCCAGAGGACACGGTGGAGCATACGGTGGAGGTGTGCCCCGCTTGGGCGGAGCACCGCCGTGTCCTCGTGGAGGCAATTGGCGGCAGCGACCTTTCGCGTCGGGCCCTGGTTCAGGCTATGGTCCGAAGCGAGGAGGAATGGCAGGCGGTCGCCTCCTTCTGCGAAGCAGTAATGCTAGCGAAGGAGGAGGCTGCACGCGTGAGGGAACGAAGGCCCTCACGCCCTAGCCGCCGTAATTCCGACCCCGACTACCAGCCACGGTAGACACGGGCTTGCGGACGTCGAGCACTGGGTAGCTCGCCGTCCGGCTGTTCGGTAATTAACCGGACCGAGCCCAGTCGTCAACAGCGCGTAGTGATCCTCGCGCTCCTCAAAGAGATGTCAGCAAACTGTAGGGGCCCAGCAGGGCCAATGCCCGGTAGCTAGGACCGCGGAGAATTTCTGAAAGGGAAACCCGTAGTCCTAGAACGCAAAGGGTAATTGAAGGATACAGGTGTGGTTTTAGTCAGTAAAAGTCTGACACGCCCTCCCGCTCCACCCAGAGCGCGAGAAGTCATTTTGATGATTTCCCACCTTAAAAAAAAAAAAAAACCTAAGGGTGTGCAATATTCTAGTAATATGTTGTATAGGTATCATTTCCATACAAAGTTGAAGGAAAAAACATCTTTAATTCTTTATTGTACACTAAAACAACATATAAAATAAGTAGATAACAAAGTTCATGTAGGTACATAGGCGAGCTTAACTCAAAGTTGAGTTTTCCACCAGCAAACCAGTGATAGAGAGAGATCACAATAGAGGGTAGGATCCAGTGTACAATTTTAAAATTACAAATAATACGAATAAAATAATACATAAATATACTTACATAGATAAATACAAACATACTTATATATTCATCACAAACAACAACACACAAAACATAACAATCAACATCGTAACATCGTGAGGAAATCGGCTAGGACATGCCGAGAACCAAAAATTCGAAGACATGTGACATCCACCAACACGCACTGGGCCCGCGTGGTGGATTATGGCCTATTCCCTCTCCTAGATAGGACTATAGGAGGCTTGAGTCCCAGCAGTAGGAACAATATGAATCTGATTATTCTATACAATTTCCATGCCTTCTTAAGATAACAGCGATATTTGTAATTACAAAACATGATTGAAAAGAGTGTCCATGGAGTTTCTTGCACATTCTTCTCCATAGAGATCTACGCTTTGGAATGTGCAATTAGCATCATTTTTTTTTCTGAATGACTGACTTCATGACATTTCAAAAGTGCATGTAAATGGTTTATTTGAAATAAAATGCTTTGAATCTTTGATAAGTAAATGAAAAGGTAATTTATCAAAAGAATTGACCGCAACGTCTACAACTTATAATGGAACTTTTATTTCTTAACTCTTTTCATTCTTTGTCCAGCATAATTATAGGAAAACCTTATATTTATTTATTCAACAACATAATAGTGTAGTAATGTGTGTAATTCTGATGTGGACTGTGGTCAACAGACGGACATCGCGAAGTAGGTCAGTCCTTCCGCAAAGAAAGTTTGTTTTGTGGTCAAGCTAAGGATTCAGTTTTGGGGTTCCGTCTACATTAATTTACTTTGCCCAAATTAGCTTCGCATCGATGTACCTTTTTGATTTTTTTTCGTGGGAAATCATCGAATAAATTCTCCCGCTCTGGGCGGAGCGCGAGGGAGTTTTAGACTTATACTGACCAAAACACACAGCGTCCCTTCAATTGCCCTCTTTTGTGAGGGCTACGAGAAGTCCTTTGAATAATCCGCAGCCCTGGTAGGCGTCATCCCTAAGTGCGCGTGACGGAGCTTGTCTTTACCGGACAGCCGAACGGCGAGCTACTCATTACTCGCCATCCGCAAGCCCATATCTACGGTGGCCGGAAATCGTCCTGCGATTCCGACGCCCGGTTTGTTTCTGCCTCCCCCCTATTGCGGCGATCTCTCGTCGATCGTTACGTCACAACCTCAGGTTCAGTTGAAAACCAGCGTCAGGCACTAGTTGTCTGGCAATCATGCTGAACTGGACCTATTTTGGCGCAGCCGTGTAATTGTATATATATATATATATTTAATTCTCTTTTGTATGGTTTGTGTTTACATATTTATATTGTTTGTGTGCCTTGCGTTGTGACAAAATGAATTCATTTTCTTTCTTTCTCTCTTTCTTTTTCTCTCATTACTGTTTCGCAGAAGGAGGTCACAGCCTTCCATTCCCTCTCACCCCGTACCATGAAAGAACCAGGGCCGGGCGCTAGAGGTCGCTGCCGCCCAAGCGGGACAGACCTCCACCACCAAACCTGCACCGATGTTGCTACGATCTGTGCCTTCTTATTACCCTGTAGCCTTTATTTTTTTTTAATAAAGTCCAACCAGGATTACCACCAGAAACATCCAAAGATCTCTAAAAATCACCTGGCAACAACACAACGCAACCGTGGTCTCCTAATGACGATGTAAAGAAACAAATTGATCTGTAATTACATCTGCAGCCGACAGATGTCACTGTGGTCAGCAATCTGGAGCAGATAAGTAGATGGATCACGCAAATTAGGGAGGCTTGGACATACAAAAGCAAGAATATTTTCTTTATTATTTCTTTTCTTTTTTAAAACTTTGCTCCACACAAGAAATAACTCCTGTATCGTGGACAGGGGCGTTGGCTTTTAGAAAACCTCATGGGTGCTCATTTGATGACTCGAAAAAGTGGCGAAGTGTGAGAAGAGAAATGCATACTGATCGACCGACATGTAAATAAATTTAATAATTAATAATAAATTGAGACCACATCACATACATTGTCTTGGTCCCAAACTAAGGTTTTCCCTTGGAACAACGAAACAACGAAGGTACCACAAACACCTAGACCCAACCCAAATATCTGTTTAATCAACAAACATGTGGGAATCGAACCCGTGACTCTGGCGTCTCAACCGGCGCTCTAAACCACTGCGCTAAACGGGTCGTCGGGTAATGTAAAAACGCCCATCCCTAATAGGCGATTACTAATCTGTTTCTTGATGTCTATAATCCTCAGGGGTGCACGGCACCCACTGTTTATTTCTCATGGGTGCTCGAGACCCCGAGCACCCGCGGGGTCGGCGCCCCTGATCGTGGATGTGTTCGCAAGCAATGATGCACAAGTCAAAACTTCAAAGTCTTGAGCATCGACGCCGAGTTGCTAGCCTGTCGGTTTTCTATCGTTTACATTTCGGGGAGTGTGCATTGGTATTGCACAATTTAATTCCGCCAAGCCCGTTCCATCATCGGACCACTATAGACATACGGTGTTGCGCCACCGGTACATGGTGGGCATCCCACCCATACATAAAAAGCGTGCCTTTTGTGCCTACTGCTAGGCAGTGGAATTCCCTACTAGAGTCTGTGTTTTCTGATAGTTACCACACAGAGCTCTTTAAGTCAAGAGTGAATAGGTTACTTCTAGGCAAGCGTGTTCCATTGTCGACCACATCGTCGCTTTCGATCAGGTGAGATAGTGGTCAAACGGGAGCCTATCCATAACAAAAGATCTATGGCGTTACTATGACTTGGGACGCTTATGTCCCGATAGGCTTAAGTCCCGCAGTGGATGTTTTTCGTCTGATATGATGATGATGATTAAGATGATGAGATGACGATGATGAAAACATCGTGAGGAAACCGGCATGTCCTAGAACCATAAATTCGAAGACATGTGACATTCACCAATCCGCACTGGGCCCGCGTGGTGGATTATGGCCCATTCCCTCTCGTAGAGAGAGGAGGCCTGAGTCCCAGCAGTGGGAACATTAAAAGGCTGATTATATATATATATATATATATATAGGTATATAATAATGCTACGACAAATGAGTGCGGAGGCAGTAACTAAAGACGCGGGTAAAACCGCGTGGGACAGCTAGTATTGAATAACAAAAAAGATAAACCAATCATTAAAACCAATCTTTTAAAACGCACACAAAACAAACCGCCCACTTGGACCAGAATTAATTTATCACAATAATTGCCAACTACAAAAAAAAAAGAACCAAAAAGTGCAATATTTTACCCAAAAAACTCGACTCCTTTATAGTATTTTGTCACTTTGCGACCACCCAGGCTTAAAGTCTGCCGCCCGGATCCTCTCGTGATATATGGTCGAGTCGCACAGGTACCTACGGTCCTATTGATGTGCTAAGGTGCCGCCTCAAGCCTCAAAAGTCACCGAACAACGATAAATTTGATGCCTTTGTTGTAAATACGTCAAAATATTTGATTCGCTCTCAATTGTGTGTTAATGCGATTATTTTTAAAGTATTTTTTTTTTGGTTGGGAAACTAGAAATAGGATATTTTTTTGTTATTGATAGGCTCGCGTTTGAACACTATCTCACCTGATGGTAAGCGATGATGTGGCCGATGATGGAGCACGCTTGCCTAGAAGTAATCTGGACACCTAAATTATAATCGGACGGGAAGACCGCAGCAGGCAAAATAATTGTTCCAACATATACGTTTATAAAAAAAAATAATGAAAACTTTGAAAGATATTATTAAGAACTAGTTCTTAATAAAACTTCAAATTTTTAATCCTTCCATAGATTAGTTAAAAAAAAAACTAGGCAAGTGCGAGTCGGACTCGCGCACTGAGGGTTGCGTACAAACTTGAAAGGTAAATTGCGGTTTACGATTTATGACGTATTAAAAAAAAAACTACTTACTAGATCTCGTTCAAATTCTCTTATTTTAGAAGTTACGGGGGGGGGGGGACATTTTACCACTTTGGAAGTGTCTCTTGCGCAAACTATTCAGTATATAAAAAAATGATATTAGAAACCTCAATATCATTTTTGAAGACCTATCCATAGATACCCACACGTATGGGATTGATGAAAAAAAAAACTTTTGAGTTTCAGTTCTAAGTATGGGGAACCTCCAAAATTTATTGTTTTTTTTTACTATTTTTTGTGAAAATCTTAATGCAGTTCACAGAATACATCTACTTACCAAGTTTCAACAGTATAGTTCTTATAGTTTCGGAAAAAAGTGGCTGTGACATACGGACGGACAGACAGACACATGACGAATCTATAAGGGTTCCGTTTTTTGCCATTTGGCTACGGAACCCTAAAAACACTACATAAGTGCATTTAAGTAAAATTTCAGTGCTTGAATTATGATTAGGTATAACTTACTTTCCTAATTGAGGTGTTTAAGGGGTCCATATTGCAGTTAGTGGTTGTGAAACTGTGTATCCTAATCTTTATGTACTAATGAATCTAACTTTTTTTTGTCTTGTGCTATTTAAACATTTTTTAGGGTTTCGTGCCTCAAAACAAAAAACGGAATAGGATTACTTTGTTGTCCGTCTGTCTGTCTGTCTGTCAAGACCCTTTATCTCTGGAACGCGTGGAGGTATCGAGTTGAAATTAAAACCATATATTCAGGTCTGCGGTCCCTTGAAGCTGTGAAAAAATCAAAATTCTGAAGTAACGAAAAAAAAAGATACAGCCATTTATGTCGCAAAAAACTTATATTTCGACACTCTCAAGGGAATCAAAATTCGTAGGGTACTTCCCGTTGACCTAGAATCCTGAAATTTAGCATAAAGCAAGATCTCAGAGCACAAATATAGAGAAAAATCTGAAAACTGAAAATTTGTACTTACGACACAAAAAAAAAACAAAATTGCGATTCGGAAAAATCTTCGTAATCAATATTCGGGAATTGAACTGTTTTAACAGGTATGTAAGTTTGTACGGAACCCTCAGTGCGCGAGTCCGACTCGCACTTGCCCGGTTTGTTTTTTACTAACTTCTACCATCGAGGGAATATACGCCTTGGATAAAAAGTTTCCAACGTGCTATTCCAGGGCTGCGTTCAAAAATAACCAGAGTAGCTTCGAGTTGCAACCCAGAGTCGTTCTTTTATAACTCGAGTAACTACCCTAGAGTTAACCCAACTAAATCTAACTCCGAGTAGGGTAGGTTGGTGTAATGACAGTTGCTTGGCATTGACAGTTGAACTCTAGTTCGCGTTCAAAAATGCGAGCTTAGAGTATCTACCCGATGACGTCATTAGAGTTGACTCTAATCTCATTTTTGAACGCAAGGCAGGACATCGTGTACCCATATCAAGTTAACAGTCAAGGCTACTCACTCCCTGGCAACTCCAACTGACCGTTTAACTAGGAAACTAATTGTTTATTCTGTTAGTTCACATTTGCACAATTACCTTGTGTAATGTCAGTGGCACATCAACTGTGATGTAACTGTGCTCATCATCATCATCATTATCATTTCAGCCGAAAGACGTCCACTGCTGGACATAGGCCTCCCCCAAGCGTCGCCACAGCGAACGGTCCCGCGCGTCTCGCATCCATCGGACCCCCGCAACCGTTACCAAGTCATCAGTCCACCTTGTAGGAGGCTTTCCAACGCTACGAACTACGCTACGCAACTGTGCTGCCGTAAAACATTCTAATTATGTAAAAGTTTAATTCAACTCTACATTGGTTATGTAGGCACATGGGTACACCAAGGTACACCATTCCATCCAAATAATAATAATATTCCACAACTATCACACAACGCCATCTAGTCCCAAACTAAGCAGAGCTTGTGCTATGGGTACTAGACAACTGATAAACATACTTATATATTTCGAAATACATATTATAAATAAATTCTGTGGATAAATTACACCCAGACACACAACAAATGATCGTGCTCATCACACAAACATTTGTCCTTGGTGGGAATCAAACCCACGATCTCCGGCATAGTAGTCAGGGCCACTGAACCCTAGACCAACAGGCCTGTCGAAATCCGTACAGCCGTTTCAGTGTGAAGAAGTACCAGAACAATGGGGTAGTATCGAAGGACTCGAACAATTTGCCTGCTGCGGTCTTCCCGTCCGATTATAATTTAGGTGTCTTCAAGGCTAGAGTGAATAGGTTCTTAATAAACTAGTGCGCCTCAACATCAATGATTGCATCACTGCTTACCATCAGGTGGTATCGCAATCAAGCACTAGTTTATATTTAAAAAAAAAAGTAAGAATCATATACTTACATAAAAACTCTCGCCTTTATAATATTGGTATGTATTCCCATGTATCTACTCGTAACTATTTCTTACATACTTCAAGATATGTAGGTATATAATATATGTACCTACGTATGACATTTCTATTTCCTCCGTCACTATCCCTATTCGTGATGACAAGCACCTTGCATTCCACATCTCTGTTTAATTCCCACAAGAAAAAAAAATATATTACCTAATAATTTCATGGCTGGAAAAAAAAAGCAATAGATAATATAGAGTCATCGGGCCGACCATAGATTATATGAAGTCATCCCGCGGCTACAGTTTGCCGCCGCCATGATTATTTGGAGGGAAAAAATTCAATATGGCGGACTTTATTGTAAGGTGACCATGAGGGATTAAGGGCTTGTTTCGGTCTTTTTATAATATACAATAGATTTTATTTATGTTGTTAATGTCTGCCGATCAATAGGCATGTCCTTGTACAGCTTTTCATCGATTTTCGGGTCCATGTTTTTGGTGCCTGTTCTCGAAACAGTTAGTTTAAAAAATGATTCCAGGGTTCTATGAAATTTGGGCACACACCTTCCAATAACTATGTGTCTTACATCGTTGGATAGGTAATTTTGAGCGGAATAAAAGTTAATATGGCACCAAGTTCCATATCTTAGTCCGTTCGTGGGTTTGCCCGGTTTTTTTAGTCCAACTTTGGCCTCCACTCGGTCAAAGCCTGCGGTATTCAATCGGCTCTCTTCTGCTCAACTTCATTTGCGCCGGATCTTTTATTGTCAATCGTTTGCTTTATATATTTTTTCTTAATTTTAATATACCTAGCTTAATTTTAAAGTAGGTAAGTAGGTACATAAATAATAAAATGTTTTTTTTTTTAATTTGCGCGACAGACTGTATGTAGGTGTATTACCTACGCCTTCGTCACATGTCCGATTTATTATTATAATAATAATAATAATTAATTTTTATTCAGGTCAAATTTACCCATTTACAGAATCAAAAAATAAAAGAAAAACATCAATACATTAATTAAAATAACCATAATTAAACCCAATTACATACATTAAAATTATAATTTCTTTGTAGGTTCTTTTTGCCGTATAATTGCAAACTCCATGTGATTATAATAAATTATTATTAGATTGTAACTTCTTGATATAATATGAAAAAATCCTTTTGTCTAAGATAAATTATCACATCAAAATTCTTTAGTTTCCACTATAACCGTGTCTTATTTAGAAAAAAATAGTTTACAATTTCTCGCGACATTTTACAATCTTACGGCGTTTGCATTTTCCATGTTGTGGTATGGTCATGTGAAGAGGAGGGATGAAACACATGTTGCTAAAAAAGTTATGAATTTACATGTGGATGGATGGAGAGGGAGAGGGAGGCCAAAGAAAAGATGGATGGATTGTGTGAGAAGTGATATGAAAGAAAGGGGAGTTAGTGATAGCGTGACGAGTGACAGGATAGAATGGAAGAAAAAAACGTGTTGCGCCGACCCCAAATAAAACGGGACAAGGGCAGGAAGATGATGATGATGATGGTGACAAAAGCACAGAAAACCAAAACTAAGGTCTTTTTTACATAGCATGAGTAGGATGACAGCAGGACGAAAATATGCATCTTTAAGATGAGAAACAAGGGTAGTTAGCTACATTGTATGAATCTGACAGCTGTCACCCGCGCCATCGTATAGCAATTGTTTACACTAATATTATAAAGAGGTATAGTTTGTTTTTTTGTTTGTAGAAGGTAATCTCAGGAATTACTGGCCCGATTGCAAAAAAAACCACCGGTAGAAAGCTGCTTTATTCCTGAGTGACATAGGCTATATTTTATGTATGCGGGTGAAGCCGCGGGCGAAAGATAGTAGTATATATATCTATTCCTCAAATCAACTACCATCGCCCTTATATCCCATTATTCCGAACAAGGCAGCCACCCTACATTTAATTTCGAAACCAAAAAAGGCCAAAATGAGCCCAAACATAATTATTATTTTACCTACTCCAAGTAAATTATATGTAAGCCATAGTGGCTAGAAAATAGACCAACTACCATCTTACCTTGGCCCTTCAACTGCAATATTATAGTCAGAACTAGAGCTCAACTCATTCTGGTCCTATAAGTTATTAATTTCTTACCATTTTGGGCGAGACAAAGACAGGAATATCTATTAGCGTGTGTTAGAGAGAGATAGCGCATGTTTTTTTTATTATATCGGAGTGCATGGGCGGTATGCTTTGGTGATTATTGTTTTTATATACAGGGTGTTCGCGTTTTGAAAAGGTAATTTTGTTGTTTTTCTGTGGTAGTTACACGTTATTAAGATTCCAGTTAGTGCTAACTGTTTGAGTTAAATGTGCTAGTTCTAAGAATGGGTTAATTAGAACTGTGGCGTGATTGCGTCAGCGAAGTGACGCCTGTTGAAAATATTGTAGCAACACTTTATAGTGTTAACACATGTTCGAACTTGGTACATTGGTACGCCGGATTTGGTCAGTCGTACCAAGTTTTATTTTTTATTTTTATTCTTTATTTGTTTAAACATGGTATACATACAGTAGCATACAAGATTGAGATTTGTTCGACTTTAACGCTTTTTTTTAAGGTTGAAATTCAACAATTCTTCTATTTTTTTACTGACTAAAATTACACTAGCATATAGCATAATCAGCCTTTTAATGTTCCCACTGCTGGGACTCAGGCCTCCTCTCTAGGAGAGGGAATGGGCCATAATCCACCACGCGGGCCCAGTGCGGGTTGGTGGATGTCACATGTCTTTGAATTTTTGGTTCTAGGACATGCCGGTTTCCTCACGATGTTTTCCTTCACCGTTTTGAGAGCAGTGGTGATGAAATAAATTACACAAAGTAATGCGCCTGGCTGGGTTTGAACCCGCGACCTACAACTCGTAAGTCGGGGCCGTTACCACTCGGCCACCACTGCTCTACTAAATCACACCTATTTATTAATTATTATTTACCTATGTTCCTTCTTTGCCTTGGCGGGCTTGCAGACGGCGAGCAATGAGTAGCTCGCCGTCTGACCTTCCAGTAACCGCCCGGACCGAGCCCAAGCCGAGTCGTCGGCGCGTAGTGCTCCACGCGCGCCTCAGGGAGATGTCAGCAAACCATAGGGGCCCAGCAGGGTCGAAGCCTACTGGGCCAAGGGTCTGCTTCTGAAAGGAAGACTCGGCCCTGGTATGAAAGGCGACGAAGGAACAGGTGTGGGTTTTTAGTCAGTAAAAGTCTGACACAAAAAGAGCGGGGGATGTCATTTGATGATTTACCGTATCTTTTTTATTCGTTAACTTAGAAGTTTAATTTTTTCACAGCTTCAAGAGACCGCAGATTTGAGTATATAGTTTTAATTTCAACTTGATATCTCCACGAGTTCCCGAGATATAGGGTTTTGACAGACAGACAGACGGTCGGGCAACAAAATGATCCTATAAGGGTTCCGTTATTTTCCTTTTGAGGTACGGAACCCAAAATTGGAGATGAGGGGGAAGGATAAAAAATACTACTAAACCTACAACTTATTCTCATTCCTACCAAATATAAGCAAAACAAAATCATAAAAATCGATAAAGTCTTTAAGTCAAGAGTGAATAGGCTACTTCTAGGCAAGCGTGCTCCATTGTCGACCACATCATCGCTTACCATCAGGTGAGATGGTGGTCAAACGCGAGCCTATCTTTAATAAAAAAAAAAATAAAGCCTTTTCGGAAGAGTTTGAAAACGAACACTGTGACACAAGATTTTTATATATTAGACTAGTAGTCCCAACAGACGTTGTCCTCCCTGAAAACTGGCTTTCCGACAGTAAAAAAAGAAACGATTACAGCGCCACCTACCGGCTTCAATTGTATTTTCAAACGACCCAGGGACCCGCTCAAATATACACACAAAGTTTCATCCAAATCGGTCAAGCCGTTTAGGATGAATTAGATGACAAAAACACATACGGAAGAATTATTTATATAAAGATTAAACCACGTCTCAACATAACTCCGAGCACGCTGTATATAAGTTTTGGGTTCTAACAAATGTGATAATTTACTTTCGGAGATCACGCACACATACATACAGACAGACGGAGTAATGATTTTATTTATAGGCTGGCATTATTATTAGGGTTCCTTGAAATGTGTGTGTTGTTTGAAAACCTTCACTTTTATGAGCTTTTTTTTTACAAATTAGAAGTCTACCATCATCATCATCATTAACAGATAAAGGGTCTTGACAGACAGACAGACAAACAGACAGACGGACGGACAACAAAGTGATCCTATAAGGGTTCCATTTCTTCCTGTTGAGGTACGGAACACCTAAAAAGGTGGACTCAATAACATAACATTTTCTGCTAGACAATGGTAGAAAATACAAATGTAGAAGTGCAACGTATCAAGTACGTCTCTTATATTTTATTGTGTGCATAAAGAAATTATTATTATTATTATTATTGATAGGCTCGCGTTTGACCACCATCTCACCTGATGGTAAGCGATGATGTGGCCGACGAAATAAAAAAAATAAAAATGAAGTTTTAACTATTTCAAAAGATGTTTCTCTTACCTGCTTCTATTTACCTTACCTACTCAAAATACAAGAAATACAATCTCATTTTAACTACGGAACCAAACGCCTAACAAGTTTCTGAAACTCGTGGGATTTCCATAAAAACCGTGTACCGAGACTAATCGTCTTCACAGAGCGCTTTTATCTCTATTTTGTGTGGCATATCATCAGGTTTTCTTCCGTAAAAGCTGATGCAGGTAGCGTGAGGCTCAACGGTATAATAGGGCAACCAGTTGAACTGCTAGATTGTTCGATAGAATAGAATAGAAATACTTGTATTGGTGACAGACAGAGAAAATAATAGTTTAAAAAACTAAAAAACACGCTTTTAGCACGCACTAAAAATGACATAATCGTTTTCCTGACAGCAAACCCTTTCATTTGATACCCATATCATGGGGGTGGATTTCAAACAGCCAGTCCGCCATCTTGGGGAGGCCGCCATATTGGATTTGTAATGACGTTTCTTAGCTAGTCATGTATTGTCATCAGAACTCAGTGTGTGCAAAATTTCATCCTAATCGAAGACCGGGAAGTGGGTCAAATTAAGATTCCCAAGATTTTCTTACATACATAGTTACAAGTGAAGCTAATAAAAGCGTGTTAAAAAAGAAGAGGCACTCCAGCCTTCGATGGATACGAGACCGGTCATTATGGCGACATTTGGGGGAGGCCTATGTCCAACAGTAGACGTCTTTCGGCTGAAATGATGATGATGATGACTCCAGCCTTGGAACGCAAAGGGCAACTGTAGGAACACGGGTAGGATTTAGTCAGTGAAAGTCTGATACTCACTCTCACTCCACCCGAAAGCGCGAGAAGTCATTGGATGCTGTACCACAACAAAAAAACCGTCTTTAGGTTACATATACGTCACCTAAAGATGGTTTTTTGTACAAAAGAAATAGCAAGATGATCGTGCCATACCCGCCATTCTTTTTTATTTGTTGATAAATATAAAATATTGTACAAAATGGACACAGAAAAATAGACATTACTCAGAGAGGTAATCACAAGGTCAACAGAAGGAAGTATTCGATGATCTCTCACACCTAAAAAAACACTTTCAGACGACTTGAAAACCACCATTTTTGGAAGTCGGTTAAGTAAATAGCCCGCGCCCACAGGGTTGGTAGTTGCAAAAGTTGAAATGAGGCTCATTTTTATTGGCGGGTAGTTGAATAGATTTTTCTTTGTAATTTCAGTTAGTTAAAAGCGTAGTAGATCAAGGGAATTTGTAGAATAAGAGAAGTAAAGGTATCTCGATCGTTGTGATGTCGCTATAATACTTAATATTATATTTTTCATCATGAATTATTTTATTGTGTGTGCAGCTAAGGAGTGGAATTCCCTGCCGGAGTCTATGTTTCCTGATAGCTATAACCTAGGGGTCTTTAAGTCAAGAGTGAATAGGTTACGTCTAGGCAAGCGTGCTCCATCGTCCACCACATCATCGCTTACCATCAAGTGATATAGAGGTCAAACTCGAAACTATCCATAATTTTTTCGGTGGGAAAATCATCTAATGACAAATCATGCTCTTGGGCGGAGCGGGAGATAATGTGTCCTTCTTTGCCCTCATCCCAGGGCCCCGGGTTTCGCTTTCACACTACCCGTGGCCCCAGTAGGCTTCGACCCTGCTGGGCCCCTACGATTTGCTGACTTCTCCATAAGCGCCGTCGACGACTTGGGCTCGGTCCAGACGGTTACCGGATGGTCGGACGGCGAGCCACCCATTACTCGCCGTCCGCAAGCCCGCGCAACGGTCCCGGGAGGCTTATGTCCTGCATGTTTTTTCGGTTGACATGATGATGATGATCAAGCCTGCTTAATATAAAATTCACCATTTAGAAATTCCTTTTAATAATTTAACGATTCCGACATCACCAAATCGCAACCGCAAATTCAAAGATACCCATCAAAAATACATAACATAATTTACAAAATTAAGATTCTAAATATTTAAGCCCTCCAAAAAGGCCCGGTACCCAAGAAATAAAATGTAAGTAATCTCAAGAAAAAAAAAGCGAAAAAAAAAACTCAATTAAGTAAATGCATTTTAAAAAAGGCCGTGTGACATAAACAATCCTGAGGCTCCGTAACTTAATGACTTTGCTTAAAAAAAGAGTGTTCCTTTTTTAAACGGACCAATGAGAGGTCCCGATACTTAATGTACTACTGAATTTTGAAATTGGAGACTTTAAAGTAAGGAATGGAGTCGTTTTGGAAAGTTATTTTTTGTTTTCGTTTAGTTTTCTTATCTCCGAACTTGATTTTAGAAGCCATGTAGGATTTAAGATGGTGTAAATCGAGGTATCTGTTATTTATTTAGCGATTGAGATAAAACGCATTTGTGCCTAGTTCCTACCAATAATCTAGATGAATTTGAAAATAACCTCTAGCATATTTTGAGGAAAAGAAAAATGCTAAAAAACAGGGCAAGTGCGAGTCGGACTCGCGCACTGAGGGTTCCGTATAAACTTACCTATGAAAACAGTTTGATTCCCGAATTGAATACGAATATTTATACGAATCGCACAAAAAGATTATTTTTGTGACGTACTTAACTAAAAATTTACAGTTTTCAGAGTTTTTTTCCTGTACTTGTACTATGAGACCTTGCTTCATGCCAAATTTCAGTATTCTAGGTCAACGGGAAGTACCCTATGAATTTTGATTCCCTTGAAAGTGTCGAAATACTCGTTTTTTGCGACATAAACGACCGTCTCTTATTTTTCGTTAACTCAGATATATGATTTTTTCACAGCTTCAAGGGACCGACTTGAGTATATGGTTTTAATTTCAACTTGATACCTCCACACGGTCTTAATAGGCAGACAGAGAGACAGACAGACGGACGGACAACAAAGTGATCCTACAAGGGTTCCGATTTTTCCATTTGAGTTACGGAACCCTAAAAATGAACTTCATAGTAATATTTTAAAGGGGAATGTTTGTATATAGGTATGTATAATAATATGTTGGCGTTGGGGCCGAAAGGTTCTGGAATGACGACCACGTACTGGAAGACGTAGCGCTGGAAGGCCTCCTACAAGGTGGACCGATGACCTGGTAAGGGTTGCGGGAATCCGGTGGATGCGAGACGTACAGGACCGTTTATTGTTGCGACACTTGGGGGAGGCCTATGTCCAGCAGTGGACCTCTTTCGGCTGAAATGATGATGATGATGATGACGTCATAATTATTTTTTTGCGATTACCAATAATCTTCCGAGACTCCATTCCGGAATTGAACTCATAGGAAGGTTTGTATAGAACCTTCAGGGTGCGAGCCCGACTCGCACTTGCCCAGTTTTTTTTAATGAAGTCGGTTAGGTATTTTTTTAATAAAAAGTTTTATTCTCATTCACGTTTTTTTTTTGTATCCCAAATCTATATACTTATATATAATAAATCTATAGAAATAAATCCTTGTAGTTTATTTTTGGTCAATAGTTAATTTAGTTATTTTTTTATATAATTTCTACTTTAAAATCCTGAAATAAAATAATTATTATTAATGGGTTAATCGAACTCCCAACTAAGAGTAATTACTGAGACGTTTCAACTTCCAAACCAAAGGACTGTCATTGAAAAATGCCCTACTCAACCGTATCAGAATTTAAACAAACATTTGAACTTAAAAGACAAAGCAATCAGAATGGCCGTCAGTAGGTATCTATGGTCGCATTCAGTAAAAATTGCCATAATTAAAATTTGTTTAGAAAAACACGGAATGCACCCGTAACAATGGGCCATTAGGCGCGTTGATAAACATCTACGGAAGAATAGTAACGACTTTTTTTGAATTTTGAATTTCGAATTTCGGAACGATTGTGTTTTTTTTTGTAAAGTTGCCAGCTTAGTGTTTGGGAAGCGTCGAAGAGTTTTTAATGAAAACGAAATACATTTTTATTACGCTTTGTTAGATACGCACAGGATTCCTTAGTTTATTATTGTTTCAAGCAACTATACTACTAAACTATTCTGGATGTTTGATTGCTTGTTAAAAAGGTTAATAGGCGCAGAAAAATCATGGATGTGAATACAGGATACTTTATATCCGATAGTAAGTATGTTCTCTTGGAAATATTTCAGACTTTATAAGAGCTAGAACAGAAATTTAGCCTTTCAACCGTCGATAAGAATTATTTTAAATACAAAATAAGCTAAATAATAATGAATATCATTATAATAAATATGCTTTTTTAGCAACCTTAGAAAAAACCTGACTAAAGTGCACGAAAGAGTAAACTGCCTTGTAAAACCTCGACCTATTTTTATTCCTTTATCTGCCACCATTCAGAAACTATATAACGACCTCTGACAGAAAAAAAACACAAAAAAAAACTTTATATTGTAACCAGCCAATAAATTGGAATTATTCAAATTTGAACATGGAACGTGGAACGCTGGCGCTAGAGGACCTCACACGTTGCTAATCCGCGCTATCGCCAATCAGTCACGTCGCGGATTTCGAGCGAGTCGCACGTCCTAACTAGGTCTGTTGTAAGTTAATTGGTTTTATTTAAGTGAGGATATATTAATTTGTCTTCAAAGATGTGCAAAAAGTTTTGAGTAGGAATTTAGCAACAAGAATAGAGGGAGAGGTGTTGGGAGATAAGTTTTATATATAGATGTATTGCTAATTAATAAATGGGAAAAAATTGTGTTGTGTGCCATATTTTGGCTACAAAAGGGATGAATACCTACTAAATGCTATGCTATGATCGAAGTTTCCTTGCGTGATCACATCAGAAATGAAGATATCCGATTCCGCAGGAGAACCAAGGTTACAGACATGGCCCGAAGAATCGCCAAACTTAAGTGGCAGTGGGCAGGGCACATAGCTCGCAGAACTGATGGTCGATGCGAAGATGCAGTTGGAAGACCTCCCACAAGGTGGACCGATGACCTGGTGAGGGTCGCGGGAATCCGATGGATGCGAGACGCACAGGTCCGGTCATTATGGCGACACTTGGGGGAGGCCTATGTCCAACAGTGGACGTCTTTCGGTTGAAATGATGATGATGATGACCTACTAAATACTGGTTCGTGGCTAAGGACCAGGAATATGGTGACGCTTTCGAACAATCGCGCAGCCCAAAGTCTAAGTTCCCGAAGGACACGGTGGGGAATGGTTTAATTTTATATTTTTATCAAACATAATTAGTAATTAAGTACGCAGTATGTAAGTAGGACATTTATTTATTTGTCGGTCTATCAGTGTGCATTTCTTTTCTCACACTTCGTAATTTTTTCGAGTCCATCGAATGAGCATGAGCACCCATGAGGTTTTCTAAAAGCCGGCGCCCCTGCCCAGTAGGGTTAATACCCTCTAAGGTCACGGGGAATTTCATAAAGGGACACCGTGATCCTGAAACGCAAAAGGAAACTGAAAGACACAGGTGGGTTGTTGTTAGTAAAAGTCTGACATGCCCTCGCACCCTGGGGGGGTGTGAGGGCTAGAGTGAGAGAAGTTATTAGATGATTTCACACCTCAAAAAAAGTCAAAGCTCGAATATACCGACGTCGGATCAAAGTCATCGGTTGATGATCGATCTATAATGTAACACCGAGACAAAAGACAGTTAGAAAACATAATATACCCAAGTGTACCTCTAATTAATTAAATACTAGATGCTGCCAGCGACTTATAGTTGAAAATTATCCTAACGGAATAAACAGCCGGGATAAAAAGTGTCCAAGGAATAAAATGCTATTTGCTGTTCCAGCGGGGCTATTGCGTAACTCTGTTGACAGTTCAAATGATGATCACTTGTTAACAATGTGCATCATTGAACTGTCAAACAGCTAGTTTCGTATTGCCAATCTTCAGTGACCAACTGCAGTAACGTCATTAGCCACTGGTGCCTTTTGATAGCCACCGTAATACGTTTTGACAGATGTTATTGTATCGATACATTTAAAATTGCGATTGTGTAAGCTTTTGAAGCTGTATAATAGTCGATAAAATTTTAGAGTGGTCACAATAGGCAAAGTAAATTTTTATAATTCACCACATTTCCACCGTAGTTTGTTAGTCACTTGTGTGATACGTAATACCAATTTTATGGAATTGTCAGTTGACAACTAAGTTTAGTGTGCAACGAATGCTAGTGTCAACTGTTATTGAATAGCCCCCCAGGACATGGTCTACCTTCCCTACGTGTAGGTAGGTAAAGTTTCATCGAAATCTGAACCTGACGAAGTAACAGTCACACACACACACTCACTGGGGCCATGGGTTGGCTACCGAAACGCAAACGAGGGTCTTGGAACGCAAGGTAAAGAAGGAACATATAGGAGTGGTTTTAGTCAGTAAAAATCTGACAAGCCCTCGCGCACCGCCCCCGAGGGAGAGAAGTCATTGGATGATTTCCCACCTAAAAAAAATCACACAGAAACTTTCGCCGGTATATAGGGTGACTGGTAATTAGTGACCGATACTTAAACACTCATGATTACAAACAACTTTCCCAAAGAAACTTCTTTTTATAAACTAAATAGTTTTATCACAATAAAAAAAACAGCTGTTTGAATCTAAAGCTGTTTGTAATACGCGTACACGGCTGGGTTTGGCTATCACTATTGTGGGTACGACGGCGTCACGCCGTATTCTAATTACCAGTCACCCTATATATGTGTGATTCTGATCAACTAGGTTTCCTATCATTAAACAAATCTACTTAATCAAACTTCTTTAGAATGTGACCAAAATAACCTGACACGCGGCGAGATACGGAACTAAACACTTTACTATGAGACGGTACTTCACGCCGGAACAGCTGCTCAACCTTTATCAAGCGCAAGTTTGATCTCGTACTAATGGCAATGTGTTATCACTTTCTGCCCTCTGATTAGAGATTACATTGCGATCATTTTAAAAGTATGTTTTCCTCAGCATTCGTATATAAAAATGAATAACAAATAAGCCTGTTCGTCTATGTAAAACGCAACATTCTATACCCGATGCTATTTTATCGATTTATCTAAACTTATTAGCATACAAGCTTCAGCAAGCGGTTTCGTTCGCGTGGACGGGGAATTTTATTCCATTGGAATATACTCTCGGAATTAAAGTATGGTCAGGGGCATGACGTGTGAAATGTCAGTGTGAGCGAGAAAGAGAGATGGAGCTAGGTAATCCAACCCGCAAGTGCAGGATCCCGCGCCTTTTCTGCGGAAGAAATGCGGGATTACTCGTGCGGAATCCCGCACCCTTGCGGGATTGAATGTTTTTCTAAGAAAAATTGGATTAGACGACGCGCCGTTCTGATTATCTAATAATTATTAGACCCAGTAAGGCCTTATTAACAAGTGATTTATCAACTTTCCATGGAACTCGTGACCTTTCTGTAGAATTTGTACCTATGGAAAATAATTATGTTTTCAATTTTATCTTACAGCTAAATAAATTTTGAATTTTTATTTTTTATTATGCGTGTCCTAAATCGGAAGTGGAAAGGAATGTAATCAATATCAGTTATAGTTCTCTATCTTCCTAAATAGGAATGAAGAAACTTAATATTTCTAAGGTTGCAAAGATCATCTGCACGCCGCTTCTCAATCAAGACAAGAATCCAATCTACAAAGGCTGGAGCACAGGCGCAGGGTAGCCAGCCTTTCGGTATTTTACAGGACGCATTTTGGAGAGTGTGCGCGGAAATTGCATGACTTGATTACGCCATGCTTTTTTTACAATCGGACAACCCGACGTACGGCGAGTTAAATAGTTTTATTTTTTTACGATCCTGAATAATAACCTATTAACTTCAGCGAAATTCAACCTATACAATGCAAAAAACTTAAGAAAATTTGAATTTTGCAGGATATTTTTGAACACTCTCCTTAAAATAAAATATAATATTCAAAATATCCCAATCTCGCAAATCCCGCGGGATCGCTGACTTCAATCCCGCAGGCTTGCGGGATCGCGATTTTGATGCGGGATTGGATTTCCTAGATTTAGCTATACACCCTATATAGCTCCATCTCTTTAACAGTTCAGTTTATGTCGTCATATGGATCACGTTAAGAGTTCGTGGTAGCACTACTGGTCTAATTCCCTGCAGGAGTCTGTGCTTTCTGATAGCTACAACCTAGGGGTCTTTAAAGTCAAGAGTGTATAGGTTACTTCTAGGCAAGCGTGCTCCATCGTCGGTCACATCATGGCTTACCATCAGGTGAGATAGTGGTCAAACGCGAGCCTATCAATAATAATAAAAAAAAGGTGGGTTTGGTACTGTTTTAGTCAGTAAAACTCTAACACTCGCTTTCCAACCAGAGCGGAAGGAATCATTGAAAGATTTCCCACGTGAAATAGACGTGTTAGCTTACCTAGTTCACAAACAAAAAAACAGATTTTAACTTTTTACGTTATTAGTTTAGATAGGTACGTAGTTAAAAATGAATAAAATTCGTTTATGCACCTTCTAACACCAGCTGTTTTATGTAGAACTGTTTATACACCATGTGGCTATGTGCATAAACTTTTACAGAGGCTCTAAAGTTTTATTACTTACAATATAAAACCAAATATTTAATCAATAGCTTTTACATGAATTTCTGTTGCTGATTAATAAGTTTCTGACTTTTATTTCGACAAGTATCTACTAGCTGTGAACAATTTAGCACTTGTACAACGTTACGGAGGATGTCCAAGGCGTTGTACAATGGAAATTTACAAACTAAAAATTCATTTAATAAAACAATAATAACCTAATAATAAATCGATACACATTGAAGAAAATAAAAACTTACATAAAATTTAGAAATAAAAAGAAAATATACACTTCTGGACACATCTATTGGCCCACCTTGTATTTTCAGTTTCGTTTGGTCCTAGCTAAAATTTTATATTAGGTCGAGTAAAGTTTTTATGCAGTTTTGAACCTGGCACATTCACAATTTCATTCAATAGTCTTTTTTTGAATTTCGAACACAGAATTTAAATAAAAACTTTTTAGAAAAAAAAAATAACCGACTTCACTAAAAAAAACACTAAAAGGATCAAAATAACTTTAATTTCGGATGTCGGTGTTTCTCGGTATTGTTTGTTTCTTATTTAACACCGACTTCCGAAATTAAAGTTATTTTGATCCTTTTAGTGTTTTTTTTAGTGAAGTCGGTTATTTTTTTTTTCTAAAAAGTTTTTATTTCACACTTTTTAGTTGCGATACACTTATAAACAGAGTGCCTATTTCTAATGACAATTCCAATTTACCCAAATACTGCTAGGTTACATTGTTTTATTATAAAGTTGCTGTGCCTACCTTCCTCCTTCCGGCTCCATCATCAGATCAGTTCGATAGTACCTTATAGCCAAAGAGCATCTCACGACAATTCTAATAAGCCCAAACACGGCTAGGATACATTGATTATTTTTTTTTTTTTTTTTTTTTTTTTTTTTTTTTTTTTTTTTTTTTTTTTTATTAATGATAGGCTCGCGTTTGACCACCATCTCACCTGATGGTAAGCGATGATGTGGTCGACGATGGAGCACGCTTGCCTAGAAGTAGCCTATTCACTCTTGACTTAAAGACCCCTAAGTTGTAGCTATCAGGAAACACAGACTCCGGCAAGGAATTCCACTCCTTGGCTGTACGCATAATAAATGTGTTACGGAGTTCCTGTGCCTACCTTCCGGCTCCATCATCAGATCAGTTCGATAGTACCTTATAGCCAAAGTGCATCTCATGACAATTCTAATGAGTCCAAACACGGCTAGGTTACATTGATTAATTACGGAGTTCCAGTGCCTACCTTCCGGCTCCATCATCATCATCAGATCACTTCGATGATACCATTTTCAACGTAACTATTCAGAATCATTCATTTATTTGTATTGTCATAGTCGCTTAACTATATCTTCAATGTGATATCTATTTGAGTATGAAGTTCCGTTGACCATTTCTGGTCTTCTTCATCAGTTCCACTTCATCAAATGTTACTTTTTACTGTAAATGCTTAAGTTCTTGATGAAAATACTAAAATTACCATAGGGTTGCCTATAATTTTTGAGGAGTTCCCTCGATTCCTCATGCATTCCATCATCAAAACTGGATTTTGAAAAAAATGGGACCAATCTGGAAGCATATCCTATAAAGGGAAAAAAAAATTTTGCAAATCGGTCCATAAACGACGGAGTTCTGAGGTAACAAACATAAAAAAAAAAAAAAAAAATAATGATGATAAAAAAAAAAAAAAAAAAAAAAAATACAACCGAATTGATAACCTCCTCCTTTTTTTTGAAGTCGGTTAAAAACAAAAGACAATTTGGAGCCTGTTTGTTGATATCAAACAATCGAATACTAAGAAAACTTGGTTTTATTGGTTTACTTGGATTTAATTCTTGAAAAAGTGATTGATATCTTTGGTTTTGCAACAAACATTACTTATTCTTAACATTAAGGTGAGGTTCTATCAATAATCTATGGATACTTCACCTGAAGTCGCCGCCCAAGCTGTGGCACTTATTCAGGCCGGACACAGCCAAAGAAACGTGAGTGCTCAACTTAATTTAAGTCGATCTGCGGTCCGAAATGTTTATCGGAGGTACCTAGAGACTGGCGGCTTTGTTCGTCGCCAAGGAAGGCCACGATCTTGGGTCACAACTGAAAGGCAGGATCGATTCATCGTGACGACCAGCTTGAGAAATCGTCACCTTACCTCCATTGAGATACAAAACCAACTTCGCGACTTCCACGGAGTATCTGTGAGCGCTCGAACTGTTCGGAGAAGGTTAAAAGAACGCGATATGGTACCACACAAGCCAGCTAATGGGCCCAAACTAACGCGAGCCCACCGAACAGCGCGCCTTCATTTCGCACGCAGTCATTTAAATTGGACACAGCAAGATTGGAGCCGTGTACTCTTTTCTGATGAGTCTAAAATTGTGTTACATGGCAATGATGGAAGGAAGAAGGTCTACCGACGTAAGGGAGAGCGTTTCGCACAATGCTGCTTTGAAGAGAGGGTTGCTTATGGCGGTGGCTCATGGACTGTCTGGGGCGGTATATCCGCGAGCGGCAAAACTCAACTTGAGGTTGTTACATTCGTGAGTGCTTAGAACCTCACGTGATACCATACGCGGACTATGTGGGCCCAAATTTCCTTTTTATGCATGATAATGCAAGAGCCCATGCGGCCGGCATCGTCAGGGAATATCTTCGGGATGTGAACATCACAGTTATGGACTGGCCAGCCAGAAGCCCAGACATGAACCCCATTGAGCACATGTGGGACGAGCTAAAAAGACGTGTTAGGGCTCGTCAGCCAGTTGCCCAGACGATGCAGGAGTTGAAAACTGCCATAGAAGAGGAATGGGAGATGATCCCTCAAAATTTCATAGAGCGGTTGATAAACTCTATGCCTAATCGTGTGAGAGCTGTGGTAGATGCCCATGGAGGCAACACGCGTTATTAAATTAAACCTTTATTTGATAAAACATGTTTTTTATTCAAAAATCAACTGCCTTTAACAAGGCGCATATCCGACTTGTTAGGCGTAGCTCCATGTCGTATGGTATTCTGAATTCAAATTTAAAACAATACGATCGAAAAAGATGGTAAAATGTATCAGGTTTAAAACTGCATCAACAGTTTTTGTTCAATCTAGCAATCATATTTCGGTAGGGGCCATCGAAACCTAAACTCTAAGGTGGACCAATAGATGTGTCCAGAAGTGTATATACCCACTAAAATAATATATCCCACAAAACAAATAAAAAAATGTTTACTTATTTTTCACCCATCTACAATTATTTTCTTATTTTTCAACAATGGGGCAAGGAAATGGTCGCCCTGTAGTTTCAACCAGGAATGTGAAATTTCGGATATCCTAATACTGCTGTGGCTCAGGTCTCCTCTCTAGGAGAGCGGGCTCAGTGCAGGGTTGGTGGATGTCAAATGACTTCGAGTTGTTGGTTCTAGGCATAGATGTTCTAGGACATGCCGGTTTCTTTACGAAGTTTTCCTTCACCGTTTTGAGAGCAGTGGTGATGAAATAAATTACACAAAGTAATGCGCCTGGCTGGGTTTAAACCAGCAACCTACAACTCGTAAGTCGTGGCCGTTACCACTAGGCCACCAGATTATCCGAATAGGTACGGATATAGGAATAATATTATTTTGGTTTTGGAAACGATTACGGATATAAAATTATTTCGAATAATCCGCTAGTTTCGGTTAAGGATTTTAAAATTATAATCATCATCATCATCATCATCATTTTAGCCGAAAGACGTCCACTGCTGGACATAGGCCTCCCCCAAGCGTCGCCACAGCGAACGGTCCTGTGCGTCTCGCATCCATCGGACTCCCGCAACCGTTACCAAGTCATCGGTCCACCTTGTAGGAGGCCTTCCAACGCTACGTACGCTACGGAAAATTATAATAGTAAAATACAAATAGCAAATTTTGGTTTTTATTTCTAGTCTAGATTATCATTAGTTTAGTCGGGTAAAATAAACAAAAACCTGTTGTAACCTGTCATCTGAAACTATCCGAAATTATATATCGATTGCGGTTTTTTTAGGTGAGAAATCATCTAATGACTTCTCCTGACCTAGGGCGGAGCGAGAGGACGTGTCAGACTTTTACTGACTAAAATCTACTCCTGTTCCTTCTTTGCCTTCTTTCCAGACCAACCCATGATCCCAGTAGGTTTCGACACTGATGGGCCCCTATTTAAAAAAAAATAATCAAAATATTTTTATTTCACATAGGCTTACATGGGTAGGTACCTACATAACACACGGTTTGGTTGACATCTCCTTGAGGCGCGCGTGAAACACTAAGCGCTGTCGACGAATCGGGCTCAGTCCGGACGGTTACCGGACGGCCGGACCGCGAGCTATATCAGTTACGGTTACGGTTTTTTTTTTCGGATATCCGATTACAGTTACGGAGCTCCATAACATCCCTGGTTTCAACACGGATAAGCAATTCGTGGGTGCAAACCTAGTCAAGCATGCATAATCACCACGAAATAATGTTTCAAAATAATGAAAACAGGCATGCTAACTAGAACCAACAAAAAGCTTAGTGACCATCGTTTCTCATTCACTTTTCAGTCTGTAGCATGTAGCATCATAACCGTATCGAATAAAATCTGGGAAAAAACGCGTTCAAAAAAAAGACTAAACAAATATTATAGGTACGATTGTAAAGAAATGATATATCGCGAATATGTGCCTAGAATAAATTAAAACATAATAGTTGCTATATTCTAAACAAGTAAAAATAAAACCATCACTTTTTCATACTAATCGTCGCCATTTTGTTCAAATGTCACGCTGACATAACATTTCGCGCGCTCCTGCAACCATAGATAAAGGGTTTAAATCCTTTTTTTTTCGACCACAATAGCACAGATCAGGGTTGAAAAATCCGAGCGATTAATTTTAATTCTTCCATTAATATTCGTGTCACATAGTTTTAAAAGCGGAAGTGCGTTTTTTGATGCCATAATGGTTTCCAACATCCGGTTGTAATAGAAAATTGTTCGGTTTTAGGGATGGTAGGGCTGTGACCGGTATAAGTAATTTATAACTGTTGTGGTATTTTTTTCAGTAAGTAATCGGATTAGATACTTACGTAACGGTAACTATGAACTATTTCACGAAACTATAATTAGAGGAAGCAGGTAAATGTTACATGTAATATATACTTTTGTAAAAAATGTCAGTGGTTGACCCTTATAATAAAAATAATAAAAAAATTGAATGAAAAAAAAACAGGTAAATTTTGAATTTTTGTGCAGATTATGAAAATTCTTTGATTGATTAAGTTGAATATTATCTTGGCGGACTTTATTATTAATTCATTCAAAACATATAAATATATGTGTTGTTGTGTATGTGTATATGTGTGTGTTGTATGTATGTATGTATATGTGTGTATGTGTGTGTGTATGTGTATATTTTTTTTTTACTTTAATTTAGGATATCTTTTTTTAGGGTGGAAAATCATTAAATATCTTCTCCCGCTCCGGGTGGAGCGAGAAGTAGTGACAGACTTTTATTGATCGCTTGCTTTTTGCGTTCCAAGGCCGCGAACAATATCGCAGTCAAGTATAAGATATACGGAATCGAAGCGCAGAAAAAAAATTAATCTGTAGATATATTGTTTGGTAGCCGAAAATAGCTTACTGATAATAACTATAACATTTTAAAATAAGTTATAAATAATTATGAAACTATGAATTTGTTTTGATTGCGTGTTCTGCTCCAGTTAATCTCCACTTAAAGTTATTATAAAATTTTGAGGATTACTTGAATTTGTAGCTGATGGTAGGTATGGAAATGCATGTTCTCTTTCGTAATCTAAACTAATATTATAAAGAGGTAAAGTGTTTTTTTTTAATGTTTTTTTTTTATTCGTAGGAGGTAATTTCTGAAAGTAGGTACTGGTCCGATTGCGAAATTTTTTTCACCCGTAGAAAGCTGCTTTATTCCTGACATGGGCTGTATTTTATGTATGCGGGCGAAGCCACGGGCAAAAGCTAGTCTTCTATAAAACCAGAAGCAGTCGCCAACAAAATGCCCAGGGGCTTACCATGACGTGATAAAATGTCAGTCGTGTGAGCGTGAAAGAGGGATGGAGCTATACACCCTATATAGCTCCATCCCTTTAACAGTTCAGATTAGGTCGTAAAATGGATAGTTTTAAAAGCTCGTGGTAGGGCTTCAGGATGTTTGGCCTTAGGGTGTGGTGTTCCGTCGGTTCCGCAAACAGGTGCCACAGAACAGCACGAAGTGAATATAGTGCAATGTGAAGTGTTACTAACAGAACGTCTGCCACTCCTCCTCGCTCCGGACCATGGCCTGTACCAAGGCTTGGCGCGAGAGATCGCTGTTGCCGATCGCCCCCACGAGGACACGGCGGTGCTCTGCCCAGGCGGGGCACAAGCGGACATGAATAAATAATTTATATTTTATCAATATTATTCGAATTGAAACTAAAACCGACCAATTCTGTGAAATACCAAAAATAAATGCATATTAATAAAAAAGTATAAGTCACTCGAATAAAAACCCCTTTTCTGGTTTCTAAGTTGTACCTATTTACTTTTTAGTTAGTATGGACGGTCATATATATGGGCCAAGATGCCTAGTAATAAACGATTTATTGTTATTTTTGTATAAAATGCAAAATCATTTCTTAAGACGTCATTTACCTACTGTGTTTTCTTATTGTTACATTTAGCTCTGCAGAAAATGGGCGAATCTACGCTTTATCCAAGACCGATTTAAGTTTTATTTGCCTACTCGTCTTTTTTTATTGAGTTATCATCAAATAGCTTCTCCCTGCAGTTTTTGGCGGGATTTTTTCGTGAAAATTTCAGTGGCTGTTTTAATTATTCACAAATTGATTCCTCGTGAATTTTGTGATGTAAAATTGGTGTAGTTTTGTATCTACGGAGCTGGATAATATGTGGAATCATTGAAACAGGCGCGATCTCGGTAAAATGGAGCTGAGAATTATAGTATTATTGTTTACCACAGCGAAGCTTGCCGAGAAGGTTGACTCGATACATTTATTTTACTGCCAAAAACTACAAAAACATTAGAATGGCGCTGAAAATCAGCGCTGTGGCTGCGTCTTGTACGCGAGCCCCAGCATTTTGCTGAGGGCTGGCCGTTTTGCGCGAATGGGCGCATAACTTCCTAATATATTATAGTGTTATTTATTATTTATTATTTATTTATTACTTTATTGCACACCTTAACTTTCTACAGGACAGACATTTATAAAAAAATAAGTGTACAATAGGCGGTCGGTAGTGTTGTTATTGTTATTTATTTTTTAAGATATGCACCATGTTTGAAATAAACTCTTTTGTTTTCTTTCTAATGTATTACATCCGCGTTCTATTATAAAACAAAGTAACTTAAAATTATTATTATCTTTATTTATTTTTTATACATATTTTGTACATTTTTAAATATTTCTTAAAACACATATAAAAAAAAACATTTAAAAATATAAAAAATAGTAGTCCGCCGGTGTCGGGACAGGGTCCAAGCTACCGGTGGTTAGGGCTGCAGAGACAGGAACCTCCTCACAATGCGAGCCGTATCGAGGAGTACTGCCTTCTGTATCAGGCCCTTGATCCAACCGCGCAACGACAGTTTCGACAGGTGGTCGAAAGATCTTTCTAAACTTGACAATGCACAAACCGTGTGCAGCCAAAAAAAACTTCTCCCGCTTGGTGGAGCGAGAGGGTGTCAGATTTTTACCGACTAAAACCCACTCGTGTTCCTTCAGTTGCCCTTTGCCTTCCAGAGCCGCGGTAACTCTCTCAAGAATTCATGCAGCCGAGCTTCCCAAGCACGCATTGGTCCCTATTATAATATGTACTTGCAAGCTTCGATGACCCTAGTATTAAATAGATGTATAATTTCATAGACAACGGTAGTTTTTTTTTTATAAAGCGATTATATCAATTGGTAGTCGAGCAACTGTTGTTAGATGAATTATTTAAATTACTACGAAATATTTTGGACGCCATTATGTTGTTCAGTTAAATGTTTCTATTATTTAAATTAAAGTTATGTCGTAACTACTTTTTGTGAAGTTTATTTTTATGTTACATTATGTATTATGTAACGTTTTTTTTTTGTTCTAATGGAAATAAATGGTTCTGTTTGTGTGCATTTTTGTGCTGGAATTTACCTAATTTGAACGTTTGATTTCTTTTGTTATAAGTAATTAGGTACTAGCTTTTGCCCGGGGCTTCGCTCACGTACATAAAATATAGCCTATGTCACTCAGGAATAAAGCAGATTTCTATGGGTGAAAAAATTTTAGCTATGGGACCAGTACTTTCAGAGATTACAGTCAAACGGGGTGAATAGGAACGCAGGCGTGAATAGGAACTAAAGTTTGAAGGGGATCTTCGCGTTAATTAACATTTTTTTCCAGCATTTTTTTGACTGTGAATGTGAAAAACATAACTAAAGTTTTGTTCCTATTCACCCCTGTGTTCCTATTCA
Organism: Mythimna impura; assembly: GCA_905147345.3. Taxonomy (NCBI): domain Eukaryota; kingdom Metazoa; phylum Arthropoda; class Insecta; order Lepidoptera; family Noctuidae; genus Mythimna; species Mythimna impura. Next base: position 5,461,943 of record LR990369.1, on the reverse strand, counting down.
CCCCGTTTGACGGTACCTCCAACAAACAAAAAAAAAAGCAAACTTAACCTCTTTATAATATTAGTGTAGATGGAATTCTAGCTTTTTTCTGCGGTTTTTCTCCAGTAGACTTTGAGAGTTCCCACAAAATAAGGTTTGGAAATCATTCCGCTTAACCACCGCAGTCTCATTTACAGAGGTAACTGAGACTACGACACTTGGTAATCGAAAAACCTGCAGAAGTGAAAAAAAAAATAGGTCCTTTGAGATTCAAGATATCTAGGTTTCACTGTAAGTATTTAAATTCATTGACTGTTGTGTATAAAAGTTTGATACAATTTTCCAAAAAATCAATAAATTCAACTTTCTAAATCATCATCATCATCATTTTCCTGCCCTTGTCCCGTTTTATTTGGGGTCGGTGCAACACGTTTTTTTCTTCCATTCTGTCCTGCACTCGTTATGCTATCACTAACTCCCTTTTCTTTCATATCACTTCTCACACAATTCATCCATCTTTTCTTTGGTCTCCCTCTCCCTCTCCATCCATCCACATGTAAACTCATCCAACTTTCTGAATATTATCTACAAAAAAAAAAGATCCCCAAAAACGACGCAAAATTTCAATCATCCGCCCAAACCAATTTGCACAAGCAATAACAAAACGTAATCCCTCACAAGTTGAATGAATCAAAAAACCTCTATAGACCAAAAACCCAACAATATTTAGGGTTTTAAAGTCGCGGCAACTCAAAGTACGCCCCCGGGGCGCCGAGAGCGTATTTTCAAAATATTTTGACATTAATAGCCCGCTTTGACATTACACTGACGTATTGTCGATGGTCGTGATTTTTTTTTCGTAAATCGGCAAAGGTAAAGGTGTTGTTGTGCTTTTTGTGTTGATTTGTAATAGATGTCGGTGTCGTGTGTTCTGTGGGGGTGGCCAAATTTAATGTTCGTGTCTGATTGAAGGTGATGGTAGGTACCTTGCAATTTTTTTTTGTCAGCATAATTTTCTATGGCGTTCTTTGTTTTGGTTGCAGCGCCAAACTTATTAGAAATGGCAATAGCACTTGGCAAGATATACAATGCCATGGCTTAGGTATAATAAATATCTCGTAGCTGCGAAATACATAACTAATTCAGAAGGCACAAAGAAGAAAATTAGACCTTTTTTTTCATGTAATTTAAATACACTTCTACGAGTTTTATGGAAGTAGTTAAAAAAAAATGATTTATTTCAAACACTTATTTCATTTGTTTTTAAATTTTTTTCGACAAGTTTTGATGCGCCGTCACGAGGTTGTTACCAAACTGACTCTAGCAAGGTATGCATTCAACATTGTAGATGGCGCTACAAGTAACGAATCAAAATTTTGCGTGATACAAAATTGTTCTTTACGAGCTTTTGTTTCCAGAAATATAATTAAATAAAATTAACTGAAAAATGCATACCCGAGATATTTACTCAATGGCTAGTTAAAATGAGTAAGGATAACTAACGTATAGCGAACATACGTCCTACTAATCACGGATATGTTATGGTCTGTAAGAGGTCATCGGATAAATTAGGAACACGGATAGGCTATGGTCTGTAAGAGGTCATCGGATAAATTAGGAACCCGGATAGGCTATGGTCTGTAAGAGGTCATCGAATAAATTAGGAACACGGATAGGCTATGGTCTGTAAGAGGTCATCGGATAAATTAGGAACACGGATAGGCTATTTTCTGTAAAAGGTCATCGGATAAATTAGGAACACGAATAGGCTATGGTCTGTAAGAGATCATCGGATAAATTAGGAACCCGGATAGGCCATGGTCAGTAAGAGATCATCGGATAAATTAGGAACCCGGATAGGCTATGGTCTGTAAGAGGTCATCGGATAAATTAGGAACCCAGATAGGCTATGGTCAGTAAGAGGTCATCGGATAAATTAGGAACCCGGATAGGCTATGGTCAGTAAGAGGTCATCGGATAAATTCGGAATATGGATAGGCTATGGTTTGTAAGAGGTCATCGGATTAATTAAGAACACAGATAGTCTATGGTCTGTGAGACGTCATGCGGGGCTATTGCGTAACTCTGTTGACAGTTCAAGTGATGATAACTTGTTAACAATGTGCATCATTGAACTGTCAAACAGCTAGTTTCGTATTGCCTATCTTCAGTGACCAAATGCAGTGACGTCATTAGCCACTAGTGACTTTGATAGCCACCGTAACACGTTTTGACAGATGTTATTGTATCGATACTTTTAAAATTGCGATTGTGTAAGCTTTTGAAGCTGTATAATAGTCGATAAAATTTTAGAGTGGTCACAGTAGGCACCGTAAATTTTTATAATTCACCACATTTCCACCGTAGTTTGTTAGTCACTTGTGTGATACGTAATACCAATTTTATGAAATTGTCAGTTGACAACCAAATTTAGTGTGCAACGAATGCTAGTTGTCAACTGTTATTGAAAAAGTTAGCCAATAGCCCTGGTCTGTAAGAGATCATCGGATAAATTATCAAGCGATTGAAGCAGCTAGCAATTCCATGCAGCTACCTACCTACTTGAAGATATAAAATAAGCTATGCTTATGGATATTAGATATTATATTTTCATGTATCAGCGAGTGCTAGATCACGTTCTAATTTTTTTTTTTTTGCAAAATAAGATTGTCTCAAGTAAACATAGATAAATGTTTTGAAGTGGGCGTGGATGGTCAACTTTGTTCGTCCTATTTGTCGAATGGTGTTTTTTTTTTCTAAAACCAACAAGTTCGATTTTTGGTAAGGAGTAATGATTTTTCCAAAATTCTTGAAAAATTTATCTTGTATTAGCTTTTGCCCGCGGCTTCACCCGCGTATTTAAAATATAGTCTATGTCTCAGGAATAAAGCAGCTTTCTATCGGTGAAAAACTTTTAGCAATCGGACCAGTACTTTCAGTCCTGGTCCAAAACTGGGCAAGTGCGAGTCAGACTCGTGCACTGAGGGTTCCGTACAAACTTGAAAGGTACATTGCGGTTTACGATTTATGACGTATTAAAAAAAAAACTACTTACTAGATCTCGTTCAAACCAATTTTCGGTGGAAGTTTGCATGGTAATGTACATCATATATTTTTTTTAGTTTTATCATTCCCTTATTTTAGAAGTTACGGGGGGGGGACACATTTTACCACTTTGGAAGTGTCTCTCGCGCAAACTATTCAGTTTAGAAAAAAATGATATAAGAAACCTCAATATCATTTTTGAAGACCTATCCATAGATACACACGTATGGGTTTGATGAAAAAAATTTTTGAGTTTCAGTTCTAATTCTAAGTATGGGGAACCCCCAAAAGTTTATTGTTTTATTTTCTATTTTTGTTTGAAAATCTTAATGCGGTTCACAGAATACATCTATTTACCAAGTTAAAACAGTATAGTTCTTATAGTTTCGGAAAAAAGTGCCTGTGACATACGGACGGACAGACCGACAGACATGACGAATCTATAAGGGTTCCGTTTTTTGCCATTTGGCTACGGAATCCTAAAAACAAACTATACTTCTTTATAACATTAATAATATTAATATAGAGTAGATTGGTAGGTTAGGGTCAAGTCACCGCTAATCAGATGTCACAACTCTCAAAAGCCCTAACCTTACACAACAGGAGATAGGTACCGTCTCCACATTGACAATAGTAACAATAAGAAACCAGTACTTTTTCAAACCAAACATATAATCACATTACTGTATAATACTCGTCATTTTGTGTTCTTTTGATAACACGTGTCCATGCTACAACACAATACAAACAACATCACACCCTGGCAGGAAACGGCTGACCGCCACAAAGCCTTCGCCAAGCGGCTTTCTTGAAAAAAACCCGAGTAATTTATGGTCAAGCCTGACAGCTGTCATTTTTCCCGCGCGCGGGAAACGTCAAAGGATCGCGTTTTCATTGAATAGGGATGGGCAAAGTGGAGTTTGCAGTTATATTTATTGGATTATCATGCGGAGTACTTTGTGGGTGGTCGCTAATTTTAATTTAAGCATTTGTTAGGTATATTTTTTTATCTAAACATTAAATGCAAAGGTTGGTTTTAATGGTTGGTCCCATGTAGAGCCGGCAAGAAGTTATGGGGCTTTTTGCTTGCCGTAGGAAATATTGAATTTAACTTAGGCATTTTAAATTATATATATAATTAGTACCTATAGGTAAGTATAAGGTTGGTTATACCTATTACGTGGTGGCTTTCACTAATAGAAAGAGCGAAAAGCGAAGACTGCTTATGTATAAAATTTGCACCAATGCAAAACCTGAGCGGTTCATCATCTTCATCATTTCAGCCGAAAGATGTCCACTGCTGGACATAGACCTCCCCCAAGTGTCGCCACAATGACCGGTCTCGCATCCATCGGATTTATGCAACCCTCACCAGATCAACGGTCCATCTTGTGGAAGGTTTGGTACAGGCCATGCGAAGCAGTAATGCTAGCGAAGGAGGCGGCCGATCGCGTGAGGCAACGGTCCTCACGCCCCAACCGCCGCTGGGATTCCGATCCCGATTTCCGGCCACCGTAGGCGCGGGCTTGCGGACGGCGAGCAATGGGTGGCTCACCGTCCGACCGTCCGGTAACCGTCTGGACCGAGCCCAAGTCGTCGACGGCGCGTGTTATTCCACGCGCGCCTCAAGGAGATGTCAGCAACTGTAGGGGCCCAGCAGGGTCGAAGCCTACCGGGGCCAAGGGTCTGATTCTGAAAGGAAGACTCGGCCCTGGTACAAAAGGCAACGAAGGAACAGGAGTGGGTTTTTAGTCAGTAAATGTCTGACACTATCTCCCGCCTCGCCCAAGAGCGGGGGATGTCATAAGATGATTTTCCCACAGAAAAAAAAAAACCTTGTGGAAGGTATTCCAAAGCTGGGTCTTCCGGCACCTACGTGGTCGCCACTCCAGAACCTTTCAGTCAGCATGCCATTTAAGTTTGGCGATTCTTCACCGCTAGATAATAATGAAATAAAGTAAGAAAACTTTAAAAACCGACTGATCCTGTAATAAAAAGTTAACGACACTTGCCCAAATGCCCATCCCTATAGAAAAGTAAAAATGTTGACGTTAAAATTTGTTTAACAAATAAAAAAAAGGAGATAGTTTACATCGGTCCCATCAGCTGGCGACCGCAGACTGACCAGTAATGACAGTCTCACAATGAACACAATTTTGTATTGTTTGAAAACAATTGTAAAATCCAATGACAACAGACCTTTCTTTCTTTTAAACCACTTACACAAAAGTTGGCCCAATTCTGAATTACACCGACCATTCTAACATGCACCTTTTTTAATTGAGAACAAATACGGTAATGGATGTCTACATATAAGGTTTACATTGGACATTGGCGCGCAAGACTTTACAAAATCGGCCAAAATAAATTGGACGTTACACCATTTTACAAAGACCTCTCACAGTCACAATGTTGTAAAGAAAACTGGGTCTTCAATCAATTGTTTTGAATAACCATATTTGTAAGATCTTTAACTGCTGAGTAAATACATAAAAACTAAGCTCAGGGAATTCTGGACGTTTATAAAGTCCAATTTATTAAGACCCGCTATAGTAAACGAAATTATAGACAGCAAAGGTAAACGGAAATTGGTTCTTATTTCAAAAGTTGTCGCGTGCCGAAAGCGGCCATAACCAAATGTTTGTAATTTTTTTCACGTCAATTGTTCAGAGACAATGGACAACACGGGTACAGCCTTTTGACGGATTGTTTTGAATAAATAAAACTACCGGTGTTACTTGTTGAGAAAAAATGTAAGACGATGATTTTTTTATTGTGGCAAGTTTACTTGTGAAGTTACTGGTTGCGGTTTTGAATGATAATGGGGTTGGGTTTAAGTATTGTTACGTATAAATGGGTTTGTACTGAGGGACTAGAGGTCTAGACAACGCTGACTTAGCGGTTTCTTTCCAAATATGCTGTTCCTCTTCCAGACAAAGGCTTTTTCAACACACTTAGGTACTCAAAAACTCGCTCGTACCCCTATCGCTTTTAAGCACGCAATTGACTGTTTTTCGTACTAGAGAGGAAAAGTGCGACAGCGAGCCCCGCCACAATTTATTATATTTAGCCAAGCAACTCCCGTTTATATACTTCTTCGTCGGTGTATTGAAAAATGTCGTTTGACACATGTGGGTTAGGTACTGCAGCCCCCGACTCTATAACATACCTTGGTTGTAATAATAGTTTCTCCACTTGTATCAAAACGTACTATTTCTCACGCAGAAAATGGCCGAGCATTGGTCTTTAGGTATGCTTGTTAACTTCGTGCTGGTAATTTACTATTGACTATTATTAATTAGCAACGACGTACTTGCGAACTATCTTGTCTTACCACTTTTGAATAAGTACTCATTAACTACATAAAATATGACCAGTTTTCTGGGGTAGCCATCAGTCCCCGGGGTGCTATAAAACAATTATTCCCCTGTACAAACAGATGAACCACAGCCTCTCGACAAACCATAATCTGTTTATGTTGTTCGGTTACAAAATAGGGCGCGTGATGCAGGGGAATTCGGTAGGGGTGTGCGACGTGTTGAAATTTTCGAGTTTTGTGTTGTGTCGTAATTTTTTATTTTTTAATCATTCTTCTCCATAGAGATCTACGCTTTGGAATGTGCAATTAGCATCATTTTTAGGGTTCTGTACCTCAAAAGGAAAAAACGGAACCCTTATAGGATCACTTTGTTGTCCGTCTGTCTGTTGAAATTAAAACCAAACTTCAAACAAAAAACGTATATTTTAACACTCTCAAGGGAATCAAAATTCATAGGGTACTTCTCGTTGACCTAGAATCCTGAAATTTGGCATGAAGCAAGGTCTTATAGCACAAATATAGGAAAAAAATCTGAAAACTGTAAATTTGTAGTTACGTCACAGAAAAAAATCGATTCGGAATTGAACTATTTTCATAGGTAAGTTTGTACGGAACCCTCAGTGCGCAAGGCCGACTCGCACTTGCCCAGTTTTTTAGTTTTTTGTGGTTTAACGATTTTTGACAACATAATTAATTTAGTGTACTGTAGTTAGAATTACAAACATTTGCTGATATTATAAAATGTGTATTTATTAGGACCCTGGGGTTCTGGAGCTTTGGAAAGCGTACGAGGGGCCGAAGTCAAATCGCAGAGGCCCATTAAAAGAGCAAGAAACCAGAGCATCAAACAAGAAGCAAGAGTATCATTATAAAAATGTTATTATTATCTTTTATTGATAATTTACCACAGTGTCTCAAGACGAAAGTCTATGACCAGTGCGTGTTGCCAGTGATGACATATGGCTCCGAAACGTGGTCGCTTACAATGGGCCTCATTAGAAGGCTTAAAGTCACCCAAAGGGCAATGGAGAGGGCTATGCTCGGAGTTTCCTTGCGTGATCGAATCAGGAATGAGGATATCCGCAGGAGAACCAAGGTTGCCGACATAGCACGTAGAATCGCCAAACTAAAGTGGCAATGGGCAGGGCACATTGCTCGCAGAACAGATGGCCGTTGGGGCCGAAAGGTTCTGGAATGGCGACCACGTACCGGAAGACGTAGCGTTGGAAGGCCTCCTACAAGGTGGACCGATGACTTGGTAACGGTTGCGGGAGTACGATGGATGCGAGACGCACAGGACCGTTCGCTGTGGCGACGCTTGGGGGAGGCCTATGTCCAGCAGTGGACGTCTTTCGGCTGAAATGATGATGATGCTGATGATTGATAATTTTATCGTAGTATAATTATTACCTCAGCTGGCCGACTCGATGCTTTTGCTGCATTTTGCAATCCGCATTCTGATAGAACTCAAAGTAACTAATACTGTTAAACTAATATTTTCTATACTTGACACTAGCTAAATACACAAACTGTACGAAAATAAACAAAAAAAATATTATTTCCTTAAAATATTCTGTCAACGCTTTACCGAGAACCCTACTACAAGGGGTTGTATTTTAGCACCCTCTCGCAGATTATTGCCGTTTTGTTACTTACCACCGTTTTCGTGTTACGTTCAGCTACATTGATGATTGTGATCATATTTTTCTCATTGTTAGTTATTATTTCCGCGATTTGGGGGTAGAGAAGATTAGCTGAATTAATTTTAATTGAATTGATACCATTTGGGGTGATGTTAAATTATTATCATTCTGTACTATAATAATATTATAAAGATGAGGAAAGGAAATTTGTATTTTTAATGATATAAATTAGTACTTGACTGCGATCCTACCTGATGGTAAGCAGTGATGCAATCGTTGATGGTGAAGCGCACTAGTTTATTAAGAGCCTATTCACTCTAGCCTAGCTCTAGATGTCATCAAGACATCTAAATTATAATATAAACTTGTTATATTACCTGGTTGTCCGCACAAATACATGATCACCGAGCCATCCGGGCGACTGAGGGGTGGTTTTACTCCCGCGCCCAGCTGTGCGCTGACACCTAATGCCCGCTATAACCTGCTGTGACTTGTGTTATACTTAGTGTCAGTGGTGTCCTATTTGTGACCTTTTTAAAATATTTTTGGGATAAAATATAACATGTAAAAAATATTGAAAACGATTCAGTTACTGATTCTGAACAAACCATATTCAGGTTTCGCATATACTAAAAATAGTGTTGTATGGGTCATACAAATATTTGTTCCAGGAATCGAAGCCACGACAGGCAGCGCAACAGCCAATCGCTCCACCACTGCACCAAACATGCCGCAACCCCAAATCCTACCCATAATATAACACATCTACTTAAATAAAATGCCGGTAACACACATAACACTCACATTGCCACCGCAACACATTTCGAACATCCCTCACAAAAATGTTGGCTCAAAAATCATCCCTAAGCCGAAAATGAAACATGTATAACATCGAGCGGGGGGCGAGGGGAGGGGTGTAAACAATGAGCATCGAATAAACAGGACTACCCCTACAATGGCGCTGTTTACGAATTTTCACCCCCGACCCAAGTGGTAATGGATTTTGTGGGGTTTGGTGTAAGAGAGAAGAGGCGATATTTATTATGCTCTAATAAATTTCATATTGAAATGCAAACGATTCGAGAGTAGTGGAAGAATCGATAACTATGAATTTAAAAAACTTTTTATAAAAAAAAATACAAACAAACTTTTTTTTTTGATTTTTTTATTTTATTTTACATTTTTTAGTTATGGTACCACCACTAAAAAGTACCCCTCAGTCAAACTTAAGTACCTTCTAGCCAGAGTGCATCTCATGACAATTCTAATAATTCCAAACACGGTTAGATTACATTAATTTATTACAGAGTTCCGGTGCCTAACTTTAGGCTTCATCATCAGATCAGTTCGATATATTCCCGCTCTTCTTTCAGTTAGTCATCGACTACACGTATAACCAAAGCAATTTTACTTGATACAACTGTTCTGCTGTGATCCTATGAGGAGTTCTGTTCTATATCTTCGAAGTTCATGATCAGATCATAACAATATTTCTATGGGACCAATACGAAAGTATAACCTTTCAATCAAAAATTTTTTTTTCAAAATCGGTACACATTTGACCGAGTAATCGGTGAACATACATAATTTTTTTCTTTTTTTTTTTTCACCTGGCAAGTGCAAGTCGGAATCGCGCATGAAGACGAATTCCATACCATTAGGTATCTATGTCGTGGTCAGATCTTAGAATTGATCATTTCATGATATGGTCAACAAAAACTGGCCAGATCTAATTAAAATGAAAATAGAAACCCCACAAATGATTTCAATGAATTTAAGTAAAAAATAGAGAGCAGTGGTGTCCGAGTTTTAACGGCCCCGACTTACGAGTTGTAGGTCGCGGGTTCAAACCCAGCCAGGCGCATTACTTTGTGTAATTTATTTCATCACCACTGCTCTCAAAACGGTGAAGGAAAACACCGTGAGGAAACCGGCATGTCCTAGAACCAAAAATTCGAAGACATGTGACATCCACCCGCACTGGGCCAGCGTGGTGGATTACGGCCCATTCCCTCTCCTAGAGAGGAGGCCTGAGTCCCAACAGTGGGAACATTATAAGGCCGACTATGCTATGCTATGCTAAGTAAAAAATCAATAAAAATCATAGTTACGAATTATACAATAACTCAAATGGTCATACGCGTCAAAAAGTGAATCTATAAGTGCCCAATCTCCTTTCCATGTGTATCCAACGACGTTTTTCAATACACTTACGAAGACATAAATAAGCAGGGGTTGACGCGCGACTTGTGGGGGTTGACGTGCAACTCCAGGAGTCGACGCGCGCCCAGCCTAATACGGTAAATGTAATAAAATTGTGGCAGGGGCCAGCTCGTGTACTTTTCCGCACTAGTGTGAAAAAAAGGAAATTGCGTGCCTAAAAGCGGTTTTTCACTTAAGTGTATTGAAAAGAAATTCTGCCGCTCACCCCTTCTAACTTGCACCTCAAAAACTTTCCAGCAAGGTGTGGCCCCGTGATTGTTAATATCACGAGGGTGAGCAGAACCCCCTGTCGCATGTATTGAATGTTAATCACAATCTTTGTCACGAGACACGGGACTCACGAGGTTACAAGACTCATGAGGTTCACGAGGTAGAGGCAAGATTGTCTATGTTTGCGAACAGTAATTGGGGAGATGTGTTTGTTGATGAGTTATGACTATGAGTGTTCTGGTTTGTCTTTGGTTATACAATGCGTTCCAAATAAGAATAGGATCGATTGCTATGTTGTGACGTCACGTCATACTGTTAAATCGAAGAATTATTATGGTGAGCAAAAAAAGAAAATTTTAAAATTTAATTTATTTACGAACTCTGAACGAAAATATGTAATCAGAACCCAGTTCTTCAATTTCGCTCATCTCTGAGTTCTTCAATTTTGCCCAATTTCTTGCGATTTGACAGTATGACGTCACGTCACAATATGGCAATCGATCCTATTCTTATTTGGAACGCATTGTAGATTCTTTTATTACAAGTTTTTATTTTATTTTTTAACATGCATTGTTTTGCATACATGTTCAATATATGATGCAGTAAGTATAATGCACTCGTCGAGTCGAGGCTTCAAAGTCTTGAGCATCGACGCCGAGTTGCTAGCCTGTCGGTTTTCTGCCGGTTGCATTTCGGGGAGTGTACGTCGGAATTGCATAGCCTAATTCCACCTAGCCCGTTCCATCATCGGACCACCAGGCGTACGGCGCGCGGCGTTGCGCCACCGGTACATGGTGGACATCCCACCTATACGCACAAAACGTTTTAGGAACACATTCATTATGCGTACAGCTAAGGAGTGGAATTCCCTGCCGGAGTTTGTATTTCCTGATAGCTACAACCCAGGGATCTTTAAGTCAAGAGTGACTACTACTTCTAAGTCAGCGCGTTCCATTGTCGACCACATCGTCGGTTTCCATCAGATGAGATAGCGGTCAAGCGCGAGCCTATCAACAATAAAAAAAACTGTTCATATCGCTCAAAATGATAGAATGAAATGTAATCGTTTCTATAATGTTCATAGCTACATACTGTAGTTTTGTCGTATAAATGGTAGCCAAGTTACAATTTTTGTAGAACGAGCAATCGACTCAGTTATGTCAACATGGCTACCAACTTATCTATATTATGTAGGTTTGTATTTAGAAATATTTATGTAAGTTTATCAGTTGTCTTGTACTCTTAACACAAGCTCTGCTTAGCTTGGGGCTAGACGGCGCTGTGTTATAGTTGTGGAATATATATTAAAAAAAAAACTTATAATATCGTTATTCTAAAACCGAGGCGTTACCGATTGTAGAAAGAGATTCTTCCAATTTGGCTAGGCCTCCAGAACAGACAGACGCTGAAGGAGACTTTCTTTTTGACATACAATACAAATACGATACATGGGGCATAATTTACGGCGTTCAAGCGAGCGAAACCGCTGGTAAAATATAGTATGTTGTATAGGTACCTAATTTAAAAAAGTTCGTAGTGCATAAGTTTCTACGCAGTTTCAATGACATTTTTATGAACTAAAACTAAAGCAAATATTCTAAAACAAAGAACAAATATTATTCTAATCACAAAACATTATAACCACAAGCAAAACCACAGGAAACAAACAACAAAGAAACCATATTCAGTAATATCTTCAAAAGCAATAAAATGCCGCCATATTGCCACGACATATGTTCTAAATGTTCCCGCGGTTTGTCTATGACAACGTTTTTTTTTCATCTGTCGATGGGCAAAGGCGTTTATTGGATTCATTCGCTGACTAAGTTCTCGTCCGGATATTGTCGTTTTTATTAGAAAATGGAACGATGTAAGTTTGACTTTTGTGAGCAGCTAACATATATCATAAATGTGAGATATGGTGCTTAGATTGTTTGTGAGAGTAGGCAACTATGTAGTTAGTGGGAATATAGATGGTGAGGTGTGTTATTGCTTTTTCTTGCGGTCATAAGTTAAGTTTTCTAGCGTATATAGTTCACATCTTAGTGTTTACATGAGATGCCGTCCGGTAACTGTCCGAATTGAGCTCAAGTCGTCGACGGTGCGCAGTGTTCTACGCGCGCCTCAAAGACATGTCAGCAAACCGTAGGTGCCCAACAGGGTCGAAGCTTACTGGGGCCATGGGTCCCCCTGGAACGGAGGCAAAGAATGAACAGGAGTAGGTTTTAGTCAGTAAAGGCCTGACATGCTGAGAACCGAGAGAGAAGTCATTAGATGATTTCCCAACTAAAAAATAAAAGCACATGAGATTTAGCAAAGATATATACATATATATTTATTCATTTTAATTAATTGCAACGATTAGACAACCAATTACAGTAGCTATACAAAAACAATTAAAATTATAAACAACATGTACTCTCACACACAGTATTCTCACACTTCTGATCATCATTTCAGCCGAAAGACGTCCACTGTTGGACATAGGCCTCCCCCAAGTGTCGTCACAATGAACGGTCCTGTGCGTCTCGATGGCCGTTGGGGCCGAAATGTTCTGGAATGGCGACACTTCTGATATGGCAATAAAATTATCTTCCATTAATTCTTAAACATATCGTTTATTAGATTAGAATCCAAGAGATCATTTAGTGCAGCCAATGTGTGAGGAGACAGAGCACGAGCAACAGTGCGACACTGATGGTGGATTTCTGAATTGAGTATTTTGAGTTAAGAGCGTCTTAAACCATACTTAAATGTCAAATTTTGACAATAAAGAAATTTGACAGTAAAGTAAAGTTTGAGTAATTCTCAACTTTAAATGCTTAAATCAGAAATCGGGGGTGAGTGCTGTAAATATAGATACCCTGCTATTCTTTTCGCTGTTCTTTAGGCCTTAAGTAGGTACAGCTCAGATATAGATGTTATAGCAGTTAGCCGTGAAAAAGAACACGATCATCATCATTAACATTTCAGAAGAAAGCTGCCTTCTGCTAAAAGAAGGCCATTACGGGCGTCGCCAAAACGGAAAACCCATCGTTCTAAGCAAGAAATAAGCCTAAATAATCTAAATATTTTATGGTTCCCAGTACTCTTAGAGTTAGAAGTTTTTTTTAAGGTGGGAAATCATCCAATGACTTCTCCCGCTCTGAGTGGAGCGAGAGGGTGTGTCAGACTTTTACTGACTAAAACCACACCTATGTTCCTTATTTGCCCTTTGCTTTCCAGGACCATGGGTTTCCCTTTCAGAAGTCCACCCATGGCCCCAGTAGGCTTTGGCCTTGCTGGGCCCCTACAGTTTGGAATTAGAAATGCGTGTGCTCACTCAGGAGAGTTCTATAAGCAGATTAACTTCGTATTATAGTAGTAACAACGCTGTCATCACAAAAAGGAGCATGATTGCGTAACGAGATTTCAATTGAACCGCCATAACTCCACAACAACATTTTTTTTTGTCCTCCTCAAATTTTAAAACCACCTAATCCCATGTCAAGACACGGATTATCTCGAAATAAGTCTCAACAACACTCGAACTAACCCAAAACATCCAATTTGCTTCCAATCCTATCACAATACCAATTTTCCAACAGATTTAATCACAATTTCAAATCTAATAACAAAAAAAAGATTACATACAATCTATAGCGATCTACCGCAGGCTGTAGCGACGAATGCTTTTGCCGAAAAGAAAGTGGGAAGATTGTCTATGGAAAAACATGGCGGTACATTTAGGCGGCTTGTTTGACACGAACATCTTGTTAGTTTGTACCAAATACGTAGTTTTATAAATATAAATAAGGTGTAAAGAAGATTGTTAAGTGTGTTTCTTGTTTTTGTGATGCGGTTCTGTATAACAAGAGTTTTTTTTGGCATTATATTATTTTGTGTAAGTAACACACAGGTAGGTAGGTAGGTAGGTAGGTATTGTTTAGAGGTAATTCAAATGACTAGTGATCAAAAGCAGTGTGCTGTTTCATGATATGAAAATATCTAACATTTTATTGATGTTGTTTTTTTTTTATTTTTTTTTCTTGTGGTGGGAAATCTTCGAATAATTTCTCCCGCTTTGTGGGGCGACAGGGAGTGTTAGACTTTTACTGAATAAAACCCACTTGTGTTCCTTTAGTTTTTTTTTAGGTGGGAAATCATCCAATGACATCTCCCGCCCTTGGGCGGAGCGAGATGGCGTGTCAGACTTTTACTGACTAAAATCCATTCCTATGTTCCCACGTGGCCTTGCATTTCAGGACTCGGGGTTTTCCTTTCAGAAGCGTACCTATGCCCCCAGTAGGCTTCGACTCTGCTGTGCCCTTGTGGTTTGCTGACATATCCTTGAGGCGCACGTGGAGCACTACGCGCTGTCGATGACTTGGGCTCGGTCCGGACGGTTACCGGACGGTCGGACGGCGAGCTACCCATTGCTCGCCGTCCAAGCCGTGTTTCAGTACGTGTTATGATTGCAGCACTAATACTGATCCAAAGTGGTGTTTACTGTACCTACCATCGCATGAGCTATCACAGTTCATGCTAATAGGTACAAGAGAAAATGACCTTGAAATGAAATGAAATGAAATGAAATGAAATGAAATGAAATGAAATAATTTGAAATAATTTATTTGCTATGAATGCAGGTACAAAAATATGGTGTTAAGTAAGAGAAGGATCCAATACATTCTACCGTGCGGCATGCAAATTTTTTATATTAGAATTAAAAAAAAAAAAAACAAATATTTGACTTATTTTCAAATGATTAAACTAGACAATAAAAATATAAACCATTCAATTTGTAAATTCATTCAGTGGTAAACAATGTCAAAAATAAGTTAATAATTAATCAATAATAGAATGTCAATAATACGTTAATAATTAGTCAATAGTACAATGTCAGAAATAATTTAATAATTAGTCAAATAATACATCAAAATCTGAATAAAATATAATAAAATCGTTGTTTATAAATAATCATATGGATTTGTCATTCAAAAATTCATCTATTGTATAATAACATTTTTCAATCAGCAATTTATTTAATTTCTTTTTAAATATTTGTATTGTGCAATTTTTAATATCATCAGGTATTTTATTGTATACCACTGGTCCCATATGCATAATATTCTTTTTCAGCAGTGCTGTTTTAAATTTGCCTGTATGTAAAAGATTTTTGTATTGAGATCTTATTAATGTTGGCCTTGTTGAGTGATCAATATTTGAACAAAATAAATTTTGATTACCCTTCACAAACAGTGCCATTTCCAAAATATAGAGTGACGGAAAGGTTAGTAATTTAAGGGATTTAAACATAGGAACGCAGCTGTCTGTTGAATTTATTCCTGTCATTGATCTAATACAATATTTTTGGGCTCTGAAAATCCTTTCTCTCTCACTGCAATTACCCCAAAAAACTACTCCGTATCTTAAAACAGAAACAACGAGACCATGATAAGCTATGATAATCGTATCAGTGTTAACTTTTTTTGTCAAATTATATAAAATGTATGCAGATTTGCTTAATTTCTTGCAGATCTCTTCGGCTTGTGGTTTCCATGTCAGTTGATTGTCAATTATTATACCTAAAAATTTTGCAACATTTGTATTGTCTACTCTTTGTCCATTGTATTCTATTGTCAAAGCGTCCGGTCGTAGACGCTGGTAAAAGTGCATTAATTTTGTTTTTTTCAAATTAATAATTAAGTTATTGATAGAAAGCCAATTTATTATATTTTTTAATGTGTCATTAATATCAGTTTCATAATCCGCATTTTCTGTACATTTAACTATAGCCGTGCTGTCATCAGCAAATAATACCATTGGGTGTTGAATTTGTCTAGGCAAGTCATTTATGTAAAGCAAAAATATTAAGGGTCCGACCACAGTGCCTTGCGGTACTCCGAATTTGACTTCCCTGCTTTCCGATAAATATTTATATTGAATCTTACTTTTGGGACATATCCTAGTAATTTCTGTCTGTTGTTTGCGTTTGCTTAGAAAAGATTCAATGAGTCTCAAGACGTTTCCTCTAATACCGTACCTGTCAAGTTTGTGCAGAAGAATGTCATGTTTAACGTAGTCAAAAGCTTTAGTCATGTCAGTATATATTGCACAAACTGGTGTTTTATTGTCGATATTCAACATTATGTTATGTAGCAAGTCGTAAATAGCCATGTTTATGTTTTTATTTTTTCTGAAACCTTTTTGCTCATTACAAAGGATGTTATATTTAGTTAAGAAAGAAGTTACAGATTCATAAATCAGTTTTTCGAGTATTTTAGAAAATACGGAAGTAAGAGCTACCGGTCTATAGTTTGACATTTCTTCTTTACTGTCTTTTTTATGAATTGGTATAACAATTGTAGTTTTTAGGCTATCTGGAAATGTGCCATGGCTTATGCACAGATTCATAATATGACTTAAGGGAGAAGCTATTACATCTGCAACGAATTTTACCACATTGGTCGCTACTCCATCGTATCCGACACTTTTTTTATTTTTTAATGTTTTGATAGCTCTTACGATATCCTCTGGTAGAACTGGGGCCATAAATATTGAATGTGGGTTGTTTTCTATGCCAATGATTTGGTTTGTGGTATTGTCATTAGTTAAGTTTTGAATTTGATCAATAAAAAAATTATTGAAACATTTAGCCATTTCCTTAGGATTATTGACAATAGTGTTTTCCTTTCTAATTTGTATTATAGGTTCTGCAGTTCGAAGGTTCGTAGGTTCGTTCGTTGAAGAAATCATTTCAGCTGAAAAATGTCCAAAACTGGACATAACACCTCCCCAGTCCCCACTACAATCGGTATTATGATTCCCATATCCCTTCCTAAACCAATTTCACCAAACCCACGTAGTTACCCACATAACACGCCCGCGGAACCCTGAAACCCCTCGGATATAACCTCTTCAACACAATGGGAGGCCGTAACAAATGTTCCGAGTCGTTTTCTTGTCACTTTTTCTATGTAAATTGTCCGCGCAATTTGTGTCGCGACTGTCGTCCCTTTGTTGCTGGCGATTTTTTTGTCGCCCAGCGATTTTTTTGTTGCTGCCCTTTCTAGGGTTGTCAGGCGTTCGGATAAAGTTAAACATAGGCTTAGGAGAAATTAGGTGACAAGCACACGAACATAAGAATTATATATATCGTGGCCAGATCTTAGAAATTGATCACTTCATGAAATGGCCAACTAAAACTAGCCAGATCGTTTTAATCGTTAAAGTTTGATGATATGTCAATCCTCGTTTGGCCTATTTTCTTTAGACCTTTTATTATCATAGAAATACCAAATCAATTATATGGCCAAACGAGGATTGATGTATTATCAAACGTTAACGAATAAACGATTTGGCCAGTTTTAGTTGGCCATTTCATTCACGACATATATATAAAGAAGATATACTACCCAATCCTGTAGATTCCAAAATTTTTAGGATTAACCAAGAGATATTTCTGCCCCCCTAGCCAATGTAACGCCTCGGTATCAGCAATTGTAGAAAACGATAAGTTGGTAGCCATGTTGACGCGCCTGAGTCAGCCGCTCGCTCTACAATAAAAAAGGATGTAGCGTTGAACATTGTAGAAACGATAAAATTTCATTCTATCATTTTGAACGATGTGAACTTGGCTACGAATTTTCTATTCGTTTGTTCTGACCACGTGACTTAACGTTGAGATGATGTCATTCCCACACATTTGATTAGTTTTCGACTTGCGTTAACGATTGCAGATTATCAACTTGGCTAGGGGTGGCTGTGGTGTAGTGTATCAAAACGTTGCTTTCACTGATAGATTGTCACCGTGCCAAAAGCTGACAATCCTTTTTTTTTTCAAGTGAAAAATCATCATATAACTTCTTTCGAAATGGGTGGAGCACGACAGTGTCAGACTGGATGTATAATATGTAATCAGTCATCAAATAGCGCTGTGGCTCTGTCTTACACGAGCCCCAGCATTTTGCTGAGCGCTGGCCGTTTGGCGCGGCACTTATATTACAAGTCGTTATTGTAATTTGTTTTTATTTTTTAAGGTACGCGCCATATTTGACGTAAATAAACTCTTTTTCTTTCTTTTCTTCTTTCTAGACTTCAACTGACTAAAACCAAGTCCACATAGACTTTTTCGAACAAATCCACAAGAATTGACAACCCTAGCTCTATCGCATTCAATTAAACGTGTTACTGCGCACTTCAGTTGGATTATTGGATAGATTTATTTATATTTTACGCGTTGGTTTTAAGGGTTTTTGAGATAAGTAAGTGTTGCGTCAGTGTGCAATTCTGTGGAGGGTAAGTGGTGTGATTGTGGGTTATTATTTACTTGTGTGGTCTTTAATTCGCTTCTTATTTAAGAGCGCTCAACCCGAGTTACAATTCCATACAACCGCTCTTACGTGATTATGATGTTATTATTACATGTTACGCTAAATATTTTGGTAATACAGATATCTAGTGGATATTATTTTTTATTATTTTTTATTATTGATAGGCTCGCGTTTGACCACTATCTCACCTGATGGTAAGCGATGATATGACCGACGATGGAGCACGCTTGCCTAGAAGTAACCTATTCACTCTTGACTTAAAGACCCCTAGGTTGTAGCTATCAGGAAACACAGAATCCGGCAGGGTATTCCACTCCTTAGCTGTACGCATTATGAATGTGTTCCCAAAACGCTTTGTATGTATGGGTAGGACGTCCGTACCGATGGCGCAACGCCGTACGTCTATTATCTAGGTTTGTGTTAAAATCAAAATATAAATTTGTTTAAAACTAATCCAGGGAAGAACTCTGAAAATCTGCTATTTTGCGTGAACTTTGGCCCTACATAATGTACCTAGTCATCATAAATAAAAAATGTAAAAAAAATCTATAACAACCTTGCACATTTAATCGAGATTCCGAATGACGAAATTTTTTCCCAAAAACTTATAAGGATTTAAAAAAAAAAACACATATCCTGAAATAAGTTTTGTGAAACATTCGAGTGGATCACGAAATTGCCAAATACCAACAGAGCGTTAAGAGTCGTTAAGGGAAAATTAGACCACTTGATATTCAGACAGTCTTAGTCTATGTAGCGTTAAACAAAAAAAAGAGCAACTTACGCCAATGGCGTGTAAAGGAATTAAAAAGAACGATAAATTTTATTTTTTACATTTAAAAATACTAACTTTAATTACAATAAAATAAAATAAATAATAATAAAAACCCTACACTAAATACAATGGGTCGAAGCCTACTGGGGCCAAGGGTCTGATTCTTAAAGGAAGACTCGGCCCTGGTACGAAAGGCAACGAAGGAACAGGAGTGGGTTTTTAGTCAGTAAAAGTCTGACACTATCTCCCGCCCCGCCCAAGGGCGGGGGATGTCATAAGATGATTTTCCCAACGAAAATAATAATAATACGGGGGTTGTCCTTGGGTGCACTAGCATAGCGCGTACAGGGATAATCGTCGGTTGGATGTTCCATTATAATTATCTAAAGGGCCTCTGCGAGTTGGCTTCGGCTCCTCGTACGCCTTCCAAAGGTCCAGGACCTCAGGGTCCTGAGATAAATATTGAAAATAATAATACAAGTAACTAAAATCAAACTAAAATATGACCCAAGGGCTGGCTTTTACCTCGGACAGAGGATAAGCATTGCCATACAGCGTGGCAATGCCGCCAATCTTTTGGGCACATTACCAGTCGACAGCGATGTGGAAGAATTTTTTGACGCCATATTTTAGTTTGATTTTATTTTTTATTTTAGACTGGCCTGTTGGTCTAGTGGTTAGTGGCCCTGACTGCTATGCCGGAGGTCGTGGGTTCGATTCCCACCCCGGACAAATATTTGTGTGATGAGCACAATCATTTGTTCTGTGTCTGGGTGTAATTTATCTATAATATGTACCTATGTATTTAGAAATATTTAAGTATGTTTATCAGTTGTCTAGTACTCATAACACAAGCTCTGCTTAGCTTGGGACTAGACGGCGTTGTGTGATAGTTGTGTGAATATTATATTATATATTATTATTATATATTTTATAAGATAAATAGATATACATAGACTAAGACTGTCTGAATATCGAGTAATGTAATAGGCTCTTTAGTTATCTCTTTTTTCGCGTTGCCTCTTTATCAAGCATTGCGTTGGATGAAACAACAAGCTTTTAAACCATGCTCACGTTGACGATAGACGGCTCGGGAAGGGCCCTCTTAAAAGAAAAAAAAACGCTTGTCGTTGTGCCCCATTTTGGGTTAAAAAGAATTTCTAATTTAATTGAACAAACTTGATCAAATTCACTTTCATATCTCAGTTTTTAAAACATTTATCATTTTTATTATTGATAGGCTTGCGCTTGACCACTATCTCACTAGCCCCCTAGCCAAGTTACAACCGTTTCGTTTCGATTCTCTTTTCGGTAATCGCCTCGAGTTGGCCACGCCTACTATTCCTTTGTGCTGACCACGTGACTGAGCGTTGAGATGACGTCAGAACAAAGGAATCGGAGGCGCGGCCGACTCGAGGCGAACGACGAAAAGAGAATCGAAACGAAACGGTTGTAACTTGGCTAGAGGGGCTGATGGTAAGCGATGATGTGGTCGACGATGGAGCACGCTTGCCTAGAAGTGACCTATTCAGTCTTGACTCAAAGGCTTCCAGGGATTGCAGCTATCAGGAAACACAGATTCCGGTAGGGAATTGCACTTAGCTGCACGTGTTAAATAAACTTTTTGTGGGTATGAATGGGATGTCCACCACGTTTGGTGCTCCAATGATGGTATGGGCTTGGCGGAATTAAGTTATGCAATTCCGACGCGAAAACCGACAGGCTAGCTATTTTGTTAGGTTAGGTTATTCATCTGGCCCTATCTATTTTGTGTCGTATGCCACTGGGCGCAAATGAGTGCCTTTGATACATTTAGTGATCGGGGAAAACTAATATGCAAATAAAAATATTAAATTATTAAGAAAAAACTAAGCCGGACGAATGATACACCCTCTCGGTTTCAAAGAATCACCCATTTATATTTTTTTTTGTAGACAGTATTAAAAAAACCGAGTTAAGTACTATTTATAAAATTATTTATTATATTTATAATACGTAAGTAAGGTTCTTTAAGTACCCTGTATTAGTAATGTCAACTCTCAATTCCAACTTATATCAACCAACAGTCTCACTTTACACTCAAGAAAAATAAAAGGAAAGGATAACCATAGATAAAATCTCATAAAATAGATTAAAACTAAAAGGGAGTAGACTACCACCTAAGTGCGCGCCATTTTATATACCCCGGCCTTCATAAAATTGTCATAAAACCCGATTGCTGAGCTCAAAACGTAAAAACTCAATTTTAAGACCAGCTTCACAACCTAATGAAGTCCAAATGATTTCCATTGGCTAATCCCCTCTGATTATAACCTCTTTTAACCTCAAAACTCTTTTTCATTTTTCTTTTTTCCTTTACAAGCGCGTCCAACGACAATAATTGGTTAATTGATAACTATAAAGTTTGTTGTTTATGGTTACTTTATTTTTTATAATAATCGTGAGTTTTAAATTAAGTATTTATATACGTTGGTGTGTAAAGTGAGGAATTTTAATTTGAGCGGCACTTGTTTTATTTGAGGTCGGGTCAATTATTTAATTATGGATTTTTTACAATTTTGCGATATACATATTACTTTTTTATTTGTTGGCTGGAGCGAAGGCGCGTTTGTTGTAAGTTTACACCAAGAGTTGAAAAAATGGATCGATTTGTCACTAATCTGTGGTACCTAAAACATCTTCTTCTTCCTTCCCTGGTCCCATTATTTGGGGTCGGGTCTCCTCACTTTCCTGCGCCAAGTGGCTCTATCTTGGGTTGTCAATTTTGGCAATAGAGCTTTCTTGAGGCTCTTTATATTTGACCACCTGGTCGATGGCGGGCGGCCTCTACCAACACATCTAATTAAACAAAATACGAGTAACTTAATTTATTTAGAATCGATTTAACAAAGATCGTTTTCAATTCAATGAGTAGCACGCAATAGCTGCTCAATCGATTGCTTCGATCTTACAAACTGGGAGAATGGACTGAGTCTTCTCTAACCAGGGGCCTTACCATGCTGTGTTAAAATGTCAGTCTTGTGAGCGAGATAGAGGCATGGAGCTATACACCTTATATAGCTCCATCCCTTTAACAGTTCAGTTTAGGTCGTAAAACGAATCGCGTTAAGAGCTCGTGTTTGGGCCTCACGTATGAAGTGAAAACAGTTTTCTCTCGTTAATCCAACAAATTCATAATGAGACGTTTATTACGAGATTAGAGTAAGTCTAGATCGTGATGTATTTCTGTTAAAGGGGCTTAAGCAAAATGCAGAGAGTAAAGTCCCGCAAACCTTCTTTGAAAAGGGAGGATCCTCCGACCAGACGGGTGTTATGTCTGGTGGGCAACCGCCCGATAGATGATTTCGGGCTGTTCTATATCTTCCGATCGCGCGGAGAACTTTAATTGCGCGATGCAGGATTAGTTTTTATGTGACTCCATAGATGTCGCTACAGCTATGTCATATGATATAGCTACAAATTAACATTTAAAGGGCAGCTTATTTTGACTGGCCTGTTGGTTGGGTTCGATTCCCACCCAGGACATGTTTGTGTGATGAGCACACGATCATTTGTTCTGTGTCTGGGTGTAATTTATCTATAATATGTATGTATTTAGAAATATATAAGTATGTTTATCAGTGGTCTAGTACTCATAACACAAGCTCTGCTTAGCTTGAGACTAGATGGCGTTGTGTGATAGTTGTGGAATATTATTATTATTTTGTTGCTAGCGAATCCATACCGTACCGTAGGTCTGGAACACAAAGGGCATCTGGAAGAACATAGGTAGGTTATTAGTCAGTAAAAGTCTAACACTCCCTTTCGCTCCAATCAGAACAGGAAAAGTATTTTTTTTAATGATATAAACTAGTGCTTGACTGTGATCCCACCTGATAGTAAGCACGTAAATCCCACTGATTTATTAAGAGCCTATTCACTGTAGCCTTGAAGACACCGAAATTAAATTATAATCGGACGGAAAGACCGCTGTAGGCAAATTTTCCCAGTCTTTCGATGTACGGTATAAACGACGAGACGTAACGCTTAATGATTTACTACCCTAGTCTTTATGTTCCAGAGGCGCGGTAACTCTTTCGAACGCAACTGCAGTTCAGGGGCCCAAGTCTGCTATTTTTATAAATTCGTCATTCCAACACAATTCCATTGTCATTTTGCTAAAAGTTCGTAATCTGCTAATTCATAATGATCGATTATTAATCGGTCAATGGTCTCGTAATAGAGTTGTGGTAGAATGAAAATATCGAGCTTACTAAAAGCAATGACTGCACAATGACGTTCTAATGGTAGGTCACTGATCACAGGAGCTGTTAAAATTTTAGCAGATTACCGCATACGTCAGACATTCATTTGGCAATATTTACGAGATTACCATTCTATGCCACTTCTTTCAATGGCGTGTCAGTGGTTGACCATTGGAAAGTCATAATGACGCCATTATATTAGTAGATTACCAAACTTGTCAAAATCAACAATTATGAAATCAATGATAGACCATTCTGACACTATTGTAATAGCAGACTTGAGGCCCAGGTCCCAGATCCCTTAGGCCTGGCGTGTGTAGGTGTCTGACAGACTTTTTTTAAATTGCTTTTTTAAAGACACACGCTTGATCACTATCTCACCTACAGTAAAGTGAGAATGTGGTCGACGATGGAACACAGACTGTCATCAAATATTTTTTTTTAATTTCTTAAATGAAGTCTGACAGTTGACAGGAATTTTTTTAAAATGTATAGGCTCACGTTTGACCTCTATCTCACCTGATGGTAAGCGATGATGTGGTCGACGAAGGACTTTGCTTGCCTAGAAGTAACCTATTCACTCTTAACTTAAAGAGCCTAGGTCGTAGGTATCGCTCAGTCCATTCTCTATGTGTATAGAATCCTTCAAGACTCCTCAGCCATTGCATTTTTAATTCTCCGTAGTGTCTACTTACATATGCATACGACGCGGTTCTGTCTGTTTGCGCAGCACGCGATGCGTTGAAGACTTAAAGTTATTACTTCCCTTGGCTACCGTATCAGGTAATGTTTTTAAACAGTTGTTAGTGGTTGTTGTTAAGTGGTGATGAGTTAAAATGTAAATTGACGTAAAAGTCCTGTAACATCAAATAAAAAAATACGTACTAGAGAAGCTACGTCAAATAACTGAATTGTCCTATTCTTCGTAATAATCTTTAGTTCGCTGCAGCGCTAAAATAATAACAATTCGTCTAAGCCGTAACTAATTTACCACAGCGCTGGATTTGCTGCGGATGTGTATTTATTCTCGGCAAAAATGCCATGTAAATCACGGCACTTACGCGTTTTCTTGCGGCGAAGGTGCGGCGCGATCGCCGCAGTTGAACGAGACAAAGTAGGAATTTACGGTGTCTTCTCTAGTACGTTAGTACTTATATCTCGATGGTTTCAAATGTCATGAAACAAAAAAAAAAAAACAAAAGCTACGTGTTTGTTACGACGTCTTTTAGCCTGAAGTTTAGGATCGGATTATTTGTGCAATTTTTTTTAAATGATATAAGCTATAGTGCTTGACTGCGATCCCACATGATGATAAGCATTGATGCAATCGTTGATGGTGAAGCGTATCTACTAGTTTATTAAGAGCCTATTCACTCTAGCTTTGAAGACACCTAAATCATAATCGGACGGGAAGACCGCAGCAGGCAAATTGATCCAGTCTTTCGATATACGCGGTATAAACGACGAGGCGAAACTCTTAGTCCGGACTGTAGAGGTATTAACAATGTATGGGTGGACACTCGCCGTACGTCGGGTTGTCCGATGGTAGCATGGTGATGGCGATTTTGGCCTTACCATGAATGAGGTGTGAGCGAGAAAGAAGGATGGAGCAATACACCCTATATAGCTCCATCTCTTTAACAATTCAGTTTTTGGTCGTCAAATAGATTACGTTAAGGGCCTCTTCAAGTCTAGCTTTTACTTCGTGCAGAAGTGAGTTTTCTGTCAAATTCAAACCAAAATGGCTGCCCAATAAGACTATTAGGGACTCTGAATGCAAGAGTCATCTTCCAAAATCTGGCTTCCCATTCAATAGGCAAAATAATTTATGAATAATTCATATTTCAGGTCTAGCTTTTACTTCGTGCAGAGTTTTCTGTCAAATTAAATCCAAAATGGCTGCCCAATAAGGCTATTAGGTACTCTGAATGCAAGAATCATCATCCAAAATCTGGCTTCCCATTCAATAGATAAAATAATTGATGAATAATTCATATTTCCAATAGTATTTAGATATGGATCGTTCTCATAAACTTTTACCGTAAAATTTTATAGATCGTAAACTCTTTGGTCGAGTATTTGGTTTAAAGTAAAGTAATTTACGCTCCATATTATTTAGAAGAAGTGTTACAATAAAAATTGAACAAGTTATATTTGAATTTCTGTAAGAAAAAGAAATGATTATTGGTTTTTTCTGATTGGAGAGATCTTTAACTCTTATTTTGGTTTTATGTGCGTGCTGTGAAATCTATGTAAGGTACCTACACCATTTTGTGTGTGGCCAGATCGTAGAATTGATCATTTCATGATATGGCCAACTAAAACTGGCCAGATAGTTTAATGACATGTCAATCCTCGTTTGGCCATATCTTTGATTTAGGATTTCTATGATAATAAAAGGTCTAAAGAAAGTAAGCCAAACGAGGATTGAAATATCATCAAACTTTAACGTTTAAAACGATCTGGCCAGTTTAACTTGGCCATATCATGAAGTGATCAATTTCTATGATCGCAGTGTCTGTTTGTATTATTAAAAAATTTTTTTTTTACTAAATGCATGTGAAATTATTCAAGATTCAAGATTTTTTTTATTCAAGAACAATTAAAATTGTATGCGAATATTGAGTACTTAAAAACTAGGAACAAAACAGTAATAACCAATATGACTTAAAATACGATAAAAGGATTAGTTAAAAAAATAATAATGTTAAAGTGTGCTAGTTTCCGAAATAACAGGACTGATTTTGACGGGAGTTTTAAATAGCTAATGTTATAAGGAGTAATTTAGATGACTTTTATTTTATAAACAGAACTAGTGTTTCGCGAAAAGTTCTTGAAATTGTGACAAAATGTTACTATGCTGTTTTAAAAGGGTGACGCGAACGAAGTTACGGGCTCTAAGTTAGTAACAAATACAGATAGAAGAGCCCAAAGCTGTTGCTTATTTCAATAGAAATTTCTTCCAGCAGTCAGTCCTACGACAGAAAAGTTGGGCGAGAGAAAAAAATAGACAGTAATAACTTTGTGGCGACATTTATGGCGTCACATATAAGAACTAATCCTGCATCGCGCAATTAAAGTTCTCCGCGCGATTGGAACATATAGAACAGCCCGAAATCATCTATCGGGCAGTTGCCCACCAGACATAACACCCGTCTGGTCGGAAGATCCTCCCTTTTTAACGGAGGTTTGCCGGACTTTACTCTCTGTTCCGCCTACCTCCGAAACTTAAATAAACCATATACAGGTAATAAATCAAAATAGATATAGTATGGTAATTATATTAAAAAAAGGGAGGTAAGTACATATCTATAACAAATACACAAAATGACGGTATGAAATTATTTAGTAGGTAGGTAAATGATAAGAGCTGCATACTTTAAATAGTACTTTAACAGGTTCTTCTTGATGTTTCTGCTTTCTATCTGGTATTTTTTAAATGTATTTTAAACCCGTTGCTCCTGTTCATATCCTCCATAATAATAAATTACAGGTACAAATTGAATTTCTTCCGCTAAAATATTTCAACAAATTCACAAGAAAACGAAAAACACAATGTCAATCATTATTAAATAAAATGTAAAATAACGACTTTTTCAGATGCCAATAGATAATAAAATTCCACATAAAAACTTATTAAGTACACGCGAACAGAATCTCAAGAATCCATTTAACACAAGAAAAACTCATTTCATCTTTATCGGACGCATCTAAAAACGGCCATCAAAATTCTATCTCGCAACCTCATTACGAAAATCCAATTCTTTCTTCAAAATAACATCATCATTGTAGAAAAAAAAAACACACCCCATCACATCCCTACTATATTTATAAAAATAACCAATAACATGCGTTAATGTTGGCTGAATACATGCAGCTGCCGTTGCTATGAAAAAAGTTAGGCGCGTTGTCATTGGTCGGTGTCATGGCGGGCGCATTAGCCGCATCTGTCATCTTTATATTGTTTCGCGCCATATTTTTCGCGGCAATATTACGTATTTATGTGTTGTAATAAAATGTTATGTTTACAGTTAATTGCGTAAGGTATGGGTGTTTATGTTCTGAGGAATTTTATGGGAAATGAAACGTGTGGTTTTTATTTCAGTGTTGTTGTCGACATAGGTCATGTATTTAGCTGACCGTTGGCTACCGTTGATGTAGATTCAATGGCGTAAGCGTAAATATACAAACAAATAAACGAATTGTAATGCTAGAGTGAACATACACTCTAGCATAGTTGCTAAATAGTCGATACCTTTTTGTTTATTGTGAAATCATCTAATAACTTTGAATAAAACCATTTATGTGCATTCAGTAGCGTTTTGCGTTCTAGAGCCAACGTGACTCTTTTGAACAATTCCGCATCAGTCGACGCCTAATAGTTTCAAATCGAACAAAATAATTCATCCACAAAAAAATTGACTTGTTATTCAAAATATAGATACTTAGATGGATAGATAGATAGATAGATATATTCTTTGTTGTACAACAAAAATAAAAATTATATTAGGAACTTAAAACTAATAGGGTGTCACAATGGGCCAATTGCAAATATACTGAAGAATTAAAACTTTAAAGAGAGTGTGGATTTACTGAACTCTCAAATAAGGAGCATTCAATTTCTTTTTTAGTCTTTTGTCAACCTTTTTTTTTCTTAGCAACATGGTCCATTTTGTTAGTAAATAAAATACCTTAAAACTAGTGTAAGTAGTACGCAAACAAGGATAAAAATATACATACACAGTAAAATCAGCAGAGAACGATAAATACTGCCATTATGCAACTTAAAACTGGGGATTTAAGTTTTTGTATATTTATTATGTCACTAATTTTGGTGTACAATGCGTTCCAAATAAGAATAGGATCGATTGACAGGTAGTGACGTCACGTCATACTGTCAAATCGAAGAATTATTATGGTGAATAAAACAAGAAAATTTTAAAATTTAATTTATTTACGAACTGTGAACGAAAATAGTTTAATCAGAATCCAGTTCTTAAATTTTGCTCATCTCTGAGTTCTTCAATTTTGCCCAATTTCTTGCGATTTGACAGTATGACGTGACGTCACAACATGGCGTCGATCCTATTCATATTTGGAACGCATTGTACAATAAATTTCATTCTATTCTATTGTATAGCAAGGAATAAACAACTAGATCTTTCTCTCCAAAAGAATTCAAGAAGTCCGTTGATTTATAAGCTTTCGCAGGAAGACAAAAAAGGGTATTCCTAAAGGGACTATCATAGGTCCTATACTTACAGACATCTTGTACAAAAAAATAATCAGATTCAAATTAAGTCTTAACAAATCGATGATTTTTTCGAATTAATCGACACTTTATGTTCGTTCACGCGAATAAATATGCATAGTTTAGTTATGCTATGCGTAACGTGTTGATTTTTTAATTAAAAAAAAACTAGTTTCTGGTCGCAGCTTCGCTTGCTTGAAAAGTTTTAAATGGTCCAAGGGGAACGTTTTAAATTTACATATGCAGGTTTATAGCCTTTCAGTCTTCTGAAATATTGCGAGAAATTGTAAACTATTTTTTTCTAAATAAGACACGGTTGTGTTGGAAACTGGATTGAATAAATTTGGATGTGATAGAATAGAATAGAATAGGATAGAATAAACTTTATTGCACACCAAAATAGTAACAAAACTTTTATACTAACTACTTACACTCTACCACCCCCCACTCACTCTCACACCCCTTTCCCCCTTTTCCCCTTTCTTTCTCTCTCTTCTACTTACTTTTTTTTTACTTTTTTTATTGTTTTAGGGGTTTTTTTTTTCTTAGGGGGTTTAGGCTAGGTTCTTTTTTTTTAGGGGTGATTTGTAACAAAACGATTTTTTCATAATATACCGAGAAACTATAATCTAATAAAGATTTTTTTACAATAATACGGAGCCTGCAATTTTCCGGTGACATATACACAACTAATATACTTATTACCAATTATTAAACTATCAGCATTAGTAAAGTTTCAAAGTATTCTTTTTTTAATCTGACTTTTCTTTTATAATAATAATATATCATTTATTATCTATCAGGTCATCATCATCATTTCAGCCGAAAGACGTCCACTGTTGGACATAGGCCTCCCCAAGTGTCGCCACAATGAACGGTCCTGTGCATCTCGCATCCATCGGATTCCCGCAACCTTTACCAGGTCATTGGTCCACCTTGTAGGAGGCCTTCCAACGCTGCGTCTTCCGGTACGCGGTCATCACTCTAGAACCTTTCGGCCTCAACGGCCATCTGTTCTGCGAGCAATGTGCCCTGCCCATTGCCACTTAAGTTTGGCGATTCTTTGTGCTATGTCGGCAACCTTGGTTCTCCTGCATATCTTCATTTCTAATTCGATCACGCAAGGAATCTCCGAGCATAGCCCTTTCCATTGCCGTTTGGGTGACTTTAAGCTTTTTTCTGATAAGGCCCATTGTGAGCGACCATGTTTCGGAGCCATATGTCATCACCTATCAGGTATCTTGGCCAATAGAGATCTCTTGGATCTTACAAACTAACATTATATAAAGTAAATATAACATTTTATTAGTAAATAAGACTTAGGACTATGTTAGTAACACTTCACATTGCACTATATATTATTCACTTCGTGCTCTTCTGTGGCAAAAAATCATATGCTGATAATGTTATTTATGAAATCTATAATAAATATATCCATTTTTTTTTCAAATCTGTTAACGCAGCCGTTAGCGAGGAATAGGCTTTAGAAAATCAATATTTTATGGCATTGCTCGGGAGCTCGGGAGAGATAAAAAATATTCAGGTTCACCGACCAGTCAAGTCTCAAACGAATCCGTTCAGCCGTGACAAGGCAACAAACAAATACACAGACAGAGTTACTTTTCCAATTAACATATTAGTATGGAATTAAATGAAATGAGAATGTCTAATGGCGTGAAAATTATAGTTGGTAGTCATGTAACAGCTGAACTATGTAAAGAGAATAATAAATAGTAGCGCAACAAATGTTTAAATATAAGCATGATCGGCCTTTTAATGTTCCCACTGCTGGGACTCAGGCCTCCTCTCTAGGAGAGGGAATGGGCCGTAATCCACCACGCGGGCCCAGTGCGGGTTGGTGGATGTCACATGTCTTCGAATTTTTGGTTTTAGGACATGCCGGTTTCCTCACGATGTTTTCCTTTACCGTTTTGAGAGCAGTGGTGATGAAATAAATTACACGAAGTAATGCGCCTGGTTGGGTTTATGGATGGATGGGAAAATATGGATGAAGACATTCAAATTATTTTGTAGTATTTGGCAACAAATGCAATAAGTCAATCTTCTCGGCAAGTTTCGCTGAGGAAGTCAACACTACAATAAAATTTTCAGCTCCATTTTATCGAGATATACATATTGTCTAGTTGCGCAGACACTTGAGATACAAAACTACACCAATTTTACATCACAATAAATTAGGAATCACTTTCACTCGAAAAAATCCCGCCAAAAATTCCAAACCCATTTTCAAAAGTACCTACCACAGATCAATTCTCTATGCACATGATGACTTTACTTCGTCCAATCACAAACTCCAAAATTATTTAAAAAAAAAAGAACGCAAAAAATAATCAGTTAGGTTCCTCCTGTCACTACCCGTATCCAGGCGGTCGTAAAACCCGAATTATTAACATATAAATTGTTATTTGTCAAGCACGGTGTCCGTGGCGCGATAAGGCACGCCGCGCAAACGATTATATTGTGTTCTATATTATGCGGAGGTACGTTGAGGTGTTAAGTGGAATAAACTTGTTTGGAGTCTGGAGTAATTTTTTAAGTACACACCACTATTTTTTAATTAGTAAAAAAAAAATGGGGTCTATCCGTACCGTTATTGATTTATTTTATTTGTATAGTCAAAAGTAAAAAAAAAAAACCTAAAATTGTCCACAAATATTTGTCATTATAAGTAAATTCATAATTGAATCAATCATTCATACCAATTGCTACAAAAAAATACTACGCACAGTTTTTTTTTTGCCATTTTGATCGCCATTCATAACCTAATCAATAGCCGGCACACTATTTCCATAAATTGAGTGACATTTTGGGATATAAACAAACACTAATAACTTTGCTGTTTATGAATATTATTTATTGAGACTTTACTTAAATAATAACAAGACCTTTTCTAATAAGCCCTTTAAGTATTTGTACTAATTAAAAATTAGTGGTGTATACCTTCTTGGGTCGTACCCTGGTTACACCTGACGGCGCGTAATTTTCTACGCGCGCTTCAGAGATGCCAGCAAAACTGTATCAGAGCAATGCCTGCTAGGTCATGGGAAAACTTCTAAAAATGATACTCGTGGTCCTAGAACGCAAAGGGCAACTGAAGGAACTTTGTAGTCTAACACTGCCTCCTGCTCCGTCCTAGAGCGAGAGATGTTAGTTGATTTGCGTTTTAGTACCACGCGTTACCTTTTCAGAAGTCCCCTCCATAGCATTAGCAGGCATCGGCCCTCCTGGGCCCTTACGGTTTTGCTGCGATATCTTTCAGGCGCGCGTTGAACACTACGCAACGTCAACGACTTGGGCTCGGCACGGACGGCGAGCTAGCCATTGCTCGTCGTCCACAAACCCACGTCTACGGCTAAATACTTCTACGACTTCAGACTCGCTTCTTCCTTCTATTATAGGCGATTAAAACTGTCATTCCGCCTTTTTAAAGTTTCCCTCACTCTTTTCCAGTCTCATGACCTACATAGGGGTTAAAGATGATTGGTTAATTGTACCCGCTTCGCACTAAATTACTACGACCATCCTAATATGCCGTGTACTCAAAAAAAAGGGTATAACTACATAAAATAGGGTGTTTCATGTTTTTTAAATTTTCGATTTTTGACTTTGCTCGAATTCTTATACCAAAAATCACCATAATTGGTTAATATTTAGAGGTTGCACAACGCCAGTAAAGTTTTTTCATACAGCTTGTACGTCATTAGTTTAGGTAAAATTTTTGATCGACTTCAAAAAAAAGTAGGAGGTTATCAATTCGGTTGTATGTTTTTTTTTATGTGTGTTATCTCAGAACTCCGTCGTTTATGGACCGATTTGCAAATTTTTTTTTTCCTCTTAGAGGACATGCTTTCCGATTGGTCCCATTTTTTATGAATAAGTACAATCGCATTGTGAGTTTCTTGTCTGTGGAACCTTTATTCGGTAGTTTGGATCCTTGGACCCTGGTCTCGACAATGGCGGGCTACATATTTTATGTATTTTTTTATATGCTTTTGTTTAGCATAGCATAGCATAGTCGGCTTTATAATGTTGCCACTGTTGGGACTCAGGCCTCCTCTCTAGGAGAGGGAATGGGCTGTAATCCACCACGCGGGCCAAGTGCGGGTTGGTGGATGTCACATGTCTTCGAATTTTTGGTTCTAGGACATGCCGGTTTCCTCACGATGTTTTCCTTCACCGTTTTTAGAGCAGTGGTGATATATACTCGTAGATAAATTACACAAAGTAATGCGCCTGGCTGGGTTTGAACTCACGTTTGCTTTTGTTCAAAAAATAATATTTAAAAATGCAACTTATATGTGTAAGTAGGTACCTATATAAATAAAGAAATTTTTTTTTTTTTTCGGAACTTGGTTCTATATTTTGTTAACAAATAAAAGCTAATGTTATACTCCATCTGTTCAGATAATTAACTAAATGTAAACAATATTGACATCTCTTTTATCTAAAAGTTGTCTAAAAATGTTATCTAAAAATGTGTACAATTTGTTATTTACCTAGACCGATGTTTGGTACTTAATTAACTAAATTTAAATAATCTTTGTATGTCTTTTATAATATTTAAAAAAAAATAAAAAGACATTTCAAGATTGTTTACGTTTAGTTAACTACCTAAACAAATGGAGTATATAGTAACATAGAGGGCAAATAGGCACTTATTTTATGCTGAGTGAGGCACGCCGAACCATATCCACCGCCCCAAGATCGTTGAGTCCCACCTGTCAGCCAGCGTTCTAAAATGGTGTTGGGGCTGGCGCGTACTCGGCATAGCGATGCACATAGGTGAGCTATAGTTATTGAATTTATGATAGATAGGTACTTATACGTTATTTAGGGTTCCGTACCTAAGTCCTTAAAAACGAAACCCTTATAAGATTACTTTATTATCCGTCTGTCAAGAACCCTTTTTTTCAGGAACGAGTGGAGGTATGAAACTGAAATTAATATTAAATACAGTCAAATGGAGTAAATAGAAACACAGGGGTGATTAGAAACAAAACTTCAAAGGTTATTTTCACGATATTTGAATATTTTTTGTAGCATTTATTAACTATACCAATTTATTAATGATTTGTGATTCTAAAAATTCCCTCTCCTAGAGAGAGGAGGCCTGAGTCCCAGCAGTGGGAACATTACAAGGCTGATTATGCTATATGCTATGCTATGATTCTAAAAAGTCGATGCTTTGTTAGAAGCCGATAATATGGTTTCAAAGTGTAAAACCAAACCAAAGTTTTGTTTCTATTTACCCCTGCGTTTCTATTCACTTCGTTTGGTGCCCGAACTCAGCGACGTGGGGCCGCGCAGACACGAAGGAGATGGCGGGACGACCTGGATGAGTTCCTTAAGAATTGGAATGCGAGGAACCGTGATCGTTGGAAAGAATAGAGGCAGACCGTTGCCCAGCAGTGCGACAATACAGGCTACCTATAATAATAATAAAAATTAAAGTCTGCAAACTTCTAAGTCAACACAAACTGTTTAGGCGCATATTTTTACACTCGCTAGGAAATTAAAACCTTTAAGGTACTTCCCGTTGACCTAGAATCTTGAAATTTGGCATGAAGCAAGGTCACATATACACAAGTACAGGAAAAATTCTGAAAACTGTAAAGTAGTTACGTCACAAAAAATTCTTTTTCTATACACTTGCTCGAAAACCCGCTCTTATCCCACCGCTTTTAGGCACGCAATAGACTGTTTTCCGCACTAGTGCAGAAAAGTGCGCGTGCTCTCCGCCGCAATTTTATTACATTTAATTTTATCGTATCAGGCTGGGCGCGCGTCGATCCCCACGAGTCGCTGGTGTACCTACCCCCGTTTATTCATTTCTTCGTAAGTGTATTGAAAAAAGTCGTTTGATACACGTGCAAATTTATCACTGCAGCCCCCGGCTCCATAACACAATCGCCTACGGCTCGTGCGAATTCCGCCTCGGTCGCAATGACAAACTTTCTGCACTTGTATCAAAATGTACTATTTTTTTGCGATTCGGAAAAATCGTCGAGACTCAATTCGGGAATTGAACAATTTTCATCATAAATAAGTTTGTACGGAACCCTCAGTGCGTGAGTCCGACTCGCACTTTTTTTTTAGATTCACATACCATCTTCCTCATAAAATTAAGCCTAGGGCTGTCACTTAACATAATTATGACGTGCAAACTGACGACTATTATCAAGAATTATTGTACATTATCAACAATTATTAGTCTGTATGTAGTCACACCTGTCTGTATGCCTCATTAGCGCAAAGATTGCTGTGAAGATAGGCTTAGTGTGAATTGCTTTTTAATGTGCATTATTAGCAAGTAAAATCTAAGTATACCTACTCATCTATATACTACTAGCTTCTGACCGCGTCTTCGCTCGCGTCAAAGTAGGTTTCTCCATACAAACTTTGGACTCCCGTTTCTGCATTGCTATTCTGAAAAGTTTATTTGCGAAATCACTTCTGAATCCGCAGTGAAATCAAAGTTTCGTATTCTGAAATGGAGTGAATTTGACACTGGCGCCACCGAGTGATGATCAAAGTGAGAGGAACTAAAACGGTTGAGTATTTTGACGTTTGTCTACAAATTTGTCTATAGGATTTGGTATTTTGAAATACAATTCGCTGAGTGTGACATTCGAGATGATTTGTGAAATGAGTTTCGAAATGATTTACCATTTACAGAATAGCACGGCTGATTTATGTTTGTGTGAAATTGTTAGGTTAGCACTATTTTCGTGTACCTACAATAAAGTTTATTCTATTCTATATTATTAGGTTCTCTTTGTGATTGCTATATAGAGTGGTGTTATATAGTCGAAAGCATTTTTTATTTTTTCTGTGGGAAAATCATCTTATGACATCCCCCGCTCTTGGGTGGAGCGCAGGATAGTGTCAGACTTTTACTGACTATAAACCCACTCCTGTTCCTTCGTTGCCTTTCGTACCAGGGCCGAGTCTTCCTTTCAGAATCAGACCCTTGGCCCCAGTAGGCTTCGACCCTGATGGGCCCCTACAGTTGCTGACATCTCCTTGAGGCGCGCGTGAAACAGTACGCGCCATCGACGACATGGGCTCGGTCCGGACGGTTATCAGACGGTCGGACGGCGAGCCACCCATTGCTCGCCGTCCGCAAGCCCGCGCCTACGGTGGCCGGAAATCGGGATCGGAATCCCGGCGACGGTTGGGGCGTGAGGACCGTTGCCTCACGCGATCGGCCGCCTCCTTTGCTAGCATTACTGCTTCGCAGAAGGAGGCGACCGCCTGCCACTCCTCCTCGCTCCGGACAATGGCCTGTACCAAGGCCCGGCGCGAGAGATCGCCGCCGCTGATTGCCCCCACGAGGACACGGCATTGCTCTGCCCAAACGGGGCACACCTCCACCGTGTGCTCCACCGTGTCCTCCGGGTGGTCCAAGTATCCTTAGGCTATGTGTAATATCAGACCTTTGAATTAAAAAAAATATGGAAAATGGTATGAAAAATGGTACTTACCTACTATTATTATTTAAATGGCTAGAAGTGAATAGGCTCTTAATAAACTAGTGCGCCTCACCACCAACGATTGCATCACAGCTTACCATCAGGTGGGATCGCAGTCAAGCACTAGTTTATATTATTAAAAAAAAAATAGTTCATGAGCACATACTCGAAGACGCTCCAAAAAATACCTACCAAAATGTATGCCCTCTCTCCCCTACTATGTTTACTTACTCCCCACAGACACATAATACCCCAAAAATGATATAAATCACTTAACAATAACAAACTGGGGCGAAGCGGCACAATTAGACGCTAACTAGTCCAAATTACCCACATCTCCTCGTCTCGGGGGAGAATGTAACAGATTATTGGTGTTACGAAGCGGCCGTGGGGGCGTGATGGTGCATTTTTGCCTATTCTACTCATAATGGAGTGGGGAGTGCATTATTGTTGGTTTCTGTATGAAGAATGATCGTTTTAGTTGTCTAATATTGTGTTTCAGATTTGCTGACTCGCATTTTTTTGCATTTGGTACCTATTTGTTTTTTTTGGTCATTTTGCGTGCAATAGTTTTTTCTGTACCCACGGCATATGTAATTGGTACCTATACCTATGTAACATATTTGTTAATTGAGGGCGGGAAAACCTCTAATAACTTCGCCCGCTCCAGGCAGAGCCGACGGGAGTGTCAGAATCTTACTGACTAAAACCCACCTGTATTTCTTCAGTTACCCTTTGCGTTTTGCTCTTTGGAATAATCCCGCATCTGTAATTGGTAATATGTACTTAATCATGTACTTAAATATTACAAGACAATAAATTGCATCCATTCTGGTTCAATTTTCACCAATAAAATCAAATTAAAAATATCATACAATGCGTTCCAAATAATAATAGGATCGATTGCCATGTTGTGACGTCACGTCATACTGTCAAATCGAAGAAATAATATGGTGAGCAAAACAAGAAATTTTTAAAATTTAATTTATTTACGAACTGTGAACGAAAATAGTTTAATCAGAATCCAGTTCTTCAATTTTGCCCAATTTCTTGCGATTTGACAGTATGACGTGACGTCACAACATGGCAATCGATCCTATTCTTATTTGGAACGCATTGTAATTTAAATTACAACACCAATAAAATTACCGCCAATTCTCAAACGTCAAAATCAAACGCCACTAATCACCCAAAAAAAGACAAAACCAAAACGCTCCGTTCCACGTAACGAAAACCCGAAAAACGATTACAAAAATAAGCCATACCCACACCTATTTTATTACATGCAGATAACAAAATAATCTTCAAAGGCAGGACCACATACTTACCGTGGATATTTAAAAAACTATAAAAAGTAAAACTGGTGATGGCGGCTGTTAAGAAGCGTGGGTCTTTGTAATAAAACATTGTTGTTTATGGTCGGTTCTAAGCTGCGGACCGGACCCGTTTATATTTATACGTGTGATTGGGAGTAGGTAGTCTGATTTTGTATTTGATTGGCGATTTCGGCGGCAAGGTAAAAAGGGACGATTAATTTTTTAGCTGTGGTTTGAATTTCGAATTTTTACCTGGATAGGCACCACACCTTTGCCGAGATGCGATTTTTTTTTATTCGATGGCTGTTCCTTGGATTTTCTTGGGTTTGACGAGGTTGGTACGAGGGGTCGTGGGGTTCTTTGGACCGGGACCGTGGTCCAAACTTCCATATATATATTTTAGTAGTATTTGAACCACAAGGAAAAAGGCATTAAAGTACAGTCACCAAAAAAACCTGTATTTATTTTATTTGTGGTCCCAAAATACTAGGTGCTGTAGTTGTTGGAATTTGGGACCGCGGTCCCGGTCCAAAGAGCTCCACGACCCGGTCCGGGTAACATGCAGAGATTCCTGTGTGCCTAGAAAAGTATGGTAAACCTTTGGTCCCGGGTGTCATTTGTTATTTTTGACAGTCGCTACGGGTAGTCAAAAAACAAGAATTCTAACACCAGTATACCACCAAGACCAGAGGACTACAGGTTCAGCCCAACCAAGGCCATACTGGGACTCATAAAGGAGGTGCACGGAGGGCTAGGAGTTGAGTAGACGAGAGGGGCATAGCACAAAAGATCCAGAAGGGTTGAAGTGCTCTGGCACAGGGCCAGCCCCACAATAAGATAAATAAGACACCAGTATAGCCAAGAGGTTTTGTGTTATCCAGTTACTAGGTTGTAGAGGTCAGATAGACGTCGGTCCATGTAAAACACGGGTATTCAGCCGCATTCGGTTAAACTGGAAGACGACCTTAACATGAGGAAAAGACTGCATACTGGATGACTGTACCCCAAGAAAGAGTCGAAATAACATGCAATGGTTCAAAATATTAGCAATTTTGTTTTTTTTTCTTCTGGTCCCAAAATATTCAAAAATGATTGACATTCGGGACCGCGGCATTCGGTTTTTTTAGGTGGCATTCGGGACCGCGATTCTTGTGCCAAAAACCCCACCCAACAACTCATATGAAGCTTTAACCAAGTTAGTGGCCAACGCACGTTGGCCACAGACTGGAGTTGAGCTATATTTGGTCGTCGCGTTGTATTTGAAGTTTGACGATATCCTAAATCGCAGATAACACCTGGATGAGGGACGTATGGATCCGGGTAGTAGAAGGCTGAAGCGATGATGATCATGATGAGAGTCAACTAATTTTAGCGCTTGATAGCCGTTCAATATTTCCACTGTTTATTTTTAGTTTCTGTCAGCATCGCACGCGTGGAAGGCAGTAATCATACTAGGTACTTATGTCTTCTCTACGACATGGTTTATACATGTGTCAAGTTTCATCTATAACAGTCGTTTAGACGCGAGGAGGTAACAAACAGTCAGACAGAGTTACTTTCGCATTATCTTCTTACAAACAAATTTTTCTTCTTCAGCCAGGAAGGCTGTATTTCAATTCTGGCCATTCAGAATGGCCTTCAATGGAAATGGAATTTCAAAATATTTACGTTACCAACTATAGAATTATTTGACGCCATTTTACATAACCTGTCAGTTTAGTGTCTATGCCCGTCGCAAAATAATATCCAGTTTTAATAAATACAAAACAACATAATTTATTATTTAAATTATTTACTACTTAATTATAGGGTACAGAAAAGTGGCGTTTTAAATAAATTACTCGAACAGCTGTTTGTCATAATTTGAATTTACTTGTGGTAGTAGATCATACTATTATGTT
Organism: Mythimna impura; assembly: GCA_905147345.3. Lineage (NCBI taxonomy): Eukaryota > Metazoa > Arthropoda > Insecta > Lepidoptera > Noctuidae > Mythimna > Mythimna impura. The sequence goes on along the minus strand of LR990369.1, from coordinate 5,422,229 downwards.
CATAGATATATCTGGTTTAAAAACTTGATTTGTTTGAGCTGGATTTTAAATACCTACAGCTCGGACACGTATTTTTTTAAGGGTGGAAAATTATTAAATAACATTTCCCACTCTGGGTGGCGTGTTCTAGGACCATCAGTATCCTTTTCAGAAGCTTCCCATGTTCCTAGCAGGCCTATTCCCTGATGTCAGACTCTTACTGACTTTAACCCACCCGTGCTCTTTCAGCCGCCCTATGCGTGCCGCGACGACCCTCTCGAATCAATTTAACTTGTTTGTACTGGAATTTAGACAAAAGAGTATCGAGACGTCGGCAAAATGAAGCTAGAACTTCATTAGACCGACGCACACGTGTAACACGCCTGATTTGTATGTAGAACGACATCGCGTGGCGTGGATCAAGTGTAGCACTACAAGTCTAGTTTCCATATAAAATGTATGGAGACCGACGCGCCCAGATCGGCGTGTATGTCACACGTGTGCGCAGTGTAGTTCTACCTTTAACCATAAAAATCAAGCGTTGTCAGATAATGAAACCGTCAACTGATTGAAATTGACCGCCGGTGACTATTGTGTCTTTGACTTGTGACTGTCGAAACTCAGTAAAGAAAGAAAGAAGAAAGAAATATTATAAACTAGCTTTTGCCCAGTACATTATAACTCAATGTTTTACCCACGGCTTCGCCGGCGTTCATAAAATATACCTAGCCTATGTCACTCAGGAATAAAGCAGCTTTCTATCGGTGAAAAAATTTTAACAATCGGACCAGTACTTCAAGAGATTATCTCCACAAACAAAAAAAGCTACCTCTTTATCATAATGTATTATAATTATAATTTTAATATTAGTGTAGATAGAGCAATTATAAGAAAAATATTTTATTTGACACACATAATAATAATTTTTGTAGTATTTGGCAGCAAATGTCAAGTCAACCTTCTCGCCAAACTTCGCTGAGGTAGTCAACAGTACAATAAAATTCTCAGCTCCATTTTACCGAGATCGCGCCTGTTTCAATGATTCCACATATTGTTCAGTTGCGTAGACACTTGAGATACAAAACTACACCAATTTTACATCACAATATCCATTAGGAATCAATTAGCGAATAATTAAAACAGAAAAAAAAAATTCCATCCATCCAATCCATCTTTAAGCGCCTATTAAACCACTCGATATTCAGACAGTCTTAAGCTAGAACTACACAGCGCACACGTGTGCCACACACGCCAATCTGGACGCGTCGGTCTCCATACATTTTATACGGAAACTAGACTTGTAGAGCTACACTTAATCCACGCCACGCGACATCATTCTACGTACAAATCAGGCGTGTTACACGTGTGCGTCGGTCTAATGTAGTTCTAGCTTTAGTTTATGTTTATCTATTTATTTCATCGTTCTGTTTCATTCCTTTACACGACATTGGCGTAAGTTGCTCTCTTTCTTGTGTGACGCTACATAGACTAAGATTGTCTGAATATCGAGTGATGTAATAGGTGCTTTAAATCTTAATTCTGATGTTTAGACACATCAGAATTAAGAACTAACCAAGGTAGACGCTTACAAATATGTCCGCCGTCGGCGTCTGATTTCGGAAAATTATATTAGAAAAACAAAGTCCAAAAAATAGTAATTCCCAGCCGGAGTATAGGTTTCCTGATGGTTACAACCTCTTTAAGTCTTCCCGTCCGATTACAGTTTAGCTGTCTTCAAGCCAGTTCAAGGCTAGAGTGAATAGGCTCTTAATAAACTAGTGCACCTCACCATCAATGATTGCATCACTGCTTACCATCAAGTGTGATCGTAATCAAGCACTACCTAGTATAAATCAATTAAAAAAACACTGCAGCAAAAAATAAAATTTAAAAAAATAAAAATCCCACGTTGAAAAAAAACTATTAAAAAGTAAAAAAATAAGTTAATAAATTACTCTTTCAGCCGTTTTCATTTTATTAAAAGAACTCTAAATATGTGAAGAAGTTTATTTAACTATAACGAATAGAATTACCTACCTACAAGTTTTAAATGGTTTATAAGAAAATTGGTCATTACCTAGTTGCACCTGGATATATCTGTATAAATTGTACCTAAGAACCATCGGATTACGTCACCTTTCAGAAAAAAAAAAACACGTCAAAATCAGTCCATTCGTTTAAGAGCTATAATGCCACGGACAGACACACAGATACACAGACCCGTCAAACTTATAACACCCCTCTTTTCCGTCGAGGGTTAAAAAGAAGTCAAGAGTGAATGGGTTACTTCTAGGCAAGCGTGCTCCATCGTCGACCACATTATTGCATCAGGTGAGATAGTGGTCAAAATAATGTCAGCCTATCAATAATAAAATATATTATAATAAACTTCTTATTTTTTTTGAGGAGCGAGAGGGCGTGTCAGACTTTTACTGACAAAATCCCTATATTTCCCTAATTCACTCTTTGTGTTTTAGGGTCATGATAACTCTTTTTCAATACACTTACTCGAAAACCCGCTCTAATCCCACCGCTTTTAGGCACGCAATAGACTGTTTTCCGCACTAGTGCAGAAAAGTGCGCGTGCTCTCCCCCGTCACAGCATTATTACATTTATCGTATCAAGCTGGGCGCGGTACAACCCCCACGAGTCGCCGGTCAACCCCCGTTTATTCATTTCTTCGTAAGTGTATTGAAAAAAGTTGTTTGCTTTGATAGACGTGCAAATTTGTCACTGCAGCACTCGGCTCCATAACACACTCTTAACAAACTTTCTGCACTTATATTTTTTTTATTATTTTATTTTAAATAAGTATGACTAAACTAATTCATTCAGTTGCAAAAAATGCTTTTTTAATTCACATTTTGATTTTTTAGGGTTGCAGAGGTATTTATTTTTTATATGAAATTATTATATATGAAAATGTACTATTATACTTTTCCGGAGCCCTTTCTTTTTCTTTCTTTTCTTTCGTTTTCTTTCTTTAACTTAATTCTGAGTGTGTGTTTAATTCATTAACGCTCAGGCGGTAGCCGGCGCCCGCAAGCCATTGTCTTACTATTGTGTCTCTAATTACGCACGTCAAAAGGTAGCAAGAGTTTTCCGACGGGCGCCGTAAGCGGCCCCTCAACTGGAGCAGTCGAATGAGATTCTGTTTAATTCTTATGAAATATTTTTGAGATGACATTATTAATAATAATGTTTTATTAATTATATAATTAGGTGCAAAAATTACATAATAATTTACGATATTATTGAAAAAAATTAACACAATCCTTAATCTATATATATAAAAGGAGAAACAGACTGACTGACATATCAACGTACAGCCGAAATTACTGGGACTAGGACTGAAATTTTGCTCAAGGTTTCCTTTTATGACGTAGGCGAGCACTAAGAGAGGATTTTCCAAAATTCGCCACCTAAAGGGATGTAACGGGGGTTCAAAGTTTTTATGGAAAAACCTACTTTTACGCTTGTGATGCCGCTGGTATAAGCTAGTCTATACTATAAATAAAAATGAATCGCTGAAATATAGTGTTTACACGTTTAACTTCCGAATACAGTCATTACTTTTGAACGATTGCAAGAAATTGTATATTTTTTTGTGTTCGTTATGGTTAGGACAAGATTGGTCTTAAGAACATATTAAGAAAAAAAAATTAAATGCTTTATGTACACAAAAGTAGATACAGAGGCGGACATAATGACTTGGTATTTTGTACCAGTCAACCTTTGGGTGATGCAGAGAAAAATAGTGCAATAAAAAAGGGTGAAAAGGCAAATACAAGAATAGATCTACTTCGAGTTGCCATGGCCCACCTGGAAAACTCTGAACAAACTCCGCATCCAAGTTGGGCGCAGCAAAAACAATCTCCACAGATGGGGGTTCTCGGACTGTTCTGATTTCGATCTTCAGTGTTTGTGCGGCGTCTCTCCGCAGACCATGTCTCACCTTCGATCCTGCATCACGTGCCCTGTTACCTGTTCACCTAGGGACCTAATGACAGCATCAGCGGACGGCACTGCCGTGGCCGAATACTGGACCAGGCAAGGAATTTAACTAGTTTTGCCATCGATACGCTAAGAAGATCAATATTTACTCAAATTAATAAACTACATACCACACACGGCACGGCACGGTACTACATAGGGCTATACTAATTAATAAAATTCATCCCTGCGAAGCCGGGGCGGGGGAAGCTTATATTATATTTTATAGCTTAGGTATATTACTATAGATTTTCATGCAGTTTCCACTAGTACACTGTATAGACAGATTGATTCATGAGGAAGGTTTAAGAGTTTAATACGTGCATATTATAGCAGAAAAAAGCCGTGAAATTAAATGATTTGTCCCTCGCGAAGTTGGGGCATGTCGGTAGTCAAAAATAATTCATTCATAGTGCGTACAGCTAAGGAGTGGAATTCCTTGCCAGAATCTGTTTTTCCTGATGGCTACAACCCGGGAATCTTTAAGTCAAGAGTGAATAGGTTACTTCTAGGTAAGCGCGCTCCATCGTCGACCGCATCGTCGCTTTCCATCAGGTGAGTTAGCGGTCAAGCGCGAACCTATCAAGAATAAAAAAAATAAAAATAAAGAGAAAGACATTTTTGTGTAATTCAGTGCTAGCGAAGCGCATGTGAAGTACTTTGGATGTTTTATTTTATTTTATTCGGGAAAAATAACAGTTATAGATTAAAATCGAAAGTGAAACCCGGGGCCCTGGGACGAAGGCAAAGAAGGAACAGGAGTGGGTTTTTAGTCAGTAAAAGTCTGACACTATTTTCCGCTCCGCCCAAGAGCGGGATTTGTCATAAGATGATTTTCCCACCTAAAAAAAAATAAAAATAAAAATACTAAGTTATAAATATGCAGAAATTATAAATGTATAATCTACGACATTTTCCACCACATACTATGAGTTATATTTAACAATGCGCTATTCTAAGGTGTTAAAACAGAAAAGTAATTAATAGTACCTAAACATCATAGGCATGCAAGTAAGAAAAAAAAAGATGGAGGGAGAGAGAAAACATGTGTAAATATTAAACGAACTAGTTTAAATTTGATGTTATTATTATTTTGGAAAAAAAATATATAGTTTGTTAGCTCTGGGCTCGTTTTAAACTTCATTAAGGCCAGGTTCTACTAATTTTGTACTTTTTTGAACTTCTGGAAATCCACAAATATAAAACAAATGACCATGAAAAATTTTTTTATTGAAATTGACCATAGGACCAACCGCTGGGCAAAAATCAAAACTACTATAAATTAGTTGGCTTGATAAAAAAAAAAATCACGAATCAGACCCTTAACTTCCGATTTCAAATGTGTATATCTACGAGATTATGTCACGAGAATATTTGAAAGTTACAAATAATAAAGCATGTTTTTTAAAGGGTCTGGCAAAAACAAAAATCTTGAATAGTTCCTACGTTTTTTTTATAAGAATAAAATCGCTGTTACGGGGCTGCGAAATCGACATAGACCTGGACAAAACCCCTACAAAATATTCTGGGACTACAACCGGCTCTTAACGGGCCAAGCCAAGTCAATATAGCGTGTTGTGAGTTCTAAGGAGATGAATGAGCGTGATGTGGAGTTTCATTTTCCTCGATCTGCATGAATTTTCTTACTATTCTCCAGGTGTATAAAATTATTATCCATTTATTTCAAGTAATAAGACTCATTTTAGCTACTTACATCATAAACACACAGAAAAATTAAACTACATCACATAATTGCAAAAATGAAGATATCCGCAGGAGAACCAAGGTTGCTGACATAGCACGAAGAATCGTCAAACTGAAGTGGCAATGGGCAGGGCACATTGCTCGCAGAACAGATGGCCGTTGGGGCCGAAAGGTTCTGGTGTGACCACCGCGTACCGGAAGACGCAGTGTAGGAAGGTCTCCTACAAGGTGGACCGATGACCTGGTAATAAAGGTTGCGGGAATCCGATGGAGGCGACACTTGGGAGAGGCCTATGTCCATCCGTGGCTGAAATGATGATGATGACACATAATTGCAATATAATTAAATTTTAATAAAATTAATTAAATTGCATAAGATAATGATTATTAATAGTTATGTTGAATTCCTAAGTCAGAAGGTTGTTTTTCTAAAGGGAAAATACTACGCTTTAATTATTTTTTCATTTCTTCATACTTACTTACATAATTTGACAGGAACTTCCGAGTAAAGTTCTTAAGTGCGATTGTAATTTGTCTCTGCATCGCTCATCATAGGTTGACTGGTAGAAAATGTCTATGGCATTAAGTACGCTCCGTAGGTACTTTTATGTGCATAAATAATTAAATAATAATATAAATGCACTATGATTACTCATTTGAACATTCAACCAACTGAAAAACTTAATGTTGCTTGACTTTTTTTCAACCTTTTTGCCTGGCTTTGTATTTTTTTAATGACATTTGATGCAATAGAGTTAGCCTATTCATAGAACTATTAAGTACCTACTTGTGCCAATCATGAATATCAAAACTCTACAATAAACAAATTTCTTTATTTTCGAAACACAAATCAATATAAAAGCGCAGATTATAAAATCAACTGGAAGTTCTCACAATCGTTTGCTACTAAACCCCCTCTACACGAGAAGGCGTGTATATAACTAGCCTCGATGCTCGATGCCTTTGCTCCTAAAAAAAGAAAATTAAAAAAAAAACCACCCGACGATGAGGTAACGAACGAGGCGCGTTCGCCGCGTTCCTTTTTTAAAAACCGTCGACGTGTGTGGTCCGATTGGATTTGGTACAAGTATATTTGAACTTTACTACCAAAAGTTATGGTTGGTTTTTGTATGGGAATGTTTTCGAGAAATGTTTTGCCGTATTATGTATGAATATTGGAACTTTGAAGAACTTAATTGATAGAAAATTGTATGTAATTTTTATTTCGTTCGTGTGTTTCGTGTGTGTGTTTTGACTAGCCTAATTTTTGTATGACTTAATATTACGTGTTATTTAATTGGTTTAATTTTAGTAGGGGATTGGTTTTCAGACACCTGGAATAGTTCATGGATGTTAAGTTGAAAAGTTAACAATCTTTTACAAAATAAAAACAAAATGGTTGACCATAGAGTTGCTCAATATAAATATACAGACATATTTAGTATTTTATATTTTTATCAAGGCCTTGTTTAAAATATTTACTTATCGTCATCATCATTTTAGCCGAAAAGAAATACACTACTGGACATAGCCCACCCCAAGTTCCATCATAATTGGTTGATAACTATTTTATGAAGGCACGATTTTCTAAAATCAGACAATTAAACGCTTCGCTCTTTACGAAGATACACATGCTAAAAAGTTTCATTTGAAAAATGTTTAATTACGATTTCCATTTTTCATAAGCCCTCAATAGATGGCGTTGTTAGCCCCTTCAGTATAAAGCTGGAACTACATTAGACCGACGCACACGTGTAACACGCCTGATTTGTACGTAGAACGACGTCGCGTGGCGTGGATCAAGTGTAGCTCTATAAGTCTAGTTGCCATATAAAATGTATGGAGACTGACGCGCTCAGATCGGCGTGTGTGACACACGTGTGCGCAGTGTAGTTCTAGCTTAAGTAATTCAAGTAGAATAAACATTATTTTAACTACACTAAGGCTACGTGTCTACTTCGTCGTGACGACAGTTTTTTTTTTTGTGGTATAAACTAGTGCTTGACTGCGATCCCACCTGATGGTAAGCAGTGATGCAATCGTTGATGGTGAGGCGCACTTGTTTATTAAGAGCCTATTCACTCTAGCCTTGAAGACACCCAAATTATAATCGGATGGGAAGACCGCAGGTCCGCCGGTCGCCATTACGGAACCTTTCGGCCCCATCGACCATCTGTTCTGCGAGCACCGTGTAAGTAAGTTTTAAGTAAGGACAAATAAGTTACTTAATAGATGGTCGTCTATCCTTAGATCGCTTTTCGCATGCGAAATCGACCCGTGCGTGCGGCTTTTTTTCAACCTGGGAAATCTTCCAATGTCTTCTCGTGCTCTAGGGTGGAGTGCGAGGGCGGGCGCTAACTAAAACTCGCCTATGTCTTTCAGTTACCCTTTGCGTTCAAGGACCACGAGTTTCCTTTTCGGAAAATCCGCGCGGCCCTAGCGGGTATCGGCTCTGCTGGGCTCCTTCGGTTCGCTGACATCTTTTGAGAAGGTTGCGTGTTCAAATCACGTCGGGGTCACCAATTTTGTGTGCGTGTGTAAAATGTTCTTTGAAAGTGTGTACGGAGAGAAATTAAATGACTATTGTCTTGGATGAATATTTACTTTCGATAACGAATTACATTACAGGTTATGACTTATACGTAAGCGTGTCTATATGTGGTCGTTGCTACGAGCAGACTGAAGCCCGGGCACTGCGCACTCTACTGGGATACAAAATGCAGCGTCAGCGCCCCTACAATCTCTTCGAGGCGCGCGTGGATCACTACTCGCTAACGACGACTTGGGCTCGGTCTGGACGATTACCGGACGACCGGACGACTTCTCTAAGTTAGTATGCCATGGGAGGTGTCAGATTTTTACTGACTAAAGGCCGACAATTTTAAGGCGTACAGTTCCTTGAACATCTGGCCGCGGAAATTTAAATCTATTTTCTTTGCGAAATATTGATTGATTTACATAATGTTATGTATACATTCTGAAGAACACTTAACCAGCATTTTTTTTGTGTAAACATATTTCTAAAGATCAAAGCCGTTTGAAAGGAGTAGGGAAAACCAGCGAAAAAATATCATGTTGTTAAATATTTTTTTTAGACAAAAGTATTAATCACACGTAAAAATTATATGTTGATAATGTTATTCATGAATCTGTGATAAACATATATTTTTTTCAAATCTATTAACCCAGCCATTACCGAAGAGTAGGCTTCAGAAAGTCACTGTTTTATGGCACTGCTCAGGCGCTAGGTCCTTAAAGATTTCTAACACCAGAGCTAGAATTACAATGCGCACACGTGTGCCACACACGTCAATCTGGGCGCGTCGGTCTCCATACATTTTATATGGAAACTAGACTTGTAGAGCTACACTTGATCCACGCCACGCGACGTCGTTCTACGTACAAATCAGGCGTGTTACACGTGTGCGTCGGTCTAATGTAGTTCTAGCTTTAGGCGGGTCGCTAATCATAAGTTCTTATTTCGTATGGAGAAATAAACGTTATTATTATTATTGCAGCCCTTTTTTCCTTTTCGGCACAGACAGAATGCTCATGCCATTGTCAACGGAGCGATAAAGAATTGCAATCAAACCTTCTTGGTCGCTCAATGATCATTTATCTCAATTGATTACCTTATCTGTCGCAGTTACTAAAGTGTCAAGTTTCGAACCGACGGACGATAAAAAATATTTTGTTGGGAATAATATTGTAGTTTAGAAAACTGAGAGATAATGCACCCAGTTGGGTACTGGGTTGTCGAGTTCAGATAGGTCAGGATGTGTGTGTCTAAAATGTTATTATTATTTATTAATAATAGTATATATAGTATAGTCGGCCTTATAATGTTCCCACTGTTGGGACTCAGGCCTCCTCTAGGAGAGGGAATGGGCCGTAATCCACCACGCGGGCCCAGTGCGGGTTGGTAGATGTCACATGCCTTCGAATTTTTGGTTCTAGGACATGCCGGTTTCCTCACGATGTTTTCCTTCACCATGATTATACCCCAAAATGGCAACCCCAGCACTTATAACATACCTCCTATAAGATATGACTTGTTTACGGCCATTACTTGCGCCTGCGCACGTCAAAGTAATAAGATAATTACAGTGTTGCCAACTAAAAGCGTGGCAAGTAATTATGTGCAGATAATTGGCGAAGATGGCGGGGTTGCCATGTTTTATAATTGAAATGCCTAGCGTTGTGCATTCTTCGGTTTTATATATTTTTTTAATTGATTGGCTATTAAAAATATATCTTCTTTGTGTAGTTTTGTAGAACAGATGGAACTTAATCTTCATAGGATATGCTTCTCAAAAACTTAGAAGTTTTGGCAAAACAAATCATTATCATCATCATCATCATTTCAGCCGAAAGACGTCCACTGTTGGACATAGGCCTCCCCTAAGTGACCTTTACCAGGCCATCGGTCCTCCTTGCGGGAGGGCTTTTCCAACGCTGCTGAAGTTTTGGTAAAATAAATCTTCTTCTTCCTGCCCTTATCCCATATTACCTACTTGGGGTCGGCGCAACACGTTTTTTTCTCCCATTCTGTGTCGTCACCCGTCACACTACCACTAACTCCCTTTTCTTTCATATCACTCCTCACACAATCCATCCATCTTTTCTTTGGCCTCCTTCTCCCTCTCCATCCATCTACATGTATACTCAGAACTTTTTTAGTAACATGCGTTTCATCCCTCCTCTTCACATGACCATAGGTACCAAGACAAACGCTTGCCTTTTAACTTCCTCTAATATACTCATTTCTCACTTTATCCATTCTCGTCACACCACACATCCATTTTAACATTCTCATCTCCGCTACATGCAATCTTTTTTCATCCGTCTTTTTCACAGCCCAACACTCTGATCCATACTGTATGACAGGTCTTATCACGGACTTGTAAATTTTACCCTTCAACTTGAGGGGTAAAACAAACACAAAACAAAATATGGCGTTTTATAACTTTTAGCAGAAAACTTACCGGATTTGATTCTCTCCTTTTAAAAAACACATTTTCAGGTATATTTGCCTTAAAATTATGTTGCTAGATATATTAGCCTTAACATTAGGTATATAGCTTATAATAAAATCTAACTTGTTTGGGCTGGAGTTAGACTTAGATTAAAGATACATTTCAGAGCGCTCTTGTCAAAATTAAGCGTGTCAGATAGTGAAACCTAACTCATTGACACACCTACTTTTGAGGGATGCCTCAGACCTGATCCTTACCCACTTAACATCATCAACGTAATCGAGTTCACACCTGTCTCCCAAACATCTGCAGCTAATTATGCGCAACAAGAATATCGGGTGTCAATCAAATGATTAAGTACTTATTATTGATGCGGTCGCCATGTTTTGCGCGGTGGACTCATCTGAGTACTTTGGTTGGCAATGTAATTATTATTGACTTACTAGCTTTTGCCCGCGGCTTCGCTCCTGTCAACTGGCTACTATATTCTACTTTACCCAACTCTACAGTATATTAATATAATATACCATTAAACACATCAACCGGTCAACTTCAAAATTTCAAATTGTCGAATTTTCATCCGTACTTGACCATCAGATAACATTACGTTTAGCTGTCAGTTGCGTTTTGTTATACCACGTTTCATGTCACGTTCCACGGGAACGGGATAAAAAGTATTTTATGTCCGTTTCCTGGTTTTTTAAGCTTCGGTTCAGCCGTTCTTGAGTTATAAATAGTGTAACTAACACGACTTTATTTTATTTATATAGATATGCTACCGCCGGTTTTGCCCCAAGGTAGCAGAAAAGCTATGATCCAGTACTAAACTTCATTTGAAAACAACCCGCCAAAACACTCCATAAGTTGTTGACAATTCAAAAGTGCCCGTAAATGGTTTATTTGAAGCTAGCTTCTGTTAGCGGCTTCGCCCGCGTACTAGTAATAGAAAATTCAATTCAATTCAATTCTTTATTGCTATGTGTAATCTATTAAATCAAACACGGTGGGTAATCGGTGCAGACCGACTTTATTTTCTACTAGCTTTTGCCCGCGGCTTCGCTCCCGTCAACTGACTATACTATTCTACTCTACCTTACTCTACCCTACTCAACCCTACTCTACCCTACTCTACCCTACTCTACCCTACTCAAAAAAAAAAGACGTATCCTATGTCCGTCTCCTGGTTCTAAGCTACCTCCCTACCAACTTTCAGCCAAATCGGTTCAGCCGTTCTTGAGTTATAAATAGTGTAACTAACACGACTTTCTTTTATATACACTTAAATATATATATAGATTTGACATTGTGGTTCAATACAAACGTTTGATTCATATACTATTGCCTAGATGTCGCTAGTAGTCATAATTATTTTGATACAACTACTCAGATGGTCGATGGGGACGAAAGGTTCTGGAATGCCGACCACGCACCGGAAGACGCACCGTTGGAAGGCCTCCCACAAGGTAGACCGATGACCTGGTGAGGGTCGCGGGAATCCGATGGATGCAAGACGCACAGGATCGGTCATTATGGCGACATTTGGGGGAGGCCTATGTCCAACAGTGGACGTCTTTCAGCTGAAATGATGATGATGATGATGATGATGATGAAGATGATGATGATAATGATGATGATGATGATGATGATGATGAACTATTCAATAATTACAACATATTCACATGTGTTTCATAAGATGTTAAAACTAATTAAACTAGTCACTTGGACACTGTCGGGTAAAGCAATTTTATAATTGCAAGTAGGTAGAATTGGGAATCAAACGAGCTTACCTGTTAAGCGAAGTCTTGATTCTAATTTTATGAGCGCCGAAACTGAAATGCAATTCTATTATTGTTCACATAATGTAGTAATATTTTCATTACGGGTCAAAGGATTCGCAAGTTTAGATATATATAAAAAAATACAATCAATGTATCCTGGCAACACCATCGCGTCTAGATGTCACTTACTTTAGAGATTATAGGACAAGGAACAAGCTGTCTTTTGGACAGACTTGTTACCGCATACTTACATTCACTATTTCCCTGTAAGGATAACTGTGAGTTAGGTAGGTTAATTATTGCAGCTTTGGGGCTATTAACTAGTGGTGGGTGGGTGATTGCATTTCAGTTTCGGCGCTCATAAAATTAGAATCAAGACTTCGCTTAACAGGTAAGCTCGTTTGATTCCCAATTTTACTTCGCGCCGAAACTGAAATGCAATTCTATTATTGTTCACATAATGTAGATGTTTAGAGTTTGCTGCAATAATTAATTGTTACGCTATTGTTAGTACTGGTACTATCAACTCAAGTGCGGTTTCTTTTTATAGTAAGATATGAGTCTTATATTGACAATATTTTCTGTGTTCAAAGCAAATATTGTATGGAGGGAAATTGCCTTATTATAGGGAATACCTAAAAAAAAAAAAAAAAAAAAAAAAAAAAAAAAAAAAAAAAAAAAAAAAAAAGTAATAATAATAATAATAGCATATATGCTATGCTATGCTATTATTATTATTATTACTTTTTTTTTTTTTTTTTTTTTTTTTTTTTTTTTTTCTCTACTGCATGATACAGCTAGTATACTAACGTTTATTTCAGCATGTATGTGTATACTTGTATATACCTGTATGTATATGCATATGGGTCTATCTAAATATATGTAAATACAATTATTTTATACTTATGAAGACCATTTTGTCATTTTTTTGTGCCTCCCGAAATGGAAGTTAATGCGATTGTCTTTCTCTGTCATTATAGTAGTATTTTTGTGTCACAGTTTATGTTATATGTAACGAGAAACTTTGTTTCTTGAGGGAGGGGTTTATGTCATGTCGATGGAATGAACTTCCTGCTAGGGACTAGATACCTAGAGAAGTTGTATGGTCACTGACTTTTCACGAGGACCTGTTGCACTAGTTGGTCCCCAGCATACACCCCCCCCCCTTTTTGTTTCAATGCAATTTTACTTTTGTATTGGTAAGTTAAGTACTTATAGTTTTGATGATACTAGTAATTCAAATGGGGTAATTCATTGCCTCAATTAAGTAAGTGTATTTTGAACATTCAGTCCCACTTAGCTATTTTAGAGAATAAAGAGGAGATAAGATATGTTTATTCTACCTGGATAAACATGAAATAAATTTAAAAGTATCAGCCAAAGAAAAGACTAGTTTTACTGTAGGTCATGTGTGGACCGGGTTTTAGCTGCACCGTAGACAAAGTTGTCTATTGCATTTCTGACACTGTTTGACAGTGACAACCTAACAAAGTAGAGAGAAGCCATAATTTCACCATATGACTTATAGGATAGGTACATATAGGCTTATAGGCATGATATTAAACTGTGTTCAGCAAACCATCCCTGTTCCAAAATTGGTGGGTATGCCATGCATGTTTTGGGAATGTCTGAATGATCTAACATAAAATCTAACATTACATTTCTTTACCAAGTGGTAGATAGTTGTCTACTTTTATGTTAAATTTTTAAGTTCAGGAGTCATGTATACTGCAAAGTAATTTTCCTATTAAGCGCAGTGAGATTTTTTGATTGTCATAGAAGTGAGTCCTTTGTGAAACAAGTTGCTTTGGTGCACACTTTTTGTGTTCCGTGGCATGAGAGCTCTTATGTGCCAAATGCATCAGAAGTAATGTTTCCATGACAAGGCCAGTTGTCTAGTCATGGGAAGCTTGTTCCTAGGTATTCCCTATAATAAGGCAATTTCCCTCCATACAATATTTGCTTTGAACACAGAAAATATTGTCAATATAAGACAATTGCTACTGGAAATGTTATACCAGTGCAGATCAAATTAAATCTGAATCTTGTTATTTCTGTTTTGTTACAACAAAGATTTCCCTGTTTATTCATTTATTAGGAGCACCAACCAGGTAAGTTTTTACAAAAGATTTGAATTTAGGTTTAGTTCTGTGCAATTATGTCAATAGCAGGCGTACACGGTTTGTGTAATTTGACATTCATTTATATTGAATTTTTAGTTTATTGAGTGATTTAGACATTAAGTACGAGTAAGGTAGATACCTCATACCATTTTGTTCTAACAACTATTTACAAATATATCAGCACATATTTCATTATTTAGTTGTTGTATATCATTATAAGTTTATTGCTGACTTACTCCCTTGGGGTGATTATAAGTAAGTAGGGCTGGTGGTTTTGCCCGTCAATATTATTCCCTTCTGCTTTCAACAGTGAGAAGTTACTTCTTCTTAAAATCAATGGTAGCTTCCTCAAACCGCTCAGCCCAGCGGGTGGCCACACCAATTGTGGCATTGGTGTCATACATCAAGTATTCCAAGGTGCTGGTGCACGGGTTCTTCGAGCCTGTGAGGAGTTCCTGTAATTCTGGTATTGAAACTTTAGAACCTTATAATTTTATTCAGGACTGCTGGTATCAGCAGAGGACTTAACCTGCGATTTCCTTAGGTTTTGGTTCCTTAAAAGTTAGCTTACATGCTCTTTGAGCAAGGTTTTTACTATAAGCTTAAATACTGAGGATGTGGAATGATATGCTGTACCTATGAATTTAATCCGTTTAAATTATATCAAGATTTTCCATAGATATTATTACATGGAGTCATATCATAATCAACACTTACTGATATTTGTTGCTATAAGTGAACATATCATTTGTAAATTGTTGATGAAGTATTCATGTCACTTAGTGCTTAGATATATATCATTGTGAACATCTCGTGTTCCATGGTTTGTTTTTGTTTTTATTATTTTGAATATATTGCAGGTCAGTGTACAACATAACCATAAGGAAATAATAATATTTCTATTGAATAGGTCTTTACTATTTAACTCAGCAAAAAATAGGTTTGATAATCGGCCACCGTTATGCTCGCACTATGGCAGTATTTTCCACCAGCATTGTAGCCGGTGAGGGTGTCAATAATTCTGCCTTGCCTTCTCCCATGGTTTTGGGTTGGCTTCTAGTCCAACAACTGGACACAGGTGGGTATCTACCGGCAATCCGGCTAGGTACATTGGATTAACTTATGACAGTTTGGAATATCTCGTATTCTTTAGCATTACTTTGGAAAGTTTATAATTTACATATTAGGCAGTATAACTTGCCACCTTATGGTGGTTTGGAATATCTCGTATTCACTAAAGGAGTTTGAATGTTTTGTAGCGATCTACACATAGGTGGTGTACTGTTTTTACACGAATTAATAATACACAGATGGGTAGTATGAACTTGGCCTTCTCGTGACCTTTATAGGCACTGATAAAGTGGAGCACGTCGAACTTAGTCTTTTTGCCATTTTTGTTCTTTGGATTATAAATGAATGGGACTCACCTGCTATAACAGATGCATACCAGATTAGCAACGTAGAGTAACGAAGCCAAGAGTATCGCGTACTAGTCTGGTAGCTTACAATCAGTTGGCGCGTAAAAATTAACGTCGCCAATGGTATCTCGTACCCTTATTGAAGATTGAACAAGGCCTCGGACTCGCAAGTCCGAAAAACAGCACTCGCTATGATCACTTAGTGCCTCCGCCATTGCCCGATGAGGATCGCGTCCTCGATGACAGGTTTCAGGGGCCTTTTCAGACTAGCAACGTAGAATAAGCCACTAAGAGCATCACGTACCAGTCTGGCAGCTTCCAATCAGTTAGCGTGCAAAAACAACTTCGCTAATGGTATCTCGTACCCTGATTGAAGATTGAGCAAAGTTTCGACTCGTAAGTCTGAGATGCAGTACTCGCTATGATCACTTATTGCTTTGGCTTTTGCTGGATATCGGTTCTTCATCCTGTGTGATTGTAGATTCAAGGCTTAAATTCGACACTGAAATTCGTTATTGCACAATACACTTTATAGGTTATCACTTGAAATTTTGTTATTTTGCTAAAGAAGGAACTATTTCATGTATTATAAATGAATAATAAGATGTATCACTTGGGATTTTGTTAAATTGCTAAAAAAATACTATTCCATGTATCTTAAATGAATAATTAGATAGGATAAAGTTTTTTCCATGCGAAACTTTTACCGCAAAAAAAATAAGTGACATCTAGACGCGATGGTGTTGCCAGGATACATTGATTGTATTTTTTTATATATATCTAAACTTGCGAATCCTTTGACCCGTAATGAAAATATTACTACATTATGTGAACAATAATAGAATTGCATTTCAG